>JBBGZY010000088.1:0-1452500 GCA_037952925.1 Lithobates clamitans
CTTTCTCTTTCCTTCCATCCATCTTTCTTTCGCTTTCTTTCTTTCCTTCCATCTTTCTTTCTCTCTTTCTTTATTTCCTTCCATCTTTCTTTCTCTTTCTTTCTTTCCTTCCTTCCTTCCTTCCCTTCCTTCCTTCCTTCCTTCCTTCCTTCCTTCCTTCCTTCCTTCCTTCCTTCCTTCCTTCCTTCCTTCCTTTCTTTCCATCTTTCTTTCCTTCTTTCTTTCTTTCTTTCTTTCTTTCTTTCTTTCTTTCTTTCTTTCTTTCTTTCTTTCTTTCTTTCTTTCTTTCTTTCTTTCTTTCTTTTCTTTCTTTCTTTCTTTCTTTCTTTCTTTCTTTCTTTCTTTCTTTCTTTCTTTCTTTCTTTCTTTCTTTCTTTCTTTCTTTCTTTCTTTCTTTCTTTCCTTCCATCCATCTTTCTTTCTTTCTTTCCTTCCATCTTTCTCTTTCTTTCTTTCCATTCATATTTCTTTCTCTTTCTTTCTTTCCTTCCATCTGTCTTTCTCTTTCTTTCTTTCCTTCCATCTTTCTCTTTCTTTCTCTTTCTTTCTTTCCATCCATCTTTCTCTTCTCTTTCTTTCTTTCCTTCTCATCTTTCTCTTTCTTTCTTTCCTTCCATCCATCTTTCTTTCTCTTTCTTTCTTTCCTTCCATCCATCTTTCTTTCTCTTTCTTTCTTTCCTTCCATCTTTCTCTTTCTTTCTCTTTCTTTCTTTTTTTTTTCTTTCCATTCATATTTCTTTCTCTTTCTTTCTTTCCTTCCATCTTTTGTTCTCTTTCTTTCTTTCCTTCCATCTTTCTTTCTCTCTTTTTCTCTTTCCTTCCTTCCTTCCTTCCTTCCTTCCTTCCTTCCTTCCTTCCTTCCTTCCTTCCTTCCTTCCTTCCTTCCTTCCTTCCTTTCTTCCTTTCTTCCTTTCCATCTTTCTTTCTTTCTTTCTTTCTTTCTTTCTTTCTTTCTTTCTTTCTTTCTTTCTTTCTTTCTTTCTTTCTTTCTTTCTTTCTTTCTTTCTTTCTTTCTTTCTTTCTTTCTTTCTTTCTTTCCTTCCATCCATCTTTCTTTCTTTCTTTCCATCCATCTTTCTTTCTTCTTCTTTCCTTCCATCTTTCTTTCTCTTTCTTTCTTTCCTTCCATCTTTTGTTCTCTTTCTTTCTTTCTCCATCTTTTGTTCTCTTTCTTTCTTTCCTTCCATCTTTCTTTCTCTCTTTTTCTCTTTCCTTCCTTCCTTCCTTCCTTCCTTCCTTCCTTCCTTCCTTTCTTCCTTCCTTCCTTCCTTCCTTCCTTCCTTCCTTCCTTCCTTCCTTCCTTCCTTCCTTCCTTCCTTCCTTCCTTCCTTCCTTCCTTCCTTCCTTCCTTCTCCACCCATCCCCCTTTATTTCTCTCTTTGTGACAGCCTACCAGAATAGGTAGGATCTGTGAGTGCAGCTTCCCTGTGCAGCTCTGCTTGAGGAAAATATATCTTTATTATGCCCACTTACCTACCCCTGTACTGTCCACTCCCTATACTGTACACTCCTAATACAGTTCATTTTCATCCCTTGAATTATTTTTCCAATTATGGGAGTGAGTGGGGCCTCATGTCTAAGTTTTGCCTAAGGCCTCACAAAGTCTAGAGCCGCCTCTGTTCAGCGGATAGCCGTCATATATGTTTGTTTTAGGGGAATTTGAAGATCTAAATAAATAAAGGATTTGGGGAAGGATTAGCATCTTGTTATCTGCTAACCTTCCTACCCATGTTAATACAACTTAAGACAAGTTCTGCCTCTAATTTGATTAGCAATGGTTTGTAATTGTCAGCTAAGGAGGCACAGGTGGATGTGATTGTAATGCCTAAATAACATATACAGTACCTTTATCAGCTCAAGTATATGGCAAGTTGTCTTTTAGCTTCAAACATTAAAAAAAAAAAAAAAATCAAGCTTCGAGGGTCGTAGCTTGGCCAGATTTTCATGCGGCAATCAAATTTGAGGAATCGAACATGTTGGAAATTTTTAGAAAAAAACGAACGATTTTCTAATCAATGATGGGAGAATCGTGTGAGAAATGTAATAAGAAAAGAAAATTTATGGAGTGAAAAGAAGATTCCCGGCCACAAAAATTCTTTTCTGTAGCAACATGCGGTGAAATTGAAGGCTTGGTCAGCCGAATTTCGAAAATCAATGGTGGCATCATCGGATCACAAAAAATTCGACCGTGTATGGCCTGCATTACCCACAATCCCATGTTTTTCTCACACAGTTAGGAGGAAGAATTAGAATCTGCTGCCTGCTGAAAAGGTACTGTTATATTCAAGCTATATCATATATTTTTTTTTGCTATATGTTATAACATAATTTATTACTTATCTATTTACTGTGAAATTACTGGTTGGAAGTTATAACTTCAAACTTCAGGAATTTGGCAGTTCAGCCACCTGCTTGAGTACAGATTTTGAAAATATAGTAAATTACCTTAAAAACATTATATAATAGTTATTTGTATATTACTTACTTATGGTAATTACCCCTTACCACCCAGGCCAATTCTGACACTTCTCTCCTACATGTAAAAATCATATTTTTTTGCTAGAAAATTACTCAGAACCCCCAAACATTATATATATTGTTTTAGCAGACACCCTCTGGAATAAAATGGTGGTCATTGCAACTTTGTCACACAGTATTTGCACAGCAATTATTTTAAAAGCCTTTTTTTTTGGAAAAGAACTGTTTCATGAATAAAAAAACATTAACGTTAGCCCGATTTTTTTGTGTAATGTGAAATGATGTTACGCTGAGTAAATAGATACTTAACATGTCACACTTTAAAATTGAGCACACTTGTGGAATGGCGCCAAACTTCAGTACTTATAAATCTCCATAGGAGACGCATTACATTTTTTTACAGGTTACATGTTTAGAGTTACAGAGGAGGTCTAGTGCTAGAGTTATTGATCTCACTCTAACGAACACGGCGTATGTAACCTGTGTGTATCTGACTCTGATACTAGCCAGTGCCTCACCAGCCACTGACCTCACTGCACGTCCCTGGCTTTGAGGCAATAGGTTTAGGAATGCCTAGGTCCAATAACAGGGATTTAGTGTGGTTGACTTTGTAACATGATAGCTGACTGAATTCCCTGAGGATTTAATGCAAGCAATGTTTGGGGATTTATTAAGATCAGGATATTATCACCTGCAAACAATATGATGATATGGGGTCTGTCTGTGAAGATTAAACCTGTTACTTGTAGGTGTGAGCGGATCTGCTCTGCCAGAGGCTCGATCGTCAGATTGAAAATCATTGGGGATAGTGGCACCCCTGTCTTTCGCTGTTCGATATTTGGAAGGGTTTAGACTTGCTGTGTATACCTGGGCTGACAGAGAAGAATATAATGCCGAAATGGCTGATAAGATCGGGCCCTGAAAACCGAACTTGTGCAATATGTGTGTCATATAGCCACAATGCACAAGGTCGAACGCTTTCTCCATCTCTATAGAGAGCATCAGAAGGTGTTCGACTTTTTTCTGTGAAGTGAACAATGTTAAGTACGTGCCTAGTGGCGTCAGATGTTTGCCTACCACATATGAACCCCATTTGGTCTGGTTGTTTCAAGTTGGGTAGTACATCTTTCAATCTGAGTCTTTGTCATCTGCATTTAGCAAATGTCCAAAATGGTCAAAAGTTAGCAGGAGTATCAGGGTTTTCCCCCGGTTTGGGGAATGTACCGATATGCACCCATAGCACCTTATTAGCAGTGACTTTAATTGGAATAAGATTGTTTCTGGACCTCATTGCAGTGGTGTGGCACTTCAATTTCCATTTTTGTTACGTTACTGTATTGAAGTCAATGGAAGTTGAATATTAAAAATCATCTCTGGACATTTTCTAGGCTAATAGGCAAGCAATTGTCAAATAAATGACATAAGGAGTTGGAAACTACATGTATCAAAACAAAAAAAAAGTTAAGACAGGAAGCAGCAATTTTAATAATGCTTAAAATGAAAAACATTAATGCAAAATTTGCAAAGAAAAAAAATGCTTTTTAAATTGCTGGCAATTGAAACCTTCAACCTCTATACATCTGTTTGTAAACAAACAGCCCGGGATTCCCTTCATCTATACCAGATCACTATCCTAGATAAGTGTCTGCTATAAATATAAATTGGGGACCCCACAAAAATTGTGTGGGATTCCCTCCATATTGCTTACCGCTGTTCTGGATTCACTTTGACTTCAGTTGCTTACTTTTGCAGGTCATTGATTTGGAATAATGTACAACCAGAAACAACCAGGCAACCAGCATTTTCAGAAGATAGTTGGCAATGACAGCCTAAATATTTCAGTACAGCTTTCCTTAAAAGTCAATTCTTTTATCTAAAAGCATGTATCATGTTAGTGCTTTGTAGCTATCTAGATGTTTCATTGATAACAGATGCTGACACATCTATCCCACAACTCATCTTCTCTCCTTTCTAATTTTCTGACAGATTGCTTGTCACAGTGACTGGCTTTAGTGGCATAAATTACTCAGTCTTTCCTTGCATTATCATTTTATGTTAAACATCCTTTCCAAAGATTGTTCAGGCTCAGTGCTTTTGACATGATGTTGTGCATCTTTCCATAACAGCCCTATAGTGTCCAGCTTCTGGACTAAATCTAATAATGCCTTTTTTAACAGAGCAGATTAATCACATCATGTTTAATTGAGTTCACTAGTTTTTAAAAGGTACATATTTTTAATTTTTTCTCTTTCATTTGGTCTCTCCTTCTAAAAGTCTGTCTAGTCTGTTTAGTTCTGTGCTGTTCTACCTAAAGTCTAACTATGGGCTTTGTCTCCATCCCTTGGAGACTCCCCCAATTTTATTTTTCCTTTTTGTTTATGCTTAACTGTCAGGTACCTGGTCTGAGGCCGATTTGACGAGAGGGCTTCCCTTGCGGCTAAGTGCCAAGTACCCCTGAAGGTGAGAACAGGGAGTGCTATGCTCAAAGAATCACTGGTGCCTTTAAGTAGATCTGCTGGAAGCTGCTTGCAGCACAGCAGAACTGGATAGCTGTCCGCTGGTCTGTCAGGACAGATGGCAGGACCTTTATAGCACCTGGAGATGTAGCAGAATCAAGGCAGCGACCACAGACTGAAGAAGCATAGCCAAGATGGGAGCCAAAGTCATACACAGGAAGGCAAGCTAGGGAGGAGGCAGATGCATGTTCAAGAACAGAGCCAAGCTCATTCATATGGATCCAGTGGAGCAGACAGAAGGGTAGTCAAAAGCAAGCCAAAGTCATACGCTGTAGAGCTAGAGAAGCAGAGTACTTAGAGCAAGTCAGGGTCAAAACCAGGGATCAGACAGCAAACAAGTTCAGAGGCAAGCCGGGTTGAAACCAGGTGATCCAAAGAATTCAGGAAACACAGGAGCAAGGAATACTGGTAGCTGAAAATCATCCAACAAAATCTAAGTGCAGCCACTGAACTTATATAGGGTGTTTGGCACCAGTTCTAGCAGCAGATGTACATGAACGTGCACACATGCGCGCATTACTGTGCAAATAAGCACGACCGTGTAAAGTATTGGTAGCAAATGCACACTGTCGTGTATCCTTTTCAGCACATGCTCATGTTTGTTTCTGAATACCATCCTGACTAGGGATGAGCCGAACACCCCCCTGTTCGGTTTGCACCAGAACATGCGAACAGGCAAAAAATTTGTTCGAACACACGAACACCGTTAAAGTCTATGGGACACGAACATGAATAATCAAAAGTGCTAATTTTAAAGGCTTATATGCCCCAGGGGACATGGATCAATGCAAAAAAAATTTTTTAAAAACGGCCGTTTTTTCGGGAGCAGTGATTTTAATAATTTTACAAGTTTTGCGCTGCGCTTTGGTGACCCCAAAAACAAAATTAATATTAACCAACTCTGTGCTTACTAGTGCGATAGTATTAAATACAAATAATATGAATGTTGAATAAATAAACAAGGTGTGAAAAAACAAGTGCTTGTTACACCATAAATTAGTGCTTATTAGTGCTTGTTACACCATACATTGTGTCTTAATCAACATAAAAAGTGCTTAGTGCTCAATATAAAGTATCCTGCTTGTCTAAATGAATACATTAATAAATAATAAATAATGAAAAAAGTTCTCTTTATCACTCCAAATAGTGAGTGCAAATAATGTCCAGCAGTGATAATAAAACAATGCGTGCAGGTGGTGTTCAGCTGAGACAACAATCCAACATCATGTCGAAAATATCCTGAGTGCTGCAAAACATGCTCCGGTGCTCCTTCGTGACCCCCTTAAGCTAATGTGCTCACCTTAGAGCGTGTGACTCAGCTGCTACCCTGAGTCCAAATATGCTTTGGAGCCACCCCTGGGCTCAGTCTCAGTGTCTGCTGCATTCCTCCAGCTGGACACAATGTGGCTCCATACATGTAAATGAAAAGGAAACTATATAGCGTAATATAGTCAAAATACTTTTATTAAAAGAAAACGCTCCCCACACCGGGGTACTCACATGGCACTGGTGCATCAGTGCATCATACTATAACGGCGTTCTATGCAAAATCACTGGATGTTTGGTGCGGTATGCTGTGCTGGGACAGCGCTGGTGTAAAGTCCGTGTCAGTCTCTCCGTCCTGGCCCAGGGAAGTCCCATCAAGTCACCGTGCGTCAGAGGAGGGCGGGGTCACCGGGTGGCCCTGCCCCCTCTGACGCACAGTGACTTGACGGGACTTCCCTGTGGCATTCCCCGTGATGCCACAGGGAAGTCCCGTCAAGTCACCGTGCATCAGAGGGGGGCGGGGTCACCGGGTGGCCCCCCGTTATTTAAGAAGCGTCAGAAGAGGAGAAGCGTCACAGAGCAGGAGCCTCCCTCCATGCCACCATGGATGCGGAGCGGCCCGGAGAAGAAGATGAAGAGAAGAAGATGAAGAGAAGAAGATGAAGAGAAGAAGATGAAGAGAAGAGCGGGAGCCTCCCTACATGCCGTCATGGATACAGAGCGGCCCGAGGAGAAGAAGGGAAGAAGACGCCGACGCCGCAGAGGAGATGCCAGACGAGAATACCGGAGGATGAACCAGAAGAACCAGAAGAAGAAGAAGATGGAGGAAGAAACTGAAGGAAGATAGAAGATAGAAGAAAGAAGAAGCATTTAAATAAAGGAACATTTTTGACAGTTTTTTAGTGACATGGTAGGCCCTTACCATTTCACACAGGGGGGAGGGCTGGGATCTGGGGGTCCCCTTGTTAAAGGCCAGGGTTGTGGGGATGAGGCTCTTGTCCTCATCAACATGGGGACAAGGTGTTTTGGGGGGCTACCCCAAGGCACCCTCCCAATGTTGAGGGCATGTGGCCTGGTACGGTTCAGGAGGGGGGGCGTTCTCTCGTCCCCCCCTCTTTTCCTGCGGCCTGCCAGTTTGCGTGCTTGGATAAGGGTCTGATATGTTTTTTTGGGGGGGACCCCACGCCGTTTTTTTTTATTTTGGCACGGGTTCCCCTTAAAATTATAGATTTTGGCATTTTTTTTTTACATTTTGGCCGGGGTTCCCCTTAATATCCATACCAGACCTGAAGGGCCTGGTATGGAATTTAGGGGGACCCTCACGTCATTTTTTTTTAAATTTTGGCCAGGGTTCCCCTTAATATCCATACCAGACCTGAAGGGCCTGGTATGGAATTTAGGGGGACCCCCACGTCATTTAAAAAAAAAAAATTTGGTTCGGGGTTCCCCTGTGGGGAATTCCCATGCCCTTTTTATCAATGAACTTCTATGTGTATTGTCGCACCAGCAATGCATTAATAGCTGCGAGTGGTTTTAAATGACTTTTTTTCCTTTGAAATGTAATTTTGCTGTCAGACAGTTCTAAACACTGTTTAGAACTGTCGGGAAACATGTGCCCCTTTACAGGCATACTATAGACACCCCCCAGGTATGAAATTTAAAGGGATATTACACTTTTATTGTTTCACTTTAAGCATTATTAAAATCACTGCTCCCGAAAAAACGGCCGTTTTTAAAACTTTTTTTTGCATTGATCCATGTCCCCTGGGGTAGGACCCAGGTCCCCAAACACTTTTTATGACAATACCATGAATATAAGCCTTTAAAATTAGCACTTTTGATTTCTCCCATAGACTTTTAAGGAGTGTTCCGCGGCATTCGAATTTGCCGCGAACACCCCAAATTGTTTGCTGTTCGGTGAACTTGCGAACAGCCGATGTTTGAGTCGAACATGAATTTGACTCAAACTCGAAGCTCATCCCTAATTCTGACATTGCCTTTTCCAGATGTCTTCAGGCCTGGGCATTCTTCTGATTGGACATAGCTGATCATGTGGTAAAGAGTCTCTGTCAGAGACTTTTTACCTAGATTGGAGTTGCGGTGTGTCAGACTGACACACCCCAACAACGACTGCCGTGATGCGTGCCCCCGGGGGCGCACAGCAGCTTGATATCCTGGCGACATCATATGAAGTCTGGTCAGGATATCACAACCACTTTGCCGATGTCATATTGCTATATAGCAGGCGACAAGAGGTCAAGGCTCATTTGTGATAACTCTGAAATTTTTTTGTAGTTCTCTACGTTTATGAGAGGGTTGGGGAGTTAACGTTAATGTTTACTATGTTTAGTCCTGTCTGTACTGTGTTGGCAAATCTCAATATCAGCTGTAAACTAGAATTAAACAAGGTGTGGCTTGATGGCAGACCTGAGCACATGGTAGTCCCTTAGCTCTGTGTCTTTCTCTCCATCCAAGCAGTCTTCCAGTGGTGTTTTGGGCTAATACCTGGTGCTCCTTTACCCTATGCTGAGTGTTACCCTTATGCCGCATACACACGGTCAGACTTTTCAACCGGACTTGTCTGACGGACGTCGACGGACCAAATCCGGTGGACAATCCGATCGTGTGTTAGCTTCACCGGACCTTCAGCGGACTTTTCCAGTCGCAAATCTGACGGACTTTAGATTTGGAACATGCTTCAAATCTTTACGTCGTAACTCCGCCGGACCCAGAAATCCGCTTGTCTGTATGCTAGTCCGACGGACAAAAACAGACGCTAGGGCAGCTATAGGCTACTGGCTATCAACTTCCTTATTTTAGTCTGGTGTACGTCATCACGTACGAATCTGTCGGACTTCGGTGTGATCGTGTGTAGGCAAGTCTGGTCGTTAGAAAGTCAGTTGACAGTCCACCAAAAGTCCGTCGAAAGTCTGTCGAAAGTCTGTCGGACAGGCTGTCAGACTTTTGTAGCTGAAAAGTCTGACCGTGTGTATGCGGCATTAGGGCATCCTTCATACTAAAAAAATATCCAAGTACCACTGGCAAAATGGATCCCACCCGGCCTCTCCTTTTGCCTCACCACTACTAGTGAAGGATGAAATCTTGTTGCAGGATATCTCAGAGCTAGAACTGGGAAATCTTCTGAATGGTTCTTTGTTATCAACCAGTCCAGTTGGGTGCAAAGGTAACAGAACAGGGCGATGCTGAGCAGATTGCAGATCATGCATACTATACAAGGCCACAAGGCTACTCTTACAGTTCAAATAGGAACTATACATATAGATTTCTCTCTTTTAAATCGAGATGTTCAAATTCTCTGTGAATGGTCCAGGGTGTAGAAAAAAGTATTAGTTCCTTGGAGGATACTCTTGCACCACTATCGGCCTCTGTGAGGGATGCTACCCAAGAAATGGTTGCTCTCCATTCAAAACTAGATGACCTGGAAAATAATTAATGCCAGAACAACCTACGCTTTGTGGGCTTCCCAGAGAAGTCAGAGGACACATTTACAGAGCAATTCCTCACTTTGTGGCTTAGGGAAACTCTGGGGCAAACACTCTGGCCTAGCCATTTGCCATTAAGTGGGCTCATCACTCTCCATCTCATCCTTTCCCTCTAGGGCCCTGCCAAGACCACTGATTGCCCACATCCTCAATTTCCACGACAAGTCCATTCTTAAAGCTACCTGATCTGTGGGAAAACTCCATTTCAATGGGAACCTGATATCCATTTACACTGATTTCTCTACAGACATTGTCCAGAAGCAGAAAGCCTCCTTGACAGCAGTCAAAACACACCTTAGAGCTACAGGCCTACAATATGCCCTGTTCTATCCTGCTAAACTACAAGAAATCTCTGCAGGCAAGGCAATATTTTTCTTCTCACCATCAGAAGCCGTTACCTGACTGAATGATAATGTTGGTCCCCCTCCAACAGATCCTGAGAGTTAAGAATGCCTCTGTTTTTCCAATGTATGCCTCAGCACCAGAAAGTATCAGCCCCAGGATGTCTTTCACAGTAATGGTGTTATGCACCAGCTGCTTGTTTGACTTACCACTATTTCACGCTTTGTTTTAGTTTTTTTCACTATCTGCACTAGCTATGTATCCTGTGTTAGAGTCAGTGGCCCTCCATTGCTCATAGAACAATATCTCTAATCCAACATCCATTGCTTTCCTGTTTATTATGTTGTTCACCTTCATTGCATTTGTTTGATATATGCAGAAGTTCTTACTCCTTACCGCGGGGTCTCTAGTTTCTCCCCAGTCCTCACACCCCCAAATTCTTATTCAGAAAGAGGAGGCTGTGGAACCCAGGTTATATCCAGTTATTGGCATCACCCCCCCAACTGTTGGCATTTGTCATGTGTATATGGTTCAGGATCTGTAAGCTCTCTATGTTTGGGATGGAAGAGCAGGGTTGGTAGCTTTGGGATGTTCTTGCATATGTTTTACTGGTTAAGTTGGGGCATCTCTCGTGCTTTCTGCACACTTCCTCTTATATTTATGTCCTTTGGGTACCGATTCCTCTTTGCTGATCTCCCAAAATGTTGCATTCTGTTACACTCCGCTACCTATGTCTAATACTATGAAACTTACTCCTGGATAACCATATGCCTAAACATGCCCCACGGTCTTTGGTGCCCTCCTTCCTTAGGAGATAAAAATCCATATATTGTACAGCATGTCTTTAAGAGACTCCTTTAGTTGGATTCAAACTCCTAATACTGAATAAATATTGGACAGCCAAGACTTTTACTGTTACTTGTGTGTTTTATTCCAGAGAAGTTTCTGTCCCACTAGTAAAGTCCTTTCTGCTGAGGTCCTCCATGTTAAAACTGACCCAGACAGGCGATTTGTAATACTTTCCCTGCAGATCGCTACCGTTACTTTTACTCTTGTAAATGTATACATCCCTCCCCCCTTCACACCAGATATTCTACATAAAATCTTGCAAGTAGCTTTGAAGTTAGACAGTGGCCCTTAAATGCTCAAAGGCTAGAAAGCCCTCTAGTTATGATGGCTTGTGACAAAGGTATAGCTGAATACTGGCAGCTCAGTATTGATACTGCTTCCCCACCCATGCTGTGGGATGCCTTCAACGCATCATCACGGGACTGTTTTATGTCCATTAGGGGTATTGTAAGAATAAAATTACCAAATAACTGCTGCCAAACATGAATCAGCTATGCTTCACGCAGAAAGCTGCTATACTAATGCCCCATCCTCTAAAACTCATACTGCCTGACTCCCAGAAAAAGGATGCTTTACACTACCCAAAAATTGTTTGAACATGGAAATGAAGCAAGCCATCTCCTAGCCTATCCAGCAAGGCTCGAGTACTCTCCTACCTCTATACCTTGCATATTAATTGAGTCGGGTCATTTGAGCTTGTCTCCATACGAGATTCTGGATGTCTTCATGCCCTTCTACTCCTCATTGTATACCTCTATTGTGACTTATTCTGAAATTCAGTTGAATACATATCTAGCAGGTATAGCTCTTCCCACACTTCACACTTGAGAAGGGACCTGGAAACTTCTAGTAACTGTCACGTCTACCCCAACACAGGTGGTCAGACACTATACCTGGCTACTGTGTTCTTCGCCTTTAGCAGCCCCCTTTTCCATAAGGCAAGCAGGCCTACCGGCACTCGGTTGCCCCTAGGTCTTATACACAATGCTATAGTGCCTGGCCACCACACAAGGCAAGCGCGAACGGAGCAAAGCAAACAGGTACTTGCGGTTGGCAGACAGGCAGAGTGGTTCTATGACAGTCCAGGTAAAAGGCAGGCTGAGTTCAGGGAATAGTCCAATATCTGGTCCAAGGTCATACACAGGCAAATCCAAACTAGCAGAGCAAGGCAGACAGCCAGGGGCTTGATCGGGAATACACACATATCACTCTTTATCACAAGCACGCGAGCGAGTGTTTGGCTGGCTTATAACAGGTTTAATTTCCACTCAGAGACTGGCCACATTAATCACCTTGCAGGTGGACAGACAGACCAGGAGAGTGCCATAGCCAAAACAAAACCAATGCTGGAATAAGGAGCAGGAGCACTAGATGCATCTGACAGTAACACTGAAGAAATAGAATGGGCCATTTCTCAGCTCCTCTGCCATAAAACACTAAGCCTAGATAGCCTTCTGGATGAATGGTATGTGGAATTCAAGCAGCTGCTTAGTCCATGTCTCCTTCTAGCATATCAAACAGTTTTGAAGTTAGGGGTCTTACCTCCTTCTAGTATATCAAACAGTTTTGAAGTTAGGGGTATTACCTACTTCCATGTGAAGATACTCATTCTTAGACTGCAGAAAGATCCCACCAAATGTGAAACATATAGATTGATCTCCTTGATAAATATAGATGTTAAGATTCTGGCGAAGATCTTGGCCAATCGTATTATTAAGCTAAATTCCTGACTTTTAGGCAGTGACCTGAAGGGTCTGGTATTGATTTTAGGGGGAACCTTGCACCAAAATTAAAAGAAAAATGGCGTAGGGGTCCCCCCAAAATCCATACCAGACCCTTATCTGAGCATGCAACCTGGTAGACCACAGGAAAAGAGAGGGGGACGAGAGAGCGCCCCCCTCCTGAACCATACCTGGCCACATGCCCTCAACATGGGGAGGGTCCTGTGGAGTAGCCCCCCAAAGCACCTTTTCCACAAGGGCCTCATCCCCACAGCCCTTGCACGGTGGTTGTGGGGTATGCGGGCGGGGGGCTTATCGGAATCTGGAAGCCCCCTTTAACAAGGGACCCCCAGTTCCCGGCCTCCCCCTATGTGAATTGGTATCGGGGTACATTGTACCCCTACCATTTCACAAAAAAGTGTCAAAATGGTAAAAAAGACAAGAGACAGCTTGGGACAAGTCCTTAAAAAATAAAAAAATAAAAATCTCCAGTGATGTAAATTCATGGCGCTCGACGGACATAAAAAAAAAGCCACAACCGTTTCGCCTCCAAGGGAGGCTTCCACCGAATGACGTTTCTTCTGGGTGACAGTTCTTATATAGCTGAGGGCGGGGCCACCCGGTGATGTAAATGGGTGACCCGCCCCCTCTGACACCACAGTGGCTTCCCCGTGGCTTTCCCTGTGGCATCAATGGGGGCAGCTTCCAGATTCCGATAAGCCCCTCACCCACATACCCCCACAACCACCGGGCAAGGGTTGTGGGGATGAGGCCCTTGTCCCCATCAACATGGGGACAAGGTGCTTTGGGGGGCTACTCCAAAGCACCCTCCCCATGTTGAGGGCATGTGGCCTGGTACGGTTCAAGAGGGGAGGTGCTCTCTCATCCCCTCCTCTTTTCCTGTGGCCTTCCAGGTTGTGTGCTCAGATAAGGGTCTGGTATGGATTTTGGGGGGACCCCTATGCCATCAGGTCTGGTATGGATTTTGAGGGACCCCTACGCCATTTTCTTTTAAATTTGGTGCAGAGTTCCCCTTAATTTTCATATCAGATCCAAAGGGCCTGGTAATAGACTGGGGGGAACCCATGCCCTTTTTTTTAATGAGTGTTATCTATATAACCGAGACCCGACAATTCATTACAGTCGCGATCAGTTTTAAATGACAATTTTTCCTTTAGAAATGTCATTTTGTGCGGTACTGTTCTAAACACAGGAAAAATGCGTCACTTTACAGGCATACTATAGACACCCCCCAGTCACGATATTTAAAGGAATATATTGTTTCACTTTAAGCATTAAAAAAATCACTGCTCCCGAAAAAACGGCCGTTTAAAAAAAAAAAATTGCATTGAAACACATTTTTTGACAATAACTTGTATATAAGCCTTTAAAATTAGCAATTGTGATTTTTCATGTTAGTGTCCCATAGACTTTAACGGTGTTCCGGTGGCTTTCGAATTTGTCCCGAACACCGCATATTGTTTGGTGTTTGCAGAACATCCGAACAACCAAAGTTCGGCCTGAACTTATGCTTGAGCCGAACCGTTCGCCCATCCCTACTCACATCCCACTCAAAGTTTAACCCGTGCGGGATGCGAGTCTGAAGATGAAAAATCCAGAACACCTCTCTCTGGCAGAGCAATCAGAACATATCACCTCCCCTATTTGAAGTCCTAACCTTATCAATAACTTGTATACGCATGGCTGAAGTATTGCCGTTATGGCATAAATTAAAATGTTTGGCCACATTGGGTGATTGATTTTTAGCCAAGCTGTATAGGTGTTCATTAAAGCGATCTCGGAGGCGTCTAGTTGTTCTACCAACATACTGAATGTGACATATGTCACAAGTCAGTAAATAAACAACATACTTTGTATTACAATTGTGAAAGAGGACTATGTCATAATCCTTGTGTTTCACTGATTAACAAAACTGATTGCCACCCATGATGTGGCTGCAGCATGGACATCCCGTCACTTCACACCTAAAGTTTCCTTCAAAGTGTAGCCATGTTACCGACTTGGTAGTACTTCTATTAAAGAAATTGAGGGACAAGAAAAGACCCAAGGTAGGGGCCCTGCGAGACACTATATTTATACCTCCTTGTAGAATCTTAGCACAAATTTCATCTGCATGTAGAATAGGGAGGTGTCTATTAACAATATCTCTAATCTCTTTAAACTCAGTACTATACGTGGTAGATAGAGTCATTTTGTTCTGGTGTCGATCCCCATCCTGTATCTTTCTCCTAACGAGGTCTGTCAGATCTTTACTCTGGGCAATGGCCAAAGCCCTATTAACCATCCACCTCGGGGATCCCCTCTCAAGAAAACGTTGGAATAGGGAGGCTGCCTCGTGTTCAAATTCCAGGTCATCCCTATAAATTCTCCTCACTCGTAGCAACTGTCCCATGGGTATACCCTTAATGGTATGTCTGGGATGTCCTGACTAGGGATGAGCTTCGTGACTAGATCGTCTGTTCGGTCGTTCGCCGAATTGCGAACGATATGGGCCATTCGCCTCAAATTCGAGTGGCGTGTCACGGCCCATAATTCACTGCGGCGTCGCAGTGCATTGCTGGCTGATGATTGGCCAAGCATGCACTATGACCCGCATGCTTGGCCAATCACAGCACCGTCTGTACAAAGAGCTGTAATTGGCCAAAGCCAGGGTGGCTTTGGCCAATTATGGCTCAGGGGGTTTAGTACACGCCCCACACTATATAAGGCTGCCTGTACGGTGGCCCTGTGTAGTGTGTGACGGTGTTGAGAGACAGAGACAGAGAGACAGTGTTATTTGATTTAGGTTAGATAGATTAGGCAGGATAATCAGTCAGTTAGCCGCACTTACAGTGTATTGTGTATATATATGCATCCCAGGTGTTGTGTGTATATATATATATATATATATACACTGTATTCAGTTTAGCTAGATCTGTTCTTGTTATTCTCTTCCTACTGATAGGCAGGCAGGTGTTGTTACAGTATTTACAGCTACCTGAAGAAAATTGCTGGTGTTCTTCTGATCCTATTAGTTCCACAGTCAGGCAGCTACAGTATTTACAGTTAGTGTAGTGTGACCTCTGCACAGTGTTCAGCTAAAGCTACCTGTAGAAGGTTGGTGGTGTTTTCCTGATCCCATCACTACCGCAGGCAGCTACATTATTTAAACCTTAGTGTAGTGTGTCCTCTGCACAGTGTTCAGCGAAAGCTACCTGTAGAAGGTTGGTGGTGTTTTCTGATCCTATCACTACAGCAGGCAGCTACATTATTTAAACGTTAGTGTAGTGCGTCCTCTGCACAGTGTTTAGCTAAAGCTACGAGTTAGTGTAGTGTGACCTCTGCACAGTGTTCATCTAAAGCTACAAGTTAGTGTAGTGCATCCTCTGCACAGTGTTCAGCTAAAGCTACAAGTTAGTGTAGTGCGACCTCTGCAAAGTGTTCAGCTAAAGATACAAGTTAGTGTAGTGCGACCTCTGCAGATGTTCAGCTAAAGCTACCTGTAGAAGATTGGTGGTGTTTTTCTGATCCTATCACTACTGCAGGAAGCTACATTATTTAAACTTTAGTGTAGTGCGTCCTCTGCACAGTGTTCAGCTAAAGCTACAAGTTAGTGTAGTGTGACCTCTGCACAGTGTTCAGCTAAAGCTACAAGTTAGTGTAGTGAGTCCTCTGCACAGTGTTCAGCTAAAGCTACAAGTTAGTGTAGTGCGACCTCTGCACAGTGTTCAGCTAAAGCTACCTGTAGAAGGTTGGTGGTGTTTTCCTGATCCTATCACTACCGCAGGCAGCTACATTATGTAAACGTTAGTGTAGTGCATCCTCTGCACAGTGTTCAGCTAAAGCTACAAGTTAGTGTAGTGCGACCTCTGCACAGTGTTCAGCTAAAGCTACAAGTTAGTGTAGTGAGTCCTCTGCACAGTGTTCAGCTAAAGCTACAAGTTAGTGTAGTGCAACCTCTGAACAGTGTTCAGCTAAAGCTACCTGTAGAAGGTTGGTGGTGTTTTCCTGATCCTATCACTACCGCAGGCAGCTACATTATTTAAACGTTAGTGTAGTGTGTCCTCTGCACAGTGTTCAGCTAAAGCTACCTGTAAAAGATTGGTGGTGTTTTCCTGATCCTATCACTACCGCAGGCAGCTACATTATGTAAACGTTAGTGTAGTGCGTCCTCTGCACAGTGTTCAGCTAAAGCTACGAGTTAGTGTACTGAAACCTCTGCACAGTGTTCAGCTAAAGCTACAAGTTAGTGTAATGCGACCTCTGCACAGTGTTCAGCTAAAGCTACAAGTTAGTGTAGTGCGACCTCTGGACAGTGTTCAGCTAAAGCTACAAGTTAGTGTAGCGTGACCTCTGCACAGTGTTCAGCTAAAGCTACCTGTAGAAGGTTGGTGGTGTTTTCCTGATCCTATCACTATTGCAGGCAGCTACATTATTTACACGTTAGTGTAGTGCGACCTCTGCACAGTGTTCAGCTAAAGCTACCTGTAGAAGGTTGGTGGTGTTTTCCTGATCCTATCACTACCGCAGGAATCTACATTATTTAAACTTTAGTGTAGTGCGTCCTCTGCACAGTGTTCAGCTAAAGCTACAAGTTAGTGTAGTGTGACCTCTGCACAGTGTTCAGCTAAAGCTACAAGTTAGTGTAGTGAGTCCTCTGCACAGTGTTCAGCTAAAGCTACAAGTCAGTGTAGTGCGACCTCTGCACAGTGTTCAGCTAAAGCTACCTGTAGAAGGTTGGTGGTGTTTTCCTGATCCTATCACTACCGCAGGCAGCTACATTATGTAAACGTTAGTGTAGTGCGTCCTCTGCACAGTGTTCAGCTAAAGCTACGAGTTAGTGTAGTGAAACCTCTGCACAGTGTTCAGCTAAAGCTACAAGTTAGTGTAATGCGACCTCTGCACAGTGTTCAGCTAAAGCTACAAGTTAGTGTAGTGCGACCTCTGGACAGTGTTCAGCTAAAGCTACAAGTTATGCCCCGTACACACGGTCGGACTTTGTTCGGACATTCCGACAACAAAATCCTCAGATTTTTTCCGACGGATGTTGGCTCAAACTTGTTTTGCCTACACACGGTCGCACAAAGCTGTCGGAATTTCCGATCGCCAAGAACGCGGTGACGTCAAGCACGTACGACGAGACTAGAAAAGGCCAGTTCAGAACCAAGCGAGGCACCCTTTGGGCTCCCTTTGCTAATCTCGTGTTAGTAAAAGTTTGGTGAGAGACGATTCGCGCTTTTTCAGACTCGTGGCTTTCAGATCGTTTTCTGCCGTTCAGTTTGTGCTTGTGGGTTTGTATCTGCTCTTCAGTGCGTGCAGTCAGTTCGTATTGGAGTTTTCTGTGCGATCTTGTCCGCGCGTTGCTGTTTTTCAGGTCGCTCTTCACAGGCCTTGCTGTTCTTCAGTGCGTTCTGTTACTTCGTTCTGAGCAGCCGACCGTTTTCTAGCCATGTTTCGTATGCGTACTCCTCGTAGAGTTCGAGCTGTGCGGGGGCTTGCTGTTGGGGTCCTGACCTTGACACAAGTCCAGTCCATGAACAGGGTGGGGAGGAGTTCATGGACCAAGAATTGGTTGCTTCAGCGTGACCAGTTCTGTCATATGCCTTTGCTCCGTGAGATCCGTGAGAATAATCCTGATGATTTCAGGAACTTTCTCAGGATGACGGACCCCGTGTTTCACCGTTTGTTGGCTTCGCTGACCCCCTATATCAGCAGGCAGGATACCTGCATGAGGCAAGCCATCACTCCGGAGCAGAGGTTGGTCGCTACCCTGCGGTATTTGGCCACAGGGAGAAGCCTGCAGGACCTCAAGTTCTCGACAGGCATCTCCCCCCAGGCTCTGGGGATCATTATCCCAGAGACCTGTTCTGCCATCATCCAGGTCCTACAGAAGGAGTATATGAAGGTAAGATTTTTATCCTTTTATATCACATTTTATTGTATTGAATGTTTGATAATATATTGTATTTCTTTCCTCATTCCCTAATTATCATGATTGTAATATGCTGTGAACGTCCCCTTTGTCCTCATGCATGCTGGATTTTTATGTAATTATTATTTTATGTCCTTCATACATATTTGCCCTTCAATAACCTCCCCAGCATGGTGTCTCCTGCCCTATATTCACCTCATGTAGTTACTTAACAATGTATTTTATCAGCTCCATAGTAGTGCTTTACCCCAAACACCCCCTAAAATGTTTTGAAATGTTATTTTTGATTTAAATTCAGGCAGAGGGCCAGAGGCTTTTTTTTTGTGGTGTCCCCAAATTTTTTGTAACCCTCCCTCCCCCAACTGCTAAGTCAGCTGATCCCAATTCTCTATCCTCAATCATCTATCTGCTGACTTTGCCAAACCCATACACACTATACCCATCTCTTTACTGGTCAGATTTATGGATGAATTCCCCAAAGCATGTAGTGCAAGGGCCTGCCTGTATACTTTCCAATGGTACTGTTTAAAGTTCTTGTATCCTATTATGATCTTGATAGGTAATAGCAGAATGTCCAAATGTGCTCAAATGTGTACAGTGTGTATTTATATATTTGTATTATGACACTTCTTACCTGTCCAGTGGGCTGCCAATAGTGTAACTAAGGAGGGGCTGTTCCAAGTAATACCCTGTATTTAGGCATTCATCTCTCAATGAAGTGAAGAGGGTTACCTGTCCAAGAGTCCCCCCCCCCTATAATGTTAGAAATGGCCCATGAGAGGGGGGGGGATATGATAGGTGTACCTTATACTTTGTTGTTATTAAATTCCCCTTAATAAATGCTATCTGGAGGTTGACCCATAATGTTTGTGTCTAATCTGCTTGCCAGGTTTCTGTGAAAAATTAGTAATGTTTATTGTTTTTTCCTCAATAGTTTCCTTCCACGTCACAGGAATGGCAGACTGTGGCCTCCCACTTTGCCCAGCGGTGGGACTTTCCTAACTGCGGAGGGGCAATTGATGGGAAACACGTCCACATCGTCCCACCACCCAACTCGGGGTCGTACTATTATAATTACAAGGGGTTTATTAGTATAGTGATGTTGGCGGTGGTGTCGGCTAATTACGACTTCTTGTATGTGGACGTGGGGAAGAATGGCCGGATGTCCGATGGTGGAGTGATCGCCCAGACGGAGTTCTACAGGCGTCTCCAGAATGGCAGCTTGGACTTGCCACCTCCAGAGGACAATGTTGAAGGTCTCCCATTTGTGTTCATTGCTGATGAAGCATTTGCGCTGGGGGACCACCTGATGCGGCCATTCCCGATGAGGACCCTCACCCCGGAACAGAGGGTTTTTAATTACCGGCTGGCCAGAGCCCGAAGAGTGGTGGAGAACACATTTGGAATCCTGGCCAGCCGGTTCCGATTATTTATGACACCCATCCATATGGCGGAGTATAAACTGAACCATATAATACTTGCCTGCTGTGTTCTCCATAATTTTCTACGAAAACATTCAGCCAACTATGCTGGCTCAGTTGGGCCTGAGGCCGGAATCCCAAATACATCAACAATGACGGCACTTGAAAGCGGCCGTCCTGGCTTGCCCTCCCTGAATGCCCGTGATGTCCGGTTACGATACCTGGAGTTCTTTGCGGGTAGGGGGGCTATCAATATGCCAGACAATATGTGACACCTTTTTCAAATAAAAAACAACCAAAAGAAATTCTTGGTGGACATTTACTGCTTGTGTTTGTTTTAGCTGACCCTGACAGAAATGTGTTGAGTGCAGAAAATGTCGTGATTGGGTAACCTTATAAAAAACAGTGTTGGCTGGTACTTCCTAAATGCAAAAACACATTTCACTACAAGTGCACTTGCAACTGCACTGAACCTGCACTTGTAGTGCAAAGAGGATTTGCCCTTAGGAAATAACCCCCATTTGTGCATAAAACAACAATTACATCACCCCAAAAGTGTTGTAGTGTTGAGACAATAATCCACACTTTCTTGAGTAAGGCACTTTTTTATACCTGCACAATCACATGCGCATTTACCAAAGGTTTTTAAAACAAACCAACATGTTTGTTGTATAAAATGTTTGCAGTAGCATTATGAAAAATCAAAATATCCATTTCAGATAAAACAGGCCTGTGTAAAACCAACAAGAAAGCCAAAAAACTTGAACTTACAAAGTTCACATTAGGTAAAACCTGAAGGCTATATCAGACATCAGTATTTAGGAACTGGGTTTGATATAGCGTTCAATGGGGGGAAATCACCCCTGGAAAAGCCAAATTTGGAAGATGCACACCAATTTACAAATGTCCACATGTGCTATCTGCCATCATGGGGGATCAAGGGACGTGTTTGGGGGGAGCAAGCCCTTCCTCAACGCTACTTTATAATTGAGGAAGGGGTTGCCCCCCCAAAATGCGTCCATTGATCTCCCGTGATGGCAGATGTTGGCACACTGTGTGCATCCTCCAAATTTGGCTTTTCTAAACATTGAAAAAAGTTTGGTACCATAAAACAGGTGATTTTGTGGGGTTTAAATTCGCCCCAAAACATCAATGATGTTATTATTTTTTTTAATAACATCACTGATTTGTTGCTGGATGTTTTGCAATTGGAGATTACACCCCATGATCTCCCCTATCAGTATCTGGGCACTTTCAGATGTAAAGCGTTCTGGATCCCTCACATCACAATCACCTAAAAAGAGATAAAGAACAAAAAAAAAAGGTCTCAAAAATCTGCCACCAGCCATCTCTTTTACCTGAGTCTGTGGTCGCAGACACTCACCTGTTGTGGTGCCAATCTCCACCACGTCTTCTTCTTCCTCCTGCTCAGCTTCTTGGGTTTGCGGTATTTCCCCTTCTTCCAGAGGTGGGGGGCCTCTGGTCTCCTCGGATGAGGGGTGTCCGAGTCTTTTCTCCCCTATGTAAAACAAAAATGGTATACTTAGCACACAGATATTTGATGGCAGAACTATAGAAATAGGAAACATTGCTTGGAAGTGGGGTACAATTGTCTATTTTAGCCGAGTTCCAAGATGTATATTTTTTATTGCCCTTTGTCAAGCTGCAATACTTTACCTGTTTGGTACAAGCTTCACAGATGGAGACCCCCCTATAGTATACACTGGAGCACCTGTGTGGCCCCCTAATAAAAATGGTGTTCTTGTGTCCCACACTAGTGCTCCAGTGTCCAGATGTGAAAACAGCTGCTCAGTGTCCTCTCCTTACACACAATCTAGTTTGCATTTCATTCTAGTAACAAACCCATCTACACAAACAAATATTTGGCATCCAAGTAGGCCCCCAAAAATGTGTGAAAATGCATATGGTCTAAACAATGGTGTTCTAGAGGCCGAAAGAAAAATGTTTGATACGAACGAATAATGTGCCCATGAACATTAAAGTTGACCTTTGGAAACGTTACAACTAATCAAAGCATATGGAGCAGAACGAACGTAATAAAGACAGAAAGAATAGGAACACAGCACAACTACTTACTTTTTTGCAGCACTCTCCGGATCTTTCGGTACTGCTCTGGCTCTCTCAACTTCAGGTCCGACCACCGCTTCCTGAGCTGATCTTTAGACCTTCGTACCCCGAAACTCCTGACCACTTTCGCCATGATTTTGGCCTTTCGGATGTTGGGGTGGGGGTAAGGCCCATATTTTCCGTCATAGTCAGACTTCCTCATGATGTCGACCATCTCCAACATCTCCCCAAACAACATATTTGTGGCCTTAAAACGTCTCCTTCTGGATCGGGACGTGCCTGGATCCGCCCTTTCCTCCTCCTCCTCGTTGCTACAATTAGCCCGCACCTGCTGTATGTCCGCCATCATGCTCTTCCCCCACTGCGCCGAACGAAAAGGGGCGGGGAATACACTAGAAAGAACGTCAGGGGCGGGCGGAGTTACACGCATGCGCAGTGTATATAAAGTGTAACACGCGTGCGTATTACGTTTGATCTGTGAGCGGAGGAAGGAGCATTGAACGCGGCGATCGTAAGAACGAAGGTAAGAGACAAACTTGGGCCTATACTGCTTCTATAGATTGAGGCCTATATTGTAACAAGATTAGGAGAGTTTGGTGT
Organism: Lithobates clamitans; assembly: GCA_037952925.1. Classification (NCBI taxonomy): domain Eukaryota; kingdom Metazoa; phylum Chordata; class Amphibia; order Anura; family Ranidae; genus Lithobates; species Lithobates clamitans. Next base: position 22,717 of record JBBGZY010000088.1, read on the forward strand.
GACATTAGGCTTTGTCTTGCAGTGAACATGGATATGGTACTGAAAGATCAGGACTTCATTTCAGTCTTCATAGAGATGCTAAGGGAGCTGCCCTGTCTGTGGGAGATTAAACACCCCCATTACAAGAACCAAGCAAAGAGGAAGGCAGCACTGGAGCAATTGTGTGAAATTGTGAAGCAGGTGATCCCCTTGGCAGACATCACTTTTTTAAAGATTTTCATTGGTGGCCTGAGGAGCACATATCTGAGGGAGCGCAATAAAGTCCTGGATTCACAGAGATCCGGAGCAGCAGATGACATCTATGTCCCCAGGATGTTGTACTACGACAGGCTGCACTTTCTGGCAGGCCAGACTGAACCCAGGCCATCCCTCTCCAGTCTTCCTTCCACGCTTCCTTCCCCCCTGGCTGAGGCTTCTGACGCCCAACCTGGGCCTTCCAGGCCACATGTGGAGGAGCCCAGATTGAGCCAGGTATAGCATTCCTCTAAATATTTCTGCTTGTCCAATCAATGATGTTAACTAGATGTTAGTTGAGAGTACTAATTTATGATTGTGATTGATGATGCAAAAACTAAAACCATGTCCCTTTTTCATACACAGGGAAGTCTCAGCCAGGAGGTGGCCAGGCCGAGCCGGCTGGCTGATCTGCAGGTCCCTCCACCCCCCCTGGAAACAGAAAGTGGCAGTAGGAGGAGTACCCTAGAGGAGGCTGCTATCAGATTTTTTTGTAGGGCTACAGAGGTCCTGGGAGCACCACACACCAGGCAGGAGAACCTTGCTGCATTCATAGCCTATAAAATGCAGAGGATGGAGGAGGGCCAAAAAGCCATGTGTGAGGCCCTCATATCAGAGGCTCTGGCGAAAGGTGTGAGGGGCCAAATTACACCTCACACACAGCTTTGGGATGGTCCTCCTCCTCCTCCTGCAGGTCCTACTCCTCCTCCAGGTCCTACTCCTCCTTCTTCCACATCTCCAACTGCACAGCCACAGCCCGGAAGGAAGTGTGAAAGGAAGACCAGACAGTGAGGACCCTGGATCCAGTCTGGTCGGCCAAAAGATGCAGCCTCTTGTGGTACCACAGCCTGGGGACACTGATGTCATCTGCTGCTATCCGGATCTCTGTGAATCCCGGACCAGACTGCCCTCCCTTACATATGGACTCCTCAGGCCACCAATTTTGAGGTTTAAGAATTGATGTCTGCCGTGGGGGTCCCAGGCTTCACTAATTTCTCCTGTTGATCCAGTGTTGCCTTCCTCTTTGCTTGGTTCTGAGCCCTTAATAAAGGATTTTTGTTTTGAATTATACTCTCCTATGTGTTTTACTTCTTCAAAAATGATGGTTTGTTTGTGAGGATTCAGGTACATTTCTAATATACAATGTGAAATGAACAAGGGACACCAACAACAAAAAATCTCATGGAGATTAAATAATAAAAAGATATCAATGGTGTTGGGGTAACTTGCCACACAAAACACACACAAAAATATTCTGGAGAAAAAATAAAAATAACATTGAACAAAGATCAGCCTTGGAAAAAATCCAAACATTAAAGAAAAAAAAGGCTTAAAAACAAAAAAAAAAAACATAAAAAATATAAAACTGTCAGATGTGACAACTAATAACAATATATTGAGGGAATCCCACTAAAAGAACACAAATAAAACTTTGTGAGAAGTGTGTGTGAATATGAGCAGCAAAACTACTTAATTCTTGTCACATTATAAAGAAGAAGAGAGTGCGCTGTATTAAACCATTTTTTACATTGCAGCGTGACGAAAGTTCTGTATCCATTGCGAACGCTAAGTTTACCAGAACGAGCTGTCCCGTGTCAGAATTTCTTCTGAGCATGCGTGGCACTTTGTGCGTCGGAACAGGCCACACACGGTCGGAATTGACGCGATCGGATTTTGTTGTCGGAAAATTTTATCTCCTGCTGTCCAACTTTGTGTGTCGGAAAATCCGATGGAAAATGTCCGATGGAGCCCACACACGGTCGGAATTTCCGACAACACGCTCCGATCGGACATTTTCCATCGGAAAATCCGACCGTGTGTACGGGGCATTAGTGTAGCGTGACCTCTGCACAGTGTTCAGCTAAAGCTACCTGTAGAAGGTTGGTGGTGTTTTCCTGATCCTATCACTATCGCAGGCAGCTACATTATTTAAACGTTAGTGTAGTCCGTCCTCTTCATAGTGTTCAGCTAAAGCTACCTTTAGAAGGTTGGTGGTGTTTTCCTGATTCTATCACTACGCAGGCAGCTACATTATTTAAACGTTAGTGTAGTGCGTCCTCTGCACAGTATTCAGCTAAAGCTACCTGTAGAAGATTGGTGGTGTTTTCCTGATCCTATCACTACCGCAGGAAGCTACATTATTTAAACTTTAGTGTAGTGCGTCCTCTGCACAGTGTTCAGCTAAAGCTACAAGTTAGTGTAGTGTGACCTCTGCACAGTGTTCAGCTAAAGCTACAAGTTAGTGTAGTGAGTCCTCTGCACAGTGTTCAGCTAAAGCTACAAGTTAGTGTAGTGCAACCTCTGCACAGTGTTCAGCTAAAGCTACCTGTAGAAGGTTGGTGGTGTTTTCCTGATCCTATCACTACCGCAGGCAGCTACATTATTTAAACGTTAGTGTAGTGCGTCCTCTGCACAGTGTTCAGCTAAAGCTACCTGTAAAAGATTGGTGGTGTTTTCCTGATCCTATCACTACCGCAGGCAGCTACATTATGTAAACGTTGGTGTAGTGCATCCTCTGCACAGTGTTCAGCTAAAGCTACGAGTTAGTGTAGTGAAACCTCTGCACAGTGTTCAGCTAAAGCTACAAGTTAGTGTAATGCGACCTCTGCACAGTGTTTAGCTAAAGCTACAAGTTAGTGTAGTGCGACCTCTGCACAGTGTTTAGCTAAAGCTACCTGTAGAAGGTTGGTGGTGTTTTCCTGATCCTATCACTATCGCAGGCAACTACATTATTTAAACGTTAGTGTAGTGCGTCCTCTTCACAGTGTTCAGCTAAAGCTACCTTTAGAAGGTTGGTGGTGTTTTCCTGATTCTATCACTACGCAGGCAGCTACATTATTTAAACGTTAGTGTAGTGCGTCCTCTGCACAGTATTCAGCTAAAGCTACCTGTAGAAGATTGGTGGTGTTTTCCTGATCCTATCACTACCGCAGGCAGCTACCTTATTTAAACGTTAGTGTAGTGCGTCCTCTGCACAGTGTTCAGCTAAAGCTACAAGTTAGTGTAGTGAGTCCTCTGCACAGTGTTCAGCTAAAGCTACAAGTTAGTGTAGTGCGACCTCTGCACAGTGTTCAGCTAAAGATACAAGTTAGTGTAGTGCGACCTCTGCACAGTGTTCAGCTAAAGCTACCTGTAGAAGTTTGGTGGTGTTTTCCTGATCCTATCACTACTGCAGGCAGCTACATTATTTAAACGTTAGTGTAGTGCATCCTCTGCACAGTATTCAGCTAAAGCTACCTGTAAAAGATTGATGGTGTTTTCCTGATCCTATCACTACCGCAGGCAGCTACATTATGTAAACGTTAGTGTAGTGCGTCCTCTGCACAGTGTTCAGCTAAAGCTACGAGTTAGTGTAGTGCGACCTTTGCAGTGTTCAGCTAAAGCTACAAGTTAGTGTAATGCGACCTCTGCACAGTGTTCAGCTAAAGCTACAAGTTAGTGTAGTGCGACCTCTGGACAGTGTTCAGCTAAACCTACAAGTTAGTGTAGCGCGACCTCTGCACAGTGTTCAGCTAAAGCTACCTGTAGAAGGTTGGTGGTGTTTTCCTGATCCTATCACTATCGCAGGCAGCTACATTATTTAAACGTTAGTGTAGTGCGTCCTCTTCACAGTGTTCAGCTAAAGCTACCTTTAGAAGGTTGGTGGTGTTTTCCTGATCCTATCACTACCGCAGGCAGCTACATTATTTAAACGTTAGTGTAGTGCGTCCTCTGCACAGAATTCAGCTAAAGCTACCTGTAGAAGATTGGTGGTGTTTTCCTGATCCTATCACTACCGCAGGCAGCTACATTATTTAAACGTTAGTGTAGTGCGTCCTCTGCAAAGTGTTCAGCTAAAGCTACCTGTAGAAGATTGGTGGTGTTTTCCTGATCCTATCACTATCGCAGGCAGCTACATTATTTAAACGTTAGTGTAGTGCATCCTCTGCACAGTGTTCAGCTAAAGCTACGAGTTAGTGTAGAATGACCTCTGCACAGTGTTCAGCTAAAGCTACAAGTTAGTGTAATGCGACTTCTGCACAGTGTTCAGCTAAAGCTACAAGTTAGTGTAGTGCGACCTCTGCACAGTGTTCAGCTAAAGCTACAAGTTAGTGTAGTGCGACCTCTGCACAGTGTTCAGCTAAAGCTACCTGTAGAAGATTGGTGGTGTTCTCATACTAATAATACTACAGGCAGGCAGTTGATTTTGCTAGCTGCAGTATCAGTATATATATATATAAAACCCAGCTTAGTGCAGCTACATCTCACTGCAGGCCATTAGTATGTCTGGAAGGCCAACAAGGAGAGGCAGACAGTCACAAGTCAATAAGAGAGGGCAAGCAGGCTCTGTATCTAGAGGCAACAGTGCTGGTCGTGGACACGGTGCATCCTCATCAGCACGTGGCCGTGGGACAGGCTTGGCCTTTTTTTCGGCAGCTGGCCTTGTTGAGCCGCAACATGCAGAAGACTTGGTCGAGTGGATGACCAAGCCATCCTCATCCTCCTCATCCTCTCTCACCCATGCTCAGGGTACTTTGTCTGGCAAAGCAGCTTTCAAATATCCAGGGAGCTGCTGCACCAATGGGTGTAATTGCCTGTTCAGCCACTGCCCCAGTCTTTCATTAAGGGAAATGATGCCTGATATGATAGGTTGTCCCTGCAGGGGGTCTAACCCCTTGTGGGTTTTGGGAAGGTGGTAGAATGTGGGAACAACAGGGCTCTCTGGTATTATTTTATGGCTTCCTTTTGATTGAATATGCCCACTTTGGTCCCTCTACCAATAAGTCCCACCAAGACTGCTCTATACTGTTTAGTGGCATCCCCCCTGAGTCTGATATACGTACAGGTGTTGGACAACTGGCGGATGGCTTCTCCTCTATAGGAGTCTAAATTCATTACAACTATGAAACCTTCCTTCTCTGAGTTACAGATCGCGAAGGTTTCATCCTCCTCTAGATTTTTTTAAAGACATTCTCTCATCTTTAGTCATGTTGTCACACCACTCTGTGCCACTTACCATTGCTTATGATGATAGCGCCGTCAAATCTTGTTCTGCCGTTGGCTAAAATTTAGTCATTTCAGGAGTGCGGGAGTTGACAAGATAAAAATTTGATTTTGTTTTAAAGAGGACAGATTTGACTGCACCAGCATCAACCACTTGTGCAATAGGGGGGTTGTTACTTTATAAATCCTCAAGGTCCCTATTAGCGCAATATTCCCAAAATGGGAGATCTATATCCTCCAATATGGTTCTAGTGGATATGGACACAGATGACTCAAGACTCTCAACCTCTCCTGTTGCAAAATAGTGTTTTTTAATAGTTAGGTTTCTAAATAATTTTTTAACATCAAGAATGGTGTCAAATAGGTTCAGGTGTCTCTGTGCACAAAATGTAATCCTTTAGATAATAATGATTTTTCACTGTCCACAAACCCTCTCTGATAAATTCAAAACATTAGAATAGTCATTTATGACTTGCATGGTTGCCTGCGAGATGGATCTTTTTTTTGTTCCTCCGTTCCTCCTCCCTCTGTGGCCGCGGCATGTCCTTTTGTATCCCGATTTCAATCCCTCCTGTGGGATTTGCGTTTCCTGATCCTGTTTTTTGCCGCTGTAGAGGAAGTGGAGCCAGCTTGTGCACCCCTAATAGCTGAGCGAGGTGGTTATTGATCCGAATCTGATGCAACAAGGGTGTCTTCCCAGGGTTCAGGTTCCGTGTCTGAAAAGCTGACATGTTTCACTATTCCGCTGGGTGGCTGGGATTTCCCACTAGGCTGAATAAGTCGTAAGAAATGGGATCGTACTGAAATGGACAGGACTCTAAAAAGATTTAAGAATTTCGGGTAAAATAGATATCGTGATTACAATAATTTTGCCTATTAATGATAAGGAAATAGAGGACCATTGTATTAACAATTCAGTAACCTGTTTCAGTAACGGAGGGAAGTTAGCTGAATATAAATTGGTTATTTTAGTAGTAAGTTGTATTCCTAGGTATGCGAGTCGATGTGGTGTCCATACAAAGGGGAGCGAGTTTTTAGCAAGTTGAAGTTCAGCAGGAGATAGGGAGATGTTAATTGCAGTGGATTTTTGGTAATTAACCGTCAGACCGGAAATGTGTAAAAAACAGTCTGAGATAGAAAGGAGGTTAGGTGCTGTGATATGGGAAGAGGTCATAAAGAGTAAGATATCATCAGCAAAAAGGCAGACTTTATGATGATATCTGCCTAATTCAATACCTTTAATCTTTGGGTCCAATCAGATCAATTGGGCAAGCGGCTTGATGATGAGAGCAAAAAAAAGTGGGGAAAGAGGGCATCCTTGATGGGTGCCACTTCCAATAAGGAATGGGTCAGATTTAAAGCCGGCATTTTTAATATGTGCTTTTGGTTTATCGTATAGGGATAAAATCCACTTCTAAAAATTTTAGATAGGGTGTACTGAAGATAGGACCATGAGACTGTGTCAAAAGCTTTTCTGATATCAAGGGATAGAAAACATGCTGGTAAACATCTAGATTTGGGTGCATGAGCAAGTAACGAAGCTCTGAGAACATTGTCACCTGCTTGGCGTAGGGGAATAAACCCAACTTGATCATGATGAATAAGTTCACCTATCACCTGATTTAAACGAGTTGCTAGTAATTTGGCTAAAAGTATGTCAAGATTAAGGAGTGAAATATGACGATAATTTTCCAGGAGGTTGTATCAGATTTAGGTTTAGGTAACATAGAGATTATAACCCTTTAAAGATTCTGAATGAAAAGAGTGTCCCTTCAGCAAGTAATTAAAGGCTTCAGTCAGGATAGGGGTTAAAATATCAGAAAACATGTTGTAATAATAATCTGAAAACCCATCTGGGCCAGGACGATTATTAGGTTTTAAAGCTTTGATAGCCGTACTAACTTCAGAAATTGGGCACTCAAGTATTTTACGATGAGTTTAGGGAAGTGTTGGACGTGTGATATGGGAAAAAAGGGCATCAGCAGCTTTGTGATCAAAGTTATAGTTTGAAGAGTATAATTTAGCAAGATTTGAGTGAAAGGTGTTTAAAATTTTTTAGGCTTACTTGTATAATTATCTTGATTTAGCTTAAGTCGCATAGATGTTGTGGGTTTATGCAGTGAACCCAAAGTTTGAGCTAATAGGGTATCAGCTTTGTTTGCCTTGTGATAATAGAGGTGTTGCGATTTGCATAAAAGTTTAATTGCAGAGTCAGTAAGAAACAAGTCAAAGTCTAAACAGCCCCTATCAACTTTAGCTTTAGTGGCGGGGGAGGGCGAGTTGTGAAATGTGTTATGACAAGAATTAAAATCAGTTTCAAATTTTTTGGTGGAGGAGTTAGCACTTACATTTGAGAAATGATGCCTGTCGGATAAGGGTACCCCAGAATACAGGTTTGGCTTCCCAAAGAGTGAGTGGAGAAATATCTGGAGAAGTGTTATTAGTGAGATAGTCAGTGAGAGCGAGCTTGAAATCTAATGGGTGAGTTAAAATTGAATCGTTTATACACCAGGATGTATTTCGTGCTTTTGGGACAGGGGAGGAGATGGTAGTACAAACTGCACTAAGATCAGACCAGGTAAAGGGTGTAATGATTGTGGAATGGACTTCTGGTGCCATATCTAAATTTAGGAAAATATGATCAATCCTAGAGAATTATTTATGAGGATGAGAGTAGCAGGTAAAGCATCTGCGAGCTGGGTTAAGCTCACGCCAGGAGTCAAACAAGGTATATTTAGAAATAAGTTGTTGAAATTAAAGTTTTAGAGGGACTGGAAGAGGGACAGGGTGGGGATTTATCTAAAAAAGGGAAAGAGGACATGGTTTGAATATCAACATAGTATCACAGTACCTAATTTATGGGTATCAACTACATGGAAAAGATGGGAAAGAAAAGAGGTTGGGTGTTTATTAGGAGCATAATATGATACTATGGTTACCGCTACATCTGAAATGTGTCCAGTAAGTATGAGATAACAACCCTCTGGTTCTTTAATTTCAGATGTTGGTACAAATCGGGTTGTACAGTGGAAAGCTATAAGAGCTCCTCGTTGTGTAGTAGCTGCTACGGCTGTAAATACTTGTGGATAAGAGGTACTAAAAAATTTGGGTGTGCTTGAGCTGTAGAATGAATCTCTTGTAGACTCATTGTGGCTCATTGTGGCTGCACCAAAAGAGCAAAATACCTTGGTACGTTTATGTGGTATTTTAAGACCTTGGACATTTAAGGTCAAAACATTTAGGGGGCCATATTAAGGACTTTAGGAAATTAATAACAGATGATTTAACAATATATAATGGGACTGCGACTGTCTCAGGAAAATAAGTAGGAAAAAAGAAAGAATAGAAGAAAAGAAAGAGAACTAGCTCTCATAGAGCGAATGTATTTAAGATTTACAATATGGTATAGAGAGTGAAGAACAAAACACAAGGGTGTACTGGAGGAGCGACAAGCGGTCCACCAGAGGCCAAAGGGCTTTGGAGGTGTCCAAAGACACCTCCAAAGGGAGCACTGCCAACAATAAAAATATAATATATATAGAAAGTTGATAACTACGTCCCAGTATTTTCCATACCCTAAAATGCGCTATAAAAGCCCAACGTATTAGGTAAGGAGCAACCATGTAACATAAAGCATCACATATAACAATAAAAACAAATAATAGCACAAGGCTATGTAATAAAGTAAAGCTGGTAGCATAATGCTATCAGTAAAAGGAAGGCCAGCAGTTAAAGTATATGAGTCAAATAACAGTTATTTACTTGCAAAAAATATTGATAACTGGCATTGGATCAAGAAATGAAGATGATCAGTCCATAGAGTCTTCAGGAACTGGCGTAGAAGAAGCAAAACAACCACGCTGACCCTGATTGCCCTTGGCGACTTCCATCACTTCCATTAGCTTGACTTTGCGTGCTATTTTTGTTGAGAGGGCATTCTAAAAGCTACATGTCTTGTAAGAAAGACTGAAGCTCTTCAGCAGAAAGGAAGACATATTTAGAGCCTTGGTGCGTGAAACGAATTGAAAACAGGAAACCCCATTGATATGCAATTAGATGTCACTGTAGAACTTGGAGAAGCAGCTTCAAATCCCATCTTTTAGAAATAATGGGCTGGGAGAGGCAAGAAAATAGCTGATAATAAGTCCCTGCAAGGTCAGCATAGCTTTCACTCTAGCTGCAGCCAGGAGTTGTTATTTGGTGCAAAAATAGTGAAAAAAAAAAATTGTGAAATTTGACAATTATATTGTGCGGCGGTCCATCAGCTTTACGTGGAGTGAGGGCTCTATGAACCCTATCAATTTCCATTCCTTTGACTGGTATATATGGCTGTAGTTCTTGAAATAGGTCCAGCATTGTAGCTTGTGAATCAATGCTAGATTCAGGAATCCCATGGATGCGTATGTTAGAACGTCAGGCCCTATTTTCATAATCCTCTAAACGAAATTGGAGGACTAAATTGTCCTCTTTGAGATTTTTAATTTCAGTCATATAAGCTAGTGTGCTATTTTCCAGATCATTAACCCCTAACTCAAGGTTAGCAGTGCATTGGCCCAATTCTCTGATTTCCCTAGTCAGACTGTCTGTAATATGATCCGAAGTATATTTAAGGGCTTTGTGAAGGATTTTCCTAAAATTGCCTCAATACAGTAGAATGAGCAGGGTCTGTAAAAGATGTCAATTGTGGCGCTTGTGTTGATGAATCAGAGTCAGATTTCTCCTGTGTTACAGCTATTACCTTAGAGCACTGAGAGGGTTTCACAGAGCGTGAGCGTGAGGTAAGAGGAAGAACTGAGAGGGTGCCATTTTGACTGGAACCTGGGCCAGCGCATCTTTGAAACGTTTTGGCTTCATTCTCGGGCGTGAACATCCCCACCCCCCACTCTGCTGTCTTCCATAGCCAATCACATGCAAGCAAAATGCAGTTTGTTTTTTTTATTTTCCTTGCACGCGATTGGGTATTCTTTGTTAAATTACGCTTTACCTCATTTATGTCAAGCAAGTGCACAGCCAATTTGCCTTTAGTAAAGCAACCCCATTGTGTTAATGCTTTTTTATTGTCCAATCAACAGGCTGCAGACAGTGTGGTGACACAACTGTATCCTATAACTTAAACAGCATTAATGCTGTTACATTCCTGGCTGTACTGTCTTACAGATTTATAGGAACCACAAATTTTGCCGGACAATATTACAAAGGATTTGGCAGTTAACATATGTGTATTTCACCATTTGGAAGCCTCTTATAAAAGATGGTGTATAATGATATTTTCCCTCAATTATACACCACAAGCTTACACTACACTGTAACCTATTTTGCATGGAATGTGCAAAATGTCACAGAGTTTTCTCTGCTTAATAATTGGATAACAGGCTGGTCACATTATTGATAGGGCACATACAATAATTAGGCTTTGTTCAGTATTTATTACTGTATTCATCTAAGTAGTTCTCTGCTTCCTTCAGATTCCTGAAGCCAGTGGCCTTGAAAGCACATTTGTGAAGCACACCGCATGTTTTTTAAATACACAACTTTTTTTAAAGCAGCCATGGCCATATTGCTGCTTCATATATTGACTCCTATAATTGTCCTATTATCTGACAACATCAGGTAGTAAATATATAATTTCTTTCTAGAAAAATCTTTTATACAACATACATAAAGACCATTCCTTTTTTTATTTAAAGTGGGACTTGGCATATTCCTTTTTCAACTGCCAGTAAAAAACATGTAAAAATAAACGTCATGTATGGTATCTGTTTCTATGGGTTAATATTCTCTTTTGGCTGGATAAATATGAACAGTTAATTTTACAAAACCAATAAGACAATAGATGTATCAATTCAGCACAAAATTGTTTGTTAAATGATTTACATCTTTGGACCAGATTGTAGACAGTGTGCGAACAAAGATCTTAACCCTGTGACTTGTTTTTAAGATGAATGTAATATAATTAACTGTGAAAAGAAAGAGACAAAGTACCTTAGTAGTTTTTATTTAAGACAATGTTTGACCTAAGATCAAGGTTATTTTGCAAAGATAGATGGATCTTTGAATTATAAGATACATGCTACCTATTTTATTCCCTGGAATATACCAACTGATTTAATAATATAGATAGCATCATCAGTCTTACAACTTGGAAAAAAAAAATCTTATCTACTCGACTTTTACATGGAGTTCATTAATAGTCATTTATTTTGTGTGAAGAAAAACATTTTAAGATAAGGCAGTTTCTTCTTTATTGAATATTTTAGAATTGTTTCCCTGTGAGGACTGAAATGAAAAAGGCTGCTGAAAGAAAATTATATTTTCCAGACAAAAAAAAAAAAATACTCTCCTTGATACAATATCATCTGAAAAATGAATCATAAATGTTAGGTCTTACGCAGAGTGAAAAGCAAATAGCTCACAAATATGATAAATGATATAATAATATAATAAACATGTTATACAAAGCCTATTCAGCAAATTGGTGCTAGAAAACACCAAATTGCTTATCATCTTTAGGTTTATTGGAAAGTTATATAAACATATTATGAAACACTGTTTATCATTTGTGTGTAACTTCTTAATCTGTAGCTGCTGGGATAAGCCTAATTTTATAAACCTTCAGGAAAAGGATTTAAATCACAGATTCTCATAAGAAGAATGAAAATAATTGTAAGGTGGTGTTTTGTCACCCCAGACTCTGCAGTACCAATGACCCATAAGTGAATAGAGAAACCTTTAAACTGGGGAAGTGGTAGTCACATGCAAATCACTGGGGTTGCAGAGTCTGAGGTATGGGTGTGAGCGGGGGCATAGTTCTTTTTTTTTTTCCTGGAGAAGATCAGCTTTGAAATTATAGGATATTTTGGCTTTGCTAGGACTTTGAAAGATGTGTTGCATCCTTGGGTACCCTGAGGAGAATTATAAGACCGTTTGCTGTACGCAAATGGTGGGTGTAGAAAAATTGCAATGTAAGGAGTTTAAAGCTTGAGCCTACTCAGTGTGTATATGGTGATATACTGCATGCCACAGTCTTTGTATACAAAAAAATAAGTGCGCAACCTATATAAATAAATATATTGCTATATAAAATGCTCTTCAAAGAAAAATCCACGTCTGAAAGTGTCAAAAAAAAAAAAAAAGTCCATAAGTGCTCCTATTGTGAATTCAAGAAAATCCATGCTTTAAATGGTGCTCTCTTCCACTAGAAATGAATATTGCACAATTACAGATAGATTAGATAGATAGATTAGATAGATAGATAGATAGATAGATAGATAGATAGATAGATAGATAGATAGATAGATAGATAGATAGATAGATAGATAGATAGATAGATAGATAGATAGATAGATAGATAGATAGATAGATAGATAGATAGATAGATAGATAGATAGATAGATAGATAGATAGATAGATAGATATTTTAAATCTAAAGCCTTAGTATTCCAAGTTCCACTCATTGACGTTTAAAAAAGACAAAAAAATAAATAAAACAGTTAATAAGGAATGGATGCTTACAAGGGAATATGTAGCATGCAAACCAGATGCTTTAGGAGGTTCTCTTGCTTACCTGGGGAAAGAATTGAACAGTTTTATAACTTCAGGGCTCACATTAAAAAAAGAAAATGCCAAAGTAACCTTCAACTACAGTTAGTGACATCTGAGGGTATGTCGGGTATCTTGGCAGTTACAACCAAATAATATTGAATTTTTTTTTTTCATGGCTAATTAAGTGTGGTTATGATTTAACTTGCATTCCAGGCATTAAAAAAGGCACATTTAGAACAGAACAATTAATTATAGTATTGACTTGGGTCAATTCGTCGGGCTTGGACTGTCTGCTGAATATCTTATTTTTCGATAGAAAAACTATGATATGCATTATTATGCAAGCATTCTCCATTAGTTAGGAACCTTTGTAAAAACATGTTCTCCTCTAACTGGCCTTGCATTTCATTCTCACTAAAGCTGACCACAGATGGATGAAATTCGGTCATTTCATAAAGGACCAGTGTCACGAAAATGCATGCATGTCTGTGGTGGCTAGCTAACTATGGGCGTGGTCCCTGACTTGAGAAAGAGAATGATGGGGAATTTATTCTAAGCAAGTAAGAGTGGCCATGATACACTTTCACAGACCACACTACCTCTGGCCACCACTAGAGGGAGACTCCACTTCAATCCAGCTGGATGACCACATACAGGCAGATGCAAATCTTATCTGGTGCACTCTAAGGTTTGAGGAGCAGTCTAGCAATTAGCACACACTACTAGGATTCTCTCCAGCTATACTGCAAGTTAGAACCCTGGTGTGAATCGCTCTTCCCACTGTCCAAACACCTGACACACAACAAATGGTAGCTGGTCACCACCCAACAGTTTGTCCGCAGACTGGTCTGCTAGGCAACCACACACACACACACACACACACACACACAGATCTCCGTGTGTCAGATCTGCTAGTTTACAATCTGCATACAATCTGCATACAATCTGCTAACACACAGTGGAATTGCACACAGATTTTCAATTAACTAAGAACCAAGTTCAAAGACACTAAAATGTAAAAATCTCGCCAGGGATATGAGCCCTAGCTTAGCACACAAAAGTCACTTATTAATTTTATGATTTAATATCCCAAAAGTGGGCAGTGCATAAAATATATACAAAGAGAAATAATTACAAAAAAAGACAAAAAGACAGACATACACAATTGGCTATTCACCATGAAAATAAAAACAGAAATAAACTTTACCAAAATTTATCCTTTGACAGAAGCATGTCAGAAACTGTCTGTAATTTTCCAGTCAGATGGATCGGCTCCATAGGAATCACCTCGTTCATTTCCCATGCTTCTCAATTTATTGGAATATGTATGTGGGCTGGACTTTAACCCTGGGGGATATTTCCTTCTCAGCCCACAGGATTTTCCATGTTGTAAAGTGACCAGGATTAAATGGGCTCTGGACAGTTCCGATGGCTGGGTCACAGATAGGGTGTCGGAAACCAGTGTGTCCATCAGATCGCAACAGTAGTTCTTACTGCTTGGCTGCTGAATTCTGCAGGATTCTACAAATGCTACAAATACAGGTTTACATGTATATGTAGCCCAAAATGTGTACAATCAGAACAAATTATTTTTATCTCTCTGCAACTATTATTTTAGCTTTTATGAGAGATAAAAATAGATTCCTCAGATCTGTTGATATAAATCAAAGCTGGCAGACAGTTCAGGCCCTCCTGGCTGTCCCCTGCTGATTCTTGTAGAAAAAATGACTAGGACTTTCTTTGAGGCTTCAGGAAGGTGAGAAATCTATGTCTACTTGGAACGTGTAATTTTATTGGCATCTAGGTGTCGACTCTAGCCTAGAAGCTTGCTCTGTTCTTTCAAATGCTAATTAAAGAATATATGTCTATGCCTGATTACTGATTTATACTACAGAATTAAACTACATCTACAATTACACTACTTCTTCCGATCACGTCAACTTCCAGCTATTGGCAAAACTACTCTACTTTTATGTTACATTCACATTCATGTATATGTTACAACCAGCTATTTTTATTCCATCTATGGCACTCCTGTTTCAAGAGCAGGCAATCTAATAACCAACTGCCCATAATCAGGCTTGTTGGAAAGTTTTGCTTTGATCAGAGCTGTTACCAATCAGCTGCAGCACTATCTATTCAGCTTTTTCCGATCAGCCCACTGGCTGATCAAAACAATTTGATTTGTGTATGGCCAGTTTAATACTAAAGTGCCACTGTTAGACCATGCCTATTTAACCAGGCCCACTCATAGTAAGCCACACTCAGATTTTGATACAGAGAAAGTCTTATTTCCTTTGGTGAGCTCCAGACACTTGAGTCCAACACTGATTTAGACTCTTTAAAGTGTCCATTTCTGACAAGTTATCTTTAACCTAATAGCACAAAATGAATTTCATGTTACACTTCAATATGGTTATAATCTGTAATGTACAGAACCCCACACCATTTGCTGCACAAAAATCTAATCCTAGGACTTGATGGATACTGACTAATCACAGACTATACATATATTAAGAAAGATGGATTCATTAAGGACTTTTTTCAAATGTCTATAGGCAGACACTTTCACTTCGGTCCTAGTATTCTTATGCACTCTAAATTAATAAAATTCCAGAATAGAAATAATTTTCTGAAGTGGCTAGTAAAGCAATAACATTATATTTTATTCTGGCCACTCATCTGACCCACAGAATAGCTGAATAACTCAATTTAAATTTTCTAGTGAATTTGTAGAAAGCAATTTTAGTTTAATATTAGCATGAGTTAATCGGAAGTACATGAAACTGATATAAATGCATAGGCTCTTGAATAAATAAGCTGAGAAATGTAGCAGCAATGCAAATATCTGAATTAGGCTTTGAGTGCACTGAATCCTCAAAATATTTTAAAGATCCATATATCTATTTTAATGCATTTTAATGACATTTTAAATGATAAATGTTTTCAGAAAGTTAACAGTTCCTAAAATCTTTCAAGATGCCTACAATGCAATGAAAATAGGAGAGATATTAATATATGTCAAAGTAACCAAATGTTTTTGGAAAACTTCGCCTAAGGAATCAAAGATGGGTTTTTTTTGCAAATATAAACCTCAAACATAGTCTTGTTGATAGTTTGTAATTTTGTCTGTAAGTAAAAGTAGTGTGGATCAACTACAATCTTTTATCATAAATCCTTTAAACATTTTTTTCATTAAAAAGGACCAGGACAGTGTAAACTTTGCCAAAAAAAACAAGCAGAGGGCAAAGCACTAGTCAATAGTATTACCCATAGGCTTCCAGCAGCTGATCTTTCCTCCATTACTGACTTACTATGCATTACTATACTATGCTTCCTGATGTAAGAGTTGTTCCATGGTGACTGGTGTTCTGATAACTGATGGAGTAATATTGATGAAGCAGCAGTAGAGGTTCACAAAGCACTGATTCAAAGAATAGATAAATATGATTTAGTGGTAAAAATCACAATGACACTATTAGTGCAACATATATTGCAAATACGTGATAAACATAAAATATGTGTTAAAAAAGCAAATATATACAGTGTGTCCTGAGGAAGTCTATTTGCGAGGAAACACATTGGGCAGGGCTACATCACTGTGAAATAATCACGCCTTGTAGGTAGGCACTTGCACACACAGAGACAGAAATGTGGCCTGTCACAGCTTGAGAAAGATTGAGCTGACGTATTTTATTGTTGGGCTTTTGGCCTGTCACAGCTTGAGAAAGATTGAGCTGACATCTCCCTGAGAGAGACACTGAGAGAGACACAGGGCTGAGAGATACACTGACCCAATCAGACTCCATCCTCCCGCTCCGCCCTCCTCCGTCTATGCTGCTGGATCCATTTACCTTCTTCACCCCTCATAGTGGGTGTTTGAACGTGTTTGATCATTTGTTCATACAAATGGTCCATCTTATCTGGTAAGAGTGCATTTTACTGATGTTGGAGGATTTTTCACTAAGAACTTTGACTACAGCATTTGGCTCATTCCATTTTATCACGTGGTGGGCAACATATAATGTTGAAGTGTATGGGCATTATTGCGCTGCACCTCTTTACTTTTTATATCTATATTTTTAGGTGTTGTGGTTACCTTCAGCTTGCAATTACTATTTTAGTTATATCTTCTTGTTTGTGTGTGCTGATTGCTTCCGTTTTATACTTAGCAGAGCTTCACCTTATTCACTAAGCTTGGGGCAAAATGTCCTTGCAAAGTGAACAATCTATCTGCCTTTAGTAAATCAACCCCTTTATTACTTCAAATAAGCTGCCTATTGGTATTGTTGCACAGAATGTGCTTTCTGAATTGAATTGCTGTACTGGGAGAGTTGTACCTTCTATTGAAAACTTTTCTCTCAACTAACATTTAGCCCTGGTTCAGGCGAGGATGCTTATCTGAGCATATCCGAGCGTATCCAAGCATACAGCCCAGCAGGCCAGAAAAGAGGGGGGGCGGACAAGCGAGCGCCCCTCCCCCTCCTGAACCATACTAGGCCACATGCTGGTGCCACAGAAACATAGAAAAGTGACGGCAGAAAAAGACCAAGTTGTCCATCGAGTTTAAAAAAAAAAAATTGTTAACTTTATTGTCTGAATATAGATGTATGTTTGTCCCAAGCATATTTGAAGCCATTTACTGTTGACTGTCTCACTACCTCTGCTAGTAGTTTATTTGAAGCATCAACAACCCTTTCAGTAAAATAATACTTTCTAAGATTAGTTTTGAACTTTCCTCCAGTTTGTTTAAGGTCATGCACCAGGGTTCTTGATTTTGGTTTCATATTGAAAAAACTGCCTTCCTGAACCTCATTCACCCCCTTGATGTATTTAAAGGTTTTAATCATGTCTCCCCTTTCCCTTCTTTCCTCCAGACTGTACATATTAAGTTCCTGAAGTCGTTCTCAATATATTTTTTCAACCAAACCTTTTACTATTTTTGATACTCGTCTCTGGACTCGTTCTATTTTATCAATATGTTTGTGTAAGTGAGGTCTCCAGAACTGAACACAGTATTCTAAATGAGGTCTCACTAAAGATCTATATAGGGGAATCAGGACCTCCTTCCTCCTTCTGGCGATACTTCTAGTGATGCATCCTAGAATTCTATTTGCTTTTCCTACTGCCTGGTCACACTGTTTGCTCATTTTGCAATCATCTGAAATAAGTACCCCCAAATATTTTTCATCTGTAGTGCTGGCTAACACTGTATCCCCAATGTTGTACTCTCTCAGGGAATTATTTTTCCCTAAATGCATTATTTTACATTTAGAAACATTGAACTGCACTCTCCACTGCTTTGACCAATCTTCCAATAATGCCAAAGCATGTTCTATGTTACAGACACCTCCAGGGATATCAATCCTATTACACACCTCTGTGTCATCAGCAAAAAGGCATACCTTGCCCAACAAACCTTTAGTTATATCACTTACATATAGATTAAATAGAACAGGACCCAGTGCAGAGCCTTGCGGTACACCACTAGTGGCTGCTCTCTGTTCTGGATGAACCCCATTTACAACCACACTCTGATATCTATCCTTTAGCCAACTGCATATCCACTGAACCACCCAAGTGGTAAGTCCTAGCTTGTACAACTTTTGTATTAAATCATTATGTGGAACTGTATCAAGTGCCTTGCTGAATTCAAGATATGCTATGTCCACAGCACCTCCCTGGTCCAAAACATTGACAATCTAGTCAAAACATTAAATGAGATGGTATTCTTCCTAAATCATTCAAGTGAGTAAGGAGTGCTTGTATAACATTATGCTGAGTAAGAACCAAAGTTTGAAGTTGGCCCATTGCCTTGGAGTTGGAGTGTATGGCAGACTCAGTCTCCTCTAATCGTATATGGAAAGATTGCAGACTTCTCTGATCTCCTGCATATTACTGCAGTGAGTAGCTTCATACATATTGAACATGGCCTCAATATCTGTCTTAGTGGGTAAGAGAGTGAGGCACTTGCGTAGTGCAAATGGAAGCTGTGGATCCTCTTTTTCACAATCTGAGATTGGGAAGTCAGGATCATGTAGGGTAAGGTAATTTCAGCTTGAGAGGGTCCAGAAGGTGGAGAGCACAAATCGGGTTAAGATCAGGACTGCAAGGGGGGGCGTGGTTTGCCTTGAGAGAAGATGGCTGCTTAACTGTCAGGGAATCAACAGCAGGAGAAGGGCTCTAGGACCCAGCATCTCTACCAGCACTTATGGCAGGAGAAGGACTTTAGGACCCAGCATCTCTGGCAGGAAAAGGACTTTAGGACCCAGTATCTCTACCAACAGGTCACATGGGCCTATATAAGGAAGTCTGCTAGTGTCTGCAATTGCTGGTTTGTCTTCAGCTCCCCCTGTGTTCCTGTGCCCTGTATTATCTACTGATCTGATCTCCTGTGTACTGACCTGGCTTGTTTTAACCTGCTCTTCCTGATCCTCTGGCTTGACCCTTTGGCTTGCACCTGACTTCCTCCTTCCTGCTCCCAGCATCTGACCCTAGCCTGGCTTTTGGACACTGCTTATCTTGCTCCCTGTACTAAGACGCAGCTGATGTTAGCTCATTCTGATCCTGGACTGTCTCTCTGTGAATGACCCCTGGCCTGGCTCCCGGCACCGCTATTCAGTTATTCCACTGGACTCTGTCTCCCTGGGACCTTTCAAGCATGCTTGTCTCCAGGAACCTGGCACCCGTGCTTCTGTGGGCACCACACCTGCTGTTCCACCTTCAGTGGTGTGCTGCGCTCGGCCACAAGGGGAGCCCTCCCAGCATCTCGGCCTCCTACCAAGTTACTGACAGTACAAACCAGCCATGTCAGAGGCTGACGGAGGTGTCTCCCCGCTGGAAGCCACAAGTCTACAGATCACGGCCCTCACTCAGGTCATCCAAAAACTCCAGGAAGGGTACTCTCAGTTAGAGGACCGCCTGCAGCACCTGTCTGCGACACCTACTGCCACAGATCAAGGGCCGTCTTCCGCCAACCCTCCGGTAGTTACTCCTATTGTGGTGATGCCCCCTCCGGAACCACGAGTACCAACACCAGAACGCTTCTCCTGTGATCGGAAGAAATTCAGATCCTTTAAGAACACCTGTTACCTATACTTGGCACTGCAACCACTGACTTTTTCCACTGAAACAGTGAAGGTGGGATTCATTATTTCTTTGTTGACTGATGAACCCCAAATATGGGCTCATGGCTTATTGGAGCAGGAGAGTCCTCTTATCAACTCTGTGGACCAGTTCTTCAAAACCATGGGCCAATTATACGATGACCCCCTGCGGGTGGCCACTGCTGAAGCTGCTCTGCATACCCTACGGCAGGTTTGAACGAGGCAGCCTTAAGTTATCAGTATCGGCTGGGGCTGTCCGAATCCCTCAAGGATGAACTGTCCAGAATTGAGACCCCCTCAACACTAGAAGATCTCATCCTACTGACCATTCAAATCGATAGACGCTTACATGAACGCCAGTCTGAACGTATCCAAACCCTTCGGCAGCCCGAAGTCCCGCCTACATCCAACCCCATGCAGCTTGGCCTGGCCCATCCAACATTAACTTCAGAGGAGAGACTTCATCGCCGACAGGCGAACCTTTGCTTCTACTGTGGGGGAACAGGACATTATATAACCTTTTGCCCTGTAAGACCCAGGAAACCAGTTCCCCGCACTCAGGTCAATTTCCAGGTATCCAGATCTTCTCCAACCCATATCAGTCTTCCTGTCATGTTACTGGTGACAGGAGAGGAAGTTCATCTCCAAGCAATAGTGGATTCCGGGGCATGCAGCTGTTTCTTGGATCTGATCTTGGCAAAGAGACTCGCTATCCCTCTTCACCACAAAAGGCAAAGACTGACCATCCATCTAGCCGATGGCTCAATGCCTAGTTCTGGGCATGTCACCCAAGAAACGGCAATCACGCTCAGACACCGTAAAGACCTGCGTCCTCTGCTGGAGGTCCTACGGAACAAAGGAATCCTATACCGATGGAAGTTCCCGTTCGGCCTTCAGGCTAATCATCAAGGAAATTCCGCCTTAATAAGAGTCCCTGAAGAGCTGGATGCCTTTTGCCAAACCCTAAGCATTCTGTATGTTGATGTCCCAAACTGGTATGCCGATTTTAACTTCTCTGATCCTGACCACCTATCTAGAGAAGAACCGATGGAGGCTCAGAATACGAGATTCCGGAGGCAACGATCCCCATCGGCAACCAGACCCAGCTCAACTGCCTTGCCTCGGCGCCAACCAACGAGCCCCATGACTGCCCCCCTGCCTCGCAGGGCACACCATGACTACTGAGACATATCACAGAAGACGCCCAGGACACCCAGATGAGTACACTCGCTTTTGCCCCTGACCATGACATACCCGTCAGCTTTTCTCTAAAGGGAACCCGCAAATCATCCCTTCACCGTGATGTGATACTGCACATTCCGCTGCCAGAGCCCCTTCCAGCACTGCACGGAGGACACAGCAACGCTTATTGCCACTCTTACTGACCTAACATACAGCAGATACTACTCTCACATAATTCGCTCCATGATTAACCTTGGTGGCAGGCTGCACCTGACGATATATCTCTAACCAGTGCACACAATCTAACACAGCCTCCGACTTTTCATACACCGCCAGCTTGCAGTTCAACATGAGACCCTTAAGCGATGATGCACCTTACTACAGCACGACTCCAACAGCAGCACTACCAGGACCAATCCCCCTGCAGGTCTCAAGAAATCCACAAACGGACCACTCGCCATCTCCCGGACAGTCCTAGCCCCCTGGACTCTGTCTCCCAACTCACGGATCCAACGATTCACGCCTGCTTCCGCCCATGATAGATAACATAGACACGGTAAAAGAGCCTACTCATGCTTCCATCTACGAACTTCACAACCACAGCTGCAAGATAAAACTAGCCTACCCTAGAACACTGTGCTTGAAGATCGGCTGATACCTATGCTCCAACTCTCTATCCGTAATCATGAATATGGGTAATTAGTTATGACTCTTTTAATATGAACGTTTTATACTCCTAATTAGATATGATGCTGCTTGTTACATGTTGTGAACAGGCCATATTGCTCTGCTTTCCTCACTCACCATTATTTGTTTTATCTGCCTAGCCAAGATTAGAGCTCAGAGATTTACTAACGATCGATTAAATTGATAACCCACCTCACATCACCAATTAGTGACATCTCATAATGTATGACACTACACGCCCACTCAGGAGCGATATACTCGATGCCTAATACATATCAGGATCGATTGATAACATTACGTCCCCCCATAAGGGAATATACCCGCCCACAACGCCTCTATACACGACTATCGAGGCAATACCTGCTGTGACCCACACTTACAATTACTATTAAGAAGTCCCCAGTTGAAGCTGATCACTTGTCTTTTCAACCTCTCCAAAACACTCTGAGCTTCATCCTTGACTGCAGTTCTATAAGCATTATCTTCTGTTTTGCTCTAGAGATCTTGTTACCATGCTGTTGATTGGCAATCTTGAAACAAAAAAAAGGGAGGGGAGGGAAGATCTAGGCATACAACTCCCAAACTCTCTATCTGACCTGTACTCCCTAAACCACTTACCATTATTACAAAGCATAATAAGAGACTTAACAAAATGGGCTTCGGGGCTCTTTTCCTGGTTTGGTAGGGCCGCCATCATTAAAATGAATATCCTGCCCAGAATACTGTACCTTCTACAGACGATCCCAATCAAGATCCCACCTGCCTTTTTCTCAACCTATCGAACAACATGCATAAAATTTGTGTGGGGCAAACTAAAACCGAGACTAAGCTACTTGAGACTCACCTCTCCCAAACTCAAGGGAGGAATAGGTCTACCAGATATACGAAAATACCAACAAGCAAGCCACCTTGCTAGGATCATAGACTGGAACATACATACCAAACATAAAGATTGGATCCAGCTAGAACAATCAATATTGCCTATTCCATTAGCCCAACTCCCCTGGATCACCCCACCACACACCCCTTCAGGTTGTAAGCTCCACCCACTCATTAACCCAACACTCCTCTTCTTTCGGGATGCATGCAACAAACACAAAATTTCTTCAATTCTGGGCCCAAAGACACCACTTGCACAAGATCCAGAGTTCACCCCAGGAACACATCCTTTTTAGCAGACGGTTGGCCTCATCCAAACATCCAAGCAGAACAGTTCTTTGAAGAAGGTCGCCTCCTCTTTCAATCAGAACTTGCTGCCAAAATGACCACAGATTTGTTCCCCTTCTGGACATATGTACAAATTAGACATTTCTTTGACAAACCTAAGCCCCAACCTGATTGGTCTAGATATACCACCACCTTCGAATCCTTATGCTTAAAAGAGGAACCCCAAAACCACTTAATTTCTCTTACCTACGCCTTGCTATTCTCAGACCAAAATCCCAAACTACACTGGACCATCAAAAAATGGGAACAGGAGCTCTCAATTGATTTTACAGATATGGCATGGGAAAACATTTACACACACATACATAAAGGAACAATAAACGTACAGGTACAGGAGAATGCATTCAAAGTATTCTCCAGGTGGTACAGAACCCCCCTTAAGCTACACCATTTCTACCCATCTCTTTCCCAGCAATTCTGGAGATGCAAGACAGAGATAGGCTCCCTTATACATATCTGGTAGACTTGTTCTAAACTCCAGCCCTTCTGGAATAAGGTCCCAAGGGCTTACTAACCAAATAACGACCTACACACTTGACTACACTCCAGCGCAGTACCTCCTTCACCATTCTACAACCCCAACGCGCTCCTACTTTTGCTCACTAGCCATGCACATGGTTAATGCAGCAAAGATGTGTGTCACATTCAAGTGGCGTTCTCCTGATCCACCATCTATAGCAGACTGGTTTAAGCGTATACAAAAAACAGCGGAAATGGAGGAACTCATACATCAAGCGAAAGACACACCCGCCAAGTTTACCAAAACATGGTCATGCTGGCTACATTTCGTCACCACAGATGATTACAAAAGAGTCCTGACTTGAAAGGAACACAGGAGCTGTGGCAGGGAAATAGAAGAACCCCCACCACTCCCAATTTCCTTCCCCCCTCCTTCTTTTTTTTTAATTCCATATTTTTATTAGATTTTGCAAGTAAATACATTGTACAATTAGAACTGTACGTCGTGCAACGACGTCAAAGTGTTTTAACAGGATATAGCTATACTTTAACAAGTTGAGAGTATCTGTTCGCGGTAAACATATGCAACAGTTTATGAATACGTGGTAAATTTCCTGAAAAGGTAAGAGACATTTCTTACATTATTACCGTTAGCAGCCCCCTGCTCTGGCGTGGCACCCCAAGTGGGATCCTTAGTGCCACTCCAGCGCAGAGCGACGGTGTACAACTTTTATAAACCTAAAATGTCTAAAGGATATTAAGCAGAACCTTTGTGAGAGAACGTAGGGAGGGGATACAGTATTGCTCGGTCAAGAAAAAGTATTGTTTCATCATGTGATCATGTGGGGGATGCAGTGTCAGTCCAGTCTTTCCAGGGTTGCCAGTAGGTGCGTGTTTTTGTTGCGTGGCCCGTGTGGGCTACTAATGTGATCTCGTAGCTGAAGTGTAGGGCAACTATGTCCACTACCTGGGTTAGTGTGGGGTGACCATCCGACTTCCATTGTCTAGTTAGGTTGAGTCTCGCTGCCAGGAGAATGTGTGTAGTGACATGCCTGAAGGGAAATGGAATGTCCTCAATAGTCAGGTTTAGGATTGCTAGTGCAGGTGAGGGTGTGATCTCAATGTGGGTTATTGTCGATATTAATCGGAAGACCTTTTCCCAATAGGTACGGAGGGAGGGGCATGACCAGAAAACATGGAACATGTCACCTATGGATGATTTACATCTCCAACAAGTATTGGGGTGTTTGGGGTTAAAGGATGACAGTCTGGCAGGGGTTAGGTACCAACGTAAGGAAATTTTTTGCATGAGCTCCCAGAGGGCCGCACATTTAGTGGCTTTATAGACTGTTTTAAGTGCTTGCTGCCATTGGGATTCTGTGTATATGCAGGCTAAATCTTTTTCCCATTTATGATGTTCAGATGTTTTGGAGAAGGTCCGTTTTTGGTGGAATGTATTGTAAAAATATGAGATGCCCTTGGTTTTTGTGTCAGTATTAGTGAGGTATTCCCAGGTCTTTGGGTGGATGGTATAATTAGGGAGGATAATGGTACTTAGGCGATGACGTATGCGTAGATAAGTAAAGTAGTCGGTTGTGTCGAGGTTGAATTCAGATTGTAATTGGGGAAATGGTTTAATGCTGTTGTCGTGAAGTATATCTTGCAGTGATTGTATACCCTTCTTAGTCCATGATGTTAGTGAGAGGTCTAGTATTAAATGATGAAGAACATCCAAAGGTATGTGGGATTGTGGGGTGACAGACGTATATTTGTGGGAGGCTTTTAGTTTCGACCATGCTTGTGCTGAGGCCTTCATGGTAGGGGATAAATATGTCGGTACTACGGAGCCTAACGGGATACTAAGTAACCAGGATTTTAGGTTAGGGCGGATGAGCGATGTTTCTTCTATTTGTCCCCATAGAGTTGTTGGATTGGGAGGGAACCACCCTGGTAATTGGGCTAGAATAGCTGCCAAGTGGTAATCTTCGAAATCTATGGAGCCCATACCCCCGGCTAGTTTGTGTTTAGTTAGTTTGGAGTGGGCACACCTGGGGCGCTTGCCATTCCACAGGAATCTGTTAAACAGTGTTTGTAGGGATCTGAAGAATCTAGTTGGTAATGGGATTGGGATAGTTCTAAAGTAGTAAAGCAGTTGGGGAAGGCAGATCATCTTGAAGGCCGCTAATCTGCCTGTCCAAGACAATTCATGTTTTGCTATTTGTTGGTTGGCCGCTTGGATAGTCTGGAGAAGAGGTGGGAAGTTACATGAGTAAAGGTTTTTAGTTGTTCTTGGTAAGTGGATTCCCAAGTATGTTATATCTGTAGTTGCCCAAGCAAATGGATATTGCGTTTGTAATAAGTTTTTCAGAGTGGCATCTATATTGACATCTAGTATAAAAGATTTGGAGGTGTTAACCTTGTAGTACGATACCGAGCTAAACCAGTTCAATAATTTTTGCACCTCAGCCAGGGAGCCAGACGGGTTGGTAAGGATAAGAATAACGTCATCAGCGAATAGGCTGATTTTGTGATGTACATTGCCGGTTATTAGGCCGGATATGCTAGGGTGGGAACGGATGTGTTCCGCCAGGGGTTCCATGAGTAAGTTGAATATGATCGGTGACAATGGGCAGCCCTGGCGTGTACCGTTGGTGATGGGAAATGGGCGAGACAGCATGCCTTCCGTATACACTTGGGCTTCTGGATTTGAATATAGTGCCATAATGGCTTTTAAGATGGTGCCCTGAAATCCGAATTTCCTGAGGACCGTGTGTAGGTAAGTCCAATGGACTCTATCGAACGCCTTCTCTGCGTCCAGGGATAGGAGCAGAGAAGGCGTTCCTGTGATTTCAGCTTGGTGTATGATATTGATCATTCTCCTGGTGGCGTCAGAAGATTGTCTGCCCTTAGTGAAACCTGACTGGTCAGGGTGGATTAACATTGGCATGATTTTGATTCGTCTTGTTGCAATCGTTTTAGCATATATTTTTAGGTCGAGATTGAGTAGGGATATCGGGCGGAAATTTTGGGGGACATTGGATGCTTTCCCTGGCTTCGGTAATGTTATAACCAATGCTGATAGATATTCTTTTGAAAAGGAGGAAGAGGAGGCAGCGTGGTTGAATAGTTCGGTAAGGTGGGGAATCAGTTGAGGGGCGTATTGCTTATAATATTCCCCTGTCATACCATCGGGTCCCGGTGCTTTACCGTTAGGTAGTGATTCTATGATGGTTTTAATCTCCTGGGTTGTAAATGGGGCATTTAGGTCCGTTAGTTGGTCGCCAGTCAGAGTTGGAAGTTTGAGGTTGTGTAGGAAATTGTCTATGTCAGTTTGCGAAGGTTGCAGGGTGTGGGGGTCCCTGTGTAAGTTGTAGAGGTCTCCGTAGTAGGCACTAAAAGCGTCAGCTATGTCTTGGGGGTTACTTAGTGGGATTGATGTGTGCGGGTGGATTAGAAGGGGTATTTTAGTTTTCACTCGTCTGCCCTTAAGTCGTTGTGCAAGTTTTTTCCCCGCTTTGTTGGAAGTGGAATAGGTCGTCGCTTTGAATTTCCTTTGAAGGAATTCGTATGAGTGGAGCAATAAAGCCTTTAGTTCCTGTCTTAGGGAGAGTAATTGGTTTGTCGTTGGGTTATGTGGGGCAGTTTTATGTTTTAGTTCTAGGGTCTCTATTTGGGCCATGAGTTCATCCACACGCTGCGTCCTCTTTCTTTTGTGGTAAGCACCCATTTTAAGTAACATACCTCTCATGTACGCCTTGTGCGCACTCCACACCACGGCAGGGTCGGAGACCGATCCTTTGTTTAACATGAAGAAGTCGTTAATGTGATCTTTTATTTCTGCGGTGTATTTGTCGTTTTGAATAATGGAGTTGTTGGCTCTCCATATAAATGCGTTTTGTCCTAGGTTAGAATCTTGTATGGTTATTGATATAGGGGCATGGTCCGACCATACCGTGGTGTGGATCACAGAATTTGATATTTTTTGGAGAATGTATTTGTCGGTTAGGAACAAGTCTATTCTCGAATACGAGCTGTGTCTTGAGGAGAAAAAAGTGAAGTCTCGTTCTGAACCGTGATGGCAGCGCCATACGTCATAAAGATCTTGGGAAGAGATGAATTTTTTCAGGGGTGAGTCTCTCCTTTTGGTTGGCGATGTGGAATCCATGTGTATGTCCGGTACGAGATTAAAGTCTCCGCATATTATTACGTGACCCTTTTGAATGGGTTTGGCGGAACGCATGACTCTGCGTATGAATTTCAATTGATGGGAGTTTGGTGCGTATAGGTTTATTATAGAATATGTCACTCTATTGATGTTGCAAATTAATATAATAAAGCGACCTTCGGGGTCTGATGTGGCATTTAGTAACTGGAAGTCCACTGAATTTTTGACCGCTATCATGACTCCTCTAGCTTTGGTGGAGTGCGTTGCGTGGAAGATATGAGGAAAGTGGTGGTTTTTGCAAAGGGAAGAGTTTGATGCTAGCAAGTGGGTTTCCTGGACACACAGAATGTCACTTTGGAGAGCCGAGGCGGTTTTCCATAGTGAGTGCCGTTTGGCGGGGTGGTTGAGTCCGTTGGCGTTTATCGAAAGTATGTTGATCGGCATCTTGTGAATGTGTTGTTGGTGAGTGGAGTGTGTAACACTTACAGTTCGTCGGTGGGTTCGGTGTCTCAAGATACCTGACAGCTGTGTTCAAAGGCAGGAAGACGGAAGGTCACTATCTGGAGGTGAAGTGCCCAAAAGACTGCAAATAGAGCAATACGTTAGATATAACAAACCAAAAAAGAAATAAAAAGATAAAATCAAAGATCACTGCTCAGTGTGTAAGGTTAGGAAGTTCGTTAACCGCTTGGACAGTAGTAGAGACGCTTATCCTATAAGAGCAACAAAACAAAAAAAAAAAAAACAAAAAAAACTATGTAAAATGTAAAGGATATAGAGGAGGTGCGTAGCACCTTGAAAGCCTCTGTAGTGGGGTTCAAAAACCCCCTCCTTCTTTATCCTGACCCCCATCACACACGTCATCACATCGCGAACTGACACAGAGAAATTCCTTCCATAACCTTCATGAACCATTTTATACCCAACACCCCCCCACCCCATTTTTTATATCCCCACTCACTTTTAGCCAGATTTTCTCACCTGATATCAACATAGTCAAAACTAACACCAATGTAGTCAATTGATAGAACACAAACCTATCTTTAACTATCGCCTGATTATTGATACTTACGTTCAAAAATTGTTATATACAATGTTCCTAAAAAATACAACTAAACCAAACAACAGAGAGAGAGAAGGAAGAAAAGGAGGATTAAAAAAAAAATAAAAGTAAAAGAGAAAACGAAGAAATGCAATGTTATACCATATATAACTTGTACTCCTTTTTATCTATTTTGACATTTATACACATGTATGCTTTTAATGGCGGCTGCGTCCGCGTTCCTGTATTACATATTACATGTTCTGCTTTCTATTATTGTTGTTTCTATACTCAATAAAAACTTAAAATAAAAAAAAAGATCAGGACTGCAAGCCAGTCAAGTTCCTTCACCCCAAACTCGCTCATCCATGTCTTTATGGACCTTGTTTGTGTACTGGTGCGCAGTCATGTTGGAACAGGTAGAGGCAATCCCCAAACTGTTCCCACAAAGTTGGGAGCATGAAATTGTTCAAAATGTCTTGGTATGGTATGTCTTGGTATGCTGACGGCTTAAGAATTCCCTTCACTAGAACTAAGGGGCCAAGCCCAACCCCTAAAAAACAACCCCACACCATAATCCCCCTCCATTCGTTTTGGACAATGTCATGCTCCCAAGTTTGTGGGATTAGTTTGGGGGTGGCCCCTTCCTCTTCCAACATGACTGTACACCAGTGCACAAACAAGGTCCATAAAGACATGGATGAGTGAGTTTAGGGTGGAGGAACTTGACTGGCCTGCACGGAGTCCTGACCTCAACCGGTAGAACACCTTTGGGATGAATTAGAGCAAAGACTGCGAGCCAGGCCTTCTCGTCCACATCAGTGCCTGATCTCATAAATGCGCTTCTGGAATAATAACATTCCCATAAACACTCCTAAACCTTGTGGACAGCCTTCCCAGAAGAGATGAAGCTGTTATAGCTGCAAAGGGTGGGCCTACTCAATATTGAACCCTACAGACTTATAGGGCGTACACACGGTCGGACTTTGTTCAGATATTCCGACAACAAAATCCTAGGATTTTTTCCGACGGATGTTGGCTCAAACTTGTTTTGCCTACACACGGTCGCACAAAGTTGTCGAAATTTCTGATCGGCAACCACGCGGTCACGTACACCACGTACGACGAGACTAGAAAAGGCCGGTTCAGAACCAAGCACGGCACCCTTTGGGCCCCTTTTGCTAATCTCGTGTTAGTAAAAGTTTGGTGAGAGACGATTCGCACTTTTTCAGACTTGTGGCTTTCAGATCGTTTTCTGCCGTTCAGTTTGTGCTTGTGGGTTTGTATCTGCTCTTCAGTGCATGCAAGCAAGTTCCGCGTGACTTTAGGTAGTCATTGTATTCTTGTTTGTTCGTTACTGTTTTTCAGGTCGCTCTTCACAGGCCTTGCTGTTCTTCAGTGCGTTCTGTTACTTTGTTCTGAGCAGCCGACCGTTTTCTAGCCATGTTTCGTATGCGTACTCCTCGTAGAGTTCATGCTGTGAGGGGGCTTGGTGTTGGGGTCCATGAACAGGGTGGGGAGGAGTTCATGGACCAAGAATTGGTTGCTTCAGCGTGACCAGTTCTCTCATATGCCTTTGCTCCGTGAGATCCGTGAGAATAATCCTGATGATTTCAGGAACATTCTCAGGATGACGGACCACGTGTTTCACCGTTTGTTGGCTTCGCTGACCCCCTATATCAGCAGGCAGGATACCTGCATGAGGCAAGCCATTACTGCGGAGCAGAGGTTGGTCGCTACCTTGCGGTATTTGGCCACAGGGAGAAGTCTGCAGGACTTAAAGTTCTCGACAGGCATCTCCCCCCAGGCTCTGGGGATCATTATCCCAGAGACCTGTTCTGCCATTATACAGGTCCTGCAGAAGGAGTATATGAAGGTAAGATTTTTATCCTTTTATATCCCATTTTATTGTATTGAATGTTTGCTAATATATTGTATTTCTTTCCTCATTCCCTAATTCCCATGATTGTAATATGCTGTGAATGTCCCCTTTGTCCTCATGCATGCTGGATTTTTATGTAATTATCACTTTAGGTCCTTCATACATATTTGCCCTTCAATAACCTCCCCAGCATGGTGTCTCCTGCCCTATATTCACCTCATGTAGTCACTTAACAATGTATTTTATCAGCTCCATAGTAGTGCTTTACCCCAAACACCCCCTAAAATGTTTGGAAATGTTATTTTTTATTTAAATTCAGGCAGAGTGGCAGAGGCTTTTTTTTGTGGTGTCCCCAAATAATTTTTAGTAACCCTCCCTCCCCCAACTGCTAAGTCAGCTGATCCCAATTCTCTATCCTCAATCATCTATCTGCTGACTTTGCCAAACCCATACACACTATACCCATCTCTTTTGTGCTCTGATTTATGGATGAATTCCCCAAAGCATGTAGTGCAAGGGCCTGCCTGTATACTTTCAAATGGTACTGTTTAAAGTTTTTGTATCCTATTATTATCTTGATAGGTAATAGCAGAATGTCCAAATGTCCTCAAATGTGTACAGTGTGTATTTATATCTTTGTATTGTGACACTTCTTACCTGTCCAGTGGGCTGCCAATAGTGTAACTAAGGAGGGGCTATTCCAAGTAATACCCATTATTTAGGCATTCATCTCTCAATGAAGTGAAGAGGGTTAACTGTCCAAGAGTTCCCCCCCTATAATGTTAGAAATGGCCCATGAGGGGGGGGGGGATATGATAGGTGTACCTTATACTTTGGCCTTGTTGAATTCCCCTTAATAAATGCTATCTGGAGGTTGCCCCAGAATGTTTGTGTCGAATCTGCTTTCCATGTTTCTGTGAAAAAATAGTAATGTTTATTGTTTTTTCCTCAACAGTTTCCTTCCACGCCACAGGAATGGCAGACTGTGGCCTCCCACCTTGCCCAGCGGTGGGACTTTCCTAACTACAGAGGGGCAATTGATGGGAAACACGTCCACATCGTCCCACCACCCAACTCGGGGTCGTACTATTATAATTACAAGGGGTTTAATAGTATAGTGATGTTGGCGGTGGTGTCGGCTAATTATGACTTTCTGTATGTGGACGTGGGGAAGAATGGCCGGTTGTCCGATGGTGGAGTCATCGCCCAGACGGAGTTCTACAGGCGTCTCCAGAATGGCAGCTTGGACTTGCCAGCTCCACAGGACAATGTGGAAGGTCTCCCATTTGTGTTCGTTGCTGATGAAGCGTTTGCGCTGGGGGACCACCTGATGCGGCCATTCCCGATGAGGACCCTCACCCCGGAACAGAGGGTTTTTAATTACCGGCTGGCCAGAGCTCGAAGAGTGGTGGAGAACACATTTGGAATCCTGGCCAGCCGGTTCCGACTATTTCTGACACCCATCCATATGGCGGAGTATAAACTGAACCATATAATACTGGCGTGCTGTGTTCTCCATAATTTTTTAAGAAAACATTCTGCCAACTATGCTGGCTCAGTTGGGCCTGAGGCCGGAATCCTACATCCAACAACACTGACGGCGCTTGAAAGCGGCCGTCCTGGCTTGCCCTCCCTGAGTGCCCGTGATGTCCGGTTACGATACCTGGAGTTCTTTGCGGGTAGGGGGGCTATCAATATGCCAGACAATATGTGAAGCCTTTTTATAATAAAAAAACAAAAGAAATTCTTGGTGGACATTTACTGCTTGTGTTTGTTTTAGCTGACCCTGACAGAAATGTTTTGAGTGCAGAAAATGTCGTGATTGGGTAACCTTATACAAAGCA
This sequence comes from Lithobates clamitans, assembly GCA_037952925.1. Lineage (NCBI taxonomy): Eukaryota > Metazoa > Chordata > Amphibia > Anura > Ranidae > Lithobates > Lithobates clamitans. The sequence goes on from JBBGZY010000088.1 coordinate 55,070, forward strand.
CTGTTGGCTGTTATTTACTAAATGCAAAAACACATTTCACTACAAGTGCACTTGCAACTGCACTGAACCTGCACTTGTAGTGCAAAGTGGATTTGCCCTTAGGAAATAACCCCCATTTTTGCATAATACAGCTATTACATCACCCCAAAAGTGTTGTAGTGTTGAGACAATAATCCACACATTCTTGAGTAAGCCACTTTTTTATACCTGCACAATCACATGTGCATTTACCAAAGGTTTTTAAAACAAACCAACATGTTTGTTGTATAACAATTTTTGGAGTAGCATTATCAAAAATCAAATATCCATTTCAGATAAAACAGGCCTGTGTAAAACCAACAAGAAAGCCAAAAAACTTGAACTTACAAAGTTCACATTAGGTAAAACCTGAAGGCTATATCAGACATCAGTATTTAGGAACTGGGTTTGATATAGCGTTCAGATGGGGGGAAATCACCCCTGGAAAAGCCAAATTTGGAAGATGCACACCAATTTACGAATGTCAACATGTGCTATCTGCCATCAGGGGGGATCAAGGGACGTGTTTTGGGGGAGCAAGCCCTTCCTCAACGGGACTTTATAATTGAGGAAGGGGTTGCACCCCCAAAACGCGTCCATTGATCTCCCTTGATGGCAGATAGCACATGTTGGCACACTGTGTGCATCCTCCAAATTTGGCTTTTCTAAACATTGCAAAAAATTTTAAAATCTTGAACCACAATCCAAAAAGTGATTTTGTGGGGTTTAAATTTGCCCCAAAACATCAATGATGTTATTATTTTTTTTAATAACATCATTGATTTTTTGCTGGATGTTTTGCAGTTCGGTATTACACCCCATGATCTCCCCGATCAGGATCTGGGCACTTTCTGAAGTAAAGCGTTGGGGATCCACAACCTCACGATCACCTAAAAAGAGATAAATAATAAAAAAAAAGGTCTCAAAAATCTGCCACCATCCATCTCTTTTACCTGAGCCTGTGGTCACAGACACTCACCTGTTGTGGTGCCAATCTCCACCACATCTTCTTCTTCCTCCTGCTCAGCTTCATTTGGGGGTAGTTCCCCTTCTTCCAGAGGTGGGGGGTCTGTGGTCTCCTCGGATGAGGGGTGTCCTCCGAGTCTTTTCTCCCCTATGTAAAACAAAAATGGTATAATTAGCACACAGATATTTGATGGCAGAACTAGAAATAGGAAACATTGCTTGGAAGTGGGGTACAATTGTCAATTTTAGCAGAGTTCCAAGATGTATATTTTTTATTGGCCTTTGTCAAGCTGCAATACTTTACCTGTTTGGTACAAGCTTCACAGATGGAGACCCCCCTATAGTATACACTGGAGCACCTGTGTGGCCCCCTAATAAAAAGGGCGTTCTTGTGTCCCACACTAGTGCTCCAGTGTCCAGATGTGAAAACAGCTGCTCAGTGTCCTCTCCTTACACACAATCTAGTTGGCATTTCATTCTAGTAACAAACCCATCTACACAAACAAATATTTGGCATCCAAGTAGGCCCCAAAAAAATGTGTGAAAATGCATATGGCCTAAACAATGGTGTTCTAGAGGTCGAAAGAAAAATGTTGGATACGAACGAATAATGGGCCCATGAACATTAAAGTTGCCCTTTTAAACGTTACAATTAATAAAAGCATATGGAGCAGAACGAACGTAATAAAGACAGAAAGAATAGGAACACAGCACAACTACTTACTTTTTTGCAGCACTCTCCGGATCTTTCGGTACTGCTCTGGCTCTCTCAACTTCAGGCCCGACCACCGCTTCCTGAGCTGATCTTTAGATCTTCGTACCCCGAAATTCCTGTGAAGGCTTTTGATCACTTTAGCAATGATTTTGGCCTTTCGGATGTTGGGGTGGGGGTAAGGCCCATATTTTCCGTCATAGTCGGACTTCCTCATGATGTCGACCATCTCCAACATCTCCCCAAAGGACATATTTGTGGCCTTAAAACGTCTCCTTCTGGATCGGGACGTGCCTGGATCCGGGCTTTCCTGCTCCTCCTCCTCGTTGCTATAATTAGCACACACCTGCTCTAAATCCGCCATCATGCTCTTCACCCACTGCGCCGAACGAAAAGGGGCGGGGAATAGACTAGAAAGAACATCAGTGGCGGGCGGAGTTACACGCATGCGCAGTGTGTATAAAGCGTAACACGCGTGCGTATTACGTACGATCTGTGAGCGGAAGAAGGAGCATTGGACGCGCCGATCGTTAGAACGAAGGTAAGAGACAAACTTGTGCCTATACTGCTTCTAGATTGAGGCCTATATTGTAACAAGATTAGGAGAGTTTTGTCTGACATTAGGCTTTGTCTTGTGTTGTGTCTTGCAGTGGACATGGATATGCTACTCAAAGATAATGACTTCATGTCAGTATTCATAGAGATGCTAAGGGAGCTGCCCTCTCTGTGGGAGATTACCCACCCCCATTTCAAGAACCAAGCAAAGAGGAAGGCAGCACTGGTGCAATTGTGTGAAATTGTGAAGCAGGTGATCCCCATGGCAGACATCACCTATTTAAAGATCTTCATTGGTGGCCTGAGGAGTACATATCTAAGGGAGCGCAAGAAAGTCCTGGATTCACAGAGATCCAGAGCAGCAGATGACATCTATGTCCCCAGGATGTTGTACTACGACAGGCTGCACTTTCTGGCAGGCCAGACTGAACCCAGGTCATCCCTCTCCAGTCTTCCTTCCATGCTTCCTTCCCCCCCAGCTGAGGCTTCTGACGCCCAACCTGGGCCTTCCAGGCAACACATGGAGGAGCCCAGATTGAGCCAGGTATAGCATTCCTCTAAATATTTCTGCTTGTCCAATCAATGATGTTAACTAGATGTTAGTTGGGAGTACTAATTTAGGATTGTGATTGATGAAGCAAAACATTACAACCATGTCCCTTTTTCATACACAGGGAAGTCTCAGCCAGGAGTTTCCGGGCCGAGCCGGCTGGCTGATCTGCAGGTCCCTCCAACCCCCCTGAAAAGAGAAAGTGGCAGTAGGAGGAGTGCCCTAGAGGAGGCTGCTATAGGATTCTTTTGGAGGGCTACAGAGGTCCTGGGAGCACCCCACACCATGGAGGAGAACATTGCTGCCTTCATTGCATAATAAAATGCAGAGGATGGAGAAGGGCCAAAAAGTAATGTGTGAGGCCCTCATATCGGAGGCTCTTGAGAAAGGTATGGGGGGCCAAATTACACCTCAGACACACCTTTGCGATGGTCCTCCTCCTCCTCCTGCAGGTCCTCCTCCTCCTCCTCCCTCTCCTCCAGGTCCTCCCAGTCCTCCTCCAGGTCCCCCCAGTCCTCCTCCAGGTCCTCCCAGTCCTCCTCCTCCTGCAGGTCCTCCTCCTCCTCCTCCTCCAGGTCCTACTCCTCCTCCTGCCACATCTCCAACTGCACAGCCACAGCCCGGAAGGAAGCGTGAAAGGAAGACCAGTCAGTGATTGCCCTGGGTTCAGTCTGATCAGCCAAAAAATGCAGCCTCTTGTGGTACCACAGCCTGGGGACACAGATGTCATCTGCTGCTATCCGGATCTCTGCGAATTCTGGACCAGACTGCCCTCCCTTACATATGGACTCCTCAGGCCACCAATTTTGATGTTCAAGAATTGATGTCTGCCGTGGGGGTCCCAGGCTTCGCTAATTTCTCATGTTGATCCAGTGTTGCCTTCCTCTTTGTTTGGTTCTGATCCCTTAATAAAGGATTTTTGTTTTGAATTATACTCTCCTATGTGTTTTACTTCAAAAATGACAGTTGGTTTGTGAGGATTCAGGTACATTTCAAATATACAATGTGAAATGAACAAGGGACATCAACACCAAACAATCTCCTGGAGATGAAATAATACAAGATATCAATGGTGTTGGGGTAACTTGACACACAAAACACACCCAAAAATATTCAGGAGTAAAAATAACATTGAACAAAGATCAGCCTTGGAAAAAATCCAAACATTAAATAAAAAAAGGCTTAAAATCCAAAAAAACAAACAAAAAAAAAAAATAATATAAAACTGTCAGATGTGACAACTAATAACAATATATTCAGGGAATCCCACTAAAAAAACACAAATAAAACTTTGTGAGAAGTGTGTTTGAATATGAGCAGCAAAACTACTTAATTCTTGTCACATTATAAAGAAGAAGAGAGTGCGCTGTATTAAACCATTTTTAACATTGCAGCGTGACGAAAGTGCTGTATCCATTGCGAACACTAAGTTTACCAGAACGAGCTGTCCCATCTCGGAATTTCTTCTGAGCATGCGTGGCACTTTGTGCGTCGGAACAGGCCACGTCGGAATTGACGTGATCGGATTTTGTTGTCGGAAAATTTTATCTCCTGCTGTCCAACTTTGTGTGTCGGAAAATCCGATGGAAAATGTCTGATGGCGCCCACACACGGTCGGAATTTCCGACAACACGCTCCGATCGGACATTTTCCATCGGAAAATCCGACCGTGTGTACGGGGCATAAGACTGGGATGCCATTAACATTCATGTGCATGTAAACACAGGTGTCCCAATACTTTTGGTAATGGTAATATTAATATTATATATATAAATATAAATATATATATATATATATATATATATATATATATATATATATACTGTATATGTATATACACAAGAGTATAATCTAAACTACAGGCTAAGATTGAATTCAAGGAGGATATAGCAGTAAAACTATACAGATACAGACTGACTGAGCCTGTTGGTCAGGCACTAAGTGGAGGTTCTGAGATACCTTAATAAGTTGTTGACAGGGGTCAGATGTGCAGGTTACAGAGTGGCTGCATTTCAGTCGTTGAAAATGTCCATTGCTGAGGATGCAGAGCAATTCCAGCAACTCAAAATGTCCTACACACCTAGCCATGAGTTATTTGTGACCCAAGGGCAGCCCTGGGCTGATTATTAACCAGGCATTCTTGAATCAGGGTCACAGCTGGACCTTATGCACTTTAAGATACAACAAAACATTTTCAAAGATTTTTTTTTCTTTTTTATTAACTTGATGCCCATAAATCCCCCTGATCACTGCCCACCAAGTCTTCTGCTTACCTTAAAGTGGATGTAAACCCAAAATTATTTTTTTTTAATTAAAGCTTGCACATTGTACACTATAGGATTTCATGTCATCTGTGCCCAGTCTTGACACAAAGAGTTAATCCAGCTCTGAGTAATCCACCTATCTTTTTTCAGTGAGACAAAATGGTTAGACAGAGAAATAGATGTCTGTTTCTCCCCCTTGCTGTGAGTGACAGGTGATTTACATATCTCATGCAGGAGTGTGAGAGAGGCCTTCTGTGTACATTCTGTGTACTTCGGATCCCCTCCTCATTTTCTTCTCCAGCTCTCTCAGGATTGACTGCTCCACACCTCAGCATGATTGGGCATGCCGAAGTCATGTGGTGACTTTCCTGGTTTTTCACTGTTAGTGATCATGGGGCATAATCCACAAGACCAGCAGAAGTTTGGTGTAAGAAATATCAATGCCTGGTCAAGGGGAGTGTAAGGTGGGTGGGGAGTATACTGACATCATGTCTCCACCCACGAGCTCCAGACAACAGACCCACCCACAGAATCTGCAGCTTTTTGGGTCTCATAACAGAGGGGAGACATTTGACAGGTAGGGATACATGCCAGAGGCATGTATATCCTTATAGATAACCATTATGGCAATAGTTTAGAAAGGATGAGATTGGGTTTACATCCACTTTAAAGTGGTTGCAAACCTCAGACATGAAATATGAACAAGCATTTCCTTCTATAGTGTGGACTTGTCTCAACTAAGAGCACTAAGTGTCATTTTTGTCTGCTGCTTTGTTCCTCTTCTATCAGCATGAATCACTTCTGACAATTTTTTCTGACACACAGAGAAAAAAAGTGACAGGGGAGGGAGCTCCAGCTATGTGAAAGGGGTGTTTCCCTTCCTTCCAATCAGCTCTCAGAGCTCTCCTCACTGAGCTCTGCAGAGTGTAACTTCAGCTCTCCGCCCCCTTTTTTTCTGACAACTTAAACAAGCTTTATAAATTCTGGAATTTGAACAGATGTAGAGAAGAGAAGAATGCAAATAAACAGGTGACTTGTGTAGGAGGATTTCTCTGTGTATCGCCTGAGGCCAGTCACTTCACTGGGTATATGTAATGGTTTACAACCACTTTAGGCCCTGACCCAGCAATTTTCATTGTGTGGCCCCGTTTCAAGTTACACAGCCTTTCCAATTAAAAAGACCTGCTTGGCACTCTGCATGTGCTCAGTAGTCTCCTTCATCCCTGTGGAAAAGCTATATTCATGGTAGCTCAGAGTATGGCTCTCCCAAAGAAGTAAATGTAGAAGCCATTTTTTAATAGAAAAGCCACATGGCTCAATGCATGGGTGTACAGTGAAGAACACTGGATTGAGGCTGAAGAAAAAAATCCGGTGGACAGCACTCAAAGAGGAGGGGCTTTTAACAAGAAAAAAAAATCTTCAATAATTTACAATTGTCCTTTAGGCTGGGTAACACTATTGCAAATTAGATATGGGTTTCTCCGCATCCAATTCGCGTAGCAGGAGATTGTGACCAGCTCTCTATGGAGCCGGGTCATACATCTCTAGAGCGGCTAAATTGTCTCCACTTTCATTAATCTTCTTAGTTATTGCAAGGGATTAAAGTGGGAAAGATTGTTCTGATGCAGGATGAAAAGCTTGAAGCTGAGTTCTACGCTCAATCTAAAATCAAAATGGCATTTAAAATGGGTCATTCCAGCTAATCAGCTAGCTCCCATATCTCTAGAGCGGCTAAATTGTCTCCACTTATGGCTAATTTTCTCATTCTTTCCTACACCATACTTTGCAGAAATACACTGGAGAGAAAAAGAACAAAGACGATATATGCAAGCCCAAACAAACATTTTAGGAACCAAAAAAAGGTGAACATTTTCAATCATATGTTCTTTTTAAGTTAATATTTTTAGGTGAATATTCAAAGCAGATTGTAGAAGCCTGCTTGAAAATCTTACTCTTACTATTAATGTTGTAGCTTGTAGATCATATGTTTGAAGCATTTGATTATTACCTCAAATACAGCTTTTTAAGGTTTTATTTTCTATCTGAAAGGTTATGAGTACAACATCAGCTGAATATAATTTTTGTGACTAAAAGTATGCATGTGTTGTTATCACATTGATGCTTATCTCAGCTGAATGATTCATGCAATCATGAAAGATTGTTGTTAACAGACTGGGTTTCAGGGAATGTAATTAAAATCCATAGTAGCACTTTGTTTAAGAAATAAAGGAACAACATGAGCAATGAAAAAGGAAAGCAGAGAACAATAGGTGTAAATCACTAAAACCAGTACCAGCTCTATCATTTGTTACTTCATAAAGTCACTATGTCCTTGGGAAGCAAGCAAAAACAGTTATGATTTAGTGTTAAAAAATAATTAAAAACATCATTATATTCTTACAATGGCATGAATCTATGTGACATTTTTCATTAATCTTCTTAGTTATTGCAAGGGATTAAAGTGAGAAAGATTCTTCTGATGCAGGATGAAAAGGTTGAAGCTGAGTTTTACACTCAATCTAAAATCAAAATGGCATTTAATATGGGTCATTCCAGCTAATCAGCTAATTACAATTAGGAGACAGCTAATACCTTGGTTCTGTAATCTCCTCAAGACAATCTGATGGATATTTGTAGGAGATAATGGCCATTTTAAAGCTTAGTTGTGCAGAGGTTTGTGATTGTTGATGAGATAATAAGCGCAGTAGCTGAATTAGAATACAATTTAATCACATTTTTCAAGAAGACAAACTATGAAAACAAAATGGGTTTACATAGATCTAATGAACTAGAGATACTGTTGTACAAGGAGGATTTGGATTTTGTGGGAATTTCAGAGACCTGGTTCAACAGGTCTCATGATTGGCTGGCAAACATTCAAGGGTATACCCTATACCGCAAGGATAGAGAGAGTAAAAAAGGAGGGAGGGGTATGCCTATATATCAAGAATAATGTACAAGTGAATGTGAAAGATGACATCACTGAGGGGGCTAGGGAGGAGGTGGAATCTTTATGGGTAGAGCTCCAAAGGGATGAAGCTAAGGGGAAAATAATACTGGGAGTATGCTATAGGCCCCCTAACCTGAGGGAGGAAGTGGAGACGGATCTCCTATCACAAATTGGATTAGCAGCAAGGATGGGAAGTGTTATCATAATGGGGGATTTTAATTATCCAGACATAGACTGGGCGGAGGGAACCACGCATTCATTTAAGGCTCGCCAGTTCCTTAGTGTCTTGCAGGACAATTTTATGGGTCAGATGGTAGACGCACCAACTAGAAATAAAACATTACTAGATCTACTGATTACCAACAATACAGACCTGATAACAGATGTGGAAATACGGGGCAATTTAGTTAACAGCGATCACAGGTCAATTAGTTTCAATATAAATCACACAAATAGGAAACATGAAGGGAACACAAAGACACTGAATTTCAAAAGAGCCAACTTCCCTAAACTACAAACCTTGCTAAAAGGCATAAATTGGGATAAAATATTAGGAACAAAGAATACGGAAGAGAGATGGGTTTGCTTTAAGAGCATATTAAATAAGGGCATTAGCCAATGTATCCCATTGGGTAATACATTTAAAAGAGCGAACAAACATCCTGGATGGCTTAACTCCAATGTAAAAATGCATATAAAAGCAAAGGAGAAAGCCTTCAAAAAATACAAGGTTGAGGGATCATCCTCAGCATTCAGAATTTATAAAGAATGCAATAAGAAATGTAAGGGTGCAATTAGGATGGCTAAGATAGAACATGAAAGACACATAGCGGAGGAGAGCAAAAAAAATCCCAAGAAATTCTTTAAGTATGTAAACAGTAAAAAAGGGAGGACAGACCATATTGGCCCCATAAAGAATGAGGAAGGACATCTGGTTACAAAGGATGGGGAGATGGCAAAGGTATTGAATTTATTCTTCTCCTCAGTCTTCACGAGTGAATCGGGGGGCTTCAGTAACCAAAACTGCAGTGTTTATCCTCATGACACAACACAGGAAGCACCTACATGGTTAACAGAGGACGGAATTAAAATTAGACTTGAGAAACTTAACATTAATAAATCACCGGGTCCAGATGGCTTGCATCCGAGGGTACTTAGGGAACTCAGTCAGGTGATTGCCAGACCGTTGTTCCTAATTTTTACAGACAGTCTATTGACTGGAATGGTACCAGCTGATTGGAGAAAAGCCAATGTAGCACCAATATTTAAAAAGGGCCCAAAAAACATCCCTGGGAATTACAGACCAGTTAGCCTAACATAAATAGTATGTAAACTCTTGGAGGGGATGATAAGGGACTATATACAAGATTTTAGTAATAAGAATGATATCATTAGCAGTAATCAGCATGGATTCATGAAGAATCGTTCTTGCCAAACCAATCTATTAACCTTCTATGAGGAGGTGAGTTGCCATCTAGATAAAGGAAGGCCCGTAGACGTGGTGTATCTGGATTTTGCAAAAGCATTTGACACAGTTCCCCATAAACGTTTACTGTACAAAATAAGGTGCGTTGGCATGGACCATAGGGTGAATACGTGGATTGAAAACTGGCTACAAGGGCGTGTTCAGAGGGTAGTGATAAATGGGGAGTACTCAGAATGGTCAGGGGTGGGTAGTGGGGTTCCCCAGGGTTCTGTGCTGGGACCAATCCTATTTAATTTGTTCATAAATGATCTGGAGGATGGGATAAACAGTTCAATCTCTGTATTTGCAGACGATACTAAGCTAAGCAGGGCAATAACTTCTCCGCAGGATGTGGAAATCTTGCAAAAAGACCTGAACAAATTAATGGGGTGGGCGACTACATGGCAAATGAGGTTCAATGTAGAAAAATGTAAAATAATGCATTTGGGTGGCAAAAATATGAATGCAATCTATACACTGGGGGGAGAACCTCTGGGTGAATCTAGGATGGAAAAGGACCTGGGGGTCCTAGTAGATGATAGGCTCAGCAATGGCATGCAATGCCAAGCTGCTGCTAATAAAGCAAACAGAATATTGGCATGCATTAAAAGGGGGATCAACTGCAGAGATAAAACGATAATTCTCCCGCTCTACAAGACTCTGGTCTGGCCGCACCTGGAGTATGCTGTCCAGTTCTGGGCACCAGTCCTCAGGAGGGACGTACTGGAAATGGAGCGAGTACAAAGAAGGGCAACAAAGCTAATAAAGGGTCTGGAGGATCTTAGTTATGAGGAAAGGTTGCGAGCACTGAACTTATTCTCTCTGGAGAAGAGACGCTTGAGAGGGGATATGATTTCAATTTACAAATACTGTACTGGTGACCCCACAATAGGGATAAAACTTTTTCGCAGAAGAGAGTTTAATAAGACTCGTGGCCACTCATTACAATTAGAAGAAAAGAGGTTTAACCTTAAACTACATAGAGGGTTCTTTACTGTAAGAGCGGCAAGGATGTTGAATTCCCTTCCACAGGCGGTGGTCTCAGCAGGGAGCATTGATAACTTCAAGAAACTATTAGATAATCACCTGAATGACCGCAATATACAGGGATATGTAATGTAATACTGACACATAATCACACACGTAGGTTGGACTTGATGGACTTGTGTCTTTTTTCAACCTCACCTACTATGTGATGATCCCTTATAAGGAATATTAAAGGGGGATTTGAAAAGAAGCATTTACAACACTGGCACGTGTTGGCTTGTACCTAGGCCAGCCAGCCAGACACCAAGTTTGACAATTTACACCATTTATTTATATTTTCTTTTCTTTTTTTTTGTTCCCCTCTTCTGTCTATCTGTGGATGTTTGGGCATATATTCAGCAAGAGAACTGTAGGAGAGGCAGGGCATGTTACGAGGATTAAAGAGTCTCTTTATGGTTTAGGAAATGCCTATATACTTGAAAAGTAGTTCTGCCTATAGTACGTGTTAACTCCAATATGGCATCCAATAGTTTTTACTAAAATAATAAAATAACACAAGGGTTGGGGCTTATACAAAAGGGTGTCATCATGTAGATGTTTTAGAAAATGATAATTTTCATAAATATTTCAGTTTTTTTCTTTTTTATGTTAAAACTTGTTTGGAAAACCTTTTCTTTATTCTAAACTTATTTCCATGAAGCTGTCTTAAAAGCAGGGTATTCCCTCTAGACAATATGTGATGTTAGATTATATATTGTATTGTCCCATCCTTGAAGATGGTATTCAATGCTTTCCAAGTTTTTTGCAGAATATGTCATGTTACTATTTTCATGAAACTATGTTATGACACTACTTTTGTGTAGAATATGGTAAACCGGGGCGTGGCTTGGACAGGACCCGAGATGGCAGCCTAAAATGAGAGCTCCCACACACCGAGGACATCAAACGCCTTTCTGAGGGACTCACTGGCTCTTCCAAACATGGGTAAACCCAACAGGAGTACCTTGGCACCCCGCACTCTGAAAGACTCCGGAACACAGCTCAGAGCCAACAACCAGGGAAGCATGAGGCATCACAAGCCTCACAGGTCTCACAGGCCTTGAGCCCGGACTCGCCTAACAGCGTCTCTGACTCACTAATGGACGGGGACCGATCCCTGGATCAACCTCTGAGCCTCCTAGATCTGCAAAAAGATCTACAAAGAGTCGAGATGGACATCAAACACACGCTCACATTGGCCATATCCGACCTGAAATCGGACATTCAAAACATGACCCACCGACTCACAGACTTGGAGCAGACCTCCCAAATACAAGCGACGGCCATCAGGCAAGTTAAAAAAATGTACAACTCCCAAATACCCTTCATTTTTTACCTTCACCACTAGGTAGAGGACCTAGACAAGAGAAGACGCAAACATAATATCAGGGTGAGGGGAGTCCCCGTGAGAATCGAGACACCAGCACTACCACAGGCAATCTGTTCCATATTTAACAACCCGCTGGAATGCCCGGCAGACTCCCCCATTGAGATGGAACGCGTACACCATGCTCTGAGACCCCCTCCTCGTGACTCTGAACCACCTAGGGTTGTTGTTTGCTGCATTGTAAACTTCCCTCTCAAGGAAGAAATACTACATAAAGCCAGAGAAAGAGGATGCGTTCTGTTTAATGCACAGAAAATAAGTTATTTCAAGATCTTTCTCAAATAACTTTGCAAAATAGGCACACACTACGCCCCCTGCTGGAGGCTCTGCATGCTCGCAACATCCAATATGGATGGAAGTTCCCGTTCTGCCTTTCTGCTTCCACTAGAGGCCGCACGACACTCCTCCGGACTCTGGAATATTTGCCTGCTTTCTGCGAGCAACTCAATATACCTCAGATTGATCTCCCTGAATGGAATGCCTTTTACTTCCCCCACAGAGCAGTGGAAACCGGTCTCCCACAACCTTTCACCTAAAGATCCAGATGCCGCAGAATTGATCCCATGTGTCCCGGAGACGGACTCTCCCGCCAAGATCTACCCCTACGCATTCCAGGGCTGGTCGTCACTCCCCGACGGGAGTGCCATGATGCCTAACCTCATCTGATTCGACTTAAATCAGCGTGCTTGTAATTGTAACCATAGCCTGTTTCTATTGACTGCTTGTTTGTCTGCACTTATAATTCCGTTAAAGCACCTGATCTCCACGAACTCCGCACGATCCGAGAAAACTTTAACCACACAGGATATTGAATAGGCCTGCAGAACTGTGCTTCAGACATCTTCCCCCAGGTAATGCGGTTTCTTAATTAATCATGAAGCCCCATATAACCATCACCCAGAACTGAGTCATTAGCCGTCCATGTCACCTCCACATCATATGACAGCAAATCTCCCCTAAGACCACCAATCCTTTCCATTCATCCCCTATTTGAATCGGACTGCGGAAACCAGGAGATAGACAATATGAATGCGGGATTGGGCCATATGCAATGTGGGTTCCTCTCCCTGCCCCCTCCCTTTTTTTTGTTTGTTATGATCACCACTATTTTTTTAATTTCTCATTTCATGGTTATATCGCTCATATTGTACCCATACATGTGAAAGATGCAAAAGTCTTCTCAGTGTGGGCTGAGGCTGCTCTCAGATTTTTGCCTTATGCCATCTACATCGTTATCTCCATGTGTTGCTAAATAGAGCACACATATAGTATAACATGACAAACAAGGATGGCTAATAATTCTGTAGAAAAGGCAAAATCATCCCCCACCCCCTCCCCCCTTGAAGACTTTAGCAAGTAGATCACATTTACCTACTGGTACTGTCTTCTACCCCACTCTCCTTTGCCTCTATTACTTTATTTCCCAGCGGAAAGTAAACTTTTTCCCCTATCTCAGGAATACATACACCGGTTCCCTATCTAATAATCATAGCTCTTAGCATATAGAAATAACTACCAGCACTTGCTATTTGATTCGCATTTCTAAGTGGGGATCACTGAGCAATGACAAGCCACAAACTACAATCTGTTAATGCTAAATAGTGCCCTAAGGTCCACAATCCTACATGAGGGCCACTTACCAAAAACAAACCTACCTATGTAGTCAAAGACCTGCACCCACTGCAGCGTTGCAGTCAGTTAAATCCTCGTCCATGATCCATCACATACGAGATAACCAAGGCATGCGATTTTCCAAAAATTAAGATATAGCCAAACAATTTGAAACCTTTTACTCTAATCTTTATAATTTGAGGTGAGACAGCACAGTTTCAAATTCCTCAGCTCCCCGTCCCACCCAAATCAAGGATTTCCTAGCCCAATATTGCCCCAAACCAATCACCACACAGCAGGCCGAAGCCATGGAAGGCCCTCAAATTGCCATGAAACAAATGAAAGTAGGTAAAAGCCCCAGACCTGACGGCCTCCCTCTTATGTATCATAACTGCTTTATAGACATTCTAGAACTTAAGATGCTAACAACATTTAATACCCTAGCAAACCCCCAAACCTCTCGGAGTAGAATGTTAGAAGCTCATGTAGTTATTCCAAAAAAAGGAAAGGACCCTACACAAGTATCCAACTACAGACCCATTTCCTTGCTCAATGTGGATATTAAACTCTATGCCAAGATGCTAGATAATAGGTTACTCCCTCTTATACCCAATCTTATCTCATCTGATCAAGTAGACTTCATACTGGGTAGGGAGGCTAGAGACAATACCATACACGCACTAAACCTACATCACTGGCTTGCCTCCTCTGAGACCCAGGGTTTCTTCCTCTCCCTTGATGCTGAGAAGGCATTCAACAGAGTAGCTTGGGACTACATGCAAGAAGTACTGAAAGGAGTGGGACTACTACCTCGCATGTTTACACTTATCAATGCATTATACACTACTCCTTCAGCAAGGGTGAATGTAAACGGCCAACTGTCGAATGTCTTGTCGAACGCTCAGCTCTAATAAAAATGATCATTCTCCCCCACCTACTTTACTTAATGCAGATGGTCCCAATCCACCTTCCCACCTCTTTTTTTATGTCTTACAAAAAAGCATGTTCAGCCTTCATTTGGAAGAACAATGCCCCTCGCATCAAATACACATGCCTTACATGCACCAAAACTAAAAGGTGGAATCGGTCTACCAGATCTCCACAAATACTATCTAGCCTGCCATGTGACTAGAATTGTGGACTGGAAAGTTCACAGGGTTGGGAAAGCATGGGTCACTTTAGAGGATTCTTTCACACACACCCCAACACACATAATCCCCTGGCTGGCACCTTCCTTCTGGCCTCAGACCCTAAGGACACACCCTTTCATCTGTCCCACACTGTTAGCTTTTAGAAAGAGAATGGGCTCCTTCAAACTTTCCTCATACCCCGTCCCACTGACATCCCTTATTTCTACAATAAGAATGGCCCCACGAAGATGTACTGGCGCACCAATTTTTCCATAAAGGATGCATACATACTTATGAGGACATAGTGTCTGCGTCATGCACCATCTCATTCACATTTTGGTCATATAGACAGTTGAGAAATTTCCTTACATCACAAGACCCAGCGACCACATGGAACAGGCAACTCACATCATTTGAATCCCTGTGCTCATGCAATTCGCCACAAAGACATCTAATATACATATACACCATAAACCAAGAAGATTCCCAGCCCCCTAAAAAAAAGATGTCTCATGTATATCTTGGGAAAGGGACCTACATCTGACACTCACTGATGAAAACTGGGACGATATTTACAAACACACACACAAAGGCTCGCTGAAGGTAGCCATTCAGGAAAATGGCTACAAAATTGCAACTAAAATAAATGGCTACAAAGTTGCAACTAAATAGTATAGTACCCCAGCCCGACTTCACAAATTTTCCCCTACAATCCCAAATATCTGCTGGAGGTGCAAAAAAGCAGAAGGCTCCATGCTCCACATCTGGTGGGAATGTGCTTTGCTCCAACCATTTTGGAAGGAAGTACACGTCCTAATAACACGAGTCACCACGTACACTCTGGACTACAACCCTGCTCACTATCTCTTACGCCACACGACTCTACCTAAGCAAGACTATCACAAATCGCTTGCTATACACATGGTCAATGCTGCCAAACTCTGAATTCCTTTTCACTGGTGATCTACGGAAATACCATCAATCAGGGAATGGCTGATCAGGATATCTACGATAGAAGAGATGGAGGAACTGATCCACAGTTCCCAAGAACGTATACAAAAATTCAGAAACACCTGGGCTTGCTGGACTCATTTCAAGTCTACCAAGAGCCATTGCTCCTAATTTCCTTCTCTGAACAAAACTACCCAGATTACCTGACAGAAAGTTCTACACCTTTACTTCAGGTGAGAACATCGGATCAGAGAGCAGCTCCCACCCCCCTGCCCTCTTACTTCCCTTTTCCTACTCTAACTCATCTTACCCTCTATCCCCCCCACTGTCTTTTCCCCTTTTATAGTCTCTTTATCGCTTCATATCTACATCCCCCAAAAATTTGGCACCCCACTATAATCAGTTAGGAACTCTCTTGCACAAATAAGGGTTGAGTTTAAAGACTCTACTATTACCATGGTTAGACCTGATGTTATTGGTCTCAATAGTATTACCACCATTAATAATGATACTTGACTCAAACTAGATTCTGTTATCTAAAGTTGTCATATTGTCGAGTGTTCCTGTAACGTTTAAGTTCTCTTAAAAACTATCATGTTAAACAGTTCTCCACCGTTCTTGATGTCATGACTCATGTTTGACTAACAACCTCTGTCATTCTGTTATATAACAATGTCATGGATTCAATTTCAATTGATATGCTGATTGTATTGTAAACCCAACCACTATTTTCAATAAAACTTTTTTATGGAAAAATAAAAAAAGAATATGGTAAACCACTATTTTGTGTACTGCCCTGGGGACATGTATCAATGAAAATAAAGTTTGCAAAAAACGTAATTTTTAAATGAGCAGTGATTTATTGATGCTTAAAATGAAAAAAATCCTTTCAATATAGTGCCTGGGGGCTCCCCTTAGTCTACCTGTAAAGTGGCACAACTGTACTGTGCATCGAAGCTGCTGCAGCAATAATTGCATTTATAAAGCCACAAAATGACATTTTCCCTGCAAGCTTTCTTTATTTTTTAAGCAATGATTTGGGGAGCCAGTCTGTATGATGAGGGCACAATGTAGTGCACTGGGAACAAGAGTAGAGATTTTTTGATAAATTCTGGTGTCTCTTTCACAGACTTTGGATAGAAGTAACAGGTGCGGAAAAATTGGTCTTTGGGTGTCGGTGGCACCTTCACACTATAACCCTATAGAGGTACTCTCGATGAAAGCAAGAATTGGCCTTGCTGTCAAAAATTGCAATGATATGCACCAGTCAGACAGGTGTGGAAAAATTGGTCTTTGGTTGTTGTTGTAACCCTATAAGAAGTAATCTTTATGAAAGCAAGAATTGGCCTTGCTGTCAAAAATTGAAATGACATGCACTTGTCAAACAGGTGTGAATAAATTGGTCTTTTGGTGTCGGTGGAACCTTCACACCATAACCCTATAACGATACTCTTGATGAAAGCAAGAAATGGCCTTGCTGTCAGCAACTGCAATGATATACACCTGTCAAACAGGTGTGGAAAAATTGGTCTTTGGGTGTTAATTGTGCCCATGAAACCTACACCAAAACATTCTTCCAGATTAAATCAACACCCCCAATGCTAGGCAGTCTAGAAGTCCTGCAAAGATTTCATGTTCCAAAAACACTTAATCAGCAACATCGTCATCAGGGGCTTCATAGCTGCTGGTAACCCTAGACTGATTCATTTTGATAAATGTCAGATGGTCCACGGAGTCTGTGGACAAATGCATTCTATTATCAATAACAAAACCTCCAGCAGCACTGAATGCCTGTTCAAAAAGCACACTGGATGCAGGGCAGCCCAGCAGCTTAATGGCATACTGGACAAGTTCTGGCTAGTGGTCCATTCTCATGACCCGGTAAGCCAGTGGACCGTCGACTGGAAATCTTTCCATCTCTGTTTTCGCCCCTAAATAATCGTACACCATGTTATGCAGACGCTGCCAATGGGATGTGGAAGCTGACAACCCTGGGTGGCGATGACTAAAAAATTGTGAAATGCATCACTTAGGTGGCTGCCTTCTCCATCGTTCCTCCCTTGACCAACAGAAGCCTCAAAACTACGTTTTACACGACACTGTAACCTATTAGAGTCAGGAAAAGCATTTCAATATCATCCTCTTTAAGGTGTCTTCAAGAGATTTCATCTTCTGCACTATCTGTGGGGAGGGGATGAATTCTGAGACTTTTCCCTTGTAACAGTAATCAAGGAGGGTTGCCAACCAATAGTGATCCTACTGCTTTGCACCACATATTCTTGGATCCTTTTGCAGGCTTTAAAGTTTGAGGGAGCCCATGCACTGCAAATTTGCGGAGGCATGAGAAGCAGACTCCTCTGGGTCACTGAGAATTATAGTATCTGGAATGGCCTCCTCCCAGCCATGTACTACTCCCAAGGGTTCTGGGGATGGAAAACCATCTCTTACTGTTTGACATATGTCTTCCTCTGCTTCAATGCCTCCAGAATTGACAGAATTCTCCTCTTCCCCCTCCTCCCTCTTCTCTTGTGTGTTCTGTGGTGTAGGAACAATGGTGTCTGCATAAAGTGGGCCTTAAGAGGAAAGGAAGTCTTCCTCTTCCTCCCGCTGCTCTGCCTTGAGTGCCCTGTCCATAATGCCATGCAGAGTCTGCTCCAGCAGGAACACAACAGGGATTGTGTCACTGATGCATGCATTGTTACGGCTCACCATCCTTGTGGCCTCCTCAAATGGTGACAGTTCAGTGCATGCATCCTTCTGAGCAGCCATTAGCATGGGGAAAAAAAGCCGAGCTGACCTGAGCCTGTTGTGCCATACTCACACAGGTACTCGTTGACAGCCCTATGCTGCATGTGAAGCAAAGTCGAGTTCCACCTGATGGGCATGTCACAAATCAGGCGGTTTGCGGACAGGTGGATTTCCCTCTGAATTTCAGCCAACCAAGCACTAGCTGTGTATGACCACCTGAATAGGCTACAGACTCTTCTGGCCTGCTTTAGCAGATCTTCCAACCCCAGTTACCCATTTAGGAAATGCTGCACCACCAAACTGAGGACTTTCCCTGTCTAAGGACAGACAGGGGGCTTGTGCCATTATCGCACACCACCATTCCTGGCTACAGCTGGCATGGCGTGAACCAGTTCCCCCTGCAGAGCTGCAAGAATCTCTGCTCCAGTGTGGTTCCTGTCCCATAGACACACCAGCTGAAGCATTGCATGGCACCTTTTAGCCTGACTCATTGAATAGCCCCTTGAACTATTAGGGGTACTTGTGGTTAATAGGACAACTTAGCAGAGGAGGGCATGTAGGAGGAGGAGGGGGTAGAGCTGACAAATCTTGCATCATCACCACTAGCTGTATGGAGGGATGGTCTGGATGTTTGAGTCGAACGTAAGTTCTACTCGAAGATCTGCTATTCATTTGTTCGCAGAACAAACAAACATATGGGGCATTTACAGCAAATTTGAGCGTCGTGGAGCACCCTATAATGCACTGCAAGTTCACAGTGCATTGACGGCTGTTGATTGGCCAAAGCATGCACCTAACCTGCATGCTTTGGCCAATCACAGCGCGATCTGCTATGAGAGCTATGATTGGCCAAAGGCAGGGTGCCTTTGGCCAACCATGGCTCAGGGGGCTAAGTCCACTCCCCCACACTGTATAAGGCTGCTTACACGGCAGCCATATGTAGTGTGAAAATGTGGAAATTGAGAGAGCTGGACTTGAGCTAGATTAGGCAGGTTAGTTAGTGGCATGCAGGCAGTTTTATATATATATATATATATATATATATATATATATATATATATATACACACACAATACAATATCTCACAGAAGTGAGTACACCCCTCACATTTTTGTAAATATTTTATTATATCTTTTCATGTGACAACACTGAAGAAATGACACTTTGCTACAATGTAAAGTAGTGAGTGTACAGCTTGTATAACAGTGTAAATTTGCTGTCCCCTCAAAATAACTCAACACACAGCCAATAATGTCTAAACCCCTGGCAACAAAAGTGAGTACACCCCTAAGTGAAAATATTCAAATTGGGCCCAATGTTCAATATTTTGTATGGCCACCATTATTTCCCAGCACTGCCTTAACCCTCTTGGGCATGGAGTTCACCAGAGCTTCACAGGTTGCCACTGGAGTCCGCTTCCACTCCTCCATGACGACATCATTGAGCTGGTGGATTTTGGAGACCTTGCGTTCCTCCACCTTCTGTTTGAGGATGCCTCACAGATGCTTAATAGGGTTTAGGTCTGGAGACATGCTTGGCCAGTCCATCACCTTTACCATCAGCTTCTTTAGCAAGGCAATGGTCATCTTGGAGGTGTGTTTAGGGTTGTTATGTTGGAATACTGCCCTGCAGCCCAGTCTCCAAAGGGAGGGGGTCATGCTCTGCTTTAGTATGTCACAGTACATGTTGGCATTCGTGGTTCCCTCAATGAACTGTAGCTCCTCAGTGCTGGCAGTACTCATGCAGCCCCATATCATGACACTCCCACCACCATGCTTGACTGTGGGCAAGACACACTTGTCTTTGTACTCCTCACTTGGTTGCCGCCACATAAGCTTGACACCATCTGAACCAAATAAGTTTATCTTGGTCTCATCAGACCACAGGACATGGTTCCAGTAATCCATGTCCTTAGTCTGCTTGTCTTCAGAAAACTGTTTGCGGGCTCTCTTGTGCATCATCTTTAGAAGAGGCTTCCTTCTGGGATGACAGCCATGCAGACCAATTTGATGCAGTGTGTGGCATATGGTCTGAGCACTGACAGGCTGACCCCCCACCCCTTCAGCCTCTGTAGCAATGCTGGCAGCACTCATACGTCTATTTCCCAAAGACAACCTCTGGATTTGATGCTGAGCACGTGCACTCAACTTCTTTGGTCGACCATGGCGAGGCTTGTTCTGAGTGGAACCTGTCCTGTTAAATCGCTGTATGGTCTTGGCCACCATGCTGCTGCTCAGTTTCAGGGTCTTTGCAGTCTTCTTATAGCCTAGGCGATCTTTATGTAGAGCAACAATTCTTTTTTTCAGATACTCAGAGAGCTCTTTGCCTTGAGGTGCCATGTTAAACTTCCAGTGGCCAGTATGAGAGAGTGAGAGTGATAACACCAAATTTAACACACCTGCTCCCCATTCACACCTGAGACCTTGTAACACTAATGAGTCACATGACACTGGGAGGGGGGAATGGGTAATTGGGCCCAACTTGGACATTTTCACTTAGGGCTGTACTCACTTTTGTTGCCAGCAGTTTAGACATTAATGGCTGTATGTTGAGTTATTTTGAGGGGACAGCAAACTTACACTGTTATACAAGCTGTACACTCACTACTTTACATTGTAGCAAAGTTCATTTCTTCAGTGTTGTCACATGAAAAGATATTCAGATCCCTTCAAAGACTGCCTATGCTGATGCTGAGTGACTATCCTGAGTAGGGATGAGCTTCGAGTTCGAGTCGAACTCATGTTCTACTCGAACATTGGCTGTTCGCAAGTTCGCCGAACAGCGAACAATTTGGGGTGTTCGCGGCAAATTCGAATGCCACGGAACACCCTTTAAAAGTCTATGGGAGAAATCAAAAGTGCTAATTTTAAAGGCTTATATGCAAGTTATTGTCATAAAAAGTGTTTGGGGACCCGGGTTCTGCCCCAGGGGACATGGATCAATGCAAAAAAAAGTTTTAAAAACGGACGTTTTTTCAGGAGCAGTGATTTTATTAATGCTTAAAGTCAAACAATAAAAGTGTAATATCCCTTTAAATTTAGTACCTGGGGGGTGTCTATAGTATGCCTGTAAAGGGGCGCATGTTTCCTGTGTTTAGAACAGTCTGACAGCAAAATGACATTTGGAAGGAAAAAACTCATTTAAAACTACCCGCGGCTATTGCATTGCCGACAATACACATAGAAGTTCATTGATAAAAACGGCATGGGAATTCCCCACAGGGCAACCCCGAACCAAAAAAAAAAAAAAAAAATGATGTGGGGGTCCCCCTAAATTCCATACAAGGCCCTTCAGGTCTGGTATGGATATTAAGGGGAACCCCAGCCAAAATTTAAAAAAAAAATTGACGTGGGGTTCCCCCTAAATTCCATACCAGACCCTTCAGGTCTGGTATGGATTTTAAGGGGAACCCCGCGGCAAAAAAAAAAAAAAACGGCGTGGGGTCCCCCCAAAAATCCATACCAGACCCTTATCCGAGCACGCAACCTGGCAGGCCGCAGGAAAAGAGGGGGGGACGAGAGTGCGCCCCCCCCCTCCTGAACCGTACCAGGCCACATGCCCTCAACATTGGGAGGGTGCTTTGGGGTAGCCCCCCAAAACACCTTGTCCCCATGTTGATGAAGACAAGGGCCTCATCCCCACAACCCTGGCCGGTGGTTGTGGGGGTCTGCGGGCGGGGGGCTTATCGGAATCTGGAAGCCCCCTTTAACATGGGGACCCCCAGATCCCGGCCCCCCCCCTGTGTGAAATGGTAAGGGGGTACTTACCCCTACCATTTCACTAAAAAACTGTCAAAAATGTTAAAAATGACAAGAGACAGTTTTTGACAATTCCTTTATTTAAATGCTTCTTCTTTCTCCTTCATCTTCTTCTGGTTCTTCTGGCTCTTTTGGTTCTTCCTCCGGCGTTCTCGTCCAGCATCTCCTCCGCGGCGTCTTCTATCTTCTTCTCCTCGGGCCGCTCCGCACCCATGGCATGGGGGGGAGGCTCCCGCTCTTCTCTTCATCTTCTTCTCTTCTTCATCTTCTTCTTCATCTTCTTCTTCTTCTTCTCTTCTTCCTTCTTCTCTTCTTCATTTCTTCTCCGGGCCGCTCCGCAGCCATGCTGGCATGGTGGGAGGCTCCCACTGTGTGACGGCGTCTCTTCGTCTGACGGTTCTTAAATAACGGGGGGCGGGGCCATCCGGTGACCCCGCCCCCTCTGACGCACGGTGACTTGACGGGACTTCCCTGTGACGTCACGGGGAATGCCACAGGGAAGTCCCGTCATGTCCCGTGCGTCAGAGGGGGGCGGGGTCACCGGGTGGCCCCGCCCCCCGTTATTTAAGAACCGTCAGACGAAGAGACGCCGTCACACAGCGGGAGCCTCCCACCATGCCAGCATGGCTGCGGAGCGGCCCGGAGAAGAAATGAAGAAGAGAAGAAGGAAGAAGAGAAGAAGAAGAAGAAGATGAAGAAGAAGATGAAGAAGAGAAGAAGATGAAGAGAAGAGCGGGAGCCTCCCCCCCCATGCCATGGGTGCGGAGCGGCCCGAGGAGAAGAAGATAGAAGACGCCGCGGAGGAGATGCTGGACGAGAATGCCGGAGGAAGAACCAGAAGAGCCAGAAGAACCAGAAGAAGAAGAAGATGAAGGAAGAAAGAAGAAGCATTTAAATAAAGGAATTGTCAAAAACTGTCTCTTGTCATTTTTAACATTTTTGACAGTTTTTTAGTGAAATGGTAGGGGTAAGTACCCCCTTACCATTTCACACAGGGGGGGGCCGGGATCTGGGGGTCCCCTTGTTAAAGGGGGCTTCCAGATTCCGATAAGCCCCCCGCCCGCAGACCCCCACAACCACCGGCCAGGGTTGTGGGGATGAGGCCCTTGTCTTCATCAACATGGGGACAAGGTGTTTTGGGGGGCTACCCCAAAGCACCCTCCCAATGTTGAGGGCATGTGGCCTGGTACGGTTCAGGAGGGGGGGGGCCGCACTCTCGTCCTCCCCTCTTTTCCTGCGGCCTGCCAGGTTGCGTGCTCGGATAAGGGTCTGTTATGCATCTTTGGGGGGACCCCACGCCGTTTTTTTTTTTTTTGCCGCGGGGTTCCCCTTAAAATCCATACCAGACCTGAAGGGTCTGGTATGGAATTTAGGGGGAACCCCACGTCAATTTTTTTTTTAAATTTTGGCTGGGGTTCCCCTTAATATCCATACCAGACCTGAAGGGCCTTGTATGGAATTTAGGGGGACTCCCACATCATTTTTTTTTTAAATTTTGGTTCGGGGTTGCCCTGTGGGGAATTCCCATGCCTTTTTTATCAATGAACTTCTATGTGTATTGTCGGCAATGCAATAGCCGCGGTAGTTTTAAATGTGTTTTTTCCTTCAAAATGTCATTTTGCTGTCAGACTGTTCTAAACACGGGAAACATGCGCCCCTTTACAGGCATACTATAGACACCCCCCAGGTATGAAATTTAAAGGGATATTACACTTTTATTGTTTGACTTTAAGCATTATTAAAATCACTGCTCCTGAAAAAACGGCCGTTTTTAAAACTTTTTTTGCATTGATTCATGTGCCCTGGGGCAGGACCCAGGTCCCCAAACACTTTTATTGACAATAACTTGCATATTAGCCTTTAAAATTAGCACTTTTGATTATTCATGTTCGTGTCCCATAGACTTTAACGGTGTTCGCGTGTTCGAACAAATTTTTTTCCTGTTCGCATGTTCTGGTGCGAACCAAACAGGGGGGTGTTCGGCTCATCCCTAATCCTGAGTAATTATCCTCTTCCTCCTCAATGATCACGCTGATAGCTTGTAAGAACATTTTTGGTTCTGGGCGCCACCACCAGTGCCTAAGGCCCAATTTTTCAGCCGCGTGTAATTACAATTTTTGATGCAATACTTTTCAGCAGGGCTCATTCCTGCGTTCCAACTAGAGTATCTGTGAGGGGTTGCAGTGTTGTGGCACCAGCACCAGTGCCTAAGGCCCAATTTTTCAGCCCCTGTTCAACAGGGGCATGTTATTACGATTCTTGATCTAATATTTCACAGCAGGGCCTGTTTCTGCGCCCACCAAGAGCGAGTGAGGACTTACAGTATTTTGGCACCAGCACCACCACCACCACCAAAGGCCCAGTTTTTCTGCCCCTGTTTAACAGGGCGTGTAATTACAATTTTTGATGCAATACTTTGAAGCAGGGCTTGTTCCTGCATTCCAACTAGAGTATCTGTGAGGGGTTGCAGTGTTGTGGCACCAGCACCAGTGCATAAGGCCCAATTTTTCAGCCCCTTTTCAACAAGGGCATGTAATTACAATTCTTGATCTAATATTTCCCAGCAGGGCCCTGTGAGGGCTTACAGTGTTGTGGCCACAACAACATCTAAGGCCCAAATTTCTGCTGAGTATATAGGGCAGGCCCCTACTTTCAAACATCCAACTTACAAACTACTCCTACTTGCAAACGGAAGGAGACAACAGGAAGTGAGATGAAATCTACCCCTAGGAAGGGAAATTCTCTCCTGTAAGAGTTAATACGGGAAAAACATTTCTCCTTTCCATTGATGCTTTATCACTAATCCTTGTTTCACAAAAAAACCCAAATTTTCAAACAACATTAGTCATTGGGACAAAAAGTGAGGTGAAATCTTCTGAAGAGGAGCACAGACAGCAAAACAAATGTCACAGGGGTGATAACCCTTCCCTATGTTTTCCAAAAAGCTTAAAAAAGATTTTTTGGCTGGAGCTAAACACGTTAAAAATGTACCCGTTCAAAATGACAAACAGATTCTACTTAACAACAAACCTACAGTCCCTGTCTTGTTTGCACCGCCTGTATACTGCTGTTCAGAGTACAGAGCCTGTTTCCTTTTTTAATTTGGGTGCGGGGTTCCCCTTATTATCCATACAAGACCCAAAGGGCCTGGTAATGGACTAGGGGGGTACCCATGCCGTTTGTCTCACTGATTTTCATCCATATTGCCAGGACCCGACATTACATTAAAGCCGCAAGCAGTTTTAAATTACTTTTTTTCCTTTAAAAATGACATTTTGTGCAGGGACTGTTTTAAGCACGGGAAACACACGCCACTTTACAGGCATACTATAGACACCCGCCAGGTATAAGATTTAAAGGAATATTTCACTTTTTTTTTTTTAACTTTTAGCATCATTAAAATCACTGCTCCCGAAAAATTGTCAGTTTTTAAAAGTTTTTTTGCATTGATACATGTCCCCTGGGGCAGGACCCGGGTACCCAAACCCTTTTTAGGACAATACCATGCAAATTAGCCTTTAAAATGAGCACTTTTGATTTCGAACGTTCGAGTCCCATAGACGTCAATGGGGTTCTAACGTTCGTGCAAATTTTCGGTCCGTTCGCAGGTTCTGGTGCGAACTGAACGGGGGGTGTTCGACTCATCCCTATTGTTTAGAAAAAAAGGGGGGATATCTGTGCTTGAACCAAATAATCAGCTGCTGAACACTATACCCTTGATTCCAGGCATGTATACACAAGTGAAAAAAGTGAAGCGCAATATCAAACAATGAATAAAATAAATAAATGTCTTTGTATTTTATAGATAAATCCAGAAAGTGCTCAATAGAGGCAAATGTAATAGTGCACAAATGAAATATAATCAAATAAAAAAGTTCCAAATGAAATTCCGTACAAGGTGAGAAAGGGATCCAGGGATAGCGAATGTGACACCCAGGAAATATCCACACCAGGGGCTTACCAGAAAGCCAGTGACCCCCCCCCCCTTACTCAGGGAGGTCAGAGAGTGCTCTATCAAATAATAGATCCAATGGTAAGAGCTTGAACCTCCACTCAGGTGACTCCAGACAGCCATTGAAGTGACTCCAGACAACCAATCCAAGGGGTCCTCACCCACAACCAATGAGTCATACATATGCAAGACAAAGGCTCCACATAGTACAGTATTGTAAAAGCATCCATTTTTATTTAAAAAGTATTGCACTTACATTTGGATTTGTAGTAAAAAGCATGTGTGATATCAAAAAACACAAACAGGTCAGTTTCCAATACTAAAGATGGCTGATCAACGAATGGGCATGCACTGTAGCAAATGTGCGTTGCTCCACAATACGCGTTTCATCAGAAATTACATCATCAGGGGCACCTGATTAGCCTTTTATTACTGTCTGTTTAACTGTTGCAGATTTTTCCTTGCTTCCTGTCTGGTACAAGGTTGTCCCCAAAACAGGAAGTGAGGGTAGCAGTAAAATAATCTGACAGGAGGTTTAACCCCATCCAAAATGAATTATTCATAGATGCAAAACCACCAGACTCACTTATCTCAGCAAACAACTATGCCCTACTGGCTGACATTTTTAATCAACACCTGTTGATTTCACTTTGAGAAACAGCCAGAATGTCTTTGATTAGTGTAGAGGATTTTTTCCGTTAAAGAGTAGTACGCACTTAGCTAAACAACATGGAGACTGAAAAAAGGAATGCTTGCTGTTGTTAACTGAAGAAGGTGTAATGGGTTTCTAACTATATCAATGTACATAGAAAACCCCTTGAAGAAAGGGTATAAACCCATTCTTCATTACTTTAATTTCTCTTCTGATTCCAGAAATGTACAGTCATTATATACAGTGCTGTGAAAAAGTATTTGGCCCCTTGATGGTTTTTTATTTTTTTGCATAAATGATTCAGATCATCAAACAAATTTTAATATTGCACAAAGATAACCTGAGTAAATCCAAGATGCAGTTTTTAAACTATTATTTAATTTATTAAGGGAAAAAAGCTGTTCAAACCTGCCTGGCCCTATGTGAAAAAGTAATTGCCCCCTCCAATGCTGAATCATGAATGAACTGTGATTAACCACAATTTTTTTGAGAACTGAGTTAAATTTCACTTGCCACACTCAGGCCTGATTACTGCCGGACCTGTTGAATCAAGAAATCACATAAATAGAAGCAGTCTGACAAAGTGAAGCACGCTAACAAATCACAAAAAGGCACACATCAGGCCACAATCTAAAAGAATTTGAGAACAGATTAGAAACAAAGAAATGTACATGTATCTTTCTAGGAAGGGTTTCAAAGCCATTTCTAAGGCTTTGAAACTACTGAGAACCACGGGGAGAGCAATTATCCACAAAAGGAGATAACTTGGAACGGTGGTGAACCTTCCCAGGAGTGTCCGGCTTACAAAAATTACTCCAAGAGCATGACGACGACTCATCCAGGAGGTCATAAAAGAAACCAGAACAACATCTAAAGAACTGCAGGCCTCACTTGACTCAGGTAAGATCAGTGTTCATGATTAGGGATGAGCCAGATGTTTTAGTTGAACGTAAGTTCGACTCAAACATCGGGTGTTCGCCTGTTGGCAGAACAGCGAACAATGTGCGGTGTTCATGGAAAATGCGAAAGCCGCCAGAACACCATTAAAGTCTATGGGACACTAACATGAAAAATCAAAAGTGCTAATTTTAAAGGCTTATATGCAATTTATTGTAATAAAAAGTGTTTGAGGACCTGGGTCCTGCCCCAGGGGACATGTATCAATGTAAAAAAAAGTTTAAAAACTGATTTTTTTTCGGGAGCAGTGATTTTTTTTAATGCTTAAAGTGAAACAATAAAAATGAAATATTATATAATTAATATATTAAATTTCATGCCTGGGGGTGTCTATAGAATGCCTGCAAATTGGCGCATTTGTTTAGAACAGTACCACAGCAAAATGACATTTCTAAAGGAAAAATTGTTCGGGTCTCGAAAATTTAGATAAAACTCATTGAAAAAAACAGCATGGGTTCCCCCCCCAGTCCATTACTAGGCCCTCTTGATCTGGTATGAATATTAAGGGGAACCAAAATTTAAAAAATAAAATTGCGTGGGGGTCCCTCTAAAATCCATACCAGGCCCTTTAGGTCTGATATGGAAATTAAGGGTAACCCTGCTCCAATTTTTTTTTAAAAAGATGGCATAGGGGTCCCCCCAAAATCTATACCAGACCCTTCAGGTCTGATATAGATTTTAAGGGGAACCCTGCGCCAAAATAAAAAAATGGCATAGGGGTCCCCCAAAATCCATGCCAGACCCTTATCCGACCATGCAACCTGGCAGGCCACAGGAAAAGAGGGGGATGAGAGAGCACCCGCTCCTGAACTGTACCAGGCCACATGCCCTCAACATGGGGAGGGTGCTTTGGGGTAGCCCCCCAAAGCACCTTGTCCCCATATTGATGGGGACAAGGGCCTCATCCCCACAACCCTTGCCCGGTGGTAGTGGGGGTATGCAGGCGGGGGGCTTATCGGAATTTGGAAGCCCCCTTTAACAAGGGGACCCCCAGGTCCCGGTCCCCCATGTGAATTATTAATGGGGTACACTGTACCCATACCATTTCACAAAAAAAGTGTCAAAAATGGTAAAAAAGACAAGAGACAGCTTGGGACAAGTCCTTTATTAAAAAATAAAAAAAAGGTCCAGCGATGTCCATTCATTTTCTATCACGCTACCTGATGGACCGAAAAAGAAAAAAAAAGTTGCAACCGTTCCACCTCCATGGGAGGGTCCCGTCAATTGACGCATCTTCTCTGTGACATTTCTTATATAGCTGAGGATGGGGCTACCCGGTGACATAGACCGGTGACCCCGTCCCCTCTGATGCCACAGGGGCTTCCCTGTGGCTTCCCCATGGCATCAGAGGGGGCAGGGTCACCCGTTTGCACCACCAGGTGGCCCAGCCCTCAGCTATATAAGAAATGTCACAGAGAAGATGCATCTGTTGGTGGGAGCCTCCCATGGAGGTGGAATGGTTGCAACTTTTTTTTTTCTTTTTCGGTCCATCAGGCAGCGTGATAGAAAATGAATGGACATCGCTGGACCTTTTTTATTTTTTAATAAAGGACTTGTCCCAGGCTGTCTCTTGTCTTTTTTACCATTTTTGACACTTTTTTTGTGAAATGGTATGGGTACAGTGTACCCCATTACCAATTCACATGGGGGGCCAGGATCTGGGGGTCCCTTTGTCAAAGGGGGCTTTCAGATTCCAATAAGCCCCTGCCCGCATACCCCCATAACCACTGGGCAAAGGTTCTGGGGATGAGGCCCTTGTCCCCATCAACATGGGGACAAGGTGCTTTGGAGGGCTACCCTAAAGCACCCTCCCCATGTTGAGGGCATGTGGCCTGGTACGGTTCAGGAGGGGGGGCGCTCTCTCATCCCCCCACTTTTCCTGCAGTCTGACATGTTGCGTGCTCAGATAAGGGTCTGGTATGGATTTTGGGGGGACCCCTATGCCATTTTTTTTTTAAATGTTGGTGCTGGGCTCCCCTTAACTTTCATACCAGACCCAAAGGGCCTGGTAATGGACTGGGGGGGACCCATGCTCTTTTTTTCAATGAGTTTTATCTATATTGCCGAGACCCAACAATTCATTACAGCCACGATCAGTTTTAAATTACAATTTTTCCTTTAGAAATGTCATTTTGCTGTGGTACTGTTCTAAACACGGGAAAAATATGCCACTTTGCAGGCATACTATAGACACCTCCCAGGCACTATATTTAAAGGAATATTTCATTTTTATTGTTTCACTTTAAGCATTAAAAAATCACTGCTACCGAAAAAAACGGCTGTTTTTAAAAAAACATTTTGCATGGATACATGTCCCCTGGGGCAGGACCCTGGTCCCCAAATACTTTTTATGACAATAACTTGCATATAAGCCTTTAAAATGAGCACTTTTGATTTTTCATGTTCGTATGAAACATTTTCATGTTCGTTCATGCTTACATTACAAAGCAGGACACCTGCATGCGGCAAGCCATCACTCCTGCACAGAGGCTTGTCGCCACCTTATGGAACTTGGTGACGGGGAGAAGTCTTCAGGATATCAAGTTCACAACTGGAATCTCCTCCTAGGCTCTGGGAATCATTATTCCAGAGACCTGTTCTGCCATTATTCAGGTCCCGCAGAAGGACTATATTATGGTAAGTTTTATCCTTTAACATCACATTCTATGTATTTAATGTTTGTTAATGTATTGTATTAATTTCTTCATTCCATAATTACCATGATTGTAATATGTTGTGAATGTCCTCTTTGTCCTCATGCATGCTGTAAGCTTTTAATGCTCCTTTTTTGTCCTTCATGCATATTTGCCTTCACTAACCTCCCCAGCATGCTATCCTGGGCCCATACACACCTAGCCTAGTCACTTAACAATGTATTTTGTCAGCTCCATTGTAGTGCTTACTCTAAACACCCTCTAAAATGTGTACAAATGTTATTGTTGACCTTAAATTTAGGCAGAGTGCAAGAGGATTTTTTTTGTGGGCCCAAACTCATTTGGAACCCTCCCCCCAACCGTTAAGTCAACTGATACCAATACTCTATCTGCTGACTTTGCCAAACCCATACACACTATACCTACCTCTTTTGTGGTCATATTTATGGATTAATTTACCAAAGAATGTAGTGCAAGGGCCTGTCTGAATACTTTCAAATGGTACTGTTTAAAGTTTTGTTCTCCTATTATCTTGATAGGTAATTGCAGAATGTAAAAATGTGCTTCAATTTGTACAGTGTGTATTCATATTTTTGCATTAACACTTCTTACCTGTCCAGTGGGCTGCCAATAGTGTAAGTAAGGAGGGGCTGGCCAAAGTAACACACATTATTTATACATTCAGCTCTCAATGAAGTGGAGAGGGTTACCTGTCCAAAACATCTCCCCCCACCCTAAAATGTATACACTGGGCCATCAGAGGGTAGGAGGAATCTGATAAGTGGACCTTATACTTTTGTCTTTAAATACTCCTTAAAATAAATGTTATACTTATGTTGGCAAAGAATGTTTGTGTCTAATCTGCTTGCAATGTTATATGCAAAAGTACAATTTTTTTTTTCTCGTTTGAATCCACAGTTTCCATAAAACCCACAGGAATTGCAGACTGTGGCTTCCCAGTTTGCCAAGCAGTGGGACTTCCCCAACTGCGGTGGGGCAATAGATGGGAGACACATCCACATCATCCCACCCCCCAACTCGGGGTCATACTATTATAATTATAAGGGGTATAGTAGTATAGTGTTGTTGGCGGTGGTGTCAATGATGTACGAGTCTTTGTATATTGATGTGGAGAAAAATAGCCAGATGTCGGATGGTGGAGTCATCACCCAGACAGAGTTTTACAGATGGCTCCAGAATGGCAGCTTGGGTTTGCCACCTCCAGAAGACAATGTGACGGGACTCCCATTCGTCTTCGTCTTGGATGAAGCTTTTGTGCTGGGGGACCATCTTCTGCGGCCATTCCGGATGAGGACCCTAACCCTGGACAAGAGGGTTTTTAATTACCGGCTGGACAGAGCCAGAAGTGTGGTGGAAAATGCCTTTGGCATAATGGCCAGCCGGTACCACTTATTCCTTACTGCTATTAATATGGCGGAATATAAACTCAATCACATAATTCTTCCATGCTGCATTTACATAACTTTTTGTGCAAAAATGCATCAACCTATGTGGCCTCAGTTGGAACTGAGGCTGGCTTACCAGATCCAACAACTCTGATGGCTCTTGAAGCTGACCATCCTGGCTTGCCCCCCAAAGCGCCTGCGAAGTACGCCAAAAGTATCAGAGTACTTTGCAGGTAGGGGGGCCATTGACATGCCAGAGAATGTGTAACCTGTTTTAAATAAATTGTTTGTTAAAAACTGAACTCATATTTCATTTGATTTACTGCTTGTGTTTCTTTTAGCTGTCTCCTAGGTTCTCCAATGGCCTTTTAATATTGGCCATTTGCTTCAATAGTGCAAACGTAACTTTTTCGATACAAGAGGTGACAATCTCTTCTTCAGCTAACTATTATGTTGTGCTATGGGTCTGCTACACACACACTTGTTTTTGTTGTTAATGTATGTAATGCATTAATGATAAAAATAATCATCCTTTTCAACTCCATGAATTAATTGCTTGGAGTCCCTAAAATGGCCTGATTGGGGCAAGTTTCAGAGCACTGTGGGGGTTATTTACTAAAGGCAAATTCACTTTGCACTACAAGTGCACTGCAAGTGCACTTGATAGTGCACTGAATCTGCACTAAAAGTGCACTTGGAGTGCAAAGAGGACTTGCCTTTAGTAAATAATCCCAATTGTCACTGTAACTAAACCAACTTTTACTCCAAAAACTGGTATTGAGCATTGAAAGAAGAAGCCACACATTGTTGATTTATAAACATTTTACTCAAAACACATTCACATGTGCATTATAAAAGGGTTTTTTAACAAACCAACATCTTTGGTGTATAACATTATTGTGTGACAGTATATAGCCATTTTGTGGCTAAACAGGCATGTTTAAAACCATAACATACACAACTCAGGAAATTACAAAGTTCAACTTTGATAAAGTGAAGGCAATAGGAGACATTAGTATGTCAAAACGGTGTTCATTTTGCCTTCATCAGATGGGGTGATGTCACCCCTGTAAAAGCCAAATTTTGAAGATGCACACAAATTGGGACTCAAAAATGTGGATTTCCATCATGATCATGCCTAAAATGTGTGTCTTTTCCCTATATCTACCGTATTTTGATAGATGTAGGGAAAAGACACACAGTGTGTCAACATGTGCTATCTGCCATCATGGGATATCAATGTACGCGTTTTGTGGGTGCAACCCCTTCCTCGCAACTAAAGTAGATGAGTGGAAGGGGTTACACCCACAAAACGCATACATTGATATCCCATGATGGCAGATAGTAAATGTTGACACACTGCTTCAAAATTTGGCTTTCAAATTACTTTAAAATTTATATAAAAAAATTAAAATAACAACAGTACTTACCGAGGCCATCTTGGGAACCAGAACAAAAACAATGGAGGTACTGCTCCAGGGTTTGATTTGTTCTCTCCGTCTGGCCATTGCTCTGAGGGTGGTACGCAGAGGAGAGACAAATCTTTATTTCCAAGGTTTTACAGAGTTCTCTCCAAAACTTGGAGGTAAATTGGACACCTCTATCCAAGACGATGCTCTTAGGTACACTATGAAGTATTATTATTTCTTTAAAGAAGATATTGTCCATATCCGAGGCAGAGGGAGTACCCACCATGGGCAGAAAATGTGGCATTTTAGAGAGGTGGTCGACAACGACCAAGATGGTGGTAAACCCCCTCAAGGGAGGTAGGTCCACAATGAAGTCCATGGAGACTTCTGCCCATGGCCGTTCTGGAATGGATAAGGTTTTGAGTAGACCCCAGGATTTGGTGTTTAGGCCCCTATTGTGCTGGCAAAGGGAGCAAGAAGAGACATAGTCCTTACAATCTTGTCTACAACCCGGCCACCAGAAGGATCGAGAGATTATTTCAGCAGTTTTTTGAGTTCCAAACTGACCTCCCAGTTTGTGGTCATGAAAAGTTTTAAGAGCAAGAGACTTTACTTCCAGCGGGACAAAGATTTTTCCCTGAGCCCAGAGCAGGTCATCGTGTTTTTCCAAAGAATGTGCTTCTGGATTGGTGCAGTGACTGGATGTTGATTTAATGGTAGTTATTAGATTAGATTAAGTGACCAAATAAAATTTGCGGACATAGAATTGTACTAGGTTCGGCTGCTTGAGGGGTTTCAAGGAACATCCGGGAGAGTGAATCTGCTTTACCGTTCCTAGAGCCAGGTCTGTAGGATATATGGAAATTAAATCTAGAGAAAAAGAGCCGGCCATTCTTGGATTGCCTTGACCTTTTGTGGGTCCATTGGTGGAGATAATGAATCCTAGAAACTGCACAACAGTCTTTTCAAACTCACACTTCTCTGCTTTGAGGTATAATTTATGACTTCTGAATATTGCAAGCACCTTTTTGACATGAACTTGGTGTAATTCAATGGTAGCGGAGAAAATGAGGATGTCGTCTAGGTAAATGACTAGGATGTCATCAAGATATTCTCAAAAAATGTCATTTACCAGATGTTGGAAAGTGGCCGGGGTGTTGAAGAGCCCAAACAGCATCACCAGGTACTCTTAATGTCCAAACCTGGACCTGAAGGCGGTCTTCAAATTTATCCTGAGCCTGAATTCTGATGAGGTTGTAGGCACCTTGAAGATCCAGTTTGGAAAAGATTTGGGTGGATCGGAATCATTGAAATAGTTCTGGGATAAGTGGTAACGGATAATGGGTTTTAATAGTTATTGTATTTAGCTCCCTGTAATCGATGCACGGCCTCAGGGACCTGTCCTTTTTTTCCACAAAAAAGATACCGGCTCCAGCCGGTGAGGAAGAAGAACGGATAAAACCCTTCTCCAGATTTTTGTCAATGTAATATTTGAGAGCTCTTAGCTCAGTTTCCGATAGTGGAAAGATGCGGCCAAAAGGGACTTCAGAGGCAGGCAGAAGGTCAATAGGGCAGTTGTGAGACCGGTGAGGTGGTAAGCAGTCAGCCTTTTGTTTGTCAAACACATCTCGGAACTCAAGGTACACTGAGGGAACATGTTGAAGGTTGTCAGGTACAGGTGTGACAGCTGAACAAGCAATTGGAGCCGGGGTGAGGCAGTGCTGTTCCAATTTATTTAGGGTTCATGTGCCTGCAGCCAGGGAAGCCCTAAGATAATAGGAAATATAGGAGAAGAAATGAGATCGAAGCGCAGGAACTCTTGATGGCCTGAGTCCGTGGTGGTGCGAATGGGTCTGGTTTCCTGAGTGATGAGTCCAGAACGAGGAAGAGACCCATCAGCCAGATGTACCTGAAGACTTTGTACTTTGGTCTGAAGAGGAATATGCAGTCTTTGAGCCAGGGAGACATCCAAAAAACAGCTACAAGCTCCAGAATCAATTATAGCTGGGAGGTGGGTTTCCTTTTCCGCTAGCTGTAGGGAGATAAAGAGAGTGACATAAGTCTTGCGAACACCAGTAACTTGATAGTTCATAACAGATTGCGGATAAGACTTACTAGGTCTCACTGGGCAGTTTTGAAGAAACCGACCGGTACCCCCACAGTATAGACACAGATTAGCTTGACACCTGCGTTGCCTCTCCTCAGGGGTAAGAGGAGCATGGACCAGTCCAAGTTGCATAGGCTCAACTTCAGGAGCTGAAGTGGCGGAAGGAGCCAGAAAGGGCGGGTGGATGGGAGTTGGTTTGGGAAGCATCCAGCTAGGTCGAGGAACCTGGAAAATGCTCTGAGCGCCGCTTGCGCATGTGCCTGTCTAATTTGGTGGCTGACTGGATCAGCTCCTCTAGAGTAGCAGGGGTTTCCACCCTGGCTAGTTCATCCTTAAGGACCTCAGACAATCACTGACGATATTGATATTTCAAGGCAGGCTCGTTCCAGTCAGTATCAGCCGCCCATTCGGAGCTCCACTGTATAGTCCTCTATTGGCCTTCGCCCTTGAGACAGGTTATGCAAAATAGTTTCAGCCATGGCCGTGTGCTGTGGATCATCATAAAGTTGTGTCATGCTTTCAAAAAAGGAATCTATTGAGTTTAACACAGGGCTCCTTTGTTCTATCAGACTGTGGGCCCAGGCTTGTGGTTCTTAAGCTAGAAGGGAGATAATGAACCCCACCTTTACCACTTCGGAAGAGAAAGTCCTGGGCTGAAGAGCTAGGTAAAGGGAGCAGGCCCTGTATTTCTTGCAATTGCCTGCAAATTGCTACGGCATGGGGACCCTGGGCTCAGGGAGCGCCATTACCACAGTTGGATTTGAAGAAGCTTGAGAGGAACAGGCCCCACTGGTGGGTGCAGGAGCTGGGGGTATGGGTGGTCCGCAGAGTTGCTGAAGGCAGCTATCAATTTGGGTATAGCCTTTTTGCAGTTTCTGGACCTCATCGTTGAGTGCTGAGACCTGCTGACACAGGATCTTGAGAGGGGAATGCGCTCTGTCGGCCTCTGACATCTGACTGGTTTGTACTGTCAGGTAAGTACTTACCAAGCCCGAGATGCCGAGAGCAGTTCACCCTTGCGACTAGGCACACCCCGCCCCCTGGAGGTGATACAGGGAGTGGATAGCACGAAGAGGCACAGGCCACCAGCAGGCAGGATAGGACTTGTGTAGCGTTCCTTGAGGAGATGGCTGCTGAGCTGAGCCTGATTAAACAGGAAGTCCAAAACTGGCTGAGGGTCAAACACTGGAGAAGACAGGCAAATTCAGGTCACAGGCAGAGAGTCAAACACTGGAGAAGACAGGCAAATCCGGGTCACTGGCAGAGGGTCAAACACTGGAGACAAGGCAGAGTCCATTAAGCAGGCCAAGGGTCAGATCCAGGAGAAGAGCAGAGTAGTCAGGAATGGTCCGGGTCACAACGAGTAATCAAATGCAGGAAACAGGAAGCAGATTCAAACAGGAAGCTGAAGACAAACCAACAACCAGTCTGAGCGCCTGAGCAACTTTAAATAGACCCACCAGAGCATCATGTTGGGCGTGTGCAGGTGCGCGGCATTCCATTGGGCCGCAAGCGCATGCGCCAGAGCGCCGTCGTGCCGTGCATAAGCGCAGGGATACGGCTGATGCGGCTGGATAGAACACTTCTCTGACACTTTCCTTGACCTTCTCTAAATTCCGATTGCACACCATTATTTCGCTGATCAGGATCTGTGCACTTGCACTGTTGAAGTGAGTTTCTTCTTCCACAACATCCACATCACCTAAAAATAAAAAAACACACATATAAATATGCAGGCATACATCTATAACCTGAAGCTGTGGTCTCAGACACCTGTTGTGGTCACCATTTTGCCCACTTCATGTACCTAGAAATCCACATCTTCTTCATGGGGTGTGGGGATTTCCCCTTCTTCATGAGCAGTGGGGCTCCTGGTGTCCTCAGATGTCCCGATACTTAGCACACAGATATTTGAGGCAAGAAATAGTAATATGAAACATTGCTTGGAAGTGTTGTCTAATTGTCTGTTTTGGCAGAGTTACAAGCTGAAGATATGATTTTTTCCCTTTCCAAAGCTGGAATACTTACCTGTTTTGTGCAAGGATCACACATGGAGAGACTCCTAGTATCCACTGGAGCAGCTGCGTGGGACACCATAAAAAAGGTGTTCTGGTGTCCCACACTAGTGCTCCTGCGTCCAGATGTGTAAACAGCTGCTGAGTGTCCTCTCCTTACACTGAATCAAGTTTGCATTTCATTATAGTTACAAACACATTTAGACAACAATGTACTAAGCTTCTTTTAATACAAATAGGCATGAAAAATGTAGTTAACCTGCATGTGCCAAAAACGTTCAATTAGTGGTTGAACTAACAATGTTTAATACGAACAATTACTGTACCCATGAACCTCCAACTTGCCATTTTAAACTGTACAACAGTAAAGAATAGCACATGGAGCAGCACTAAAGTTATAATAATAATAGGAACACACAACAAAAACTTACTTTTTAGAAGCAGTTTCCTGATCCTTTTGTACTGATCATGCTCCCTCATTTCAAGCTGACCAGCGTTTCTTAAATTGCTCTTTGGATCATCGTACCCCAAATTTCCTGTGCAGAGTTTTCACAACTTTAGTCATGATCTTGGTCTTTCTCACATTTGGGTTTGGGTAAGGTCCATACTTCCCATCATAATCTGCCCTCTTGAAGATGTCCACCATCTCTACGAAGGACATATTAGAGGCCTAATATCTCCTCCTGGATGTGGAACTGCCTTTCTCCGGACTTTCCTCGTCCTTGTCGTTGATGCTCTCTGCATGCACCTGTTCTCTCTCTCCGCCATGTGCTCTCCCACTGCGCCAAAAGAGAAGGGGTGGAGAATACACTAGAAAGAAGGTCAGGGGCAGAGTTTCAAGCATACGAACTGTATATAAAGCATAACACGCGTGCGTCGTACGTACAATCTGCATAGGATGGAGTAGCGTAAGAAAACAAAGGTACAATTTTAACTTGGGACATCACTGGTTAGTGGCCTATACTGCTTTTATAGATTGAGGCCTATATTGGGACAAGATTAGGAGAGTTTCGCCTGACATTAGGGTTTGTCTTGTGTTGTGTCTTGCAGATAAAATGGATACATTTACTGACCCAGACTTCCTGCCAAACTTTATAGACATGTACAGGGAGCTGCCATGTCTCTGGCAAGTCAAACACCAAGAATACTCCAACAAGCTAAAGAGGAAGGCAGCGCTGGAGCAACTGTTGGAATTAGTGAAGCCGGTGACTCACACGGCAGACATCACCTATTTGAAGGCCAAAATTGGTGGCCCGAGGAGCCCATATTCCATGAGATCAGGAGCAGCAGCAGATGACGTATATGTACCCAGGCTGTGGTATTATGTCAGACTGCATTTTTTGTCAGACCAGAGTGAACCCAGGCCATAACTATCTACACTTTCTTCCACACTTCCTTCCACACTTCCTTCCACATCAGATGAGGCTTCAGAAGTCCAACCTGGGCCATCCAAGTCAGGCAACCCCTCTCAACCCTTCCTTCCACTCTTCCTTCCACGCTTCCCTCCACCCCAGCTAAGGCTTCCAACATCCAACCTGGGCTTTCCAGCCAGGAAGAAAATGTGGAGGAGCCCAGCTTGAGCCAGGTATAGCATTGTTCAACATATTTCTTGTCCAAAATTGAATGATGTTAACTAGATGCTATTATTGATCACTAATTTCTGATTTAACAAAGTGGTTTATATATCAATAGACAATAGTAGCCAAAAATGATTGGGACACGAATGAAAAATGCTGGGGTCAGAATGATAGTCTTTTCTATTTGGTAACATTCAATTTGTAACAGTCATGTGCTAAAAATTGTGTGTGATTGATGACCAAAAAACTAAAACTATGTCCCATTTTCATAGACAGGAAAGTCTTAGCCAGGAGGAGGCCCTGGAAAGTGGCAGACAGGAGGTGGCCGTGGAAAGCAGCCTGACCAAATCCCAGGTTCCTCCCCTCCACCTTCCAACAAAAAGGACCAGGAAGGCGAAGGGTTAGGGGTTAGGGGTTAGGGTTAGGGTTAGGGTTAGGGGTTAGGGTTAGGGTTAGGATTAGGGTTTAGGGTTAGGGTTAGGGTTTAGTGTTAGGGTTAGGGTTAGGCCTAGGGTTAGGGTCCACCCCCAAAGGTCAAAGGTCAGCAGGCGTGTCCCCCAGAGGTCAAAGGTCAAGAGGTGCGGTGACCCACCCCCACCAAAGTGTTTCGCCTACCCCAACTAAGTTGGGGCGTCAGCAAGTTGGGGTATCAGCAAGTCGGGGAAAGCGCTTTGCGCGCGCTTCGTGTCCCTGGAGGAGTCAGCGACTGTTGTGATGACTGCAGTAGCCTGCCGAATCATAACAACCCCTGGTGGCCCCGAGGCGTATGGCTGTCTGACAGCCAGTAAACTGGAAAAAATGGAGGAGGGCCAACGTTTCATCTGTGAGGAGGTAATACTTCAGTCCTAAACAAGGGGATGAGGGGCCAACTCACAACTAAAAGCCACGTGTGTGAGTTGGACCATATTACTCATCCACCACCTCCAGCAACACCACTACCACTTCCAGCAACACCTCCAACAACACAGCTACCCAACCCACGATAGCAGCTTGGAAGGAAGCAGGGAAGGAAGTGTTGAGAGTGATGGCCTGAGTTTGGTGTGGTCTGCCAAAAGGTGCAGGCTGTTGTAAGATCACAGCCTCGGGACATATATGTC
This sequence comes from Lithobates clamitans, assembly GCA_037952925.1. NCBI lineage: Eukaryota > Metazoa > Chordata > Amphibia > Anura > Ranidae > Lithobates > Lithobates clamitans. The sequence goes on from JBBGZY010000088.1 coordinate 94,987, forward strand.
ATCTGCTGCTGCTCCCGATCTCTTGGAGTCCTGGACCATATTGTGCTCCCTATTAAATGGACTCCTCAGGTTACCAATTTTGACAGTCAAATAATTGATGTCTGCCCTGGGGTACAAGGGCTTCACCAATCCCAACTGTTTCTCCAGCGTTGCCTTCCTCTTTATTTTGTTAGGACCCCTAATACAGTAAATTTGAAATGTTTGTTTTGACAAATACTTGGCTATGTGTTTTACTTCAAACAGGATAGTTTGTGAGTAGGCAGGTACATTTCAAAAATACAATGTCAAATTAACTAGGGACACTAACACATAACAACCTCTTTGAGATAAAAAAATACAAGATAATAATGATGTTGTGGTAACTTGACACACAAAACGGCAACAAATATTATGAAGATCACTAAAAAGAAAAAAAAAAACTTTTATTCTGGAGATCTGGAGAAATTAAAAAAAAGGAGATCACTATAAAAAATAAAAAAAAGATTATTCTGGAGATTTTGATAAAAAAAACAACCAAAAGATTATTCATGAGATCACGAGAAATAATAAAAAAATCTGTTTGTAAGAACTCTCTGTTAATATCAACAGCAAAGCAACTTCATTGTTCTAGCATTATAAAGAAGAAGAGAATGTGCTGCATTGAAAAATTTAAAAATTTGCTGTGTGACAAATGTGCTATCTCCATTACGAATGCTAGTTTTACAAGATTGAGTGGACTTTTGTGTGTCGGACTTGTTTACACAAGTTCAGACTTTCCTTTGTTGTCAGAAAATTTGAGAACCTGCTCTCAAACATTTGTGTGTGGAAATTCCGACAGCAAATGTTCGATGGAGCATACACACGGTGGGACTTTCCGACAACAAGCTCACATCGAACATTTCCCGTCAGAAATTCCGATCGTGTGTACGGGGCAAAAGGCTCAACTCACAATTACCAAAAAACATCTTGCTTATCCCCAAGACTTTTAAGCAAATATACTGTGGACTGATGAGACAAAAATTTAACTTTTTGGAAGGTGTGTGTCCTGTTAAATTTGGCATAAAATTATTACAGCATTTCATAACAAGAACATTATACCAATAGTCAGACATGGTGGTGGTAGCGTGATGCTCTGGGGCTGCTTTGCAGCTTCAGGACCTGGACAACTTACCATAATTGATGGAACCATGAATTCTGAGCTCTACCAGAAAAATCCTAAAGGAGAATGTCCAGCCATCAGTTTGTGACCTCAAGCTCAAGTGCACTTGGGTTATGCAGCAGGACAATGATGCGAAACACAACAGCAAGTCCACCTCCAAATGGTTCAAACAAAGCAAAATTTAGGTTTTGGAGTGGCCTAGTCAAAGCCCAGACCTAAATCCAATTTAGATGCTGTATCATGACCTTACACAGGGCTTTCATGCTGGAAAACCCTCCAATGTGGCTGAATTAAAACAATTCTGCAAAGAAGAGTGGGCCAAAATCTCTCTACAGCAATGTGAAAGACTCATTGGCAGTTACCGCAAATGCTTGATTGCAGTTGTTGCCGCCAAAGGTGGCACAACCAGTTATTAGGTTTAGGGGGCAATTACTTTTCACAGCAATGTATATGTGACATGAGCAAAAAGAACAAGCTAACAAATGAACAAAATTAAGCTTCCTATGAAACCAATACTAGCCTGCATTGGTGTGTGGCCATTGCAATTATTCTTTAAAACTTTCAGTGCATATTTTACGGTAGTCATATAAAAATAACTGGCAGAATGGGACTACATACTCTCAAAAATTGATTGTTGATGCAAATATTTTCCAATATTTTCTAGTTCTATATTATTGTTTCAGGATAGTGTTCTCAACTCAGTTGGAAATTTACAATAGAAATCATCAAGCTTCATTTCACTTCTTGGCACCAAAACCATTGTTGGCAACAGATTTCTAAAGACACGAGCATTGCAGCAAGCATAATTTCATTTTGTCTGTGTAATAATCCCTAATGACCTGCTCACAAAATGAAGAAGAAAATGCTTATGCAGAACTCCTTATAATTAAACAAGGATAGCCTCTGTTTCATCTGTTGTCATTAAATTAAAGTAAAACACATTTGTTCATGAAAACATGGGTGGTATATTTAATTAACGGTAATACATGCAAACATAATTTTTTTGCAAGGGATTATTTTTTCCCTGTGCTATTTGAAGAGACCATTGAAACCAAATGTTAATTTACATTAATGAACAAACAAATATGTAGGTTGAAGTTTGTTGGATAAATGTAATCAATATGAAAATCAAATATATTTGCAATAATTCTGTTAGTAATCACTGGTTATTTCTAGTTTAAATGTATTATGACCATCTGAATAATCAAATTAGGCAAGGGAAGCACGTATAATTGTAGGAGTAAATAGAAAGTGCATAAAGGCTTGGTGGAAGCTTTTCTGTGCAACATGTACTTGCTGGTTGTTATTTTGCTAAACTCAGAATGAACAGGCTGCATACCATTTGATTCTAGAGTGACTTTTTCTTTTTAGTTACGGATAGAGTGGAGAAGGTGCTCTCTTCACCCTCATTAGGGAGATTCATCTCTCTATTTGTTAGGTCTACTGTTATCAGTGAAAATGAAAGAAAATCCAAATTTATGGGTTGTGCCCAGAACAGTAATAGAGGGGAAGTCTTTCAATGGGGACAGTGGTTCTGGTGACCCTGTTGACAAGTAGGGATTCCCGCACTTTAGCAGGATTTCTTTTCATGTCCTGTATTGGCTATGGGACAGCAACTGAAGGGGAATCTTGGCAATGGGACACAGATGGCAAAAAAAAACCTCACAGGGGTTATAACCCTCCCTTACTCTACTAAAAAACAGTTTTGCTTTAAGTTCTACTTTAAAGAAAAAGTCAGTTATGCCTAAAGTGACGGAAGGCATTATTCATGTGGAGGTAGTAGGTTTTTATTTAACCACTTCCGGACCGCCCGCCATCATTATACAGCGGTACTTTGAAGAGAAATATCATTGTTATGGCAGCAGATAGCTGCTGGTATCCTCTTCTTCAGCGGATAAGATAAAGATTAGATAAAAGTGGTCTCTGCGGCAGATTAGCCGCAAGATCACTTTTCATTGGCGGCGGGAGAGAGCCCCCTCTCCCGCCATGCTCTGCTCCCCTCCGCCACTCACCGGAGCTGCCGGCAGCTGTGGAGGTGATCGGGTCCTCTTCTGTGTTAGGTATGGAGCTAAGTGAGGGGAGGATGGCCCTCACCCGGCTCCATACCATTGTAGGGCGGAAGCAACGTCAAAACGCCACTTCCGCACATAGCTCTTAAAGCAATATTTGTTTTATTTATTTTTTCGAATTACTTTTTTTTTCTTTTTTTTTTTATTACACTTTAGCGTAAATATGAGATCTGAGGTCTTTTTGACCCCAGATCTCATATTTAAGAGGTCCTGTCATGCCTTTTTTCTATTACAAGGGATGTTTACATTCCTTGTAATAGGAATAAAAGTGACACAATTTTTTTAAAAAAAAAGAACAGTGTAAAAATAAAAAATAAAAGGTAAAATAAATAAGAAAAAAAATATAATTTAAACGCGCTGAGCTCGCGTGCAGAAGCAAACACATAGAGATAGTAGTGCCCGCATATGAAAATGGTGTATCACCATGATCATTAGAGCGAGAGCAATAATTATAGCCCTAGACCTCCTCTGTAAGTCAAAACATGCAACCTGTAGAATTTTTTAAACTTCGCATATGAAGATTTTTAAGGGTAACAGTTTGTGGCCATTCCACGAGCGGGCGCAACTTTGAAGCATGACATGTTAGGTATCAATTTACTCGGCGTAACATCACAATATAAAAGAAAATTGGGCTAACTTTACTGTTGTCTTATTTTTTAATTAAAAAAAGCACACTTGTAAGACAGCTGCGCAAATACGGTGTGACATAAAGTATTGCAACAACTGCCATTTTATTCCCTAGAGTGTTAGAAAAAAAATATATATATATAATATTTGGGGGTTTCTATGTAATTTTCTAGCAAAAAAAATGATTTTAACTTGTAAACAACAAGTTTGAAAAATAGGCCCGGTCTTAAAGTGGTTAATGTTTTTCAACATTATTTTATATTTACAAATCTTATTTTTTAAATTATCTTTAAAAAATTTTTTTCCTAGCAATAAGCTGAATTAGGCAAACATGGTCATCTAATGAGGCTGTTCACCTGCCCTTTATTGATGGTAATAATACTGCGCTGCAAGGGCCTTTGAACTTTGGTCATCTGTCCTAAATGGACACTAATGGGATTTTTGTACTGTGCCAGTCCCTCACTACAAAATGAAGGGCAGGGAACAGACCATGTCAGTGTACTGGAATCTGTATCAGGGAAAGCATAGGGAAAGCTGTCAAACTGCATAGGAAGAGATTCAGGGTAATTTAGGAAGGTAACTATACTTTAATTCTGACTGCTAGCTCTTTGGGTAATCAACCCCTTTGGTGCTTTTTTTGGGTGATTTTTATTTGTTTTTTGTTTTGGTTAATTTAAGGTCAGTTTTGACATCATTTTCCCTGTTTTTTTTGTTGGTTCAGGGGTGCAGTATTTGTGGGGAGTGGATTATTAATTTGGGGGTCTTTTTAGGTTCCTTTTAGGTCTTTTTAGATTCAAGCTTAAATCCCTCTTCCTTCATTTATATCCTCCATCCATGTTAGTTTTTTACCATATGGGCTGAACCTCTTTTACTACTAGTCTTTTTCTCATATCTTTATGATATTATTTGCCGTTTATGGTCTGGGAGTTACTTAGTACTGTTTATCACATTTCATTGCATTATTCCTAATTCATTATGTTTTGTTATGCCCTGGTGAGGTATGTCAATATTAACATTTATTTATTCTCTCTGTGAGTGGAGGCGCATCCTTGTCACCATTCAGGGGGCCGATATGCCCTCACTCAGAATATGCCACCCCTAAGATGCGGCTGAGGTCTGCCATTTAATTGGCTGAGCGGTGAGACCTTTGCTCGGACTGAGTGTTTCCGGGTTTGCACCTCACGCTTGGTCACGTCTCCATGATGACGTGCTTCCGGTCACGTGACTGGGCGGTGCTAGGAATGCCTCTCTGATTTTAGAGGGGTTGCAATTGGCATCAGTTAATCATGTGGCCAGCGTCTTTTTCTTTCCTTCTCGCGGGTCCCCAACAAGATGTGTATCTCGTGTAGACTGCATCATTTCTGGGATGATTTAATGGATGAGTTCTGGTTACCACGGCACTAAGTTTAGTGCCATGTGACCGGATTCGCTCCATATCATTTGTCTTTCAGGTCATGTGACCTAGTAGTGTAGAGATTGGTTTCCGCTGGGCATGTGACCATTGTCACCGGGTTTGCCACGTGACTTATCTCGCCTCATACCATTTGTTTTTTGGTCATGTGATCCAGTAGTCCTGAGACCATGATTGGTTCCTTCTGGTCACATGACCAATGATACCCATTTTCACGGGCTTCAAATGAGAGGTTTGTCTTGTGTCAGCCGTGTCATTTCCGGGTCAATTTTACAGGCGTGATTAGGGTCTCATGGAGTCGGCATTCGACCCCGTGTGACCAGACTCGCCTTTCACCATTGGTTCCCAGACAGAGGCTTGGAGCTCATACTGCCATGTGATGGGCTCTCCTCCAATTATCGGCCTCGGTATAGTGGATGAAGTCAATTGGGATGAAACACATCAGACTTGGCTTTCTGCTTCCCACATTGCTTTTTTACTCTGTGATCACAGTTTTTATTCTTGCCGATGAATGTTGGTTTTTATAATAAAAAAAAACTTTTGACCTACACCATATGGAGGCATTTTTTCTTTCTATACCCCAGGTGAGAGTTTTTTGGCACTCCAGTCTGGCTTTCAATGCCTGAGTTCCAGCCTTGTGGTTTCCTATGTCTGAGTTCCAGCTCTGCGGTTATCTGTACACCCCTTGGAGTCATGTTCAGAGGTCTTTGGTTCCTTTGGAGATCTGTTGATCTGCCGATCTTAGCATCCTTGCTTGACTGACTTGTTGTTGCTGACACTAAAGTCCACCATTTCCGGTAAGAGTAGATATACTTCTCCCTTTGGTTGAAGAGGTACCATCTTTGATGCTCTACATGCCGGCTATTGCCAATGTACTCCATCCCTGAGAAACCACCACCGGTTCACCTCACGACCGTTCCACTTATTGGACTTTTTTCACTTACACTTTCATTTATTTTTGATTGCTTTATCTGAGATTGATTTGTATTACCCAGTCATTATTTGTATATTGGTATACATGTTTATTGTTTTTAGCGCTACATTCTTCATCATCCACTATTTAGAATCTTTGTCACATTATTATGTAGCAGCTGTACACTTCTCACTTATTGGGTTAGCGCAGTAATATTTCCCATTTACACTTTTGCTGACAGGGGCTAATCAGAATCTGAAAGCCCCCTTAAAAATAAACCCATTCAAAAAAATGTAAATAATAACTAAAGACACTGGAGATTTTGACAAGTCCTTTATTATAAAAAAAATGTCCCATAATGTAAATGCAATTGCATTATCAAGCAATGCAGCTCCTCATCAATCACGAGGACCTGGTTAGCATTGTTTACCAAATATGGTCATGTCCATATTTGGTTAATGGCATCATCAGGTATACCCCCCCCTCCTTTACAACCAGCTGTTGGGGAGAAAGTTTTCATTTGCAGCAAGCAGTCATTGGGATCAGATCATTTCAGGATTACAGTAGTTTTCTTTTGGAGGTTCAGCGGACAGCATTTATCCTGACTGACTAGTGTCTTCTTTACTGGAAAATGTGCAAATAGTATATTTCCATTACGGGACTTTTTTTAAAGGACTTTTCAGAGTGTGTTTTTTTTTAAATTTACTATTTCAATTTTTTTGTGAATGAGTAGACGCACTATGCGTTGGAGCAGTATCTTGGGCCTCCCCTCCTTAACCACTGGCAGACTGGGCACTTAAAGGGGCTTCCTAACCAGACCAATTTTCAGCTTTCAGCACTCTCACAATTTGAATGGCAATTACTCAGTCATGCAACACTGTACCCATACAACATTTTCGTATTTTTTTACACACAGATAGAGATTTCTTTTGGTGGTATTTAATCACTACTGAGTTTTTTATTTTTAGCACTATAAATGAAAAAAGACAGAAAATTTTGCAAAAAAAATGCATTTTTCTTCATTTTTGCAAATTAGTAATTTTTCTTCATAAATTTTGGCCAAAATGTATACTGCTACATTTCTTTGTTAAAAATAACCAAAACTCTGTGTATATTATGTAGTCTTTGTGAACGTTAGAGTCTACAAGCTATGGTGCCAATCAAAAAATTGATCACACCTGATGTACTGACGGCCTATCTCATTTCTTGAGGCCCTGAAATGTGAGGAGAGTACAAATAACCCCCAAATGACCCCTTTTTGGAAAGTAGACATTCCAATGTAATTAGTAAGAGGCATGGTGAGCTTTTTGAAATTGTAATTTGTTTCCCACAATTCTTTGCAAAATTAAGATTTTTTTTCTTTTTTTTGTCCACAAAATTGTTGTATTAACAGGTTATTTCTCACACACAGCATATACATACTTGCAACTACACCCCAAAATACATTCTTCTACTTCTCCTGAGTTTGGCGATACCACATGTGTGAGACTTTTACACAGCCTGGCCACATAGAGAGACCCAACATGTAGGGAGCACCATTGGGTGTTCTATGAGCATAAATTATACATATCATTTATTGACTACCCCTTACACTTTTGAAGGCCCTGGAGCACCAGGAAATGGAAACTCCCACAAAATGACCCTATTTTGGAAAGTAAGTACAGTCTAGTATATATATATATATACAGTATATACTCTTCATTCAGTGTAGCATATATATACAGTTCATTTGGCAGTGTACAGTATATAATGCACTTCAGGCGGTGTATTTATATATATATATACAGTGGGGCAAAAAAGTATTTAGTCAGCCACCAATTGTGCAAGTTCTCCCACTTAAAAAGATGAGAGAGGCCTCTACGTGCAGTGCTAAACCAAACATAAAAAAGTGTATCAAATAAAAATAAATAAATTGGTGACTTTAAAGCAACTATAAGTAGTGTTGATCAACACAATAAACACTTGTGAGGTGTATAAGAATGTCCAAAAGAAAAGTGCTAAGCTCTGCAGACTAGAGTCAATAAAAGTAGAAGGAGTCTTCTCAAACAGAGGGGGTGCTTGGACACAGGATGTTGACTGAAGACTGGAATACACAGCAACCACAGGCAACACGTCATAAGCAGCTAGAGTTAGGTACTCTTACCAGATCCAGTGGGACGTATATGCCATATAGCAGTACGTCTGTCAGAGCTTGTGGAGGTGGCCTCCCTTGAACTCTTCCCCAGAGGTTCTCCCTTCGGTCACGATCTCCGGTAGGCAAGGTTGTCACTTGGGTCATGGTCACCGATAACCAGGACAGTCACAGGTGGAGGTTGTCAGCTCACTCGCACACTCTCCGATTCCAGGCAGGTTCAAAAGGTCAAAAGAAACCAATCATGGATGAAGTCATGGAGAAAAAAGAAAAAAAGGGGCTCCACATGGCGTAGGTCAACAAATAAAGGGATTTTTTGAATAAAAAGCATTACAGAGTAAAAAGTGATCACTGAATAAAAATTGGTGGCAACGTGGGAAGCTAAAACTCCCTACGCGTTTTGACTAAATACCTTCAACTGATCATGCTTGAGATGGTTCTACACCTTCATTTGAGTCCAGCTGTGTTTGATTATACTGATTGGACTTGATTAGGAAAGCCACACACCTGTCTATATAAGACCTTACAGCTCACAGTGCATGTCAGAGCAAATGAGGATCATGAGGTCAAAGGAACTGCCTAAAGAGCTCAGAGACAGGATTGTGGCAAGAAACAGATCTGCCCAAGGTTACAAAAAATTTCTGCTGCACTTAAGGTTCCTCAGAGCACAGTGGCCTCCATAATCCTTAAATGGAAGACGTTTGGGACAACCAGAACCTTTCCTAGAGCTGGCCATCCGGCCAAACTGAGCTATCGGGGGAGAAGAGCCTTGGTGAGAGATGTAAAGAAGAACCCAAAGATCACTGTGGCTGAGCTCCAGAGATGCAGTTGGGAGATGGGAGAAAGTTGTAGAAAGTCAACCACCACTGCAGCCCTCCACCAGTCGGGGCTTTATGGCAGAGTGGCCCGACAGAAGCCTCTCCTCAGTGCAAGACACATGGAGGCCCACATGGAGTTTGCTAAAAAACACCTGAAGGACTCCAAGATGGTGAGAAATAAAATTATTTGGTCTGATGAGACCAAGATAGAACTTTTTGGCCTTAATTCTAACTAGTATGTATGGAGAAAACCAGGCACTGCTCATCACCTGTCCAATACAGTTCCCACAGTGAAGCATGGTGGTGGCAGCATCATGCTGTGGGGGTGTTTTTCAGTTGCAGGGAAAGGACGCCTGGTTGCAATCGAGGGAAAAATGAATGCGGCCAAGTACAGGGATATCCTGGACGAAAACCTTCTCCAGAGTGCTCAGGACCTCAGACTGGGCTGAAGGTTTACCTTCCAACAAGACAATGACCCTAAGCACACAGCTAAAATAACGAAGGAGTGGCTTCACAACAACTCCGTGACTATTCTTGAATGGCCCAACCAGAGCCCTGACTTAAACCCAATTGAGCATCTCTGGATAGACCTAAAAATGGCTGTCCACCAATGTTTACCATCCAACCTGACAGAACTGGAGAGGATCTGCAAGCAGGAGTGGCAGAGGATCCCCAAATCCAGGTGTGAAAAACGTGTTGCATCTTTCCCAAAAAGACTCATGGCTGTATTAGATCAAAAGGGTGCTTCTACTAAATACTGAGCAAAGGGTCTGAATACTTAGGACCATGTGATATTTCAGTTTTTCAACAGAGCATCAACTGGGTTACTGGATCTTGAGGATGGACCACTGGCCAGAACTTGCTCAATATGCAATGGAGCTACTGGCCTGTCCTGCATCCAGCGTGCTTTCTGAACGCAAATTCAATGCTGCTGGAGGGTTTGTAATGGATCAAAGAGTGCACAGCAGAGCAGCTATCAAGCACCTGATGCTGATGTAACTGATTTAATTTTCTATGGACCTGGGATCCCTTAAAGACTGCCTGTGCTGTCTATCCTATTCCTCCTCAACAATGATGATGCTAGCTTCCAACAATATTTTTGGTTTAGGGCACCACCACCACCCAAGGCCCAATGTTTCTGTTTCATGTTCGCATGTTCTGGTGCGAACCGAACAGGGAGGTGTTCGGCTCATCCCTACTGTACACCAACTGCACTGTATTTAATACTGTAAAATGCCTGAAGTGTATCATATACTGTACACACTGTATTATATACTGTGTACACAGACTGCACTGTATTATATACTGTATACTGCCTGCACTGTATTATTTACTGTACAATGACTGCACTGTATTATATACTGTACACTGCCTGACGTGTAATATATACTGTACATTCTGTACTATATACTGTGTAGACCGCCTGCACTGTATTATATAATGTACACCGCCTGAAGTGTATTATATACTGTACACACTGTATTATATACTGTGTATACTGCCTGCACTGTATAATATACTGTAAACCGACTGCACTGTATTATATACTGTACACAACTTGAAGTGTATTATATACTGTGTACCGACTGAACTGTATTATATACTGTACACCGATTGCAATGTATTGTATACTGTACACACTGTATTATATACTGTGTACACCGCCTGCACTGTATTATATACTGTACACCACCTGCACTGTATTATATACTGCACACCGACTGCACAGTATTATAAACTGTACACCGCCTGAAGTGTATTATGCACTGTACATACTGCATTATATACTGTGTACATCGCTTGCACTGTATTATATACTGTACACCGCTTGAAGTGTATTATATACTGTACACACTGTATTATACACTGCGTACACCTCCTGCACTGTATTATATACTTTACACTGCCTGCACTGCATTATTTACTTACACTGACTGCACTGTATTATATACTGTACACCGCCTGAAGTGTAATATATACTGTACATTCTGTATTATAATCTGTGTAGACCGCCTGCACTGTATTATATACTGTACACTGCCTGCACTGTATTATATACTGCACACCACCTGAAGTGTATTATATACTGTAAACACTGCATTATATACTGTGTACACCGCCTGCACTGTATAATATACTGTACACCGACTGCATTGTATTATATACTATACACTGCCTGAAGTGTATTATATACTGTACACCGACTGCACTGTATTATATACTGTACACTGACTGCAATGTATTATATACTGTACGCACTGTATTATATACTGTGTACACTGCCTGCACTGTATTATATACTGCACACCGCCTGCACTGCATTTTTTACTGTACACCGCCTGAATTGTATTATATACTGTACACCAACTGCAATGTATTATATACTGTACACTGCCTGCACTTATATACTGTACACCGTCTGCACTGTATTATATACTGTACACTGCCTGCACTGTAAAATATACTGTACACTGACTGCACAGTATTATATACTGTATACCGATTGCACTGCATTATATACTGTACACCGACTGAAGTGTATTATGCACTGTACATACTGCATTATATACTGTGTATCACCTGCACTGTATTATATACACCGATTGCACTGCATTATATACTGTACAATGCCTGAAGTGTAATATATACTGTACACAATGTATCATATACTGTGTACACCATCTGCACTGTATTATATACTGTACACCAACTGCACTGTATTATATAAGTCTTTCCCAAAAAGACTCATGGCTGTATTAGATCAAAAGGGTGCTTCTACTAAATACTGAGCAAAGGGTCTGAATACTTAGGACCATGTGATATTTCAGTTTTTCTTTTTTAATAAATCTGCAAAAATGTCAACAATTCTGTGTTTTTCTGTCAATATGGGGGGCTGTGTGTACATTAATGAGGGAAAAAATTAATTTAAATGATTTTAGCAAATGGCTGCAATATAACAAAGAGTGAAAAATTTAAGGGGGTCTGAATACTTTCCGTCCCCACTGTATGAGTGTCACAGCAAAGGGTTTGAATACTTAAGACCATGTGATATTTCAGTTTTTCTTTTTTAATAAATCTGCAAAAATGTCAACAATTCTGTGTTTTTCTGTCAATATCGGGTGCTGTGTGTACATTAATGAGGAAAAAAAATGAACATGAATGATTTTAGCAAATGGCTGCAATATAACAAAGAGTGAAAATTTTAAGGAGGTCTGAATACTTTCCGTCCCCACTGTATATGGTGCAGGATCAAGAAAGGTTGCCAGCCAGTATTGGTCCTTCTCCTTGATACCACGAATACGAGGATCCTTACGCAGGCTTTGCAGGATCAGGGAGGCCATGCAGCGTAAGTTTGCTGAGGCATTCGGTCCGGAGTCCTCTGGGTCACTAAGGACGACATGGTCTGCAGCCACCTCCTCTCAGCCATGTACAAGTCCATGGGTTTCTTCGGACTGTAAATGATCCCTTGAAGACTGCTGCTGATGCTGAGTGCCAGGCTCCACCTCCATACTGACACAATCCTCCTCCTCCTCTTCCTGTGTGATCGGCGGGCATGCAGGAACACTGTTTGGATAAAGGGGGCCTTGAGAGCTAAGGAAGTCCTCCTCTTCCTGCCTCTGTTCTGCCTCACGTGCCCTGTCCAGTATTCCACGCAGCGTGTGCTCCAACAGGTGGACAAGGGGGATAGTGTCACTGATGCATGCACTGTCACTGCTCACCATCCTCGTGGCCTCCTCAAATGGTGACAAGACAGTGCATGCATCCCTGATCATGGCCCACTGGCGTGGGGAAAAAAAAACAAGCTCCCCTGACCCTGTCCTGGTGCCATAGTCGCACAGGTACTCATTGATGGCCCTCTGCTGCATGTGCAGCCGCTGCAGCATGGCCAACGTAGAGTTCCACCTGGTGGGCATGTCACAAATTAGGCGGTTCTTGGGCAGGTTAAACTTCTTTTGGAGGTCTGCCAGCCGAGCACTGGCATTATATGACTGGCAGAAATGCACACAGACTTTCCTGGCCTGCCTCAGGACATCCTGTAAGCCCGGGTACCTGCCCAAGAACCGCTGCACCACCAAGTTAAGGACGTGAGCCAAACAGGGCACATGGGTCATTTGTCCCTGTTGGAGGGCAGAGAGGAGGTTGGTGCCATTGTCGCAAACCACCATTTCTGCCTTAAGTTGGCGTGGTGTCAACCACCTCTGAACCTGCCCCTGCAGAGCTGACAGAACCTCTGCCCCAGTGTGGCTCCCGTCCCCCAAGCACACCAGCTCAAGCACCGCATGGCATCTTTTGACCTGCATACTTGCGTAGCCCCTTGAACGGCTACGGAGCACCGTTGGTTCCGAGGACCAAGCACAGGAAGAGGCCATGGAGGAAGAAGAAGAGGAGGGGGTGGAGGAGAGAGGTGTGTCACAATCATTAGTAGTGGCATTTTGGAGGCGTAGTGGCGGAACAACCTCCAACACTACTGCACCTTGTCCTGCATCCTTCCCAGCTGCCAGCAGAGTCACCCAATGCGCGGTGAAACTTAGGTAACGTCCCTGTCCATGCCTGCTGGACCATGAGTCAGCAGTAATATGCACCTTACCGCTGACTGCCCTGTCCAGCAAGGCATTGACATTGCCTTCCACATGCCGGTAAAAAGCCAGAATCGCCTCCTGTGAGAAAAGTGGCGTTTGGGTACCTGCCACTGAGGAACTGCACATTCCACAAACTCACGGAAGGGGGGAGAGTCTACCAACTGAAAAGGCAGCGGTTGAAGTGCTAGCAATTTAGCCAAGCTAGCATTCAACCGCTGGGCATGTGGATGGCTGGGAGCAAACTTCTTTCGGCGGTGCAGCAGCTGGGGCAGGGAAATTTGCCTGGTACAATCTGACATCGGTGTACCGAAAGCAGATTGCCCACAAGTACTTGGCTGTGACACACCTAATTCTACACCTTCATTCCTCTCAGTGCAGGTCTTAGAGAGGACTGAAGGTACAGTGGGGTTGGAGATCTCAGCTGATGAGGAGCAAGGAGAGGTCCTCTTAGTTCTTTGGTGTGGGTCTTTTAGATACGCTTGCCAACGAACTGCATGGCAGGTCAACATATGTCTGGTCAAGCATGTGGTGCCCAAGCGGGAGATGTTTTGGCCATGCGAGATACGCTTGAGACATATGTTGCAAATATCAGCGGTGTGATCTGATGCACTCGTCTCAAAAAAGGCCCGTACCAAAAAACTTTTGGAATAATGTGCAGAGACAGCAGCGCCCTGCACATGCGGAGCTTTGGGGTGTGATGCAGTCAGTGTGCTGCCCTTAGGCTGGCCCCTGGAGGGCATCCTGCCTCATTGGTGATGTGCCCCCTCCTCCTCCTCTCTCCTATCAGGCACCCACGTTGAGTCAGTGACCTCATCATCCCCTCCCTCCTCATCACTGGAGCAAACCTGGCAGTGTGCTGCAGCAGGGGGAGCATGACTGACAAATTGCTGTCTTTCTTGGGCACCCCCTCTGTCCATGCTCATGTTACTGCCTTCATCTAGCTCAGTATCATCATCAGAGCCTTCTAAACGCTGGGCATCCTCCTGGAGCATGTACCCAACACTGTGGTCAAAAAGTTCGAGTGACTCCTCAGGAGGACATAGTGGGGCTAGGGAAGGAGTCACTGATGCCATTGAGCCGAGGGAAGAGGCCGCGTTGGCAGCTGCTTTGCCAGACAAAGTACCCTGAGCATGGGTGAGAGAGGATGAGGAGGATGAGGACGGCTTGGTCATCCACTCGACCAAGTCTTCCGCATGTTGCGGCTCAACACGGCCAGCTGCTGAAAAAAAGGCCAAGCGTGTCCCACGGCCACATGCTGATGAGGATGCACCGTCTCCACGACCAGCACTGTTGCCTCTAGACACAGAGCCTGCTTGCCCTCTTTTATTGGCTTGTGACTGTCTGTCTCTCCTTGTTGGCCTTTCAGACATACTAATGGCCTGTAGCTGCACTAAGCTTGGATATATATATATATATATATATATATATATACATATATCTGATACTGCAGCTAGCAAAATCAACTGCCTGCCTGTAGTATGAGAACACCACCAACCTTCTACAGGTAGCTTTAGCTGAACACTGTGCAGAGCTCACAAAAAACTAACTTGTAGCTTATTTAGCTGCCTGCGGTAGTGATAGGATCAGGACAACTCCACCAACCTTCTACAGGTAGCTTTAGGTGAACACTGTGCAGAGCTTGCAAAAAACTAACTTGTAGCTTATTCAGCTGCCTGCGGTAGTGATAGGATCAGGAAAACACCACCAACCTTCTACAGGTAGCTTTAGCTGAACACTGTGCAGAGCTCACAAAAAACTAACTTGTAGCTTATTTAGCTGCCTGCGGTAGTGATAGGATCAGGAAAACACCACCAACCTTCTACAGGTAGCTTTAGGTGAACACTGTGCAGAGCTTGCAACAAACTAACTTGTAGCTTATTCAGCTGCCTGCGGTAGTGATAGGATCAGGAAAACACCACCAACCTTCTACAGGTAGCTTTAGCTGAACACTGTGCAGAGGTCGCACTACACTAACTTGTAGTTTTAGCTGAACACTGTGAGGAGGACGCACTACACTAACTTGTAGCTTTAGCTGAACACTGTGCAGAGGTCGCACTACACTAACTTGTAGTTTTAGATGAACACTGTGAGGAGGACGCACTACACTAACTTGTAGCTTTAGCTGAACACTGTGAGGAGGACGCACTACACTAACTTGTAGCTTTAGCTGAACACTGTGCACTACACTAACTTGTAGTTTTAGCTGAACACTGTGAGGAGGACGCACTACACTAACTTGTAGCTTATTTAGCTGCCTGCGGTAGTGATAGGATCAGGAAAACACCACCAACCTTCTACAGGTAGCTTTAGGTGAACACTGTGCAGAGCTTGCAAAAAAATAACTTGTAGCTTATTTAGATGCCTGTGGTAGTGATAGGATCAGGAAAACAACACCAACCTTCTACAGGTAGCTTTAGGTGAACACTGTGCAGAGCTCGCAAAAAAAACTTGTAGCTTATTTAGCTGCCTGCGGTAGTGATAGGATCAGGAAAACACCACCAACCTTCTATAGGTAGCTTTAGGTGAACACTGTGCAGAGCTCGCAAAAAACTAACTTGTAGCTTATTTAGCTGCCTGCGGTAGTGATAGGATCAGGAAAACACCACCAACGTTCTACAGGTAGCTTTAGGTGAACACTGTGCAGAGGTCGCACTACACTAACTTGTAGTTTTAGCTGAACACTGTGAGGAGGACGCACTACACTAACTTGTAGCTTTAGCTGAACACTGTGCAGAGGACGCAGTACACTAACTTGTAGCTTTAGCTGAACACTGTGCAGAGGTCACACTACACTAACTTGTAGTTTTAGCTGAACACTGTGAGGAGGACGCACTACACTAACTTGTAGCTTTAGCTGAACACTGTGTAGAGGTCGCACTACACTAACTTGTAGTTTTAGCTGAACACTGTTCAGAGGACGCACTACACTAACTTGTAGCTTTAGCTGAACACTGTGCAGAGGTCGTACTACACTAACTTGTAGTTTTAGCTGAACACTGTGAGGAGGACGCACTACACTAACTTGTAGCTTTAGCTGAACACTGTGAGGAGGATGCACTACCCTAACTTGTAGCTTTAGCTGAACACTGTGCACTTCACTAACTTGTAGTTTTAGCTGAACACTGTGAGGAGGATGCACTACACTAACTTGTAGCTTTAGCTGAACACTGTAGAGAGGTTGCACTACACTC
The DNA here is from genome assembly GCA_037952925.1 of Lithobates clamitans. Lineage (NCBI taxonomy): Eukaryota > Metazoa > Chordata > Amphibia > Anura > Ranidae > Lithobates > Lithobates clamitans. The sequence goes on from JBBGZY010000088.1 coordinate 111,865, forward strand.
ATTTGTAGTTTTAGCTGAATACTGTTCAGAGGATGCACTACACTAACTTGTAGCTTTAGCTGAACACTGTGCAGAGGTCGCATCACACTAACTTGTAGTTTTAGCTGAGCACTGTTCAGAGGACGCACTACACTAACTTGTAGCTTTAGCTGAACACTGTGCAGAGGTCGCACTACACTAACTTGTAGTTTTAACTGAACACTGTTCAGAGGACACACTACACTAACTTGTAGCTTTAGCTGAACACTGTGCAGAGGTCGCACTACACTAACTTGTAGTTTTAGCTGAACACTGCGAGGAGGACCCACTACACTAACTTGTAGTTTTAGGTGAACACCGTGAGGAGGACACACTACACTAACTTGTGGCTTATTTAGCTGCCTGCGGTAGTGATAAGATCAGGAAAACACCACCAACCTTCTACAGGTAGCTTTAGCTGAACACTGTGCAGAGCTCGCAATAAAATAACTTGTAGCTTATTTAGCTGCCTGCGGTAGTGATAGGATCAGGAAAACACCACCAACCTTCTACAGGTAGCTTTAGGTGAACACTGTGCAGAGCTCGCAAAAAAATAACTTGTAGCTTATTTAGCTGCCTGCGGTAGTGATAGGATCAGGAAAACACCACCAACTTTCTACAGGTAGCTTTAGCTGAACACTGTGCAGAGGTCGCACTACACTAACTTGTAGTTTTAGCTGAACACTGTGAGGAGGACGCACTACACTAACTTGTAGCGTTAGCTGAACACTGTGAGGAGGATGCACTACCCTAACTTGTAGCTTTATCTGAACACTGTGCAGAGATCACAGTAAACTAACTTGTAGCTTTAACTGAACACTGTGAGGAGGACGCACTACACTAACTGTAAATAGTCTAGCTGCCTGACTGTTGTACTAATAGGATCAAAATAACACCAGCAATTTTCTTCGGGTAGCTGTAAATACTGTAACAAGACAAGCCTGCCTGTCAGTAGGAAGATAACAGGAATGGATCTAGCTAAACTGAATACAGTGTATATATATATATATATATATATATATATATATATACAACACCTGGGATGCACATATATATACACAATACACTGTAAGTGCAGCTAACTCACTGACTGTTCTGCCTAATTAATCCCATTTATATTTATAAATCATTCACAGAGGGGGATACTGCAATAGGAGGCAGTGCTGATGGTGTATACAGGTTAGTGTTATGAGAGCAGCAGGAGGGGGAGGGGTGGCTCACACACAGACAGAGAGGGGAGGGGGGAGGAGGACACAGGAGCAGAGAGGAGAGCAGATAGCAGGCTGCTGATGACAGAGGCACATAAACTGATCACAGTGTCTGGTCTCAGCAGCCATGATACACTGTGGTCAGTTTACAGAGGGCTGGGTTGAAACTGACAAGATCAGCCAGGTTTTTTAGGTGTTACAGGGGGCCAAATGACACAGGACAAGCACTGTATCATATAACATGCTTTAAAGGAGCAGGATCCATTTTTTGGGGGGGTTAACAAACGCTTTAAGCCTAAGTATTGCTATGTGATATAAATGAGAAGCTGCGCTGACCCCAAAACAAATGTATGTGAAAAATGTGGTAAATAGCGGCTAGCACACAAACAAACCAAGTTGCAACAAATGTATAAAAAATACGTGCAGCGCTAAACCAAAGATAAAAGTGTATCAAATAAAAATAAATAAATCGGTGACTTTAAAGCAACTATAAGTAGTGTTGATCAACACAATAAACACTTGTGAGGTGTATTAGAATGTCCAAAAGAAAAGTGCTAAGCTCTGCAGACTAGAGTCAATAAAAGTAGAAGGAGTATTCTCAAACAGATGGGGTGCTTGGACACCGGATGTTGACTGAAGACTGGAATACACAGCAACCACAGGCAACACGTCATAAACATCTAGAGTTAGGTACTCTTACCAGTACCAGTGGGACATATATGCCATATAGCAGTACGTCTGTCAGAGCCTGTGGAGGTGGCCTCCCATGAACTCTTCCCCAGAGGTTCTCCCTTTGGTCACGATCTCCGATAGGCAAGGTTGTCACTTGGGTCACGGTCATCGATAACCAGGACAGTCACAGGTGGGGGTTGTCAGCTCACTCGCACACTCTCCGATTCCAGGCAGGTTCAAAAGGTCAAAAGAAACCAATTATGGATGAAGTCATGGAGAAAAAAAAAAAAGGTGCTCCACATGGCGTAGGTCAAAAAATAAAGGGATTTATTGAATAAAAAGCCTTATGCCCCCTACACACAGTCGGACATTGATCGGACCTTCCAACAACAAAATCCTAGGATTTTTTCCGACGGATGTTGGCTCAAACTTGTCTTGCATACACACGGTCACACAAAGTTTTCGGAAAATGCGATCATTCTGAACGCGGTGACGTAAAACACGTACGTCGGGACTATAAATGGGGCAGTAGCCAATAGCTTTCATCTCTTTATTTATTCTGAGCATGCGTGGCACTTTGTGCGTCGGATTTGTGTACACACGATCGGAAATTCCGACAACGGATTTTGTTGTCGGAAAATTTTATAGCCTGCTCTCAAACTTTGTGTGTTGCAAAATCCGATGGAAAAAGTTCGATGGAGCCCACACACGGTCGGAATTTCTGACAACACACTCCAATCGCACATTTTCTGTTGGAAAATCCGACCGTGTGTACAGGGCATTACAGAGTAAAAAGTGATCACTGAATAAAAATTGGTGGCAACGTGGGAAGCTAAAACGCCCTACGCGTTTTGACTAAAGAGCCTTCAACTGGGGCATAAAAACAGTTGAAGGCTCTTTAGTCGAAACACGTAGGGTGTTTTAGCTTCCCACGTTGCCACCAATTTTTATTCAGTGATCACTTTTTACTCTGTAAGGCTTTTTATTCAATAAATCCCTTTATTTTTTGACCTACGCCATGTGGAGCCCCTTTTTTCTTTTTTCTCCATGACTTCATCCATGATTGGTTTCTTTTGACCTTTTGAACCTGCCTGGAATCGGAGAGTGTGTGAGTGAGGTGACAACCCCCACCTGTGACTGTCCTGGTTATCGGTGACCGTGACCCAAGTGACAACCTTGCCTACTGGAGATCGTGACCGAAGGGAGAACCTCTGGGGAAGAGTTCACGGGAGGCCACCTCCACAAGCTCTGACAGACGTACTGCTATATGGCATATACGTCCCACTGAATCTGGTAAGAGTACCTAACTCTAGATGTTTATGACATGTTGCCTGTGGTTGCTGTGTATTCCAGTCTTCAGTCAACATCCTGTGTCCAAGCACCCCCTCTGTTTGAGAAGACTCCTTCTACTTTTATTGACTCTAGTCTGCAGAGCTTAGCACTTTTCTTTTGGACATTCTTATACACCTCACAAGTGTTTATTGTGTTGATCAACACTACTTATAGTTGCTTTAAAGTCACCAATTTATTTATATGTATTGCTATGGAACATTCCATAAATCTACATTGATCATTAGTTAAATAGTTAGCTAAACTGTAAAAAAGGCACCTGTCCATCAAAATTAACCATATAATTAATAAATAAATTGGTAAAATAAAATACTATACATTCTCAAATCTCTTGACCCTCAACGGAACTAGAGAAAAGCAAAAAGCATCATCCAGTTATATCTACTAAGAAAAAATAAATTGCTGGATACATTTTCCAATATTTTATATATTGTTATGTTTGGTTGCCTTTAAGAATGTCCCAATTTAGAGATTGCTTATGTATAACAAATAGGGATGAGCCGAACACCCCCCGGTTCGGTTCGCACCAGAACCTGCGAACGGACCGAAAGTTCGCACGAACGTTAGAACCCCATTGACGTCTATGGGACTCGAACGTTCAAAATCAAAAGTGCTCATTTTAAAGGCTAATTTGATTGGTATTGTCCTAAAAAGGGTTTGGGGACCCGGGTCCTACCCCAGGGGACATGTATCAATGCAAAAAAAACTTTTAAAAACGGCCGTTTTTTTTGGGAGCAGTGATTTTAATGATGCTTAAAGTAAAAAAAAAAAAGTGAAATATTCCTTTAAATATCGTACCTGGGGGGTGTCTATAGTATGCCTGTAAAGTGGCGTGTGTTTCCCGTGTTTAGAACAGTCCCTGCACCAAATGTCATTTTTTAAGGAAAAAATCTTATTTAAAACTGCTTGCGGGTTTAATGTAATGTCCGATCTTGGCAATATGGATGAAAATCAGTGAGACAAACACCATGGGTACCCCCCAGTCCATTACCAGGCCTTTTGGGTCTTGTATGGATATTAAGGGGAACTGCGCACCCAAATTAAAATAAGGAAAGGTGTGGGGCCACCAGACACTATATACTCTGAACAGCAGTATACAGGCGGTGCAAACAAGACAGGGACTGTAGGTTTGTTGTTAAGTAGAATCTGTTTGTCATTTTGAACGGGTACATTTTTAACGTGTTTAGCTCCAGCCAAAAAATCTTTTTTAAGCTTTTTGGAAAACATAGGGAAGGGTTATCACCCCTGTGACATTTGTTTTGCTGTCTTTCCTCCTCTTTAGAAGATTTCACCTCACTTTTTGTCCCATTGACAAATGCTTTTTGAGAATTTGGGTTTTTTTTGTGGAACAAGGATTGGAAAGCATCAGTGGAAAGGAGAAATGTTTTCCCATATTAACTCTTACAGGAGAGAATTTCCCTTCCTAGGGGTAGATTTCATCTCACTTCCTGTTGTCTCCTTCCGTTTGCAAGTAGGAGTCGTTTGTAAGTTAGATGTTTGAAAGTAGGGGCCTGCCCTATATACTCAGCAGAAATTTGGGCCTTAGGTGTTGTTGTGGCCACAACACTGTAAGCCCTCACAGGGCCTTGCTGTGAAATATTAGATCAAGAATTGTAATTACATGCCCCTGTTGAACAGGGGCAGAAAAACTGGGCCTTTGGTGGTGGTGGTGGTGGTGGTGCTGGTGCCACAACACTGTAAGTCCTCACTCGCTCTTGGTGGGTGCAGAAATGGGCCCTGCTGTGAAATATTAGATCAAGAATTGTAATTACATGCCCCTGTTGAACAGGGGCAGAAAAATCGGGCCTTAGGCACTGGTGCTGGTGCCACAACACTGCAACCCCTCACAGACACTCTAGTTGGAATGCAGGAACGAGCCCTGCTGCAAAGTATTGCATCAAAAATTGTAATTACAGGCCCCTGTTAAACAGGGGCAGAAAAATCGGGCCTTAGGCACTGGTGCTGGTGCCACAACACTGCAACCCCTCACAGACACTCTAGTTGGAACGCAGGAACGAGCCCTGCTGCAAAGTATTGCATCAAAAATTGTAATTACACGCCCCTGTTAAACAGGGGCAGAAAAATTGGGCCTTAGGCACTGTTGCTGGTGCCACAACACTGCAACCCCTCACAGACACTCTAGTTGGAATGCAGGAACGAGCCCTGCTGCAAAGTATTGCATCAAAAATTGTAATTACACGCCCCTGTTAAACAGGGGCAGAAAAATTGGGCCTTAGGCACTGGTGCTGGTGCCACAACACTGCAACCCCTCACAGACACTCTAGTTGAAACGCAGGAACGAGCCCTGCTGCAAAGTATTGCATCAAAAATTGTAATTACACGCCCCTGTTAAACAGGGGCTGAAAAATTGTGCCTTAGGCACTGGTGGTGGTGCCTAGAACCAAAAACGTTCTTACAAGCTATCAGCGTGATGATTGAGGAGGAAGAGGATAATTACTCAGGGATAGTCACTCAGCATCAACATAGGCAGTCTTTGAAGGGATCTGAGATTTAAAAAAAAAATTATTCGATTACATCAGCATCAGGTGCTTGGTAGCTGGTGGTGATCCAAGACTGATTCATTTTTATGAAGGTCAGTCGATTGACCGAGTCGGTGGACAGACGCACCCTGTGATCGGTTACCACGCCTCCAGCAGCACTGAATGTGCGTTCCGAAAGAACGCTGGATGCAGGACAGACCAGTAGCTCAATTGCATACTGTGCAAACTCTGGCCAGTGATCCATCCTCAAGACCCAGTAACCCAGTGGATTTTCGGTGGGAAAGGTGTCCAAGTCTGATCTTGCCCCTAGGTATTCCTGCACCATGTAAAACAGACGCTGGCGATGGTTGCTGGAACCGATCATACCTTGGGGCTGCGGACCAAAAAATTGTCTGAACGCATCGGTCAGACGGCCACCTTCTCCACCGCTCCTTCTTTGACTGACCGAAGGCTCAGCAACACGTTGTCCAGAAACAGGAGTTTGTAACCTCCCAGTCTCTGGGAACGCGTTGCACAGACCTTTCTGCAAGGCCTCCCGAAGATGTTTCATCCTCTGCTCCCTCTGCGATGGCAAGATAAGGTCCGCAACCTTACCCTTGTAATGTGGATCAAGGAGGGTTGCCAGCCAGTATTGGTCCTTCTCCTTGATACCACGAATACGAGGATCCTTCCGCAGGCTTTGCAGGATCAGGGAGGCCATGCAGCGTAGGTTTGCTGAGGCATTCGGTCCGGAGTCCTCTGGGTCACTAAGGACGACATGGTCCGCAGCCACCTCCTCCCAGCCACGTACAAGTCCATGTGTTTCTTGGGACTGATCCCATAAAGACTGCTGCTGATGCTGAGTGCCAGGCTCCACCTCCATACTGACACAATCTTCCTCCTCCTCCACCTCCTCGTCCTCTTCCTGTGTGATCGGCGGGCACGCAGGAACACTGTCTGGATAAAGGGGGCCTTGAGAGCTAAGGAAGTCCTCCTCTTCCTGCCTCTGTTCTGCCTCAAGTGCCCTGTCCATTATTCCACGCAGCGTGTGCTCCAACAGGTGGACAAGGGGGACAGTGTCACTGATGCATGCACTGTCACTGCTCACCATCCTCATGGCCTCCTCAAATGGTGACAGGACAGTGCATGCATCCCTGATCATGGCCCACTGGCGTGGGGAAAAAACCAAGCTCCCCTGACCCTGTCCTGGTGCCATAGTCGCACAGGTACTCATTGATGGCCCTCTGCTGTGTGTGCAGCCACTGCAGCATGGCCAATGTTGAGTTCCACCTGGTGGGCATGTCACAGATTAGGCGGTTCTTGGGCAGGTTAAACTCCTTTTGGATGTCCGTCAGCCGAGCACTGGAATTATATGACCGGCGGAAATGCACACAGACTTTCCTGGCCTGCCTCAGGACATCCCTTAAGCCCGGGTACCTGCCCAAGAACCGCTGCACCACCAAGTTAAGGACGTGAGCCAAACAGGGCACATGGGTCATTTGTCCCTGTCGGAGGGCAGAGAGGAGGTTGGTGCCATTGTCGCAAACAACCATTCCTGCCTTAAGTTGGCATGGCATCAACCACCTCAGAACCTGCCCCTGCAGAGCTGACAGAACCTCTGCCCCAGTGTGGCTCCTGTCCCCCAAGCACACCAGCTCAAGCACCGCATGGCATCTTTTGGCCTGCATACTTGCGTAGCCCCTTGAACGGCTACGGAGCACCGCTGGTTCTGAGGACAAAGCACAGGAAGAGGCCATGGAGGAAGAAGAAGAGGAGGGGGTGGAGGAGAGAGGTGTGTCACAATCATTAGCATTTTGGAGGCGTGGTGGCGGAACAACCTCCAACACTACTGCACCTTGTCCTGCTTCCTTCCCAGCTGCCAGCAGAGTCACCCAATGCACCGTGAAACTTAGGTAACGTCCCTGTCCATGCCTGCTGGACCATGAGTCTGCGGTAATATGCACCTTACCGCTGACCGCCCTGTCCAGCGAGGCATGGACATTGCCTTCCACATGCCGGTAGAGAGCCGGAATCGCCTTCCGTGAGAAAAAGTGGCGTTTGGGAACCTGCCACTGAGGAACCGCACATTCCACAAACTCACGGAAGGGGGCAGAGTCTACCAACTGAAAAGGCAGCAGTTGAAGTGCTAGCAATTTTGCCAAGCTAGCATTCAACCGCTGGGCATGTGGATGGCTGGGAGCAAACTTCTTTCGGCGGTGCAGCAGCTGGGGCAGGGAAATTTGCCTGGTACAATCTGACATCGGTGTACCAAAAGCAGATTGCCCACAAGTACTTGGCTGTGACACACCTAATTCTACACCTTCATTCCTCTCAGTGCAGGTCTCAGAGAGGACTGAAGGTCTAGTGGGGTTGGAAATCTCAGCTGATGAGGAGCAAGGAGAGGTTCTCTTTGTTCTTTGGTGTGGGTCTTTTAGATACGCTTGCCAACGAACTGCATGGCAGGTCAACATATGTCTGGTCAAGCATGTGGTGCCCAAGCGGGAGATGTTTTGGCCACGCGAGATACGCTTGAGACATATGTTGCAAATAGCAGCGGTGCAATCTGATGCACTCGTCTCAAAAAAAGCCCACACCAAAGAACTTTTTGAATAACACGCAGAGACTGCAGCGTCCTGCACGTGTGGAGCTTTGGAGTGTGATGCAGTCAATGTGCTGCCCTTAGGCTGGCCCCTGGAGGGCATCCTGCCTCGGTGGTGATGTGCCGCCTCCTCCTCCTCTCTCCTATCAGGCACCCATGTTGAGTCAGTGACCTCATCATCCCCTCCCCCTGATGACATTGAGCCGAGGGAAGAGGCTGCTGCTTTGCCAGACAAAGTACCCTGGGCATGGGTGAGAGAGGATGAGGAGGATGAGGATGGCTTGGTAATCCACTCGACCAAGTCTTCCGCATGTTACGGCTCAACACGGCCAGCTGCCGAAAAAAAGGCCAAGCGTGTCCCACGGGCCATGTGCTGATGAGGATGCACCGTCTCCACGACCAGCACTAGACACAGAGCCTGCTTGCCCTCTCTTATTGGCTTGTGACTGTCTGCCTCTCCTTCTTGGCCTTCGAGACATATAATATATGTCTGGGATATATATATATATATATATATATATATATATATATATATATATATATATATATATATTTATATGTATGTACTGATACTGCAGCTAGCAAAATCAACTGCCTGCCTGTAGTATGAGAACACCACTAAACCTTCTACAGGTAGCTTTAGCTGAACACTGTGAGCAGGACGCACCCAACTAACTTGTAGTTTTAGCTGAACACTGTGAGCAGGACGCACTGCACTAACTGTAAATAGTCTATCTGCCTGACTGTGGTACTAATAGGATCAAAAGAACACCAGCAATTTTCTTCAGGTAGCTGTATTTACTGTAACAAGACAAGTCTGCCTGTCAGTAAGAAGATAACAGGAACGGATCTAGCTGAACACTGTGAGGTGGACGCACCCCACTAGCTTGCAGGTTTAGCTGAACACTGTGAGGTGGATGCACCCCACTAACTTGTAGGTTTAGCTGAACACTGTGAGCAGGACGCACCCCACTAACTTGTAGTTTTAGCTGAACACTGTGAGCAGGACGCACTGCACTAACTGTAAATAGTCTAGCTGCCTGACTGTGGTACTAATAGGATCAAAAGAACACCAGCAATTTTCTTCAGGTAGCTGTATTTACTGTAACAAGACAAGCCTGCCTGTCAGTAAGAAGATAACAGGAACGGATCTAGCCTGAACACTGTGAGCAGGACGCACCCCACTAGCTTGTAGGTTTAGCTGAACACTGTGAGCAGGACGCACCCCACTAACTTGTAGTTTTAGCTGAACACTGTGAGCAGGACGCACCCCACTAACTTGTAGTTTTAGCTGAACACTGTGAGCAGGACGCACTGCACTAACTGTAAATAGTCTAGCTGCCTGACTGTGGTACTAATAGGATCAAAAGAACACCAGCAATTTTCTTCAGGTAGCTGTATTTACTGTAACAAGACAAGCCTGCCTGTCAGTAAGAAGATAACAGGAACGGATCTAGCCTGAACACTGTGAGCAGGACGCACCCCACTAGCTTGTAGGTTTAGCTGAACACTGTGAGCAGGACGCACCCCACTAACTTGTAGTTTTAGCTGAACACTGTGAGCAGGACGCACTGCACTAACTGTAAATAGTCTAGCTGCCTGACTGTGGTACTAATAGGATCAAAAGAACACCAGCAATTTTCTTCAGGTAGCTTTATATACTGTAACAAGACAAGCCTGCCTGTCAGTAAGAAGATAACAGGAACGGATCTAGCTGAACACTGTGAGCAGGACGCACTGCACTAACTGTAAATAGTCTCGCTGCCTGACTGTGGTACTAATAGGATCAAAAGAACACCAGTAATTTTCTTCAGGTAGCTGTAAATACTGTAACAAGACAAGCCTGCGTGTCAGTAAGAAGATAACAGGAACGGATCTAGTTGAACACTGTGAGCAGGACGCACTGCACTAACTGTAAATAGTCTAGCTGCCTGACTGTGGTATTAATAGGATCAAAAGAACACCAGTAATTTTCTTCAGGTAGCTGTAAGTACTGTAACAAGACAAGCCTGCCTGTCAGTAAGAAGATAAAAGGAACGGATCTATCTGAACACTGTGGGCAGGACGCACTGCACTAACTGTAAATAGTCTAGCTGCCTGACTGTGGTACTAATAGGATCAAAAGAACACCAGTAATTTTCTTCAGGTAGCTGTAAATACTGTAACAAGACAAGCCTGCCTGTCAGTAGGAAGATAACAGGAACGGATCTAGCTGAACTGAATACAGTGTATATATATATATATATGCAACACCTGGGAAGCATATATATACATAATACACTGTAAGTGCAGCTAACTGACTGACTGTCCTGCCTAATCTAGCTAACTCAAATGAAATGACAGTGTCTCTCTCTCTATCTCTCAGCACACCGGAACACACCGCACAGGGCCGCCGTGCAGGCGGCCTTATATAGTGTGGGGCGTGTACTAAATCTCTGAGCCATAATTGGCCAAAGCCTCCTTGGCTTTGGCCAATTACAGCTCTCTGTTCAGGCGGCACTGTGATTGGCCAAGCATGCGGGTCATAGTGCATGCTTGGCCAATCATCAGCCAGCAATGCACTGCGATGCCGCAGTGAATTATGGGCCGTGACGCGCCACACGAATTTGGCGCGAACGGCCCATATTGTTCGCAATTCGGTGAACGACCGAACAGCCGATGTTCGAGTCGAACATGGGTTCGACTCGAACACGAAGCTCATCCCTAATAACAAAACAGGGATGATGGCAACCCTGATTTAGCTCTAGATGAAATAGTGTTTACATAAAAATTAAGAACCCTAGACAAAGACCTGTTGTGATGAAATGCTGAGTCAGGTGGTGTGGCAAAATCACATACTAGTATCAACATTCTGACAGCTTTCTGGAGCTGAGCAGAGGCTCAATGTTATGCAGTAGGGATGGGCTAACGGTTCGGCCAGAGCATAAGTTCGGGCCAAACTTTGTTTGTTCAGCCATTCGGCGAACACCGAACAATATGCGGTGTTCGGGGCAAATTCCAAAGCCACCGGAACACCATTAGTTTTTTTATGTGTTACTGGGGGCCAAATGACACAGGACAAGCACTGTGTCATATAACATGCTTTAAAGGAGCAGGATCCATATTTTGGGGGGGTTAACAAACACTTTAAGCCTAATGCCCCGTACACACGGTCAGATTTTCTGACGGAAAATGTTTGATGGGAGCTTGTTGTCGGAAATTCCGACCATGTGTAGGCTCCATCGGACATTCTCCATCGGAATTTCCGACGCACAAAATTTGAGGTCTGGATCTCAAATTTTCTGACAAAAAAATATGTTCTCCTAAATTCTGATCGTGTGTAGACAATTCTGATGCATGAGGTTCCATGCATGCTCAGAATCAAATACGAGACAGAAGTGCTCGGTCTGGTAACACTAGCGTTCATAATAGAGATAGAACATTTGTCACGCTGCAATTTTTAAAATCTTTTAATGCAGCGCATTCTCTTCTTCTTTAGAATGCTAGAATAATGAAGTTGTTTTGCTGCTGATATTCACACAGAGTTCTGAAAAAATAATTTCTTCATTATTTTTTCATGATCTTCCATTTTAAACTGTACAACAGTAGGGATGAGCTTCGTGTTCGAGTTGAACCCATGAAACATTGTCTGTTCGCCCGTTCGCCGAATTGCGAACGATATGGGCCGTTCGCGCCAAATTCGTGTGGCGCGTCACGGCCCATAATTCACTGCGGCATCGCAGTGCATTGCTGGCTGATGATTGGCCAAGCATGCACTATGACCCGCATGCTTGGCCAATCACAGTGCCGTCTGAACAGAGAGCCGTAATTGGCCAAAGCCAAGGAGGCTTTGGCCAATTATGGCTTAGGGGATTTAGTACACGCCCTACACTATATAAGGCCGCCTGCACGGCGGCCCTGTGTAGTGTGTGTTCCGACGTTCATTGAGAGAGAGAGAGAGAGACAGACAGTGACATTTGATTTGAGTTAGATAGATTAGGCAGAATAGTCAGTCAGTTTAGCTGCACTTACAGTGTATTGTGTATATATATGCATCCCAGGTGTTGCATATATATATATATATATATATATATATATATATATACACTGTATTCAGTTTAGCTAGATCTGTTCCTGTTATCTTCCTACTGACAGGCAGGCTTGTCTTGTTACAGTATTTACAGCTACCTGAAGAAAATTACTGGTGTTCTTTTGATCCTATTAGTACCACAGTCAGGCAGCTAGACTATTTACAGTTAGTGCAGTGTGTCCTGCTCACAGTGTTCAGCTAGCTCCGTTTCTGTTATCTTCCTACTGACAGGCAGGCTTGTCTTGTTACAGTATATACAGCTACCTGAAGAAAATTACTGGTGTTCTTTTGATCCTATTAGTACCACAGTCAGGCAGCTAGACTATTTACAGTTAGTGCAGTGCGTCCTGCTCACAGTGTTCAGCTAGATCCATTCCTGTTATCTTCTTACTGACAGGCAGGCTTGTCTTGTTACAGTATATACAGCTACCTGAAGAAAATTACTGGTGTTCTTTTGATCCTATTAGTACCACAGTCAGGCAGCTAGACTATTTACAGTTAGTGCAGTGCGTCTTGCTGACAGTGTTCAGCTAAACCTACAAGTTAGTGTGGTGCGTCCACCTCACAGTGTTCAGCTAAACCTACAAGTTAGTGCGGTGCATCCTGCTCACAGTGTCCAGCTAAAACTACAAGTTAGTGGGGTGCGTCCTGCTCACAGTGTTCAGCTAAACCTACAAGTTAGTGGGGTGCGTCCTGCTCACAGTGTTCAGCTAAACCTACAATTTGGTGTAGTGAGACCTCTGCACAGTGTTTATCTAAAGCTACAAGTTAGTGCAATGCGTCCTGCTCACAGTGTTCAGCTAGATCTGTTCCTGTTATCTTCTTACTGACAGGCAGGCTTGTCTTGTTACAGTATTTACAGCTACCTGAATAAAATTGCTGGTGTTCTTTTGATCCTATTAGTACCACAGTCAGGCAACTAGACTATTTACAGTTAGTGCAGTGTGTCCTGCTCACACTGTTTAGCTAAACCTACAAGTTGGTGTAGTGAGACCTCTGCACAGTGTTCATCTCAAGCTACAAGTTAGTGCAGTGCGTCCCTCTCACAGTGTTCAGCTAAAACTACAAGCTAATGCTGTGCGTCCTTCTCACAGTGTTTAGCTAAAACTACAAGTTAGTGCTGTGCGTCCTGCTCACAGTGTTCAGCTAAACCTACAAGTTGGTGTAGTGAGACCTCTGCACAGTGTTCATCTAAAGCTACAAGTTAGTGCAGTGCGTCCTGCTCACAGTGTTCAGCTAAAACTACAAGTTAGTGCTGTGCGTCCTGCTCACAGTGTTCAGCTAAAGCTACAAGTTAGTGCAGTGCGTCCTGCTCACAGTGTTCAGCTAAAACTACAAGTTAGTGTGGTGCGTCCACCTCACAGTGTTCAGCTAAACCTACAAGTTAGTTTTTTGCGAGCTCTGCACAGTGTTCAGCTAAAGCTACCTGTAGAATGTTGGTGGTGTTCTCATACTACAGGCAGGCAGTTGATTTTGCTAGCTGCAGTATCAGTATATATATATATATATATATATATATATATATATATCCCAGCTTAGTGCAGCTACAGGCCATTAGTATGTCTGGAAGGCGAAGAAGGAGAGGCAGACAGTCACAAGCCAATAAGAGAGGGCAAGCAGGCTCTGTGTCTAGTGCTGGTCGTGGAGACGGTGCATCCTCATCAGCACGTGGCCGTGGGACACGCTTGGCCTTTTTTTTCGGCAGCTGGCCGTGTTGAGCCGCAACATGCGGAAGACTTGGTCGAGTGGATGACCAAGCCGTCCTCATCCTCCTCATCCTCTCTCACCCATGCCCAGGGTACTTTGTCTGGCAAAGCAGCAGCCTCTTCCCTTGGCTCAATGTCATCAGTGACTCCTTCCCTAGCCCCACCATGTCCTCCTGAGGAGTCCCTCGAACTGTTTGACCACAGTGTTGGGTACATGCTCCAGGAGGATGCCCAGCGTTTGGAAGGCTCTGATGATGATACTGAGCTCGATGAAGGCAGTAACATGAGCACGGACAGAGGGGGTACCCAAGAAGGACAGCAATCTGGCAGTCATGCTCCCCCTGCTGCAGCATACTGCCAGGTTTGCTCCAGTGATGAGGAGGGAGGGGATGATGAGGTCACTGACTCAACGTGGGTGCCTGATAGGAGAGAGGAAGAGGAGGAGGAGGAGGAGGCGGCACATCACCAACGAGGCAGGATGGCCAGGGGCCAGCCTAAGGGCAGCACATTGACTGCATCACACCCCAAAGCTCCACATGTGCAGGGCGCTGCAGTCTCTGCGCGTTATTCAAAAAGTTCTTTGGTGTGGGCCTTTTTTGAGACGAGTGCATCAGATCGCTATTTGCAACATATGTCTCAAGCGCATCTCGCGTGGCCAAAACATCTCCCGCTTGGGTACCACATGCTTGACCAGACATATGTTGACCTGCCATGCAGTTCGTTGGCAAGCGTATCTAAAAGACCCACACCAAAGAACAAAGAGAACCTCTCCTTGCTCCTCATCAGCTGAGATCTCCAACCCCACTATACCTTCAGTCCTCTCTGAGACCTGCACTGAGAGGAATGAAGGTGTAGAATTAGGTGTGTCATAGCCAAGTACTTGTGGGCAATCTGCTTTTGGTACACCGATGTCAGATTGTACCAGGCAAATTTCCCTGCCCCAGCTGCTGCACCGCCGAAAGAAGTTTGCTCCCAGCCATCCACATGCCCAGCGGTTGAATGCTAGCTTGGCAAAATTGCTAGCACTTCAACTGCTGCCTTTTCAGTTGGTAGACTCTGCCCCCTTCCGTGAGTTTGTGGAATGTGCGGTTCCTCAGTGGCAGGTACCCAAACGCCACTTTTTCTCACGGAAGGCGATTCCGGCTCTCTACCGGCATGTGGAAGGCAATGTTCATGCCTCACTGGGCAGGGCGGTCAGCGGTAAGGTGCATATTACTGCTGACTCATGGTCCAGCAGGCATGGACAGGGACGTTACCTAAGATTCATGGCGCATTGGGTGACTCTGCTGGCAGCTGGGAAGGATGCAGGACAAGGTGCAGTAGTGTTGGAGGTTGTTCCGCCACCACGCCTCCAAAATGCTAATGATTGTGACACACCTCTCTCCTCCACCCCCTCCTCTTCTTCTTCCTCCATGGCCTCTTCCTGTGCTTTGTCCTCGGAACCAGCGGTGCTCCGTAGCCGTTCAAGGGGCTATGCAAGTACGCAGACCAAAAGATGCCATGCGGTGCTTGAGCTGGTGTGCTTGGGGGACAGGAGCCACACTGGGGCAGAGGTTCTGTCAGCTCTGCAGGGGCAGGTTCAGAGGTGGTTGACGCCACGCCAAATTAAGACTGGGAGGTTACAAACTCCTGTTTCTGGACAACGTGTTGCTGAGGCTTCGGTCAGTCAAAGAAGGAGCGGTGGAGAAGGTGGCCGTCTGACCGATGCTTTCAGACAACTTTTTGGTCCGCAGCCCCAAGGTATGATCGGTTCCAGCAACCATCGCCAGCGTCTGTTTTACATGGTGCAGGAATACCTAGGGGCAAGATCAGACTTGGACACCTTTCCCACCGAAAATCCTCTGGGTTACTGGGTCTTGAGGATGGATCACTGGCCAGAGCTTGCACAGTATGCAATTGAGCTACTGGCCTGTCCTGCATCCAGCGTTCTTTCGGAACGCACATTCAGTGCTGCTGGAGGCGTGGTAACCGATCACAGGGTGCGTCTGTCCACTGACTCGGTCGATCGACTGACCTTCATAAAAATGAATCAGTCTTGGATAACCACCAGCTACCAAGCACCTGATGCTGATGTAATCGAATAATTTTTTTTGAAATCTCAGATCCCTTCAAAGACTGCCTATGCTGATGCTGAGTGACTATCCCTGAGTAATTATCCTCTTCCTCCTCAATCATCACGCTGATAGCTTGTAAGAACATTTTTGGTTCTGGGCGCCACCACCAGTGCCTAAGGCCCAATTTTTATGCCCCTGTTTAACAGGGGCGTGTAATTACAATTTTTGATGCAATACTTTGCAGCAGGGCTCGTTCCTGCGTTCCAACTAGAGTGTCTGTGAGGGGTTGCAGTGTTGTGGCAGCAGCACCAGTGCCTAAGGCCCAATTTTTCTGCCCCTGTTTAACAGGGGCGTGTAATTACAATTTTTGATGCAATACTTTGCAGAAGGGCTCGTACCTGCATTCCAACTAGAGTGTCTGTGAGGGGTTGCAGTGTTGTGGCACCAGCACCACCACTGCCTTCATCTGCCTTCATCGAGCTCAGTATCATCATCAGAGCCTTCCAAACGCTGGGCATCCTCCTGGAGCATGTACCCAACACTGTGGTCAAACAGTTCGAGGGACTCCTCAGGAGGACATGGTGGGGCTAGGGAAGGAGTCACTGATGACATTGAGCCAAGGGAAGAGGCTGCTGCTTTGCCAGACAAAGTACCCTGGGCATGGGTGAGAGAGGATGAGGAGGATGAGGACGGCTTGGTCATCCACTCGACCAAGTCTTCCGCATGTTGCGGCTCAACACGGCCAGCTGCCGAAAAAAAAGGCCAAGCGTGTCCCACGGCCACGTGCTGATGAGGATGCACCGTCTCTACGACCAGCACTAGACACAGAGCCTGCTTGCCCTCTCTTATTGGCTTGTGACTGTCTGCCTCTCCTTCTTCGCCTTCCAGACATACTAATGGCCTGTAGCTGCACTAAGCTGGGATATATATATATATATATATATATATATATATATATATATATATATATATGTACTGATACTGCAGCTAGAAAAATCAACTGCCTGCCTGTAGTATGAGAACACCACCAACATTCTACAGGTAGTTTTAGCTGAACACTGTGAGCAGGACGCACTGCACTAACTTGTAGCTTTAGATGAACACTGTGCAGAGGTCTCACTACACCAACTTGTAGGTTTAGCTGAACACTGTGAGCAGGACGCACAGCACTAACTTGTAGTTTTAGCTGAACACTGTGAGCAGGACGCACTGCACTAACTTGTAGCTTTAGATGAACACTGTGCAGAGGTCTCACTACACCAACTTGTAGGTTTAGCTGAACACTGTGAGCAGGACGCACAGCACTAACTTGTAGTTTTAGCTGAACACTGTGAGCAGGACACACTGCACTAACTGTAAATAGTCTAGTTGCCTGACTGTGGTACTAATAGGATCAAAAGAACACCAGCAATTTTATTCAGGTAGCTGTAAATACTGTAACAAGACAAGCCTGCCTGTCAGTAAGAAGATAACAGGAACGGATCTAGCTGAACACTGTGAGCAGGACGCACCCCACTAACTTGTAGGTTTAGCAAAACACTGTGAGCAGGACGCACTGTACTAACTGTAAATAGTCTAGCTGCCTGACTGTGGTACTAATAGGATCAAAAGAACACCAGCAATTTTCTTTAGGTAGCTTATATACTGTAACAAGACAAGCCTGCCTGTCAGTAGGAAGATAACAGGAACGGATCTAGCTGAACACTGTGAGCAGGAAGCACTGCACTAAATGTAAATAGTCTAGCTGCCTGACTGTGGTACTAATAGGATCAAAAGAACACCAGTAATTTTCTTCAAAATACTGTAACAAGACAAGCCTGCCTGTCAGTAAGAAGATAACAGGAACGGATCTAGCTGAACACTGTGAGCAGGACGCACTGCACTAAATGTAAATAGTCTAGCTGCCTGACTGTGGTACTAATAGGATCAAAAGAACACCAGTAATTTTCTTCAAAATACTGTAACAAGACAAGCCTGCCTGTCAGTAAGAAGATAACAGGAACGGATCTAGCTGAACACTGTGAGCAGGACGCACTGCACTAAATGTAAATAGTCTAGCTGCCTGACTGTGGTACTAATAGGATCAAAAGAACACCAGTAATTTTCTTCACAATACTGTAGCAAGACAAGCCTGCCTGTCAGTAGGAAGATAACAGGAACGGATCTAGCTGAACACTGTGAGCAGGACGCACTGCACTAAATGTAAATAGTCTAGAAGATAACAGGAACGGATCTAGCTAAACTGAATACAGTGTATATATATATATGCAACACCTGGGATGCATATATATACACACAATACACTTTAAGTGCAGCTAACTGACTGACTGTCCTGCCTTATCTAGCTAACTCAAATGAAATGACACTGTCTCTCTCTCTCTCTATTTCTCAGCACACCGGAACACACTGCACAGGGCCGCCGTGCAGGCAGCCTTATATAATGTGGGGCGTGTACTAAATCCCCTGAGCCATAATTGGCCAAAGCCTCCTTGGCTTTGGCCAATTACGGCTCTCTGTTAAGGCGGCGCTGTGATTGGCCAAGCATGCGGGTCATAGTGCATGCTTGGCCAATCATCAGCAAGCAATGCACTGCGATGCCGCAGTGAATTATGGGCCGTGACGCGCCACACGAATTTGGCGCAAACGGCCCATATCGTTCGCAACTCAGTGAAGGACCGAACAGCCGATGTTCGAGTCGAACATGGGTTCGACTCGAACACGAAGCTCATCCCTAACTGGCAGTAACGCACACAGAACTATATGGCATTAAACTGGCAGTAACACACATAAAACTATATGGCGTTAAACTGGCAGTAATGCACACAGAAGTAAATGCCCTTAAACTGGCAGTAACGCAATCAAATAGACGGTGTTTAACCATCACTACACTGATGCTATCTGAACTGTCCCTACTCAGGCTATACACTAATGTGAAGATTGGGACACAGTCTCACTACACTACACGGAAACTATATGAGCTGTCCCTACTTTACACTAATGTATGTATGAATGACATGATCTCACTATGCTACAGTGAAACTATCTGGGCTGTCCCTACTCTAGCTGCACACTATGCAAAGCTGAATGATAGTCCTCCTCACTACACTATCCCTAGACTAACACTAAACTAATATTCTACACTGACAATTGAAGCAAAATCGTACAGTATAGCACACTAGCTAATAGCACTGAACAGAGCCCTGTTCCATCCCTCTCCACACCAAAATCACACTGAAAATGGCTGCCATTGAAAGAATACTTTTATACTGTGGGGCAGGAATGAGCCATGATTGAATAAAGTCATGATTAGGGATGAGCTGAACACCCCCAGTTCGGTTTGCAGCAGAACATGCGAACAGGCAAAAAATTTGCTCAAATGCGTGAACACTGTTAGAGTCCATGGGACACGAACGTGAAAAATCAAAACTGCTAATTTTAAGGGTTAATATGCAAGTTATTGTCATAAAAAGTGTTTGGGGACCTGGGTCCTGCCACAGGGGACATGTATCAATGCAAAAAAAAAGTTTTAAAAATGGCCGTTTTTTCGGGAGCAGTGATTTTAATAATGCTTAAAGTGAAAAAATAAAAGTAAAATATTCCTTTAAATTTCGTACCTGTGGGGTGTCTATAGTATGCCTGTAAAGTGGCGCATGTTTCCCGTGTTTAGAACAGTCCCTGCACAAAATGACATTTCTAAAGGAAAAAAGGTAATTTAAAAATACACAAAAAAATGCACAAAATGACATTTCTAAAGGAAAAAAGGTAAGGCCCTTCAGGTCTGGTATGGATACTAAGGGGAACCCTGTGCCAATTTTTTTTTAAATGGCGTAGGGGTCCCCCTCAAAATCCATACCAGACCATTTAGGTCTGGTATGGATTTTAAGGGGAACCCTGCACCAAAATTTAAAAAAAATGGTGTGGGGGTCCTCCCAAAAATCCATACCAGACCCTTATATGAGCATGCAACCTGGCAGGCCGCAGGAAAAGAGGGGGGATGAGAGAGTGCCCCCTCCTGAACCATACCAGGCCACATGCCCTCAACATGGGGAGGATGCTTTGGGGTAGCCCCCAAAGCACCTTGTCCCCATGTTGATGGGGACAAGGGCCTCATCCCCACAACCCTTTCCCGGTGGTTGTGGGGGTCTGTGGGCGGGGGACTTATCGTAATCTGGAAGCCCTCTTTAACAAGGGGACCCCCAGATCGTGGCCTTCCCCCCTGTATGAGATGGTAACGCGGTACAAATGTACCCCTACCATTTCACAAAAAAAGTGTCAAAATGGTACAAAAGACAAGATACAACTTGGGACAAGTCCTTTATTAAAAAATAAAAAAATAAAAATGTCCCACAAAGTCCATTCATCTTCTTCTCTCGCTCGGGCGACAGACCAAAAAAGAAAAAAAACTGCCGTATGACGCGCCCTCACAGGTGGAAGTTCTTTTATAACTGAGGGCCAAGTTGTGTCTTGTTTTTGTACCATTTTGACACTTTTTTTGTGAAATGGTAGGGGTACATTTGTACCCCATTACAATTTCACACAGGGGGGAGGCTGGGATCTGTGGGTCCCCTTGTTAAAGGGGGCTTTAAGATTTTGATAAGCCCCCTGCCCACAGACCCCCACAACCACCGGGCAAGGGTTGTGGGGATGAGGCCCTTGTCCCCATCAACATGGGGACAAGGTGCTTTGGGGGCTACCTCAAAGCACCCTCCCCATGTTGAGGGCTTGTGGCCTGGTACGGTTCAGGAGGGGGGGCTCTCTCTCATCCCCCCTCTTTCTCTGCAGCCTGCCAGGTTGCGTGTTCAGATAAGGGTCTGGTATGTATTTGTGAAGGGACTCCCACGCCATTTTTTTTTAAATTGATGCAGGGTTCCCCTTAATATCCATACCAGACCTGAAGGGCCTGGTATGGAATTTGGGGGGACCCCCATGCAATTTTTTTTATAATTTTGGTTCCGGGTTCCCCTTAATATTCATACCAGTCCCAAAAGGCCTGGTAATGGACTGGGGGGATCCCATGCCATTTTTTTAATGACTTTTATCTGTATTGCCGGACCCCGCAATTCAATATAGCCGTGAGTACTTTTAAATGACTTTTTTTCCTTTAGAAATGTCATTTTGTGCAGGGACTGTTCTAAACACGGGAAACATGCACCACTTTACAGGAATACTATAGACAGCCCTCAGGTATGAAATTTAAAGGAATATTTCACTTTTATTGTTTCACTTTAAGCTTTATTAAAATCACAGCTCCCGAAAAAACGGCCATTTTTAAAACTTTTTTTGCATTGATATATGTCCCCTGGGGCAGGACCCAGGTCCCCAAACACTTTTTATGACAATACCAAACATATGAGCCTTCAAAATTAGCACTTTTGATTTCTCCAATAAACTTTTAAAGGGTGTTCCGCGGCTTTCGAATTTGCTGCGAACACCCAAAATTGTTCGCTATTTGGTGAACAGGCGAACACACGATGTTCGTCGAACTTGCGTTCGACCCGAACATCGGGCTCATCCCTAATCATGATGACAGTGTCCAATCCTGACTCTGACAGTGCTCTGAGTCTTGATTGGCTGAAGCTTTCACTGCTTCAGCCAATCAGGGCATGCATTGCACTGTTTAGCGCTGCAATGCATTGTGGTCGGTTCGGGGGGGCAAAAAAATGCTCGAATGACCGGTTTGTTTGGCTCTTCGCCGAACGTCCAAACAACAAAAGTTCGGCCTGAACTTATGCTCGGGCCGAACTGTTCGCCCATCCCTAATAGCCACAGGGAAAAAAAACAGGAAAAGAAAACTGCCTTACCTTTTTGGCATTGTCAATGCTGATATAAAAAAAAAACTTAGGTAGGGTCAATCCCAATACACCAGAGCATAAATAGCAATTTGTTTACAGCTTGATCTGCAATGTAAACAATACTGTCACAATGTAATTTTTCATGCAAAGTCTGCTGTAATTTAAAATAGGTTTAACCACTTCAATACCAGGCACTTAGACACCTTCCTGCCCAGGCCAATTTTCAGCTTTCAGCGCTGTCGCAATTTGAATGACAATTGCGCTGTCATACAACACTGTACCCAAACAAATTTTTTATCATTTTATTCCCACAAATAGAGCTTTCTTTTTGTGGTATATGATCACCTCTGCAGTCTTTATTTTTTGCGCAACAAATAAAGAAAGACCGAAAATTTTGAAAAAAAACAAGGTTTTTTTTGTTTCTGTTAAAATTTTTTGTAAGTAAGTACGTTTTCTTCTTCAATGATGGGCACTGATATGGCTGCACTGACGGGCACTGATAAGGTGGCACTGATGGGCACCGATGAGGTGCCACTGATGAGGTGGCACTGACAGGCACTGATGATGGGCACTGATAGGCGGCACTGATGGACACTTATAGGTGGCACTGATGGGCACTGATAGGTGGCACTGGTATGTGGCACTGGTGGGCACTCATAGGCGGCACTGATGGGCACTCATAGGCGGCACTGATGGATACTTATGGGTGGCACTGATAGGTGGCACGGATGGGCACTGATGGGCACTGATAGGTGGGCACTGATAGGTGGCACAGATGGACACTGATGGGTGGCACTGTTGACACTGATTGGTGGCACTGATAACATTGATGGGTGGCATTGCTGGGCATCGCTGCTTTATAATGGTGCCAGTCAGTGCCCATTTGTGGGCACTGATTGGCACAGATTGAGCACAGACTGGGCACATTGGGCACATGTGGATGGGCATGGGGTACATACCTGGCCATCCACATGTTGCCTGCTTCCCTGGTGGTCCTGGCGGCTTCCCTGGTGATCTAGTGCAGGCATCCGAGGGGGGGCTGTGCTGATTGTTTCCTGTTAGGAGAGCCGCCGATCGCCTCTGCTCGCGTCTGTTAGATAAACAGCTTTTCCTATTGACATTGTGATCAGCCATGAT
Source organism: Lithobates clamitans (assembly GCA_037952925.1). NCBI lineage: Eukaryota > Metazoa > Chordata > Amphibia > Anura > Ranidae > Lithobates > Lithobates clamitans. Next base: position 134,950 of record JBBGZY010000088.1, read on the forward strand.
TGGACACGGCTGATTACATGGTAAAGAGCCTCCGCCGGATCAGTGGATCAGTGTAGCGGTGTGTCAGACTGACAGTGCGGCAGCTGTTATCCTGAAGGACGTCATATGATGCCCTGTCAGGATAACTGAACCACAATAACTGAACAACCGGACATTAATCTGCTATAGGCCGGGCAGGAAGTGGTTAACTATGCAGTATCATGAATATTTATGTGGAACTGCAAAAATCCAACAAATGTAAATACTTTTCTGTAGATGTAGGCATATGTTAAATGATTGATGAGATAAAAGACATGGGGTGCAAGAAGGTTCAATAAAAATAATTGTATACAGTTGCTACATTGAGCATAACTGAGCTAAATCTTTGTCTCTGAAAAGATTTCTGATTGCATTAGCATGTCTAAAGTTTGAATTTTTTTGTTATTGGGTGAGCAAATTCCGGATTGAGATTTATTTTTATTTTTTTAAACAAAAGTAACCCTGATTGCTGTGCTTTATAAATATTAAAATCTTTTTGCAGTTTCTATTTCTGTCATTTGTGGAAACCTATATTATTATCAAGACATTTGTATGTAAAAATCCAATGTATACTGTATATGCAGTCTACCATTATAATATATTTTATGTAAAATATATGGGTAAATCTTTATAAAATTGATGACCTTCAGAATGTCATCAGAATGTTCTATTTTTGATCATTTGTGTCCTTTGTCTGTTTGGTTTTGGATAGAATAAGGAAGGATATGCTAGAGAGATGCACTCTCTCGTTATGTCCTGATCATCTTTGCCACATCTTTGCCAAGACAGAAAATAAAGAAAAATCAATAATAGTAAAGCTGTCACCAGAAAATTAATAGAAAGGAAATCTTTCAATTGGGACACATCTTTGGGTGACAGCTGTGTAAGATGGGAATTTCTCCCTCGTTGTACAGATTTCCAAAAAAATCCTGTTTTTTCTCTGGGACAGAAGGTAAAGGGAACTCTTTTCAAAGGGACACAGACACACAAAAAAAACTGACAAAGTTTTTAACCTTTCCCAACTCTATACAAAACATAAAAGTTTTGTCTATACATGCACTTTTACCTTTACTTAATAAATGTCAATGTATTTTTTTTTTGTTCTAGTAGTGAGACAACCAAGCCATGTACCACAAAATATAAGTATGTGCAACAACAACAGTGGGAAAAAGGTACATAATGAACTGAAAGCAAAAAATGTTTTTAAAACTTGCAAATATTTTTTTAATACAAGTTATAAAATTCATTGTTAGCCATATAAATGTGGCTTGCTAGATTCCAAAATCAAATAATTACTCAATTGTATTTAAGGCCAATATTTCTGCATTTTTGGCACCAATGTATTGGTATATTATAAGCAGGCCCCAGGTTTTGTTGTTTTTTTTTTTAGAGAAAGTTATGCAGCTAAAAGAAAATGTTTATATTATTGAACGAATAAGGAAAGGGATATGGTTTAGGCTACTAATTATGCTTAGAATTAATGATTAGAGATTAAAGGGATAAAACCAATCTTCAGGCTCCCTGCCACCAGCTGACCAACTCTCCCTTTTAGTCCCCCCCATGGGGTTTTTATGCTTTTTTTATAGTAACCTTTTCCCAAATATATTTAGTCCAGCCATGTAAAGTGCATGGTTCAATTCCTCTTAAAGCGTTTGTTAACCCCAAAAAAAAAAAAAACAGATCCTGTTCCCTTAACCTCCCTGGTGGTATGATTATTTCAGATTTTAGGTGCTGAAAGTGGTACAATTATTTTGCACAGAAATTTGGCGTTTTATATTATAGGCCTGTAATTCTTAGGAATAATTCACTTAAATCTGTCCAAACAAGAGTCTAGTAGACATCCCGGGTATGATAACGTTTGAAAAATGAAATAAAAAATGATAATATAATAAATAACTATAAATAATTATACCAAATAATAATATAATAATAATAAAAATTATTCAATAATGTAATCAAATCAAAAACACTTACATTTGCTCAGTTGCAGAATTGTCGCTTTCGCTACTTTTAGTGTTTGGTGACGGATTTCCCCACGAATCACTATCACTCAATTCTGCAAGTGATTCTAAATTATTATCGCTGTTTTCTAGCTGGTCTAAAGCCACTTTTGATGTAAAGGAACAGTTTTGGTTGCTATGGACAATCTCAAGTCTCCAGGCAGAAAGAACAGTTTTTATAATATAAAACTGCATGCAGGACACTGGACAGACCACTAGGGACAAAAGGGGTGTGTAATTATTTGATACAGTATTGTAATCTGCAAGATTACAGTATACTGTATCTATACTGTGCGTTTTACTTTTTGAATTTGCCGCCGAACTCGGTCCCCATGCGTCGCAACGCTCGCAGGGAACGGAGCTCCGCACTGTGAATCGAGTGAGACGCGGCGGCTCACCGATCACAGCGGGGAGACATCGCAGGATCCAGGGGACAAGGTAAGTATCCTCTACATGGATCCTGCGATGTGATCCCGAGTCTGGCTCGGGAATACCGCTTTTGGTATTGAAAATCCACCCCGAGCCAGACTCAGGAATACCGCCAGGGGGGTTAAAGCATGTTATACAGCACAGCACTTGTGCTGTGCCATTTCGCCCCCTGTATACCCTAAAAAACCTAGCTGATCCTGCCTGACTATGCCCTCCCCTCTGCAAACAGACCAAGATAAACATGGCTGCTGAGACCTGACATTGTTGTCCGTTTGCATGATTCCATCAGCCGCAGCCCTGCTATCTGCAGCTCTCCTGTGTCCGTATCTCGTCTGTGTCTCCTGTGTCCTCCTCCCCCTCCCCTCCCTGTCTGTACCAGTGCCCCCACTCCTGCTGATGTCAAACCTGCTACTAAATGCTCTAAATCCTCTCTGTACCATTATAAGAAGTTTCCCTGTGCCTGTGTTCTGTAAAATATCTGCCCAATTGTACCTGTATGAGCTCCACTCCCACCACTCAGCTGATGTGCAGCTCTCTCTCTCCTCTCTCCCCCTCCTCCCCAGATGACATCAGTGGGAAAGCTTGGCCCCACCCACTGCAGCTCTGGGCAAGGGAGAAGAGGAATCAGCTGAGCGCCCGGAGCAGAGCTCATACCGGTACAATCGGGCAGATTTTTTACAGAACACAGGCACAGGGAAACTTCTTATAATGGTACAGAGAGGATGATAGCATTTAGTAGCAGTGGGTTAAAAACCACTGTAAGATCCTCTTCTAGTAATGGTAGATTCTTGATGATGCAGTGAATGCCATTCTTAGTATCAATAAACAAGCCGGATAGGACATGTAAAGGGCTTGCTTTAGGAATTAGGTCAAGCGTTATGCCTTCAAGTAGGTGAGGATTAGATTTACAAATAGGCACTGTTTAGAGTTAGAAATCCTTATGGAACATAATTTTTACTTGCTTTTAGTGCCAAAAGCCTTATACCAAGAAATACTGCACGGAACTACTGTTAAAGTGATTGTAAAGTATTTTTTTTTAAAACAAACATGTTAAACTTACCTGCTCTGTGCACTGGATTTGCACAGAGCAGCCTGGAACCTCATCTTCTCAGGTTCCACTTTGCTGCTCCTGGCCCCTCTCCCTTGTCAAGTGCCCCCACAGCAAGCAGCTTGCTATGGGGGCACCCGAGCCAAGCTGCAACTCCCTGTGTCCATTCAGACACAGAGCTGTGGTTCTGCCCGCCCCCTCCCACTCCTGATTGGCTAACTGACTTTGATTGACAGCAGAGGGAGCCAATGGCACCACTGCTGTGTCTCAGCCAATCAAGAGAGAGAGTCCCAGATGGCCACACAGAAGGATTTTTATCTTAATGCATAGATTGTGTTAAGATAAAAAAAAGAACCTTCTGCCTTTACAACCTCCTTGGAGCCTTAGATATCACCCATTTGAGTTTTTTTTTTACATGTCCTTGCAGTGAAATTTTTATGATGTCTTTTATTTAGAATACTAATAGTTCTGAATATTCCCCTATATTATATGGTTGACTGTAGACTGATGAATAAATGAGAATTTAAAAATAATTTTGTAATCTTCTCCACTCTTGTGACTTTCATCAGCTCTTTTTTGTTGAGCCATGTTGCACATCAGCAAAATTCTGCTATGAAGAGCAGGTATCCAACACTTTTTTAAGCAGCACAGCAAAGCAAACTGAAGCCTAAATTTGTTTGAACACCTGATTCATTAATAGGAGTACTAGCCTCTAATTACCTTCATTTCAAAATGTTATTTGAGAGCTTCATATTTGTGTTAAGTAAAGATATTTATTTACTGTGTTAAATAGGGATGTTACTTTTTTATTTATTGTTCATTTCTGGGATATAGTCATGAAGATTAGTAAATACAGTCCACGACACCATAATTATATCCCCTTTATACGCCTAAATGCTACTTCATGTCTACTTTGAATACAAAAGACAAAACTATTCAGCAGACTCTACTTTTGCATCCTTATCTCCTACTGAATAACTACCTTATTTTGCATATACAGTATATGTAAAGATTCAACTCAACTATGTAAAGACACAAGAAAGTTAGGCATATACAGTATAAGCATTATCAAAGCATCTTGAAAAATAGTATACTATTATAAGTGAAATTGCAACATTTTACACTGACTTTATTAACTGTGCATACAATTATTTACGATTATGTCTCAAATAAAGAGTGTTTGAGTAAGAACACAATAACGTCCAAATAGAAGCTGAACTCCTCACAGTAACTAACCTTGTAATGATTGGTGCTTGAAGTGTATGCCATGGATGGTGCCATTCATACAGTATACTTAATGTGACACTATCTTCACAAAAAAAAAACATGTTAAATGCATTTGTTTGGAGTACAGGTTACTTTGTATCTTTTCTTCTGTATAAGAACTTAGACCATTATTTTCTAAAGTGGTTAATGATCTGTATGTGGTTTTCAGTTACAAATTGAACTCTGGATAACTCCCTTCTTATATACCATACTTATCGGCGTATAACACGCACTTTTTTCCCCTTAAAATCAGGGGAAAATCGCGGGTGCGTGTTATACGCACTTTTTTCCCCTTAAAATCGGGGGAAAATCGCGGGTGCGTGTTATACGCCGATCCCCTGCGATCCGGAGCTGTCAGATTTTCAAAATCGCCAACCGCGATTTGAAAATGGCGCCGCCGGCTCTGAAATACACAGTACCGTTCCTCGGCTCTTCTCGGCCACTTTCGTCTTCACTCGAGCGCCGCCCGAACCTAGCCGAGTGTACTCGGCTAGGTTCGGATAGCTTCGCTCGGGACTACGAGTGGAGCCGAAAGTAAATGAGAGCCGCCGAGAAGAGCCGAGGACCGGCTCTGTGTATTTCGGTGCCGGCGGCGCCATTTTCAAATCGCGGTCGGCGATTTTGAAAGACAGGATGGCAGGGATCACAGGATGCAAGGCTGCATTGGGGAAGGCTGCACTGGGGAAGGCTGTACTGGGAAAGGCTGCACTGGGGAAGGCTGCACTGACAAGGCTGCACTGACATGGCTGCACTGACATAGCTGCACTGACAAGGCTGCACTGGGGAAGGCTGCACTGAGAAGGCTGCACTGGGGAAGGCTGCACTGACATGGCTGCACTGGGGAAGGCTGCACTGACATGGCTGCACTGGGGAAGGCTGCACTGACAAGGCTGCACTGGGGAAGGCTGCACTGACAAGGCTGCACTGACATGGCTGCACTGTCAAGGCTGCACTGAGAAGGCTGCAATGATGGGCATTTAAATGTAAGTTTTTTTTCCTTCAACTTCCCTCCTAAAAGTTTTTTTTTTCCTTAAAATTCCCTCCTAAATTGGGGTGCGTGTTATACGCCGATAAATACGGTAAGTTATATTCAATAAATATACACCAATACAAAATGTTGTAAATTAGTTCTTTCTCAAAAAACTTTTTTTCTTTATCATAAATTTAGTGACGATTATTGGGCTTATTTATAAAAACAGTTGAGAAACCCCACTTAAAAATTTCGTGACCATCTAATCATGAAAAAAAAGGAAGCAAATTCCTATTTAAATACTTAATTTGAGCATGATTGGGTATTTGAAAGTGAGCAGGAATTTACTTTTCTCCTGATTAAATAATTGAAGTAAATATTCACATAACGTTTGATGATTCTCTTCTTCTGTATTATAGAGTATATCAACAACCAGTGTAAAAATCCATATTATTCTCAAGGGTTAAAAAACTTTTTTCATCAGAGTTAAAAAAAGAACTGTACCCCTTCACTTTGCAAAATATAGGACAAAAGCATATTATCTATTTTATCTACATATTATCTACATATCTATTTTAGAATGGTGCAGAGAAAGTTTAAACTGAAGTCATGCCTAAAAATATTGGAAAGTGCATGTCAAATTTTAGTACTTTTTTAGAACAGTTTTAATGGTATGCTTTGGCTATTAATGTGTTTTCTGCACAAGTGAGTCAAAGAACTCCACATGTTCAGGATCTTGGCTATAGTTACTGGAATGTTTAGGAGAAAAAAATAATAAGGGAAAGCTTACTTCTGTTATGAATAAATTTATTGAAATTCCTTAATTCATTTTCATTAATTTCATTAGACAATGGTATGTATTATACTATTTAAGAATAGCATATTTTAAATGTGACTTTTTTTTTGTCCAACTGTATTTTGTGTTATGAGTTAAAAAAGCTCTCTGGAATTATGTATTACTCATATATTGGCTTTAATTCATTGGCAGCAAGGAAAGTTATTATTAGGACCACAGATCTCACAAAATGTAGTGTGTTTCAGCAATAAATGATTAAATGAAAGGAGATAATGCTAAGAATTTTAATAAAGGTTTTCTCATTCTTTTTTTGGGCAAGGTTTGTTACAGTTACATCAGTTTCATGCAGAAATATAGCTATAAAATAAAAACTATTTTTTGCTAAGCAATAAAACTTTTAAAAATTCTGTCAGCAAACAAGGCCTACTCAAGGTGAAAAAATAAAAATACACAGAGGCTGATTTACTAACGGGAAATAGACTGTGCACTTGCAGTTGCAGTCATTTTACCCGTAGCTTAGTGAAGGTGGTGAATTTCTGCTGATTTCCATCATTCAATCATGTGCACGCAATAATGCTGTTTTTTTTTGTTATTTTCCTTGCACATGATTGTTTTTTCTTTACAAAAGAAGCTTCACCACATTCACTCAGATCTGGGGAAAATGAGTGCAGCTACATTTGCAAAGTGTAAAGTCTATTTACTTTTAGTAAATCAACCCCACAATTTACATACACATGTGCAGGCACATATGAAAACATGCACAATAAAATCAGTTCAACATTTATGTTTAATTTTATTGCATTTAAAATAGTTTTTCAGGTTGTAACGGAGGTCAGAAATATTGGATTTTTCTTTTGTTTTATGAAATTGACAGTCTCTGATCCAGATGCAGTGTGTAACAAAGTCAACTTATCTGCATAGTTTGGTTTGTGAGTTCTTGTGTCCCCAAAGGGGCTAGGACATGAGGCTGCACTCAGTAGGTAGTGCATAAATTATTGCATACTGTACCAGGATAGCGCCAGACACCCCAGCACTGCCTGAATTTGAGGTGAGGTCTCTGGCTAAATTCAAAGTACCCAGATAACAAAGAAGAGTATCAGATGGTTGATAACTACTTCAGTGATGGACAGAGGAGCTGATGGCTGCAGGTCTCACTAGGGGGCTAGAAGGTGCATGGAACTGCTGAGACAGATGGGCTGTGCTTTGCTTTCTGCACTACTGGGACTTGTAGTTCTGCATTGTCTGTGTGGCATTCTGGACACGATGGGACTGTGATGGTTATGTGAAGAACCTCTTCCCTCTGGAACCTGCGACTCTGGTCAAGATCCTTGAAAAAGTCACGTGACTGTGATGTAACGCGTGGGAGGAGCCAAGGACGCTCTGTGCAGATCAGCAGTTTCACACAGTGTACTGCACTGAATCTGCTCCTGTCTAAGGCGGCTGACTGCTATAGTAAAACCTGCATATGCCTTATCATTATAAGGCACACGTGAGTGGATTGAAGTTTGCCTATGTACCTTGGTATCCTAACTATTGCACAATGATTGGTTTTTTCTCTTATCTGCCTGTTTATGATTCTCACATTGGTTGTGAATAGAAGCAAAAAACACATTGGTACTATCAAGATCAATGAGCACCTAAATTAAGCAAGTGTTTTTAAACAGCTTTGCTAGTGATCAAAAGCTCTATACCAATCAGGATTCTACACCTGTATAATTGAACCTTCTGAGTACATCCCTATATATTTATTTTTATGTGGACTTTTTATGTGAATTTTTTACACATTTGGTGTCACTAATTTTTTATAATTTTACACTATTTTGATTGCTGGATTTTTTAGGAATTTTTACTCACCGCTGGATTTTTTTGACTATTTATTCTTATATATTCATTTTCATGCACATTGTGAAGCGCTTCAAATATCATAATTTATTCTTTTTAAGTGACTCTGAAAATACTCTCTTTTGATAGCAGCCTCACTTGGTTTTATGTGTAATTATCAGCTATTTAGCATCACAGCGCTTTGTGTTTTATATATATTTTTTCCACTTATTTTTTAGGAAGAAGAGGAGAACTTCCTTTCCTCTCAAGGCCCTCTTTATGCAGACACCATTCTTGCGACGCCACAGAACATACAAGTGGAGAGAGGGAGGAAAAGGAGGATTCTGGCAGTTTTGGAGGCATTGAAGCAGAGGAAGACATATGTCAAAACTTAAGAGATGGTTTTCCATCCCCAGAATCCTTGGGAGTAGTACGTGATTGGGAGGAGGCAGTTCCAGATATTTTAATCCTTAGTCACCCCAAGGACTCTGCTTCTCATGCATCCACAAACTTGAAAGTGGTTATGAAGTACACACTATTCCGTGCCAATCACAAGGCAATGGGGCATGTAGGAGGTTCAGTCACACCCAGATAAAATTGCTGAGAGGCCCTGAGGACTCTGCTTCTCATGCCTCCACAAACTTGCTGAGCATGGTTCCCTTGTATTTCAAAGCCTGCAAAAGGACTCAAGAATTTGTGGCATCAAGGCAAAGGATCACTATTGGTTGGCAACCCTCCTTGACAACCTGTACAAGTAAAAAGTCTCTGAACTAATACCGTCCCCACAGAGGGAGCAGAGGATGAAATGTCTTGAGGACACCTTAAAGAGGAGTTTGTGTAATGCCTTACCAGACTCTGGTAGGTTTTTGTCTCATGGAAAAACTACTTTTGAGGCCCCTGTTGGTCAATGGAGGAGCAGTGGAGAAGGGGGTCGCATCAGTGATTCATTGCAAACATTTTTTAGTCCAGCTTCAACATCCCATTGGCAGTGTCTGCATTATATGGTGGGAGATTATCTAGGGGCAAAAACAGACATGGAGAGCTTTCCAGTTGACAATCCACTGGGTTACTGGGTCATGAGAATAGACCACAGGCCAGAACTTGCCCAGTATGCAATTGATCTGCTGGGCTGTCCTTCATCCAGCGTGCTTTCCAAATGGGCATTCAGTGTTGCTGGAGGTTTTGTGATAGATAAAAGAGCACGTCTGTCCACAGACTCCATTGACCAGCTGACATTTATCAAAATAATCATTCCTAGATTAGTAGCAGCTATCAAGCCCCTGATGCCGATGTCACCGATTAAGTGTTTTCTGGATCTGGAATCTCTGCAAGACTGTCTACACTGCCCGGCTCTGTGGGTGTTGATTTTATCTGGAAGACATTTGTTGGTATAGGTTTCATGGACACAATTAAAAACCAAGGACCAATTTTTTAACACCTGTTTGACAGGTACATATAGTTTAAATTTTTGACAGCAAGGCCAATTCTTGCTTTCATCAGTACCTCTTCGGTGTGAAGGCACCATCAACACCCAAAGCCCAATTTTTCAGCACCTGTTACTTCTATCTAAAGTCTGCAAAACAGACACCAGAATTTATCCAAAAAGTCTTTAATCTTGTTCTGAGTGCATTAATCTGTGGCCTCATCATACAGACTGTCTCCTCAAGCCTTTGTTTATAAAATAACAAAAGCTTGCAGAGAAAATGTCATTTTTTTGGCTTTCTAAATGTTATTTTTGCTGCAGCAGGTTCTATACATGGCACAGATGCCCCACTTTACAGGCAGACTATGGGGACCCCCAGGCACTATATTTGAAGGAATTTTTCATTTTTATTATTTCACTTTAGGCATCAGTAAATCACTGCTCATTTAAAAGTTATCCTTTTTACAAACTTTTTTTTTCTTTAATACATGTCCCCCAGGGCACTACCCAGACCCCATACCCTTTGTTTGCCCAATAATTTGCATATAAGCCGCCAAAATTGGCACTTTTGATTTTTCCAGTTCAGGTCCCATAGACTTCAATGGGGTTCATTGTTCGGCTCCAAACTTTTACGATGTTCGACAGTTCTTGCGCAAACCAAACCATGGGGTTTTCAACCCATCTCTATTGCTAACTGTATTTTTTGTGATTGGCTAGTACATGCTGTGGCTTTTTTTTTTTTGTAAATCTTTTTTTTGGCGAGTTTCTATAATGATATACACATAGCCTTGCTGTATTAGAAAATATTTTGGAATGTAAATGTACGGTAATTTAATGTCAACTATGTACTGATTTAAGATGGATTACTTCTGACATTGATGTTCATTCTATGCTGTGCATGGACCTTGACTTGAAGAAGCATATACATGGAACACATTGACAAGGGTTCTTATAGATAACTGATATATACATGTAAATACATTTAAAATGCATTTTTCTTTTAAATAAAATAATGATATAAAAATACCTAACTTATTTATGATATTTTTAATCTGCTTTAACATACTTGTACATCTAATTAGTACAAAATTAATGGAAATAAATTAAACAAGACAAATGTTGTAGAGCTTCCTAAAATATTTACCAACATAGTTATGGGTGGGGAAAGGAATTCCTTTCATTGGAGGGGGATAAGACAGAGAAGCAGCAACAAGTAAACACAAAGAAACAATAAAATGCTCGGGGGGGGGGTAGCAAAATAAGCCAATCACCTTCTAAACACCTGAACAAGCCACAGATGCATTCAAACGCATAGTGCTGAGCTTGACAACCCCATTACAGGTAGGGTTCTACTACAAAGGATCCATTGATAGTCCATTTATAGTAGGAAAAAATGTTTTATGTTTTCATAAAAAACTAAATATAAAGGAGTAACAGAAAAACTGATAATGAATCATGAAAAACAATAAAGTGATAACTGTAACCACTATTGTCACTAACCTACAGCAACAGCTAACTTATTTTTAGTTTTTTAACTGAGCACTAAAGCAGCTCCAGACAAAACTTTTTTGTAATTAGTGTAATGGAGACTGGAGTAATTATCTATTTAGGTTTCCCTGAGGTGGATGGTCTGGTACTTTTAACTGAATTCACTTATCTGGTCTCTTAGGAATGTTCTATATGCAGATGCCATATGTTTTGCTCTGCAGGAACCTATTGAAGAACAAAGCTAGATCTTCTTTTTTGACATTTTTACAGACGCTAAATAAATGCAAATTGTCCCTTCTAAAAAGTTTTTATCAAGTTAACTTGTTTACCTTTCTTTGTATCAGCTTGTGAGTTTTCATATTTTTTCAGTTAAATGACAGCATATTTACTGTATAACAAATGAACTAAATGTCATATTGATGGATACATTAATTTCATTCAGAATAATATATAAAGGAAATCATGAACTGGGTTCTGAACATGCAGTGAATAGTGTAAGCAATGTGAAATTCCTTTCTACCCAAAACCCAGCTACAGTCTCTGATCGGCCAACTTTAGTTATAGTGCTGCTTCCTACCTTTTCCACAGCATTGCAGAAATCATGGAAATAGTTATCTTTGTGAAATGATCCACCCCTCCCTGCCCAATGTGTTCTTATGGGGCCATATGGAGAGTCAATTAGAAATAGACATTATGGGGCTTAAAATCTGGGGCAATAGAAACCAATCAGCTTCCATGTTTTTGTCAAAGCTTAATTGAACAAGCTGAAGTTAGAAGCTGATTGGTTAACATGCACAGCTGCACCAGATTTTGCACTCTCCAGTTTTAGTAAGAATCAACCCCTATGAATTCAAACAACTTCAGCTGTGCTAATAACTTGTGCTCAATGCTGTACAAGAACCATGTCATGGGTGCACACTGTATTAAATGTAAAAATAAATAGCATTTAACCCAAAGCATTAGCTATAACTTTATTTGTAACATTAACAGGTTAACCAATTTCATTTTCAGACTTGATGGAACACAAGACAAATGTAGATAATTAGGTGCAGGAGATAATAACTACTAGAGATATTGTGATTGGGAGTTTAACGAATAACTATCTGCAAATAATAATATATCTGCATAAAAGCAAAATAATTTAGTGATGCCATAGGAAAAATTTGACATTTTTTTCAAGGGAAAAAAATAAATAAATTTTGTAATGGAGAAAAATGGATATTCTATCTTGTTTTTTATACCTTTATCAAACGTTACCTACAACACTCTTGGGGGCATTCTTCAGTTTGCTACGGTCTTGCTTATTAAGGTATCTCTGGCTGAATTCCACAGCCAGGCTTCGGTATGACATCATAGTAAAGTGGAAAACAGAGGGGGAAGCAAGTCTACCGCATATGGGACTATACTATATAGCATCCGTATTGACTAGAATAATGGATTGGTTTTATCACAGGAAATCAAAACAATGGGTAACTATTGAGCAACAAATAACACCCTTCCCCTTGACCTCTCTTCCGTGAATTATATGCCTAACTCCCATCTCTCTAAACAAGCACTTCCACCTTTCACATTATCATTATTAAAAGTTTGGGATTCAACTATCCGAAAGTTTGGTATCTCTTCAACCCATGGTCCATTTACTCCAATTATTGGTAACCCAGAGTTCCTGTTGGGTTTATTTTCCACCAGGTTTCCACGATGGACAACTTTGGTCCCCTCACCAATTAAACAAGCACTTACAAATAAGGGACTTCAATGGTTTAACACAATAGCAACTGCAGAGTGTAACTATCCAGGTAGCTGGCTATATTATTTCCAGCTTCAGCACTTTTATGTACAATTATTGAATAAGGGTTCACTCTATAGGGATTTAGCCCCTTTTGAATCTCTCTGCAATGGGATTTCAGAGTGTTCTCACACTATTTCTAAAATGTATGATGTTCTATCCCATGCATTCCATAACCAGCCATACTACACCAGAAAGTGAGAGAGGGAATTGGGCCATAATATTACCACAGAAGATTGGTAAAAGTAATTCCTCCTAACCTTCAAATCTAGTTTCTCAACATACATATAAGTAAAGAACTATAAAATATTAACCAGGTGGTATAGATGCCCTGTGATGCTTCATAGAATATCCTCAAACTATCCTGAAAAGTGTTGGCGCTGTAGATGGGATAAAGGCACAATGATCCACATATGGTAGACTTGTCACCGGATTATAACATTTTGGGAGATTGGTTTCCAAATTTGCTCTTTTGTTAAGGGTATGCCATATCAGAAAGCTCCAGAAATGGCTATATTGTCTATATATCCGGGCTCTAAGGGAAAGATTAAAAAGGGACTGCTTAGCTTTCTCCTTTCCACAGCGCAAATACTCATACCTAGATACTGGAATACCAATGTTGCTCCTACAACTAAAGAGTGGATAGTTGAGCTTAACCACTTAAGGAGAATGGATGAATCAATGGCAAGCATACATGAATGCTATCCTAAATATATGGCTGTATGATATCCTTGGATTTACTTTTTGGGCTCTGACGCTCTGGGATATTTTTTATAAACAGTTTTTACTTTATGACATGGTTCTGACTTAAAATAGCAGATCCCCATATAGGCTGTTAGAAAAATGGATAGGTTTGTTTGTGAAATTTTCTCCACTTTTTTTTCTCTACTTTGATCCCCTCTTACTATTTTTTTCTTTCTTTTTAGTGTTTGGTCTGTTGTGTTTTTGGGCAGATTCCTGCCCAAGTGAAGAAATGGTTATCTAAGTACAAATGCTTTTCTTGAATAGGTGGTAAGGTATATTTAAACTGGTCTTTATATAATAAATATATAAATATTGGAAAGGATTGTCTTTCTCCAGCTCCACATCATGTCTTGATATATGGGATCAAGGTGATCCAGACTATGGGCTTTTTGAATGTAACTTTGCAAATTATTTAATAAAAATTCATATTTAAAAATGTTTGTATTGGAGATAACATTAGAGAGTTCACTATCTAGTAGTAAAATAGTTGTTATTAATTTCTTATAAAGTGAAAGAAAATGTACCCTGATTATTCTTTCTCTGTAAGGAAACATCAAGCTTTGATTGAGCTCCCAGGCTTGGTTCCTTGCTGTTTGTTTTCCCAGTAAATTTAATGTTACTTTTGATCTTACATGACTGGTATTATTAAAATTTGAGTTGAATGGGTTTTGTGATGTACTAATACCAAAATGGCAAATAGGCTCATATTTCAGAACATGTGTTCTTTTAAACATTATAGCCTTAATGGAATTCTTTGAAAAGCAGTAAATAACTTTTTTTTCAGAAAAAAAAACCCTGAAAATGTCAGTGCCATATGATGTTAAGCCAAAGTAGTGAAAATGAAAAGTACTGAAGCATGTGGTGAAAATAAACTCATCGACGGGCTTAGAACGACCCTTAGCATGGATTTACCTAATTTAAATAACAGAACCTATTTGTGCATATTCACAAAAGTTAATTGAGCAATGCCTTTGATGTTTAAATCATGAGTGACAGATGCTTTTTGAATTGGCCTCCAGCCTTTACATCATTAAAAAAAAAAAAAAATATTACCATACTCTGGAGAAATATTAAAACCTGAGCTATTAATCTACTCCAAATGTGTGGTTTTTCATTATGCACTTTATGTTCTAAATTGACTACTGTACTAAGAGTACAGTAGAAATGGTATTCAATGTGTAAAAAAAAAAACACAAAAAAATAATATTTTATACTTTTGATGCTTAGTTTAAATACATTATAATATACAATGCCCATTTCAGGATCACAATGAAACCATTGTTTGTTTTTTATTATCTTTATTAGTTAGTAAGAAGTGTATGGGGGCGTGGCCTGACCTGGCATGATGATGGATGCCTAATCTCAGAGCTCCTGCCACCACAGGGATACCCTGACTAACTTCGGAGGAATATCGACCCCTTCTTCCTCACAAACTATGTGAACGGCTTCCCGAAACTCTTCTGCGTCAAGATCCCGCTCTCCCCGAGAACCGAACGGAGGGGTAAGCCGCAATATCCCAGAGATGTTCCGCTTCCAGAGAGGGAACATGACGTCCTCCCGCCACGGACCGACCCACACACAACCTCTGCCCTCATCTCCTATGGAGCTAACACTGTCTCCTCAGTCACAACCCCGAGCACCCGGAGCTGACATTGAGCTCTCCCCACACCCTCCCCTCAATATGCAAGATTTACGGAGGATCGCAAACGACATAAAAGACACGCTTTCTGCCGCCATCGCAGAACTCAGACTGGACATACGCTCACTGAATGACCGAGTCCAAATCACGGAAAAAACTATAGATCGCCTCGACACAACACTATGCAAGGCTACCACCCAGATTGACTCACATACACTACGGATGAGGGACATGCAGCGCCACTTAGAAGACCTCGATAACAGAGGCAGAAGACACAATCTCCGGATACGAGGTCTGCCGGAATCATTTGAGGGAGACAATATGCCCGCTGCAGTCACCAGCCTCTTCAATTACCTTTTAGGCAGACCACCACAAACAGCGATCATTATGGAAAGAATCCACAGAGCCTTGAGACGCAAGGGGAGAAGTACTGACCCACCACGGGATGTCATATGCTGTATCGTCAACTACGCAGTCAAGGAAGAGATTCTTCGACAAGTGCGGGGCAGAACACAGATCCTGCATGAAGGACACACAATACAGATCTATCAGGATCTGTCAGGCATCACCCTGCAACACCGTCGCGACCTGAAACCTCTCCTGGACACCCTCCACTCCAAAGGGATCCCATATAAATGGAAATATCCTTTCTGCTTATCAGCCTCAACGATGGGTCGCACAGCCCTATTGAAAGTGCCTGAAGATTTGCCACATTTCTGCGGTGCGATGGGGATACCCCTCATAGAGGTACCGAACTGGTATGCTGCATTCCGCCACACAGTAGCTGGAAAGGCTGCCCCTGTTACGGATCTGATGGAGACACAAGGATCGAGGTACCGCAGGAGGAGATCTCCGTCTGCCATCAGGCACCCTACCGGCACTCGTTCAGGGTACCCTGCTGGCAGCCCCATTGAGTCACCGAGATCTAGGAGGGCCCGCAGGGACTGTTAATCTCACATTGAGCCTTTCAGCCACTACTGTTTCCCGTTGGCAATTTTTTTTTTTTTTGCCATTACTTTGTCTTTTGGCCTGTCAGTTATTAGATTTTCTTTTACAAATCATTCTCAACTTGTTTTACTTACTTGAACCAGTTAACCTATGTTACTTTGGGCGCGGATTGTACCCACTGGTTGTAGCGGCTGGCATCCCCGCCCACTCCTCCTTCTGCCCGGCAACATCTCCCTGCAGTGGAAACTACATCTCCCACAACACACCACTACAGGATGACCGCCCTCATCGGGACACAATCCAAGCTCCTCCCTGTCGCGCCCCACACAACGGATTCACTCCAGCGTGACTTACACAATGCGGACTTCCGGGAGTCTCAGCGTACCAGTGACACGGGCTTCCGCCTGCAACTCACCTCTTCCACCCCCATCGCCTGATGAATTGAGACTGCCACGAGCCTAGAAGCGGGCTCAGCACAGACGGGCACTCCAACTGCAGCACATATCTACCAGTCTGCTCCGGTACCTGGCTCCAGACACAGGCAAGAACATTGCCCAACTGTCACTGTTTTCTGAGTGGACTCGATCTCCTATCTTCACTATGAGCCTACGATCATCACTCAATCTGTCCTCCTACCGCAGACCAGCAGAGAGATGCACTGGCCCTTCACTCTCATGTCTTCAGTCTCCATTACCTGCAAGTATATCTGCATTACAACTGTAACCCTAGGAGACTGCAACCATAGGTACAACCATATAACTGATATAATTTTTTTTTTTTGTTATGTACCTTTTTGACCTGGGACTCCCACTCCACTTAGCTGACCGGCCGCCTCGCCCTGCATTGCTGGGACCGGTCAAGCTGGCCGTCATCATATCGACTAGGCCATAGGACGGAGTGTCAGTCCCAGCTCCATACTTGAATGTACTCGCAAGAGAACATTGTTGCACCTATGTTTTTACGTACTCTAAATATCTATGCACAAATTAATTGTTTATCTTATCTGCTAGTTGCTCATTCTTAATTACCAATCTCTTATTGCTTAGTTCTGGCAGTTAGATATGTTTTGTTAAGACAATTGTTTATACACCTCCTAGACATGATAGCATACCCTACTATGTGTCTCGAATGCAGCAAGTCTCTACCTCCTATGTTTACCAATATCTCTCCCCCCCCTACCCCGGGAATGACGAATGACGAATGTCCCGGGGCTGGGGTCTGAACCACTAGAGTACTCCCTCCAACAGGCTTAGATGGGTACTCTCTCCTTGCATTTCTTCTCTACAGGCCTCCGCAGCTGCCATGGCCATACTCTTCCACACGCTCCGCCCTACTCCCTTCATATTGCCCCACTAAAATACTCCCCCATTAGGACAGTTTTTGGTCCCCTCCGGACAATGCATAACTAACACCTCCTACTTAACCTCTACATGCCTCCCTGTGGTGGCGGCTCACTTCCCGACCGCTGCATATCACTCCTAATTTTTCCCTCTCTGTCAGGGCTTTTGGTTACCCCCCACACGGGATCGAACAGTGGTGTAGTCACCCCTGTTGGGGCTTCCTCACTGCTCGCGTCCCGTCCCACGCCGATTACAGACATCCGAGGTTGTCGGACACATAGTCCCACACCTCTTCGGCCTTTACCCAGATACATACACCCAAAAAACCACACCCCTCTCCGGCTTACCGGATTCCATCTCCCCTTCATTCCTTGCCCCCCTTTGACCTTTCCCCCCATCTGCCAATGACAGGCCCGCAGAATACTAGTGTCCCCATGGACTTGTCTCAGACACAGCTACACTCCCTCAAACTGCTCTCCATAAACATACGAGCACTCAACGTGCCCGAAAAATGGTCCCAACTCCTTCATTCTCTACAACGAGCCAAAACGCATATTGCACTTATACAGGAGACACACTTCTGGACGGACTCTATCCCCAAACTGAAAAACCACTTCTTCCCCACGGCCTTCCACTCCTCCAATCCGGAGGCAAAATCAAAAGGCGTTTCAATACTTATCTCTAAACATTGTCCAATCCAAATTTCTGACGTACAAACTGACCCACTAGGTCGATTTCTCTTCATCAAAGGCACCTTGCACCAATTACATATCACCATCGCCAACATCTATGCTCCTAACATTGGCCAAGTCACCTTCTTTCGAAACACCTTTCAACAACTGTCCAACTTTCAATCGGGGACCCTCATTGTGGGCGGCGACTTCAACATACCCTTAACCCCCTCTCTGGACACGTCCGATGGGGCCTCCTCTATGTCCTACCGGGCACTAAAGTCGATCAAGCAACAGTTACACAATCTACTTCTGCACGATACCTGGCGTACATTACATCCCAAAGAAAAAGATTTTACTTTCTTCTCTATTCCACACAATAAGTACTCTAGACTTGACCACTTCTTTCTCTCACAGGCTGACCTCTCACACCTCTCTACAGCTACCATAGAACCGGCCATACTCTCAGACCACAACCCCATCTCCATGACCTTGCGTTGGGGCTTATCCAACATAAAGGCGCGCATTTGGCGACTAGACAGCTCTTTATTGACAGACGAGACGTACATTCAAAGACTGACCACCTGCCTCTCAAACTTTTTTCAAGAAAACTCTACTCCTGACATAATGCCTACAGTCACATGGGCGGCACACAAATGTGTCATCCACGGAGAACTGATGGCCATAGCTGCACACCGAAACAAACTTACAAACACCCGCATTGAGGAGCTAACGGCCCGTATCCGCGCCCTAGAACAGACACATAAGGCCTCCCTATCTATCGCGTCAATGGAAGACCTCTCCAAGGCTAGAGAGGAACTCTTAGAAACACTGACTGCAATGGTTAAACGCAAATTCGCACTGTCACAAAAACTTTACTACGAATTCGGCAATAAGGCCGGTAAACTTCTGGCAAGAGCCCTTCAAACCAAGAAAGCCTCTCGTACAGACCACAAGCTCATCAACCCCAATGGAGAGGCAGTGGTCACCAATGAAGGAATTTCGGCGCAATTTGTTCAATATTTCACGAAATTATACAACCTTTCACCTACTCAGATGACAGGCACAGCGGGCGATCGCACAAAAACACTTACTGACTTCCTAGCACAATTTGGCCCTACCCCGCTCTGCCCTGAGGACTCACATACACTAGATCTTCCAATATCACCAAACGAAATCCTCGAGGCATTAAAACAAATGAAGACAGGCAAAAGCCCAGGACCAGACGGTCTCATGACAGCCTACTACAAATCATTCCCGAATGTTCTTGTACCACATTTAACAAAAGCACTTAATGACCTTACAACAACCTCGACTGCCCACAAAGATTTAATAGAAGCACATATCACACTTATTCCAAAACAGGGCAAAGACCCCACATTAGTCCCCAACTATCGCCTCATATTCCTTCTTAACGTGGATTTAAAGCTATACGCTAAAGTTCTAGCCAACCGTATTCTCCCCTTTATTCCATCCCTAATCTCTCTTGACCAAGTAGGTTTTGTCCCTGGCCGAGAGGCCAGAGACAACACCACAAAGGCACTCAACATTCACCACTGGCTTACCAAAACAGCTACAAAAGGATTCTTTCTCTCCCTGGATGCAGATAAGGCGTTCGACCGGGTCGCCTGGGACTACATGGAAGCCACTCTACGGGCAGCTGGCCTTCCACCACGTATGCTACAAATGATCCTAGCACTGTACACCTCACCAACTGCTAGACTACGGATTAATGGTGGCTTGTCGGATGCCTTCTCTGTATCCAATGGGACCTGCCAGGGGTGCCCCCTATCTCCCCTAATTTTTATTATGACAATGGAACCCTTACTCCGCAAACTGAGACATAACCCTGCTATCAGAGGGATTGACATCCGACAAAAACCATATAAACTTGCGGCTTACGCCGACGATATCTTACTCTTTCTGACGGACCCTATAACGACTATCCCTAACCTCCTTGCGGACTTTGCCCTTTTCAAAAACTTATCCAATCTTCAAATAAATTTTGAAAAATCCAAAGCCCTCAATATCACCTTACCGACTGAGACGGTAGACCTTTGCCGGAGTAACTTTCCATTCATCTGGGAAAGATCTGAAATCACATACCTGGGGATCAAAATTACCACCCATCTAACGGACTTTTATACTAAAAATTTCCCCCCGCTGATTAGATCCATCCAAGATGACCTAAAAAAATGGAACCTAGGCTCATTTTCTTGGATGGGCAGAATCGCAATATTAAAGATGAATATTCTACCCAGACTTCTATATCTCCTCCAAGCCATCCCGATCGCACTACCACCTTCTTTCTTTGCCTCTTACAGACTTCTCTGCAGGACCTTTGTGTGGGCCTCCAAAAATCCACGCCTTAACTGGGACAGGTTAGCTCTTCCCAAACAAAGGGGGGGACTGGGTCTTCCGGATCTCCAAAAATACTATTGGGCCTGCCACCTGACCAGACTGGTGGACTGGCACGTGCACCGTCCCTCAAAGGACTGGATCACCCTGGAAGCCTCATTTGCAGACCTTCCCATCGCCAACACACCTTGGTTACACCACACAAATGTCCCCAGAGAATTCACCTCACACCCTCTCATTGGTATCACACTCTCTCTTTTCAAAAGAACTTGCAAATTGCTCGCCCTTTCACCCTCGCCAGGCCCCATGACCCCTTTGGACAATAACCCAGACTTCCCCCCGGGACTCTCCTTAAAAGACTCAACCTTGGATACGTTCACCTCGCAAGCTAGAGCGCAGAACTTCTATCACAATGGAACTCTCCTCCCTTTCCACACCCTTTCGGCCAAAATGCCTAACCATGACATACCCTTTTACAAATATTTACAAGTGAGACATTTTCTTCAATCTTCCAGACAATCCTCCCTCTGGCACAGGGATCTCACCCAGTTTGAATCTCTCTGCTCCTCTACAGAACCTCAGGGTCACCTAATTTCTGTAAACTACTCCCTTTTATTTTCAGGTCATAAGGTCGAAAAGGACAAAATTATACAACAGTGGGAAAGAGAGCTGACATTAGACCTCACTCCCACAGACTGGGATCACATATTCACCCTCATGCATAAAGGCTCCGTAAACGTCACGACACAGGAAAATAGATACAAATTGTTCTCAAAATGGTATCGGACCCCCGACAAGATACATCACTTCCACCCCTCAGTCCCTCCGACATGCAGGAGGTGTAATGTCTCTCGGGGTACCCTGCTCCACATATGGTGGGAATGCTCACTTATACAACCATTCTGGTCAGAAATCCATCGGTTAATCTCCCAAATCACTACCTACACCCCAGACTTCTCTCCTGCCCGCTACTTATTACACCACACCCCAGGGTCCCCCGGCTCTTACAAAAAATCGTTAGCCATACATCTGATCAACGCAGCCAACCTATGTATCCCTGCGCATTGGAGAAATCCCACCACTCCCACGGTAGAGGAATGGATCCGCAGGGTGGACAAAATAGCTAATATGGAACGACTCATTGCACAAGCCAAAGACACACCCACCAAATTCCAGACCACCTGGGCATGTTGGCTTCACTACAGACAGCCTCAAACACACTCGACCTCACCACCTTCATCTCCTCCTTACCCCTGAGAGCTCTCTGCGGCCTGTCTCCTACCAATCCCCCCCAAACCCCCCCCCTTTATCCTATTTAAACCAGTTCTCCCCCCCTCGAACGACATTGGCCTGACATATTCATGCTCACCAGATCTGATCATAACATTTTCTTACACACTCACTACCCTTCCTTTTTCGTTACTAACAGATCTCCCCCACACGACTGACTCTCCTTAGGCTTTGCTTATTCTTCGGACGTACTTAACCTTTATCTGCAAATCCATCCGTTACTCACCAGACCGTTACTGTTAAATATATCATATGTCTCTTCTTGTTCCTCCCTTTTCGTTCACAGCGAAGGTCTCGTTTAGGGGTGAACGACAACGGAGTAGCTCACAACATGGTCTGAATCACCCCTGCACAATACATCCGATTTCATCAAACCAACACCTGTAGCTCATACATATATCGATATTTACTTTGTTAACTAACAGGGCCATATGCCCGTACTCACTTTCTATTAAATGTTCTTATATTCCCTGTTTTCACCTATTAATGCCTATTGAAAGAGTGTGATTTGCCTCACTGAACTGTATGTCAAACTCTGCTTGTTATTATGTAAAATCTCAATAAAATCTTTTGAAAAAAAAAAAAAAGAAGTGTATTTATGTTTAGCTTTATTATACTAAGGACAAGGTAGTCCTTCCATTACAAGAAGACAGCTCAATAAAGTGACTCTAATGCTAACATAAAACTATAAACTATACAGGGGTTCCCTGTGGAGAACACATTAAATACTCACCTCTCCTCAACGCTTATCCCTGATCTGGATTCCTGGTCCCTCATTGTACTCAGTGGTTTGGTCTCTTAACCCCCAAAATTACTGTATCCTGTAGTTGCACAAGGGTCAATAGGAGAAACTACAGTGTACAATAGTGGGACCAGAAAATCAACACTACTGGAAATGTCAGATTTTGCGGGCCTTCGAGTCAGAAGATTTGACAGGATTACTTTTAAATGTACTAAAGACTTAAATTAGCCATATATGGCTCAGCAGGGACCAGATGAATTTTAATCCATGTAATGGCAGGGTGGTTATACAGAGCTAACTTTGATCAGTGTATTCTGACTGTGGGGAAGTCTCCCCGCTGTCAGAATACAATAGAGCAGCAGGGAGGATTCCTCCATCCACCTTGAATGTGTGGATGGGAGAATTGGATAATTTTTTTTGTTCAACCCGCTAGTTGAAGGAAAAAAATTATGAATCTATGGCCAGCCTTACTTTTTAGCATAGTTGCTTTGGTTACTATTTAGATGTGAGGAGACTCTATAGTTAAAGTGGGACAGATGGGAAGTGCAGTTGAAGCCACAATATGAAAGTATTTATAGCAAGTGAGAAAGTACTTTCTATCTAGAAATAACCACTTTTTATGTGAAAAAAGTAGAATTATAGGAACCTCGTTTTTTTTTTTTATATGTGCCTGCCTGAGATTGTCCTTATCTTCTTTTATAGAAGACATTGCCACAGGTACAGGAAATAAAGGGAAATCTCTCAAAATGGGACCCAGAGAACAACAAAAAAGCATTTCAAACACTTACAGACCAGAAGATTTGGCTGCTTAATGACTAGGCCATTTTTTGTGATACAGCACTGCGTCGCTTTAACTGACAATTGCACGGTAGTGCGACGCTGTACCCAAACAAAATTGATGTCCTTTTTTTTCCCACAAAGAGAGCTTTTGGTGGTATTTGATCACCTCTGTGGTTTTTATTTTTTGCACTATAAACAAAAAAAAAAAAACATATTTTTTACTTTTTGCTATAATAAATATCCCAAAAATGACTCATTGATGACCAGCTTTACTCACTAATCTCATAGTATGCTCCTAACCGAGGACAATCCAAATTTTTTCAATCCCTCTTTCTCACCCTAGCTCCAATGCTGGAAGGCATGGTCCTTTACGGCGGAGATTCAAACATAGCATTTGACGCAGGAAGGGATAAGTCTAGACCCCCGGGAAGGGATGGTGTGCGCCCCACCAGACAGAGTCTCAATTTAGCCAGACAAATCTTCCAACAGGGTCTGCTGGATGCCTGGAGGGAACTAAATCCTGGAACTCGGGATTATATGCATTATTCCAGCCCCCACAATACTTTCGCCAGAATTGATCACTTTTTCATTATGCAAAAACACATCCCGCTGGTGCGTAAGGCGATCATTAAGGACTCTGTCTGGTCGGACAACTCCTTCCTTCTCTTAATCATACACAAACCTGTGGAAAATTGGAAATTAAATGCCTCCTTACTTAGCAATCCCTCACATGTCAATGAACTTAGCAAAGATATCCAGGAATATTTCTTACATAATGATGTTGATAATATCTCTCCCATCACATTGTGGGCAGCCCACAAAGCCTATGTAAGGCGTAAGCTTATCCAACTGTCCGCTAAAATTAAAAAAGCCCGCAAACTGGAAATAGCCAGACTTGAAAGTGAATTTTCTCACTTCAGTAAACGCAACCCCACTTCGAAATCGGCAGCTAGGCTTGAATCCGCGTGCATGGCTCTTAATTTGTCTCTTACGCCTGTTGCGGAGAATAGTTTGCGATGGGATGGAGGGAGGTTCTATTATCAAAAGGACAAATTGGGTGCTATGTTGGCACGCAGGCTTACTCCAAGATTGGGGGTGCGCACTTTACCTAAGATACGTTTAAGTAATGGTTCCCTATCCCAGAATCCTCTGAAAATCATGAAATCCTTTCATGATTTTTACCGTTCTTTATACAGTACTCATGGGTCGGAATCCTCGTCTAACACAATTGATTCTTATCTGGGCTCACTGAAGATCCCTAAGCTCCGAGAGCATCATAAGGACAGCCTTGAAAATCCTATTTCTGCGGAGGAAGTTTCTCAGGTCATTCATGACCTCAAAAATGACTCTGCCCCTGGTCCAGATTGCTTTTCAGCCCCGTATTACAAACATTTCTCCCAGCAGCTTTCTCCATATCTAGCTCGCTTTTATAATCAGCTACGAGCAAGGGGACAACTAGACAAGACGCTTAATTCAGCTTTCATTACAGTACTACCAAAGCCAGGTAAGGACACTAGCTGTACAGCTAATTACAGGCCCATATCTTTGATCAACAATGATCTAAAAATCTTAACTAAAATCTTAGCTAATAGAATATCCTCCTTTATAAGCCTGTATATTCATAGGGATCAGGTGGGCTTCATTCCTGGGAGACAGGGTCCAGACCAGATTAGGAGAGCGATAGACATAGTTTCGTTACTAAACTCTGGCTGGGACAAAGGACTCCCTCAGCAGGGATTCGTGCTGTCTCTGGATCTAATGAAAGCTTTTGACTCTGTCTCCTGGGCCTTCCTGTTCCCGATACTACAGAAGTGGGGTTTTGGTCGAACCTTTATGAATATAATAGGAGCACTATACGACACTCCGGGAGCACAAGTAAAAATGCAGGGCTATTATTCAGACTCTTTTCCGATTCTAAATGGTACTAGACAAGGCTGCCCTTTGTCCCCATTGATTTTTGCCGTAGTCATCGAGACACTAGCTATCGCCATCCGGGATAATCCGGACATACATGGAGTGCGTTGTGGCCAACAAACCCACAAGTGCGCTCTCTTTGCAGATGATGTTTTACTTTTCATCACCTCACCACATACTTCTTTACCTAACTTATACAAGGTGCTCAATGACTTCGGCAAGGTATCTGGTCTTAGGGTTAATTACTATAAATCTATGTCTCTAAACATTAATCTACCGACCCCCATGATGGCCTTGCTCAAAAACGACTTCCGATTCAGTTGGGGGGAAAAAATGATCCCCTATCTGGGTATCAACCTTACTTCATCAATTGACAATCTCCATAATGCTAATTTCCCTCCACTTTTTTGTAAATTAGGAGAGGACTTATCAAGATGAGACAAAATGGGGCTATCTTGGTTAGGTAGAATTAATTCTGTGAAACTAACTTTGCTACCACGAGTTCTTTATCTCTTTCAGTCCTTACCTGTACCTATCCCCAAAGACCACCTCAGGAAGTTTCAATCTAAAATTATTAAATTTACATGGGGTGGGAAGGGACATAGGATTTCCAGGGAGACTCTGTTCAGGAGCAGGGATCAAGGAGGAGTGGGTTTACCTAATCTTCTCTGGTATCACCAGGCAGCACAACTTTCCCAACTGTCCACTGTATACTCTAGGGTTGCTCACCCAGATTGGGTACATATGGAACGACAGGCTATCCCTCAATTTACTTTAGATTACATTATCTGGTCCCATCCTAGATCTAGGCCTGCCATAATGGTCCCTAGACTTTCCCACTCCCTGACACTGTGGGACTCTCTCAAACATAACCCTCGAATAGTATCAAATTGGCAACCGTTGTCCCACATTTTCCGAAATCCTCTTTTTCCTCCAGGCATGGACATACAAGCATTCCAATGGTGGCTAGATAAGGGGATGTATAGAATAGGACATTATGCTAATCCTAGGGGACCCCTCACTTTGACCCACTGCATCAACAAACTCGACATGCCCAACACAGAAAGATTTCGTTTCAGACAGATATTTCACTTTCTGCAGTCTCTTGGATCCCCCAGTCATACCCCACTTTCGATCACGGAATATGAACGGTGGTGTGGTCAAGCTGTGGAGCAGAGGGGCGGGATCTCAGTGATTTACCGATCCCTAGCTAGGGCTGAGACTAAATCACTCTTCATGCGAGAATGGGAGAATGATCTTCATCACACATGGAGTGTTGAGGAATGGCATAGGGCTTCTATTGCTGCTTCTAAGGGCATTTTGAATATAGCTTTAATTGAAAGTCCTTATGCGATGGTATATGGTCCCTCTCAAAATCTCCAAAATCTACCCCAGTGCTTCCCCTTTGTGCTTTCGAAATTGTGGGCATATTGGGTCCATGTTACACATTTGGTGGAACTGCCCTAAGCTCCGGGGTTTATGGAATAGAATCTTTTATACCATTAGGAAAATAACGGGTTTCCCAATCCAAAAGTCTCCTCAGCTAGCTCTCCTGAATTTTCCCTGCCCTAAAACTCCTAAAGTAGTTCAACGACTTATTATGTTCATTATCCTAGGGACCAAACTCACAATTTCACGGGCCTGGAAGAAATCTACTGTTTCCTTTCTCTTGGTTAAGAGAAAGATCTCAGGGATCATGGCCCAGGAGAAGACGGTTAGTCTTCTCCTGGACACTACCTCTAAACACGATGCTATCTGGGAGCCATGGGTTAAATACATTTCTCCAACACCTTTGTCTACAACTTGACCTGGACCTATATGGTTGAGCGAGTACCGCACCATCTTAGGATGTATCATTCCTGGTTCTCTATCCCCTCTTTTCTTTTCTCTCTCCTTTCCTATCTTCTTCTTCTTTTTACACTATAGATTATTGGCGTACAGGTTAGACTACTTTGCTAACACTTATGCCCCGTACACACGATCGGATTTTCCGACAGAAAATGTGTGATAGGACCTTGTTGTCAGAAATTCCGACCATGTGTAGGCTCCATCACACATTTTCCATTGGATTTTCCGACACACAAAGTTTGAGAGCAGGCTATAAAATTTTCCGACAACAAAATCCGTTGTCGGAATTTCCGATCGTGTGTACACAAATCCAAAGCACAAAGTGCCACGCATGCTCAGAATAAATAAAGAGATGAAAGCTATTGGCTACTGCCCCGTTTATAGTCCCGACGTACGTGTTTTACGTCACCGCGTTCAGAATGATCGGATTTTCCGACAACTTTGTGTGACCGTGTGTATGCAAGACAAGTTGAGCCAACATCCGTCGGAAAAAATCCTAGGATTTTGTTGTCGGAATGTCCGATCAATGTCCGACTGTGTGTACAGGGCATTACAGAAGCTACTATAACCCATTCCTTTCTTATAGATGATAGGCTTATTCAGATGCCTAACAAAGCTTATTTAATGCAGACTGGACCTATGGTTCGATTTTCCTCACTAATTGGATAGCCGCATGCAAATCTTACCATAAGCTCTACTAGTTATTCTGTCCTTCTGGGTATCATACTCATGATAGACACCTCATATTTGAATTCACCTCTCCTATTAAAGACTTTACTTCATTATTATTTCATCATATATCACTGGTTTAAAGGTATGGCTTCTCCTGAGTGGTGGACCTCCTCTCCTGGCACAGCGAGTTCCCATGTGGGGTGCTGGAGTAGGGGAGTGGCCCCTCTTTTCGGAGTCGGTTTTATGGAATTCAATATAATGCTGATGACATATGTTTCTTTGTCCTAAAAGCAGTTTATGCTCTGTCTGCTACTTTATGGGTATATGTTGGACTTGTGATTGTACCTGTAATCTTGATCATCCTTTTTTGTTTTGTTAACTTTTCAATAAAAACTATTGAAATAAATATCCCAAAAATGTTTTTAAAAAACAAATTTCTTCCTCAGTTTAGGCCAATATATATTCTTCTACATATTTTTGGTAAAAAAAAAAAAAATATATAAGCGTATATTGATTGGTTTTCACAAAAGCTATAGCGTCTACAAAGTTTTTTAGCATTTTTATGGCATTTTTTGTTTTTTACTAGTAATGGATCTGCGCTTTTTAGGAGTACTGCGACATTGCGGCGGACAGATCGGACACTTTTGACACATTCTTAACACAATCCTATTGGGGGGATACAGTAATTTGGGGGGTAAAACACCAAACCACTAAGTACAATGAGGGACCAGGAATCCAGATCAGGAATAAGTGGTGAGGAGAGGTGCGTATTAAAATGTGTCCTCCACAGGGAACCCTTTATTTTATAGTTTTATGTTAGCATTAGAGTCACTTTTTTGAGCTGTCTTCTTGTAATGGAAGGATTACCTTGACCTTAGCGTAATATAATTAGTTAAGTGGCTTCTATGATGAAATATTAAGGTAGCATCAATAAATGTACCATCATCCAGAAATCAATAATCAAAGGGGTTGGAAGCCAGATCCCCAGTCAGGCGACCAAAAATAGGAGCAAATTGGACTATTCCGGTACAATAATAGTGGGTAATAATATGAAGCATATAACGACGATAATAAAAATTATAATTGTTTTTATTGATGCAGAGGACAAAACAATGGTAATAGAATAAAACATAATAAAAGTACAAGTATATCACCAGTGGGATCATTGGTATACAGTACAACACAAAATCACAGATATCATATTCCTCAACTAGCTTCGCGGACATAAACCGCTTCATCAGGAGGGAATCTAGAGATGATTTATTCTGACTAAACAGTCTGAACCTGACAAATAGAAAATATACAATAGAGTTTACCAATATACATAGTAAATACAATTATATTCCAGTATCAACATTCACAACAGGGTAATACAAAGTTGTGGGGGGAACAGGGGCGAATCTGCTTACCCAGGTCCCAACAGACCCCAGGCGCGCGGCCCCACCGCCCGAGGGTGATCTCCCACGGCGACCTGGGGGAACTAACAGAATGACGGGGGTAATAAGCATAAGATAAATATTATAAAGTAATAGGTAACCTAGATAACCGCACACAGGAAGTGAAGCATAAAGCGATGAAAGTAATGATGGAAAATTGGTGGTGACAAAGTGGGTGACTGGTGAAAGATGTGAGAGATGACATGAAGTGAACCTTCAAGTGCAAGGGGTAAATAGGATTAGGTATGGTGACCAATGAAGTGAAAAAGAGTACTGAAAAACAGAAGGCAAAATGGTGTTATGTGGTGTGGAGGTGAGAAGGTGAGAGGTGAAGGAATGGGGACAGAGGAGGAGAAGGAAAGTGGATGGGGCTGGGGACAGGGGGAGGGAGGAGGGAGGTGAGGGAAGGATAGCGCCAGTTTGAGGTTAGTACCTACCTATCCTTTCACCCAAGTCCCGTACCCCTGGGCAGTAGTATTGGTTTTATCTAACACACTGGTTTTTCCCCTGCAGTTGCCCTAGGCTGAGGTTAACACGCTTTGATTTGTGTTCACCCATCGCTTACAGTTCGTATTGTCTTTCCATCCACCCTATGATGGCATCTGCCCTGGCAGGGTGCTTCCCCTGGGAATTCATCTGTGCTTATACTAGTACCAGGTACCTGTACTCCCCATTCACCTTAGTTCACACTGTCACATCCCCCTTCTGTCCCTCCTTCCCCCCCTTTCCCCTTCCTTCCTTCCTTCCATCCCTCCTCCCCCCCCATTTTTCCCTGTTCCTTCTTTTCCTTCCCCCCCTTCCCTCCCCCCCTTCCCCCCCGGCAGTCCCTATCCTTCCCTCACCTCCCTCCTCCTGTCCCCAGCCCCATCCCCTTTCCTTCTCCTCCTCTGTCCCCATTCCTTCACCTCTCACCTTCTCATCTCCACACCACATAACACCATTTTGCCTTCTGTTTTTCAGTACTCTTTTTCACTTCATTGGTCACCATACCTAATCCCTTTTACCCCTTGCACTTGAAGGTTCACTTCATGTCATCTCGCACATCTTTCACCGGTCACCCACTTTGTCACCACCAATTTTCCATCATTACTTTCATCGCTTTATGCTTCACTTCCCGTGTGCGGTTATCTAGGTTACATATTAATTTATAATATTTATCTTATGCTTATTACCCCCTTCATTCTGTTAGTTCCCCCAAGTCGCCGTGGGAGATCACCCTCGGGCAGTGGGGCCGCGTGCCTGGGATCTGTTGGGACCTGGGTAAGCAGATTCGCCCCTGTTCCCCCCACAACTTTGTATTACCCTGTTGTGAATGTTGATACTGGAATATAATTGTATTTACTATGTATATTGGTAAACTCCATTGTATATTTTCTATTTGTCAGGTTCAGACTGTTTAGTCAGAATAAATCATCTCTAGATTCCCTCCTGATGAAGCAGTTTATGTCCGCGAAACTAGTTGAGGAATATGATATCTGAGATTTTGTGTTGTACTGTATACCAATGATCCCACTGGTGATATACTTGTACTTTTATTATGTTTTATTCTATTACCATTGTTTTGTCCTCTGCATCAATAAAAACAATTATAATTTTTATTATCGTCGTTATATGCTTCATATTATTACCCACTATTATTGTACCGGAATAGTCCAATTTGCTCCTATTTTTGGTCGCCTGACTGGGGATCTGGCTTCCAACCCCTTTGATTATTGATTTCTGGATGATGGTACATTTATTGATGCTACCTTAATATTTCATCATAGAGGCCACTTAACTAATCGTATACATTGGGTGGATAACACACCCGGAACCATGTCGAGTTGAATGCTTGGGTGGACTGTTTTAGTGGATGGGTCATCTTTTGCCCTCCACCCTACAGACCCCAGTTATTCCACCCTTCATTTTTAATTTACCCCCACTGACACATACACACTGTGTCTTTGAGGGGGGCCTCTCTCTACATGTAATTTTATCCCATTATATTACCACTATGGCTAATTATCAGCCCCGATGCAACCCTCCGAGACAGATGCCCATTAGGTTGGCCAGACACTTTTACCCTGGCTACCCACTCCCTTATCCACATGTTTTTACCCAATCATGTGGTTCTGTCCTTGGCCCTCCTTAACTTATATGCAATGTATGCAATTAGGTGTCTATGGGTTTATGCCTCGGAGGGACCATTGCACCGGTTTCTAGGGTATTTATCAATCCCTAGTTCACCCATTCAAGTTTTCCAAGTTCCTTTAATTATTCAATTAATCCCTTTTTTATGCTTGATTAACCTCCCAATCGTTGTTTTTCATATTTTGTGTATTGGGACTCTGCTTTCCCAGTGCTGGTCCTGGCCAGGGCGCCGCGCGGGCCCCTCCTCCTGTGTTTTCCCGCGGAGGCCTGGTGAGGTCCCTGGTGGAGGGATCGGTCCCGGACACGGGACCGCCCCCTCCTCTTGCACTGGTCTTGGCGGGGACCTTATTCCCGTGGCCAGATGGCCGGTGCGCATGCGTGCATGCGCGACCCCTTCGCGCGCACGCCTTGTGGAACCTCTGACCCTGTGACATCATGCGCCGGCGTCCCATCGGGGCGTGGTGCAGCGTCGCAGGGTCGGGAGCTATAAATGGCAGGCTATGCCTGTTAGCCTGACGGTCGGTCCTTGACCCCCAGGTCTCTGTATCCTAACCAGCCTAGCGCCAGTTTGAGGTTAGTACCTACCTATCCTTTCACCCAAGTCCCGTACCCCTGGGCAGTAGTATTGGTTTTATCTAACACACTGGTTTTTCCCCTGAAGTTGCCCTAGGCTGAGGTGAACATGCTTTGATTTGTGTTCACCCATCGCTTACAGTTCGTATTGTCTTTCCATCCACCCTATGATGGAATCTGCCCTGGCAGGGTGCCTCCCCTGGGAATTCATCTGTGCTTATACTAGTACCAGGTACCTGTACTCCCCATTCACCTTAGTTCACACTGTCACATCCCCCTTCTGTCCCCCCTTCCCCCCCTCCCCCTCCCCTTTCCCCTTCCTTTCTTCCATCCCTCCTCTCCCCCCCCATTTTTCCCTGTTCCTTCTTTTCCTTCCCCCCCTTCCCTCCCCCCCTTCCCCCCGGCAGTCCCTATCCTTCCCTCACCTCCCTCCTCCTGTCCCTAGCCCCATCCCCTTTCCTTCTCCTCCTCTGTCCCCATTCCTTCACCTCTCACCTTCTAACCTCCACACCACATAACACCATTTTGCCTTCTGTTTTTCAGTACTCTTTTTCACTTCATTGGTCACCATACCTAATCCCTTTTACCCCTTGCACTTGAAGGTTCACTTCATGTCATCTCTCACATCTTTCACCAGTCACCCACTTTGTCACCACCAATTTTCCATCATTACTTTCATCGCTTTATGCTTCACTTCCCGTGTGCGGTTATCTAGGTTACCTATTACTTTATAATATTTATCTTATGCTTATTACCCCCATCATTCTGTTAGTTCCCCCAGGTCGCCGTGGGAGATCACCCTCGGGCGGTAGGGCCGCGCGCCTGGGGTCTGTTGGGACCTGGGTAAGCAGATTCGCCCCTGTTCCCCCCACAACTTTGTATTACCCTGTTGTGAATGTTGATGTTGGAATATAATTGTACTTACTATGTATATTGGTAAACTCCATTGTATATTTTCTATTTGTCAGGTTCAGACTGTTTAGTCAGAATAAATCATCTCTAGATTCCCTCCTGATGAAGCGGTTTATGTCCGCAAAACTAGTCGAGGAATATGATATCTGAGATTTTGTGTTGTACTATATACCAATGATCCCACTGGTGATATACTTGTACTTTTATTATGTTTTATTCTATTACCATTGTTTTGTCCTCTGCATCAATAAAAACAATTATAATTTTTATTATCGTCGTTATATGCTTCATATTATTACCCACTATTATTGTACCGGAATAGTCCAATTTGCTCCTATTTTTGGTCGCCTGACTGGGGATCTGGCTTCCAACCCCTTTGCTTAGCGTAATATAGTTAAACATAAATACACTTCTAACTAACTAATAAAGATAATAATAAAAAACAAATCCACTCCACCCATACATGCTTTACTATGCGCCTCTTTATCTTCATTTTAGGGCACATTCCCTTCATTGGGTAATCGAGTGGAATGGATTGTGGTATATGGATCCTGTGCGGAGACCTGACAGGTACTATTCAGGACTCTGTTAGAGATTTTCCCCTAATTTCTGTTCTGAAAACAACTTTTTACCATACAGGAAGTGAGGGAAAAGTCTGCTACAGGAACACTGAATTCCCCTACTCAATTTATAAGAGGTTGTATTTCGTTTTGTTGTTGTTGGAGAGATTTAAATTTATTGGGTGCAACCTTTTTACCCAACAGGAAGTCAAGGAATCTCTCCAAGGAGCCTCTGATAGCAGTAAAACCTGATAGGAACTCTAATTCTTGCCTACGCTATCTGAATCTGAAAAATGGTTTAGCTATAGATACCCTTTAATATACAGTTAGCTTCTTCTTAATTCCCCTTAGTTCCTTTAGTCCCTACTAACCAGTTTTAAATGCTGATAGCTATTTTTTTATACCCACAGACACTAATTACAGGGTTTATCTGTACACCCACTGACACCAATGATACAACTGTTTTTTGCACCTACCAGCAGCAGAGAAAAAGGGGTTGATTTACTTAAAATGGAGAATGCAAAATCTGGTGCAGCTGTGCATGGTAGCCAATCAGTTTCTAATTTCAGCTTGTTTTATTAAACTTTGGCAGAAAACCTGGAAGCTGATTGGCTTCTATGGAGAGCTGCACCAGATTTGACATTTTCCAGTTTTAGTGAATCAACCCCAATGGTACATAGTATGTTACCTAGTCCTGACCAAAGCATTTTTTTTGTCTCAACAATTGCTAAATGCTAAGTGTTCCCAACAGTTTTTTCACATATCTACAGTGTTTACCAGTCTTTGGTACATGTAAGCAGTCCAGGACAGTCTTTTTCAACTTGGAGACAGTCTCTGTAACATATACCGTAAATAGTATTAGCAGATTTTAGGTAAGGTTAGCTATCTTGTTACTTAAAAAGCTAAATAAAAACCTTTTTGAAGAAAAAAATGTCTTTATATTGGCCCTACATTGTTATACAGATAAAGATTAAATTGCATCTGATGAACCATGCCTCGCATAGTGAGCTGTATTGAAATTTCTCCACAGTATGCACTGCTTTATTTTAGGCCCTCTTTCTCACTTCCTCTGGTGGGATTCAGGTACCCACTCTGACCCTTGAATAGAAAGGAAATCGTTCTCTGGGGACACTTGTTCTGGTGACAATGGAAGTATATGTGAACCTTTACCTTGCAAAACAACACAATCAATTTAAAGTAGTGAAAGGTAAAATTTCTGTGTATACACATAAAAAAACTGTATAAATACCCTTTTCCTTTTTTTAGAAGTGATCACATACCTTCTGTTCTCAGCTGCATAATGAGCTCAGAGAGAAAGGGGAGGAGAAACAGCAGCACACTGGTTTTCCCAGTGAATGGCTCTGTGGGGGGGCATATCATTGGAAGAAATCAAGATAAGTTCCCAACAAAGCTAAAAAACTGACTATGCTGTGTTCTCATGCACATTGTTGATTCATTTTTAAACAGAGAGTAGAGGAAGGAGCATCTTTTTGTCATACAATTACATGGTACAGCAAGCACATATCAGGAATATCAAGTGTTGGGGTAACATATTCTTTAAATAAGAAGTGATTTTCCTCACTTTGGAGAGGTTTCCTCCCACTTAGTGTTATATATCTGAAACAGGAAGTGAAAGGAAATTTGCCCAACTGTATATAGGCACTTAAAAAAGAAAAAAATCACAGGGTCATGCTTTAAATAATTGCATTTAAACAGAGCTATCAAATAACACTGAACAGTGCTTTAGTCTATATTATCAAAGTATTAATACACATCCATTAGCTTATAAATATTTGAGCATGACTTTTTTGTGCTGAATTTAAAGTTTTAGGTCCATGGTGTTTGCACATTCAAAGCCGTCCTTCCAAAGCAGGCATACAATCACAGCATGATTAAGGAACAGAAAATGCTGTGAAATCATAGACTTAATGGCAATGAAACGTAAGGTATTGTTTCACTCAGAATGAGCAAGAAAGGACCACCAAAAAAACAAATTGTAAGGGCACAGTATGGAAGAAAAGAGAAAATGTATTGTGTAAGTAGTACAGAACGAGAGAGTAAAAGAGAAGGAGGATAGAGGGTAAAGATATTAGGAAATAGAGACCGAGAAAGAAAAAGAAGATGACAGCAAATGCTGGAGGCATGAGTTAATATAAACTAGCTTCAGGAAAAGTGGACAGGCCTTATGAAAAAAAGCTACTATTCACTAAAGCACTTTGAAATCAACTGTTGAAGCTGGACAGATCAGAGTCCATAATACTATTTGTGGTAAAATGCATTGATAGAGGTTGGACAAACCCAAAACTATATGAAGAGAATGGGGGAGCCAGTACCCATTGCTAGGATGGCAAACTGTGTCCACCTCTTTGGGTGAAGATGGGGGCAGGGCTAATAACAATACATACTGAAGAGGTAAAAATTGCTGTTCAAATATGGGACTTATGCCCCGTACACACGGTTGGATTTTCCGATGGAAAATGTCCGATCGGAGCGTGTTGTCGGAAATTCCGACCGTGTGTGGGCTCCATCGGACATTTTCCATCGGATTTTCCGACACAAAAAGTTTGAGAGTAGGATATAAAATTTTCCGACAACAAAATCCGATCGCGTCAATTCCGACCGTGTGTGGCCTTTTCCGACGCACAAAGTGCCACGCATGCTCAGAAGAAATTCCGACACGGAACAGCTCGGTCTAGTAAAATTAGCGTTCGCAATGGATACAGCACTTTCATCACGCTGCAATGTTAAAAATGGTTTAATACAGCGCACTCTCTTCTTCTTTATAATGTGACAAGAATTAAGTATTTTTGCTGCTCATATTCACACACACTTCTCACAAACTTTTTTTTTTTTTCCTTGGGATTCCCTGAATATATTGTTATTTGTCACATCTGACATAAATTTTTTTTTTTTTATTTGAAGCCGAGGAATGCTATACCTGGCTCAATCTGGGCTCCTCCACATGTTGCTGCCTGGAAGGCCCAGGTTGGGAGTCAGAAGCCTCAGCTGGGGGGGAAGGAAGCGTGGAAGGAAGACTGGAGAGTGATGACCTGGGTTCAGTCTGGCCTGCCAGAAAATGCAGCCTGTCATAGTACCACATCCTGGGGACATAGATGTCATCTGCTGCTCCAGATCTCTGTGAATCCTGGACTTTCTGGCGCTCCCTTACATATGTGCTCCTCAGGCCACCAATTAGGATCTTCAAATATGTGATGCCTGCCGTAGGGATCACCTGCTTCACAATTTCCAACAATTGATCCAGCACTGCCTTCCTCTTTGTTTGGTTCCTGTAATGTGGGTGGTTGATCTCCCACAGACAGGGCAGCTCCCTGAACATGTCAATAAATATTGCCATGAAGTCATTATCTTGTAAGATATCCATTTTCACTGCAAGACACAACACAAGACAAACCCTAATGTCAGGCCAAACTCTACTAATCTTGTTACAATATAGGCCTCAATGTAGAAGCAGTATAGGCACAAGTATGTCTCTTACCTTCGTTCTTACGATCGGCACCTCCAATGCTCCTTCCTCCGCTCACAGATCGTACGTGTGTTACGCTTTATACAAACTGCGCATGCGTGTAACTCCGCCCACCCCTGACGTTCTTTCTAGTCTATTCCCCGCCTCTTTTCATTCTGCGCAGTGGGAGAAGAGCACATGGCGGATACACAGCAGGTGCGTACTAATTACAGGAACGAGGAGGAGGAGGAGGAAAGCCCGGATCCGGACACGTCCCGATCCAGAGGGAGAAGATTTAAGGCCACAAATATGTCCTTTGGGGAGATGTTGGAGATGGTGGACATCCTGAAGAAGGCCGACTATGATGGAAAGTATGGTCAAGATCATTGCAAAAGTGGTCAAAAGTCTGCACTGGAATTTTGGGGTACGACGATCGAAAGATCAGCTCAGGAAGGACCTGAAATTAAGAGAGCCCGAGCAGTACAGAAAGATCCAGAGAGTGCTGCAAAAAAGTAAGTAGTTGTGCTGTGTTCTTATTCTTTTTGTCTTTATTACGTTCATGCTGCTCCATATGCTTTTTTTAAATGTTGTACAGTTTAAAATGGCAATTTTAATGTTCATGGGACCATTATTCGTTCATATCAAACATTTTTATTTCGGCCTCTAAAACACCATTGTTTACGCCATATGCATTTTCCTACATTTTTTAGGGCCTACTTGTATGAAAAATATTTGGCTGTGTAGATGGCTTTGTTACTAGAATGAAATGCAAACTAGATTCTGTGTAAAGAGAGGACACCGAGCAGCTGTTTTCACATCTGGACACTGGAGCACTAGTGTGGGACACAAGAACACCATTTTTATTAGGGGGGCCCACACAGGTGCTCCATTGTATACTATAGGGGGGTCTCCATCTGTGAAGCTTGTACAAAACAGGTAAAGTATTGCAGGTTAACAAAGGACACAAAAAAGCTACATCTTGGAACTCTGCTAAAATTGACAATTGTACCCCACTTCCAAGCAAGGTTTCCTATTTATAGTTCTGCCATCAAATATCTGTGTGCTAATTATACCATTTTTGTTTTACATAGGGGAGAAAAGACTCGGAGGACACCCCTCATCCGAGGAGACCAGAGACCCCCCACCTCTGGAAGAAGGGGAAATACCCCAAACACAAGCTGAGCAGGAGGAGGAAGAAGATGTGGTGGAAATTGGCACCACAACAGGTGAGTGTCTGCGACCACAGACTCAGGTAAGAGATGGATGCTGGAAGATTTTTGATACCTGTTTTTGTTTGGTTACTCTCTTTTTAGGTGATCGTGATGTTATGGATCGAGATCCTTTCACATCAGAAAGTGCCAAGATCCTGATCAGGGAGATCATGGGGTGTAATTTACAATTGGAAAACCTCAAGAAAAAAATCAATGATGTTATTCAAAAAAATAATAACATCATTGATGTTTTGGGGCGAATTTAAAACCCCACAAAATCGCTTTTCTTTTTTTGTGTGCTACAATCTTTAAAATTTTTGAGCGATGTTTCGAAAATCCAAATTTGGAGGATGCACACAGTGTGCCAACATGTGCTATCTGCCATCACGGGAGATCAGTGGACGCGTTTTGGGGGTGTAACCCCTTCCTCAATAATAAAGTAGCTGAGAGGAAGGGGTTTCTCCCCCAAAACACATCCCTTGATCCCCCGTGATGGCAGTTAGCACATGTTGACATTCGTAAATTGGTGTGCATCTTCAAAATTTGGCTTTTCCTGGGGTGACTTCACCCCATCTGAATGCAATATCAAACACAGTTTCTAAATACTCATGTCTGATATTGCCTTCAATTTCTACCAAATGTGAACTTTGTAAGTTCAAGATTTGTGTCTTTCTTGTTGTTTTGAAACATGCCTGTTTTATCTTAAATGGACATTTCTATTTTTGATAATGCCACCCCAAAAATTGTTATACAACAAACATGTTGGTTTGTTTTAAAAACCTTTTCGAAAATGCACATGTGATTGTGCAGGTATTAAAAAGTTTGTTAATCGAGAATGTGTGGATTATTGTCTCAACGCTACAACACTTTTGTGGTGATGTAATTGCTGTTTTCTGAGAAAATGGTGGTTATTTCCTAAGGGCAAATCCTCTTTGCACTACAAGTGCAGTTTCAGTGCAGTTTCAAGTGCATTTGTAGTATAAAATGTGTCTACGCCTTTAGTAAATAACACCCAACAATGCTTTGTATAAGGTTACACAATCACGCAATTTTCAGGACTCCCCACATTGCTGTCAGGGTCAGCTAAAACAAACACAAGCAGTAAATGTCACCAAAGATTAGCTTTTTTTTATTTGATAAATGCTTCACAAATTGTCTGGTATATTGATGGCCCCCCTACCCGCAAAGAACTCAAGGTATCTTAACCGGACATCACGGGCACTCAGGGAGGGCAAGCCAGGACGGCCACTTTCAAGCGCTGTCAGGGTTGGATCATGTAGAATTCCGGCCTCAGGCCCAACTGAGCCATCATAGTTGGCAGAATGTTTGCGTAAAAAGTTATGGAGAACACAGCATGCCAGGATTAGATGATTAAGTTTATACTCCGCCATATGGATGGGTGTCAGAAATAGGCGGAACCGGCTGGCCATGATTCCAAATATGTTCTCCACCACTCTTCTGGCTCTGGCCAGCCGGTAATTAAAAACCCTCTGTTCCGGGGTGAGGGTCCTCATCGGGAATGGCCGCATAAGATGGTCCCCCAGTGCAAATGCTTCATCCGCAACGAAGATGAATGGGAGTCGTTCCACATTGTCCTCTGGAGGTGGCAAGTCCAAGCTGCCATTCTGGAGATGCCTGTAGAACTCCGTCTGGGCGATGACTCCACCATCGGACATCCGGCCATTCTTCCCCACGTCCACATACAAGAAGTCGTAATTAGCCGACACCACCGCCAACATCACAATACTATTGAACCACTTGTAATTATAATAGTATGACCCCGAGTTGGGTGGTGGGACGATGTGGACGTGTTTCCCATCAATTGCCCCTCCGCAGTTAGGAAAGTCCCACCGCTGGGCAAAGTGGGAGGCCACAGTCTGCCATTCCTGTGGTGTGGAAGGGAACTGTTGAGGAAAACAAAAATAAATTACTATTTTTGCACATAAACATGGCAAGCAGATTAGGTACAAACATTCTTGGCCAACCTCCAGATAGCATTTATTAAGGGGAAATTAACACCAAAGTATAAGGTACACCTATCATATTCAACCTCCCCCCCCCCCTCTCATGGGCCATTTCTAAAATTATAAGGGGGGTGGAATCTTGGACAGGTAACCCTCTTCACTTCATTGAGAGATGAATGTCTAAATACAGGGTATTACTTGGAACAGCCCCTCCTTAGTTACACTATTGGCAGCCCACTGGACAGGTAAGAAGTGTCATAATACAAAGATATAAATACACACTGTACACATTTGAGGACATTTGGACATTCTGATATTACCTATCAAGATAATAATAGAATACAAAAACTTTAAACAGTACCATTGGAAAGTATACAGGCAGGCCCTTGCACTACATGCTTTGGGGAATTCATCCATACATCTGACCACAAAAGAGATGGGTATAGTGTGTATGGGTTTGGCAAAGTCAGCAGATAGATGATTGAGGATAGATAGAGAATTGGTATCAGCTGACTTAGCAGTTGGGGGGAGGGAGGGTTTAGAAAAATGACTTGGGAACACTACAAAAAAAGCCTCTGGCACTCTGCCTGAATTTAAAGCACAAATCACATTTCTAAACATTTTAGGGGGTGTTTGGGGTAAAGCACTACTATGGAGCTGATAAAATACATTGTTAAGTGACTACATGAGGTGAATATAGGGCAGGAGAGCATGTTGGGGAGGTAAGTGAAGGCAGATATGTATGAAGGACTAAAAAAATAATTATATAAAAATCCAGCATGAATGAGGATAAAGGGGACATTCACAGCATATTACAATCATGGTAATTAGGGAATGAGGAAAGAAATACAAGATATTAGCAAACATTAAATACAATAAAATGTGATATTAAAGGATAAAAATCTTACCTTAATATACTCCTTCTGCAGGACCTGGATGATGGCAGAACAGGTCTCTGGGATGATGATCCCGAGAGCTTGGTGGGAGATGCCTGTCGGGAACTTGAGGTCCTGCAGGCTTCTCCCTGTCGCCAAATACCGCAGGGTAGCGACCAGCCTCTGCTCCGGAGTAATGGCTTGCCTCATGCAGGTATCCTGCCTGCTAATATAGGGGGTCAGCAGATGGTGAAATACGGGGTCCGTCATCCTGAGAAAGTTCCTGAAATCATCAGGATTATTCTCACGGATCTCACGGAGCAAAGCCATATGAGAGAACTGGTCACGCTGAAGCAACCAATTCTTGGTCCATGAACTCCTCCCCACCCTGTTCATGGACTGGACTTGTGTCAAGGTCAGGACCCCAACACCAAGCCCCCGCACAGCACGAACTCTACGAGGAGTATGTATACGCAACATGGCTATAAAACGGTCGGCTGCTCAGAACGAAGTAACAGAACGCACTGAAGAACAGCAAGGCCTGTGAAGAGCTACCTGAAAAACAGTAACGAATGAACAAGAACACAATGACTAATTAAAGTCACGCAGAACTTGCGTGCACGCACTGAAGAGCAGATACAAACCCACAAGCACAAACTGAACCGCAGAAAACTATCTGAAAGCCACGAGTCTGAAAAAGCGCGAATCATCTCTCACAAAACGTTTACTAACACAAGATTAGGAAAAGTAGCCCAAAGGGTGCCGCGCTTGGTTCTGAACTGGCCTTTTCTAGTCTCGTCGTACGTGCTTGACGTCACCGCGTTGTTGGGGATCAGAAATTCCGAAAACTTTGTGCGACCGTGTGTATGCAAAACAAGTTTGAGCCAACATCCGTCAGAAAAAATCCTAGGATTTTGTTGTCGGAATGTCTGAACAAAGTCCGACCGTGTGTACGGGGCATAACAGTGGCAAAGAAAAAAAATACTCCTTTATTGGTGGTGTTACTGAATGGAAAAAAAATATTCCTGTGTCAGCAGTGTTGCTATGTGGAAAAATAGCACTGCATCAGTGTCAGCGGGAAAAAATTACACTGAATTGCTGATGTCAGTTTGAGGAGAACTGTTAAGCCTCGTACACATGATAGGATTTTCCGATGGGAAACGAGTGACGACAGGCTGTTGGCGGAAAATCCGACCATTTGTACGCTCCATCGGACAATTGTTGTTGGATTTTCCGCGGACAAATGTTGGATGGCAGGTTTTAAAATTCTCAAAGGACAAATGTCTGTCGGATTTTCTGAGCGTGTGTACACAAGTCAGTCAGATAAAAGTCCAAAGTACAAACACGCATGCTCAGAAGCAAGGACAAGCCAGATTCGGTCAGTCTTGTAAACTAGCACTCGTAATAGAAAATTAACAATCGTGACGTGGCAAATTATGAAATCTCGAAAAGCAGCGCACATTCTCTTCTTTACTGGGATAATAATGAAGCTGCTTTGCTGGTGATACTGATTTGCCCCGTACACACGGTCAGACATTGATCGGACATTACGACAACAAGATCCTAGGATTTTTTCAGACGGATGTTGGCTCAAACTTGTTTTGCGTACACACGGTCGCACAAAGTTCTCAGAATTTCCAATCGCCAAGAACGCGGTGACGTCAACCACGTACGACGGGACTAGAAAAGGCCAGTTCAGAACCAAGTGCGGCACCCTTTGGGCTCTTTTTGCTAATCTCGTGTTAGTAAAAGTTTGGTGAGACGATTCGTGCTTTTTCAGACTTGTGGTTTTCAGATAGTTTTCTGCGGTTCAGTTTGTGCTTGTGGGTTTGTATCTGCTCTTCAGTGCATGCAGCAAGCTACGCGTGACTTTCATTAGTCATTGTGTTCTTGTTCATTCGTTGCTGTTTTTCAGATCGCTCTTCACAGGCCTTGCTGTTCTTCAGTGCGTTCTGTTACTTCGTTCTGAGCAGCCGACCGTTTTCTAGCCATGTTGCGTATACGCACTCCTCGTAGAGTTCGTGCTGTGCGGGGGCTTGGTGTTGGGGTCCTGACCTTGAAACAAGTCCAGTCCATGAACAGGGTGGGGAGGAACAGGGTGACCAGTTCTGTCATATGCCTTTGCTCCATGAGATGCGTGAGAATAATCCTGATGATTTCAGGAACTTTCTCCGGATGACGGACCATGTTTTTCACCGTTTGTTGGCTTTGCTGACCCTCTATATTAGCAGGCAGGATACCTGCATGAGGCAAGCCATCACTGCGGAACAGAGGTTAGTCGCCACCCTGCGGTACTTTGCGATGGGGAGAAGTCTGCAGGACTTGAAGTTCTCAACAGGCATCTCCCCCCAGGCTCTGGGGATCATTATCCCAGAGACCTGTTCTGCCATCATCCAGGTCCTGCATAAGGAGTATATGTAGGTAAGATGTATCCTTTAATATCACATTTTATTGTATTTAATGTTTGATAATGTATTGTATTTCTTTCCTCATTCCCTAATTACCATAATTGTAATATGCTGTGAATATCCCCTTTGTCCTCATTCATGCTGGATTTCTATGTAATTTTTTTTGTTGTCCTTCATACATATTTGCCTTCACTTACCTCCCCAGCATGCTCTCCTGGCCCTATATTCACCTCATGTAGTCGCTTAACAATGTATTTTATCAGCTCCATAGTAGTGCTTTAACCCAAACACCCCCTAAAATGTTATTAAAAGTGATTTGTGCTTTAAATTCAGGCAGAGTGCCAGAGGCTTTTTTTTGGGGTGTCCCCAAATCATTTTTAACCCGCCCTCCCCCCAACTGCTAAGTCAGCTGATAACAATTCTCTGTCTATCCTCAATCATCTATCTGCTGACTTTGCCAAACCCATACACACTATACCCATCTCTTTTGTGGTCAGATTTATGGATGAATTCCCCAAAGCATGTAGTGCAAGGGCCTGCCTGTTCAAAGTAATACCCATTATTTAGCCATTAATTTCTCAATAAAGTGGAGAGGGTTACCTGTCCAAGAGTCCCCCCCTATAATGTTTGAAATGGCCCAGGAGAGGGGGGGAGGGGGAATATGATAGGTGTACCTTATACTTTGGTGTTGTAAAATTCCCCTTAATAAATGTTATCTTGATGTTGGCCAAGATTGTTTGTGTCTAATCTGCTTTCCATGTTTTATGTGCAAAAAGACTAATTTTTATTTTTTTTCCTCCACAGTTTCCTTCCACGCCACAGGAATGGCAGACTGTGGCCTCCCACTTTGCCCAGCGGTGGGACTTTCCTAACTGCGGAGGGACAATTGATGGGAAACGCATCCACATCGTCCC
This sequence comes from Lithobates clamitans, assembly GCA_037952925.1. Lineage (NCBI taxonomy): Eukaryota > Metazoa > Chordata > Amphibia > Anura > Ranidae > Lithobates > Lithobates clamitans. The sequence continues at coordinate 179,387 of JBBGZY010000088.1, forward strand.
ACCACCCAACTCGGGGTCGTACTATTATAATTATAAGGGGTTCAATAGTATTGTGATGTTGGCGGTGGTGTCGGCTAATTATGAGTTCCTGTATGTGGACGTGGGGAAGAATGGCCGGATGTCTGATGGTGGAGTCATCGCCCAGACGGAGTTTTACAGGCATCTCCAGAATGACAGCTTGGACTTGCCACCTCCAGAAGACAATGTGGAAGGACTCCCATTCGTCTTCGTTGCGGACGAAGCCTTTGCGCTGGGGGACCACCTTATGTGGCCATTCCCGATGAGGACCCTCACCCCGGACCAGAGGGTTTTTAATTACCGGCTGGCCAGAGCCAGAAGAGTGGTGGAGAACACATTCGGAATTATGGCCAGCCAGTTCCGCCTATTTCTTACACCCATCCATATGGCGGAGTATAAACTGAATCATATAATCCTGGCATGCTGTGTTCTACATAACTTTTTACGGCAACATTCTGCCAACTATGCTGGCTCAGTTGGGCCTGAGGCCGGAATTATAAATGAAACAACCCTTATGGCGCTTGAAAGTGGCCGTCCTGGCTTGCCCTCCCTGAGTGCCCGTGATGTCCGGCTAAGATACCTTGAGTTCTTTGCGGGTAGGGGGGCCAGACAATTTGTGAAACCTTGATCAAATAAAAAAATTAAGCAAATCTTTGGTGACATTTACTGCTTGTGTTTGTTTTAGCTGACCCTGACAGAAATTTGGTGAGTCCAGAAAATGGCGTGATTGAGTAACCTTACAAAGCACTGTTGGATGTTATTTACTAAAGGCAAAGACACTTTGCACTACAAGTGCACTTGAAACTGCACTGAAACTGCACTTGTAGTGCAAAGTGGATTTGCCCTTAGGATTTAACACCCATTGTCACAGAAAGCAGCAATTAGAGCACCGCAAAAGTGTTGTAGCGTTGAGACAATAATCCACACATTTTTGATTAATAACAATCTTTTTAATACCAGCACAATCACATGTGCATTTAGAAAAGGTTTTTAAAACAAACCAACATGTTTGTTGTATAACAATTTTTGGGGTGGCATTATCAAAAATAGAAATGTCCATTTAAGATAAAACAGGCATGTTTCAAAACAACAAGAAAGACACAAATCTTGAACTTACAAAGTTCACATTTGGTAGAAATTGAAGGCAATATCAGACATGAGTATTTAGAAACTGTGTTTGATATTGCATTCAGATGTGGTGAAGTCATCTAAGGGAAAGCCAAATTTTGAAGATGCACACCAATTTACGAATGTCAACATGTGCTAGCTGCCATCACGGGGGATCAAGGGATGTGTTTTGGGGGAGCAACCCCTTCCTCTCAGCTACTTTATTATTGAAGAAGGGGTTGCACCCCCAAAACACGTCCATTGATCTCCCGTGATGGCAGATAGCACATGTTGACACACTGTGTGCATCTTTAAAATTTGGCTTTTCTAAAAATCGCTAAAACATTTTTAACATTGTAGCACACCAAAAAACAAAGGGATTTGGAGGGGTTTTAAACTCTCCCCAAAACATCAATGATGTTTTTATTTTTTTTAATAACATCATTGATGTTTTTCTTGAGTTTTTCCAATGCTAAATTATACCCCATGATCTCCCCGATCAGGATCTGTGCACTTTCTGAGGTGAAATGCCCTGGATCCACAACATCACGATCACCTAAAAAGAGAGAAACCAAAAAAAAACATGTATTATAAATATGCCGGCATCCATCTCTTACCTGAGCCTGTGGTCGCAGACACTCACCTGTTGTGGTGACTAGTTCCACCACATCTTCTTCCTCCTGCTCTTCTTGTGTTTGGGGGATTTCCCCTTCTTCAAGAGGTGGGGGGTCTCTGGTCTCCTCGGATGAGGGGTGTCCTCCGAGTCTTTTCTCCCCTATGTAAACCAAAAATGGTATACTTAGCACACAGATATTTGATGGCAGAACTATGAAGATGAAACATTGCTTGGAAGTGGGGTACAATTGTCTATTTTGGCAGAGTTCCAAGATGTAGAATTTTGAGTGTCCTTTGTCAAGCTTGAATACTTTACCTGTTTTGTACAAGCTTTACAGATGGAGACACCCCTATAGTATACACTAGAGCACCTGTGTGGGCCCCCTAATAAAAAGGGTTTTCTTGTGTCCCACACTAGTGCTCCAGCGTCCAGATGTGAAAACAGCTGCTGAGTGTCCTCTCCTTACACAGAATCTAGTTTGCATTTCATTCTAGTAACAAACCCCTCTACACAACCAAATTATTTTCATACAAGTAGGCCCTAAAAAATGTGGGCAAATGCATATGGCCAAAACAATGGTGTTTTATAGGCCGAAAGAAAAATGTTTGATACAAACGAATAATATGCCCATGAATTGTACAAGAGGGTATTCCTGCGCTATCAGATATGGAATTGGCTAAAAATGGAACAGCTGCATGCACCTAATAGGTAACACTTGGCCTAAATGAATGTTATATGAATAAATGGTGCCGCGCTAATCCTAATTATATGAATTCCTACTTGTTAAATTAAATAAAGAAACCGGCCTGAAGGGCCAGTGATGTGTATAAACAGGTGATAAAACCCACTGTGCAGACTAAAATAAATGGAGATAAATAGGAAAAATTATGCGGGTGTGAGCAATAAATAAACAGCCTAAAAGTTTAAGAGATATATAGCAATCATGACTGACCATAGGTATAAATAGTGTGATAATGTGACAAAAAACGGTAAAATGGAGTAACATATATTAAGTTAAATAATTGGTAATCACAAACCAGCAAAGTGCCTGGTGCCAACACTGTGCAACCTAAATAACTGAATCATAAAGTAACTAAATAATGTGAACCAACAAGTTTTCCATAAAGTGCAAACGTGCAAACAAGCATAAATTAATGTGTAAAGTCCAAACTGAATGGTAATAAATTGAATGTCCCAACAGATTGAATAAAACAAAGTAAAATCACACAGGAAAAAACGTCCCTATTATTAGAAAAATCTTGTGACATATAGTGCTGGCATGCGCATGTAGCAGTTAAAGTGCCTGGTGACTCAGGGTTTCATGCAGCTTCGTGTGTGAACACTCCAGTGAGCAGTGGCCCCTTACCTCACAGAAATGGGGCAACAGCATATGACCAAACTGGTTCTTTAACCTTTTCCACCTGGCGGCTCCTACGTATTTCTCACCGTCCTGGGGTGGGATACCCTCAGATATGGTCTAGGGGGGTGTTTAAAGAAGAAGAACCCCCCTGAAGAAGTCACATGTGGTGTGACATCACGCGTAGGGGCATGCCAGCACTATATGTCACAAGATTTTTCTAATAATAAGGACGTTTTTTCCTGTGTGATTTTACTTTGTTTTATTCAATCTGTTGGGACATTCAATTTATTACCATTCAGTTTGGACTTTACACATTAATTTATGCTTGTTTGCACGTTTGCACTTTATGGAAAACTTGTTGGTTCACATTATTTAGTTACTTTATGATTCAGTTATTTAGGTTGCACAGTGTTGGCACCAGGCACTTTGCTGGTTTGTGATTACCAATTATTTAACTTAATATATGTTACTCCATTTTACCGTTTTTTGTCACATTATCACACTATTTATACCTATGGTCAGTCATGATTGCTATATATCTCTTAAACTTTTAGGCTGTTTATTAATTGCTCACACCCACATAATTTTTCCTATTTATCTCCATTTATTTTAGTCTGCACAGTGGGTTTTATCACCTGTTTATACACATCACTGGCCCTTCAGGCCGGTTTCTTTATTTAATTTAACAAGTAGGAATTCATATAATTAGGATTAGCGCAGCACCATTTATTCATATAATATGCCCATGAACATGAAAGTTGCCATTTTAAACTGTACAACACTTAAGAAAAGCACATGGAGCAGCACGAACGTAATAAAGACAAAAAGAATAGGAACACAGCACAACTACTTACTTTTTTGCAGCATTCTCCGGATCTTTCTGTACTGCTCGTGTTCTCGTAATTTCAGGTCCGACCACCGCTTCCTGAGCTGATCATTCGATAGTTGTACCCCGAAATTCCGGTGCAGACTTTTGACCACTTTCGCCATGATCTTGGCCTTTCGGACATTGGGGTTGGGGTAAGGTCCATACTTTCCATCATAGTTGGCCTTCTTCAGGATGTCCACCATCTCCAACATCTCCCCAAAGGACATATTTGAGGCCTTAAATCTTCTCCTTCTTGATCCAGACGTTTCCGGCACCGGGCTTTCCTCCTCCTCCTCCTCGTTGCTATAATTATCACGCACCTGCTGTGTCTCTCGGTAATGTGCTCTTCCCCCACTGCGCCGAACGAAAAAGGGTGGGGAATAGACTAGAAAGAACGTCAGGGGCGGGCGGAGTTACACGCATGCGCAGTGTGTATAAAGCGTAACACGCGTGCGTAGTACATACAATCTGTGAGTTGAGGAAGGAGTATCGGAGGCGCCGATCGTGATAACGAAGGTAAGAGCCAAACTTGGGCCTATACTGCTTCTAGATTGAGGCCTATATTGTAACAAGATTAGGAGAGTTTTGCCTGACATTAGGGTTTGTCTTGTGTTGTGTCTTGCAGTGAAAATGGATATCTTGAAAGATACCGACTTTATGGAAATCTTCATAGATATGTTCAGGGAGCTGCCTTGTCTGTGGGAGATAAACCACCCACATTATAACAACCAAACAAAGAGGAAGGCAGTGCTGGATCAATTGCTGGAATTTGTGAAGCAGGTAATCCCCACGGCAGACATGACCTATTTGAAGATCTTAATTGGTGGCCTGAGGAGCACTTATCTAAGGGAGCACAAGAAGGTCCAGGATTCCCAGAGACCCGGAGCAGCAAATGACATCTATGTCCCCAGGATGTGGTACTATGACAGGCTGCATTTTCTGGCAGGCCAGACTGAACCCAGGTCATCACTCTCCAGTCTTCCTTCCACACTTCCTTCCCCCCCAGCTGAGGCTTCTGACGCCCAACCTGGGCCTTCCAGGCAGCAACATGTGGAGGAGCCCAGCTTGAGCCAGGTCTAGCATTTCTCTAAATATGTCTGCTTGTCCAATCAATGATGTTAACTAGATGTTAGTTTGGAGTACTAATTTCTGATTGTGATTGATGATGCAAAAACTAAAACCATGTCCCTTTTTCATACACAGGGAAGTCTCAGCCAGGATGTGGCCGGGCCGAACAGGCTGCCTGATATCCAGGTCCCTCCCCTACACCTGCAAAGAGAAAGTGGCAGGAAGAGGAGTACCCTGGATGAGGCTGCCATAGGCCTCTTTTGGAAGGCTACAGAGGCCCTGAAAACCCCCCCACACTGTGGAGGAGGACTTTGCTGGCATAATTGCCTGCAAAATGCAGCGGATGGAGGAGGGCCAATGACTACTGTGTGAGTCATTAACTTTGGAAGCTCTCAATAAGGGGTTGAGGGGCCAAATAACATCTGCTACCCACATTTGTGACCTCACACATGGTCCTCCTCCTCCTCCAGGTCCTACTACTCCTCCTCCTTCTCCTCCTGTCCAGGTCCTACTAGTCCTCCTCCTCCTCCAGGTCCTACTCCTCCTCCTGCCACATCTCCAACAGCAGAGCCACAGCCAGGAAGGAAGTGTGGAAAGAAGACCAGAAAGTGATGACCCTGGGTCCAGTCTGGTCGGCCAAAAGATGCAGTCCTTGTGGTACCACAGCCTGGGGACACAGATGTCATCTGCTACTTTCCAGATCTCTGAGACTTCTGGACCAGACTGCACTCCCTTAGATAAGGACTCCTCAGGCCACCAATTTTGATGTTAAATAATTGATGTCTGCTCTGGGGGTCCAAGGCTTCGCCAATTTCTACTGTTTCTCCAGCGTTGCCTCCCTCTTTGTTTGGCTCTGAGCCCTTAATAAAGGAATTTTTGTTTCAATTATACTTGCCTATGTGTTTTTTCCTTCAAAAAGGATAGTTTGTTTGTGAGGATTCAGGTACATTTATAAAGTACAATGTGAAATTAACAAGGGACAGCAACATCAAACAATCTCCTTGAGATTAAATAATACAAGATAATAATGGTGTTGTGGTAACTTGACACAAAACACACACAAAAATATTCTGGAGTAAAAATAAAAAATAAAATAAAACAAAGATCAGCCTTGAAAAAAATACAAACCTAAAAAATAAAAATAAATTCTGCCTTTAAAAATAAATAAATAAATAAATAAATAAATAAATAAATAAATAAAACAACCCAAAAATAATTTTGTCAGATGTGACAAATCAAAATATGTTGAGGGAATCCCGATAAATAATAAAGAAAGAAGTTTGTGAGAAATCTGTGTGAATAGGAGCAGCAAAATTACTTCATTCTTCTCACATTATAAAGAAGAAGAGAGTGCGCTGTATTAAACCATTTTTAACATTGCACCGTGACGAAAGTGCTGTATCCATTGCGAATGCTAATTTTACCAGACCGAGCTGTTCCGTCTCGGAATTTCTTCTGAGCATGCGTGGCACTTTGTGCTTCAGAACTGGCCACACACGGTCGGAATTGACGCGATCGGATTTTGTTGTCGGAAAATTTTTTTTTGTTTACAAACTTTTTTATTAGGTATAAAACAGGTAGAAATACGGTACAGTACAAAATGTTGATTATCAAAGGTTCAACATCGATAAATAATCATCAGTACAGAAGAAATAGAATAGCAATTTTGCATACAATGGTTGTGCAATCTGGTAATACCACTATAAGATTTTATTTGAGAAAGGTAGAGGTAGATAAAAAGTTATTCCATATTTGTAAGACTATTTGAATGAGTGAACCAAGGATTCCATTTTTTTTCGAATATGTGTTGTGAGTTATTTAGAGTATGGAATATTTTTTCCATAAGGAGGATATTGTTGATCCTTGTTTTAAGTTGAGATAAGGGTAGTGTAGGAGATTTCCAATGGTATGCAATGAGCCAGTGTATGGCAACACATATAGTGTGTATCAATCTTATATGAAAATTATTTAGACCTATGATCGGTGTGAATAGGAGGCAATTTGAAATGGTGAGGTTGATCTTATTCTCTGATATAATGGATGCGAAACCTTCAAGAAGTTTCCATATCTGGGAGACTTTGTCGCAATGCCAGAAAATATGTGAAAATGAACCTGTGTCTATGCAACCTCTAAAGCAAGTATGAGGAACTGATGGGAAAATGGCATGAAGTTTTGATGGAGTATAATACCACCGTGTGAAGAGTTTAATTGCTGTTTCTCTAATTGTGATAGATCTCGTGCATTTGAGAAGATTGGAGATGCAATCTGACCAGTTTTCAGCTGAAAGGGTGATATCGCATTCTTGTTCCCATTTAAGCATGTAGGGGTGTTTTTCTGGACTATTAGTGTATATCAGATTTGAGTATATTTCTGAGATTAAGCCGGAGGCTCTTGGGGAATTAATACAAATTTTTTCAAAAAATGTGTGAGATAAATTCGATGAAAGTGGAAAATAGGTGTTGTAAAAGTGTCTAATTTGAAGGTATCTTCTAAGTTCATTATTGGGGGTCTTATGTTTTACTTTTAATGTTGCAAAGGATATGAAGGAAGCGTCTTCAAAAAGTGTTTTGAGTGTTATTAAATTATTGTCAATCCACCATGTGTATTGATCTGTGTCTTGATGTAGTGATAGGAATTTGGGATCACCAATAAAGGAAGCTAATGGGGGTGTGGTTGATGTCATATTGAATTTCTGATTATGTAATTTCCAGAGTTGGTAAGAGTTGGCAACCACAAGATTAAGATTGGCTAATTTGGGTATTGGTATTTTATGACCCCAAAGTAATCCTGCTAAGGAGTAAGGGAGAATTGATTCAATTTCGAATTTAACCCAGGGGATATTGGGGTTCCGTATGTGCCATTGGGCTAATTGTGACCATCTGGCTGCGAGGTAGTATAGCCAAAAATCTGGGAGTCCAAAGCCTCCTTCCTTCTGTGATTTATATAGTACTAATTTAGCAATTCTTGGGTGAGAATTAGACCAAATAAATTTGTTAACATCCGATTGGAATTTGGAGATCAATGTTTTATTAAGTCTGGTTGGAAGAGCACGAAATAGATAAAGTAATTTAGGTAGGAGGGACATTTTTATGGCTGTTATTCTACCTAAAAAAGAAATGTTAAAGGAAGTCCATAGTTTCATTGTTGATCTTAATCTTTGAAACATGGGGAGAAAGTTTTTGTTGACTAGATTATTAATATCTGGGGTGAGATGTATACCTAAATATGGGAGAGACTCGGTTGTGTATAAGAATTTGAATGAAGAACGGATGTTGTCTAGTTGAGATGTTGGAATATTAATTGGCATACCTAATGATTTTGAGACATTTACTGATAATCCAGAAAGGGACGAGAAGATTTTTAGTGTTTGTAATAGATTTGGCAAGGTTATGTTAGGTTGTGTTAAAAACAGGATCATATCATCAGCATACATACTGAGTTTATATGTGTGATTATTTGTTGTGTAACCTTTAATATCTGGGTTGTGTAAAATAGCAGTAGCTAATGGTTCTATAGCAAGGGCGAATAGAAGGGGAGAAAGGGGGCAACCTTGTCTCGTTCCTTTTCCTATCTTAAAAAAATCGGAGTTACAACCGGGTAATCTTATCCTAGTGGCCGGATTATGGTAGAGTGCATTAAAAGCGTGTATGAATGCTCCATTAAAACCATATTTTTGTAAAACAAGATCTAAATAATTCCAGGTTACGCTATCGAAAGCTTTGTTAATGTCTAGACTTAAAAGGAGTACAGGGTTTGATTTGATGTTGGCGTCTTGAATTATGTTTGTGACTAGTCTAATGTTATCTGTAATTTGCCTACCTGGGATAAAACCTGATTGGAAAGGGGATATTAAGGAGGGGATTATTGTTGCTAATCTATTTGCTAAAAGTCTGCTGAAGATCTTGAGGTCGTTGTTGATAACGGAGATTGGTCTGTAATTTTGGGGTAATGTGTGATCTTTATTCGGTTTCGGGATTAAGGACATATTAGCTAACAGCATTTCTTCTGGGAAATGGTCACCATTTAGAATTTTATTAAATAAAGTGGTGAGATGAGGGATTAGGAGTTGATGGAATTGTTTATAATAAAAAGAAGAAAATCCGTCTGGACCGGGGGCAGAACCTCTTTTAAGGGATTTAATGATATGGAGAATTTCCTCATCTGTGCAGGGAGCATTCAAGAGGTCTGACTGTGTAGGGGATAATGAAGGAGCTGAAATATTATCCAACCATGATATTGATGAGGGGGGGATTGGTGAAGAAGGTTTGGATAAAAGTTCTGAATAAAATTTTGAAAAGATTGTTAGAACGTCTTGTGGGTGGGTGACTAATTGATTAGTGTTATTTTTTAGCTTGTAGACATGGGTGGGTTTAATAGAATTATTTAATTTTCGGGCAAACATTGTTGAATAGGAGTTACTTGAGAGGAAAAATTTGGCTTTAGACCAACGGAGAGCCTTCTCTGCTTTAAATGTAAGTATAGAGTCTAGTTCATGGCGTTTTTGGGATATTATATTAAAGACATTTGGATCATGTGTGTTAGTGTGATCTCTATAAAGTTTTTGGAGATCCAGTGTGAGGGAGTGTATTTTTGCCCATTTTTCTTTGTTGGCTTGAGCTGCCATTTTAATAAGACGACCTCTTAGAACCGCTTTGTGAGCTAGCCACAAAGTAGTAGGGGATATGTCTGGTGTGTTGTTCAGTGTGAAATAATCTTTAATTGCAGAGGTTATTTCTAGTTGGTGGGTAGGTTCTGTTAATAAAGATTCGTTGAGTCTCCATGAATAAGGTGTTGAGGTAAGACCTATAAAATGTGTGTTAAGAGTGGTTATCTGATGGTCTGACCATGTACATGGGAGGATGAGTGCTTCACGTGTGTTAGATAAGATTATTGGGGTACATAAGATGTAGTCTAAACGAGAATATGAATCGTGTGGGTGAGAATAGAAAGTGTATTCACGTGCGCCCACGTTTAATGCTCTCCATGAATCAATAAGTTGTAGATCGTTTATGTGTTTAGATGTTGTTTTTGAGAAAGTTCTAGAATTTATATTGTGTCTGCTACGATCTAAATTAGGTTGAGCAACTGAATTAAAGTCTCCACCTATAATAATGTGTGGCGAATGATAGCGTTGTAGGGTGTTGAAAAAATGAGTGAAGAATGTGGTTTGAGTATCATTTGGTGCGTAAACATTAGCTATTGTTAGTTCCCTACCAGAGAGGAAACCCTTGAGTATAACAAATCTACTGTCTGGGTCCTTGTAGACCTGTTGGACATCAAGTGGTAAGGATTGGTGAATAAAGATGGCTACCCCTTTGGTTTTAGAGGAAGATAAAGTGTAGAATGATTGATTGTATGCTTTATGAAAGAAGTTTGGATGATTGTCCTTCATAAAGTGAGTTTCCTGCAAAAGGATTATTTTTGCGTTTAATTTTTTATATTGCAGAAAAGCTTTTTTCCTTTTATTTGGGGAATTAAATCCTTGTACATTATGTGAGATAGTTACAATGGTCATAGTGGTATGAGTTTTTTTGAAGCTCTGACAGAAAGTAATAATGTGTATTGAATAAAAGATTCAGAGATAGTATTACATATACAGCCTTGAGATATTATTTCTGTATATGAATAGTTGCAAAAAATGTTAATGGAAAAAGCAATTCTCTTAATTTTGTTGAGGCTAATAAAAAATATAAATCTTATACCATGCTCTTTCTTGTCTGAAGATGTTAAAGAAAATTTTGTTAAACCTTGTGAATTGTACCTTAGATCTGTTATAGGAAAATACCATGGGGTTGGGAAAGACAAAAGTCTCCAACCGACTGAGAACCCATATGAGACCGCTGTGTCTCAAACTCAGTCTTAGCCATTTGTACATCATAATATTGATGATGAGAAAAATAACAAATAGTAATATAGAATGTTGAAACAATAGATGTAAATCAATACATCTGAGAAACTTGTGATGTCTCCTAAAAATTGGAGAATAGGTAACGACTGAGAGGGGGTGATTCATGTCGACAAGTGGGCAAACGGCCGCCATTAATAGTTGTTATATTAATACTAGTGCATCAAAGGAGAAGAAAAAAACAAAAAAAAAAACAAAAAAAACCAGGAGGACCACTAAAGATATTTGACTAAAAGCATATGTATGTTTTATGCAACTGAGCTTGGTTCATATTGCTAAAGGCTTTGTAAAATGTTGTTTGTAAACTATTTAAGATAGGCCCAACAACTGCTAACGTAAAAGTATTGATAACTGGGATGTAGCCATCATCAGGATGTATACTTTTACAGAAAGGTTAGCAGTATTAATTGTATCTATGCTACATGCGTTATCTATAAAACTGATAATTCTGAAGTCATTTACATTGGAAATAGCATAGAAACAGAATTTAAATTCAAGAATATCATAACTTGCCAACTAACAAAGAAGTTACAACTGTTAAATTTTGAATTATAACACATATGAGGTAGTTAGATATCTCCAAAATGAAGATGAAAAAATTGGACGTAATACCATATATCGTCACAAGATGTCAGCGTTACAATTATTATATGATTTGGTATGTGAGTTGGATAAAGGTAAGTGGTGTATACTCACAATCCCTGTGAAGAACTGAAGATGTTAGTGATGAATCTTTTGGGGACAATAACACTAACATTAACTGCTATAGGAAGTTGAGAAGATTAATTGTATAGAATCAATATAGAAGCCTGTAATAAATTCGGCCTGAAAAAAGGACATAAAAAAAGGGGGAAAAAATATTGAAAACTTTAGAACAAATCAGAAAACAGGCTTACTTAAGTTTGAGAGAAAATAGAAATGTAGGAAGAGAGCCAATTGGATCTCAAATGTCCAGTGTGAATGATTGACACTGTAGGATCATCAAAGATGTCTAATGTTCACTAGGACTCCATTGGCCTGCTTCATGTCTAGGCCTGCGTCTATCCCCTCTAAGTGAAGGAGTGTTCCATATCGGAGCTTGCCTGGGTGTAGACGGGGTGCGTGGAGGATTGTTGGGGTTCCACAATCCTAATTTGAAGAGAATATCTTGGCCTTCAGGGATCGAGGTGGCAATATAAGTTGTGCCATTGTGCGGGATAATCAGCTTAAAAGGGAAACCCCATCTGTATCTGATTCTGGCTGTGGAAAGAATAGTGGTAATTTCTTTCATTTTCCTGCGTCTGTCCAGGGTAGCTTGGGAGATATCTGGGTATAGCTGCAAATGCACCCCATCGAGGGTGATATTTCTAAGACTCCTTGCGGCTCTCATTATTTCTTCCTTCACCAAGAAATCTTTCATACAGAGGATTATATCTCGGGGAGGTTTGTCAGGAGGAGGTTTGGCTCTTAAGGCACGGTGTATGCGATCGCACGTGAAGGACTGGGGATTTTGCTCTGGTAACAGCGACAGGAACAATTTAGTAGTATATGCAGGTAAATCAGTGATAGTTTCTGGGGCGCCTCTTATTCTGATGTTGTTCCTTCTGTTCCTGTTATCTAAATCTTCCACGTGCGCTTGCAGTTGCGCAAAAGCTGATGAGAGGTTATCATGCTCCCTGGATAAATCATTAAAAGTAATTGCAAGTTCGTCATATTTATTTTCAAGCAAATCAGTACGGGAGCCTAGGGCAGCTATTTCTTGGGACAAAGTGGAGGTAGATTTTTGCAATTCTGTTTGAAATTTAGTGAGTAACTTAGTGCACAGTACATCTAAGCTGATGTCCAGTTCAGCTTTTGAAAGGGGGGTGTACTCACTGTTTTCTGGTACTTTGCAGCCTGATGTTGATGCCATGAGGTTCTGTTGTATTTCAGCAGGGGAGTGAGACTCTGCAGTGGAGTGCAGGGAGCCGGCGCCATCTTGTGACATGCTGTCTCTCTTCATAGAGCTCTGACGGTATTTTAAAGGGGTTTTTTGCAACCCTCCTCTACCCCTCTTCCTCGGTACAGGCATGCACTATGTCGGGGGAGTGGGGATGTCACAGAATGTGTCAGTTGCGGGTGATTTTATCCCCGTTTATTGCGGCCGTTTAACTAGGAACAACGGAGCTCTTCTTAGCTACGTCCGCTCCTCTCCATGCCGCGCATGCGCCCCTTGCTGTCTCTCCTCACAGAGCTCCGGCGGTGTTTTAAAGGGGTTTTTAACAATCTTCCTCTACCCCTCTCTCTCGGTGCAGGCATGCACTACGTCGGGGGAGTGGGGATGTCATAGAATGTGCCAGTTGCGGGTGATTTTATCCCCGTTTAATGCGGCCGTTTGCCCGGGAACGACGGAGCTCTCCTTAGCTACGTCCGCTCCTCTCCATGCCGCGCATGCGCCCCCCCTGTTGTCGGAAAATTTTATAGCCTTCTCTCAAACTTTGTGTGTTGGAAAATCCGATGGAAAATGTCCGATGAAGCCCACACATGGTCGGAATTTCCGACAACACGCTCCGATCGGACATTTTCCATCGGAAAATCCGACCGTGTGTACGGGGAATTAGAGTTATTGCAAACACATTTTCAAAGGCCTTTTTTTTTCTAGTGATATCAAGAATAATATTTTTTTTGGGCAAGTTACCACAACACCATTATCCCGTAGTTTTTTAAGATCAAAGATACAACTATGTTGGTGTCCCTTGTCAGTTTTACATTGTATTTTTTTAAATGTAACTGTCTACTCCCAAACTGCCATTTGAAGTAAAACACAGCCAAGTATTATTATGCACATTTTTTTATTGTGCATTAAAAAAACCATAGCCAAGTATTATTCTCCACAATTTATTTTGCATTAAAAAAAGAAAAAAACTAATAAAATTAGACATGCTATCTGCCAATAGAACTTGGATAGAACTTGAATAGAACAAAAAGTGCATTCTATGCATCCAAAATATAGAAAATAAAACAAATAAAATCATTATTATTCAACCAAAAAATAAAATAAAAGCCTCATGCATGTGTCCTGCTTCTTAATATAGGGGGTCAACAATGCCAAGAGTTGGTGAAAGCAGGGGGCCGTCATCCGGAGATAATTCTGATAATCATCTGGATTATTCTCCTGGAGCTCCTGCAGCAAAGGCATATGACATAATTGGTCACGATTAATAAAGCAACCAATTTTTGGTCCAAGAAATCCTCCTTCTCCTGTTCCTGGACTGGGTCAAAGCAATAACTCCAAGGCCAATAATAAATAATACGTTATCTCCTCCGATTCCGCAACATGTCTGGTTGACGAACGGCCGTTCAGAAACTAACTGAAAAGCACGAAATGAAAAGAGCGAACTAAAGCGTGAATCAACTCTCACCAAACTTCTACTAACATGAAATTAGCAGAAGGAGCCCAAAGGGTGGCTCTAAAGAGCTGAAAAGCCACGTAGTACATCATAATACCTGTGTTTGTTGGCTGACAATTCCTTGCCATTTGTATGCAAGACAAAGTCCAGGCACATGCCTTCGGACAAAAGTCCGAGGTTTTGTCTGCGGAAAATCCGATCGTGTGTACGAGGCTTTAAGCCTCGTACACACAATCAGATTTTCCGACGGGAATTGTGTGATGACAGGCTGTTGGCGGAAAATTAGACCCTTTGTATGCTCCATCAGACAACTGTTGGCCAACTTTCCGTGGACAAATGTTGGATGGCAGGCTTATAAATTTTCCGCGGACAAATGTCTGTTGTCGGATTTTTCGAGCGTGTGTACACAAGTCCTTTGGACAAAAGTCCAAAGTACAAACAAGCATGCACGGAAGCAAGGATGAGCCAGAAGCAGTCGGCCTTGTAAACTTGCGTTCGTATTGGAGAATTAACAATCGTGACGTGGCAAATTATGAAATATAAAAATACAGCGCACAATTCTCTTCTTCTTTAATGTGATAATAATGAATATGCTTTCCTAGTGATTCTGATGAAGTTCTGCCAAACGTATTTTCAAAGGCTTTTTTTCTATTGATATCAAGAATAATATTATTATGCTTGTTTTTTTGTTTTTTTAGCAAGTTACTACAACACCATTATCCCATAGTTTTAAGATCAAAGATACAACTATGTTGGTGTCCCTTGTTAATTTTACATTGTATTTTTTAAAATGTAACTGCCTACTAGGGATGAGCCTGATGTTCAAGTCGAACACAAGTTCGATTCGAACATCGGGTGTTCGCCTGTTCGCCAAATAGTGAACAATTTGGGGTGTTCGCGGCAAATTCGAAAGCCACGGAACACCCTTTAAAAGTCTATGGGAGAAAAGTGCTAATTTTAAAGGCTTATATGCATGGTATTGTCATAAAAAGTGTTTGGGAACCTGGGTCCTGCCCCAGGGGACATATATCAATGCAAAAAAAGTTTTAAAAGTTTTAAAAACTGACGTTTTTTCAGGAGCAGTGATTTTAATAATGCTTAAAGTGAAACAATAATAGTGAAATATTCCTTTAAATTTTTTCGTACTGGGGGGGTGTCTATTGTATGCCTGTAAAGTGGCACATGTTTCCCGTGTTTAGAACAGTCCGAGAGCAAAATGACATTTCTAAAGGAATAAAGTCATTTAAAAGTACTCGCGGCTATAATGAATTGTCTATGGGAGAAATCAAAAGTGCTAATTTTAAAGGCTTATATGCATGGTATTGTCATAAAAAGTGTTTGGGGACCTGGGTCCTGCCCCAGGGGACATGTATCAATGCAAAAAAAAAGTTTTAAAAACAACCGTTTTTTTGAAAGCAGTGATTTTAATAATGCTTAAAGTGAAACAATAAAAGTGAAATATTTCTTTAAATTTTGTACCTGGGAGTATGCCTGTAAAGTGGCGCATGCTTCCCGTATTTATAACAGTCCGAGAGCAAAATTACATTTCTAATAGAAAAAAAGTCATTTAAAAGTACTTGCGACTATAATGAATTGTCGGTTTCAGCAATACACATAAAAGTCACTGAAAAAAATGGCATGGGATTCCCCCGCAGTCCATTACTGGGCCCTTTGGGTCTGGTATGAATATTAAAGGGAACCCCGAACCAAAGTTTTTAAAAAAATTGCGTGGGGGTCCCCCCAAATTCCATACCAGGCCCTTCAGGTCTGGTATGGATTTTAAGGGGAACCCTGCACCAAAATTTTTTTTAAAAATGGTGTGGGGGTCCCCCGAAAAATCCATAACAGACCCTTATTCGAGCACGCAACCTGGCAGGCCACAGGAAAAGAGTGGGGGGTGAGAGAGTGCCCCCTCCAGAACCGTACCAGGCCACATGCCCTCAACATGGGGAGGGTGCATTGGGGTAGTGGCCCCCCAAAGCACCCTGTCCCCATGTTGATGGGGACGAGGGCCTCATCCCCACGATTCTTGGCCGGTGGTTGTGGGTGTCTGCGGGCGGGGGGCTTATCAGAATCTGGAAGCCCCTTTTAACAAGGGGACCCCCAGATCCCAGCCTCCCCCCCTGTGTGAAATGGTAACAGAGTACAAATGTATCCCTACCATTTCACAATAAAAGTGTGAAAATGGTCAAATTGACAATACACACCTTGGGACAAGTCCTTTATTAAAAAATAAAAATAAAAGTGTCCCACGAAGTCCATTCATCTTCTTCTTCTCTTGCTCTGTTGGACCGAAAAAGAAAAAAAAAGCTGCACACTGCCACCGATCTGCCTCAATGGGAGGCACCCGCTGTAATGACCGGCCTCTCAGGTGACAGTTCTTTTATAACTGAGGGCGGGGCCACACGGTGACCCCGCCCCCTCTCATGCATGGGGACATCCCTATGGCTTTAATTATTAGGGAGGAGCTGACGTGCTGACGTCTCGTGTGTTCCGTCTGCAGGACGGGTGATCGCTTTAGCCGGCCGGCTTAAAAACAAATTTTATGCTGTTTTTTCTCCAATACAATTTAAGTGTGTTTTCTACTATTTTAATAAATAATCAACTATCAGGATTACGCTATGTAGATTCCCTCTTTTCTCTTGGGGAACCCCTGAGTGGTAATTGTTCCGGTGCCTTGGAGGTGTGTATGAAGGGTTCTTTGCTGTGACCGATCCCTCTGTGTGGTTTGGTGGATCATCGCCTTTCAATCATCCCCTCTGGTTAAAGGCCCCGACCGGGTTAAGGTCACAAGCTAATTTGAGCTTGCCTTGTGGTAAGTGCATAATTTTATTGGTGTTATCACAGTGGTGCAGTGGAGGAACCATTTGTCTACTTATTAACATCACTATAAAGAATGTGTTTTAAGTCTTTGGACTTTTTCACCTGCATCTAGATGGACTTGATTAATGCTCATTTAGTGTTGCTTTTGATTTGTCTAAACTCACGCTAATGCAGTTTATGGGCTAGTTTTATCACATATATGTACTAATATTGTTTATGTCACTAACACTGCCACTTTTTTACATCTTATATTAATATTGATGTATACTATTTAGTTTATTTAGCGCTGCTACTTATTATTATTTATCTAAACAGGTGTGTATCCCACTTATAGCAGCAGCTTCTTAGGTGTATGTTATATTTTTCTTTTTGATATTTTTTCAAACACTATCAATTGGTTATTTTATCACAGCGCGGTATTTACTGTTTGTTTAAATTATTAATAATGTCCTCCTGTCTTCTCCATGTTACTCCGGTTTCTTCTTTCCCGCATTGTCCTCCGTACGATCCGCCTCAATGGGAGGCTCCCACAGTGTGACGCTTCTGTGCTTGTGACAGTTCTTATATAACTAAGGGCTTGGCCACCCGGTGACCCCACCCCCTTTGACACCACGGGGACTTCCCTATGGCTTTCCCGTGGTGTCAGAGGGGGCGGGGTCATCCATTCGTTCGAAGGACGAAGCGGGGAAGAAGAAGCCAGAGGAAGATGGAGAAGACCGGAGAAGGAAGCAGAGGAAGATGGAAGAAGACGTGGGGGAAGAAGAAGATGGAGGAAGAAGGAGAAATCTGAGGGAAGACCAGAAGAAGATGGAGGACGAAGAGGGGGAAAGAAGAAGACATTATTAATAAAGGAATTGTCATTTTTACCATTTTGACAATTTTTGTGAAATGGTAGGGGTATATTTGTACCCAACTACCATTTCACACGGGGGAAGCTGGGATCTGGGGGTCCCCTTGTTAAAGGGGGCTTCCAGATTCCGATAAGCTCTCTGCCCACATGCCTCACTTAGGATTTTGATGGGGACCCCTACACCATTTTTTAAAAATTTTGGTGCAGGGTTCCCCCTCAAAATCCATATCAGACCCTTCAGGTCTGGTATGGATTTTAAAGGGGGGACCCCTATGCTTTTTTTTTTAATTTGGAGCAGGGTTCCTCTTAATTTCCATATCAGACCTGAAGGGCCTGGTATGGATTTTAGGGGGACCCCCACGCAATTTCTTTTTAAAATTTTGGTTTGTGGTTCTTTTTTTCAATTATTTTTATCTATATTGCCAAGACCCGACAATTCATTACAGTCGCGATCAGTTTTGTATGACAATTTTTCCTTTAGAAATGTAATTTTGCTGTGGTAATAACAATAGTGATTCCGCGCTACAGCAGTAATGTGCAAAAATTAATCAATAAATAAAATGCATAAACACTGTGTAAATATAGTTCAATGAATTGGAATAATAAAAGTGCAAAAGTGATAAGTCCATAAGTTGGTAGTTCAATCTCGGGGCATTAGATTCAGTATGATAATAATCTCTTAATTATACATTCTTATAATGAATGTCCAAAAAAAGGAAATTATGTAAAAATATGTTTGAATAAATGGCTCAGCAGGCAGGGGAGAAATTTAAATCCCATAAATGAGCTCACAGAACCCTCACCTTCATATCTTGATATGTCAGCATAAGATAATAAATAGGGGTCGATTCCGTTATTCCAACTTCCACCACCAGGGGGTCCTCCGTTTCATTAAATGTAAGACCTAGATATCTTGAAGTGTCACAATAAACCATATACAGGAATCTATTCCGCTATATTAACATCCACCACCAGGGGGTCCTGCGTTCCACTGTGTATGTAACCTGAATGGGTACTCCACATCCGTGTCCTCATGTAATCTCGTACCCTCAGCAGGGGGGGGGGGAGAAATGGGTAAGGATTGGAGAGATAAAACTCCAATGGTGTAGTATGTTAACGATACATAGATTTTATTCAGAAGATAAAGCTGGACTCTTACATTAAAAATAAAAAAAAACAGGCATAAAACAGCTAATATGGCGTCTGGACGCCGTTCTCACATCACTTCCGGTATACTTCAACCTCCGGCCACTCCCGGAATCACTATACGATTGTTATTTATTATGAGTGGATTGTGAAACACTGGAAGATTCTGCTGCAGACAGCTTTCTTCAATTTATTTGATTGCACTTTATTGCACGGTACGCCCTTTTAGTTATTTAATTGTTCATTTATTAATTTTTATATATTAAGCTTTATATTCTTATAAGAGATCACTCTGAACACATCTTAGTAGTGCGAAGGCTTTCTATACTTATACAATTTTGCTGTGGTACTGTTCTAAACACAGGAAAAATTAGCCACTTTACAGGCATACTATAGACACCCCCCAGGCATGATATTTAAAGGAATATTTCATTTTTATTGTTTCACTTTAAGCATTAAAAAATCACTGCTCCCGAAAAAACGGCCATTTAAAAAAAAAAATTGCATTGATACATGTCCCCTGGGGCAGGACCCGGGTCCCCAAACACTTTTTATGACAATACCATGCATATAAGCCTTTAAAATGAGCACTTTTGATTATTCATGTTAGTTTCCCATAGACTTTAGACTTTAACGGTGTTCATGTGTTCTGCCAAATTGTTTGCCTGTTCGGTATGTTCTGGTGCAAACCGAACCGGGGAGTTAGCACCCTAGTTAGCACCAGCATAGCTGTGTAATTTCCAGTATATATCCCATAATTTGTAGATGCTATAACCTTCACACAAACCAATCAATATACACTTATTGGGATATTTTTTTTTTTTTTTACCAAAGACATGTAACAGAATACAGTTTGGCCTGGGGCGTTAATGATTTAAACGCTATAGAAGCTATATTCTATCCGAAAGACCCCCCCCCCCTACATAGTATTTCGTTATTCTATAAAGCCCTTATCGCTCTCCAAAATCCAAGATTCCCACATTACTTGTCTAAATGGGAAGCTGAATTTGACCTTTCCCTAACTGATACTCAAAAGGATAGGATCCTACAACTAGCCCACACCTCGTCCCTAGCCTCAAAGATGTCGGAGGTCAACTATAAATTGCTTACTAGATGGCATTACACCCCAGTTAGAAAGCACCAAATGTTCCCCACCAGCTCCCCTCTGTGTTGGAGGAACTGTGGGAACAAAGCTACCCATGCACACATATGGTGGTTTTGTCCACTTATCCGTCCATACTGGGATGTCATTCGTGATCTGATTTTTCAGATTGCCGATGTTCACATACCAAACGACCCGTGGGCTGTCCTCTTTCATGTTACAAAAACTCCCATAAGGTCGTACAAACGCTCAATCGTTCCTCATCTATTGAACACTGCCAAGGCTTTGATTCCCACCCTATGGGGTCAACCAGTAATTCCTTCTATTAAAAGCTGGCTACAAATGATTGACAACGTACACCTCATGGAGAGTATCACCCACGATCTCAGAGGGACCTCTTAAAAACATTCTCTCATATGGGACTCTAGGAAAAAATTTCAGACCACTTCCTCATATATAAATCTCATTACCGAAACCCCTTAAACTAATCAATCAGACTTAGCCACTTAGCATTGTTTCTCACCTCGCTAATGCAACCCTCTTTTCAATACATGGCCCTGCATGCCGGCAACCTTTAACCTCCCTTCTCTTCTCTTCACACCCTTCTTCCCTCATTTCTTCCTCTTATATTCCATCTCTATTTTTTTTTTCTTTCTTCTTCTACTCTCTCTTTCTCTACACTCTTTCTCCAATATTACCTCTTAAGTGTTTACTTTCAATAAACCAATGTATTATGTTCTTACTCAATTACGTTCAATATATAGTACTCACATAGTATATATTTTTGCCTAGTTGGTTAATATGCTGACTCTATGTATCTACCTAGAGGCTATTACGGAATTTTCCTAACTGGTAAGGTATGTGTGTACTGTCTTTTTTTTCTATACGCTATTGTTAAAATGGAAATGTTTTCTATTTTGAGTTATAATTGTATCTCTGTTATATTTTTCTTTAATAAAAATTTATTAAACAAAAAAAAAAAAAAGAATACATTTTGGCCTAAATTTATGAAGAAATTTTTATGTTTTATTTCATATGTTTTATAACAGTATAACAAAATCAAATTTCTTCATATTGCTATTAAGATGAACGTTCATGAAAACATGCACAAAAGAATTGCATGACCCTCTTTAAAAATAGCGCAGCACCAAAATGCATGGTACTTTGTTACTATGCATTTTGGTGTAGACAAATGACAAATGAAAGTGTGCACATTTGCAGGGTATGTGAGGAATCTTTGGCACCGTTGTGCACCTGCAAAAGGGATGTGTGCTTTTATGCATTGCAGGAATACAATTGTGTGCACATTCCTGCAACACATAAATGTACACCTATCCTAAAAGAGGGAGGAGGCTAAGGGGGTCTGAGAAGGAAAGGGGAGGTCTGGGGCTGAGAGGAAAAGGAGGTCTAGGGCTGAGAGGAAAAGGAGGTCTAGGGCTTAGAGAAGAGTTTCCTGGTGAAAACTCCTTCATTGGAACCAGTAGAAGGAAGAAGCTGACCAGCTGACCTCATTACCACACACCCTGTACCTGCCCCTTTTCCTCCAGATCACTCTTACCCACCTCTGCAGGTTCATGCATTTCCAATGCAATCAACGATCATTGTTCTCAGATTGCATTGTGTATTGTCACCTTTCTACACCTAAAATGAACTAGTTGTGCTTTTGTTACCATTAATTGTTAATGATGCCCCAAACGCAGAAACAAACACACAGTTTGCAGCGTGAAGAAAAAAGGGACAAACGTAGCAAAACACACAGTAAAAATGTGTGAATTGCAAAACATTAAAATGTCCCATAAGCTACTTTGCCACTTCAATGGGCTTACCTATGTGTGGAGGGGGAAAAACAAGCCAAAAAATGTCCGCTACCACTACGGTAGGTGTAAATGGGGCCTGAATGTGAAATTGCTGGGTTTCCGCAAGAACAATTAAGGTCTATTCACATCTGTGCATTTACAAACGCATAGCAAACCACACAGAAAAACTGCTGTCCATTTTGGAAATGCGCTGCAAACGTGCATCATGCTTGCATTGTCATTAAATGTTAATGGCACCCCAAGCGCAGGTATCAGGCATGCATTCGTAGTGCACTGCAAATGCACCAAAATGCATAGGAAAAAACACAGCATGCTCCACTCCAAATGTTCTGGAGCTTCTGTGGGGCGCTTGGGCAGTGAATAGGCTGCCCTATGCCTGGCAATAGGAAATGCTCCGAAACGCCCAAAAAAGCGAATGTGGAAACGTAAGTTCCTTCTACACTGATATTTGAATGGGGCCTGACAGCTGAGTGTCTGCATCCACTCCCTCCTATGTACGTATATAAAGATGGCCTTACACTATGCAATCTAATTGTACAATCCCTGTAAATTTCCAGTAGATTCACTAAAAATATGGAATAGGAGGACTCCCCTGAACAATCTATTCAATTTGTATCAAATCAGGCAGGCCCTTCCACTACATACCTGATGGTAGATCTATAGAAGATTGTAAAATTAGATTGTACAGAAAGTGGGTAGACATAAAACAAGAGGTAGTATAGTAATGAGGGGGGTGTGGTTCAGAGTGGTGAACTGCCCTATAATGCTCTGTTCTCTGATGCAGCAAGCCAGTGCATGCTGGTATATGATCTACTGGATGTGATGCAAGCAGAAAACATTTTTTAAAGACAGGTGAAACTTTAAAGCTGCTGTAGATGAGGTCAGTGAAAGATAAGCACATTGGGATGGCTTGATCAGAAATGACATTAAAAAATGCTTCTATGTATTATTTAACGTGAAATTCTGCCCGAAAAGGTGAACTTATGCTTTAAATATGTAATCTGCAACAAACTCTTTACCGAATTTCCGTATTGTGAAAATGTTCCCTACCCTGGAAGCATTGCAGAAGGTGGAAGAACAACATGAGGGAAGCGAAGTAGCAACAAATGGAGAAGGAAATTCCTGCTGACAGGATAAAGAGGAGTGTTGGGGTCTTGGCAGCAAGGAGGTGGGGAAAAAAGTTATTAAATAATATTTATCAGTACAATATTCTGCTGGTTTATTTTTTAAAAGTAATATAAACTAATGTTGATTTATCGATTTCAAGCTGCCTGTTGTTTTCCAGTGCAAATGCAGACTAGTAAAGGCTGTCTACATACAGTTCATTGTGTCAGTTCAATATGTCTTGCTTTATTCTGTGAAATATTGTAAGTTAGGGTGAGTATATCATGAGGCTGCTCCATCCCTAAATACTAAATGAAAATAATGCATCTCCCATGGGACTTTATTGCAGTCAAAAAATATTGTTGCTAACAATCTTTGAAAGAAGAAAAGTTGTTTTGTACAAAAAGATTAAAACTTAATTTATACATAAAATGCTCTGGTTTTTGACTATACAATGTCATCTACTTTTCTCCCAATTGGGAGTGAGAAAAACATGCACCATGCATAAGCAGATAATTAATTGCCACCGATTTTTTTCCAACGCACTTCAATTGTAGTCAATTTTCTTCAAGGAATGTCAGGTGAAACATACCTAAATATACAAAATAACAGTAGAGAGTATGCAGGCCTAATACATATGCAGTATTGACAACAATGAGAGGCCTATGGTCCAATATGGCATGAAATTCATATAAGTTAATAGACCAGATTAGCAAAGCATAGAGCTACTGCAGAACATCTCAAGGGGGTCACTGATCAAGGCAGCACAGCCACAAACCCACAAGGGATGAAGGGGGGTGGCCAGACGGAGCAAGCCCAATATGAGCAGTCGACCCACCCAATGGTCTAAAAATATATAACCAAGGGCAGAGTCGCGCATAACATTTAACATGACATACTATTCATAAGGGTGTCAACAAAATATTGATACTATAAAAAAGTCCTTATTCCAGGAACAAAAATTAAAAAAAATACATCCAATATTGCATTGTCTTATGTGATAGAAAAAAAGCAGGTGCAAAGCTTAAGGTAGTGAAAAGATAAAGGTGTCACACTCCTGAATTCCCAATCACAATTTATAGATGCAATCCAGATATTCAATATGTTATCCACACCTCATGTGACCATCACCATAGAGAAATGCCTGGTTACCGGATAGATTCGACCTGTAAAAAGGTCAAAACGCCTATGGCTGATTACCCTGCCAGGGCCTTTGAGCTGCAGTCTGCTCGGCACACCAGGATCCAGTAATCATTCTCTCTCTTGTCCTCACTCTTGCGGGTATTCACGGATGTCCCACTTAGAAAAAAAGAAGGATGCTTCACATAGCATAGGATCCAAAGCATTTTATTTCAGAGTAATACACTCATTCCCTAGACCAGAAGGTCTAAAAGCATTTAGAGTGTAAGCGATTCCTCTCCATGGGTGGCTATATCATATCGTTTCTTCCAATCAACAATGCGATGCTTTATGGGTCTGTCCACACTCTCTCCCACTATCCACTCTTCTCTCCTCCAGTGGGTGATATGGTTATACAATAAAGCAAATCCTCATTGTGTAGTATTCCTGATTCACAAATGTAGATCTTTTGTGTGACCAGTAGACTTCAGTGGGGACAAAGGGATATAGACAGTGCTGTGTGACCTTCCACTATCATCATCCTTGGGGTTGCTTCATTGGCAACAGCTAAAAATATATAAATGCACGTGGTAAATGCCGGTCAGTGTAAATCTAAATAATTCACCCTAAATGGAACTAGTATATAAATATTTAAAAAAAACAAATAAATGGGAAATCAAGTAAATAAAGTCATCATACCTGGTAAACAGTATTTAGCAATGTAGGAAGACAACATAAGCTGGATACAAGATAAGCTGGATAAAGAGGGGCTTTTATTGGGGTGGCTCCGCTGGGCCATCTCTCTTGATCCTTTGTGGGTTTGTGACTGTTCCCCCTAATCTGTGACCCCCCTAGAGATGTGCTGCAGCAGCTCTATGCTTTGCTAATCTGGTCTATTTATTTATGTAGTTAACATTTTGTGGCCATTGGTCTCAAATTGTTGTCAATACCGCATATGTATTAGGCCTATATACTCTCTTCTGTTATTTTGTATATTTAGGCATGTTCCATCTGACTCACCCTGAAGAAGATTGTCTACAATTGAAACGTGTTGGAAAAAATTGGTGGCAATTAATTATCTGCTTATGCATGGTGTATGTTATTCTCACTCCTGGTTGGGAGAAAAGTAGATGACGTTGTATAGTCAAAGACCAGAGCATTTTATGTATGGATGACCTTTTTTTTTCAAACAACAATTTTTATTGATAATTTTTTTTTCAAAAAACAAAGGAAGAAGACATTTAAGGATATGAGCACTATGCTCATTACAAATAAAGATCACTTATAATAAAGTAAAGGCATTTTGAGACAACCATGGCCGTAACAACCACAATATTCATATATAAGAGAACTAAAGAAAAAAAAAAACACAAGGGAAAAAAGAGCCAATCTAAATAGCAGGTTCTCAGTTAAAACTATAAAACTGCTAAAACATTGTTGTGCAGAATATCTTTGTTAAATGAAGAAATAATATTACTTAAAGAAAGGCATGAAGAGAAAAGATCAGAAGGAAAGAAAGAGAGAGTTAAGGGTCAGCACATAAACTCGTTTACAAACTCAAGGTGGAGCCCCCTGGAGATGCCATAGTTCCCAAACATGATTGTGAGCCTGTCCTGTATTACAGTAGTTAGTTTCTCCATCAACTAAACATCTTTAATCCTAGCATACAAGGCATCTGAGGAGGGAGGGAAGCGCTGTTTCCAGTTAGGAGCTATAAGACATCGCTCATCCGTAAGAATATGGTGCAACAGCTTCTTATAGGGTTTAGAAATTTTAAGTGGGGATAGGCCCAGCAAGAAAAGTTTTGGTGTCATAGGGATAGATACCTCAAAAAGGTGACCAGCAACTGTTGTACAGAGTGCCAAAAAGGAGTAATCAACAGACAGCTCCAATATATATGGAGGAGGATACCCTTATCCCCGTGACAACGCCAACAACAATCCAAACTAGTAGGGTAGATGGCGTGGAGCACGTTCGGTGTCAGGTACCAAAAGTAGAGAATTTTATATGCATTTTTCCTTATAGAGAGTACAGAGGGAACTTTTAGCTGCCTGAGACCAAAACACCTGCCATGCCTCCAGGGGAATTTCCTCACCTATCACCCTCTCCCATCAGAGCATGTAAGAGTGTTTACCTCGATCTTGAATGGAATAAGCATTCAATATCTGATAAATGTCAGAAATCAGTCCCTTCCGTACAGTGCCTTACAGAATTATATGGGGAAGGAGAGGAGAATTGCAAATTTGGGGTTATGGTTTGGGCATAATGGGAAATCTGCAGGTATCCATAAAACACCTGGCGAGGCAAATCAAATTTATCCTGAAGTTCAGCAAATGGCAATAAATTACGTGACCTAGGTTCTGCCAAATAGCCAAAATGAAACAGGTTCCTCGATGTCCAGGGAGATGACATTGGGCAAGTGAGGCTGTCGGGCACCCTAGGATTGTATAGAAAGGAGGTCAGCATTGATGATTCAGATTTAAGAGCACATTGGTGGGATAGCATGCACCGAGTCATCCGAAGCTGGGACATGGCCCCCAGCAATCGAATAGGATCCACTTCCACATTCGCATTCCAAATTAGATTATTAAGATGTATAGGTGCTAGCCAGAGTTTTTCGATTTCCATCCATTTGTTATAGGAACGCTGAGTATACCAAGAGGCAACTGCATGTAATTGGGCTGCTTGATAACATTTTTTAAGGTTAGGAAATGCTAGGCCTACATCAGAGCACAATGCCATAAGTACCAAGCGGGGTAGTCTGTGCCGTTTGTAGTTCCAAACAAATTGCAGCAGATCTGCTTGCATTTTATTAAGATGTGCAGAAGAAACAGGAATAGGTAGTGTTTGGAACAAATACAGAAGCTTGGGAAGAATGGACATCTTAACAGAAGCAATACACCTTCCATTGTTACACAGTTAATCTAATCTGCCAATATAGAGGGAGAAATAGATGAACTTTTAATCTTTTTGTACAAATAAACTTTTCTTCGTTTAAAGATTGTTTACAACAATATTTTTTGGCTGCAATAAAGTCCCATGGGAGATGCATTTTTTCATATTCTGTGAAATAATACAAACTAAATTAGATTTTTTGATTATAAACACGCCCATTTTGGGAAACTGGGACTTAGTAAAAATCTGCTTACATATTGTGCATGGAGTCACTACAATATTTATGATAATTGTTTCAAAAATACTACACTGTTATTATTTTTGCTTGATAAAACTTCTCTGGTCTGTAATTGTTAAGTTGCATAAAAAAGGAAACTGTAAGCGAAGAGATGGACTAACTGTAAGCATATAGCAATGAAACAATAGAAAAATAACAATAAAAGTCCATTAGTGCCTAAAAGGATCAGTCCTTAAAATGAATGGAGGCAGCTATCCTCAGAGCCAGCTGTGTGAATAGACAAGGAGGAAGGGAGAACACCAGAAGCTCCACCTCAGTGTAGTATTTAAGCAAAGCTTTAATCACAAAGTAAATGTAATGCCGCGTACACACGAGCGGACTTTACGGCAGGCTTTGCTCGGCGGACTTTTCGACAGACTTTACGATGGACTTTCTGAATGAACGGACTTGCCTACACACAATCCACCAAAGTCCGTCGAATTTGTACGTGATGACGTACGACCGGACTAAAACAAGGAAGTTCATAGCCAGTAGCCAATAGCTGCCCTAGCGTGGCTTTTTGTCCGTTGAGCTAGCATACAGACGAGCGGACTTTTCAACTGGACTCGATTCCGACGGATTGATTTAAAACATGTTTCAAATCTAAGTCTGTCCAACTTTTGAGAAAACAAAGTCCGCTGGAGCCCACACACGATCGAATTGTCTGGCGAAATCCAGTCCGCCGGGCAAAGTCTGCCGTAAAGTCCGCTCGTGTGTACGCGGCATAACACTCACAAGAAGTAAATTAATGTCAAGCTCATCTGTGTGATCAAAGTGGTAACTCTCCAGGCATCATAGACCATTATCTAGGCATCAGTGGAATGGCAAGAGCTCTGTTGTGCAGTCCTGTGGCCACCAGGAAGTCGGCCGGAACCAACGTGAAATGCAAGGATATGACTTCACTGGAAGTGATCAGGCACCATGGAGAGACTGTTCTAGATGATCATGAATAGCAGGCTACGTGCTGCTATTTATGTGTACAGGGGCTCCATGGGACAACCAGCTCCAGCACACACAGCGCACACAGCACACACAAGGAAGTGATCATTTGAGTTTCGCCACAATGTATACACCAAAGTAGTGTTGCACAATCACAATATAGGATTATTAACAATTCAAATCATTAAAATTGTTGATTTAGAACCATAGAAATAGATATGAAAAAGTAAAAAATAAAATGGAATGAAAAAAATACAAATAATAATAAAAATATATATATATAAGAATAAAGAATCTGCATCATGCATAAGAAATATGTGCACACTCAAATCAGTATTCATATAAATTAATACACACACACACACATATATATATATATATATATATATATATATATATATATATATATATATAGAATATACATTCATGCATATACGTTTAGACGTTAGAGATATGCAGGGGAGGAGACATATATGGACAATTGTACATTTAGTATGATGATGGATGAAGGAGAAAAATAAAACGTTTTTCTAAAACTATATATACATATACGCATATACACGCATGTACACACGGACATGCGCATACATACGTACACTTTCATACACATGCACATATTTAAAAAAACATACAAGTAAAATGTACTCATGAATGATTGGCTAATTTCCAGTACAACAGTATAACTTAATGATGATTATAATGAAAATGACAATAATCATATGAATAATAAAAGTTGGGATAATAATAATGATGGTGATATTACTTGTGTAAACATACAAATGTCTGTAAACCATGTGCTGATTGATAAGGTTTTTAAAAATTATATGAGGATCTTTGGTAGCAGTAGAATACCATGGCAAAACACAACAGCTGTAGTCAGATGACATCAAAGGTAGTTTGTCAGGGATTTTTATGGTAGTGGTAGAGACTACCTGAAAAGTATATCAGTATAAGTGTAGAAAAGACTTTGTATACGGCTAAGAACAGGGTTGCATCTACTGTCCCACGTGTGCATGTGTATATGAGCCAAGATGGGATGACAAATATGCCCGTAGGTAACTAATAGCTAAAAAGGGAGGTCATACTAGAACATAAAAAATCATATGCAGTACTTACTATGGATGTTAGTATCGAATGCAGACGGACTAACGAAAGGGGACCATAAGGGTCTGCTAGAAGAGAAAAACAAGGATAAACAAATTTTACAGAATGGAGACCAACAGCACCACGTACCCTGTGCCTACACGGGTATTGTAAAATAGGTAGGGAGCTACAGGAGGGTATGGACTTCTATATCCTCATTTAACCCACCTGGGGCCAAATTACCCAAGGAGTAAATCCAAAAATATTCCTGTTGGCATAGACCAGGGGTGTCCAAACTTTTTTCAAAGAGGGTCAGATTTGATGAAGTGAACATGCGTGAGGGCCAACCATTTCCCCTGACTTTCTTTAAACCATTAAAATTTGGTCTAAGTGTATTCATTCAAGCACTAATACACTGCCCAACAAGAATTCTCTTGCCTTTGTGGCTGTGTGTGGTGAAGAGATGAGCTTGGGTGTGTTATTTGGATATACCCTATTTATCGGCTTATAACATGCACCTTCACTTTAAAAAGCACGTTTCAGGAGAAAATCTTAAATTTTAAATAAAGAACTATGAAGCAAAATAAGGGTCGGTGCCCATTAATGCAGCCTAATCAGTGCCCATCTGCAGCCTCACAAGTGCCATGAATGCAGCCCCACCATTGCCATGAATGCAGCACCCACACTGACATGAATTCAGCCCCCACGTTGCCATGAATGCAGCACCCACGATGTCATGATTGCAGCACCCATGTTGTCATGAATCAAGCACCCATATTGACATGAATGCAGCACCCCTATTGACATGAATGCAGCACCCACATTGCCATTAATCCATCACCCCCTTTACCATAAATACAGCACCCCTGTTGCCATGAATGCAGCACCCCCTTGCCATAAATGCAACACCCCTGTTGCCATAAATGCAGCATCCTCTGTTGCCATAAATGCAGCATCCCTCATTTCCATGAATACAGCACCCCCATTGCCATGAATACAGCACCCACATTGCCATGAATGCAGCACCCACATTGCCATGAATGCAGCACCCCCATTGTCATGAATGCAGCACACCCATTGACATGAATGCAAACTCACTATTGCCATCAGCGCAGCCTGATTCATGCCCATCTGCAGCCTTGGCGGAGACAGGGAGGGGGCGGGATGAGTGCCAAAAGACATACAGAAGAAACTCCTGTTTTCTCGATGGCCTCTTTAATAGAAAGTCCTGCCTCCTATGATGGACAGAACAGTCGTCCAATGACAGCGCAGAAGATGGGACTTCCTTTTACAGAGGTGGCCATGTAAACAGAAAATTCTTCTGTATGTACGGCACTCATCCCGCTCCCTCCCCGTCCCCTCCAAGACAGCCAGCATATATATCTTTTGTGGCCCCCGGCACTCAGGTATTCGTTGGGGGCCACAAAAGATATACATGACAAAAGCAGTGATTGGCCTGTGGGATAGACTTTGGACATGCCTGGCATAGATGTTTGAAATGTTCAGCCACAGGGTGTGACTTAGGGATTGATTATATAACCCAGACTTTGAGGCCCACTGTAGATATATTGTGATGGAGCAGAAAATGTTTGGGGGCACTGTGATGATCTCGGCCTTTCTCGATGAAACGTCTGTGTTCACCGAAGTATTCAGTAGAACAATTGAAAAAATCTTTCAGAGTGTCTTACCTGTAACTAAAAATGTTTTCTGACTAGGGATGAGCTGAAGACCCCCCGGTTCGGTTCACACCAGAACCTGCGAACGGACCGAAAATTTGCATGAACATTAGAACCCCATTGATGTCTATGAGACTCAAACGTTCAAAATCAAAAATGCTAATTTTAAAGACTAATTTGCATGGTATTGTTCTAAGGGTTTGAGGACCCGGGTCCTGCCCCAGGGGACATATATCAATGCAAAAAAAGTTTTTAAAACGGCCGTTTTTCGGGAGCAGTGATTTTAATGATGCTTAAAGTAAAAAAAAAAGTGAAATATTCCTTTAAATATCATACCTGGAGGTGTCTATAGTATGCCTGTAAAGTGGCGCGTGTTTCCCGTGCTTAGAACAGTCCCTGCACAAAATGACATTTTTAAAGGAATAAGAGTAATTTAAAACTACTTGCGGCTTTAATGTAATGTGGGGTCCTGGCAATATGGATGAAAATCAGTGAGACAAACGGCATGGGTAACCCCCGGTCCATTACCAGGCCCTTTGGGTCTTGTATGGATAGTAAGGGGAACCCCGCACCCAAATTAAAAAAAGGAAAGGTGTGGGGCCACCAGGCCCTATATACTCTGAACAGCCGTATACAGGCGGTGCAAACAAGACAGGGACTGTAGGTTTGTTAAGTAAAATGTGTTTGTAATTTTGAACTGGTACATTTTTAACGTGTTTTGCTCCAGCAAAAAATCAATTTTAAGCTTTTTGGAAAACATAAGGAAGGTTTATCACCCCTGTGACATTTGTTTTGCTGTCTGTGCTCCTCTTCAGAAGATTTCACCTCACTTTTTGTCCCAATGACAAATGTTTTTTGAAAATTTGGGGGTTTTAATGAAACAAGGATTGGTGATAAAGCATCAGTGGAAAGGAGAAATGTTTTCCCCATATTAACTCTCACAGGAGAGAATTTCCCTTCCTAGGGGTAGATTTAATCTCACTTCCTGTTGTCTCTTTCCGTTTGCAAGTAGGAGTCGTTTGTAAGTTGGATGTTTGAAAGTAGGGGCCTGCCCTATATACTCAGCAGAAATTTGGGCCTTAGGTGTTGGTGTTGCCACAATACTGTAAGCCCTCACAGGGCCCTGCTGTGAAATATTAGATCAAGAATTGTAAATAAATGCCCATGTTAAACAGGGGCAGAAAAATTGGGCCTTTGGTGATGGTGGTGGTGGTGCTGGTGCCACCACACTGTAAGTCCTCACAGTTACTCTTGGTGGGCGCAGAAATGGGCCCTGCTGTGAAATATTAGATCAAAAATTCTAATTACATGTTCCTGTTGAACAGGGGCAGAAAAATTGGGCCTTAGGCACTGGTGCTGGTGCCACAACACTGCAACCCCTCACAGATACTCTAGTTAGAGCGCAGGAACAAGCCCTGCTTCAAAGAATTGCATCAAAAATTGTAATTACACTCCCCTGTTAAACAGGGGTGAAAAATTGGGCCTTAGGCACTGGTGCTGGTGCCACAACACTGCAACCCCTCACAGATGCTCTAGTTGGAACGCAGGAACTAGCCCCGCTGCAAAGAATTGCATCAAAAATTGTAATTACACGCCCCTGTTAAACAGGGGCTGAAAAATTGGGCCTTAGGCACTGGTGCTGGTGCCACAACACTGCAACCCCCTCACAGATACGCTAGTTGGAGCGCAGGAACTAGACCTGCTGCAAAGAATTGCATCAAAAATTGTAATTACAGGCCCCTGTTAAACAGGGGCTGAAAAATTGGGCCTTAGGCACTGGTGGCGGCGCCCAGAACCAAAAATGTTCTTACAAGCTAGCAGCATGATCATTGAGGAGGAAGAGGATAATTACTCAGCATAACAGGATAGTCACTCAGCATCAGCATAAGCAGTCTTTGAGGGGATCTGACATTTCCAAAAAAATGATTCGGTTACATCAGCATCAGGTGCTTGGTAGCTGGTGGTGATCCAAAACTGATTCATTTTTATGAAGGTCAGTCGATCGACCGAGTCGGTACACAGACGCACCCTGTGTTACAAAGCCTCCAGCAGCAATGAATGTGCGTTCCGAAAGAACGCTGGATGCAGGACAGGCCAGTACCTCAATTGCATACTGTGCAAGCTCTGGCCAGTGATCCATCCTCAAGACCCAGTTACCCAGAGGATTTTCTGTGGGAAAGGTGTCCAAGTCAGATCTTGCCCCTAGGTATTCCTGCACCATGTAAAACAGACGCTGGCGATGGTTGCTGGAACCGATCATACCTTGGGGCTACGGACTAAAAAATTGTCTGAACGCATCGGTCAGACGGCCACCTTCTCCATCGCTCCTTCTTTTACTGACCGAAGCCTCAGCAACACGTTGTCCAGAAACAGGAGTTTGTAACCTCCCAGTCTCTGGGAATGCGTTGCACAGACCTTTCTGCAAGGCCTCCCGAAGATGTTTCATCCTCTGCTCCCTCTGCGATGGCAAGATAAGGTCTGTAACCTTACTCTTGTAAGGTGGATCAAGGAGGGTTGCCAGCCAGTATTGATCCCTCCTTGACACCACGAATACGAGGATCCTTCCGCAGGCTTTACAGGATCAGGGAGGCCATGCAGCGTAGGTTTGCTGATGCATTCTGTCCGGAGTTCTCTGGGTCACTAAGGACGACATGATCGGCAGCCACCTCCTCCTAGCCAAGTACAAGTCCATGGGTTTCTTGGGACTGTAAATGATCCCTTAAAGACTGCTGCTGATGCTGAGTGCCAGGCTCCACCTCCATGCTGACACAATCCTCCTCCTCCTTGTCCTCTTCCTGTGTGATTGGTGGGCACGCAGGAACACTGTCTGGATAAAGGGGGCCTTGGGACCTAAGGAAGTCCTCCTCTTCCTGCCTCTGTTTTGCCTCAAGTGCCCTGTCCATTATTCCATGCAGCATGTGCTCCAACAGGTGGACAAGGGAGACAGTGTAACTGATGCATGCACTGTCACTGCTCATCATTCTTGTGGCCTCCTCAAATGGTGACAGGACAGTGCATGCATCCCTGATCATGGCCCACTGGCGTGGGGAAAAAAAACCAAGCTCCCCTGACCCTGTCCTGGTGCCATAGTCGCACAGGTACTCATTGATGGCCCTCTGCTGCGTGTGCAGCCACTGCAGCATGGCCAACGTTGAGTTCTACCTGGTGGGCATGTCACAGATTAGGAGGTTCTTGGGCAGGTTAAATTCCTTTTGGAGGTCTGATAGCTGAGCACTGGCATTATATGACCGGCGGAAATGCACACAGACTTTCCTAGCCTGCCTCAGGACATCCTGTAAGCCCAGGTACCTGCTCAAGAACTGCTGCACCATCAAGTTAAGGACGTGAGCCAAACAGGGCACATGGGTCATTTGTCCCTGTTGGAGAGCGGAGAGGAGGTTGCTGCCATTGTCATAAACTACCATTCCTGCCTTAATTTGGCATGACGTTAACCACCTCTGAACCTGCTCCTGCAGAGCTGACAGAACCTCTGCCCCAGTGTGGCTCCTGTCCCCCAGGCACACCAGCTCAAGCACTGCATGGCATCTTTTGGCCTGCGTAGTTGCGTAGCCCCTTGAACGCCTACAGAGCACCGCTGGTTCCGAGAACAAAGCACAGGAAGATGCCATGGAGGAAGAAGAGGAGGGGGTGGAGGAGAGAGGTGTGTCAGAATCACCAGTAGTGGCATTTTGGAGGCGTGGTGGTGGAAAAACCTCCAACACTACTGCACCTTGTCCTGCATCCTTCCCAGCTGCCAGCAGAGTCACCCAATGTGCCGTGAAACTTAGGTAACATCCCTGTCCATGCCTGCTGGACCATGAGTCAGCGGTAATATGCACCTTACCGCCCTGTCCAGCGAGGCCAAGACACTGCCTTCCACATGCCGGTAGAGAGCCGGAATCGCCTTCCGTGAGAAAAAGTGGCGTTTGGGAACCTGCCACTGAGGAACCGCACATTCCACAAACTCACGGAAGGGGGCAGAGTCTACCAATTGAAAATGTAGCAGTTGAAGTGCTAGCAATTTTGCCAAGCTAGCATTCAACCTCTGAGCATGCGGTTGGCTGGGAGCGAACTTCTTTCTGCTGTGCAGCAGCTGGGGCAGGGAAATTTGCCTGGTACAATCTGACGTTGGTGTACCGATAGCAGATTGCCTGGAAGAACTTTGCTGTGACACACCTAATTCTACACTTTCATTCCTCTCAGTGCAGGTCTCAGAGAGGACTGAAGGTATGGTGGTGTTGGAGATCCCAGCTGATGCAGAGCAAGGAGAGGTCCTCTTTGTTCTTTGGTGTGGGTCTTTTAGGTACGCTTGCCAGTGAACTGCATGGCAGGTCAACATATGTCTGGTCAAGCATGTGGTGCCCAAGCGGGAGATGTTTTGGCCACGCGAGATACGCTTGAGACATATGTTGCAAATAGCAGCGGTGCCATCTGATGCACTCATCGTAAAAAAGTCCCACACCAAAGAACTTTTGGAATAATGTGCAGAGACAGCAGTGCCCTGCACATGCGGAGCTCTGCGGTGTGATGCATTTATTGTGCTGCCCTTAGGCTGGCCCCTGGAGGGCATCCTGCCTCGTTGGTGAGGTGCCTCCTCCTCCTCCTCCTCCTCTCTCCTATCAGGCACCCACGTTGAGTCAGTGGCCTCATCATCCCCTCCCTTCTCATCACTGGAGCAAACCTGGCAGTATGCTGCAGCAGGGGGAACATGACTGCCAGATTGCTGTCTTTCTTGGCCACCCCCTCTGTCCGTGCTCATGTTACTGCCTTCATCTAGCTCAGTATCATCATCAGAGCCTTCAAAATGCTGGGCATCCTCCTGGAGCACGTACCAAACACTGTGGTCAAACAGTTCGAGGGACTCCTCAGGAGGACATGGTGGGACTAGGGAAGGAGTCACTGATGCCATTGAGCCGAGGGAAGAGACTGCGTTGGCAGCTGCTTTGCCAGACAAAGTACCCTGAGGCTGGATGAGAGAGGATGAGGAGGATGAGGACAGCTTGGTCATCCACTCGACCAAATCTTCCGCATGTTGTGGCTCAACACGGCCAGCTGCCGAAAAAAAGGCCAAGTATGTCCCATGGCCTCGTGCTGATGAGGATGCACCGTCTCCACGACCAACACTTTTGCCTCTAGACACAGAGCCTGCTTGCCCTCTTTTATTGGCTTGTGACTGTCTGCCTCTCCTTGTTGGCCTTCCAGACATACTATTGGCCTGCAGTGAGCTGTGCAAAACTGATATATATATATATATATATATATATATATACCGATTATACTGCAGCTAGCAGAATCAACTGCCTGCCTGTAGTATTATTAGTATGATAACACCTGCACTTGTCTTCAGGTAACTATACTGTAGGTGCAACTGTGCAGGGTACACAGTACAGTAACTGGAAATACGTCAAGAGCCTACACAAGCACCTGGCTGCAGGTAGCTATACTGTAGGTGAACTGTGCAGGGTACACAGTACAGTAGCTGGAAATACTTTAATGAGCCTACACAAGCACCTGGCTGTAGGTAGCTATACTGTAGGTGAGACTGTGCAGGGTACACAGTACAGTAGCTGGAAATACTTCAATGTGCCTACACAAGCACCTGACTACAGGTTGCTATACTGTAGGTGAGACTGTGCAGGGTACACAGTACAATAGCTGGAAATACTTCAATGAGCCTACACAAGCACCTGGCTGCAGGTAGCTTTACTGTAGGTGAGACTGTGCAGGGTACACAGTACAGTAGCTGGAAATACTTCAATGAGCCTACACAAGCACCTGGCTGCAGGTTGCTATAATGTAGGCGAGACTGTGCAGGGTACACAGTACAGTAGCTGGAAATACTTCAATGAGTCTAAACAAGCACCTGGCTGCAGGCAGCTTTACTGTACTTGAGACTGCGCAGGGTACACAGTACAGTAGCTGGAAATACTTCAATGAGCCTACACATGCACCTGGCTGAAGGTAGCTTTACTGTAGGTGAGACTGTGCAGGATAAACAGTACAGTAGCTGGAAATACTTCAATGAGCCTAAACAAGCACCTGGCTGCAGGTAGCTTTACTGTAGGTGAGACTGTGCAGGGTACACAGTACAGTAGCTGGAAATACTTTAATGAGCCTACACAAGCACCTGGCTGCAGGTAGCTTTACTGTAGGTGAGACTGTGCAGGGTACACAGTACAGTAGCTGGAAATACTTCAATGAGTCTAAACAAGCACCTGGCTGCAGGCAGCTTTACTGTACTTGAGACTGCGCAGGGTACACAGTACAGTAGCTGGAAATACTTCAATGAGCCTACACACGCACCTGGCTGCAGGTAGCTTTACTGTAGGTGAGACTGTGCAGGATAAACAGTACAGTAGCTGGAAATACTTCAATGAGCCTAAACAAGCACCTGGCTGCAGGTAGCTTTACTGTAGGTGAGACTGTGCAGGGTACACAGTACAGTAGCTGGAAATACTTTAATGAGCCTACACAAGCACCTGGCTGCAGGTTGCTATACTGTAGGTGAGACTTTGCAGAGCACACAGTACAATAGCTGGAAATACTTCAATGAGCCTACACAAGCACCTGGCTGTGGGTAGCTTTACTGTAGGTGAGACTGTGCAGGGTATACAGTACAGTAGCTGGAAATACTTCAATGAGCCTACACAAGCACCTGGTGGCAGGTTGCTATACTGTAGGTGAGACTGCACAGGGTACACAGTACAGTAGCTGGAAATACTTCAATGAGCTTACACAAGAATCTGGCTGCAGGTTGCTATACTGTAGGTAAGACTTTGCAGGGTACACAGTACAATAGCTGGAAATACTTCAATGAGCCTACACAAGCACCTGGCTGCAGGTAGCTTTACTGTAGGTGAGACTGTGCAGGGTACACAGTACAGTAGCTGGAAATACTTTAATGAGCCTACACAAGCACCTGGCTGCAGGTAGCTTTACTGTAGGTGAGACTGTGCAGGGTACACAGTACAGTAGCTGGAAATACTTTAATGAGCCTACACAAGCACCTGGCTGCAGGTTGCTATACTGTAGGTGAGACTTTGCAGAGCACACAGTACAATAGCTGGAAATACTTCAATGAGCCTACACAAGCACCTGGCTGTGGGTAGCTTTACTGTAGGTGAGACTATGCAGGGTATACAGTACAGTAGCTGGAAATACTTCAATGAGCCTACACAAGCACCTGGTGGCAGGTTGCTATACTGTAGGTGAGACTGCACAGGGTACACAGTACAGTAGCTGGAAATACTTCAATGAGCTTACACAAGAATCTGGCTGCAGGTTGCTATACTGTAGGTAAGACTTTGCAGGGTACACAGTACAAT
The DNA here is from genome assembly GCA_037952925.1 of Lithobates clamitans. NCBI lineage: Eukaryota > Metazoa > Chordata > Amphibia > Anura > Ranidae > Lithobates > Lithobates clamitans. The sequence goes on from JBBGZY010000088.1 coordinate 217,853, forward strand.
AGCTGGAAATACTTCAATGAGCCTACACAAGCACCTGGCTGCAGGTAGCTTTACTGTAGGTGAGACTCTGCAGGGTACACAGTACAGTAGCTGGAAATACTTCAATGCGCCTACACAAGCACCTGGCGGCAGGTTGCTATACTGTAGGTGAGACTGCACAGGGTACACAGTACAGTAGCTGGAAATACTTCAATGAGCTTACACAAGAATCTGGCTGCAGGTTGCTATACTGTAGGTGAGACTTTGCAGGGTACACAGTACAGTAGCTGGAAATACTTCAATGAGCCTACACAAGCACCTGGCTGCAGGTTGTTATACTGTAGGTGAGACTGTGCAGAGTACACAGTGCAGTTGCTGGAAATACTTCAATGAGCCTACACAAGCTCTGGCTGCAGGTAGCTTTACTGTAGGTGAGACTGTGCAGGGTACACAGTACAGTACCTGGAAATACTGTAAAATCACCTGCCTGCCTGTCATTATATTAGGTGGAGAAGAACAGGATCTAGCTAAACTGAATACAGTATATATATATATATATATATATATATATATATATATACATACACAATACACTGTAACTGCAGCTAACTGACTGGACCTGCCCACTCTATCTAACTTAAATCAAATGACACTGTCTGTCTCTCTCTCTCTCTCTCTATCTGAATGCCGGAACACACTACACAGGGCCGCCATATAGGCGGCCTTATATATTGTGGGGCATGTACTAAACCCCCTGAGCCATAATTGGCCAAAGCCTCCTTGGCTGCAGGTAGCTTTACTGTAGGTGAGACTGTGCAGGGTACACAGTACAGTAGCTTGAAATACTTCAATGAGCCTACACAAGCACCTGGCTGCAGGTAGCTTTACTATAGGTGAGACTGTGCAGGGTACACAGTACAGTAGCTGGAAATACTTCAATGAGCCTACACAAGCACCTGGCTGCAGGTTGCTATACTGTAGGTGAGACTTTGCAGGGTACACAGTACAGTAGCTGGAAATACTTCAATGAGCCTACACAAGCACCTGGCTGCAGGTAGCTTTACTGTAGGTGAGACTGTGCAGGGTACACAGTACAGTAGCTGGAAATACTTCAATGAGCCTACACAAGTACCTGGCTGCAGGTAGCTTTACTGTAGGTGAGACTGTGCAGGGTACATAGTACAGTAGCTGGAAATACTTCAATGAGCCTACACAAGCACCTGGCTGCAGGTAACTTTACTGTAGATGAGACTGTGCAGGGTACACAGTACTGTAGCTGAAAATACTTCAATGAGCCTACAAAAGCACCTGGCTGCAGGTAGCTACACTTTAGGTGAGACTGTGCAGGGTACACAGTACAGTAACTGGAATACTTCAATGAGCCTACACAAGCACCTGGCTTCAGGTAGCTTTACTATAGGTGAGACTGTGCAGGGTACTCAGTACAGTAGCTGGAAATACTTCAATGAGCATACACAAGCACCTGGCTGCAGGTAGCTATACTGTAGGTGAGACTGTGCAGTGTACACAGTACAGTAGCTGGAAATACTTCAATGAGCCTACACAAGCACCTGGCTGCAGGTAGCTATACTGTAGGTGAGACTGTGCAGGGTACACAGTACAGTACCTGGAAATACTGTAAAAACACCTGCCTGCCTGTCATTATATTAGGTAGAGAAGAACAGGATCTAGCTAAACTGAATACAGTGTATATATATATATATATATATATATATATATATATATATATATATGTACACAATACACTGTAACTGCAGCTAACTGACTCGACCTGCCTACTCTATCTAACTTAAATTAAATGACACTGTCTGTCTCTCTCTCTCTATCTCTCTATCTGAATGCCGGAACACACTACACAGGGCCGCCATGTAAGCGGCCTTATATATTGTGGGGCATGTACTAAACCCCCTGAGCCATAATTGGCCAAAGCCTCCTTGGCTTTGGCCAATTACGGCTCTCTGTCCAGAGGGCGCTGTGATTGGCCAAGCATGCAGGTCATAGTGTATGCTTAGCCAATCATTAGCCAGCAATGCACTGCAATGCCGCAGTGAATTATGGGCCATGACGCGCCATTCGAATTTGGCGCGAACGGCCCATATCGTTCGTAATTCAGCAAACAACCAAACACATGGGTTCGACTCGAACATGAAGCTCATCCCTATTTCTGACCATGCTGGACAAACTGGCATGTAAGACAGAGTGTTTTCTTACATTGATACATGCCTACAAGTTGACTGAGAACCAGTTGGGATGGAGTGGGTTGAGTTAGCTTGATCTTACTGGGAGCAATTTTACTCTTAATATTATGGGCTTTCCTGTATGCTACCTTTGGTTGAGTCGCCAAAGTGGTTTTAAGGTGGGTATCTTCAAGGAGTTTTGACCAATGAGTAGATAAGATCTTTTCCATGTTTTCAAATTTGGCGTGAAATAGAGGAATGAATCATGTAGATTGGAGAATATAGTAATAAACCCGCGCAGTGGAAATGGATGTAGGTGTAGGTTTTTTTTTAAAACAGATTTAGAACTGCTGCCCCCCAACACGCAGTCACCATAAAAATGGAGACAGCTAGATTTAGATAGTTTGAGAGAAGGGTGTGGCGCTGTTCCTTTAAATGCCCTGTGATATCCTGTGAATGTGCTGTACTCACTTCACTTTCAATAAAGTGTAGTGGAAAAATCAAAAACCATTCAGTATGCAACTGGTTAAATCCTAAGTACCATGATGCTAATCATGTGTAAAATATTTGCAACAGTGCAATGCCAGGAAGGGGGGAGGGGGGGAATGGAAGAGGGAACAGAGGGGGGAGGGGAGTGGGAGCAGTGGGAAGGTAGGGGGTGGTGGAATGCAAAGGTTGGTTTAAATATTCAACTATAAGTGCAAATTCATTCAGTTAAAGTGCACACGTGCAATCAGATGCAAAATGATAAAAGTCCTTTTTTCATATAACAAATTATTTCGTGTAATATTCGTGCTCTTGGTTCTTTTGGTGATGGTGTTTAAATCCTGTGCTCTAAATGTGCAGACACTCACCAGCTAACTTCACCCCTGCTGGGGTATCAGGCAGTCACAGTCTGTGCCACTGTGCGGCAATTCTTGGCAGTCTCAGGATCGTGATATATCATATAAAAAGAGAAGGGGTGCCCATAGTGTAAAATCGTTTTTAGAAAAGTTTATTTAAACAAGCAGAGCGGTACTCACAATTTAAAACCGTGTAGTAAGCAAAAAAGACAGAGTTTTCGGTTAACCATCAGCTGTTCAATGTTGTTTGGGAAGCACAGATTAGGCCATGCCTGCTGTCCCCATACATACTCCATCTCCAGGCAGACTCTTCTCCTCCATCAGGACAGGACTTTCAGCTGAGCAGAGTGAAGGCCGTTCTAATACAGCAACAGGTGAAACATTTCCAAATGCAATGTTTCACCTGTTGCTGTATTAGAACGGCCTTCACTCTGCTCAGCTGAAAGTCCTGTCCTGATGGAGGAGAAGAGTCTGCCTAGAGGTGGAGTATGTATGGGGACAGCAGGCGTGGCCTAATCTGTGCTTCCCAAACAACATTGAACAGCTGATGGTTAACCGAAAACTCTGTCTATGGAACCAATCAAAACATTCTTCAACAACTAAATGCTTATTTCTTTTAATATTGGTTATCAACTCCATAGCAGATGACATCACATGAGCATGGGAAGGAACATTGGTATAAGAGTATATTAATGAGTAAGATAAGTAACAACTAGTACAGTAGACAATCCTGCTGCTCAGTTTAGGCTAAAACAGGCATAAACATAAAAATAGGAAACTGTAACCACAGAGATGTCAGTAGATTCCTCACATGGTACCCATACCATACCTCCCAGCCCTGCCTTACCCCCTAATTTTGATTCTTTAGTAACAGGCCCCCCACGAGCCTCAGCAAAAGGAAACACGTAAAAGAGGATGGAGGGGGCAGAGGCAGAAAGAAAAGAGTAAATGCGAAAACTGTAAAAATCTATAACCTGTTTCATACAGAGCTGTCACCGACACAGATTGTCCAATATTTGAACTATATGCAGAAAGTTACAACAATGACCTAGACTGGCTAACCAAACACTGCCCCACCTCCGCAACCATTACACACACAGCCTTACGTCCCAAATCTATATTTAATCCCACCCACTGCAAAGGCCCATACCTTCAGACCTTCTATCAAGTTGTTTACTCAGAATTTATTAACATGTAAATCAGGTCCTTCACAGACCCATCTTAGATCCAACCTCAGTCCTTTGGAGTGACAGGCCTTGGAACAGCTCACAAAGAATTATTCCATTGTCATAAAACCAGCTGACAAAGGGGGTAGTATAGTGGTCCAAGATAGGACTGACTATCTACTGGAATCATGTAGATTATTGTCTAAAATCACTACATACAAAACCCTTCCCCAAGATCCCACCACCAATACTACCTTGAAGCTGCAGAAATTACCAGTAGGGCCCTAGAAGAGGACATCATTTCTAAATCCGAGGCCTCATTTCTTAAGAAAAACTTCTATAGAACACCATATTTTTACCACCTGCCAAAGATTTACAAAGACCTAATTAATCCTCCCAGTCACCCCATAGTGGCAGCTATGGACAGTGTGACGAGTGGTTTTTCGATTTACATTGACCAATTTTTGCAACCTTTGGCCCAAAATTTACCTTTCTATATTTGCGATGGTCCCTACCTACTGGACACACTTAAACCGTACTCCTGGGAGCCCACTTATTGGTGGCTCTCTCTGGATGTACACCTCTATCCCCCATGATATGGGGATTCAGGCTTTCGAACATTTCCTAGCTGAAAATCCACACACCAATCCACGACAAGCCCATTTTATCTTAGAAGCCTTCATGTTCTGTTTGAAGCACAACTAGTTTGATTTAAATAATGCCCATATCCTTCAGATAAATGGCACAGCCATGGGAGCAAACTTTGCCCCAAGCTATGCCAATCTGACTATGGGCTTTTGGGAGCACCTATACCTGTATGACAACCATCCTTTCAAGTCCCATGTGATCTACTATGGTTATTACATCAATGACATAGTGATTATATTGGATGGCACACCCAAGGATATCCTAGCCTTTGTCCAATATTGAAATCACAATACATTAGGTCTATCATTTACACATGTTCTGGACCAACATTCATTAGCCTTTTTAGATCTTGAGCTATGCCATGACAATGGAGCCATTTATGCACAAAATGTTGTCAAGCCCACTGCATGCAACTATTTTATTCACTTTGACAGTTGCCATCACCCGAGGTGGGCGAAGAACATCCCACAATGCCTGTTCTGTCACCTCCGTAGAAATTGCATGAGGGACAATGATTATGACAGCCATGGCTCACTCCTCACCCACAAGTTTCTGGACAAAGGCTATCCTACCTCTCTAATCCAGAATGCAGTTGCAATACAAAAGTTATCCCCGCACTAGTTTAGGTCTCCCCAGGTGTAAAGCTGATCTTACTCTCCAGAGATGAGAGGTTCCAGGTGCTGGCTCATGCTAGTAGAGACTATATAGCTGAGCTATGAGTAAGCACTTGGACAAGTATGAAACGCGTTAGCCTATGATCTGTACATTCTGTCTATGATGTCCTGTATCTGATGTGTTCCTGATTTTAAAATAAAGAAACTTGGATTATTACTTCCTGGAGTGCGGCTGTCCAGATCTTCTCGTTTGCATATATCCTACCTCTCTAGTTGAAGAAGCATTTCAACACTATCGACATCCAATAACCACTTCCCGGGCTGACGAGCCCCCCAATAGAAGACAACCTACCCAATTCATAACCCAATTTCACACCAAATTTAAAAACATGGAAATGATCTTATCTACTCATTGGCCAATACTCCTTGAAGATCCCCACCTTAAAACAACTCTGGCGACTCAACCAAAGGTAGCATACAGGAAAGCCCATAATATTAAGAGTAAAATTGCTCCCAGTAAGATCAAGCCAACTCAACCCATTGCGTGCCTCTGTCTTACATGCCAGTTTGTCTAACATGGTCAGAAAACATTTTCAGGCAAAGGTAAGACATACACGCTGAAAGATTTTTTTCAATTGTTCTACCGACTACGTTGTGTACTGCCTTACTTGTCCATGTGGGCTGTTCTACGTAGGAAGAACCATCAGGCCCTTAGGGCTCGTTGCGGTAAACACAGACGTTTTATCGAGAAAGGCCGAGATCATCACAGTGTCCCTTAACATTTTCTGCTCCATCACAAAATATCTACAGTGGCCCTCAAAGTCTGGGTTATAGCATCAATTCCTAAGTCACTCCCTGCGGCTGAACCTTTCAAAAGTCTATGCCAACAGGAATCTTTTTGGATTGGACAAACCACCTTTGATGTCATCTGACTACAGCTGTTGTGTTTTGCCATGGTATACTACTGTTACCAAAGATCCTCTTATTATCATTTTTTAAACCATATCAATCACCACATGGTTTATAGATGTGTGTATGTTTACACAAGTACGATCACCATCATTATTATTATCCCAACGTTTACTATTATTATTATTATTGTCATTTTCATTATGATCATCATTGAGTTATACTGTTGTACTAGAAATTAGCCAATCCTTCTTGTATCCATATAAGATTTTACTTTGTAAAAAAAAACATTTTACTATGTGTACGTATGTATGAGCATATCCGTGTGTACATGCGTGTATATGCGTGTATGTACACCTTGTTCCAAATTATTATGCAAATTCTATTTCAGTGTCACAAAGATTAAATATTTTGTTTTTCAGTTTAACTCATGGATGGCATTGTGCCTCAGGGCTCTTTTGATCACTGAAAACAATCTCGGACACCTGTGATAATTAGATTGCCAGATGAGCCCAATTAAAGGAAAAACTACTAAGGGAGGGTGTTCCACATTATTAAGCAGAGCACCATTTTCAAGCAATATGGGAAAAAAAATTATCTCTCTGCTGCCAAAAAGAGTGAATTAGTTCAATGCCTTGGACGAGGTATGAAAACATTAGATATTTCACGAAAACGTAAGCGTGATCATCGCACTATTAAGAGATTTGTGGCCGATTCAGAGCACAGATGGGTTTTGTGCAGATAAAGGCACATTAAGGAAGATTTCTGCCAGATCCATGCATCAGATCAAGAGAGCAGCTGCTAAAACACCATTACATAGCAGCAAATAGATATTTTAAGCTGCTGGTGCCTCTGGAGTCCCACGGACATCAAGGTGTAGAGTCCTTCATAGACTTACAACTGTGCATAAACCTTCCATTCGGTCACCACTAACCAATGCTCACAAGCAGAAACGGCTGCATTGGGCAGAAAAATACATGAAGACTAATTTTGAAACAGTCCTGTTCACTGATAAGTGCTGTGCAACCCTGGATGGTCCTTTTCCATCAAGGCTGCAACGTCAGCAAGGCAGTGGTGGAGTCCTGTTTTGGGCAGGAATCATGGGAAGAGAGCTGGTCGGCCCTTTTAGGGTCCCTGAAGGTGTAAAGATGACCGCTGCAAAGTCTGTGGAGTTCCTGACTGACCACTTCCTTCCCTGGTACAGAAGGAAGAACTATGCTTTCCATAATAAAATCATCTTCATGCATGACAATGTACCATCTCATGCTGCAAAGAATACCTCTGCATTAGGGATGAGCCGAACACCCCCCTGTTCGGTTCGCACCAGAACATGCGAACAGGAAAAAAGTTTGTTCGAACACGCGAACACCATTAAAGTCTATGGGACACGAACATGAATAATCAAAAGTGCTAATTTTAAAGGCTTATATGCAAGTTATTGTCATAAAAAGTGTTTGGGGACCTGGGTCCTGCCCCAGGGGACATGGATCAATGCAAAAAAAAGTTTTCAGGAGCAATGATTTTAATAATGCTTAAAGTGAAACAATAAAAGTGTAATATCCCTTTAAATTTCGTAGCTGAGGGGTGTCCATGGTATGCCTGTAAAGGGGCGCCTGTTTCCTGTGTTTAGAACAGTCTGACAGCAAAATAACATTTCGAAGGAGAAGAAGATGAACAGGATGAAGAGAAGAGCGGGAGCCTCCCCCCATGCCATGGGTGCGGAGCAGCCCGAGGAGAAGAAGATAGAAGACGCCGCGGAGGAGATGTTGGACGAGAACGCCGGAGGAAGAACCAGAAGAGCCAGAAGAACCAGAAGAAGATGAAGGAAGATAGAAGAAAGAAGAAGCATTTAAATAAAGGAATTGTCAAAAACTGTCTCTTGTCATTTTTAACATTTTTGACAGTTTTTTAGTGAAATGGTAGGGGTAAGTACCCCCTTACCATTTCACACAGGGGGGGCCGGGATCTGGGGGTCCCCTTGTTAAAGGGGGCTTCCAGATTCCGATAAGCCCCCTGCCCGCAGACCCCCACAACCACCGGCCAGGGTTGTGGGGATGAGGCCCTTGTCCTCATCAACATGGGGACAAGGTGTTTTGGGGGGCTACCCCAAAGCACCCTACCAATGTTGAGGGCATGTGGCCTGGTACGGTTCGGGAGGGGGGGCACACTCTCGTCCTGCCCTCTTTTCCTGTGGCCTGCCAGGTTGCATGCTCGGATAAGGGTCTGGTATGGATTTTTGGGGGGACCCCACGCCGTTTTTTTTTTTGGCGCGGGGTTCCTCTTAATATCCATACCAGACCTAAAGGGCCTGGTATGGAATTTAGGGGGACCCCCACGTCATTTTTTTTTTTAAATTTAGGTTCGGGGTTCCCCTGTGGGGAATTCCCATGCCGTTTTTATCAATGAACTTCTATGTGTATTGTCGCAATGCAATAGCCGCGAGTAGTTTTAAATGGGTTTTTTCCTTCGAAATGTCATTTTGCTGTCAGACTGTTCTAAACACAGGAAACATGCGCCCCTTTACAGGCATACTATAGACACCCCCCAGCTACGAAATTTAAAGGGATATTATACTTTTATTGTTTGACATTATTAAAATCACTGCTCCTGAAAAAACGGCCGTTTTTAAAACTTTTTTTTGCATTGATCCATGTCCCCTGGGGCAGGACCCAGGTCCCCAAACACTTTTTATGACAATAACTTGCATATAAGCCTTTAAAATTAGCACTTTTGATTTCTCCCATAGACTTTTAAAGGGTGTTCCGCGGCATTCGAATTTGCCGCGAACACCCCAAATTGTTCGTTGTTCGGCGAACTTGCGAACAGCCAATGTTCGAGTCGAACATGAGTTCGACTCTAACTCGAAGCTCATCCCTACTCTGCATCAATGGCTGCTCTGGGGATAAAAGGAGAGAAAGTCATGGTGTTGCCTCCATCTGCCTTTGACCTCAATTCTATTGAGAACCTTTGGAGCATCCTCAAGCAAAAGATCTATGAGGGTGGGAGGCAGATTACATCCAAACAGCAGTTCTGGGAGGCTATTCTGACATCTTGCAAACAAATTCAAGCTTTTGATTTCAGTAAATATGCTGCAAACACAACAAATGACAATTTTCAGTTCTTTACAACCTATAAAGTGTTTTGAAACTTACTGTGCATAATAATTTCGAATAGTACATTGTAAGTTTTTTATTTTGAAAAAAAAACTTATCATTAGGAGGTTTGTTCAATAAAATTTCAATTGTTGAATTTTAATAGTTGATAACATGAGAATTATGCTGACTGTTGTTTGCATCAATTATGTAGGTAAATGAGAAAAATATCACTGGCATAATAATTTGGAACAGGGTGTATATATAGTTTTAGAAAAATGCTTTTATTTTTCTCCTTCACCCATGATCATACTAAGATTACAATTGTCCATATATGTCTCCTCCCCTGCATATCTCTAACGTGTAAACGTATATGCATGAACGTATATTCAATATACTCTCTCTCTCTCTCTCTCTCTCTCTCTCTCTGTATATTTATTGATTTATATGTATTGATTTTTATGAATACTGATTTGAGTGTGCTCATATTTGTTACACATGATGCAGATTCTTTATTCTTTTTCTTATTTTTATTTATTTTTTATATATATAAATATTATTTGTATTTTTATTTTATTTTATTATTATTTTTTAGTCCATTTTATTTTTTACTTTTTCATATATGTTTCTATGGTTCTAAATCAACCATTTTAATGATTTTAAATGTTTATAATACTATATCGTGATTGCGCAACACTACTTTTGTCTATACATTGTGGCCAAACTCAAATTATCACTTCCTTGTGTGCGCCATGTGTGCTGGATCTTGTTGTCCCACAGAGCCCCTGTACACATAAATAGCACCATTCCAGCAATATAACATTAGGCCTGTAAAAGGAGCTGAGCTCCAAGCGTGTAGCCTGCTATTCCTTACCATCCAGAACGGTCTCTCCATGGTGCCTGAGAAAAATTCTGATAATGTAGATATCCCAGTGTGCCACATCCCATGAAGGACAAAGAGAAAAGAGAAACCCCTGAGGGTGGGACTTTAACCACCTCAATACAGGGCACTTATACCGCCTTCCTGCCCAGACCAATTTTCAGCTTTCAGCGCTCTCACAATTTGAATGACAATTACTCAGTCATGCAACACTGTACCCATATGAAATTTGGGTCCTTTTTTTCACACAAATAGAGCTTTCTTTTGGTGGTATTTAATCACTAGTGGGTTTTTTTTATTTTTTTGTGCTATAAATAAAAAAAGACCATAAATTTTGTGAAAAAAATGCCTTTTTCTTTGTTTCTGTCATAAAATTTGGCAAATTAGTAATTTTTCTTCATAAATTTTGGCCAAAATGTATACTGCTACATAGTTTTGGTAAAAATAACCCAAATTAGTGTATATTATTTGGTCTTTGTGAAAGTTATAGAGTCTACAACTATGGTGCCAATCACTGAAAATTGATCACATCTGATCAGGCCTTCAGTACATCAGGTATATCTCATTTCTTGAGACACTAACAAGTCAGGAAAGTACAAATAATCCCCAAATGACCCATTTTTAGAAAGTAGACATTCCAAGGTATTAAGTAAGTAGCATGGTATATATATATGTGTATATATATATATATATATATATACATACATATGCACACATCAAATTACACCTCAAAATACATTCTGCTACTCTTCCAGAGTATGGCGATACCACAAGTATGGGACTTTTACACAGCCTGGCCACATACAAAGGCCCAACATTGAAGTAGCACCTTCAGGCGTTCTATGAGCATAAATGACACATCTCATTTCTCAACCACCTATTACACTTTTGAAGGCCCTGGAGCACCAGGACAATGAAAGCGCCCACAAAATGACCCCATTTTGGAAAGCAAACACCCCAAAGTATAATCTATGAGGCATAATGAGTCTTTTGGTACATTTTTTTCCAGAACTTTTTGGAAAATGTATAAAAAAAATGAAAACGCATTTTTTTTTACACAAAGTTGTCAATTTATAAGATATTTCTAACACATATCATGTATATAGCAAAAATTACACCCCAAAATACATTCTGCTACTCTTGCTGGGTATGGCGATACCACATGTGTGAGACTTTTACAAAGCCTGGCCACATACAGAGGCCCAACATTGAAGTAGTACCTTCAGGCATTCTAGGAGCATAAATTACACATCTCATTTCATTCCTACCTATCAAAATTTTGAAGATCTTGGAGCACCAGGACACTGGAATTACCCACAAAATGACCCTATTTTGGAAAGCAAACACCCCAACGTATATTCTATGAGGCATGGGCTGCAGATAGGTACTCGGGTACTCTGATGGGCTGCAGATAGGGACTTGGGTACTCTGATGGGCTGGAGACAGGTACACAGGTAACTTGAGCTGCAGACAGGTACTTGGGTACTCTGATGGGCTGTGACAGGTACTCGGGTACTCTGATGGGCTGGTGACAGGTAGTCGGGTACTCTGATGGGCTACAGATAGGAACTCAGATACTCTGATGGGCTGGTGACCGGTATTCGGGTACTCTGAAGTGTGGTGACAGGTACTCGGTATTCATATGAACTGTGACAGTTACTCAGGTACTCAGATGGACTGTGACAGATACTCAGGTACTTGGGTACTCAGATGAACTGTGACAGGTACTCGGGTACTCAGATGGACTGTGACAGGTACTCAGATGGACTGTGACAGGTACTCAGGTACTCTGGTACTCATATGGACTGTGACAGGTACTCAGGTACTCATATGGACTGTGACAGGTACTCGGGTACTCAGATGGACTGTGACAGGTACTCGGGTACGCAGATGAACTGTGACGGGTACTCAGGTACTCAGATGAACTGTGACAGGTATTCAGATGAACTGTGACAGGTACTCGGGTACTCAGATGGACTGTGACAGGTACTCAGGTACTCATATGGACTGTGACAGGTACTCGGGTACTCAGATGGACTGTGATAGGTACTTGGGTACTGAGGTACTCAGATGGACTGTGACAGGTACTCAGGTACTAGACATGTGCATTAGTTTTCGTCCAAATGCATTTTCGTCCAAATTTCAGGTATTTTCGTTATCGTTTTAACAAACGATAACGAAAGTGCAGAATCTGAAAAACGGAAGATCCGACATAAACAAATGCTTTATTTTCGTTTTCGTTGTGACAACAGTTCGATATAGATAGGAGATTCGACATGATGCTAACAATAACAATCTGTGTCCATCAAACCTGTGGTTGAATGTGCCTAACCTTAGCTCTATTAGTCCAAGATTATTCTACATAGAGAGAAAAGATTCAACATAGTAAAATAAAAATAACGATAATGATGAATGTTATTGGCTGATTGTAACCAAAGAGGAGGAGCAGTAAAATAGCTAGAACTAACTAAGTACACACATACAGCCAACTTACTTTCACTTATGATTTGCTAGCAGAGAGACACACACACTGAATCATTTCAGAAGACAGTCAATCTTAGCTGGTCCGTTTGTCAGAGAACCTGAATTATTTAGCAATTAAGCATAAGCACAGCAGCAGAACAATAGTGAAGCAAGCTACAGTTCAAATGAAATTTTTCATAATAATCTGCTGCTATTGTGTTAGTATTGTGAACTTGATAATGATACTAGTGTTGCTAGTGTTGTGATAGCCTAAGAGGCTGCCTGTGTTGTAGGGGGGATTTATTATTATAGATTCTATATTATAGATTGAGATTCTATATACCCTATCTTGTTACCTGTCTGATCAGTAATCACTATCACCAGGCCATTTTCTGTTTGAACTATATACATTCAACATGAACGACGAAGATTCGACAAAGCAGCGAAACATTCGACAGACACCATAAGCCTTCAATGACATATTCGACCTTAATTAATTTGTATTTTCGGACGAATGCAATTTTTAACAAGAAACAAAATAAATAAAAACGAATTTTGGGAGTAACTAAGTAAATATATTTTTCGGACGAAAACGAAATTCCGAAACAAAATATTTCAGTGTGCACATGTCTATCAGGTACTCAGATGGACTGTGACAGGTACTCTGGTACTCATATGGACTGTGACAGGTACTTAGGTACTCGGGTACTCAGATGGACTGTGACAGGTACTCAGGTACTCAGATGTACTGTGACAGGTACTCAGGTACTCATATGGACTGTGACATGTACTTAGGTACTCGGGTACTCAGATGGACTGTGACAGGTACTCAGGTACTCAGATGGACTGTGACAGGTACTCAGGTACTCATATGGGCTGTGACAGGTACTCGGGTACTCAGATGGACTGTGACAGGTACTCGGGTACTCAGATGGACTGTGACTGGTACTCAGGTACTCTGGTACTCATATGGACTGTGACAGGTACTCAGGTACCCATATGGACTGTGTATTCTACCCATATGGACTGTGGCAGGTACTCGGGTACTCAGATGGACTGTGACAGGTACTCAGATGGACTGTGACAGGTACTCAGGTACTCTGGTACTCATATGGACGAAGATTGACAAAGCAGCAAAACATTCAGCAGACACCATAAGCCTTCAATGACAGATTCGACCTTAATTATTTTGGATTTTCGGACGAATGCAATTTTTAACTAAAAATGAAATAAATAAAAACAAATTTCGGGAATAACTAAATAAATGTATTTTTCGGAGGAAAACAAAATTCCGAAACAAAATATTTCAGTGTGCACATGTCTATCAGGTACTCAGATGGACTGTGACAGGTACTCGGGTACTCAGATGGACTGTGACAGGTACTCGGGTACTCAGATGGACTATGACAGGTACTCAAGTACTCTGGTACTCATATGGACTGTGACAGGTACTCGGGTACTCAGATGGACTGTGACAGGTACTCGGGTACTCAGATGGACTGTGACTGGTACTCAGGTACTCTGTTACTCATATGGACTGTGACAGGTACTCGGGTTCTCAGATGGACTGTGACAGGTACTCGGGTACTCAGATGGACTGTGACAGGTACTCAGGTACTCAGATGGACTGTGACTGGTACTCAGGTACTCTGTTACTCATATGGACTGTGACAGGTACTCAGGTATAGGGATGAGCCGAACACCCCCCTGTTCGGTTCGCACCAGAACATGCTAACAGGAAAAAAGTTTGTTCGAACACGCAAACACCGTTAAAGTCTATGGGACACAAACATGAATAATCAAAAGTGCTAATTTTAAAGGCTTATATGCAAGTTATTATCATTAAAAGTGTTTGGGGACCTGGGTCCTGCCCCAGGGGACATGGATCAATGCAAAAAAGTTTTAAAAACGGACGTTTTTTGGGAGCAGTGATTTTAATAATGCTTAAAGTGAAACAATAAAAGTGTAATATCCCTTTAAATTTCATACCTGGGGGGTGTCTATAGTATGCCTGTAAAGGGGCGCATGTTTCCTGAGTTTAGAACAGTCTGACAGCAAAATGACATTCCAAAGGAAAAAAAGTAATTTAAAACTACTCGTGGCTATTAATGCATTGCCGGTCAGACAATACACATAGAAGTTCATTGATAAAAAATGGCATGGGAATTCCCCACAAGGGAACCCCGAACCAAAATTAAAAAAAAAAATAAAGTGGGGGTCCCCCTAAATTCCATACCAGGCCCTTCAGGTCTGGTATGGATATTAAGGGGAACCCCGGTCAAAATTTAAAAAAAAAATGAGGTGGGGGTCCCCCTAAATTTCATACCAGACCCTACAGGTCTGGTATGGATTTTAAGGGAAACCCCGCACCAAAATTAAAAAAAAACATGTGGGGTCCCCCCAAAAATCCATACCAGACCCTTATCCGAGCACGCAACCTGGCAGGCCGCAGGAAAAGAGGGGGGGACGAGAGGGCACCCCCCTCCTGAACCGTACCAGGCCACATGCCCTCAACATTGGGAGGGTGCTTTGGGGTAGTCCCCCAAAACACCTTGTCCCCATGTTGATGAGGACAAGGGCCTCATCCCCACAACCCTGGCCGGTGGTTGTGGGGGTCTGCGGGCGGGGGGCTTATCGGAATCTGGAAGCCCCCTTTAGCAAGGGGACCCCCAGATCCCGGCCCTCCCCCCTGTGTGAAATGGTAAGGGGGTACAAAAGTACCCCTACCATTTCACTAAAAAAGTGTCAAAAATGTTAAAAATGACAAGAGAGTTTTTGACAATCCCTTTATTTAAATGCTTCTTCTTTCTTCTTTCTTCTATCTTCTATCTTCCTTCGGTTTCTTCCTCCATCTTCTTCTTCTTCTGGTTCTTCTGTCTCTTCTGGTTCTTCCTCCGGTGTCCTCGTCCAGCATCTCCTCCGCGGCGTCTTCTTCCCTTCTTCTCCTCGGGCCGCTATGCATCCATGGCATGGAGGGAGGCTCCCGCTCTTCTCTTCTACTCTTCTTCATCTTCTTCTCTTCTTCATCTTCTTCTCTGGGCCGCTCCTCATCCATGCTGGCATGGAGGGAGGCTCCCGCTGTGTGATGCTTCTCCTCTTCTGACGGTTCTTAAATAATGGGGGGGGGCAGGGCCACCTGGTGACCCTGCCCCCCTCTGATGCACAGTGACTTGACGGGACTTCCCTGTGGCGTCACGGGGAATTTTATTGTTTCACTTTAAACATTATTAAAATCACTGCTCCTGAAAAAACGTCCGTTTTTAAAACTTTTTTTTTTTAAACTCTGGTACTCGGGTACTCAGATGGACTGTGACAGATACTCGGGTACTCAGATGGACTGTGACAGGCACTCGGGTACTCAGATGGACTGTGACAGTAACTCAGATGGACTGTGACAGGTACTCAGGTACTTGGGTACTCAGATGAACTGTGACAGGTACATTGATGGCTGGTGAGAGGTACTTTGATGGCTGGTGACAGGTCCTCTTTATTGGGGGGCAATCAGTGTGATTGGTGTACACTGTAAGCAGTAATGAGATGTTACCGCAATCTCCTTCTCACACACGATCTGTGTGTGAGGAGGAGAACCCGGTAACATCTTGTTACCGCTCTATATTTACATTTTGTGAAAGGATCACAGCCGATCACGTAGTAAACAGCCGCCAGCCAATGGTACAAAGTGTTTATTAAGTCTGTACAGTTATTATGGCTACAGTATTTTCCTCTTAAATTGTGGCCTAGTAAAGCTGCTTACATAGTGTTCATCAAATCTGTACAATATTTATGGCTATTGTTTTTGAATGATTGCTTTCTTGATAAATCTCATCTCTGCCTTTAAAATTTCAACCTAATGAAGCTGCTTACATATTGCTTACATACTGAACATTGCCTGTACAATGTTTCTGGCTATTTTATATGTTTCAATTCAGTATTGGATAAATATTTTTTATTGGATGCTTCAATAAGAATCTTTATTGATCAGTTGTAGGTGCTAATTATTATTTCCTGTTCTCTTTCATTGGGTTGCTTGAGTGAGACTTCTAACTTCTTTGAAACATTAATGTCCACTATTTCTATTATGATAATAAAGCTCTTCCTGCAGATTGCCAGAAGAGCCCTGGGATGTCTTTGAGGCAAAATCACAAATATTCATTCCGTTAACAATGTGCAGATGCGGTGTGATGAGAGACGGATGCAGCTAGAAGGAGCTCCGGCGGATACGGAGATTAAACGCCCTCCCACAGGGCTATTCAACACATTCAACACATTTTCAGCCTCACATAGCCCCGCACCCCTTTGGGTGCACCCCATCCCGCAAAAAGGCCGAAGAACCACCAGCCTCAAAGGTCCCTTACCACATACCTCCTGCGCACGGCAGAACAGGCAGGCATGGCTAAAGATGGCGCCCAGGCCCAGCGAGGCTCTCTATCTCCAGCAGCATCTCCTGTGACTTCTGCTCCACCACGAGAGGACAGTGAGTACCCCACACAGCTTACAAAAGCTTACCTTGAGGACAGCCTATCCTCTATGAATGAAAAACTAGCAGAGAAATTCCAGACAGAACTACACAAAACTACCAACACACTGTCATTAAAAATCACTGCTCTGGGCAGCTGTACAGATCTCCTGGAGACTAAACACGATGAACTGGCACTAGCTCATGCTGATCTACGTAAGGACTATGAATCCTTGGCTGAAAATTTCCAGTTTGTACAGTCTCAGGTTGAAGACCTTGACAACCATAACTGCAGAAACAATCTGCGGCTGCGAGGCATCCCAGAGGCCTTATAGCAGCAGCTAACAAGCTATTCCACACACTCTTTCTTTCTGCACCACAGTTTTTGTGTGTGACCAGATTCATAGGACTCTGCTCCTTAAACCCCCTGCTGATAAACCTCCACGGGATGTTATACTTTGCCTGAAAGATTTCCTAGTCAAAGGAGACATACTGCATGCTGCAAGAAACACTGCTGCCATTGAATTAGATGGAGTGAAAATCCAAATCTTCCCAGATATTTTGCAGGCCACACTGGACCATAGACGCCAGATGAAAGAGGTTATGTCTGTGCTGCAGTCAGCTCACATCAGATACCGCTGGGGCTTCCCGTTCAAGCTCAGGGTACCTCACAATGGTTCCACGTACACAGCCTATAATGACACTGAGAGGAAGGAGCTTTTGATGAAACTAGGCCTCCTGGAGTCTGATGCCCCACCTCACCACCTTTCCACACCAAGACCTATTCCTCTGTGGGCTACACCTTCCTCCCACAGAAACCAAAGTAGATGGCGCCAACCATTTCTGGACCAGTCTGCCTTACCAACGTTGACCACTGGCTCTTCGGATCTCATGAATGATTCTTATCAGGTCTTGAATTAATTTTACAGCAAGAAACGTTCAAACAAGTTGATTGCCTATATACTCCCCTATGGGACCGAGCCTCATCGAGGGGAATACTTCTCCACGAACTATAACTGACAAGTTTGAAGTCAGTTCGGAACCCCCCCTTAGATGGGAGCCCCTGAAGGGTCCTTCACTTCCCCCTGCAATCATTTACACTTGGCAGGACCACCAATCTGATAGCATGTTGGCACCAAAGTACTCCTTATGATAGCTTTATGCCTTCGGGCGGGGAGTCTCCCCACATCCACAGTCATCCCCCTACTTACTCTCGGGCCCAGCCTGTGGTGGAGCTCAGGGTGGCATGTTTTATACGGTCACCCTGTTCATCACCCCGGCACTCTCTGGGTCCCTTAGTTGGTATCGGACGTCCGAGTCCAGAAAAAATGTATTTGTGGTCAAATGGATTGTTGTCCTCTGACCCCCTGCTCATTGTTGGTATCTGAGCATACTGGCATTTTACAGTTTGTTTAAGTTTTTTCAGTTCTTTAATTTTGAAAGATTAATTCCGACAGTATTATCACAAAAAGCATTACAAACAAGAGCCTATCCTATCATAAGGCATGTACAATACTATTTCAGTATTAATAATATGGATATGGCTATTCCATGGCAATAAATCTGATAGCTATCACCAAGCTACTAACCAGTTAAATCTATATGGCCCTTAAAATAATATTGCACAATGTTCAAGGTTTTAACCTTCCCCGAAATACAAGAAAGCATTCTGTCACTACAAAAGTCTGGGAGCGGATATCCTCCTACTGCAAGAGACCCATTTCTCCAGTGCCAACCACCCACAATTCTTTGACAAATCCTTTAAACAATTTTATTGTACACCCAACACCACTAAATCTCGTGGAGTAGCCATATTCGTAAAAAATTCTGTGTTGTTTGAGGTTGGTCATGTCTATAAAGACCCTAACAGTAGATTCCTTATATTACAAGGCAAGATCCAGTGTCAAGCCATGACTATCGCCTCAGTCTATGCCCTCAACGAAGCACAAGCTTCATTCTTTAAACATTTTTTTTTAAAACAACTCTAGACCATTATCTCCCCCCACATCTCACAGCCCATCCAAGTTTGGATAGAAGCAGAGTTATTCCAAGGCCTCCCCTAAGTTAGTCACATCAAACAAAAGGAAATTCCCCTGGTGGACTTTAAAGGCACATATGGAAAAACGTAAAGAAAAAAGTATAGTATGTAGACAGTAATTTATTCATTTCAAAAACATCATAAAACATCAATAACATTATAACAAATAATGAAAGGAATGCGATTCATGCATTTGTACATGTATGAAATATTGATAACAATGTACTTGCACAAGACGCGTTTCGGAGTTGTTTAGCCTCCTTCTTCAGGGGTGGATGTAAGTTTTAGCAAAGGTTTCTAAATTAGAAATAGTATATTTAACAAAGAGATAATGAGTATATGTACATATCAGGCCATAAGGACATAAGTACAAGTTATATTTTTATTCCATTTACACTTACATTGGCATTATGTAGGCTTGCTTCGCATTCCAAAGCAATTTAAAAACAAAGGCGCTGACACTGTCTGCCACGGCAGAGTGTAAATGTATGTGTAAATGAAATAAATATATAACTTGTACTTATGTCCTTATGGCCTGATATGTACATATACTCATTATCTCTTTGTTAAATACCCTATTTCTAATTTAGAAACCTTTGCTAAAACTTACATCCACCCCTGAAGAAGGAGGCTAAACAACTCCGAAACGCGTCAGGTGCAAGTACATTGGTATCAATATTTCATACATGTACAAATGCATGAATCGCATTCCTTTCATTATTTGTTATAATGTTATTGATGTTTTTATGATGTTTTTGAAATGAATAAATTATTGTCTACATACTATACTTTTTTCTTTACATTTTTCCATATGTGCCTTTAAAGTCCACCAGGGGAATTTCCTTTTGTTTGAATTCTTAATCATAGGATGTGGCACAATTTGCAGTTAATAAGCCGGTCAACAACCCTTGTTTCTAAGTTGGTCACAGGTAGTTTGAACTCTTTACAATTAATAGATGCATGGCGAGCACATAACACGGGCTACAGATCCTACACCTTTTATTCAAACCCGCATGACAGCTACTCCCATCTTGATTACATCTTTTGTTCTCCGACAGTCTTAGCAAACTCGACTAAAGCAGATATACATGTCTGCCACTGCTCAGATCACCATATAGTAGTGGATCTCCGTAACTAGAATGGGCCTTAAACCTACAACTTACACATGGAGACTTAACAGCTCTCTGTTAACGAACTCCTCCATCATTGACACCCTTATGACGCATCTTGGAGATTATTTTACAGAAAATGAGCTCCCAGACACCTCACCGTGTACGCTCTGGACAGCTCATAAAGCGGTTATGCGGGGCCATATTATTAACATCCCATCCAGCAAACAAAAGGCTAAACTGACTGAGCTCCATTCTCTTATGAAAGCTTTAGACAAACTATATAATCGCTATAACCAATCCCCCTCTCCAGAACTTTTTCAGCAAATAGATTGTAAAAAGCGAGCTTTAGATTTTTTGTTCTCAGATAAAACTAAGAGGGCCTTGAGATGGGCTAAAGCAAAATTTATGCTATACAGTAACTCTGCTTTTACCATATTTGCTAGAAAGCTCAACCAGGCTATGAAACCATCTCACACATATAAACTACGCAATCCCGCCGGGGTTTTGGTTTCATACCCAAATGATGTAATGGACATATTTGTAGACTATTGCAAAAAACTCTTTGCAGAATCCCAACCAGCCAACATCTGACCCGATATCTCAGTCCTGGTTTTCTAATATAGCACTGCCAACTCTGTCTAGCCAGCAATTGGAAATCTTAAATGCTCCCTGTACAGCTGCAGAAATTATTATTACTATTATTATTACTATTATTATTACTATTATTAAGTCACTTAAATCCTCCACTGCTCCGGGCCCGGATGGCAATACTACCTCCTATTACAAAAAATTCTCACCTATCTTAATCCCAAAATTTGTTGTTCTTTATAACCATATCCTGAAGGAAAGAAAATATTAGAATCACGCTACCACATTAGCTAAATGGTGTGTGAAATGTTGTTACCCATAAAACATAAATATATGTGGCATTATCAGATTCCACAAAATGATACAGTGCCAAAAAACAAAACAAAATTAAGCTAATACATGCAAAATATTAAAGCATACGATATCATGTTCAACCATAAATAATGTCCGACACCCGTGAACAAATGAATATAAAAAAGTCCATCACCTAATAAACATATGAAATCTTCTGTGACGTGGGAAATGCTGTGTTCAATCCACCACCAGTGAAAAAGATTGGCCGCTTACCAGAGCCCCATGACCCCCCACTACAGAGGATCAGGGGAAGCCTGTATATATTAGCCCTCCAGAGCTTAGCAAATGGACTCGGATCCAAAGTTCATAGGTGGTAATTGGACATCAAGAGATACCAAATAGGGTTATTGGAACTCAAATCCCATCTTGTCTCCCCAGCTGGATTGCATTTTTGGATTGGTGTACTGGCCTTTGGAACAAGATGGATAATTTGCTTTTACCAATTTGATGAACAGCTCAGTCACCATGCAGAGAATGGACCTCACATGTAGGTCCAAGGAGGATGCAGGGAGCAAAAACACATGTGAGGTCCATTCTCTGCATGGTGACTGAGCTGTTCATCAAATTGGTAAAAGCAAATTATCCAGTCTGTTCCAAAGGCCAGTACACTGATCCAAAGTTGCAATCAGGTGGGGAGACGTGTTGGGATTTGAGTTCCAATAAAACTATTTGGTATCTCTGGATGTCCAATTACCACCTATGAACTTTGGATCTGAGTCCATTCGTTAAGCTCTGGAGGGCTAATATATACAGGCTTCCCCTGATCCTCTGTAGTGGGGGGGTCATGGGGCTCTGGTAAGCGGCCTGTCTTTTTCACTGGTGGTGAAGCCTTGACATCCATAAGGCATTTGACAACATTAGCTGGTCATACCTAGACCATTTACTGCCCAAACCCGTATCAAATTATCAGGTAATAATTGCCAATTTTTCCCATTGGAAAAAGGCACTAGACAGGGGTGTCCTTTGTCCCTCCTCCTATTTGCCCTGGCGATAGAGCCCTTATCCCGAGCTATCTCAGAAAATGTAAATATCAAGGGATATTGTAAAGGGCCTGGTGAATTTAAACTAAGTCTCTATGCAGACGATGTCCTCCTATTCTTAACAAACCCTCTTATTTCATTACCTAACCTGACGTCCCTATTGGACTCATTCTATATGATCTCAGGCCTGGGGGTTAACTTGGCAAAATGCTCTGCTATGCCAATAAACATACCAAATGACCTAGCGACCTCTTTGCAGCATCACTTCTCATTCGCATGGTGCACTCAAACTTTTCGGTACTTAGGAACTCTGATCACTCCTGCTTTTCAAGCTCTATTTCAGGCCCTATTTCAGGCAAACTATCATCCTATAGTTTCTCATATTATAACTAGGGCTGAAACAACTAATCGATTAATCAACAACTAATCGATTATGAAATTAATCGATTACTATTTTCATAATCGATTAATCGGCCAGCCAATTAGTTGGCCTGCATACAGAATGCATTATTTGTTTACATATCAGGAAATACAGTGCAACATACATACAGCTCTGTACACCATCCATACATGTCAGTAAGTGCCTGAGAACTTGTAAATGTCTGAGGAGCAATGCCTCATGGGACATGTAGCCCTGGGCAGGAAGTAAGTAGTTCTAAAGGCAGGAGTTTTCTTTACCTTGCTATTGGGGCACTCTATACTGTACTTAACGCACAGCAAAAAGCAGTGTAGATAGGTCAAAAGCAAACTGCATAGGTGTGTACAAAGCCTTATGCTGGCCCCATGGATCAATTTTCAGAGGAGAATATTCAGACGAGAATATTCAGACAAGAATATTCAAATGAAAAATCTTTGTACATTCGCTGAATGAAAGAATGTTGTTTGAAATTTTCACTTGCTTTCAACATTCTGTTTTAAAATGAATGTAATTTCTGAACGAAAACCACATACACTGTCAGAAAATTTCTTTGACCAAGCAGTTTTCTATTATTTCTAAATTTTCCTGTCATTGTGGTTGAAAACGAACGTCAATTTGACCCCACTAATGATTCAAAAATCGAATGAACAGTCTTAAAATTACATTTTTTTTTTTTGAAGGAAGACATTGTTTTTGTATGGCCAGCATATAATATATTACAGTTCTGTTTGAAAATCTGCAAAACAGTCTTTAACTTTTTTTTCCTTCTGAGTCTGATGATTTTTACCAGATTCAGCCTCTAATGCCACGTACACACGGTCGGACTTTTCAGCTACAAAAGTCCGACAGCCTGTCCGACAGACTTTCGACAGACTTTCGACAGACTTTCGACGGACTTTTGGCGGACTTTTGGCAGACTTGCGGCAGACTTTCTAACAAACGGACTTGCCTACATACGATCACACAAAAGTCCGACGGATTCGTACGTGATGACGTACACCGGACTAAAATAAGGAAGTTGATAGCCAGTAGCCAATAGCTGCCCTAGCGTGGGTTTTTGTCCGTCGGACTAGCACACAGACGAGCGGATTTCTGGGTCCGGCATACTAACGATGTAAAGATTTGAAGCATGTTTCAAATCTAAAGTCCGTCAGATTTGCCGCTGGAAAAGTCTGCTGAAAGTCCGGGGAAGCCCACACATGATCGGATTGTCAGCCGTATTTTGTCCGTCGGCGTCCGTCGGACTTTTGTAGACGAAAAGTCCGACCGTGTGTACGCGGCATAATAGTATATACAGTATATCTCTTCTGTCTGTTAGTCTCAGAGTGGATTACAGATTTTGCTCTCTAACCATATAGTTAGTTATTTATATATACCACTGCATAGAGATATTTAACAATAAATTGCCTTTTTTTTTAAACTTTACATATTAACTAAATTATACCCCACACTTTTTTTTAAGGTTATTAACCGATTAATCAATTAATCGAAACAATAATCGGCCAACTAATCGATTATGAAAATAATCGTTAGTTGCAGCCCTAATTATAACCCTGTTTAAGACTTGGGATAAGTACCATATTTCATTCTTGGGCAGGGTTACAGCCATTAAAATGGCCATTTTACCCAAGACCCTCTTTTTCTTCAGAGCCCTCCCCATCTACGTCTCCAAAACTTATATCGAATCAATCCAAAAAGACATTAATACGTTTATTTGGCATCTCAAAAAAACTTGAATCCACAGATCCCTGCTATACAGGGCCCAACCTCTTGGGGCTCTGGGCCTCCCAGACCTGTGGCGTTATTATATGGCAGCCAGATTAGCCCAAACAACCTAGTGGCATGCCCCTTCTACAGGCATTCCTTGGCTAGCATTTGAAACATATTCTTTTCTCCTCTTCCTTTTATTTTGATTATTGTGGTCCAGTTCTATAAAAGCAAGTCAAATAGTGTCATTGAATACTATTGTATATCAATCCTTACATCTTTGGTCCCTCTATGGCAGAAAGTTCAAATTAATCTCTCCCCTCTCACCCACACTTATACTCCTTTCTAGGGGACCCAGATTTCCCCCCAGCTTTCAACAACAGAGATGGCTTCCTCCAATGGTGCACGACTGGGGTACAGGTATTTCAAACCTTTAAATCAGGCTCCCACTTTAAAACTTTCCCCCAGCTTCAATCAGAGCACAATCTACCCCCCTCTGAGCAATTCTGATACACACAAATTAGGCACTTTTTCCACAGCAGGGGCACCTTAGAAACCCAGTATGAACACATATGTGCATGTTTTTCCAGAGATAAAGGTGTTATATTTAAAATCTATAGCTTCCTTAATGAATTTGCATAAGAGGAAAAAACCAAACCAATGATTAGCTGTGAGAAAGAGATAGGGCATATTTTTGAGCCCCCCAAATGGGAAGAGATGCTGACAAACAAGTTCAAGAACATTAGGTCACATTCAATCCACGAGACAGCAGTTAAACTTCACACCAGGTGGTATATGACTCCCATAAAACTTCACTCAATATACCCCATGGTGTCCCCACAGTGTTTCCGCGGCTGCCCTGACTTGGGTTCAGTAACCCATATCTTTTGGAGCTGTAAATTTCTTAAACCTATTTGGCAGCAAGCAGCTACAAGGATATCCACTATTGCAGGTCACTTAATCACTCTTACGTTACAAATGTGCCTTTGCTTCACTTCTATCCCTAATGTTCTCACTCCATGTGAAAAATTGATCCAAGCGCTTTTGTGGCCATCCATTGGGTCACAGCACTAAATTGGCAAACCTCAGCTCTTTCCTGGTCACAGGTATTAGCCAGAATGGAAGCAATAAAACTTTCTGAACGTATCCACCACACTTTATATGATACTATGAATATTTATGACAAGAAATGGAAACACTGGGATACCCCTTTGTTATGACCCTGCAATATGACTTCATTTTATCTGCATAAGATGTATAGTCCCTTAAGACTGATATGCAATGTGTGCTGAAAATATCCTATGTTTGCTGTTTTTTTCATTAACTTGACTTCGATATCTCCTCATGTCTGATAGGCGCTAACTTTTAAATAAAACTAATGACTCTGTCTGATATACTATATGTAAGTTTCTGATCTTTCAATAAAAATGTTTGTAATCAAAAAACAATGTGCAGATAATGCTAATAGCACTCTTTTGTATCATCATCACTTTTGGAAAGCCAGTGTCTGAGCTGGCAGCCTTATCTTGCAAGGAACTCCTTCTTTCATTTTTGTTCCATATGGATAAGGAAGAGACTGTGCAGAGACTGGTATTGCTGTCCCTGTCCTTATTTTTCCTAATATGGCAGTAATTTGCAATATGTCCTAGCAGCTATGAATAATGGTAAGTATTAGTTTTGCACACACCACTTTTGCACAGAGCTATCGGCTGCAGCCAACATGAGGAAATGCAGTGAAATAATTGGATGGTGACAGTATGTTGCATCATTTTCTGTTGTATCAAGGAGAAGTGAAATGTGCCCCTTGAAACCTCCCCCGAAAGTTTATTCTTAGAAGGACAGTTCACATTGTTTAACGAAAAAAAAAGGGGCCCTTATCCAAGCATGCCGCTTTGGAGGCAAGAAAAGGAGACATAACAATATTAAGAAATAATAAATGACATCATAGGAATGTTTACAAATCCATAGCAATACCAGTGGGTCGAGGCAATTCTGGTATCTCAACCGTTGTTATGGCTTCATCAGGAGAATTAGGGCCCTTTCACACTGAACACAGTTGAATGCAGTTGGCTGCAGTTGGATGCATTTTGAACTGCACTCCAACTGCATAGACAGCCCAAAATCAAGGTAATCCTATGGGCATAGTTCACATCATTGTAGTGCAGTTCAGTGCAGTTAAAAAAAGGAGAGCATGTGTTTTTCTGCACCACAAATGCAGGGAACACGCTACAAATGCACTTCAAATGCACTGCACCACACCCCTTTAAGCCAAGAAAGCATACCCATACATGTATAGCAAAATGTACTGCAAATGCAGTACTAAACACAGTGTAAAACGCATACAAAATGCATTCAAGAGAGCATCAAGTGTATGTCAAAACATGTAGTCAGAAACATACAGTTATGTGCAGTTTCTAGCGTGAATGGGCCCTTATTGTGTCTAGATAAAAATCAATGTAGAGAACTTTCATAGTCAGCATAGAGGATTAAGTGGGGTTTTTTTAGTTGGTCCAGGCAGATGCTATTTTTTGTATTATGGGTCCTATGCTGACTATGAGAGTTCTCTACATTGATTTATGTTTATACACAAAAATTCTCCCAATGAAGCCATAACTGTGAAATGTGTAGAGATACCGCAATTACCTCGACCCACCAGTCTTGCTATGGATTTGTAATCATTCCTATGATGTCATTTCTTAGTATTGTTATGTCAAGGGGGCTGGAGGCATATTTGTGTCTGGCATTAGCTGTACTGTTCTTAATCCAATTGGGCTTTAATGAAATGCCTTTTTATGTTTTGTAAACCAATAAAATATATTTTTTATCCTAAAATACATTTTTCTGCTTAATTCCTGAAATATTGAGCACTGTAAAGTCCCATTTCTTTCTTGGTATTATGGTACATTTTACAGGGATGTGGGGCTTTCACCTCCCAAAGCCTGATTAACTTCTATACATTCTATATTGTTCTTAGACGTTCACTCGCTACACCTGTCACAAGTAGGGATGAGCTTCGTGTTCGAGTCAAACCCATGTTCGAACCCATGTTCGACTCGAACATCGGCTGTTCGGTCGTTCGCCGAATTGCGAACGATATGGGCCGTTCGCGTCAAATTCGTGTGGCGCGTCACGGCCCATAATTCACTGCGGCATCGCAGTGCATTGCTTGCTGATGATTGGCCAAGCATGCACTATGACCCGCATGCTTGGCCAATCGCCTTAACAGAGAGCCGTAATTGGCCAAAGCCAAGGAGGCTTTGGCCAATTATGGCTCAGGGGATTTAGTACACGCCCCACACTATATAAGGCCGCCTGTACGGCGGCCCTGTGCAGTGTGTTCCGGTGTGCTTAGAGAGAGAGACAGTGTCATTTTATTTGAGTTAGCTAGATTAGACAGGACAGTCAGTCAGTTAGCTGCACTTAAAGTGTATTGTATATATATGCATCCCAGGTGTTGCATATATATATATACACTGTATTCAGTTTAGCTAGATCCGTTCCTGTTATCTTCTAGACTATTTACATTTAGTGCAGTGCGTCCTGCTCACAGTGTTCAGCTAGATCCGTTCCTGTTATCTTCCTGCTGACAGGCAGGCTTGTCTTGTTACAGTATATAAAGCTACCTGAAGAAAATTACTGGTGTTCTTTTGATCCTATTAGTACCACGGTCAGGCAGCTAGACTATTTACATTTAGTACAGTGCGTCCTGCTCACAGTGTTCAGCTAGATCCGTTCCTGTTATCTTCCTACTGACAGGCAGGCTTGTCTTGTTACAGTATATAAAGCTACCTGAAGAAAATTACTGGTGTTCTTTTGATCCTATTAGTACCACGGTCAGGCAGCTAGACTATTTACATTTAGTACAGTGCGTCCTGCTCACAGTGTTCAGCTAGATCCGTTCCTGTTATCTTCCTACTGACAGGCAGGCTTGTCTTGTTACAGTATATAAAGCTACCTGAAGAAAATTACTGGTGTTCTTTTGATCCTATTAGTACCACGGTCAGGCAGCTAGACTATTGACATTTAGTGCAGTGCGTCCTGCTCACAGTGTTCAGCTAGATCCGTTCCTGTTATCTTCCTACTGACAGGCAGGCTTGTCTTGTTACAGTATATAAAGCTACCTGAAGAAAATTACTGGTGTTCTTTTGATCCTATTAGTACCACGGTCAGGCAGCTAGACTATTTACATTTAGTACAGTGCGTCCTGCTCACAGTGTTCAGCTAGATCCGTTCCTGTTATCTTCCTACTGACAGGCAGGCTTGTCTTGTTACAGTATATAAAGCTACCTGAAGAAAATTACTGGTGTTCTTTTGATCCTATTAGTACCACGGTCAGGCAGCTAGACTATTTACATTTAGTACAGTGCATCCTGCTCACAGTGTTCAGCTAGATCCGTTCCTGTTATCTTCCTACTGACAGGCAGGCTTGTCTTGTTACAGTATATAAAGCTACCTGAAGAAAATTACTGGTGTTCTTTTGATCCTATTAGTACCACGGTCAGGCAGCTAGACTATTTACATTTAGTGCAGTGCGTCCTGCTCACAGTGTTCAGCTAGATCCGTTCCTGTTATCTTCCTACTGACAGGCAGTCTTGTCTTGTTACAGTATATAAAGCTACCTGAAGAAAATTACTGGTGTTCTTTTGATCCTATTAGTACCACGGTCAGGCAGCTAGACTATTTACATTTAGTGCAGTGCATCCTGCTCACAGTGTTCAGCTAGATCCGTTCCTGTTATCTTCCTACTGACAGGCAGGCTTGTCTTGTTACAGTATATAAAGCTACCTGAAGAAAATTACTGGTGTTCTTTTGATCCTATTGTACCACGGTCAGGCAGCTAGACTATTTACATTTAGTGCAGTGCGTCCTGCTCCCAGTGTTCAGCTAGATCCGTTCCTGTTATCTTCCTACTGACAGGCAGGTTTGTCTTGTTACAGTATATAAAGCTACCTGATGAAAATTACTGGTGTTCTTTTGATCCTATTAGTACCACGGTCAGGCAGCTAGACTATTTACATTTAGTGCAGTGCGTCCTGCTCACAGTGTTCAGCTAGATCCGTTCCTTTTATCTTCCTACTGACAGGCAGGCTTGTCTTGTTACAGTATATAAAGCTACCTGAAGAAAATTACTGGTGTTCTTTTGATCCTATTAGTACCACGGTCAGGCAGCTAGACTATTTACATTTAGTGCAGTGCGTCCTGCTCACAGTGTTCAGCTAGATCCGTTCCTGTTATCTTCCTACTGACAGGCAGGCTTGTCTTGTTACAGTATTTACAGCTACCTAAAGAAAATTACTGGTGTTCTTTTGATCCTATTAGTACCACGGTCAGGCAGCTAGACTATGTAGATTTAGTACAGTGCGTCCTGCTCACAGTGTTCAGCTAGATCCGTTCCTGTTATCTTCCTACTGACAGGCAGGCTTGTCTTGTTACAGTATATAAAGCTACCTGAAGAAAGTTACTGGTGTTCTTTTGATCCTATTAGTTCCACGGTCAGGCAGCTAGACTATTTACATTTAGTGCAGTGCGTCCTGCTCACAGTGTTCAGCTAGATCCGTTCCTGTTACCTTCCTACTGACAGGCAGGCTTGTCTTGTTAAAGTATTTACAGCTACCTAAAGAAAATTACTGGTGTTCTTTTGATCCTATTAGTACCACGGTCAGGCAGCTAGACTATTTACAGTTAGTGCAGTGCGTCCTGCTCACAGTGTTCAGCTAAACCTACAAGTTAGTGGGGTGCGTCCACCTCACAGTGTTCAGCTAAAGCTACCTGTAGAAGGTTGGTGGTGTTCTCATACTACAGGCAGGCAGTTGATTTTGCTAGCTGCAGTATATATATATATATATATATATATATATATATATATCCCAGCTTAGTGCAGCTACAGGCCATTAGTATGTCTGGAAGGCCAAGAAGGAGAGGCAGACAGTCACAAGCCAATAAGAGAGGGCAAGCAGGCTCTGTGTCTAGTGCTGGTCGTGGAGACGGTGCATCCTCATCAGCACGTGGCCATGGGACACGCTTGGCCTTTTTTTCGGCAGCTGGCCGTGTTGAGCCGCAACATGCGGAAGACTTGGTCGAGTGGATGACCAAGCCGTCCTCATCCTCCTCATCCTCTCTCACCCATGCCCAGGGTGCTTTGTCTGGCAAAGCAGCGGCCTCTTCCCTCGGCTCAATGTCATCAGTGACTCCTTCCCTAGCTCCACCATGTCCTCCTGAGGAGTCCCTCGAACTGTTTGACCACAGTGTTGGGTACATGCTCCAGGAGGATGCCCAGCGTTTGGAAGGCTCTGATGATGATACTGAGCTCGATGAAGGCAGTAACATGAGCATGGACAGAGGGGGTGCCCAAGAAGGACAGCAATCTGGCAGTCATGCTCCCCCTGCTGCAGCATACTGCCAGGTTTGCTCCAGTGATGAGGAGGGAGGGGATGATGAGGTCACTGACTCAATGTGGGTGCCTGATAGGAGAGAGGAGGAGGGGGAGGCGGCACATCACCAACGAGGCAGGATGCCCTCCAGGGGCCAGCCTAAGGGCAGCACATTGACTGCATCACATGTGCAGGGCGCTGCAGTCTCTGCGTGTTATTCAAAAAGTTCTTTGGTGTGGCCCTTTTTTGAGACGAGTGCATCAGATCGCACCGCTGCTATTTGCAACATATGTCTCAAGCGTATCTCACGTGGCCAAAACATCTCCCGCTTGGGTACCACATGCTTGACCAGACATATGTTGACCTGCCATGCAGTTCGTTGGCAAGCGCATCTAAAAGACCCACACCAAAGAACAAAGAGGACCTCTCCTTGCTCCTCATCAGCTGAGATTTCCAACCCCACTAGACCTTCAGTCCTCTCTGAGACCTGCACTGAGAGGAATGAAGGTGTAGAATTAGGTATGTCACAGCCAAGTACTTGTGGGCAATCTGCTTTTGGTACACCGACGTCAGATTGTACCAGGCAAATTTCCCTGCCCCAGCTGCTGCACCGCCGAAAGAAGTTCGCTCCCAGCCATCCACATGCCCAGCGGTTGAATGCTAGCTTGGCAAAATTGCTAGCACTTCAACTGCTGCCTTTTCAGTTGGTAGACTCTGCCCCTTCCGTGAGTTTGTGGAATGTGCGGTTCCTCAGTGGCAGGTACCCAAACGCCACTTTTTCTCACGGAAGGCGATTCCGGCTCTCTACCGGCATGTGGAAGGCAATGTCCATGCCTCGCTGGACAGGGTGGTCAGCGGTAAGGTGCATATTACCGCTGACTCATGGTCCAGCAGGCATGGACAGGGACGTTACCTAAGTTTCACGGTGCATTGGGTGACTCTGCTGGCAGCTGGGAAGGATGCAGGACAAGGTGCAGTAGTGTTGGAGGTTGTTCCGCCACCACGCCTCCAAAATGCTAATGATTGTGACACACCTCTCTCCTCCACCCCCTCCTCTTCTTCTTCCTCCATGGCCTCTTCCTCTGAACCAGCGGTGCTCCGTAGTCATTCAAGGGGCTACGCAAGTACGCAGGCCAAAAGATGCCATGCGGTGCTTGAGCTGGTGTGCTTGGGGGACAGGAGCCACACTGGGGCAGAGGTTCTGTCAGCTCTGCAGGGGCAGGTTCAGAGGTGGTTGACGCCACGCCAACTTAAGGCAGGAATGGTGGTTTGCGACAATGGCACCAACCTCCTCTCTGCCCTCCGACAGGGACAAATGACCCATGTGCCCTGTTTGGCTCACGTCCTTAACTTGGTGGTGCAGTGGTTCTTGGGCAGGTACCCGGGCTTACAGGATGTCCTGAGGCAGGCCAGGAAAGTCTGTGTGCATTTCCACCGGTCATATAATGCCAGTGCTCGGCTGACGGACCTCCAAAAGGAGTTTAACCTGCCCCAGAACCGCCTAATCTGTGACATGCCCACCAGGTGGAACTCAACGTTGGCCATGCTGCAGCGGCTGCACACGCAGCAGAGGGCCATCAATGAGTACCTGTGCGACTATGGCACCAGGACAGGGTCAGGGGAGCTTGGTTTTTTTCCCCACGCCAGTGGGCCATGATCAGGGATGCATGCACTGTCCTGTCACCATTTGAGAAGGCCACGAGGATGGTGAGCAGTGACAGTGCATGCATCAGTGACACTGTCCCCCTTGTCCACCTGTTGGAGCACACGCTGCGTGGAATAATGGACAGGGCACTTGAGGCAGAACAGAGGCAGGAAGAGGAGGACTTCCTTAGCTCTCAAGGCCCCCTTTATCCAGACAGTGTTTCTGCGTGCCCGCCGATCACACAGGAAGAGGAGGAGGAGGAGGAGGAGGAGGAAGATTGTGTCAGTATGGAGGTGGAGCCTGGCACTCAGCATCAGCAGCAGTCTTTAAGGGATCAGTCCCAAGAAACACATGGACTTGTACGTGGCTGGGAGGAGGTGGCTGCGGACCATGTCGTCCTTAGTGACCCAGAGGACTCCGGACCGAATGCCTCAGCAAACCTACGCTGCATGGCCTCCCTGATCCTGCAAAGCCTGCGTAAGGATCCTCGTATTCGTGGTATCAAGGAGAAGGACCAATACTGGCTGGCAACCCTCCTTGATCCACGTTACAAGGGTAAGGTTGCGGACCTTATCTTGCCATTGCAGAGGGAGCAGAGGATGAAACATCTTCAGGAGGCCTTGCAGAAAGGTCTGTGCAACGCGTTCCCAGAGACTGGGAGGTTACAAACTCCTGTTTCTGTGTTGCTGAGCCTTCGGTCAGTCAAAGAAGGAGCGGTGGAGAAGGTGGCCGTCTGACCGATGCGTTCAGACAATTTTTTGGTCCGCAGCCCCAAGGTATGATCGGTTCCAGCAACCATCGCCAGCGTCTGTTTTACATGGTGCAGGAATACCTAGGGGCAAGATCAGACTTGGACACCTTTCCCACCGAAAATCCTCTGGGTTACTGGGTCTTGAGGATGGATCACTGGCCAGAGCTTGCACAGTATGCAATTGAGCTACTGGCCTGTCCTGCATCCAGCGTTCTTTCGGAACGCACATTCAGTGCTGCTGGAGGTGTGGTAACCAATCACAGGGTGCGTCTGTCCACTGACTCGGTCGATCGACTGACCTTCATAAAAATTAATCAGTCTTGGATCACCACCAGCTACCAAGCACCTGATGCTGATGTAACCGAATAATTTTTTTTGAAATCTCAGATCCCTTCAAAGACTGCCTATGCTGATGCTGAGTGACTATCCCTGAGTAATTATCCTCTTCTTCCTCAATCATCACGCTGATAGCTTGTAAGAACATTTTTGGTTCTGGGCACCACCACCAGTGCCTAAGGCACAATTTTTCAGCCCCTGTTTAACAGGGGTGTGTAATTACAATTTTTGATGTAATACTTTGCAGCAGGGCTCATTCCTGCATTCCAACTAGAGTGTCTGTGAGGGGTTGCAGTGTTGTGGCACCAGCACCAGTGCCCAAGGCCCAATTTTTCTGCTCCTGTCTAACAGGGGCGTGTAATTACAATTTTTGATGCAATACTTTGCAGCAGGGCTCATTCCTGCATTCCAACTAGAGTGTCTGTGAGGGGTTGCAGTGTTGTGGCACCAGCACCAGTGCCCAAGGCCCAATTTTTCTGCTCCTGTCTAACAGGGGCGTGTAATTACAATTTTTGATGCAATACTTTGCAGCAGGGCTCGTTCCTGCGTTCCAACTAGAGTATCTGTGAGGGGTTGTAGTGTTGTGGCACCAGCACCAGTGCCTAAGGCCCAATTTTTCAGCTCCTGTTCAACAGGGGCATGTAATTACAATTCTTGATCTAATATTTCACAGCAGGGCCCTGTGAGGGCTTACAGTGTTGTGGCCACAGCAACACCTAAGGCCCAAATTTCTGCTGAGTATATAGGGCAGGACCCTACTTTCAAACATCTAACTTACAAACGACTCCTACTTGCAAACGGAAGGAGACAACAGGAAGTGAGATGAAATCTACCCCTAGGAAGGGAAATTCTCTCCTGTAAGAGTTAATATGGGAAAAAATATTCTCCTTTCCACTGATGCTTTCCAATCCTTGTTCCACAAAAAAACCCAAATTTTCAAAAAACATTTTTCATTGGGACAAAAAGTGAGGTGAAATCTTCTGAAGAGGAGGAAAGACAGCAAAACAAATGTCACAGGGGTGATAACCCTTCCCTATGTTTTCCAAAAAGCTTAAAAAAGATTTTTTGGCTGGAGCTAAACACGTTAAAAATGTACCCCTTCAAAATTACAAACAGATTCTACTTAACAACAAACCTACAGTCCCTGTCTTGTTTGCACCGCCTGTATACTGCTGTTCAGAGTATATAGGGCCTGGTGGCCCCACACCTTTCCTTATTTTAATTTGGGTGCGGGGTTCCCCTTAATATCCATACAAGACCCAAAGGGCCTGGTAATGGACTGGGGGGTACCCATGCCCTTTGTCTCACTGATTTTCATCCATATTGCCATGACCCGACATTACATTAAACCCGCAAGCAGTTTTAAATGAGATTTTTTCCTTTAAAAATGACATTTTGTGCAGGGACTGTTCTAAACACGGGAAACATGCGTCACTTTACAGGCATACTATAGACACCCCCCAGGTATGATATTTAAAGGAATATTTCACTTTTTTTTTTTTACTTTAAGCATCATTAAAATAACTGCTCCCGAAATAACGGCCGTTTTTAAAAGTTTTTTTTGCATTGATACATGTCCCCTGGGATAGGACCCGGGTCCCCAAACCCTTTTTAGGACAATACCATGCAAATTAGCCTTTAAAATGAGCACTTTTGATTTCGAACGTTCGAGTCCCATAGACGTCAATGGGGTTCTAACGTTCGTGCGAACTTTCGGTCCGTTCGCAGGTTCTGGTGCGAACCGAACCGGGGGGGTGTTCGGCTCATCCCTAGTCACAAGATGATAGTTATCTGGTCAGTTTCTGTATATCATGAAATAAGATGGTCAGTAACACCACTCAGGATCCCTGACCTGTTTGTTGACAAACAGAAGCCAGCGGGGATCTATCATTTAATGGCTGTAGTGCCACAGATGCTCAGATACCGTTTGTGAAAAAAAAATGTACTTTTCGATTAGTACATGATACTATTCTGCAACTACACTTTCACGTGTAGGCTTAGGGCATCCCCAAAGCTTGGTATTTAAAGAATTTGTGTATTTTTAATGTACATACACAGTCTGTAACCACTTCATTATTCACCCCCATTTACCCCTTATGAACCAGACCATATTTTCACATTTTCGATATGTATTCATGAGGCTATAGCTTTGTAATTACTTATTACGTAACTTAACCCTTATTACTTATACAGGAATGATACATATATTGTTTTTTTTTTTTTTTTTGTGGGGGGGTTTGTAAATATAGCAAATAGAGCTTTCTCATCGCTTCTCCTTTTTCTTAATTTTTTTGCATTTTAAGGGGGAAAAAGAGGTAGAATGTTTAAAATGTTACAAAATTTGAATTTTTAATGTGCACAATATGTATGGCATGGAGGAAAATACAGAGAAATTTAACAAATTGTGGAGAGTATGGGTTATATTCAAGTACTCCGAAGAATATAAAGCTTTGGTGGCTACATGAGGGCAGACCGATACTTAGCAGGATCATAGCCTATCTGAATCTTTTTCTATTTCTTATTTTTTCTATCTTTCCTTTTCCCTCCTATACAGTATTTTTCCATCTATTTTTTGTAACCATGTCAGGTTAAATAAATAAGAACGCTAATATAATAATAGCAGTTTCCAAGTTCTGAATCATTTTTTTTTAATGAAACCTATACAGTAGTGGCCCTCTGGCATGTAACCTTGGAACCCTGTTAGGTTATTGACTCTAATTATAATAACTTTAAAACAAAAGAAATGCACACAAACATCAATAGATCTAAGATATAATGCATATATGTAAATCTTTATTTCTAATGTTATGTCATATACAAAAAGAGAATGTTTATATAACTATGAAACTCTAATTTTGCTTCAATAAAAATTGTATTGTGAAAAATATATATATATATATTTGTATATATTTCATTTTTCATATAGTGCATCAGTAATTTAAAGTTTGCACTGGTTTAAAAAAAAACATATATACCCTAAAACCATGTTCATTTTAACAGTAAACCCTTAATGTATGTTAAAGTTATTTACAAAAGAAATAAAGTTTTTTTTTAACATTTTGTAACTATTACATTTTTCTCATAGTGCATCAGAAATTTCAAGTACTTCCTGGTTTAAAATAAAACACATACATCCTAAAACCATGTATATTTTAACAGTAAACCCTTAAAGCCTAAGCCTAAACCTTTTTTTCCCCTAAAATCCAGCTCCTCTATATAGCAATAATGTACCTCAGTTGCAGAAAATTAAAAGCCGTCTTCACCCATCAACTATGTTTGCACAGCATCCCTCCATGCATGCATTTGCCTGACTTCCCCAGCATCCCTCCAGACTCAGGCTGCATGCTAAACTCCCTAGGACCACATGCAGCCCACGGACACCCATGATGTAGTGCAAAGGCCTGCCTGATTTGATACAGAGTGATTGGGTAGATGGCATGTCCTCCTATTATATAGTTTTGGTAGAGAGACGATCTACAGGAAGTGATGGAATCTGAAAATCATTTTTAAAATTACAAATAAACTGACAAGATTTTAAACCTCCTGTGGATAAGGTCAGTGAGAGAAAAGCACATTGGGATGGCTGGGCCAGAAATAGCATTGGAAAACGTTTCTATTTATTATGAAAAGTGAAATTCTGCCTGAAAAGGTGAACTTTCCTTTAAAGTAACAATTTATATATGTACTATATATGTGCTCTTGTTCTGGGTGGACGTCATGTGATGGCCTCCCAGAACAACCGCTCTCGCACGGCCCCGGGGTGCACAGCGCATCGATCGTGGCATCACTGTGTTGCTAGGACATGGTGTGACCCATATCTGTGTAAACAGACACAGCTCTTTAACCATGTGATCGGCTGTGTCCAATCACAGCCAGTCACATGTAAACACGGAAATGACGGTAAACGGCGCTCCTCGCCCCACACTGACAGAGTGTGAGAAGAGGAGAGCTGATCAGCAGCATCTCCTCACAGGGGACAGCTGGGTATGTAATCAGGGCACTGATCATCAGTGCCCTGATTACAATTAGTACTTACCAGTGCCAGCAATGATTGCCCACCACTGCCAGCAATTAGTGCCAACCAGTGCCCACCATTGCCATCAATCAGTGCCCACAAGTGCCAGCAATCAGTGACCATTAGTGATGCCAGTCAGTGCTGGCTATCAGTGATGCCCATCAATGCCCATCACTGCTGCCCATCAATGCTGATCACTGCTGCACAACAATGCCACCCATCAATGCCCATCAGTGCCGCCTATTTGTGATGTCTATCCGTGCCCACCAGTGCTGCCTATCTGCGCCCACCAGTGCTGCCTATCTGTGCTCAGTGCCCACCAGTGTCACCCATCAGTGCTGCCTATCAGTGCTCATCAGTGCCACATATCAGTGCCACCTATTAGTGCCCATAAGTTCGGCATATTCGTGCCACCTCATCAGTGCCACCTCATCAGTGCCCATAAGTGCCACCTCATCAGTGCCCATCAGTGCTGCCTCATCAGCGCCCATCAGTGAAGGAGAAAAATTACCTATTTACAAAATTTACTGACAGAAACAAAGAAAAACTTTTATTTTTTTCAAAATGTTTGATCTTTTCTTTTGGAAAAAAAAAACAGGAGTGATTAAATACCCCAAAAGAAAGCTCCATTTGTGTGAAAAAAATGATAACAATTTCACATGGTTACAGTGCAGCATGACCGCGCAATTGCCATTCAAAGTGTGACAGCTCTGAAAGCTGAAAAATGGCTTGGGCAGGAAGGGGGTGTAAGTGCCCGGTATTGAGGTGGTTAAACAGACATCCAAAATGTGAATAAATGTATACTGTATAAATACACTAATTAGGCTCACATATATGCAAATCAGATGCAATTTTAACCGCATTCGATTTGCATAACATGTAAATCGGATTGACTTTCAATGGAGCATGTTTACACATGTCTGGGGCAGGCGCGGTCTGTTTCTGAAAATGGTCCAGTTTAAATGTGAATTCAAGTAAAAATTTGCACCTGAATCGCATCTGAACTGGTGAACAATACTGCACAGAACACCGGACTGCAAACCACAGCCGGACATGTGTGAACCTAGCCTAGGTGGGTTTGCAATATTAAGCACTGAAACATCCCTTAAGGTATAGTCCTGGTTTCGAGCGACATTGAGGGCACTGATACCTTGTATCCAATCTAGTTTTTTGTTTTCATGCACACTTTGCATGTTTTCTGAAGCCTTGTTTTTTTTTGGTGGGATCAATGCAAGGTAGTGCCTTTTGAGTCTGTCACACATCCTTTAAAAATCTTCACTCTGAAAGTGCTACGAATGGCCTGACTCATATATGAGTGACGTAATCACCTCCTCCTTGTATTTTGGGAAAGAGTCCCTGTTGCCTGCCTGATTACGCATACTATGATGTGAAACGCGTAGAGGCTGCTGGGAGATTTTCATCACGCCAATACGTCACTTCCGTGCTAGGCGAAAGCGAGGGCTGAAGCGCAAGCCGGCTGTAAACGAGGCTTGCACCGCACGCCGGCATGGGATTCACACGGCGCCATCCCTACACCCATTACCAACTGCTGGAATAGCTTGGTGCCGCTTATGGGCACCTGGAAATGTGAGTGTAATATTTCTTTTTAAACTGAGCATTAATAAAATAGTTTTTACATACTGCGCAATGATCGTTGTCTGTTTCCCATGAAGAGGACATGGTCTATATATAGCGCATTGGGATCAGCAACAATACGGAGTATGTGGAGTGGTTATCCCTACTAAATGAACCAAAGGTGCAGTTTAACCGGCATCTGGTGAGTGGCTAATCCAGGTGGTGGTGTTCCTGTCACTAAAGTGGTGAAGGGGTCACAAAGAGTCACGGATAATATATGCTACAGTGATCTTGGCAACTATTGCACATTGCACTTTACACATGAATTTGGACATTATAGTCTGGTTATAAATGTCACATACCAATTTTGTATATATATATATATATATATATATATATATATATATATATATATATATATATATATGTTGTAATTTATGTAAAATACACCCAGTGGGGTGAGTAATTGCGGCACTACTGCATGTAGTATAGAATTCTGGGTGGCATAATGATTGTGTAAGCTTAGAATCTAACAGAGTGGTGTGTTTTAAGTAGAGTAGCGCATTCAACACATATACATATTTTTTAATAGTTGCCCTAGAGTCGGTTTTTGTCCATCAGACTAGCATACAGATGAGCGGATATTTTCGATAGGAATTTCCAACATAAAGATTTGAAACATGTTCGGATTCGGTCCGTTGGACCAGTCCGGTCGAATAGTCCACTCGTGTGTACAGGGCATTAGAGCCAGGTAAGGAGAAAGCATTTGATCAGAAAAATCCCCCCCCTACCCACATATTTTGTGTACTGAGCAATGGTCACAGGTTTCTCTACCACTTGTGCCCCACAAACCCTTGCAGACACATTGGCCTCTGTGTGGATTGTACTTAAAAGCAATAAAATCCTTTTGTCTTTTTATTTTAATGTAATCAGAAGTGCATTGCTTCTGAGACTGCATTACTCCCATCTTTTATAGTAAAGCAGGCTATGGCATTAGCTATATATAAAAACTTAGTGGCACACTCATGTAAAAATTGTCAACACATAAATTATGCCCTTTATTAGGCAACTGGATTTACCAGGTCTACAACAATCTTTCTACTGTTTTTTTATTAATCTTTTCTATTGCTGGGTGTCACAGGTGTCCCTGTGCCTTTAAGGAGGTATGGGCTCCCTCCAGGCACCCCTGCCCTTAACCTATTCATTGATATATGTGCTCCTACTATGGAAGCTGTGGAAATTTTAGAGTTAGGACCACAGTATATACAGAGGTCCCTTGATATGGGCACTGCGGCTTATGCATGTATTTGCAAACAAAATCCTCTGTTTTTTGCAGACTGTTAAACAGGGCCAATTTGATTGTTTTGCAGGCTGGCTGGTAAGTGTGCTAGGAAATCTTTTGTTTGTTTGTGAAGTCCACCATTAGGCTCTGCCCAACAGGTGCTGTGACCATGGGGATTAGTTTTCTATCAGGTTTGCCTACCCTGTAACTCAAATGGGTGATATCATCAGTATCCCTTGCCCCTTTGTTAACATTTGGGTGGAGAATGTAGAGCCTTGTGCTGCAAAGTTGTCACATTCATGACAGCTTCCCAACACAGAAATGCTCCACTCTGAGTACTTGCATAATGCTGTATGCAAGTTCAGAGCTGGTCTTCATTACCACCATCTCATGCACCAATCCCCAATTAGTT
This sequence comes from Lithobates clamitans, assembly GCA_037952925.1. Lineage (NCBI taxonomy): Eukaryota > Metazoa > Chordata > Amphibia > Anura > Ranidae > Lithobates > Lithobates clamitans. The sequence continues at coordinate 258,684 of JBBGZY010000088.1, forward strand.
ACACCTTACCACAACATTTGCCTACACATCACAGGTCTCTATATTGCAAATACAACTTGCATCTTCTTTTCCAAGAACCACTCCAAAAAAGATGTACCCCACAGAACCACGCCAAAAAAGATGTTCCCCACATTTATAGCAGGATTTTCATATGAAAAGATGTACAAGATCATGATAGTGCAGCAGATTCACACAAAAGCAACATTTATTTTAAATTCTGGTGCTCTTTTATGCAGAGAAGATACAGTACAGTGGATCCTTTGAAAAAGTTGAATGACAAAACACATCAGGAAGTGACATCAGATGCACACTGGAACTGGAAGTGCCTGTTCCACCATTTTGGAAGTTGGCTGTTGTCGTCTCTGCATAAGTGAGCAAGAAGGATTTGCAAATTTAGTGCCCTATGATGTGTGGGCAAGTGTTGTGGTAAAGTGTATAGAATTGGGAGATTGGCATATTGGACTGTGAAGACAAGGGATCTAAAGGTGTGCACTTTTATGCACAGTTAAATGTGAGCACATTTCCATGGGGGGTTAATTTTTTTACATGAATGACTTTAATACACTATTGCATGTTTTGGTAAATTTTGGATTACAAAGAATCACAAGCATTTGAACAATAGGAAAATCAGTGGAGTAGAAGAGAATTTAAGTTGAATGATATAGTATTGGAAAATGGATTCTCTGATAAGATTATATCAGCGCGTAGGAGTGAAGAGAGCAAACAGCATTGGCACTGGGTGAGCCATGGCACAGATTTACTCTTATATGGTGTAACATTTTGGAGAGGATATGGAATGGAGAGAACACAGAGTATTGATTATGAAATCAAGCTTTATTTGACCCACATTCACTAAGTGTCAGATAATCTAGTGAGAATTTAATAGAAATATATAGGAAGACAAGCTCTCAATTATTTTATGATGTGTCCCAGAAGGCTGTATGGGAAAGAGGGAAGACGAACTTCCACTCAGATCACTGCGGTGATTCGACCAGAAATGGGAGCGAGTACCTCTTAAAATCAAGTACCCACTCAACCCCACCAAAAAAATGTCAATTGTTAAAGAGGAAGGAGAAGGAGGCAAACAAGCAAAACTTCCCCTTTTGGGTGAAATTCCGCTTTAAATTCATCCTTAGTTGTCAAATTCTTATGGAATAGTTATATTACAATGGATTCTAATATTATGTCAATTATTATAAGAAAATGCACACAATTTATAACCATTGCTATTGAATACGACTTACTATTTATTTTCTTCCTCTATCCCATTCTATGTTTTGTCCTGCACCTTGGTTATCTAAAAATATTAGAGAGTGTAATAGTCCATATTTTGTGATGAGCTCGTCCCCACTCTATGTTTTGCAGTAATCACTATGCTCCAGTAGAGGCTGTCCACCAAAGCCTAGTATAAAACAAAATTGTGGATAATTCCTTCCTTGTTTCTTAAACACCACTACATGCAAGCATAACCTTTGTAAACATTACAGAACAATGTTTTTTTTTGGTTAACTAAATTATACCAGGGAGAAATGACTGGCCAAGGAAAGTGAAGTCAAAACTGTCCATTAATCACTTGCCCACTGGACACTTATAACCCCTTCCTAACCAGACCAATTTTCATCTTTCAATGCTCTCACATTTTGAATGACATTTACTCAGTCATGCAACACTGTATCCATATGCAATTTTTATCCTTTTTTTCCCCACACAATTAGAGCTTTCTTTTGGTGGTATTTAACCACCACTCTTTTTTTAATTTTTTGTGATTTAAATGAAAAAAGACCGAAAATGTGGTAAAAAATATATTTTTCTTCATTTCTGTTATAACATTTTGCAAATTAGTAATTTTTCTTCACAAATTTTGGCCAAAATTTATACTGCTACACATCTTTGATAAAAATAACCAAAATCAGTGTATATTATTTGGTCTTTGTGAACGTTATAGAGTCTACAAGCGAATGTGCCAATCACTGAAAATCTATCACACCTAATGTACTAATGGCCTATCTAATTTTTTGAGACACTAACAAGCCAGGAAAGTACAAATACCCCCCCAAATGACCCCTTTTTGGAAAGTAGATGTTCCAATGTATTTAGTAAGAGGCACGGTGAGTTTTTTGAAGTTGTAATTTTTTCCCACAATTCTTTGCAAAATTAAGATTTTATTTTTCTTTTTTCACAAAATTGTCATATTAACAGGTTATTTCTCTCACATGGCATATGCATACTTGAAACTGCACCCCAAAACACATTCTGCTACTCCTTCTCAGTATGGCTATACCACATGTGTGAGACTTTTTCACAGCCAGGCCACATACAGAGGCCCAACATGTAGGGAGCATCATCAGGTGTTCTGAATTTCTTGACTACCTATTACACTTTTGAAGGTCCTGGAGCAAAAGGACAATGGAACTGCCCACAAAATTACCCCATTTCGGAAAGCAAACACCCAAACACTTAATCTAGGAGTCTTTTGAACATGTCATTTTTTTGTACAAGTTTTTGGAAAATGTAGAAAGAAAATGAAAATGTGGTCAATTTATAACATATTTCTAATACATAGCATGTACATAGCAAAAATTTCACCCCAAAATACAGTCTGCTACTCTTCCACTCTTACTGATACCATATGTGTGAGACTTTTACACAGCCTGGCCACATACAGAGGCCCAACATGCAGGGAGCCCTGTCAGGGTGAGCACTGATGTAGCATGGGTGAGGTATGGATGAGCACTGATGTGGCATGGATGTGGCACAGATGAGCACTGTTGTGGCATGGATGAGACATGGATGGGCACTGATGAGCATGGACGGGGCATGGATGAGGCAGGGATGTGGCATGGATGAAGCACGAATGAGGTATGAATTACACAGAGGAAGCCTGGATGGGCACGGATAAGTCATGGAAGGGCACAGATGTGGCATGGATGAGGCACAGATGGGCACTGATGTGGCATGGATGGAGCACGGATGAGGTATGGATTAGCATGGATGAGGCATGGATGGGCACAGATGAGGCATGGATGGGGCATAGATGGGCACAGATGAGGCATGGATGTGCTTAGATAAGGCATGGATGGGCACAGATCGTGCATGGATGAGGTACGAATGGGCATGTATGAGGCACGGATGATGCACAGATGGGCATGTATTAGGCATGGATGGGTATGGATGGGCATGTATGAGGCACGAATGAGGCATGAGTGAGGCATGGATGAGGCAGGGATGGGCACAGATGAGGCATGGATGGGCATAAATGAGGCATGGATAAGGCAAGGATGGGCAGGGAGGGGCACGGATGAGGCATTGCCCTCTTCTCCTAGAAGTTTCAGTCTATGGACAGTCCCTCAGCGTCATCACTTAAAATGCAGGACTATATATCCTATATTGTATGTGGGGGGGGGGGGGCTAGTGTGTGACCACAGCTAGGAGAACATTAAATAGGAGACTGCTATAAAGACCCTGCTGGTGCAAGGAAAATGAAAGTATTTACTCTTTATTCTGCTACCCCTAGATATAAGTAACATTTAACCCTTGCAGTGTAGGGGAGGGGGGCACTGCAAGGGTAGATTTTTATTCAATTCATGGTGTTGGACTTTAACTTGAGAATAATTACACCTGCTCTATGCTTTTCTGTTCTCACTCAAGCAAATTGTAGATTGTGTGTGTGTGTGTGTTATAAAGTTGTTCATGAAAAAGCTACTTTTTTTCATATTTAAAAAAGTATGGTCCCACACTCATACTACAATAAAAACAAGCTACATTTAATAACAATGCATGTATTTCTTAGATAAACTTTGGTGAGCATTTGATCCCTGTCCTTCTCTGGTCTGTGCCCTGCAGCTATACAGATTTGGAACTTCAGAATAATACTAAAGGGTAAGTATTAGTAAATTCCAAGGCTGTTACTCTCTAACAACCTAGCTAGGTATTTAGGAACAATGTGTAAAAATGTACATTATAACTCTTTCCTGAGCTGCTAAAGAGGCTAATATCTGTCAGAATAGAGTCCCCATGATTCAAGAGGAGTCAGCCTTTTTTTGGCTCCACAAGGGCTTAGCATCTCTATATGCTACATCTGTCTCTGCTTTTTAGTTTTTTCCTAATAGCCCAATGTGAGCACAATTGAGAGTTCAGCATTTTGGCATTAAGTGCTTAGGAGTAAATAGGAGGGCACAATTAAGATTTTTTTTGGTAGCATTTAAGGGTGAATTGGGATTTAAGTGAGAGTTATGAATGTTAATTTCAACTAACCTAAACATGATTCTGTGCCAAAAACATTACCTCATTATATTACTTTTTTTCCCAAAGAAATTAATAGACTGCAGTTGAGGAAGTAAAATAAACAATTTAAAGCAACACTACACAACAATAATAAAATACACACAATAAAAGAGAAAAAAAACATGAAGAACACTACATTGAATAAACCAAAATACTGTACCTTTAATAACCCCCCCCCTTCAAAAAAAACTTTATAACTAAAGGAAACTAAATTGTAGTAATATTTTTGTGGAAAACCTATATTTCCTGCCAAAATCACTCTACCTATCTCTACCATCACCTATAGCTGAGGAAGTCCAAGAACTTCCATGGAAAGAACTAGGTAATTTCCTCCAAAATCCTAGCCAACAATAGGCTGCTTGCAGTGAATGTGACTTTCACAAAACATTCACTGGTGGTGATTCAATCACTGTCATTTAAAACACACGCATTTAAAAGCTTTACCTGCAATAAATGTTTAGTGAATGTCAGTTTTACACTTTCATAGAATTCCACTGTTACTGCTTTTATTCTATGGTTTTGATGATGATAATAATTATTATTATTATTTAGTACTCATGTTGTTATTATCTTTTTATTTAATATTATATTTGATTTTTAAATAGTTTTAATGTAATAATACTTTGATTTTCATCATAATATATTGTTAAATAATATATATTGTATGTGATTTACCTTTTAACGATTAATACAACAACAGCAGACAGTACCTGCAGGTGTCTTTGTGGTCTGCTACCCCAGCAGATAGAATTAGTAATGGGATCCAATTGAATCGTGAACAGCACCTGATAGTCCATGGTTTGGAAAAGTCACCTTCAAGCCAGTGCTTCTTGTACATTATGTTTTATGTCTCTGGACACTGCAAATATATATTTTTCATTTGTCTTCCTAGGTTACACCACTGATGTGTATAATGTTCTGTTGGTAGCTAAATAGCATACTGTAATTGTTTTACAAAAAAATATGAGTCTATCTAACCTGGATTCACTTGGTCAAACTTATCTATAAATTATTGTGAGGAATATAATACTATAATACAACAGCTTCTTTCTTCACCTTCAGTATCGTATGCTAGTGCAACAGAGCGCGGATGAGGAATATTTTGTTTAAAAGGTCAGCATAGGGCTGCATATTCCATTCTGAGCTATTGTGTATTCTTACAGGATATATATATATATATATATATATATATATATATATATATATATATATATATATATATATATATTACAGAATTACACATTCCCCTCCATTAGCTCAAAATATTACAGTTATGATTGTGAAGATTGGATCAAATTTTGCCTCTGGAAAAAAAACTATTAACATATATCTGACTCAAATCAGCACCTCATATACAGTGTATTATACCAGATTGCCGGTTCAGTGCAAATCCCATTTCAGAGCCGCATGTGTTTCTTACATAGCTTTCAGTACATCTTATTTCAAACTGACTAAGACTTGGCTTACACATGTCTAAGTGCGGTTTGCAGTCAGTTTTTAAAAGGAGTCTGGTGCAGTTTTGTTCACCGGATTCAGGTGCAAATGTTTCTTAAATTCACACCTAAACAAGACCTAAAATCACACAGGACTCTTTTTATAAATTAGCCGTGGCCTTCCTGGACATGTGTGAACTGCCTCCGTTGCAAGCCGATTAAGTTCACATGTTATGCGAATCGGATGCAGTTCAAAATGCATTTGCATATATTTGAACCAAGCCTAAGTGAGTGCTAAATGGGAGAGCCTGCCTACTATACTTCCACAATAAGTCGTAGTACTGTAATATGAAACAGTGTACTCCAAGTATATCTTATAATATAAACTTGTTTTGTGTTATTATTCTGTGGATCTGAACAATTAATTGTTCCATAGTTCAGTTGATGCTAATTAATGAAGTTAAGGGCCTTCTGAAGAAGTCCAATAGGAGGACGCAACATGAGAGGAGGGAGGAGTCGAGTCAGTGACGTCACGCCACCACCGCAAATGTTTCCATAGTGGTGAGCTGGCTGACAAGAGATTTTATATGTGCATTTTTAAAGTGTTTTTTTATCTATTGGGGGAATAATAAATCTTTAAAAACAGAGAACACTATGGTCTTGTTTTTTTGTCACTTATAATCACTGGGTGGATCTCAGGAGAGGGGGCAGACTTGTCCCTTGGAGAGACACAGGGGAGAGAGGAGAGTCGAGCTGTGCAGGGAGAGTGGAGCAGCGGTTGGATACATTATAAAGGAGTATAAAGGAGAGCCGTGCAGGACTGAGATAGCATAACATCGGTTGGATGTACCAGATAAGCGATTTACCCATGTATGTGTTGGACTGAATACAGATATATCATTTTTGATTATTGCACTGGTTCTATGGACTTTTAAGTTGATACACAGTTATCTTGGTTTGTTTGTTTACTTTTGTTTTGCGCTTCACTTTTGCAATAGAAATATTCATACAAAAGGGTGAGGTGAAACACCTAATAGTGGTATAGCCAGCGACACAAAGAAAAGTTTAATGAAATTTTGTTTATATAAATTTATCACTATTTAATCAAAATGTATTAACATATGGTAGCGCAGATTGATTTAATATAAAAATTTTTAAAAAAAGTTAAGTACCTGTTCTTAAAGTGGACCTGAACTCAAAAAGTGAAGATTTGCTATGTTTTAGGAAATATCTAGAAATTTTATCTGTGCCTAAACAGTACCTTGGCAACTGTATCCTTTTTTTTTTTATTCCACCTGAAATTGGTAATACACCTGTGCCTCCGGTTTAAGACCCCTTTTTACACCGAGCCGCCTATAGAGTCGGCAGTAAAACACCGCTATTTTTAGCGGCGTTTTACCGTCGGATTTGCGGTGCATTTCGGCTGCTAGTGGGGCACTTTTACCCCCGCTAGCGGCCGAGAAAAGGGTTAAAACCGCCCGCAATGCGCCGCAATAGCGGCATTTTGCCAGCGGTATGCCAGTGCTGCCCCATTGTTTTTAATGGGGAGCAGCGGTGGAGGAGCGGTAAACACACCGCTCCTTCACCACTCCAAAGAAGCTGCTGGCAGGACTTTTACTGACGTCCTGCCAGCGCACCGCTCCGGTGTGAAAGCCCTTGGGCTTTCACACTGGAAACAATGGAGCAGTTGTTTGAGGGCAGATTGCAGGTGCTATTTTTAACGCTATAGCGCCTGCAAAATGCCCTCGGTGTGAATGGGGTCTAATTATTGTATATCGGCATTGTGAGATTCTAAGAAAATACTGCTTGCCAGTAATCACATCGCCAGTACTCGGGTACATCTATAGTCTCAGAATAGGGGCAATTTAAATTGGTATATGTGATCTGGACAGGAAGCCAATTGTTTTTCAACGGAGCAAGCTGTCCCTCATTTGTAACAATTAATGGGCTGTGGGTCAAACACTGCTTACAATTTTTAGCTTTTATTTATGTATAAAAACTGTTGAAAAAGTGTTAGTTGGAGTTTGGCTTCAATTTTTTTAGTGTATTTAAATCACCTAACAAATCTACCTCCTCCCCGACAATGCTGCTGTCCAAAGGTGTCTGTCACTCCCTTAATGCAGGCACTCTAATACAAGAGGTGTATTACTAGCCAGATCATATAAACTTAAGGGGGTGAGACAAAGAGATGTCACAAGAAGGCAAATAAGAGGACGGTCAACCACGGTATAATTGAACAAAAATATAAGGCTTTATTGATGAAACACACATTATCAAAAATGCAGGTTTCAACGAGAGTGGCACAATGACCCTTCTAGTGAACCATATTCTACCAATGTACCATTTAATAGATAAAAAGTCACTGTAATAATTTGACAATATTGTCGTTAAAAGACACTAAACTAAAAAAGCCCCCCGAAACTCCATTCCTGTGGATCCTGTTTCTAGGAAGGGATTGAAAAGTGATGCTACTATTAGAGATTGTCCTGCATAAAACCACAATTCACTCTTATATTACATCCAATAATTTTGATGATATCTATAGTCCGTTGGGACAACTTAAACGTATATATCAATAAGTGGTGAAAGTAAAATGTGGACAGTCATATAATCATCGCATTCCGGTTTCCTGCTTCTGCTGATAGAATGATTCTACCATTTAAACAAACAATCAAATAGCAACTATTTATTGTTGTATATGGTGGAAAAATGCAAGGTGTCTCAGTCGACAAAAATCTTATTCACCTTACACGGCTGTTTCCATTAGTGTAGTAAACTAACAATGCCCCAAATGGGTAGTATGAGAGATAAGGCAATCAACACATTATTCAATATGTCCAAGACTTATCGCTATGGTATTTCATTATTAAGGAGAAATATACAGATAGTGTTCGCCCTGAACGGGCGCTTACCCTTCCTTTTGTCATAAAATCCTGACCGCAATAAAGTTTCATTCGCAATATCCTCTAACCGTAAGATCATGGGAGGTGTCTGTGTTGCTGCTTGCTTAAGTCCACCCATTTGCATAATGCTATTTCCAGTGACTGTTTGTTTATCCGGAAGGATTTCCTCAAAGCTTTACTTTTCAGCGTTCGGAATACAGAGCTATGGTGGCCTAGATGGCTCACGTGATTGAGAAGAGGTTTCCACAGAGCTTCCGGATCAGTGACTTGAATGCAGAGCTACGGTGGCCGGAACAGCACAGTTGTGGTTGCGGAAGTAGATCTTAGCTGGATCCCAAGATGTCAAAAAGTAAGGGTACACCTTACATTCCCAGATTAGGAGCCATCGTGGAGTGCGGGGGGTGAGCTAGTGTCGGCTACGTTGGCGCGTTTTGTGCAATTAGCCGTGTACTTCGTCTGGACGTTGGGCGTAAGTAACCATCATCATTATATAGGGGACAGTGTCCAATCACTTCTTACCTACATCATTTTTACACAATACTGCCATCTTGTGGCAACAACAAAATACTACAGTTAGTTAAAAAAGACAGGTAAGTCAAATAAAGAGAGGGGAGGCAGTGTAAGTTATACAGTGTGAAAAGTAGTGATGAGCCGAACACCCCCCTGTTTGGTTCGCATCCAGAACATGCGAACAGGCAAAAACTTTGTTTGAACACGCAAACACCGTTAAAGTCTATGGGATATGAACATGAAAAATCAAAAGTGCTAATTTTAAAGGCTTATATACAAGTTATTGTCATAAAAAGTGTTTGGGGACCTGGGTCCCAGGGGACATGTATCAATGCAAAAAAAGTTTTAAAAATGGCAATTTTTTTGGGAGCAGTGATTTTAATAAAGCTTAAAGTGAAACAATAAAAGTGAAATATTCCTTTAAATTTCATACCTGGGGGGGTGTCTATAGTATGCCTGTAAAGTGGCGCTTTTTTCCCGTGTTTAGAAGAGTCTGACAGTAAAATGACATTTCTAAAGGGAAAAAAAAGTCATGAAGTAATAGTGGCTATAGTGAATTGTCGGTTATAGTGAATTGTTTATGGGAGAAATCAAAAGTGCTAATTTTAAGGGTTAATATGCAAGTTATTGTCATAAAAAGTGTTAAGGGACCTGGGTCCTGCCCCAGGGGACATGTATCAGTGCAAAAAAAAGTTTTAAAAACGGCTGAAACAATAAAAGTGTAATACATAGTTACATAGTTACATAGTATGTGAGGTTGAAAAAAGACACACGTCCATCAAGTCCAACCTATGTGTGTGATTATGTGTCAATATATTCCTTTAAATTTCGTACCTGAGGGGTGTCTATAGTATGCCTGTAAAGTGGCGCATGTTTCCTGTGTTTAGAACAGTCCAAGTGTAAAATGACATTTCTAAAGGAAAACAAGTCATTTAAAAGTACTAGCGCTAGCGCCGGCTATAATGAATTGTCGGTCCGGCAATACACATAAAAGTTTATTGATAAAAACGGCATGGGATTTCCCCGCAGGGGAAAAAAAAATATGTGGGGGTCCCCCCAAATTCCTTAACAGGCCCTTCAAGTCTGGTATGGATATTAAGGGGAACCCCACACCAAAATTGAAAAAAAAATGGCGTGGGGGTCCCCCTCAAAATCCATTCCAGACCCTTCTGGTCTGGTATAGATTTTAAGGGGAACCCCGCACCAAAATTTAAAAAAAATGGCGTGGGGGTCTCCCTCAAAATCCATACCAGACCCTTATCCGAGCATGCAAACTGGCAGGCCGCAGGAAAAAAAGTGGGGACAAGAGAGCGCCCCCCCTCCGGAACTGTACCAGGCCACATGCCCTTAACATTGGGAGGGTGCTTCGGGGTAGCAGCCCCCCAAAGCACCTTGTCCCCATGTTGATGGGGAGGAGGGCCTCATCCCCACAACCCTTGCCCGGTGGTTGTGGGGGTCTGCGGGTGGGGGGCTTATCAGAATCTGGAAGTCAACTTTAACAAGGGGACCCCCAGATCCTGCCCCCCATGTGAATTGGTAATGGGGTACAAATGTACCCCTACCATTTCACAAGAAAAGTGTCAAAAAAGTTAAAAAAGACAAGAGACAGTTTTTGACAACTCCTTTATTCATTTCTTCTTCGTTCCCTGCTTCTTCTTCCATCTACTTTCTTCTAGTCTTCCTTCGGTGTTCTTTTCTTTCTCCATCTTCTTCTTCCCCCGCTTCTTCCTCTGCTTCTTCCTCCAGTCCTCTCTTCCAGTATCTTCCTCCGGCTTCTTCTCCACTTTGTCCTCTGTCCCGTATTGTCAGAGGGGGTGGATCCACAAACGGGTGACCCCGCTCCCCCTGACAACATGGGGAAAGCCGTAGGGAAGTTTCCGTGTGTCAGAGGGGGCGGGGTCACTGGGTGGCAACACCCTCCATTATATAAGAACTGTCACCTGAACAGAAGCGTTACACAGCAGAAGACTGAGGCAGATTGTGCGGAGGACAAAGCGGAGAAGGAGCCGGAAGAAGATGCCTAACGAGAAGACCAGAGGAAGAAGCGGGGAAAGAAGAAGATTGAGGAAGAAGAACACCGAAGGAAGACCAGAAGAAAGAAGATGGAAGAAGAAGCGGGGAAGAAAGAAGAAATTAATAAAGGAATTGTCAAAAACCTTCTCTTGTCTTTTTTAACCTTTTTGATACTTTTTTTGTGAAATGGTAGGGGTACACTTGTACCCTATTACCAATTCACATGGGGGGGCCAGGATCTGGGGGTCCCCTTGTTAAAGGGTGCTTCCAGATTCCAATAAGCCCCCCGCCTGCAGTCACCCACAATCACTAAGCAAAGGTTGTGGGGATGAGGCCGTTCTCCCCATCAACATGGGGACAAGGTGCTTTGGGGGGCCATTTTTTTTTTTAAATTTGGCATGGGATTCCCCTTAATATCCATACCAGACCTGAAGGGTCTGGTATGGAATTTGGGGGGGACCCCCACACATTTTTTTTTTTAAATTTGGTTTGGGGTTCCCCTTTTATGTGTATTGCCGAACCGACAATTCATTATAGCCGGCGCTAGCGCTAGTACTTTTAAATTACTTTTTTCCTTTAGAAATGTCATTTTGCACTTGGACTGTTCTAAACACGGGAAATATGCTCCACTTTACAGGCATACTATAGACACCCCCCAGGTACAAAATTTAAAGGAATATTACACTTTTATTGTTTCATCTTAAGCATTATTAAAATCACTGCTCCCGAAAAAACGGCCGTTTTTAAAACTTTTTTTTGCACTAATACATGTCCCCTGGGGCAGGACCCAGGTCCCTAAACACTTTTTATGACAATTACTTACATATTAACCCTTAAAATTAGCACTTTTGATTTCTCCTATAGACAATACACTATAGCCGACAATTCACTATAGCGGCTATTGCTTCATTACTTTTTTTCCCTTTAAAAATGTCATTTTGCTGTCAGACTATTCTAAACATGAGAAAAAAAGCGCCACTTTACAGGCATACTATAGACACCCCCCAGGTATGAAATTTAAAGGAATATTTCACGTTTATTGTTTCACTTTAAGCTTTATTTAAATCACTGCTCCCAAAAAAACGGCCGTTTTTAAAACTTTTTTTTGCACTGATACATGTCCCCTGGGGCAGGACCCAGGACCCCAAACACTTTTTATGACAATAACTTGCATATAAGCCTTTAAAATTAGCACTTTTGATTTCTCCCATAGACTTTTAAAGGGTGTTCCGCGGCTTTCGAATTTGCCACGAACCTAGCCTGTCCCTAGTGAAAAGTTGCTAAAACAGTCAATTTCAGTAAACATTGCTACTCCCCTCACAGCATGGGGATGGCTTCTTCCGGGTGGAAGAAAGACGGACATAATAGTTCTAAAACAACTTATCGGTGTTAAGAAAAAAGCTGCCTTGTTTAATGGAATAGGGGATAGAAGGTTACTTAATAGTACTAGAAGAAACTAGCTAAAGACAGCTGGAAAGGACTGAAAAAAACGAAATAAAATAAAATAATATAGTGAACTAATGCAATATAGAGGATCAAGGCAGTTCAATAAGGCGCCTTTGTCTGATACCTAGTACCAGGATCTCACCATATACATATACGTATTAGTGGACCACCCTAGGTTATTAAGGGCTATTACGACTATTCAAGGCTCAAGGAAAATCTTCAAGCATTCATTATTCAAACCGGCTGGCTGAAGAGTATTGAGCCTGAAAATCCAGGATTTTTCCTTACGAGGGAGTACTGTATCAAAGTCAAAGTCCTTCAATCACTTAGGTCAAGGGAGAAGTAGCCCTTCACCTTCAATCCCAGTGTTTTTCCCTGGTGGTATTGTGAAAAATGTTGGGCCACAGGAGTGTCTTTTTTCTGTCTAATACTATTCAGATGCTCACTAAATCTGACGCGGAGCTGGCTTTTCATTTTTCCATTGTATAATTTCTTGCAGGGCATTCCAAGGCATATAGGACTCTGGTTGTAGCACAGTTGATAAATGACTTAATTTCATATTCATGAAAATATAAAGAGGGAGACAGAGCTCGCTCTAATGGATAATGGGACTTTGGGGGGAGATGATATAGCTGTTTAAAGTGAGCTAGTACTACAATAGTTAATATAAAAATATAAATTTTTATTGAAAACATATAAAATATACAGTACAAAAGTTCCAATCAGACGCCATAATATGACCGTACAAAAGCTTGTGCTATGAAATCAGTTGTCTGTCTGACAGACGCACCCCGCACTCCTCAATTGGGACCAGAGCTCTCGGACAGCCACTGCACCCAGCAGGATTTGGCAGCCTGTACATACAGCATTACAAGGTTGCCAGACTATCACCTATTGCTAACACAGTCCAGTTCCTCCATCGGCATTGCCCATTAGGATCTGGGATCCATGGGCCAACTTGCTTCAGGTGATCCATAGAGAGACATGTGGCAGTAATAAGGGGTATTCAGTGGCCCTCTTGTCTGTAAAAGACTAGATGAAATCTGTGATGTCTGTAATGCCCTGATGAAGCAAAATGTTGGCTGATCACAACTGATTTCAAAGCACAAGCTTTTGTACTGTCATATTATGGCGTCTGATTGGAACTTTTGTATTGTATATTTGATATGTTTTTAATAAAATTCATATTTTTATATTAACTATTGTAGTACTAGCTCACTTTAAACAGATACATCATCTCTCCCCAAAGTCCCATTATCTATTAGAGTGAGCTCTGTCTCCCTGTTTATATTTTCCTGTTCATTATAGGGATTGGGAGTCCTGTCTTAATATATGCCTGATTTCATATTCATGTTTTGCTCCTGAGTCTCTAAATACCTTGGAACGATCTACATACTTGCAAGTGCCACAGTGGCTGCATGGAAACATACCCTTAATTTTGGGCATGTCTGTGAGCCAGCTCCTGTTTTGCGGGCGTTTGAATGCAGATTGGATGAGTGTATCGTCTAAATTTCTGGCCCTTTTAGCTACCATCAGTGGTCTGTCCCCAACAATTTCTTTCAAACCATCGGACCGGGTCAAAATGTGCCAATGGTTCGAAAGGATAGAATTAACCTAATGCCAATGTGTACCATATGGGGTAATCAGTCTCACCGGTGCATCAGTCTGCTTTTGAGTTTTATCACAGGGCGGAAGTAAGTCAACTCTCGACCTCTGACCAGCAATTTTTTTAGCCCTTCTGAGTTGTTGTTCAGACTTGCACCTATAACCGTCCTCGGTGGAACAGTTCCTCCGAATTCTGAGGAACTGTCCCACCGGGATTCCTTGTATCAAAGATCTAGGGTGATGACTGTCCATCTGGAGCAAAGTGTTATCAGCTGTTTCCTTTCTAAAGGTCTTGGTAGTCAGGCATCCATTTACAAGCTTGATGGACAGGTCAGGGAATGATATCTCAAGGGGGTCGGCCACAAATGTCAAACATATATTACGAGTATTGTTGCCTAGTTCCCCCATGAAGTCTACCAATTTCGACCTAGTGCCTGCCCACACCAAAAGGACGTCATTGATGTACCTTAGCCAGGTCATTGCGTGGTCAAGGTACATCGATGAAGCATAGACTACTTCCTCCTCCCACCATCCCAAGTGAAGGCAGGCATAAGCGGGTGCCCATGGTGCACCCATGGATGTACCACAGAGTTGTTGGTAGTTACATCCAGAAAATTGAAAAAAATTATGCTTTAAAGCCATTTCCAAGAGTTCAATGATGAACTCATTCTGAGCCTCTATTCTTGGGAAATGTTGTTCTAGAAAATGGTAAACTGCAGAGAGTCCCCATTCATGTGAAATGTATATATATAACGCCTCCACATCAATTCCTACTAGAAGAGATCCATCAGGGAAGGTCAAATTGGCAATCTTGTTAAGTACATCGCCCTTGTCACGCACAAAGGAGGGTAATGACTTTAGTAGATCTTTAATACTAGAGTCTGTGTACTTACCCCTCCTCTCAAGGGGGCCCCTTATTGCTGACACGATTGGTCTTCCTGGAGGGTTGTCCTTATTTTTATGAATTTATGAATTTTGGGGATTATATAAAATGTTGGTAAATTAAAGTCGGCGACCCTTAGACAATCCCATTCTTTCTTAGTTAGAAGGTCTACTTCAAACGCGCATCTCAATTTGTCATTGATGAGCTCAACCAGAGGCTTAATGCTGATGAAATTATCATCAAGCAGAGTGATAAAGGGGAAATGTAGTACTTCTTTCAGTGGACATGTATGAAAGAGAGGTATGTCGTCTTCTTTCAGATGAACTTACTTATAGTAAACTCGACTACAACCCCTTTAAGCCTCTGGTTGAATGCATCAATGACAAATTTAATTTACCAACATTTTATATAGTCCCCAAAATTCATAAAAATAAGAACAACCCTGCGGGAAGACCAATCGTGTTAGCAATAAGTAGCCCCCTTGAGAGGGTGCCCCTTCCATTAAACAAGGCAGCTTTTTACTTAACACCGTTAAGTTGTTTTAGAACTACTACGTCCGCCTTTCTTCCACCTGGAGGAAGCCATCCCCATGCTGTGAATTTTATAGGATTTAATGAGGGGAGTAGCAATGTTTACTGAAATTGATTGGCTGTTTTAGCAACTTTTCACACTGTATAACTTACACTGCGTCCCCTCTCTTTATTTGACTTACCTGCCTTTTTCAGCTAACTGTAGTATTTTGTTGTCCCCACAAGATGGCAGTATCAGGTAAAAATGACATACGTAAGAAGTGATTGGACACTGTCCCCTATATAATGATGATGGTTACTTATGTCCAGCGTCCAGACAAAGTGCACGGCTTAGTGCACGAAACACATCGACGTAGCCGATGCTAGTTCACCTCCGCACTCCATGATGGCTCCTAATCTGGGAATGTACTGATCACTGATCCGGAAGCTCTGTGGAAACCTCTTCGCAATCACGTGTGTGCCATCTAGGCCACCATAGCTCTGTATTCTGGATGCGGAAAAGTAAAGCTTTGAGGAAATCCTTACGGATAGACAGTCACTTGCAATAGCATTAGGCAAACGGATGGACTTAAGCAAGCGGCAACACAGACACCTCCCATGATCTCACGGTTAGAGGATATTCCGAATGAAACTTTATCGCAGTCAGGACTTTGTGACAAAAGGAAGGGTATGTGCCCATTCACGGCGAACACTATCCGATATTTCTCCTAAATAATGAAATATCATAGCAATAAGTCTCGGACATATTGAATACTGTGTTGATTGCCTTATCTATCATACTACCCATTTGGGGCATTGTCGGTTTACTATACTAATGGAAGGTGAATAACGTTTTTGTTGACTGAGAGACCTTGCATTTTTCCACCATATACAGCAATACATAGTTGCTATTTGACTGTTTGCTTAAATGGTAGAATCATTCTATCAGCAGAAGCAGGAAACCGTAATGCAATGATTATATGACATTTTACTCTCACCACTTATTGATATATACGTATCCGTTGTCCCAATGGACTATAGATATCATCAA
The DNA here is from genome assembly GCA_037952925.1 of Lithobates clamitans. Taxonomy (NCBI): domain Eukaryota; kingdom Metazoa; phylum Chordata; class Amphibia; order Anura; family Ranidae; genus Lithobates; species Lithobates clamitans. The sequence continues at coordinate 275,321 of JBBGZY010000088.1, forward strand.
AATTATTGGATGTAATATAAGAGTGAATTGTGGTTTTATGCAGGACAATCTCTAATAGTAGCATCACTTTTCAATCCCTTCCTAGAGACACGATCCACAGGAATGGAGTAGCAGGGGGCTTTTTGAGTTAAGTGTCTTTTAACGACAATATTGTCAAATTATTACAGTGTCTTTTTATCTATTAAATGGTACATTGGTAGAATATGATTCACTAGAATGGTCATTTTGCCACTCTCGTTGAAACCTATGTTTTTGATATTGTATGTTTCCTGTCTGACAAATCGGTTTTTTTTTTTTTTTTTTTTAATATTTTATTGGGTTTTCACACATTACAAATCACAATACAATGGTAAACCACGACAGCGAGGAGTAGTTTACAGTTAGTATAAAGAAGCATATGAAGAATAAACTGAACAGAATCGAGTAAAAGATAAGTGCAGCCAGAATCACAGAGTCCTATAATGTTAATGTATTAGCGAGTTCATTCCATGTTTCAAGGTAGAAGGAAAACAACAAGAACATATCCTCTGTTTTACACGGAAGTGTCTGATCAAATACAGTGAGCGGATCCGAAGTGGGGTTGAAGTGTGATAAAGGGTATTCGTAATGTGCATGGTCGTGACCGACGGTAGTAGAATTACCCAGAGCCCTGGGCACCCCAATAGGGTGCTAACTGTGCCCAGAGTGGGTATATCAATTTACATATAAGTAGTGTATGTCGGTAATGTGCTTCAAGTAAGGCGGGAGTCAATTGGCCGGGCTTTATATATGACAGGAAGTAGGGGATAGGGGAAAGGAAAGACGGAGGGATAGGATAGCATGTGCATTTAATGGGTCGCATGGGGATGAGCAAACCGGTCAGTGTCGGCTCCAGTGGTATGGGATTGGAGAGTGGTCTGCGTGTGTGTCATGTGCGTTTGTTTAAAATGGGTCCAACATGTCCAGGTATCTTTATATTTGGATGGAGAATCAGAGGTTTGATGTATGAGGTTTTCTATGTCAGCTATCCTGTCCACTCTCTGGATCCACTGATCGATCGAGGGAGGGGACGTGCTTCTCCAGTGCACTGGGATGCATAGGTTAGCTGCGTTAATGAGATGGAGGGTAAGAGACTTCTTGTATATACGTTGGGGAATCGACGTGTGGTGGAGTAAGTATTGTGCCGGATTATAGTCTGGTGTGTAGGTGGTGATCTGAGTAATTAAACTCTGAACAGCAGTCCAGTATGGTTGAATGAGAGGGCATTCCCACCAGACGTGTATAAGGGAACCTTTGGCAGCGTTACATCTCCAGCAATTAGGGGATACAGTGGGTAGGAATTTGTTAAGTTTGTCGGGAGTCTTGTACCATCGTGAGTAGATTTTGAATCTGCACTCCTGTGTTGCTACGTTGTTGGAGCCTTTGTGTATGTGGGAGAGCGCATTTTTCCAATCGTCGGCGGTCAGGGTAGTGTGTAGATCGGTTTCCCATTGTTTTACCAAAGTATCTGTATCAATGTGAAGATGTGAGGAGAAAAGTGCGTGGATGGTCGAAATGAGATGTCTTTGAGGTTCAGCTCGGGAGCATAAGAATTCAAATGTTGTGAGTTCCCTGTGTAAGTTGTCTTTGTGTGGTAAATTCTGTAAATAATGGCGGATCTGCAGATACTTATAGAAGGGGATATGATAATCTGGAAATTTGCATGTCAGAGCCGCGTGCGTAAGTACAGTTCCTTGATGGAAAAGGTGCCGGGCTAGAAGCCTTGGTCTGTAGAGATCTCTGGCTGGAAGGAGTAAGGAGATACCTGGCGCAAACTCCGGGTTGTCTTCGATAGGTGTTAGTGGTCCCGATATGGGTTGGATCTTAAGGATTTTGCACGATTTTGTAAAGTTTAATAGGGTGGCATTAATCAGAGGATTCGAAGTGGCTGTGGTCTGAATTATTTTTGGGTTGATCCAGGGGAGGAGATGTAACGGGGTTTCGGTAAAGGCATTTTCAATATTTACCCACTCTTTTTCCTTACCATGTACGTGCCAGTCTACAATTCTGACTAACTGGCAGACCCGATAATAAGTTTGTAGGTCTGGAACCTGCAGACCTCCTTGTAGCTTGTGAGTTGCCAGTCTGTGCCAGTTCAATCTAGGCTGTTTGGATAGCCAGATGAACTTCCTACAAATCATTTTGTATTTGGCAAAGAAGGAGTGTGGGAGCATTATAGGGATGGTTTGGAGAAGATAAAGTAGCCTAGGTAGAACATTCATTTTCAAAATAGCTATTCTTCCAAACCATGAAAATGGTCCAGTCTGCCATTTTTGAAGATCCTCTTCGATGGTTCGTAGGATTGGTAAAAAGTTTAGTTTGAATAGTTCGGAGAGTTTGGTGGGTATGTTGATGCCAAGGTACTTTATGGCTAGGGTTTCCCATCCGAAAGGAAAATTATGTTTGCATTGTGCGATTGTGTCTTTGGGGAGGGAGACATTAAGTGCCCTGGATTTGGAGAAATTTATTTGTAAGTTCGATAAGAACTTAAAAAGAGCAAAGTCTTGTAGCAGGTTCGGGATGGTAATGATTGGTTCTGTGAGGAATAGTAGGACATCATCCGCGTAGGCGGCTACTTTGTATTGTGTTTGGTTAATGTGAATGCCTTTGATGTCCGAGTTGTCCCTAAGTCTGCGTAGCATGGGTTCCATTGTCAGTATGAATATTAAGGGGGATAAGGGGCAACCCTGTCTGGTACCATTGGACACGGAGAAGGCGCTCGACAGTCCACCGTTCACTCGGACTTTGGCCGTGGGGGAAGAGTAAAGAAGTAGAATCATGTTGACAAGTCTCGGCGGGAGGCCTATAGTTTGCAGGGTGGTTTCCATGAAGTCCCATGCCAACCTGTCAAATGCCTTCTCCGCGTCCAAGGATAAGAAGAAGCCTTTGGAGTTAGTGGAGGTTAACCAATGGTGTATGTTCAGGGCTTTGATCGTATTATCTTTAGCTTCCCTACCGGGGACAAAACCAACTTGGTCTGTGGAGATTAAAGATGGGATTAAGGGTAGGAGGCGATTGGCTATTGCTTTGGCGTACAGTTTAACATCTACATTAAGTAGAGAGATAGGACGGTAATTAGAAACCAATTTGTCATCTTTTCCTTGTTTGGGGATAAGAGTGATATGAGCTTCTAATATATCTTTGGAAGCTGTGGTGGCGGGGCATAGATTGTTAAAAGCTTGAACAAGGTGAGGTAAGAGCAGGTCGGGAAAGGATTTATAGTAACCGACCGTCAGCCCATCCGGTCCGGGGCTTTTGCCTGCTTTCATCTGTTGTAGTGCTAATGTTATCTCTTCTGTCGTTAAGGGAACGTCTAGCGACATGGAGTCTTCGGACCGATTGGGTGCGGGTGCGTATTGAGAGAGGAAGTTGTGTATTGCTTCTTTCCTATCGGTCAGGGTGGGAGATGATTGTGGTGTACGTATATTGTAAAGATCTGTGAAGTATTTCACGAATTGCTCCGCTATGTCTTCAGATTTTACCAGGGTTTTACCCGAGGGGTCTACTATGGAGTGAATAGTATGGGCCGCCTTTTTTGCCTGTATTGCTCTAGCCAACATCTTCCCGGATTTGTTGCCAAATTCGTAAAAATATTTTTTTGAGAGCATGTATTTCCGTTTAACGTTTTTATGTAATTCTTCTAGGAGTTCGGTGCGTAGTTGAGTCAGTTCAGTCAATGTTGCTAGGGCTAAAGAAGCCTTATGTTTCCGTTCTAGGGCAGAAATGCGTGTAGTCAGTTCCTCGACTTTTGCTTTTCTAAGTTTGTTTCTACGTGAGGCCTGCGATAAGAATGCGCCTCTAATAACACATTTGTGTGCGGCCCACACTATGTCTGGAGCAAAGTCGCCCTGACAGTTGTCCGTGAAATAGTTACGAAGGTGTTCGGAAATCTTTTGTGAGATTTCGGTGTCTGTGAGTAGGGAGTTGTCCAAGCGCCAAATGTGGACACAGTTCGTTTTATGCGGAATATGTAGGGTCATGGAAATCGGGTTATGATCTGCAAGTATCATCGGGTCGATTGAGGACTTATGAAGTATTGAGAGTTCGTTTTGGGAGAGAAAGAAGTAATCTATTCTGGAATATTTGGAGTGTGGTGGGGAGAAAAAGGTGAAGTCTTTACATGTGGGATGCAGTGTGCGCCAGGCATCGTGTAGTAGCAATTCCCTGAATTGAGTTTTTATTGCGCGTAGAGCCCGATAAGTAGAGGAAGATGTACCATTGGATGTGTCCAAGGAGGGCTCAAGCGGGACATTAAAGTCGCCTCCTATTATAAGGCAACCGCTGCTAAAAGTCGTGAGGAGCTGTAGTGCATTGCGGAAGAACGGTACTTGTCTTGAGTTTGGAGCGTACAGGTTGGCAATGGTGAAAGTCTTGTTATGTATAGAGCCCTTGAGGAAGAGGAATCTCCCCGCAGGGTCTCGGTGTACGTCAGTAACTAGAAAAGGGCATTTTCTAGAAATGAGAATGCAGACTCCTTTGGATTTGGCTTCATCATTGGTCGCGTGGTAAACAGTGGGAAAGTGTTTGTTCTGCAACTTAGGGATGGCATCAGATCTAAAATGTGTTTCTTGTATGAGCGCGATGTGGGTGTTGGATTTTTGTAAGTGGGTGAGAAGGAGAGACCTTTTTTCAGGTGTATTTAGGCCTCGGATATTCATAGAGCGCAATGTGAGTGGAGTGTAAGGAGGGGACCGCACTATGGTGGGATCATTGGGGTCCATGACCTCCGTCGGGGTAAAGAGGGGGAGGGAGTAATCGTACGGGTATAGTGTTGGGGAGGCGCGGTATTCAAAGTATCAGCAGAAGCTTGAGTCGTGTTGAGCACGACACAGGGGAAAGACCGGTAGGGCGGTAAAATTGTCAAGACAATTCACCGTCTCTTTATTTAACTATATTTGGTCTGGTACAGAGCACCGAGGATTCCCAATCCGATGAGTCCGGATTGTTGAACCTCACTGCGACTGTGTGGGGGTTGGTAAAGGCCTGGCACGAGCAAGGTATCGGAGTAGGTAGGTACGTAGTCAGTTGTAGCCCGCTATCCTAGGACTTTAGACAGTTGAGCTTAGTGGTGTGTGAAGTATGTTAGTTGCTCGGTGTAGAGATTGTAGATACTATAGGCTGGTGTGGTGTGACCAGGGCAGGGGTTTATAACAGACAGGTGTCTATAGATATGCATTGTAACCCGCCCAGTAGTTATGAGGGCCAGGATCGTTAAAATGGGAGTAACATCGATATGATTACATAGCTACAACCAAAACGATAGTCACGACCAGAATCATAGGAGACTGCAATTCTGTGGTCAAGTTCGGCATCCTATAAGGGAAATCATGTAGTACCGGGCCGTCTCCTACAATCCCGGGAGAATGCAAGTAGCGAGTCGGAGGGTGTAAATAGAGAAGAGAACCTGCTAAGGTGCACATTGAGGTAGGGGTCTATCAGATCCGGCTCATTGTATTCGTTGTCACATATCTAGTATAGATAAAGGCTGGATATTAAAACTTTCTAAACCGTGTAACAAATACTGAGGTATTAACTTATTCAAAAGCAAAATACAAAGCAACGAGTTTCTATAACAGTAACATTGCAGGTAAATATAAGACACAAAGAAGATGTACCGGAGGTGTACGGATCAGCGTACTAATATTGTGCTGGGTTGATGGTGACGTCATATAGGGGGGGGCAATGGGTCGCAGAGTAAAGTACCTGCACGGTTCGGGAAAGCAAGAACCCTAGAACGACCCCTAGGTGTATGGAGACTTGGATGTCGGGCGGCGCTGGTTGCGTAAGCAGGTGGTGGTATTAGGAAGGAGTCCACTACCCACCTGGAGTGAGTGATGGTGGTAGAGATCCAAGCGCGATGTGGTGCGACTGTGTACAGGAGAGGAGGGAGGTCGTCTGGGTCCTGTGGTGGAGGGCTTGTATTATGCCTGCGCATAACGCCACTATCGATCCGCAGGGCGTCTTCGAGCTGTGAGGCTGTATAGCGCGGCCCGTCTATTCGAGATGTCAGGTGTCCGGGGTGAAGAGGTGATCATATGCTCGTCACGGGACGAGCCAGGGTAGGGCTCCGACGTCATCCGGTGCGTAGTAGGTCTCGTTCCATGAAGAGGACGAGCAGTCATCCATCTTCTGTGTCCGTCGCGTCGTTGATGACGTGAGCGCGTGGTGCCGGAAGCTGGGGAGTTGCTAGGGAGGTCGCGCCTGATGTCCGGGTCATCCAGCGCTATGCATTCTGGTACTTGTAGTTTGGGTGGTCCGTCTCAGACTTCTGTGGTTGGAATAGGTAGGCGACAGTTCAGGAACATAGAGGTTGGAAGTCCAAGTATAGTCACCGGAAATGTGTCCCCCGTGAAGGCAACATAGCCGACACGCGGGGATAGCAAAACACAAAAGGGGGAAAGTGTAAACCGTCCAATCCAAGCACAACCGCAATAAAACTGGTGTTGAAAAGAGCCGCGTCCGTGTTAGTAAACGCCGCGAGCCACCAATCAGGGGGGCACGCACAGGGGCCCAGGTGCTCACGACCGACCGACAAGGGTATCAACGTCCCCTCCTGGCTCTCCTGTAGGCGGGAGAGTGGGCGCTTTGGTTACGTCGGTCAGTGCGGTGTGTGCCGTGCGGCGGGGTGGCAGAGGGAGATCTTCTTCTCCGGTGGGCTGGATCGGAGGCCTCCATAGGCTCTGCAGGCGGGGGGTCTCTGTGGAGTGCGGAACGCCGAAAATCTGCATACCAGTTGGGCACCTCCACTCTCGGGATGTGTAGAGTATCGCAGAAGGAGGAGAGATCTTCAGGCACTTTGAGGTAAGCTGTTCGGCCGTGTGAGGTGGCAGCCAGGCAGAAAGGGAACTTCCATTTGTATATGATGCTGTTTGCTCGTAGGGTGTCCAGAAGCGGCTTCAAATCACGGCGGTGTTGGAGGGTGATGCTTGATAGGTCTTGATAGATTTGGACATTTTTCCCTTCATGTATAATCTGTGGTACGCCTCTGGCTTGTTTAAGTATCTCTTCTTTAAGTTTAAAGTCCGTCAGACAGCAGATGATATCCCGTGGGGGGTCGGTGTCTTTCCCTTTAGGCCTCAGTGCTCTATGGATCCTCTCTAGCTTAATAGGTGACTGTAGAGGCCTGCGGAGAAGGCCGTTGAACAGGCTGATGATAGAGTGGGTGATCTGTTCTCCTTCAATCGATTCGGGCACTCCTCTGACCCGCAAATTGTGGCGTCTGCCGCGGTTGTCGAGGTCCTCAAGGTGCCTCTGCATTTCTCTCATTTGCAGGGTATGTGTATCAACATGCCTGGTTGTCTTGCGGAGCTGCAGGTCTTGGCGTTCTGCCATTTGTTCCGCCGCCTGTACTCTGTCTGACAGGGCTCGTATGTCTATGCGCAGTTCCGAGATTGCTGCCGAGAGAGTATCTTTAATGTCTGCGGCAATCATCCGTAGGTCCTGTATGTTCAGTTGAGGAAGGGACCGTTCGTCAGATGCGTTATTTGTCGTCTGGCTATGCGGTTGGCTACGGGGTATGTGATCCATCTGTGAGGAGATTGTGGCCTCTGAGGTACTGTGGTGGGGAGCCGCCATATTGCCCCTTCCAGACCGGAACATTTCAGGGATAGTATTGGGGCCTGAGGAACCCGATTGTTCCCTGGGAGAGCGAGATCGGGATGTGGAAGCGTTCCAGGAGGCTGTCCCCATGTTTTGGTCGAGCGAGGGTTGTTTGGATCACCGTGAGGCGGATTATAAGTCGTCGGATAGCAGGAGCTACTCGATTAGGCAGCCATCTTCATGCCAGGTCAGGCCACGCCCCCCTTCTTTTCTTATGTTATCCTGACAAATCGGTTATTGTTCAATTTAAATCTTTTTTGAGTGGTGTGGATTCCATGATTTTTAAATATTGTTCAAGTTATTAGCCAGATCACCAGCGGGGACAAAAAAGCCTAAAAAAGAAAACTGATGCATCCACCACATCTAAGAATTGGTAAGCTGCAGTGTAATAAATATTTGCCTTTGGGTTTAATACCACTTTAAGTTCTGGTACAATAAATATCCTAACAAACATATTCACCAGTCATCTTTATACCACTTGATTATAGTTGGGTCTTCTAAATGCAGCTGTGATTTTACTGTTTCAAACAGTGCACTTGCTGTATAATCTGCTTTAACATATCTTATGAAGCATCTTGACAGAATCGATCACTGTCACACACACACACACACATTGCAAAGGTTGAATGCTTATTCTGTTTAGAGGAACATTACGAAGCAGTTACCTTATTTTTCACTCCTGCAGGCTCTTCCTCTACATACAAGCAGACCCCCCCCAGGCAGATTGTCTACGGCACTACATTTGTGGATCACACTCTGACATAATCAAATTCAATGCAGGGCCAACTACCCTGCATTGTAAGTGAAGAGGCTGATGGCCTCTACAGATCCTGGAGCATCAGAGGGTAAAGGAACACACTGGTTGTTAGGGGAGGGAGAGAAAGACTAAGCAAAAATCTGTTTTTTAATCACAATAACAAACATTCAACCTAGACAGTGCATAGAGAACCCTACTGCAAAGGTGTTTTTTTTTAATTTTCTGGAGTTTGGCTTTATGCCAGCAAGACAGAAAAAAAAAAATTGAGTAGAAATAACTGATGCGTAACATAGGAGCTGTTTATTTTAATGTTTTCTAATGCTATCATAGTAAATAAAAAAGATTATCCCCCACTTTGATAAATAAAATCATGTAATAAAGATTCCCATCCTTGACACATTATGAAATAACTATCCCTGATTGACTTGCATGTGCCTGTTTTAACACCCAAAGCTGGTCTGTCTACAGAGCCTGCAAATTCTTTTGCAGTTTTTCATGATGACCATGAAACCTTGCAATGGAAAAGGAAGAATGTCCCAGTCTGAATCAATTAACTTAAAAATGTGACAGTCATCAGGTTTTTTTTCAGATTAACCAATGTATCAACAATTTAATTGAGAGATGACTATTCAGTAGCGTATATTATTAGATTTTACAGATTTAGATTTTTACAGATTGTACAAGTAATCTGGAGGAAATGTTCCAGCTCTCACTTAATGATTTATAATCACTCTACCATTAGGAATGAGCTGTGGGTTCTGGTCCACTTGAAGATTATCCCAAATCCAAGCAGTTCACTGATTTGCTGAATCTGTTAGCCAGATTTGGCTTGTTTGCCCACCTGAACCTTTAGCTTCTGCAACTGGAAGTCATTCATTTAAGCAGCACTATCACTACCTCCAATAACTGTCAACTTCCCTATCAGGGTTGCTCCCCGTCATCATTGGTTGCTAGGATATTAACTGTCATCTAGACCAGAACAACCTATGATGCTGTGTGACTCGAACTGCCTGTGTCCTAGCAACCAAAGTCGCTGTGCAAGCTGGAAGGATGCTTGCTAGGACACAGGAAGATGCACAATATCATTGGTTTCTAGGATGCAAGTGGCCGGCAGCATCCTAGCAATGCTGCCAGACAGATTTCAAATTGTAATCAAGCCTGCAGATGGGCATGCCTGTTATTAATATTTGCTCAATTATGTCAGTCTGCATCCTCTCCCCCTGTGTTTACATTCAAATGTAGGCCAGGAAAATACAAATCGCAGCAAGAGTATTCATGGGAATGGATTGTCAGTGTGGGTCATTGTGTTTGTGTCGATGGGTCATTAGGTCATCATTCATTGTGATTGATGATAGATTTACATCACTGGATGACACGATTTACATTGGATTTACATTGTGGGGCTTTGGGGATTTTTTTAATAATCACATTTTGCAAATGTGTCTGTGTTTTTATTTAATATGTAATGGTTTTGTGAATAAGTGATAAGGGAAATATGAAACCTCGCAGTGTACTCATTCACATTGGTTAAAGGGGGGCTTCCATTTTCTTCCACAGTCCCCCGTCGCAGACTCCCACATCAATGGGTCATGGCTGAAGTGAGGAGGCCTTTTTCCCCCTTCAACAGGGTGACAATGTTGAGGACACGGTTCTGAATGATTCAGAAGGGGGGGCACATGCCCATTACCCTTCGTTTTAAGATGAGCCAAAGCTGCATGCTCAGATAAGAGACTGCTATGGATTTCTGAGGGAGCCCCACACTTTTTTTTTTACAAGGAATCCCCCTTAAAATCTTTACCAGACCCTCATTAAGGATAAACATTGGGTATAGATTTTAGGGGCCCTCAAATTACCTTTAGACCTTCAACGAAGATAAGGGTCTGGATTTTGGAGTAATTATATGCAGTTTCTTTTTGTTTTCATTTTTGTGTGAGCCCCCCCCCCCTTATAGCCCATACCACACCCTCAACATGGGTCTTGTGTGGATGTTGAGGGGAATTCTTGGTTGATTTGTTACCAAAAAGAGTAAAGTGACCCAGGAAATGTTATTTAGTGTAATTTTTTTCTTTCTTTTAAGGCATCCTGCAAGCATGTTATTTAAGGAGTTGTGTAATGCTGTTGTTGTCTTTTAAGCCTTCTGCCCACTGAAAGGTGTTTTTTAACTTTTTCTTTTTGCATTGGTACATGTCTCCCATTGCAATACCCAGCTATTTATGCCCTTTTCCAAAAATCTTGGAAACTGGTCTTAAAAAAGAGCAGAAAAAAAATAAATAAAACAATTCTACCACCGTAGACTTCAATGCTGTTAGGGTGCTATCTTCAGGGTTTCCATATTTTCTTTAGATTTTTCAGGAAACGTCCAGCAAACAGAATTTGCTTGGTTCACTTTTCACTATCTTCCCCCTTCGCCAGGAATTACTACTGGCTTACTGTTCTGCTTTTTTCTGCTACTGCTTTATCATGATCCACAAAAATAAAAAAAATGTGTAGTTATAATTTTTTTATGTGCTCTGTGCCTGATAGTAATTGCCGATAGTCTTAACACTTAGCAGCTGCAAAGCAAAATAGAAACTTTTTTACATCTTATACATCGAGACATCATTGTCTCCTCAGCAAAACAATCAAAAAAAAATAATATAGCAATCCCCATATCATATTTAGAATACATTGTCCCCTTATGCTGCTTTCAAGTGGACAGTAAGGTAAAGTTATGGGAAGCTTGCATGCTAGCAGCACTAGGGGAGTCAGCCTTTTTATAGTAACAAAAAAAAAAGTTTTGGTTCCCAAAACTTGTCAGAGAGGCAAATACAAAATGATAAATCCTGTTGATTCCTAGACATCCAAACCCAGATACAGAGAATTCAGTAATGAATCACGAGAACTGCAGCCTGATTTTCTAAAACATCTTTAGTTTTATCAAACTAAACTTCAAATGACGTTTGAAAATTGTGTTGCTTTAATGCTATATTTTAACGGGCAATATTAAAAACACCTGCACATTTTTTACCATGTCTGATGTCCTTAGCATATAGAAAATAATTACATGTTTTAAAATAATGTTATTATAAACAGCTGACAGCTTGACATTACGTAATTCATTTCTTGACCTAAGATGGAATAAAATGTTAGGACATCAATAGCAAGGGAAAAAGCTTCTAAGCTTTTATTATCTTTTTATATTCAATTTTTAGTTTACTGGAAAATCATTGATGTTATATTATGTGGTCTACTAGTTTAATGTTTACCCAGCTTGAGTTGTACAGAGGTTCATTGTGGATTATACCTGCTTCTGAGAAATGTATGGGTTATAAGACATCACAGTAAATAAATGAGACATCTCACTGTTGACAGCCAGAAGGTATCAGATTTTTAGTGTTTCATACAACCATTACACAGATATTCTTATTAGTAGATGTGTAAATCAATATGTGTAACATGCTTCATAAAAAAACTGTTCTTTGTTTTGCTGGAACAGTCAAAGATTGGGAAAAAAAGTGAAATAAACATATATAAAAACAAAATATATTTGCTTTATTAATCATTAACCCCTTCCTCCTTTCATTTTCTATATTAAGGTTTCTAAGCACAATGTTCCATAATGATGATAAATGATAAACATCTTCTTCTTGAAAACTAGCAGATGAAGCTCTGTGTGGCTTCTGCCAGCCAAATCCAGCTGTCACTAACAGCTCATGTCCCCACTAATGATCAGAAACCAATCAGAATGCTTCATGATCATGTGATCGCAATCACAGCTAAGATATAGTGGTCACATACAGGCTGGAGACAAATATGCCTTCAGCCCTATAGCTACTACTGCAGCCTGAAGGGGGCAGTGTGCATATGTTTAATACTGCACTTGTCAGGTAAAATTACAGTATTAAAAAATTAATTTATTAGAAAGTATAAATTAATTTTAATTATTTTTTTACATTTTTGTACAACTGACAATTGACAGCAAAAGATTACGGAAATAGCAATGGAGGAGCAGAATGACATAGTTACATAGTTAGTCAGGTTGAAAAAAGACACAAGTCCATCCAGTCCAACCAGTGACCCTCTGATAAGTTTCGTGCTACACAAGTACCTACTTATAACAATCTCAACCACTGCTGTTAGACACATTAAAATACTCAGTATCTCGCAAGTGAAACTGACAGGGTAATCAAAACAAAGGGTGAAGAAAAGAACCCACTCAGAAAAGTTGCACATGTATAGGCTAGAAACAAAAAAAAGAAGAAAATATACATATCAACTTACCCAAAACTCGCAAGAGAGTAATAACATACACTCTTGCAATACTTAAAATGAGTGATATCCCACTCAAAAATTCAGGCCCATGGGTCTCCTCGTTTGCATCTGGAAAATCCATAATACCCCTCTTTTACATATGAGTCTGAATAAATCACCACCTCTCTTTAGGCACCTTGCTCTCTCAATAACCTGGACATGGAAAACTGCAGAATCACCCCCATGACATTTATTAAAATGCTTAGCAATATTAGTAAAATTATTTTTTCAGTATCATACAAATCAACAAGGGTACCTACTGTTACCAGTATCCTAGAATATATATTATCACCGTACAACACTGGTAAGTATATGAGTACTTTAGACTTAATCTTGTTGAACTCCAGGCTGTTGGCAGTAGAAAATACTGGTACTAGCTCATTGTGTTCCTTGCTGGCTTTATCAATGAACAATTCCTCCGTAGGCTTGGTCCTCGTAAAATGAAGAGCTCTATTCAAAATAGACTGGCAGAATGAAGCAGCTGGGAGACCAGATATATGTAGCTACACCAAGAACCTGGTACCAGACCAAGTATGTAAATCTTTAAAGGGAGATTTATTTACAGTGAACAATAACAATACACCAACAGCAATAAACATGAGAATGTATGAAAATCAAAACTAAATGACAAAATGCCTAACCAGCAACCTAACAAACTAACTTTATACAAACAAATGTAAAATTGAACACACAAGGCAGTGGAGAGCAGGGAACAGATGGGAAGGGGGAAAACGAAACTGCGTTGGGAACAAGGCTTCATAATCAGCTGTAAGCTGGGCTGGCACCTGTTCTGTGCTATAACAGCAATGTGTGGCTGGCAGACCTGGAGCAGTGTTTTCTCTCCTGTTTAGGCACCTGAATCACACATAACACCTGATCAGTAAGTGCCAGCTTCTGCCTGTATTGAGGTTTCATACATTTAACTGTGGATTGCTGATGAGCATATCACCCACTTGGACAATAAACAACGTACATCCAGTGCGGCGGAGGGCAGGTTTAGCAGAACCATTAGTACTCCACAAGATAATCCATTGAGAATGGATCCTTCTGGTTGGTTACAGTTATCCGTGGATGACCATTCTGAGTCTCTGAAGCTACTGTTTTGCAAATTACAAAGATTGATGATAAAGGAGATCAGATTTTTTGGGGATGTCCGCACACTTTCAGAGTACCATTCCATGAAACAAATTCCCAGTGTGTGTAAGAGTGAGAAAATTCTCTGCATTCGATCTGTTTAATGGAGAGTTAAATAAAAAATTGACTGATGCACTAACTGCCTGTTCATTTGATCTGATGCACATCATTGTTTGCTCAAAAACAAGGAAGTGGACAAACTACAGAATGATATTATATTTATACAACAGGACATATCTCATTTAAAAAATGTTGCTGGATTTCTGGATTTGGAAACTCACTTGACTAATAAGTTGGATACATTTTTTAAAAAAAAAAGTGATTGGTGGCAATAAAGAAAAATGTTGCAAGATCATTTTGATTATGAATCACATGCTGTATATATATGGAAGAAACCCATTTGGCCTTTCCAGTCTGTGAGAAAACTTCTTCCTGCACATGTTAAAAAACATGTCAGTTTTTCTAACAAGGAGGGTGAAATCTTGGATGACATTCTTCTACAGAAACTAATTCTTCCCCTGATATAGGAGGTAGATCGGTTTTTCAATCTTCTTTAAACTTGGAGGCTTGAAAAACAAACAAGAAAAAGAAAAAGGAAATAACCAGTTCAGAAAAACAAGACTTGAAGGAAAAAAGCATAAATGGAAGCAACCGTTATTCCCTCAGGGGTAAACCATGTGGAAATAAGCGATAATGTGCTGAATTGGTCCCAGAAACATTTTTCAAGTAATGAGAAATGTCTTTATTATTTCTCAAACCTTCTCAAAGGTTTGAACTTTTGTCCCAGCAGATCTTTCAACTTGTTTCACACAACTCTAGATGTAAATACATTTGTTCCAAGCATTATTTTTAAGCAGAATTATTTTGGATGTGATAATGTTGATGATGAGGGTGATCAATGTACTGTCAGCAAGCAGGTCCCTAATGTCCAGATGGACTTCCAGGACTGGTGTGGTGTATGTGTTCTTGAAGAGTTTGCCTCTGAGTTTGATCATAAGTCAGATGAATGTATTACTGCTAAACCAATATACCATTTAGGTTGAGATCCAACTTTTACCCTGTTCATTCCAGGGGAAAGGAAATGTACCAGTATCAGAGGTTGATCTAACAAAATCAAATAAGACCTAACATATGTGGCCTCTAAGGTACTTCAGGTTTTGTGATAGGGATAACATGACCCCGGAGGCATGAAAAGCACTTAAAACTATTTGTGCTGACTCTAGTATTGTGATTACAAACTTGGACAAGTGGTGAGTTAGCTGTTGTTTTAGATGCAGAAATGTATACATCGGAGGCAATAGGCCAATTGTCTGATGGAGACACTTATGTTAGGCTTAAGGGCAGCCCTGTTGATGCATTAAAAAGAGACTTACAGTGTCTTATTGATAGAGGAATGAGGGGTGTTTTTTTTCACAACGGAAGAAGTGGATATGTTTGTACCTACCTCCCCTATTATGCCTGTGTTTCACCAGCTCCCAAAAACTTGTAGGGGTCTTCATTCTTTATATCTGAGGCGGAGGCAAGGGGTTGATTATCAGCTCCAGCCCTTGGTCACTGCTCTACCTGGATATCTGAGGGACATGAAACAGTTACTTAAAGTGCAGTTCCGCCTGGGTAAAAAAAAAAAATGAAATCAGCAGCCACAAATACCATAGCTGCTGACTTTTAATATAAGGACACTTACATGTCCTGGGAGCCCACAATGTCATCATCCGAAGCTGACCCATCCCTCAGCTCCGGGTGCTGGCATCATTACTAAGTGAAACAGGAAGTGAAGCCTTACGATCTTACGGCTTCACAGCCTGTTCCCTGCTGCGCTTTCTAAATGGTTCCTGCTGTCTTCTGGGACCTGTGTGTCTCCCAGAAGGAGTGAGGGGGAGGAGGAGGGGCAGACATTATGTAGACATTCCCTAGAAGTCAAATCCAGGTATCTGCTCCCCCCGAAAGGTGCCAAATGTGGAACCGGAGGGGGGAGTAATCTGATCAGCGGAAGTTCCATTTATGGGTGGAACTCTGCTTTAACAAGTTGAAAGGGTTTTCCTGAAGGGATGAGTACGTGTGGGTTACATGTAATGTTTCCAATATATATTTATTTATAACGTGTATACTAGGGATCCTGGCAGTTTCATACCTTTTGGAACAACACAATTATAATTTTTTGGTACAGAAAGATTTTATTTATAAAGTTTGAATTATTTTATGACTCACAGTTTTTTTGTTTTTGATTAAGTTTGCTCTCTTTAAAGGTGCAGGGCAGCTACAGGGGCCATATTTTCCCCCTCTCTTGCAAACCTTTATATTGGTTTTTGTGAGAGGACCTGCTTTTTTTGAGATGGAAACCCCTTCAGATCATGTAAAAAAAAATGTAGTTTCACTACATCGATGATCTGCTGTTGGTTGTTTGAAAAGGATATTAGCAGTTTGGAAAGCGTATGTGAATGACAATGAGTTAAATCTGGAGTTCACTGGCCATTTGCAGGCTGTGTCTATTTAATTTTTTATGTAACATTATTAGGTGTAGATGGACAGGTACTTTCTGGACTTTACAGGAAACTCTAACCAGCAACACTGTGTTGCTTACAGATTCAGGACATCCCACACATACTATAAAAGGTGTACCAACCGGCCAATTTTTAAGGCTGCATTGCAATTGCAGTAATGGTGACCAGTTTAATTAGGAGACTAAGTGGGGATGTTTCTGCCAGTGGGGCTATCCAGTGTTTATTTTAAATAGAGCTCTTCGTTTTACTAGGACCAAGCCTACAGGGGAATTGTTATTTGATAAAGTCAGGAAGGAACACAATGAGCTCGTACTGGTCTTTTCTACTGCTTACAAACTGGAGTTCAACAAGATTAAGTCTTTAGTACTTAAATACTTACCAGTGTTGTACAATGACAATATATATTCTAAGATACTGGTAACAGTAGGTGCCCTTATTGCCCACATATTGTTGTGTTTGACACTGTTCAGTATATTGTCAGTGGGAGAAACTTTAAAGTTCACTCTTTTGTTAATTGCAACTCCAAATATGTTATTTATATCATCCTTTGTAGTATTTGCTCTGTGCAAGATGCAGGCAGGACCACAAGAATGCTATGGGATCACCTCCATGACTATTTGCACGATACTGGAAAAAAATAATTTGACTAACATATCATTAAATGTACATTATGTACATTAAACATATCAACAAATATTATGGGGGTGATTCTGCAGATATATGCATCCAAGTTTTTGAGAGAGCAAGGTGCCCAAATAGAGATGGGTATTTATTCATATGCCTCTGTAAAAGAGAGGTATTCTGAATTTTCCAAATGCATACCAGTAGACCCTTCTCTGTTTTGTGTTTCAAAAAATGTTTGCATTTTAATGTTTAGCACTATTTTTTTTTGTTAGTATTAATCTAGCATCACAATATATTATTACTCTTTTGAGGGTTTGGGGTTCTTTTTTTGTTGATATACATATAATTTTATTTTGTTCTAGCACATACTGTACATGTTTTGTGAGTGGGTTCTTTTCTTTCCCCTTTCTCCTAATTTCCCTGTCAGTTTCTATAAGTGAGTAAATGAACAAAGTATAAATAATCCTTCATAAGCAATACTATGCAATATTCCAAAAAACGATACTTGAAAACAATACAGTGTAAATAACAATAATAAAATGTGATAAACTTTTCTTTCAATCATAAAGTGCAGTAATTCCAGAGTGACAGTACAGTGAATCAATGTGCACAGGCCTAATCATAAAGTTCATATAGATAAAGTACTTGTGCTAAACAGCAAGGAGATCCAATTTGTCCAAATGCTTCCACCATCCGCTGTGCACTAGTGGTTTGCCCCAGCCTCTCACCTTGGACAGAGACCCCAACAGGTTGAGTCAAGCCTCTGTAGAGCTCTAACTCCTGGTTCCACAGTGGTCTAATCCTTTTTCCAGGGACACCCAGCCAGATGGATAACAACGGTTTGCACTGACGATGTAAATTCCTTTACAGGCTCTTCCTTCCTACCATATGCAGTTTACTCTCCATGTGTTCAGTTTGGAGAGAATGTATAAATTACATACTTGTTACCACTGTCAAAAATTAATGGATATCAACAGGTTTGTGACTCTGACCAGACTTCTTGGTGGCTGTAGCTTTTCATATACTGCAAAAGGTTGCAAAACGACATAGGGGTTGAATATACATAAACTGGAGAGTGTGGAATCTGGTGCAGCTGTGCATGGTAGCCAAGCAGCTTGTTCAATTAAGTTTGACAAACAAACCTGGAAGCTGATTGGTTCCAGTGCAGAGCTGCACTAGATTGTGCACGCTCCAGTTTTAGAAAATCAACCCCATAGTTAGACACAAGGCAAAGATTATTCAATCTGGCTCACATGAACTCATCAAAATCAAATTTTAGTATTTTTATCCTTAGTAGGGATGAGCCCGATGTTCGACTCAAACATCAGGTGTTCGCCTGTTCATTGAATAGCGAATAATTTGCGGTGTTCGCGGCAAATTCGAAAGCCACGGAACACCCTTTAAAAGTCTGGGAGAAATCAAAAGTGCTAATTTTAAAGGCTTATATGCATGGTATTGTCATAAAAAAGTGTTTGGGGACCTGGGTCCTGCCCCAGGGGACATGTATCAATGCAAAAAAAAAAAGTTTTAAAAACAGCTGTTTTTTCAGGAGCAGTGATTTTAATAATGCTTAAAGTGAAACAATAAAAGTGAAATATTCCTTTCAATTTTGTACCTGGGGAGGTGTCTATAGTATGCCTGTAAAATGGCGCATCTTTGCCATGTTTAGAACAGTCCCTGCACAAAATGACATTTCTAAAATTAAAAAAGTCATTCAAAACTACTTGCGGCTATAATGAATTGTCGAGTCTCGGCAATACAGATAAAAGTCATTGAAAAAAACAGCATGGGGGTCCCACCAAAAATCCATACCAGGCCCTTTGGGTCTGGTATGAATATTAAGGGGAACCCCGAACCAGAATTTAAAAAAAAATTGAGTGGGGGTCCCCCCAAATTCCATACCAGGCCCTTCAGGTCTGGCATGGATATTAAGGGGATCCCTGCACCAATTTTTTTTTTTAAAAAGGCGTAGTGGTCCACAGCACATGTCTGCTCAGAGATTGAGCAGATATGAGGTGATTTTGCTTCTCCCACTGCAGGCCCAGCACCAATTTTAAACGCCCTTTTAGGATTAAAAGGAGAACAGGATGAGGTTGTACCACAACATGACTGCATAAACCTCATTCACCAAGACACATCACCCAGGTCTGATTTATCTTCCACAGCACTACCAGACACACAGAATGTTTTTGTGGATGGTTCTTGCTCTAGGCCAAATGATCACACATACCGTGCAAGGTATGCAGTTGTGCAGCTTCCAGATGTTATACTTGAGGCCAAACCTATCCCATATCAATCAGCACAGGCTGCTGAATTAATTGCATTTACTAGAGCATGCCAGCTCTTTGAAGGTCAGGATGTAAACATTTACACTGACTCGAAGTATGGGTACGGCGTGGTACATGACTTCGGTGTGATATGAAGTAGGCGTGGCTTTGTGGCAGCAGATGGAAAGAACATTTCACATTCTTCTTTGGTAATGTCACTGCTAAAAGCTATCCAGCTACCTAAAACACTGGCTATAGCACACTGCAGAGCACATACAGGCCAACAGACAGAGATAGTTAGGGAAAACACTCTGGCTGACCTTGCTGCTAAACAAGCTGCTATCTCACAGACAGCAGACATCCAAATGGCTATGCTGATACCTGACATATCCCCATTTGAACAGTCATTTTCAGATCTCCAGGATTATGCATCAAATTATGAGTTAAGAGACTGGGATAAAAAGGGTGGGCAGAAAAATCCAAAAAAACTGGACTTCTCTGCAAAGAGGGGAAACCATGTATACCAATGGCAAGTGCATCACTTTTCATCTCACAATACCACGGAATAGGCCACGCAGGCATACAGGTCATGGCTGATCTTTTGAGTAGAGATTTTTATATTCTCAAGATGGGTCAAACTTTTTGTGACCACAAAAGAAGATGCACAAACAGTAGTGAGGATCCTCACTCAGGAAATCATTCCTCGATGGGGATGCCCACTTCTAATAAACTCAGACAATGTTCCAGCTTTCATGGCCAGGGTCTGCCAGGACTTGGTAAAAACTCTCAAGATAAAATGGAAGTTCCACATTCCCTACCACCCTCAAAGCTCAGGGATAGTAGAAAGAATGAACAGAACAATAAAAGAAAAGATAAGAAAGGCCAGAGGAGGAACCTTTGCCAACTGGTAAAAGGTCCTCCCAGCAGTCCTGGCAGAAATAAGAATGACCCCTTCCAAAACAACAGGGTAGTCACCTTTTGAAGTTTTGATGGGTAGACCTTTCCCCACCCCATGGGCCAGAGCACCTTTAATGGTAGAAAAGGGAGATTTAGACTTAATACAGGAAGAATATGTAAGAAAACTGGTTGAAACATCGGATACAGTCAAAAGAAATGTTGCTCACACCTCTCCTTTTTCTTCACAGGAAGCTACTCACCTCTTCAAGGTGGGAGACACCGTGGTGGTCCAACAGCTGAACAGAAATAAGAAGCAAGAGTATCCCTTTGGACCTCCTACCACAGTGGTTGCAGTGAGCATAACAGCCATCCTAGTGGAAAACTGCCAGTCCTGGATCCATGCCAGCCGAGTAAAAAAGGTTGCCCAAAGCCCCAGGAGCAGGAAGGAGACCTTGGATAAAGGAGGCCCTCAAGTAGAAGTCCAAGCAGACGAAAAAGGAGTTCCCGGGAAAGCAGGTCCGGCCAGAGAAGATGACCTCGCTTATTTCACCACAGACTTCTGGCAAGGTATTTTGCCTCCTGATCGCTCTGATAGTGTTCCTGCCCACCTGGATCATCACTAACTGTATCCACCACCCTGAAGATTTGGGTGCAAATAAAAGTATCTGTGGGAACACACACACACACACACACAAGAGAACATTACAGTGACACAAGCTAGAACAAAGAGAGAGATTGGAGATAGTTTTACTGATAAGATGCTTTGCTAAAATGTAAGTATGCTTATGCTCAAAAAAAATCAGGGTATGAAGAATGTTGGATATGTAGCAAATTACATCCTAGCACTGCCCGAATTCCCCTTTTGGCTGTACCTTTAAATATTTCCTCCTTCCTCAACGAGACTCCTCCTGTCTTCTTAATTAACATATCCACTCTGTACATAAACAACACTGTTACCTTTCCAATAGCAGGTAAAACTCATTCCCCTGATTGGTATTTTAATTTAGGGAATGAGACACAGACTAACTCCTCCATTTGTAGTAGGTCAATATTTAACATCTCCATGTGCGAACCTAGAGGCCAGTATACACCCCAGATACCCCCTCAAACACCGCAACAAAAGAGAATTGTTCTATAAACAAGATATGGCCTGGGCATGGTTTCCTTCTTGGACAGGATGGGGTATAGACATGATGAAAAGGTTGAAAAATTATTCAAGTATATTGGATGAAATAATGCAGAGGAATTCAGATGACATTGCTATGTTAAACATAGAAACTAGAGCAATTAGAAAACAGCTAGAACTACATAAGTTAGCTATAGAAAGCATGAGTGCAGCTCTCACAGGTTTATGTGAAATGACTGAGGACTACGAATGCTGTACTTGGATCTCTAACACAAGTGCCAAGGTGCCTGACTACTATGATATTATTGCACAACACCGAAAAGAAGTAGGCCAGCTCCAGCAGAAAGCTAGGGACATTGCTAAAACATGGAGTCCATTAGACAATGCAGGATTTGGGCTTGGAGGTATATTTTCATGGTTAAAAGACATTGTCCTTGTCATTGTTATGATATTTATCCTTGCTCTGATTCTTTACCTGTTTTAAGTGTTGTACCTGCATAATCGCATGTATTCAATCTCCTGATGATAAGGTTCTATCCCACATGACATACATGAAGAATCATCAGGCAGTCTATGCCACAATCCCAAAGAAGTACTAGAACAATAGATAGAATGTAGAGATCATCTTATATGAGGGGATTGAAGGGATATTTAGCGTAACCACATCCATTATACAATTTAGTTTCCATTTTGTGTTTTTCCTTACTCTATTTCACATATTACTAGGTGTGTAATGTAATCTAGTTTCGTTTCTCATGTCCCTGTTATCTTTACTGTTTAATTTCTTGTAAAGCACGTGATTTCTTAAAAGTAATTAGTTTCACTTTTGTCATAAAATGTTTCTTTATTTGATTGGATCATTTGTATGACACGGTCAAGGGGTGGTAGTTTCTGAAAGCCCCTTTAAATATTCACACCAAAGAATAAAGATTAGATTTGCTCGGAGAGACGACTGTCATTGTTTTTTATCATTGTCTCAATGGGCTAATCTCACAGGCCTGTGGGGATTGTAAGGTACACCTTATGCAGACTTATCGAGGGTCTAAAAATATCCCTAGACAACCTACATTTCCTAACAGTCACCTCACAAAATCCATACCAGACCTGAAGGTATGGATTTTAAGGGAACCCCGTGCCAAAATGAAAAAAAAAGTGGCTTGGGGTCCCCCCCAAAATCCATACCAGACCCTTATCCGAGCATGTGTCAGGTCCCACACTTACCAGACAGGTGAGTCCGCTTGGGCAGAGGGTAGGCTACCTTACGTATCCGATTCGGGGCCCCTGGTAGAGTAGACAGGAGGCCCACGAGTGCGGAATGGTATGAGGGCCTGATGTTAGGGTCCTGGAGCAAGGTGGTCTGGCAAGCAACCGGTAGAGCTTCAAGACTGATGGAGCAGATGCTGAGCAGGAGCTAATCAGGCTGGTCACACACAGGCAGAGGTCGGCAACGGGCTGGCGGCAACGGTACAAGGGAGTAGGCAGAAACAAGGTCAGACAAGCCGGGGTCAGGTTCAGGCAGCAATCAAGGGAGGTCCAAAGGCAAGCCGGGTCACAACAGGTCAAACTACGGAGATACAGGAACACAGGAAGATCACGGAACAAGGTACAGAGCTGTTTGATCAGGCAGCACCGAATCAAGATAGAGGCAGGCTTAAATAGGCTAATTGGCGCCAAACGCCGCGCTCGTGCACGCGCCGATTCACCAAGGCGCCACCGCGCCCCCGCACACGCCCGAGCGTGCCTCCGACACCGGTGTGCACGCCCACACCACCGGGCACACCAGCAGTAATGCCCATAGGCGGACGCGCACTAGCGCGAACGCACGTTTGCGCGAACGCGCGTATGCACGCATGCCCGGACGCCACCCTGCACGCCATGGCTGGTCAGCCCAGACACTCCGGTGCCCCCAGGAACACACGCCCCGGCACGCACAGAGACACGAGCGCCAACGCGCCCCGGCGTGCACTGGCGCCCAATCAGGTAACCTCTCTGACAGTGCCCCCTCCTCAAGGGCAGACTCCGGATGCCCAGCTGGGCCATCTTTACGGCATGAGAGGTTTTAAAAGACTGCAGAAGTTCTCTGGCATGTAAGTTATTTTCCGGCTCCCACGAATTATCTTCGGGTCCATAGCCCCTCCATTTTACAAGGTATTGAACCTGATTGCGTCTTCTTCTGCAATCTAGAATTGCCTCCACTTCGAGCTCCTCTTCGCCATCAACCACAATAGGTTTGGGTGGGCCAATGCTATGACCGGAAAAGAAGTTGGGGGTGACCTGTTTCAGGTGGGACACGTGGAAGACTGGATGTATCCTCAGGGAGTTAGGAAGGTCAAGTTCGTAAGCCACGTTATTGATTTTTCTTTTAATCAAGAAAGGACCCAAGTATTTGGGGCCCAGTTTCCTGGATGGACAGGCCAACTTGAGGTTAGCGGTAGATAACCAGACAGAATTGCCAGGTTCCAGAACAAGTTCTCCCCGTCTGGTTTCCTGCAGCAATTTGTTGTTGTTTGAAAAAAAATCCAAAGTTTCAGATACAGCAGGAACAGGGCACTCGGGCATAGGTCCAGGCAGGAAGGATGGGTGGAAACCATAGTTGGCATAAAACGGTGACTGATTGGTAGCTGAGTGTAGTGAATTGTTGTAGGAGAACTCCGCGATGGGAAGCAGGGAGGCCCAGTCATCCTGGGAAAATGCAGAGAAACAGCGGAGGTATTGCTCCAAGGTTTGGTTCGTCCTCTCGGTTTGTCCATTTGACTGAGGGTGGTAGGCCGAAGAAAATGACAAGTCAATTTCAAGGGCGCCACAAAGGGCTCTCCAGAATCTGGAGGTGAACTGGACGCCTCTGTCCGAAACTATATTGGTCGGTACTCCATGCAGTCTGACGATCTCCTTAATAAAGATGGAAGCGGTCTCCATGGCCGAAGGGGTGCCCTTCATGGGGAGAAAATGGGCCATTTTAAACAGCCTGTCTACTATGACAAAAATGGACGAAAAACCTTCTGATGGGGGGAGTTCAACGATAAAGTCCATTGAAATCATGGCCCATGGTCTCTCTGGGACTGGTAATGTCTCAACAGACCCCATGATCTTGTCCGGCTACTCTTGTTTCTGGCACATGTGTTACAGGACTCCACATATTCCTTGCAGTCTTTAGAAAGGTGAGGCCACCAAAAGGTGCGTTGGACAAGATTAGTTGTCTTCCGTGTGCCGAAATGACCGGCAAGTTTGTGATCATGGCACAAGCTTAACACCCGCACTTTTAGCTCCTCAGGGACCACAATTTTATTCTTGAACCAGAACAGTCCATCCTTGGTACAAGCTTCAGCGGGTGGAGACATTCCCATAGAGGATTGTCTGATTTGGGAGATTAGATCCTCCTGTAGGATCAGGAAATTTCCGGAGGGGAGAATGGTGTCTGGAGACAGGGCCTTCTCAGAATCCTGAAACATTCTAGAAAGGGTGTCGGATTTGACATTGTTGGATCCGGGTTGGTAGGTTATGTGAAAAATAAATCGGGAAAAAAAAAGTGCCCATCTGGCTTGCCGGGGTTTTAATCTCTTGGCCGTTCTTAGGTATTCTAAGTTTTTGTGGTCCGTGTAGACCAAAATGGGGTGAGCTGCACCTTCCAAGAGATAATGCCATTCTTCCAGGGCTGCTTTAATGGCTAGAAGTTCCCGATCTCCCACGTCATAATTCTTCTCGGAAGGGGAGAGTTTGCGTGAGAAGAATCCCACAGGGTACAAGAGTGCTTTGGCACCTTGTCTTTGTGAGAGCACGGCTCCAACCGCGACTTCGGAAGCATCCACTTCTAAGAAGAAGGGCAAGGCAGGGTTGGGATGCTTGAGAATAGTGGCTGACGTGAACAGCGCTTTGAGTCTTTCAAAGGCCTCTTGAGCCTTAGGAGTCCAGCAGAACCGGCTTCCTTGTTTAATGAGTTCCGTAATGGGAGTTATAATCGAAGAGAATCCTTTAATAAATTTCCTATAAAAATTGGCAAAGCCAATAAAACGCTGCACTCCTTTCTTGTCTAAAGGTGCAGGCCAATCCAGGATAGCAGATACTTTTTGCGGGTCCATTTTGATGCCGTCAGGGGAAATGATCAAGCCTAGGAACTGGATGGATTGGAGCTCAAACTCGCATTTTTCAAGTTTGGCGTAAAGCCCATGTTGTCTAAGCCGGGTAAGTACGTTTCGTACGTGTTTGCGGTGCTCAGTCAGGGAAGCAGAGAAAACCAGGATATCGTCCAGGTAAACAATGACATATAAGTCCAAGAAGTCACGAAAGACATCGTTGACGAAGTGCTGGAATGTAGCCGGTGCGTTGCACAGACCAAAGGGCATTACCGAACCGGTAAGGTTCGGGAAGATTTTGGTAAGACTTAATTTCTGAATCTAGGCACAGGCATTGGGAGGATGTTAAAGGGGTCCCCCGTAAACAGTGTTGTTTGCAATATTCCGAAGAAAACTGGATCTTGCCCGTAGACCAGTCGATGCTAGGATTGTGAGCCTGTAGCCAAGGTATTCCTAAGATAATTGGGAAGAGGGGAGAGGAGATGACATCTAGGCGTAAAAGTTCCTGATGTTCCGGACCAATGGTGGCCAGTAGAGGAACTGTTTCCTGGGTAACAGGATCGGAGCGGAGGGTGGAGCCGTCCGCTAGGAAAACTGCCAGTCCCTGGGCCTTAGTTTGAGTAGGGATATCATGGTCTTCGACAAAGGTCCGGTCAATGAATCCGCTACATGCTCCCGAGTCAATGATGACCGGTACTGGGATGTTCCTTCCAGGTAACTGTAATACAATGGAAAATGTTAGGTGGTTACCGGAACTAGGTAAGACAGGTGCACACAACGAGGAGGACGGCAGGCACGTCTTTTATTTGGGCATGCTCTTGCAAAGTGTCCAGGCTCTCCACAGTACAGGCACAGGTTAAGTGTGCATCTGCGTGTCTTCTCTGGGGTCAGAGAGGGACGGAGCAGACCCAACTGCATGGGTTCAGGAGCTTCCTGGGTTGGAATAGATGAGACAAGTGGAGCTTGGTTCGGGGCACTAGGGGCCCTGGGTAACATCCAGGTGAGGCGTGGGTGGCCAACAGATCTCTCAGAGCGTCTTTCTCTGAGGCGGCAGTCAATCTGGATTGATAAGTTGATTAGCTCCTCTAATGTCTGAGGTACCCCCACCCATGCTAATTCGTCCTTCAAGGGGTCCGACAACCCCAGCCGATATTGGTGACGCAAGGCCGCGTCGTTCCACTCTGTATCTGAGCTCCAACGCCTGAACTCCACAGCGTAATCTTCGGCCGCTCTGCGGCCTTGTTGAAGGGAGTGCAAGGCGGCTTCTGCCATGGCTGTTAACTGAGGGTCCTCGTACAGCTGAGACATGGCTAAGAAAAAGTCACTCAAAGAATCCAGAGATCTGGCCTTTTTCTCCAGCAGATGGTGGGCCCAGGTCTGAGGCTCGCCGGTCAACAAAGAAATGACGAACCCCACTTTGGTAGCCTCCAAGGAAAACGTACGGGGTTGTAAGGCAAAGTAAAGATCGCATGCGTTGCGGAACGCCCGGAACTTGCAACGTTCTCCGGAGAACTTTTCGGGTGTAGGCACCCTGGGCTCCGGTGGGAGCATGACTACAGAGGGTGCTGAGGCAGGATTAGCAGATGCTGCTCCCGGAGGGGAGGCTGAGAGGGCCTGGACCTGTCCTTCCAGTCTGGTATAGCCCTCCTGTAAGTTTTTGACGGCTTGGGTAAGGCCCGCTAGGTGCCTGCAAAGTTCATCCATGGGGGAGGCCCCCTGCCCGAACTCAGTCATGGCTGCCTGATACTGTCAGGTCCCACACTTACCAGACAGGTGAGTCCACTTGGGCAGAGGGTAGGCTCCCTTACGTATCCGATTCGGGGCCCCTGGTAGAGTAGACAGGAGGCCCATGAGTGCGGAATGGTATGAGGGCCTGATGTTAGGGTCCTGGAGCAAGGTGGTCTGGCAAGCAACCGGTAGAGCTTCAAGACTGATGGAGCAGATGCTGAGCAGGAGCTAATCAGGCTGGTCACACACAGGCAGAGGTCGGCAACGGGCTGGCGGCAACGGTACAAGGGAGTAGGCAGAAACAAGGTCAGACAAGCCGGGGTCGGGTTCAGGCAGCAATCAAGGGAGGTCCAAAGGCAAGCCGGGTCACAACGGGTCAAACTACGGAGATACAGGAACACAGGAAGATCACGGAACAAGGTACAGAGCTGTTTGATCAGGCAGCACCGAATCAGGGTAGAGGCAGGCTTAAATAGGCTAATTGGCGCCAAACGCCTCGCTCGTGCACGCGCCGATTCGCCAAGGCGCCACTGCGCCCCCGCATGTGCCCGAGCGCGCCCCCGACACCGGCGTGCATGCCCACACCACTGGGCACGCTCGCAGTAATGCCCATAGGCGGACGCGCGCTAGCGCGAACGCGCATACGCACGCACGCCCGGACGCCACGGCTGGTCAGCCCAGACACTCCGGTGCCCCCAGGAAGATGCGCCCCGGCACGCACAGAGACACGAGCGCCAACGCGCCCTGGCACGCACCGGCGCCCAATCAGGTAACCTCTCTGACAGCATGTAACCTGGCAGGCTGCAGGAAAAGAGGGGGGACGATAGAGGGGCCCCCTCCTGAACCATACCAGGCCACATGCCCTCAACATGGGGAGCATGCTTTGGGGTAGCCCAGGGCTCATCCCCACAACCCTTGCCCAGTGGTTGTGGGGGTCTGCAAGGGGACCCCCAGATCCCACCCCCCTGTTTGAAATTGTAACGGTACATGGTACCCTACCATTTCACAAAAAAAGTGTCAAAATGTAAAAAAATCCACAAGACACATCTTGGCACGAGTTCTTTATTAAAAAATAAAAAAAAATATCCCACAAAGTCCATTCATCTTCTTCTCTCACCCTGCATGCCGCCACTGATCCGTCTCCATGGGAGGCACCCACCGTAATGACCGTCCTCTCAGGTGACCGTTCTTTTATAACTGAGGGCGGGCCACACGGTGATGTACCTGAGTGACCCCGCCCCCCTCTGACGCATGGGGACTTTACGTAAATGATATTCAAAAAACAGTGATAAATTTGCGCTTACTCAGTAGTGTAAGCAGCCAACACAACAAATAGAATATTTGCTAAAAACGACAAGTGTAACAAAGTGTAGCGCTACAAAAAATGAAATATGAATAATAAATACAGAAAACAGTAAAAATAATATATTCTCTGGTGTCTAATTAGAAGTCCATCGAGTGTAATAGTAATTTACAGTCCATACATAAATGAGGCCATCATGATCACCATGTGTGGAAAATGAAAGTTGTGAAGATACCATCACCAGAGTAGATGGAGGCCTACCAGAAAGTTCAGTCCCAAGATAGCATAAGCTCAAATGGGTCAAACTGGCACGTATTGTCCACCAACCATATAAGAAAAGTCTTGATGACCAGCAAAAGATGAGGCCTTGAGAACCTTCACAGAGGTGTCGTATATATAAGCATGTGAAGATACCATAACCAAAGTGACTGGAGGCTTACCGGAGGGTTTGAACCCAGAACGGCATACGCCGTATGGGTCAAACCAGCTTGTATTGTCCACCAGCAATAGAGGGAAGACCTTGGCAACTGGGAGAAAATGGAGTCCCAGGGGGCTTCATGAAAGTGTCTTCACCATACGGATAGTTAAACGTCCAAGGACATGGCCCATAAAGAATAAAAAAGGGGCCACATAGTGTAATTCCATAAACAATGTATCTTTTAATAAAAGAAATACACTTACATTTAAGTAGGTTAAAAAGAGCTTCTACATAAAATGAAGGCGGCAGTGGAGTTCTCCCGACGTGTTTCGTCTAACAAGACTTCGTCTGGGGTGTCCATCCACTGCAGCCCAACTTCTTAATAAAGGCACTGTGACCCCTGTAATGAGAATCCAGCCCCTTCGATCCCTTAGTTCGGCACTTCCGGGTCATCCAAAATGGCGGACCTGTGTGCGTTCCAAGCCTCTATCGCTGGGATGCACTCTGCGTTCCAGCACCGCAGGATCTATTCAGTTAGTCCCCATAAATGAAAAAAATCTACCTCACCCATATAGTATACAACAGGGAAAGAATATTAATTACCCCATAATCTAAAAAAAATATATATAAAATGGTGAATCTGCCTAACGTCCGACGTCTTCCGGTTTGCGAGATGATGTATTCCCAAGCACCAAATCTCATGATCTTACGTCACGACGTAGGGCTGAGGATACATTCAGGCAAGCCTTGTTCTGAAGTGGCATGCGTTCCACAGGCAAGCCTCGTTCTAAAGTGGCTTGCGTTCCACAGCGCTGCATGTTGTATCGGCGTACGTCATGGCGTCAAGTACATACATGCGTACTCGTGTCCTCTGAGAAAATCTCTTGGTTATGGATGTTTAAGTATAAAGAAGAGGAGTGGGCGGCTAAAGAAAACTGCCTTATACCTCTAACTTGAGAGGAGGTGTACGCAATGTGTGGATATATATATATTCCGTAACGCATTCCTCCAGCCCTTTATGTAAATCGTAAAGTTAAGAATGGCACATTTGTCCGTCCCCCTCGTGTCTGACAAACAAATTCAAATAGAGGTCTATATGTGTGAACAAAATGTGAGAAATGTATGTAAAAAATTATACAGAAAAAAATTATCCGTTAGATAATATACAGGAAAATTCTGCTCATAAAAAACTCAGTGAGATGGATTCTCATTGTGAAATAGATTCACAAAAGGTCACTGTGACTTAAAGCCAAAATATGTATACAAATAAATATAGGACATAAATAATTCTCAGCTGTTACAGATTATAATTCCCAACTATTACAGATCATGACTGATCAATAAAGGCATTAATGTCCACTTCCACATTCATACCCTGTGGGGAGAAAGTCTGTAATTCATGTATCCAGAACATTTCTAGACGGGATACCCCTCTAGTTCTGGCCCCCCCCTCTCCACGGTGATGTGTATTTGTCTATGATAATAAATTGAGATCCTTCCGGATTACAGTTGTGGAATTCCTTATAATGTCTAGGGACTGTATGTTTTGAGTCCCTACCTTTAATAAGGGCGATATGCTCGCCTACTCTTATAGAAAATGTCCTGGTAGTACGACCTATATATTGTTTGCGACAAGGACAAGTAATAAGATACACTACATATCCCGTACTGCATGTACAGAATGGTTTTATAGTGTTTCTCTTACCAGTAATCGTAGACACAAACTCTGTCACTTTACGACTCCCTAGTGTGTTATGTTGACACACAACACACTTTCTACAATGAAAAAAACGGTCCAATCATGAAAAAAGAAAGGACGGGTGGGAGGGTTAATGACATTGGGAGCCACTCGGCCTTGTAGTGATGGTGCTCCTCTAAAGATGACCTTAGCTTCTTCGGGAACTAACGGACCCAGAATGCTATCTTGCCTGAGTACATCCCAATGTTTCCTCATGATGTTCTTAATTTGCTTATGCTGTATTGAGAAGGATGTCAACATAGCCCACTTAAATTTCTCGTCCGTTTTTTTTTTTCTGGCTTTATTGCAAGTAAGGACTTTCTATCGCTATCAATAGCTCTTCGGATTTCGAGGTCTAGGCTGGTTCCATCATATCCCTTATCAATAAATTTTTGTTTAAGAATACCTGCTTGTATTATGAATACA
The DNA here is from genome assembly GCA_037952925.1 of Lithobates clamitans. Taxonomy (NCBI): domain Eukaryota; kingdom Metazoa; phylum Chordata; class Amphibia; order Anura; family Ranidae; genus Lithobates; species Lithobates clamitans. Next base: position 306,217 of record JBBGZY010000088.1, read on the forward strand.
TCTGTATCAGTGCAATTCCTATGGAGCCTTAAAAATTGGCTTTGCACTTAGCCAGGACCTGTGGTGACAGCTATCCACAGGAATGAAACCATTAAGGTCTGTAGGTTTGAAATATGTACTGAATCTGAACTGTTTATCCACTATCTCTATTTGTAAATCAAGAAAGTGAATTTTGGTTTCACTGGCTTCATATGATAAAGAGATCCCTCTATCGTTAGAGTTCAGATGTTCAAAAAATTGTTTAAGTGCCTCCGGGGTTCCACTCCATAGGAGGAGGATGTCGTCTATGTACCTTTCCCACAGGACCAATGACCTGGTCCTATGGGTATAGACGACATCCTCCTCCCACTTGGCCATGAGAAAAGTTCGCGAGGCTAGGTGCGAATTTCGCTCCCATGGCCACTCCACGTTGTTAAAGGTAATAATCCTGGTTGAACCATAAATAATTGTATTTAGTTGCGAACTCGAGTAATTCTATCAGATATTCACATTGAAATGATGCTAAAGATTGTTCACGGGCAAGAAAATGTCTAACCGCCTCAATACCCTTTTCATGTGGTATGCAGGTATATAATGATGCCTGTCATGGAACGTCCCACACTCCGCTTGAGTGCTTCCATCAGTATAGCACTTCCTTGTAGTCTGGATACAGATTTCAGATATTCCAACCGCTCTGAGCAGAAAACAAGGCGACACTTGCTTCACTGCTAACATGGACTGTTTTATTTAGAATCAAAATTACAAGACTTTATATGCCATTGGAACCTCCTCTAACAATACAACAGTAACCTAATTAACATGAGCTAATTATCTAATCCTTTATACAGCCTAGGTGACTGAGACATGACCTTTTGCCCAGACTTGTGGTCACCGAGCTTCACACAGTACAGCGTTAATTAACACAAACAGCAATAGGTGAAAAGACTCTTAGAGCCACACTAGACTTATTTCAATAAACACATTATAGCAGACAACAGACAGGTAGCTGGAACTGATGACATTAGCATTCAACAATATGAGTCCCAACGGTATGAATCAGTCACAATTTTAATATGGCATATAAAGGGTTCCCAGAGTCTGTGTGTTTTGGGGGGACATGGAGCTGAATCCAAAGTAACACCAACCCCAGGGTCCCCAGGCATACAGCTCACAGAGAGCACCATTCCCCCAAATGCCAGGGCCCATAATTGGTGGGCAAGAGGCTTGCGTTCAGTCCCCTCCAATAGCCTCTGTCCCGGGTGAGTCTGTCCCAATGCCACATCGGCGGTAGCCATAATGTAACCATCTTGTATAACAGTGTTTTCAAGAAGTCTAATAGTGGAACTGGTGTCCTTCAAGTAGGAGGGTGTTTTTTTTACTAGGGGTTGTAGGTAAAAATCTATATATTTACCTACTCTTGCCGTGATGGAATTAATGCCACTTACAATCGGCCTACCAGGGGGACATACTGGGTTTTCATGGATTTTAGGTAGATAATATATAGTGGGAATTCTAGGTGCCGTGGGGATCAAAAAGGCTTTCTCTTTTTTGTTCAAGATTTTAAATTCATAACCTTTTGAGATGAGTTGCTGAAGTTGTTGTTTATATATATTAGTAGGATTGTTGGGGAGTACCTGATACGTGCCTGGTTCATTTAAAATTTGGTACATCTCTTCTTCATATTGGCTTTTATTGAGAACAACTATTCCCCCTCCCTTGTCCGCAGGGCGGACTACCAAATCTTTTTGTGCACACAAAGAATCCAATCCCCCTTTTGACAATGGAGGATGGCGAATGTGTTTCTCAGGTAGTTTGGCAAGCTCTCGAAGAACAAGATCTCTGAAGATTTTCACTGCAGGGGCTATAGGGACAGGAGGGGAGAAGAGAGAGGGGGTATCCCGTCTAGAAATGTTCTGGATACATTAATTACAGACTTTCTCCCCACAGGGTATGAATGTGGAAGTGGACATTAATGCCTTTATTGATCAGTCATGATTTGTAATAGTTGGGAATTATAATCTGTAACAGCTGAGAATTATTTATGCCCTATATTTATTTGTATACATATTTTGGCTTTAAGTCACAGTGACCTTTTGTGAATCTATTTCACAATGAGAATCCATCTCACTGAGTTTTTCTTGAGCCAAATTTCCCTGTATATTATCTAACGGATAATTTTTTTCTGTATATGCATAATTTTGTACATACATTTCTCAAATTTTGTTCACACATATAGACATCTAATTGAATTTGTTCGTCAGACACGAGGGGGACGGACAAATGTGCCATTCTTAACTTTACGATTTACATAAAGGGCTGGAGGAATGCATTACGGAATATATATATATCCACACATTGCTTACACCTCCTCTCAAGTTAGAGGTATGAGGCATTTTTTTTAGCCGTCCACTCCTCTTCTTTATACTTAAGCGCCCAAAACCAAGAGATTTTCTCCGAGGACGCGAGTACGCATGTATGTACTTGACGTCATGACGTACGCTGATACAACATGCAGCGCTGTGGAATGCAAGCCACTTTAGAACGAGGCTTGCCTGTGTAACGCAAGCCACTTCAGAACTAGGCTTGCCTGAACGTATCCTCAGCCCTACGTCGTGACGTAAGATCGCGAGATTTGGTGCTTGGGAATACACCATCTCGCAAACCGGAAGACGTCGGACATTGGGCAGATTCACCATTTTATATATATATTTTTTTTAGATTATGGGGTAATTAATATTCTTTCCCTGTTGTATACTATATGGGTGAGGTAGATTTTTTTCATTTTTGGGGACTAACTGAATAGATCCTGCGGTGCTGGAACGCAGAGTGCATCCCAGCGATAGAGGCTTGGAACGCACGCGGGTCCGCCATTTTGGATGACCCGGAAGTGCCGAACTAAGGTATCGAAGGGGCTGAATTCTCATTACAGGGGTCACAGTGCCTTTATTAAGGAGTTGGGCTGCAGTGGATGGACACCCCAGACGAAGTCTTGTTAGACGAAACACGTCGGGAGTACTCCACTGCCGCCTTCATTTTATGTAGAAGCGCTTTTTAACCTACTTAAATGTAAGTGCATTTCTTTTATTAAAATATACTTTGTTTATGGAATTACACTATGTGGCCCCTTTTTTATTCTTTATGGGCCATGTCCTTGGACGTTTAACTATCCGTATGAAGAAGACACTTTCATGAAGCCCCCTGGGACTCCATTTCCTCCCGGTTGCCAAGGTCTTCCCTCTATTGCCGGTGGGCAATACAAGCTGGTTTGACCCATACTGCGTATGCCGTTCTGGGTTCAAACCCTCCGGTAAGCCTCCAGTCACTTTGGTTATGGTATCTTCACATGCTTATATATACGACACTTCTGTGAAGGTTCTGAAGACCTCATCTTTTGCTGGTCATCAAGACTTTCCTTATATGGTTGGTGGACAATACGAGCCAGTTTGACCCATTTGAGCTTATGCTATCTTGGGTCTGAACTTTCTGGTAGACCTACATCTACTCTGGTGATGGTATCTTCACAACCTTCATTTTCCACACATGGTGATCATGATGGCCTCATTTATGTATGGACTGTAAACTACTATTACACTCGATGGACTTCTAATTAGACACCAGAGAATATATTTTTTTACTGTTTTCTGTATTTATTATTCATATTTCATTTTTTGTATCGCTACACTTTGTTACACTTGACTTTACGTAAATGGGTGGCCCCGCCCCCCTCTGACACCACAGGGAAAGCCATTGGGAAGTCCCCAGAGGAGGGCGGGGTCACCCGGGTATGTCACCGTGTGGCCTGCCCTCAGTTATAAAAGAACTGTCACCTGACAGGACAGTCATTAAGGCGGGTGCCTCCCATGGAGGCGGATCGGTGGCGGCATGCGGGGGGGTTTTTTCGGTCCATCGGCGGAGCAAGAGAAGAAGATGAATGGACTTTATTATTTTTTTATTTTTTAACAAAGGACTTGTCCCAAAATGTGTCTTGTGTTTTTTTAACATTTTGACACTTTTTTTGTGAAATGGTAGGAGTACAATGTACCCGTTACCATTTCAAATGGGGGGGCAGGATCTGGGGGTCCCCTGGTTAAAGGGGGCTTCCTGATTCAGATAAGCCCCCCGCCCACAGGCCCCCACAACCACCGGGCAAGGGTTGTTGGGGATGAGGTCATTGTCCCCATCAACATGGGGACAAGGTGCTTTGGGGGGCTACCGCAAAGCACCCTCCCCATGTTGAGGGCATGTGGCCTGGTACAGTTCAGGGGGGTCACTCTCTCGTCCCCCCTTTTTTCCTGCGGCCTACCAGGTTGCGTGCTTGGATAAGGATTTTTGGGGGGACCCCCACGCCTTTTTTGTTTTGGCACGGGGTTCCCCTTAGGGTCTGGTATGGATCTTGAGGGGGACCACTACGCCATTGTTTAAAAAAAATTTGGTGCAGGGTTCCCCTTATAATCTATACCAGACCAGAAGGGCCTGGTATGGAATTTGGGGGGACCCCCACGCAATTTTTTAAAAATTTTGGTTCGGGGTTCCCCTTAACATTCATACCAGACCCAAAGGGCCTGGTATGGATTTTTGGGGGGACTTTTATCTGACTTTTATCTGTATTGCCGAGACCCGAAAATTCATTATAGCTGCGAGTAGTTTTAAATTACTTTTTTTCCTTTAGAAATGTCATTTTGTGCAGGGACTGTTCTAAACATGGGAAAAATGCGCCACTTTACAGGCATACTATAGACACCCCCAGGTATGAAATTTAAAGGAATATTTAACTTTTATTGTTTCTATTTAAGCATTATTAAAATCACTGCTCCCGAAAAAAATGGCCGTTTTTAAAACTTTTTTTGCATTGATACATGTCCCCTGGGGCAGGACCCAGGTCCCCAAACACTTTTTTTATGACAATACCATGCATATAAGCCTTTAAAATTAGCACTTTTGATTTCTCCCATAGACAATTCATTATAGCCGTGAGTAGTTTTAAATTACTTTTTTTCCTTTAGAAATGTCATTTTGTGCAGGGACTGTTCTAAACATGGGAAAAAATGTGTTACTTTACAGGCATACTATAGACAACCCAGGTACGAAATTTAAAGGAATATTTGACTTTTATTGTTTCACTTTAAGCATTATTAAAATCACTGCTCCCGAAAAAACAGCCATTTTTAAAACTTTTTTTGCATTGATACATGTCCCCTGGGGCAGGACCCAGGTCCCAAAACACTTTTTATGAAAATAACTTGCATATTAACCCTTAGAATTAGCACTTTTGATTTTTCATGTTTCGTATTCCATAGACTTTAACAGTGTTCGCGTGTTCAAACAAATTTTTTGCCTGTTCGCATGTTCTGTGAAAGTTATTTTATCATTTCAATGAAATATAACAGATGGAAAGGGGGATGTTGTAAGTAGGTTTAACACCCTGTTAAAGCAGAACTTTATCCATAACAGTTTGATAACAACTAATGTTCTTTAACAAAAGAACATACATTCCACAATAATAATTATGCTACCTGTTAGAAATTCTGTACATAGCCCTACAAAACAAACCGCACACAGTCCACATGGGGTTGGCTGCTTAACTGCAGACATGCAACAGGAACTTTATTACAGAGAAAAGACATAGATCATACCATAGTTGCAGCTAAAAAATGTATAAACACCGCCATCTAATGGTTTAAGACAGGGCTTGACAAATTTACTTGGAATCTAGGAGCCAGCTAAAAAAGTTAGGAGCCAGGTTTTCTTTTTTTTTTTTTTAAACGACTGACAAAGCTTAATTTTCAATATAAAAATTAACCAATCTTAAATTTACACAGAGACGACTAGAACGAATGTGACTACTTTTATTTCCTGCCATGCAGGGACATAAGACCACCATATTCCCGCTAAGGATCCAATCAGGTCCGCCTGAAAAACTGACAGGCGAACTTGATCAGACAGCCCGTGTGAAAGGGGCCAAGCAGGGAAATGACAAATAATAAATTCATTTTAATGAACCACTTCCTTCCCGCAGGACGACTATATACGTCCTGTCTTTGAAGAGAAATACCGTTGTTATGGTAGCAGCTAGCTACCATAACCCCGGTATTCTCTTCAAGAGCCGGCGGTCCTCTTTCAGATAAAAGTGGTCTCTGCAGCAGATTCGCAGCAAGATCACTTTTATCGGCGGCAGGAGAGGGGCCCCCCTACCGCCGCGCTCCGGTGCCCTTTACCGCTTACCGTGGCCGTCGGTAACGGCGGAGGCGATCCGGATCTATCCCTGGCCTGACATGGAGACGAGTGAGAGGAAGATGGCCCCGCCCATCTCCAAGTCATTGCAGGGCGGAAGCGACGTCAAATCGTCACTTCCACCCATAGCTCTTAAAGGGACATTTTATTATTTTTTTTTTTCAAATGACAATTTTTTTTTTATTTTTTTTTTTATGCATTTTAGTGTAAATATGAGATCTGAGGTCTTTTTGACCCCAGATCTCATATTTAAGAGGTCCTGTCATGTTTTTTTTCTATTACAAGGGATTTTTACATTCCTTGTAATAGGAATAAAAGTGGCTTTTTTTTTTTTAAAAAGAACAGTGAAAAAAAAAAGGTAAAATGTGCCCCATCCCTTGTAATAGAAATAAAAGTGACACCATTTTTTTTAAACAGTGTAAAAATAAAAAGTAAAATATATAAGAAAAAAAAAATTTTTTTAAACGCGCCCCGTCCCGCCGAGCTCGCTTGCAGAAGCAAAACGCATATGTGAGTAGCGCCCGCATATGAAAGTGGTGTTCAAACCACACGTGAGGTATCGCCACGATCGTTAGAGCGAGAGCAATAATCCTAGTCCTGGACCTCCTCTGTAACTCAAAACATGCAACCTGTCGAATTTTTTTAAACGTCCCCTATGGAGATTTTAAAGGGTAAAAGTTTGTCGCCATTCCATGAGCGGGCGCAATTTTGAAGCGTGACATGTTGGGAATCAATTTACTCGGCGTAACATTATCTTTCACAATATAAAAAAATTGGGCTAACTTTACTGTTTTCTTATTTTTTAATTAAAAAAAGTATTTTTTCCCAAAAAAGCGCGCTTGTAAGTCCGCTGCGCAAATACGGTGTGACAGAAAGTATTGCAATGACCGCCATTTTATTCTCTAGGGTGTTAGAATAAAAAATATATATAATGTTTGGGGGTTCTAAGTAAAGGGAAAGAGATGAGCAGGCAGTGAAAACAGGCAGGGGAAGCTCCATTAGCATTGGTGGATGTCTTGTCATACCAACGGCCACCACCAGAGGGCGCCCGATTGCAGAAGGAACCATAGGACTGCAGTAGGCCGCAAAGCCGGGGCCTCAATTACCGGCGCGGCCCAACGCGATCGCGGGGAGGGGGAGTGGGGGTGTCGAACGGACACAGGACACCCCAGCTGTGCTGCCCCAGGCGCCAGGTCGCTAATTCTAGTCGCAAATGCGACCTGGCGCCCGGGGTTTGTCGAGCCCTGGTTTAAGAATATATCTCTACTAAATACTGATGTACAGTAGTTGTTGCACAAAATACAATTTGTATTCCAATAATACCAAAATTAGTGTGTGCTGTAAATTGCCTCCAGCATTGCTCCTGTTTCTTCTAGCTGGACACTGCCTTTTGTCTAAGCCTGGAGTAGTCACTTCCTTATTGGAAACTTTCCCCCTCTCCTTGGTCTCAAAAACGATATGCCACGTCCAGCAATTAAAATATGTACATTTGCAGCCTTGATCGTATGTCTTTGCTCAGATAGAGGGGAAAGTTGCAAAAGCTTTAGGATGGGGAGAAAAGAGAGACTATCAGAGAGAAAAAGATAAGACACTAGCCTTGTAAGTTTAAGTCTTTTGCATCTCCCTGGCAGCAGAGTTTGTCCTGTCACCTCTTTTGCTTTTCTCTCTCCCTTATCTGTGTTCCTTCCACACAGTCTGTGTCATTCCTGTTGCTCTCTTTCCTTTTCAGCAACAGTAAATCTTAAAGCTGTCAGCTGATTGGTCTCTAATGGCTGTGATTTTAGGCACAGTGCTGAGAATAAAGAGCAACTGAGCATGTGCAGATCAGGGGGAGACTGTGTATTAGTGGATTTTAAACACAATAAACACTCATTTTTAATGTTTTTAGTTATACCTGCAAAATGAGCCAGCGTGAAGTGATCTATCAGGACTTAATTATCTGATTAAAGTTCTCCTTTAAAGAGTGTCATATCAAAAGCTTTAAACCCCACCTCCACTGCATCTCGTTACAGCAAATCGAGAATCTTGGGTTATGATCTGAAATAAGCTTGTGTCACACAAGAGGGATTGATTGAAAGTCTGACGTTTTTAACAAAATGTTAACTCTGATTGCTTCTGTTCTGAAAACAATTATATTAAGCGGTATGAGCAGGTTAGCTGATTCCCCTTGAAGGAAATGTGAATTAGACTTGTTAGCAAGTTGTTAGCACATTATGTATTTAAAGTAATATTTTGGAAGTAAAAACTACATTTGACCCTATTAGACCTTTATTGTTTATTTTCCTTTTAAAGCAAATTGTTTATTTGCCTGTAAATGTGTACTTGAGTAATCAATTCTTGCAATCTATTTGTTATAATATGCAATCATATTCTAGATTGAAATGGAAATCATTTTCGAAAACACTGCCAATTTATTTGCTGTCTGGGATGTTAATAACATTAGATGTGTACTTGGTTTGCAGGGAAGGCTGAGGAAAGTTATTGTGCTGAAGTACTGAATTTTAATAACTTGAATCTGTTGTGATTACCCTTCGTAACAGGCTTTCCATTTATTGACAAATTAAAGTATTACATGAACAGTTTGGCTTCAGTGTGAGACTACATCTTTATATTACTTTAAGTTTGGGATGCTAATATTTGATCATATTCTTGACATCAGGCACTGTCACTGTAAGTTTTCAGCATTGTGGAGCAAAATGGTTCTATGTATTGACTGTGTTCAGAGTATCTTAAAGATTAACTCAATTTTTTTGCAGTTTTTCTTTTGTGTAAAACAAAACAATATAGGAGCTCCTGATTTTGGGCAGGATATTTAACATCCCATCATACCCAATGGTAAATGTTTATTTTGATAGCCATGCTGTATATCTACAGTTTTAGTCACAATGGCTTGACAATGGAATGGTCTCATAACATAAAATGATCTAATATAGATAAATGTATATTTCTGCAGATAAACAACATGCTGGGCACCACACAGACTTCAAAAGCACTTACAGTATAAGCATAAGGAAGTGAGACAATTCATGTATGTAAAGCCAAAATCTTTTCTTCTAGTTTTAAGTAGAATAGGGAAGGGCTTAAACATATTTTGCTATTTTTAGCTGCCTGCATCTAGCTGTATAGATTTCATTTGACTTCCTTTCCTTGAGAAGCAATGAGAAGCAAAAGGAAATCGCTCCAAAATTAAAGGAGTTCCCATCATCCCATCCAATCAGAGTTTTTACTGGAACAGACTTGCCAGTTGGAGGATTTCCGTTCGTCTATTGCTCTTATTGCAAATTACAGGTGCATCTCATAAAATTAGAATATCATCAAAAAGCTAATTTATTTCAGTAATTCAATTCAAAAAGCGAAACTCATGTATATTATATAGGTGTGTTACACACAGAGTGATATATTTCAAGCAATTCTTTCTTTTAGTTTTGATGATTATGGCTTGCAGCTAGTGAAAACCCAAAATTCAATATCTCAGAAAATTTGAATATTACATAAGACCAATAAAAAAAGGATTTTTAATACAGAAATGTTGGCTTACTGAAAAGTACATCCATGTACTGTAAAGTGTGCACTCAATACTTGGTTGGTGCTCCTTTTGCATGAATTAGTGCATCAATGTGGCTTGGCATGGAGGCGATCAGCCTGTGGCACTGCTGATGTGTTATAGAAGTCTAGGTTTTTTTGATAGTGGCCTACAGCTCATCTGCATTGTTGGGTCTGGTGTCTCTCATCTTCCTCTTGACAATACCCTACAGATACTCAATGGGGTTTGGGTCATGCAAGTTTGCTGGCCAATTGAGCACAGTGATAACATGATCAGGTACTTTTGGCATTTTGGGCAGGTACCAAGTCCTGCTAGAAAATGAAATCAGCATCTCCATAAAGCTGAAAAAAGTGAAGGATAACGCTGCGCTAAAGTGTGCTAAATGTGCCCCTAATCTGACACAAAAAGTGTTGTGCGTATACAAAACACATATGAAATGTATAGACGTGTATACCATATAAAATATTGTGAAATAAACTAAATAAACATATTTGCATAAACCTGATAAATATATATGTATAAGCAAACAGTACAAATTGCACATGTAATAACAATCTAATGAAACCACATACTGCTGTGAGCTTATATCATAAGTGCAAACAAATCACAGAAAGTGCCATGTGCCAAACAAATTGCAAAGGGCTTAGTGTCAGCACAATTAGTGTAAATGCACAGGGCACTCTGTGATTTGTTTGCACTTATGATATAAGCTCACAGCATTATGTGGTTTCATTAGATTGTTATTACATGTGCAATTTGTACTGTTTGCTTATACATATATATTTATCAGGTTTATGCAAATATGTTTATTTGGTTTATTTCATAATGTTTTATATGGTATACATGTCTATACCTGAAGGGTCTGGTATGGATTTTGAGGGGGACCCCATGCCATTTTTTTTAATTTTAGCGTGGGGTTCCCCTTAATATCCATACCAGACCTGAAGGGCCTGGTATGGAATTTAGGGGGACCCCTACGCATTTTTTTTTAAATTTTGGTTTGGGGTTCCCCTGTGGGGAAATTTCATGCCGTTTTTATCAATGAACTTTTATGTGTATTGTCGGATCATCAATTCATTATCCCGCGAGTAGTGTTAAATTACTTTTTTTTCTTTAGAAATGACATTTTGCAGTCAGACTGTTCTAAATATGGGAAACATGTGCCCCTTTACAGGCATACTATAGACACCCCCAGGTACGAAATTTAAAGGAATATTACACTTTTATTGTTTCACTTTAAGCATTATTAAAACCACTGCTCCCGAAAAAACGTCAGTTTTTAAAACTTTTGTTTGCACTGATACATGTCCCCTGGGGCAAGACCCAGGTCCCCAAACACTTTTTATGACAATAACTTGCATATTAACCCTTAAAATTAGCACTTTTGAATTCTCCCATAGACAATTCACTCTAGCCAACACCGCTATTACTTCATGACTTTTTTCCCTTTAGAAATGTCATTTTGCTCCTGAAAAAACAGCCATTTTTAAAACTTTTTTTGCACTGATACATGTCTCCTGGGGCAGGACCCAGGTCCCCAAACACTTTTTATGACAATAACTTGCATATTAACCCTTAAAATTAGCACTTTTGATTTTTCCCATAGACAATTCACTATAGCCGACACCGCTATTACTTCATGACTTTTTTCCCTTTAGAAATGTCATTTTGCTCCTGAAAAAACAGCCATTTTTAAAACTTTTTTTGCACTGATACATGTCCCCTGGGGCAAGACCCAGGTCCCCAAACACTTTTTATGACAATAACTTGCATATTAACCCTTAAAATTAGCACTTTTGAATTCTCCCATAGACAATTCACTATAGCCGACACCGCTATTACTTCATGACTTTTTTCCCTTTAGAAATGTCATTTTGCTCCTGAAAAAACAGCCATTTTTAAAACTTTTTTTGCACTGATACATGTCTCCTGGGGCAGGACCCAGGTCCCCAAACACTTTTTATGACAATAACTTGCATATTAACCCTTAAAATTAGCACTTTTGATTTTTCCCATAGACAATTCACTATAGCCGACACCGCTATTACTTCATGACTTTTTTCCCTTTAGAAATGTCATTTTGCTGTCAGACTATTCTAAACACAGGAAAAATGCGCCACTTTACAGGCATACTATAGACACCCTCCAGGTACAAAATTTAAAGGAATATTTCACTTTTATTGTTTCACTTTAAGCTTTATTAAAATCACTGCTCCCTATGCTCCTGAAAAAACGTCCATTTTTAAAACTTTTTTTGCACTGATACATGTCCCCTGGGGCAGGACCCAGGTCCCCAAACACTTTTTATGACAATAACTTGCATGTAAGCCTTTAAAATGAGCACTTTTGATTATTCATGTTCGTGTCCCATAGACTTTAACCGTGTTCGCGTGTTCGAACTATTTTTGTGCCTGTTCGCATGTTCTGGATGCGAACCAAACTGGGGAGTGTTCGGCTCATCCCTAGCCACAGCACACATAAAAATAAAATCAGAATATATATGGTTTTTATTTGTTTTCAAAGATTAAACATAACATACAGATGCATAAGCATAAAGGACAGCAGTACATTATCATATGAGTATGAGCAGTAGGTATAGCATACGGTATGGAGCTAGCAACTCGGGAACTGAGGAGCCAGTTAAGATGACATCTCACAAACTGGGTACTCAGAGGATCTTGGGGTGTAACTCCATCCCTTCCATCTCCTGCACTCCTAAAGGGAACCAACTGTGCAGAAGAGGGGTGGGCGGACCCCTTCCTCCCAGCCTCTGCCCACTAAAACTCCCCAGAAACTGTGGTGGATTATGAGGGCTCCATGATCAACATGGTTTAACACTGTGTTAATATACTGCTTGTGGTTCTGAGATGTAAAGAGAGGGTGGTGCCTCTCGGTTAGGGGAATAGCAGTATGTGTCCAATACAGGACAACGGTATGGGGGACAGAACCCAGACAGAATAGATAGGGGTGGGGAAGGGTAAGGGGAAAGATTAGGGGGAAGAGAGGGCAGAGAAGAAGAAAAAGGGGGATACTCAGCCAGCAGTCTAGACCCTGAAGGCATTCTTTAAGGTTGAAAGGTGCCCGGGGAGTTGCCCACTCTCACATAGTTGGCCCAGGGTTCCCAAGTCTCCCTGAACTAAGTAGAAGTATCTAATATGGAGTTTACCATCTTCTCTTGGGACATGATCCGTGATATTTTGTGTTTGGCCGCTAATATGGAGACCCTGGGGTGTTTCCAGGCTTTAGCTATGGTGAGTTTGGAGCCCAGGAAGATAAAGAAGATTCGTTTTTTAGAGAATTTCGGGATCCTTGGTATTAAAAGGTTTATGAGAGCTGTCGAAGGGGACTTGGGTATCGTGAGTCCTGTAACTTTGGATGCTATTTGGAAAATCTTGTTCCAGAAGGTTCGGATTTTGGGGCAATCCCACCATATGTGTATCATGGTTCCCTGTATCTGGCACCCTGTCAGAGAAGGGTCTTCTCCAGTCACATTCATCCTGTCCCTGGGTGCGTGCGTGCTGGATTGGCGCTTCGGCGCATGTGCGCGCGGCCTGATGGAGCAGGGCACGTGCATGCGTGATAGCACACGGGTGCGCGCGGTGACTCATGCACGCCCACCGTGACACTCTGACGAGGCTATTTAAATCAGCTCCAGCACCCAGAGGGGTTGCTGGTTTGTCTTCAGCTCCTGTTGCTTCCCGTTTCCTGTTTAAGCTTACCTGATCTCCTGTTGTGACCCGGACTGCTCTTACCACATTGCCTCTCTCCTAGATTGACCCCCGGCCTGATTAACGGACTTCCTCTGCTTGATACCAGTGTTTGACCCCCGGCCTGATTAACGGACTTCCTCTGCTTGATACCAGTGTTTGAGCCCCGGCCTGTTTTACAGACTTGTCTTGCTTATTGCCTGTGTTTGACCCTCTGCTTGCTTATAGTTTGTCTGCTCCACCCAGCAAAGGGACTTCCACCGGTTCCTGGACTCCTGCATCCCCAAACCCGGCTCTGCAGTTTCCCACAAGGGATTCATACCTGCTGGTGGCCCATGCTCTTTAGTGCAACCCATTCCCTGTTTCAACTCCAGGGGATGGGGTGCGCGTAGTGGCAAGGGCGGACCGCTCTCAGCATCTCGGCCTAGGTAAGTACTCACCTGACACACCCTCAAAAGCAGAGGGGGGATACAGAGGGAAATATGGTGAAAAGTTTGGAAGGGGTCATGTACCATCTGGTGATGACCAGCAGACTAGCTTCTGATAATGATATGTTAAGGATGCCCTTGAAGGATCTGGAGAAGGCTCTATGCCAGGTGTCCAAGTCCCAAGTTTCCTGCTTGTCTGCTTCCCAAGCCAGCATATAGGGGGGTTTCCGGCTATTAAGGGCAAGTAATGAATACATTATGGAAGTCCTTCCCCTCTGCTCCATGACTTGACCACACCATTGTTCATAAGGAGTAAATTGAGGTGGGTAAGGTTTCGTAGACCAGATAGAATATAGGTAGTGTGATAGTTGTTGAAATCTGAATCTTTCCGAATCGGGAAGATCCAGAGTCTTAATGCAATGGGAAAGCAAGATAGGTCCTGCAGAGGTGAAGAAGTGCCTGATCTGGTACATCCCCTTATTCAGCCACCATCGAAAGGCTTTGATGTCCATTCCTGGATGGAACTCCGGATTGTGAAAAATGTGAGCTAAGGGTTTGCATGACGAGACTAGTGATAGGGATTGCCTGAGTTTATCCGATATTGCCAAAGTGTGTGACAGGGAAGGTGATAGGATGGGGGGGCAGTCCATGCACCAGAGGAGGAAGTCTAGGGTGTAAGATGGGACCGCCTGTCTCTCCGTGTAGACCCAATCTGGTCTAACCAGTCTGGAATAGACCGTGGAAAGCTGTGCTAGTCTAGCCGCCTGGTAATACCAGAGGAAGTTAGAGAGGCCCAATCCCCCCTTAGTCCTCAATCTAAATAGAGTTTGTCATGTAAGACTGTGGCCAGACTTACCCCAGACAAATTTACCAAACTTTACTTTACTTTGAAATGATGAGAGATTGTCCTTTCTGATGGACACTGGGAGCGAACGCAAGAGGTATAGGAGTCTTGGGAGTAGGGTCATTTTGATACAATTAATCCTGCCCAACCAGGAGAGTTGGTGTGGTGACCACATTTTAAGATCTGTTTCTATCTTTCTGTAGATGGGGTATAATTAGTGTTATAGAGTTCAAATTTGGGTGTGAGGTTTATTCTGAGATATCGGATGGAGAAATCACTCCACGAGCAGCAAAATGACTCCTTCAGCTGGGCCACTAGTGACGGTTGGAGAGAAACATTTAGGGCTTGGGACTTGGTGTAATTGACTTGTAGACCAGAGATCTTGGAGAAATCTTCTAATGCCCCGTACACACGGTCGGATTTTCCAACGGAAAATGTGCGATTGGAGCGTGTTGTCGGACATTCCGACCGTGTGTGGGCTCCATCTGACTTTTTCCATCGGATTTTCTGACACACAAAGTTTGAGAGCAGGCTAGAAAATTTTCAAACAACAAAATCTGATCGCGTCAATTCCGACCTTGTGTGGCCAGTTCCGACGCACAAAGTGCCAAGCATGCTCAGAAGAAATTCAGAGAAAGAACAGCTCGGTCTGGTAAAATTAGCGTTTGGAATGGATACAGCACTTTTGTCACGCTGCAATGTTTTAAATTGTTTAATACAGCGCACTCTCTTCTTCTTTATAATGTGAAAAGAACAAAGTAGTTTTGCTGCTCATATTCACACTGACTTCTCACAAACTTCTTTCTTTATTATTTAGCGTGATTCCCTCAATATATTTTGATTTGTCACATCTGACCAAATTTCTATTTTGTTGTTTTATTTTTGTTTTGTATTTTTTTCAAGGCTGTTTTTATTTTTTTTGGGTTTGTATTTTTTTCAAGGCTGTTTTTATTTTGTGTTTTTTTGTGTTTTACTCCCGAATATTTTTGTGTGTGTTTTGTGTGTCAAGTTACCACAACACCATTATTATCTTGTATTATTTAATCTCAAGGAGGTTGCTTGGTGTTGGTGTCCCTTGTTAATTTCACATTGTATATTGGAAATGTACCTGCCTCCTCACAAACAAACTGTCCTTTTTGAAGGAAAACACACATAGGGGAGTATAATTGAAACAAAAAATTCCTTTATTAAGGGCTCACAACCAAACAAAGAGGGAGGCAACGCTGGAAAAACAGCAGAAATTGGCGAAGCCTTTGACCCCCAGGGCACACATCAATTATTTCCAGGCAAAATTGGTGGCCTGAGGAGTCCTTATCTAAGGCAGTGCAGTCTGGTCCAGAAGTCCCAGAGATCCGGAAAGCAGCAGATGACATCTGTGTCCCCAGGCTGTGGTCATACAAGAGACTGCATCTTTGGCCAGACCAGACTGTACCCAGGGTCATCACTCTCTGGTCTTCCTTCCACGCTTCCTTCCACGCTGTGGCTCTGGTGTTGGAGATGTGGCAGCAGGAGGAGGAGGAGGATGGGCCAACTCACTCAGGTGGGTATTGGGTGTGATTTCGCCACTCACCCCCTTACTTAGGACTTTATACAGAAGGTCCTCACACAGCTTGCGTTGACCCTCCTGCATGGTCTGCAGTTTGGTGGCAGCCATGCAGGCAAAGGCCTCTTCAGGAGTGGGGGTGGCTTTGAGATTTGCAGAAGCCTCCTGAATGAGCCTGAGCGCTGAATCCTGAACGTGACTCCCCTTCCTGGGTCTTTTGTATGGAAGGCGGAGGGGAGGAACCTGTGATTCGGTCAGGCTCCGACTGGGCCCAGGCTTCTCCAGGCTGCCACTTAGCCCCGCCTCCTCCTGGCTGCCACATTCCACAGCCTCCTCCTGGCTGCCACATTCCACAGCCTCCTCCTGGCTGATGTCTTCCTGTGTATGAAAAAGGGACATCGTTTTAGTTTTTTATTCATCAATCACACACAATTTTCACCTCATGATTGTTGCAAATTGAATTTTAACAAATATAAAAGACTATCATTCTGAGCCCAGCATTTTTCAGGCTTGTCCCAATTATTAATCAAAACTACTGTCTATTGATATGTAAAACACTTTCTTAAATCAGCAATTAGTGATCAATAATAACATCCATTAAACATAATTTCTTTATTGACCAGAAATCTGTAGAAGAATGCTATGCCTGACTCCATCTGGGCTCCTCCACTTCTTCCTGGCTGGAAGTCCCAGGTTGGACATCAGAAGCCTCAGCTGGGGTGGAAGGAAGTGTGGAAGGAAGAGTGGAGAGGGATTCCCTGACTCCAGTCTGGTCTGACAGTAATCGCAGTCTCTCATAGTACCACAGCCTGGGGACATAAACATCATCTGCTCCAGCTCCGGATCTCTGGGAATCCGTGACCTTCTTGCGCTCCCTTAGAAAAGTGCTCGTCAGGCCACCAATTTTGGCTTTTAAATAGGGGATGGTTGCTGTGGGGACCACCGGCTTCACCAACACCAGCAGTTTCTTCAGCGCTGCCTGCCTCTTTTATTTATGATTATAATGTGGGTGTTTCACCTGCCACAGACAGGGCTGCTCCCTGTACTTGTCTATGAACAGGGGGAGGAAGTTGTGGGCATTGAAGCCATCCATTTTATCTGCAAGACACAACACAAGACAAACCCTAATGTCAGGCAAAACTCTCCTAATCTTGTTACAATATAGGCCTTAATGTAGAAGCAGTATAGGCCCAAGTTTAGATCTTACCTTCGTTATCACGATCAGCGCCTCCGATACTCCTTCCTCCGCTCACAGATCGTACGTACTACGCACGCGTGTTACGCTTTATACACACTGTGCATGCGTGTAACTCCGCCCGCCCCTGATGTTCTTTCTAGTCTATTCCCCGCCCCTTTTCATTCGGCGCAGTGGGTGAAGAGCGCATGGCGGAGACACTGCAGATGCGTGCTAATTACAGCAACGAGGAGGAGGGGGAGGAAAGCCGGAGCCTGAAACGTCTGAATCCAGAAGGAGAAGATTTAAGGCATCAAATATGTCAATTGGGGAGATGTTGTAGATGGTGGACATCCTGAAGAAGGCCGACTATGACGGGAAGTATGGACCTTACCCTAACCCCAATGTCCGAAAGACCAAGATCATGGTGAAAGTGGTCAAGAGTCTGCACTGGAATTTCGGGGTACGACGATCGAAAGATCAGCTCAGGAAGCGGTGGTCGTACCTAAAATTAAGAGAGCACGAGCAGTACAGAAAGATCCAGAGAGTGCTGCAAAAAAGTAAGTAGTTGTGCTGTGTTCCTATTCTTTATTTTTATTACGTTTGTGCTGCTCCATGTGCTTTTCTTAACTGTCCAGTTTAAAATTGCAACTTTCATGTTACATAGTTACATAGTAGGTGAGGTTGAAAAAAGACACACGTCCATCAAGTCCAACCTATGTGTGTGATTATGTGTCAGTATTACATTACATATCCCTGTATATCCCTCCCGTGCCCCTGGACGACGTCAGGTTTGACGAAACGGCGTAGGGAGAGCGGCGTGCTGACGCCATCACAACACACACACGCAGTCCCGGAAGCTACGGGTGTTCTGTAGAGAGAGCCGGCCGGCTCGTTTTCATCTGTTTTTGCCTGTATCTATTCGTTACATGTGAGTGCAATACTTTTTTTTATAATAAACATTTATACGTTTTTACACTATGGAGGCTTCTTTTCTCCTTTTATGACTTGCCATTGGAAAAGTTTGTATATGGGCTGTATGAGACAACAGGAGGAGTTGATCTGATCTGTATTCACCTATACCTGAGACTGTGGCTGGGTTATAAGCCAAAAGGCACTATTGATCTCCTGACCAGAGATCAAGGGAGCTGGTAAGAGGCAGTTTGTTTGAAGGTGGAGGACTGTCCTATCTCTAATACACTACTTCCAATGGTGAACTGAGTGTGATGTCACTGATTATATGGATGAAGAGTTATATTCCCTGATGAACTCTTGTTTTGTTGGACAGTCATTTACATTTATTTACCAATGGACTTTATGTTCTGATATGCATATCTCATAATTATTCTTTTAATTTTTAATTTGTACAGCGCGGTTTCTTTTTAATGTTATATCCCTGTATGTTGCGGTCATTCAGGTGATTATCTAATAGTTTCTTGAAGCTATCAATGCTCCCCGCTGAGACCACCACCTGTGGAAGGGAATTCCACATCCTTGCCGCTCTTACAGTAAAGAACCCTCTACGTAGTTTAAGGTTAAACCTCTTTTCTTCTAATTGTAATGAGTGGCCCCGAGTCTTATTAAACTCTCTTCTGCAAAAAAGTTTTATCCCTATTGTGGGGTCACCAGTACAGTATTTGTAAATTGAAATCATATCCCCTCTCAAGCGTCTCTTCTCCAGAGAGAATAAGTTCAGGGCTTGCAACCTTTCCTCATAACTAAGATCCTCCAGACCCTTTATTAGCTTTGTTGCCCTTCTTTGTACTCGCTCCATTTCCAGTACATCCTTCCTGAGGACTGGTGCCCAGAACTGGACAGCATACTCCAGGTGCGGCCAGACCAGAGTCTTGTAGAGCATGTTCATGGGCACATTATTCATTCGTATCAAACATTGTTCGTTCGGCCTAGAAAACACCATGATTTTGGCCATATGCATTTGGCCACATTTTTTAGGGCATACTTGTCTGAAACTAATTTGGTTGGGTAGATGGGTTTGTAACTAGAATGAAATACAAACTAGATTCTGTGTAAGGAGAGGACACTCAGCTGCAGTTTTCACATCTGGATGTTGGAGCACTAGTGTGGGACACAAGAACACCCTTTTTATTAGGGGGCCCACACAGGTGCTCCAGTGTATACTATAGGGGTGTCTCCATCTGTGAAGCTTTTACAAGACAGGTAACGTATTCAAGCTTGACAAAGGACAAGAAAAATGCTACATCTTGAAACTCTGCCCACAAAAAAAATTGTACCCCATTAACAAACAATGTTTCATATTTATAGTTCTGCCATCAAATATCTGTGTGCTAAGTATACCATTGTTTTTTTACATAGGGGAGAAAAGACTCGGAGGACACCCCTCATCCGAGGAGACCAGGACCCCCCACCTCTGGAAGAAGGGGAAATCCACCCAAGACAAACAGAGCAGGAGGAGGAAGACGTGGTGGAAATTGGCACCACAACAGGTGAGTGTCTGCGACCACAGGCTCAGGTAAGAGATGGATGCCGGCATATTTATAATACATGTTTTTTTTTGGTTTCTATCTTTTTAGGTGATCGTGATGTTGTGGATCCTGATCCTATCACCTCGGAAAGTGCACAGATCCTGATCGGGGAGATCATGGGGTGTAATAGGGACTTGGAAAACATCAAGAAAAACATCAATGATGGTCTTCAAAAAAATAAGAACATCATTGATGTTTTAGGGAGAGTTTAAAACCCCTCCAAATCCCTTTGTTTTTTGGTGTGCTACAATTTTTTTACATTTTTTGACAAATTTGAGAAAAGCCAAATTTTTAGGAGGCACACAGTGTGTCAACATGTGCTATCTGCCATCACGGGAGATCAATGGATGCGTTTTGGGGGTGCAACCCCTTCCTCAATAATAAAGTAGTATCCCCCAAAACACGTCCCTTGATCCCCCATGATGGCAGCTAGCACATGTTGACATTCGGCTACTTGTGTGCATCTTCAAAATTTGGCTTTTCCTGGGGTGACTTCACCCCATCTGAACGCAATATAAAACACAGTTTGTAAATACTCATGTCTGATATTGCCTTCAAGTTCTACCAAATGTGAACTTTGTAAGTTCAAGATTTGTGTCTTTCTTGTTGGTTTTAAACATGCCTGTTTTATCTTAAATGAGCATTTCTACTTTTTCTAATGTGACCCCAAAAATTGTTATACAACAAACATGTTGGTTTGTTTTAAAAACCTTTTCTAAATGCACATGTGATTGTGCTGGTATTAAAAAGATTGTTAATCAAGAATGTGTGGATTATTGTCTCAACACTACAACACTTTTGTGGTGCTCTAATTGCTGTTTTCTGTGACAATGGGTGTTATTTCCTAAGGGCAAATCCACTTTGCGCTACAAATGCAGTTTCAGTGCAGTTTTAAGTGCACCTGTAGTGTAAAGTGTCTTTGCCTTTAGTAAATAACACCCAACAGTGCTTTGTAATGTTACACAATCACGCCATTTTCAGGACTCACCACATTTCTCTCAGGGTCAGCTAAAACAAACAGAAGGCAGGAAATGTCACCAAAGATTTGATTATTTTTTTTTTATTTGAAAAAGGTTTCACACATTGTCTGGTATATTGATAGCCCCCTACCGCAAAGAATTCAAGGTATCTTAGCCGGACATCACGGGCACTCAGGGGGGGCAAGCCAGGACGGCCAGGATGGCCACTTTCAAGCGCCATCAGGGTTGGTTCATTTTGAATTCCGGCCTCAGGCCCAACTGAGCCAGCATAGTTGGCAGAATGTTGCCGTAAAAAGTCATGTAGAACACAGCACGCCAGGATAATGTGATTCAGTTTGTGCTCCGCCATATGTATGGGTGTAAGAAATAGGCGGAACCGGCTGGCCAGAGCCAGAAGAGTGGTGGAGAACACGTTTGGAATCATGGCCAGCCGGTTCCGCCTATTTCTTACACCCATACATATGGCGGAGTACAAACTGAATCACATTATCCTGGCGTGCTGTGTTAAAAACTCTCTGGTCTGGGGTGACCGTCCTCATCGGGAATGGCCGCATAAGATGGTCCCCCAGCGCAAATGCTTCATCCGCAATGAAGATGAATGGGAGTCCTTCCACATTGTCTTCTGGAGGTGGCAAGTCCAAGCTGCCATTCTGGAGACGCCTGTAGAACTCAGTCTGGGCGATGACTCCACCATCGGACATCCGGCCATTCTTCCCCACGTCCATATACAGTACAGGAACTCATAAGTAGCCGACACCACCGCCAACATCACAATACTATTGAACCCTTTGTAGTTGTAATAGTATGACCCCGAGTTGGGTGGTGGGACAATGTGGACGTGTTTCTAATCAATTGCCCCTCCGCAGTTAGGAAAGTCCCACCGCTGGGCAAAGTGGGAGGCCACAGTCTGCCATTCCTGTGGCATGGAAGGAAACTGCGGAGTCAAAACAAAAAAAAAAATAGTCATTTTGCACGTAAACAGGGAAAGCAGATTACACACAAACATTCTTGGCCAACATCAAAATAACATATTTTGGAGGGATTTTTTAAAGACCAAAGTATAAGGTACACCGATCATATTCCCCCTTCCCCCCCTCTCATGGGCCATTTCTAACATTATAGGGGGGGCTCTTGGACAGGTAACCCTCTCTACTTTTGAGAGATGAATGCCTAAATAATGGGTCTTACTTTGGCTAGCCCCTCCTTAGTTACACTATTGGCAGCCCACTGGACAGGTAAGACAAAGTGTCATAAGACAAAGATATAAATACACACTGTACACATTTTAGCACATTTGGACATTCTGCTATTAACTATCAAGATAATAATAGTATACAAAAACTTTAAACAGTAACATTTGAAAGTATACAGGCAGGTCCTTGCACTACATGCTTTGGGGAATTCATCCATACATCTGACCACAAAAGAGATGGGTATAGTGTGTATGGGTTTGGCAAAGTCAGCAGATAGATAATTGAGGATAGATAGAGAATTGTTATCAGCTGACTTAGCAGTTGGGAGGAGGGAGGGTTCCAAATGATTTGGGGACCCCAAAAAAAGCCTCTGGCACTCTGCCTGAATTTAAAGCACAAATCACATTTCTAAACATTTTAGGGGGTGTTTGGGGTAAAGCACTACTATGGAGCTGAGAAAATACATTGTTAAGAGACTACATGAGGTGAATATAGGGCCAGGAGACCATGCTGGGGAGGTAAGTGAAGGCAAATATGTATGAAAGACAACAAAAATAATTACATCAAAATCCAGCATGAATGTGGACAATGGGGACATTCACAGCATATTACAATCATGGTAATTAGGGAATGAGGAAAGAAATACAAAATATTAGCAAACATTATATACAATAAAATGTGATCTAAAAGGATAAACATCTTACCTTAATATACTCCTTCTGCAGGACCTGGATGATGGCAGAACAGGTCTCTGGGATAATGATACCCAGAGCCTGGGGGAGATGCCTGTCGAGAACTTCAAGTCCTGCAGGCTTCTCCCTGTCGCCAAGTACCGCAGAGTGGTGACTAGCCTCTGCTTCGGAGTGATGGCTTGCCTCATGCAGGTATCCTGCCTGCTGATATAGGGGGTCAGCAAAGCCAACAAACGGTGAAATACGGGGTCCATCATCCGGAGAAAGTTCCTGAAATCATCAGGATTATTCTCACGGATCTCACGGAGCAAAGGCATGTGACAGAACTGGTCACGCTGAAGCAACCAATTCTTGATCCATGAACTCCTCCCCACCCTGTTCATGGACTGGGTTTGTGTCAAGGTCAGGACCCCAACACCAAGCCCCTGCACAGCATGAACTCTATGAGGAGTACGTATACGCAACATGGCTAGAAAACGGTTGGCTGCTCAGAACGAAGTAACAGAACGCACTGAAGAACAGCAAGGCCTGTGAAGAGCGACCTGAAAAACAGTAATGAGTGGACAAGATTGCACTGCATAGTACAATATGAACTGACTGCACGCACTGAAGAGCAGATACAAACCCACAAGCACAAACTGAACAGCAGAAAATGATCTGAAAGCCACGAGTCTGAAAAAGCGCGAATCGTCTCTCACCAAACTTTTACTAACATGAGATTAGCAAAAGGAGCCCAAAGGGTGCCGCGCTTGGTTCTGATCTGGCCTTTTCTAGTCTCATTGTACGTGCTTTACGTCACCACGTTCTTGGCGATCGGAAATTCCGACAACTTTGTGCGACCATGTGTACGCAAAACAAGTTTGAGCCAACATCCGTCGGAAAAAATCCATGGATTTTGTTGTCGGAATGTCCGATCAATGTCCGATCATGTGTACGGGGCATTAGAGTTTACATATAACAGGTAGGGACATGGTAGGGGAAGTAACAAAGAGGATGAGGTCATCTGCGAAAAGGCCACGTTAATGGATATTGGGACCGCATCGGTCCCCCGCTGTGTTTGGATTTGTGCGTATAGCAATTGCTAGTGATTCTATTGCTATAGCAAAGATCAGCGGTGATAGGGGGCAACTCTGGCATGTTCGTCTAGCTATTTTAATGAGGTCTGAGTATAGCCCTTGTAGTCTAATCTTGGCCTTGGGGGTAGAGTATAGGGAGTATTAGGGAGTATAGGGAGTATTAAGGAGTCCCGTAAATCAGGGTCTGAAGCCCCAGAGCTCCATTATAGAGAATAAATAAGACCAAGAGACAGAGTCGAACGCCTTTTGCAGGTCTAACGATAGCAACATCCCAGCTTGTTTATGACCGCCATCCCATCCAGATTGTAAGATAGAAACAACATCCACTGCTCTTCTAATTTGATCCGGGCCTTGTCTTCCGAGGATGAACCCTACTTAGTCCTTGTGTATATATCTTCCTATAAAGGAGGCAAGGCGATCAGTAGGAATGGGCGAACGGTTCAGCCCGAGCATAAGTTCAGGCCGAACTTTCATTGTTTGGACGTTCAGCGAACAGTCGAACAAACGGGTCGTTCGACCGTTTGTTCGCCCCCCCGAACCGACCACAATGCATTGTGGCGTTGAACAGTGCATTGCAAGCCCTTATCGGCTGAAGCAGTGAAAACTTCAGCCAATCAGGGCACAGAGCACTGTCAGAGTCATGATTGGTCACTGTCATCATGACTTTATCCAATCACGGCTCATTCCCGCCCCACAGTATAAAAGTATTCTTTCAATGGCAGCCATTTTCAGTGTGATTTTGGTGTGGAGAGAGATAGAACAGGGCTCTGTTAAGTGCTATTAGTTAGTGTGCTATACTGTGCTATTTTGTTTCAATTGTCAGTGTAGAATATTAGTTTAGTGTCAGTCTAGGGATAGTGTGAGTGTAGTGAGGAGGACCATCATTCAGCTTTTCATAGTGTGCAGCTAGAGTAGGGACAGCTCAGATAGTTTCAGTGTAGTGTAGTGAGGCCGTGTCAGTAATCTTGACATTAGTATATAGCTAGAGTAGGGACAGTTCAGATAGCTTCAGTGTAGTGACGGTTGAACACCATCTATTTGATTGCGTTATTGCCAGTTTAACGCCATATCGTATTGCGTACGTTACTGCCAGTTTAACGCCATATAGTTTTGCATGCGTTACTGCCAGTTTAATGCCATATTGTATTGCATGCGTTACTGCCAGTTTAACACCATATAGTTTTGCGTATGTTACTGCCAGTTTAACACCATATAGATTTGCATGCGTTACTGCCTGTTTAACGCCATATAGTTTTGCATGCGTTACTGCCAGTTTAACGCCATATCGTTTTGCGTGCGTTACTGCCAGTTTAACACCATATCATTTTGCGTGCATTATTGCCTGTTTAACATCATATCGTTTTGCATGCGTTACTGCCTGTTTAGCGCCATATCGTTTTGCGTGCGTTACTGCCTGTTTAACGCCATATAGTTTTGCGTGCGTTACTGGCAGTTTAACGCCATATAGTTCTGTGTGAGTTACTAAAAGTTTAACACCATATAGTTTTGTGCGTTACTGCCAGTTTAACACCATATCATATTGCGTGCGTTATTGCCAGTTTAACGCCATATAGTTTTGCGTGCCTTACTGCCAGTTTAAAGCCATATCATTTTGTGTGCATTACTGCCAGTTTAACGTCATATATGTTTGCGTGCGTTACTGCCTGTTTAATGCCATATAGTTCTGTGTGCGTTACTACAAGTTTAACGCCATATAGTTTTGTGCGTTACTGCCAGTTTAAAGCCATTTACTTCTGTGTGCATTACTGCCAGTTTAACGCCATATAGTTCTGTGCATCATTGTATGTTTGGCGCATTATATAGCAGTATATTATATTGTATCCATGGAGTGTGTCTGTGTAGTGTGAGTACTCAAATTAAAGGGCACTAAACACCTCTTTACATTGAATAAAGTGCATCTACGTACAGATTTCAACTTCTCCTTTACATTTGCTTATAAGCACTGCCCCCTCCCTCCCAATAATGTCTGGGAAAACAACAAGGAGAGGCAGACGTTCCCTTGGCACTGTAAGGGGGCCACCAACAAATGTGTCCACAGGCAAAGGTGGACGTGGTGGTCAGTCCTCAGGCAGGGCATCATTTACTCTGTTTAGTGAGTTTGCCCATGCTATCTAACCACAGCATACAGAGGAGGTGGTGGACTGGCTTACTAAACCTTCCTCATCCTCCTCATCCTCTGTCACACAAGCAGAGACAGGTGCATATCATTGCAATTTTTTACAGCAAGGCAAATTCTTGCTTTCATCAAGAGTACCTCTATAGGGTTATGGTGGGAGGCATTACCGACACCCAAAGACCAATTTTTCTGCACCTGTTTGACAGGTGCATATCATTGCATTTTTTTACAGCAAGGCAAATTCTTGCTTACATCAAGAGTACCTCTATAGGGTTATGGTGGGAAGGCGCCACTGACACCCAAAAACAAATTTGGTGGTGCATCATTTCCTAAATATGTACCCAGGGTTGAAAGATGTGCTAAAGATGGCCAGTGGAGTCTGTAGACATTTCAGGCGGTCATACACAGCCAGTGTTCGGTTGGCTGAAATTCAGCGGGAAATCCACCTGCCCGTAACCCCCCTGATTTGTGACATGCCCAACAGGTAAAACTTGACTTTGTCAATGCTGCAGCGGCTATACATGCAGCAGAGGGCCGGTAATGAGTACCTGTGCAAATACGGCACAATGACAGGCTCAGGCCGCCTCTGCTTTTTTCCCCACGCCAATGGCTGATCATTAAGGATGCATGCACTGTATTGTCGCCATTTGAGAAGGTCACAAGGATGGTGAGCTATGACAGTGCAAGCATCGGTGACACAATCCCTGTTGTGTTCCTGCTGCAGCAGACTCTGCATGACATTATGGACAGGGCACTGGAGGCAGAGCAGCAGAAGGAAGAGGAGGACTTCCTTTCCTCTCAAGGCTCACTTATCCAGACACCATCATTCCTATGTCACAGAACTCACAGGAGGAGAGATGGGAGGAGGATTCTGGCACTTTCATAAGCTTTGAAGAAGAGGAAGACATGCGTCAATATGTAACCGATGGCTTTCCAACCCCAGGACCCTTGAGAGTAGTACGTGGCTGGGAGCAGGAAGTTCCAGATTCTGTCATCCTGAGTGACCCCGAGGAGTCTGCTTCTCAAGCCTTGAGAAATTTGAGGCGCATGGGCAACCTCATGCTTCAAAGCCTGCAAAAGGACCCAAGAATATGTGACATAACGAGAAGCATGATTACTGGTTGGCAACCCTCCTTGACCACCGTTATAAGGGGAAGGTCTCAGAACTCATCCCCTCCCCACAGAGAGTGCAGAAGATAAATTCTCTTGAGGACACGTTAAAGAAAATTTTATTGAACATTTTTCCTGACTCCAGTAGGTTACAGTGTTATGGAAAACGTCATTTTGAGTCTTATGTTGGTCAAGAGAGGAGCGTTGGAGAAGGCATCTGCCTAAGTGAGGCATTTCTGATTTTTTTAGTCCTTGCCGCCCAGGGCTGTCAGCTTACACATCCCATCGACAGTGTCTGCATCACATGGTGGATGATTACCTTGGGGCCAAAACAGATGGAGAGCTTTCCAGCTGACGATCCAATGACTTACTGTGCCATGAGAATAGACCTCTGGCCAGAACTTGCCCAGTATGCTATTGAGTTATTGGGCTGCCCTGCATCAAGCGTGCTTTCAGAATGGTATTTAGTGCTGCAGGAGGTTTCGTTACTGATCATTAGGGATGAGCTTCGAGTTCGAGTCGAACTCATGTTCTACTCGAACATTGGCTGTTCGCAAGTTCGCCGAACAGCGAACAATTTGGGGTGTTCGCGGCAAATTCGAATGCCGCGGAACACCCTTTAAAAGTCTATGGGAGAAATCAAAAGTGCTCATTTTAAAGGCTTATATGCAAGTTATTGTCATAAAAAGTGTTTGGGGACCTGGGTCCTGCCCCAGGGGACATGGATCAATGCAAAAAAAAGTTTTAAAAACGGACGTTTTTTCAGGAGCAGTGATTGTATTAATGCTTAAAGTAAAACAATAAAAGTGTAATATCCCTTTAAATTTCGTAGCTGGGGGGTGTCTATAGTATGCCTGTAAAGGGGCGCATGTTTCCTGTGTTTAGAACAGTCTGACAGCAAAATGACATTTTGAAGAAAAAAACACATTTAAAACTACCGCGGCTATTGCATTGCCGACAATACACATAGAAGTTCATTGATAAAAACGGCATGGGAATTCCCCACAGGGCAACCCCGAACCAAAAAAAAAAAATGATGTGGGGGTCCCCCTAAATTCCATACAAGGCCCTTCAGGTCTGGTATGGATATTAAGGGGAACCCCAGCCAAAATTTTAAAAAAAAATTGACGTGGGGTTCCCCCTAAATTCCATACCAGACCCTTCAGGTCTGGTATGGATTTTAAGGGGAACCCCGCGCCAAAAAAAAAAAAAAAAACGGCGTGGGGTCCCCCCAAAAATCCATACCAGACCCTTATCCGAGCACGCAACCTGGCAGGCCGCAGGAAAAGAGGGGGGGACGAGAGTGCGGCCCCCCCCCTCCTGAACCGTACCAGGCCACATGCCATCAACATTGGGAGGGTGCTTTGGGGCATGAGGGGGGAGGCTCCCGCTCTTCTCTTCATCTTCTTCATCTTCTTCTTCTTCTTCATCTCTTCTTCCTTCTTCTCTTCTTCATTTCTTCTCCGGGCCGCTCCGCAGCCATGCTGGCATGGTGGGAGGCTCCCGCTGTGTGACGGCGTCTCTTCGTCTGACGGTTCTTAAATAACGGGGGCGGGGCCATCCGGTGACCCCGCCCCCCTCTGACGCACGGTGACTTGACGGGACTTCCCTGTGACGTCACGGGGAATGCCACAGGGAAGTCCCGTCATGTCCCATGCGTCAGAGGGGGGCGGGGTCACCGGGTGGCCCCGCCCCCGTTATTTAAGAACCGTCAGACGAGGAGACGCCGTCACACAGCGGGAGCCTCCCTCCATGCCAGCATGGCTGCGGAGCGGCCCGGAGAAGAAATGAAGAAGAGAAGAAGGAAGAAGAGAAGAAGAAGATGAAGAAGAAGATGAAGAAGAGAAGAAGATGAAGAGAAGAGCGGGAGCCTCCCCCCCCATGCCATGGGTGCAGAGCGGCCCGAGGAGAAGAAGATAGAAGACGCCGCGGAGGAGATGCTGGACGAGAACGCCGGAGGAAGAACCAAAAGAGCCAGAAGAACCAGAAGAAGATGAAGGAAGAAAGAAGAAGCATTTAAATAAAGGAGTTGTCAAAAACTGTCTCTTGTCATTTTTAACATTTTTGACAGTTTTTTAGTGAAATGGTAGGGGTAAGTACCCCCTTACCATTTCACACAGGGGGGGGGCCGGGATCTGGGGGTCCCCTTGTTGAAGGGGGCTTCCAGATTCCGATAAGCCCCCCGCCCGCAGACCCCCACAACCACCGGCCAGGGTTGTGGGGATGAGGCCCTTGTCTTCATCAACATGGGGACAAGGTGTTTTGGGGGGCTACCCCAAAGCACCCTCCCAATGTTGAGGGCATGTGGCCTGGTACGGTTCAGGAGGGGGGGGCGCACTCTCGTCCCCCCCTCTTTTCCTGCGGCCTGCCAGGTTGCGTGCTCGGATAAGGGTCTGGTATGGATTTTTGGGGGGACCCCACGCCGTTTTTTTTTTTTTTTTTGGCGCGGGGTTCCCCTTAAAATCCATACCAGACCTGAAGGGAGAGTGCGGCCCCCCCTCCTGAACCGTACCAGGCCACATGCCCTCAACATTGGGAGGGTGCTTTGGGGTAGCCCCCCCAAAACACCTTGTCCCCATGTTGATGAGGACAAGGGCTTCATCCCCACAACCCTGGCCGGTGGTTGTGGGAGTCTGCGGGCGGGGGGCTTATCGGAATCTGGAAGCCCCTTTAACAAGGGGACCCCCAGATCCCGGCCCTCCCCCCTGCGTGAAATGGTAAGGGGGTACTTACCCCTACCATTTCACTAAAAAACTGTCAACAATGTTAAAAATGACAAGAGACAGTTTTTGACAATTCCTTTATTTAAATTCTTCTTCTTTCTTCTATCTTCCTTCATCTTCTGGTTCTTCTGGCTCTTCTTGTTCTTCCTCCAGCGTTCTCGTCCAGCATCTCCTCCGTGGCGTCTTCTATCTTCTTCTCCTCGGGCCACTCCGCACCCATGGCATGGGGGGAGGCTCCCGCTCTTCTCTTCATCTTCTTCTCTTCTTCTTTTCTTCTCTTCTTCTCTTCTTCATTTCATCAGGGTCTGGTATGGAATTTAGGGGGACCCCACGTCATTTTTTTTTCCCATGCCGTTTTTATCAATGAACTTCCATGTGTATTGGACCGGCAATGCAATAGCCACGAGTAGTTTTAAATGGGTTTTTTCCTTCGAAATGTCATTTTGCTGTCAGACTGTTCTAAACATGGGAAACATGCACCCATTTACAGGCATACTATAGACACCCCCAGCTACGAAATTTAAAGGGGGCATGGCCAAGATGTCAACTTAGGAGGACGTGTTTCTTGGAGCTCTGCTGAAGGACTTCCTAATATCCTGATTCCTGGCTATTTTTCCGTGAGGGAAACTATCCACAATAGCCTGAATGCCATACCGAACACGGCGGCGGGAAAAAAGTTACGTTTCCCGCAAAACCTGGAAGATACAGCTCCGATTGCGGACCCACACGTGGCTGAATCTCCCCGGCGGCTCTCCAATATGGCATTGCAGACGGAGGCCGTAGACCCGGCCGAGACGGCACAGCTCGGATTTCCGGAGGTTATGGCTGCGATCGCCTCCTGCCAGGCTGCTCTGACTAGCAAGATCGAATCTGTGCAGCTTGATGTGAGTCTGATCCGACAGGACCAGGACAAGCTTCGATCGGAGTGTCTGAGGTGGAGGAGCGGGTGGGTCTGGCGGAGGATGCGGTCGCAGATCATGCTGCATCCATCCGCACGTTGCAGACTAAATTCCGGGCTCTAGAATATAAGGTGGATGACTCCGAGAACCGGAACCAATCTTCGGATCGTGCATGCCAGAAGCTGAGGGGAAAAATCCTACGGTCTTTGTGGAGGAACTACTGAAAACCCTGCTCCCAGCAGCGCAGTTCTCCCCCTTTTACACTGTGGAACGAGCACATCGGATCCCTCCTGTTCCCAGTCCACCTGGATCCAATCCCCGCACCCTGATCTTCCGTATGCTTAACTTCAGAGACCAGGATGCAGTCCTGAGAGAAGCGCGCAGGGTCGGTGAAGTAAAGTTCCAAAATGCAAACCTATTCTTTTTCCCAGACTATTCTGTGGAAACACAGAAACTACGCGGGTCTTTTGACCAAGTTAAAGCGTCACTTCGGGCACGGAACATTAAGTATAGCATACTTTTTCCGGCCAGATTGAGGGTACAGGATGGTGAGACGGTGAAATTCTTTACATCTCCCCGGGAGGCTGCCACCTGGCTTGAGGCTCTGCCACAGCACCGTTAAATGAGTGGTTACTTTCATTTTTCTTCAGACCGTCCTGGGAACTACACTATTGTTTATAAGCTCTTGATCTGCTAAGCTGCCACCTACTACTCTCAGAAAAGTGATAGTGACTCTGGTGCAAGCATTTGATGTTATGCTACTTCACTGCACTGGATACCTTGGCTGACAAAACTTTTACTGTGCACCTGGGATAGAGGAAGATCAACCTATCGGTAAGAACGTTAGTGCAGACTGACTGGCCCTGGATATGCTGTCGGGTGATGAGTGACATTGCACGGATCTACATGCCACCTTAATTTTTGGTTTCCTTATTTTTTTTGTTTTTTCAACGAAATGGTGGCTCCTCTTATCCGCAGAAGACCCTCTAAGGTCTATTAAATTGCACCAGATGCTGTACTGTTAGCCATATAAGATAAGGATGTCTTTTGAACGAGTATCCAGTGCTCTGCCATAGGGGTATTGCATGCAGTGAACTATTGAACTGTAGATACTGATACCTGTCATTATCCCACAAATGCTGAGGGCATGTGCAGGGAAATAATTATCCCGCAGGTGGTTACTGGGGGGGAGGGGGTTTTTTCTTCTATTTTTTGGTTTTTAGTTTTATATTTCATTTTGAATAGGCCTTTACGCTAGTCTCTGAGTTAAGAGGTAGAGAGCCGAGATCTTCAGACCAGTAACTAAGATATGTGCCCCTGCGATAATCCAGGAGAAATGACTACTGTAACTTACGTTTTCTATGCTGGTCTTTGAGTTAAAAGTAAATGAGCCTAGTGCGGTAGTACTGTAACTAAGATATGTGCCCCTGCAATAGTCCAGGAGAAATGATTTTTATAACTCAAGTTATTTTTGCTAGTAGCCGAGTTAAGAGAGAGTGAGCCTAGTGCCTCCGTACTGTAACTAAGATATGTGCCCCTGCAACAGTCCAGGAGAAATGATTTTTTATACCTCATGATATTTTTGCTAGTGGCTGAGTTAAGAGAGAGTGAGCCTAGTGCCTCCGTACTGTAACTAAGATATGTGCCCCTGCATTAGTCCAGGAGAAATGTTTTTATATTTTATGTCTTTCCAGCATCTTTGTTGTCTGGCTAGACAACTTCATCGTATTCAAGTCCACGCCCCTACTACGGTTGTAATAGTTGGGATTTATGGGTATTGACACATCACCAGTTTCAAGGGGGTGTGGGGGAGGGGGGGGGAGTTTTCTGCCGTTGCAGACACAGGGGAATTAGATGTGTTAGTAATTTAAAAAAAGGAGTTGCTCATAACACAAGTGGGTTCTTATGTCTCATTACAATACAATTTAATTGCAGATATGCAGTTAGATTTATTTTTGCACAGAGTACATGATTCCAAGACACTAGTCAGAGCAGAGGTGTTGTTTTTTCAGCGGGCTGGGGGATGGGTGGGACTTGCGGATCCGGCTCGCTATACTTTTGTGATTTGTTAGATGGCTGACATCTCTATTATCTCATGGAATGTCAGGGGATTAAACTCAGCCATTAAGAGGTCTCTTGTTTTTAAATATATACGAAATTTAAAGGGATATTACACTTTTATTGTTTGACTTTAAGCATTATTAAAATCACTGCTCCTGAAAAAACGGCCGTTTTTAAAACTTTTTTTTGCATTGATCCATGTCCCCTGGGACAGGACCCGGGTCCCCAAACACTTTTTATGACAATAACTTGCATATAAGCCTTTAAAATTAGCACTTTTGATTTCTCCCATAGACTTTTAAAGGGTGTTCTGCAGCATTCGAATTTGCCGCGAACACCCCAAATTGTTCGCTGTTCGGCGAACTTGCGAACAGCCAACTCGAACTCGAAGCTCATCCCTACTGATCATAGAACGCGTTTGTCCACAGACTCTGTGGACCGTTTGACATTTATAAAAATGAATCAGTCCTGGATTACCAGCTATGAAGCCCCTAATGCCAATGATTAAATCTTTTTGGGATGTGGAATCTCTGCAGGACTTTGAGGCTGCTTAGCTTTGAGGGTGTTCAATCATTTCATCTGGAAGAATGTTTTTGGTATAGGCTTCATGGGCACAATTAACACCCAAAGACCAATTTTTCAGCACTTGTTTGACAGGTGCATATCATTGCAATTTTTTTGCCCTCATCAAGAGCACCTCTATAGGGGTATGATGGGAAGGCGCCCCCGACACCCAAAGAGTAATTTTTCTGCACCTGTTTGACAGGTGCATATCATTGCAATTTTTTTACAGCAAGGCCAATTGTTGCTTTTATCAAGAGTACCTCCTATAGGGTTATGGTGGGAAGGCGCCACCGACACCCAAAGACCAATTTTAACACACCCGTTACTTCTATCCAAAGTCACCAGAATGTATCCAAAAAATCTCTAATCTTGTTCCCAGTGCACTACATTGTGGCCTCATCATATACACTGGCTCCCTAGCTGTTGCTGAGCAAAATAAAGGTAGCTTGCAGGAAAAATGATTTTTTTTTGGCTTTATAAATTCAATTATTGCTGCAGCAGATTCTAGACATGGTACACATCTGCCACTTTACAGGACCCCCCTGGCACTATATTGGAAGGATTTTTTCAATTTTAGGCTTTCACTTTAAAAATCAAAAAATCACTGCTCATTTAAAAATGACGTTTTTCAGACTTTTTTTTAATTGATCCATGTCCCCCAGGGCAGGACCCGGACCCCTATAACCATTATATGCCTAATTACTTGCATTTAAGCCTTCAAAATGGGCACTTCTGATATTTGACGTTTGGGTCCCATTGACTTTAATGGGGTTCGTTATTCAGGTCCGACCGTTCGCGGTGTTCGAGTTTCTGGTCCAAACTGAACAGGGGTCCCATTTCTAGCGATCAGCCATTATTTTAGTCATTATTTTTAGATCATTATTGATCAGGGATATGGTTCTATAATTGTTCACTTCACCTGGATCTTTGTCTGGTTTTGGGATGACGGTTATGAACGCGGTGTTCAACTGTGTGTCCAGGGGGTCTCCTTTGGATTTAGCATTAATGAATTTTGCCAAGTGTGGCGCTATTGTGTGAGCAAATGCTTTGTAGTAGGGGATAGAGAACCTGTCGAGGCCGACGTTTTCTTTAGGTTTTTAATTACCTCCAACACCTCTTCCGTAGTAACGGGAGCTTTGAACCTGTCTCTATGGTCCGCTGATAAAGTTGGGATAGGTAGATTCTGGAGGAATCTAGGAAGATCCAGGGTCCTTTTGTCCCGCTGTCCACTATATAGGTCAGTGTAGAACTTGTGAAAGGCCTCCATGATGCTAAGGGAGTTTGCCGTGGGTGGTTTTCCTGCTATTTTTATTTTGGGGAAAGTGTGTGTTCGGGTGCGCAGTGTAAGTCTGGAAGCCAAGAGGGACCCTGGTTTGTCCCTTTGATGATAGTATTTCACCCCTTGCCACCTAATACTTTTTTCTGCATTAGCTGTTAGAGCTAGGTTCAGTTCTAAGCGGGCTGAGTCTAGGTGGGATGTGGGGAATCGACCAGGGTCTCTCTTATGTTCCAGACGGAGAGAAAGGAAGTTCTTTTCCAGCTTCTCAATGTCTGCCCGTTTAGCCCTTTTTTGTTGGGATGCGATTTGCATGATTTTGCGTCTAATAGTGGCTTTATGCACCGCCCATAGTGTTTCTGCTGAAATGCCGTTCATTAAGAAATATTTGGAGATGGCCTTTTCAATTTTGGATTTCCTGATGGGGTCTGAGAGGATTGCTTCATTTAATCTCCAGTAGAGGAATTTAAAATGAGGAGCTTGGTTATTTAGCGCAATACTGATTATGGAATGATCTGACCAGACCGTGTCCGTAATTTGTGCTTTATTAACAGAGGGAATGAGGGCATTAGAGACCAAAAGATGATTGATTCTAGCATAGGAATGGTGTGCATGTGAAAAGTGCGTATAATCATTTTTGATGGGGTTCAGTTCTATCCAGATGTCCATGACGCCCTGCAGATAAATAATTTTAGCAATTTTTGAACTGCTCCTGGTTGGGTGAATAATTTGTGCATGAGGGGGCTTTGACTTATCTAGGCCTTGATCGGAGTCCCCTCCCAGGATTATAGAACCTTCTAACTGGGGGCCCAAGGTCTTGAAGAGTTTATGGAAGAAGTTCAGTTGGCCTGAGTTTGGGGCATAATATGACACTAGTTTGGGGCATAATATGACACTAAGGAGTAAAGATGGTCATCTATTGTGCCTTTGATTAGGATAAATCTACCCTTGGGGTCCCTCTGTTCTGACTTAAGTGAGAACCTGTAGTTCCTTGAAATGAGAACAGCCACCCCTCTAGTTTTGTCTTATGCTCTGGATAAGAAAAACAGGGATAACTTAGCATGGATAAATGTAGGCTTGTACCGGATCAGAAAGTGTGTTTCCTGAAGAAAGAGGATATCTATCTTGTGGG
Source organism: Lithobates clamitans (assembly GCA_037952925.1). Lineage (NCBI taxonomy): Eukaryota > Metazoa > Chordata > Amphibia > Anura > Ranidae > Lithobates > Lithobates clamitans. The sequence goes on from JBBGZY010000088.1 coordinate 342,014, forward strand.
ATTTTTATGTAGTCTACAACCTTTCTGCATTTGGTGGGTGAGTTTAATCCCTGGGCGTTATGGGTTGTCACTCTCTACGGAGTTGCAGGAGGGTCATTACTAGCCATGGAGCTGGAGGGTCGGGCCTATCCCCAATTTACTGTCACTTACCTGTGAGAAGCCTCGATTCTGGTTTCGGTGTCTTGTGCTGAGTGAGTTCGGCACCCATCGGTGGCTGGGCTGGCTGGGCTGGCTGCCGGAGGTCTAGCGGCTGGCTGAAAGAAAGAGAGGGGTGAGCAAGGAGGAAAAAAAAAGAAGGTAGGGTTGGGGTCTTAGGTCCACTAAGGGCCTGCGTAAGCAGCAGGAAGACTCAAAAACAAAACACACATGTCCACGCCCTTCATAAAGGATGGAAACCTAACCAAGGGAAAAGGTATCACCAAGTTCATGGGTTAGGGGGAGGTGTGGCATAATTGCCCCAGCCGCGGCGCACCTTAAATGTAACTGCAAATAATGAACAACATTATAATTTGGGGAATCAATAGGTCCCGGAAGCACCTCCCCGAGGGGCTCACCCCACTTCCACCAAAGAAGGGGGCCCGAGTCCCCCAAGGACGCACCACAGGGAAGTGGGTCCTCATCTAAAAACAGATCAATTGATCAGTTTATATATAGGACGGCTTTATGAAAAAAGAAAGGATGTCCATGTAAGCAAGCTTGAACTCGGAGAAGACAACTTTGTGAACTTGGGAAGCTTCTTGAACAGGAAAAAGAGAGAAGCAATAAAAAAATTTTTTTCCAAGAAAAAAGTCATTCGGGTAGTGAGTAGGGGCTACCTGCCCCAACGCCTCCCGAATCTTGGCAGGTAGTAAAGAAAGGAAGTCCTTTCAAACTGTTGCCATGGGGCTTGACTCAGAGTGTCAGGGTGGTCTAGTGTCCTTGGATCATTTGAATTTAGGTTTGTCCCATACACTCGTTAGAGGGCTCGCGGTAGAAGGGTGCTTGGCAGATCCAGCAGTGGAGTTGGCAAGGTTCATCGCTGCTTCTTGCGAGATGAGACATAGATCCAGTAGGAGTCGTTCCCCTTCTTGGAAGCTGTGGAAGGAGTGTGTCTTGCCCTTGAAGTCAAACTTCAGTGCAAAGGGGAAGGCCCACCTGTATTTTATGTTGCGTTGACCATTAGTAGGGGTTTCAAAGATCTCCTTTTTTGTATCGTGGTCGGCGAGATGTCTGCAAAAACTTGAATGGCGTGCCCCCGGCAGGTTAGGGGGGATTGGTATCGACACAGCTTCATCACCTCTTCCTTCACTGAAAAGTAGTGGGGTTTCACCACAATGTCCCTACAGGAGCCATCTTTTCTGGGGGCTTCCAGAGTTCTGTGTGCTCGATTGATCTCCAGTTTATGAGGAGGAATGTTGGGGATCAACTGTCAGAGGAAGTCCTGCACCACAGACATGGTGTCGGTGATTGATTCAGGGAGACCACTGATTCTAAACTTTTCTCTTTCGGACCTGTTTTCCAGGTCGTCAATCCAGGATAATGGTGTATCCAATTGATCTTGGAGGACCAGGATGTTATCAGAATTCTGGATATTTTTTGAGATTTTGGGATTGTCTCGGATTTATGCTCTATAGCTTCCATCCTTGTGCCTAGGATCTGGAAGTCCTCCCTTATGCCCCCAGTTATTTTGGCCACAGTTTGAGCTAAGCCCCTGTATAGTAATGCTGACAGCTGTGAGAAGAGGTCCGGGGCTGAAAGTATTGAGCGAGGGGTAATGACTGACAGGGTAGACCTGTCTGTGGTGTGAATTGAAGCAGGCCCAAGGGGAGAGTCCAGGAGCTCCTCCATGGAGTGCTCAATAAGGGATTCCGTGGAGGTGGGAAGTGAGCCACGTTCAGGAGGGTACTCACGGGGGTCCAAGGAGTGTGGATGGGGGTTGCTGGAGGAAAGGATTGCCTGGCTCCAGGGGATTTCTCTGCACTTGGCGCATGTGGCTGCATGGCGCCCACCATCTTGGATTCAGCCCGCTCACCTGCTGCCCTAAACTGAGGTCTCTTCTGTCTTTCCTTTGAATGGTTCCGGTATCACAGGTCTCGGGACCACGTGTCCCCCGCCAGGTGCTTCGGGTGTCTGTGGCAGCACGGAGCTCCTGGCTTAAGCGGCCATCTTGGAGCCATCTGCGCATGTGTATATATATATATATATATATATATATATATATATATATATATATATATATATATATATATATATATATATACACATATGGGAAAGTCTCCACCTCCCCATTCATTAATTCATCAATCAATTATACAATATGATTACTGACAATTAACTGGCAGGTGTGATGCTGAGGAGAAGATTGGAGAAATACATCAATCCCAGTGTAAAAGATAAAAACATGAAAAGACAGGAAAATGCAGAAGAGATAGTAAACGTGTATAAATGTTAAAGACTGCATAAATATGTGCATGTCTATCAAAAAATGTATTTAAGAAAAAGGTCCACATCGTAATGGTAATTCACACCTAGAGGTATTCTAATTTGGAGGTTAAATATCTACCACACCTCCTGCTCAAGCAGCTTGCAGTGGATATCTCCTCCTCATGGAGACAGTGTAACTCTTTCTAGATCCAAAAAAGCAAAAGGTGCCATGTTGCCACAATGAACAAATTTAAAGTGCTTAGATACATTAGACAAGTTTTTGTCATTACTGTATGAGGCGCCATGGAAATGTTCAATGATCCTGGTTCTGAAAGGTCTCGATGTGCACCGTTTGCATTCCACAGGATAAACAACATTGTTGCTGCCACAAATGAAAAAGTCCTGAATCATTAAATTATTTCCCAGTAGTGCAAGAAATAACTACAGGTTTGAATATCTGCGGTAGGGATGAGCTTCACGTTCGAGTCAAACCCAAGTTCGACTCGAACATCATCTGTTCGATCGTTCGCCGAAGTGTGAACGATATGGGCCGTTCGCGCCAAATTCGTGTGGTGCGTCACGGCCCATAATTCACTGCGGCATCGCAGTGCATTGCTGGCTGATGATTGGCCAAGAATGCACTATGACCCACATGCTTGGCCAATCACAGCGCGGTCAGTAGAGAGAGCTGTAATTGGCCAAACCAGGGTGGCTTTGGCCAATTATGGCTCAGGGCACGGCGGCCCTGTGTAGTGTGTTCAGGCGTGCTTAGAGCGAGAGAGAGAGAGACAGTGTCATTTCATTTGAGTTAGCTAGATTAGGCAGGACAGTCAGTGAGTTAGCTGCACTTACAGTGTATTGTGTATATATATGCATCCCAGGTGTTGTATATATATATATATATATATATATACACTGTATTCAGTTTAGCTAGATTCGTTCCTGTTATCTTCCTACTGACAGGCAGGCTTGTCTTGTTACAGTATTTACAGCTACCTGAAGAAAATTGCTGGTGTTCTTTTGATTCTATTAGTACCACAGTCAGACAGCTAGACTATTTACAGTTAGTGTAGTGCATCCTCCTCACAGTGTTCAGTTAAAGCTACAAGCTAGTTTAGTGTCACCTCTGCACAGTGTTCAGCTAAAACTCCAAGTTAGTGTAGTCCGTCCTCCTCACAGTGTTCAGCTAAAGCTACAAGTTAGTTTAGTGTGACCTCTGCACAGTGTTAAGCTAAAGCTACAGGTTAGTGCAGTGTGACCTCTGCACAGTGTTCAGCTAAAGCTACAAGTTAGTGTAGTGTGTCCTCTGAACAGTGTTCAGCTAAAACTACAAGTTAGTGTAGTGCGACCTCTGCACAGTGTTCAGCTAAAGCTACAAGTTTGTGTAGTGCGTCCTCTGAACAGTGTTCAGCTAAAACTACAAGTCAGTGTAGTGCAACCTCTGCACAGTGTTCAGCTAAAGCTACAAGTTAGTGTAGTGCGTCCTCTGAACAGTGTTCAGCTAAAACTACAAGTTAGTGTAGTGCGACCTCTGCACAGTGTTCAGCTAAAGCTACAAGTTAGTGTAGTGTGTCCTCTGAACAGTGTTCAGCTAAAGCTACAAGTTAGTTTATTTAAATATTTTTATTAAATTTTTGAGTAGAGAGTGTTTTACAATCATGTAAAAACAAACAATGAAACCATAATAAGCTACAGTGTAATATCATGTCAAATACATCGTGGGAAGGCACTGTGAGGGTAGCAATACTTGTTTTTGATCGTTATACTTACACATTAATTAGAACTGAATATCTGTACTTCTAGAACAGTTATAAAGAAACAATGTTATATCTAAGAGTAGAGAGCTTGTTCTGGAGCTCGAGCCTCTCCGACAGAGCCCCCCTGCTACCCTATCACTCGAGGTAGAACAACCGGGTTGCCACGCACACTCCACCCCAATGGGAACTTTCTGTAGAAGTGTGCATGGAACCCCCTGAGTCAAATCCCCAGATCCTAGAATCAGTTGTATGGAAACATGCGGGGGGCCATACAGGAGGGGCCCTTATGTACACGAAACCTTCCGTAGTGGGAAGTATAAACAACATTTTCAAAAATAAATGATGACCCTCCGGTGGGCGAGTGAGGTCCACCGGGGAATTCCTTTAGTCAAAGAATTCAAAGTCCTGCATGGGAACTGAGAAAAGAAGACAAGAGAGTCCTAAAGAGGGGTGAAAATAAACTTAGGAAACGGAAAAGAGGAGCAGGAGAGGGGGGGTGGATTAAAGTGAGTTAAGTCCAGAGGAGAGGGTGGGGAGGGAACCTCCTCCTGTCATACCTGGTATGAGGTTAATGTTCTGAAATGTAGCCCACGGTTCCCAGGTGGACATAAACCCCCCACTTTGTCATTAAGTTTAGCCACGAGATGCTCTTGAGTCATAATCCATGATATTTTATTAGTACAGCTCCTGAAGGATACTGTTGGTTTTTTCCAACTTTTAGCTAAGGTGATTTTAGCTCCTAATAAAATAAAAAATGAGAGGCTTTGAGCTTGTTTTGACAACCCCGGTATATGTTGATTGAGAAGAGCAAAATGAACATTGGGGTGCACTGGTAATTTAAATAAGGTCCTAATAATGTTGAAAATTTTCCTCCAGAAGGATCTAATTCAGGGACAAGTCCACCAGATATGTAGCACTGAACCCTCCAGCTCACATCCCCTGAAACATAAGGGGGATGTTCCCTAGAACATCGCCGCCAGTCTGGCTGGAACGTAATACCACCTAGATATGACCTTTATGCTGGCTTCTATGAGAGATATATTGCATATACCTTTAAAGGAGCGAATCCAATATTTATACCAATCTAACGATGTCCTCGTCTGGCCGGTATCCTCCTCCCAGGACCAGTGTAGACTGGTTTGTCCGATTTTGTCATTAGTGCAGAATAGATCAAGGAGATGCCCCCTTTTTGGTCCTGGATATTTGCACACCAGTGTTCGTAAGGAGTGATGGATAAAGAGTTTAAATTGTTGCGCCAGATTGAGTGAAGGAAATGTGAGATTTGTGTAAACCTGAATTTCTCGGAATCCGGCATATCGAGAGTGTTCTGGCAGTAATTTAGGGTAATTGGACCTGTTGGAGTGAAAAAGTGTCCTATGCGATAGAGTCCTTTATCCGTCCACCATTTGAATGCTTTTATATTTACTCCCCGAGGGAATTCAGAATTATGGAAAATGTGTGCAAGGGGTTTCATTGGAGAAGCCAGAGAAGACTGCTTGAGTAATCTTGTGCTGAGAGAAATGGAATGAGATAGAGTGGGGTACATGATTGCTGGTCTGACTTTGGGGTCGCACCACAAGAGATAGTCTAAGGTGTGAAGAGGCGTCACTCTTCTCTCGATAGCGAGCCAATCTGGTTTTGGACCCTGGGAAAATAACATGGACAATTGAGCCATTTGTGCCGCTTGATAATATGCCCAAAGATCTGGTAATCCCAATCCGCCCTGGGATTGTAGACGTAATAGGATACTGGACGGGCATCTATATCCTCTCCTACCCCAGACAAAGCTTATTATTTCCGACTGTAATTTTCGCAGGAAGTTTTTCTTGATTGGGATAGGAAGGGAGCGGAACAGGTACAGGAGTCGCGGGAGAAGTGTCATTTTAACCGCGTGGACCCTTCCCAGCCAGGATAGACCACACTTTGCCCATTTATCTAGGTCCCCCCTGCATTTACTGAACATGGGTGTATAATTTGCTTTGAACAGATCACCGATGTCCGCTATGAGGTTGACTCCCAAATATCGAATGGATTTCGGGGCCCAAGGGAAGTCAAAAGTGCTTGTGAGTTGAGGGAGAATACTGGCCGGAACCAAAACGTTTAGTGCCGTGGATTTGCTCATATTGACCTTTAAGCCTGATACCGCGCTAAATGCATTAAGGGTTTTGTATATTTCCGGAACGGAGATGAGAGGGGAAGTGACATATATCATAAGGTCGTCTGCATAGAGGGAGCATTTGTGTTCCTGTTCTCCACACAGTACCCCCTTAATGTCTGGGTTTGTCCTAATAGCTATGGCTAGGGTTTCAATCGCTATCGCAAAAAGGAGAGGGGAAAGGGGACACCCTTGTCTAGTGCCCCTGCCTATGGGGAACGAGGTGGAGTACCTGCCCATCAAGCGAACCTGCGCCGACGGATGTGAGTACAGGGATCGAATCAGATTCAGACAATTTGGACCAAAGCCCCATTTAAGTAGAGTATTAAATAGGTATTTCCAGTCTATGGAATCAAAAGCCTTATGTAGGTCAATTGATAAAAGAAAACCAGATGGGGTGGACTTCCATCCCAGTGGGACTTCAACAGTGAGATAATGTCAATTGTCCGTCTGATCTGATCCATTCCCTGTCGGCTAGGGATAAACCCCACCTGATCCCTATGAATGTATGAGGAGATAAAGCTTGATAACCTGTTTGCCATAATTTTTGTTAAAATCTTAATGTCATTATTGATTAATGATATTGGGCGATAATTACCCACCTCACTGGGGTCTTTCTCTGGTTTAGGGATCATGGAAATATAGGCTGTATTTAAATCTGAACATAATGGGGTACCCTTTCCAAGGGCATTAAAAAAATTTGAAAGGTGTGGGGCTAGAGTAGGCGCAAATTTTTTATAGTATCCCGTGGAAAAACCATCCGGTCCCGGGGCGGAGCCTAGTTTCAAAGATTTGATTGTATCTAAGACTTCTGTCTGGGAGAAGGGGCTCTCCATCAGATCGCTATGCTCTTTCGAGATGGATGGTAAGCCTATGGAATTCAGGAATTCCTGTTGTGTTTTAGTTATATGTGGTGGGTGAGGCTGATATAATTCGGCATAGTGTTGGAGGAAAGCCTCCATTATTTTAACGGGGTTCTGAGATAGATCCCCGGACTGTACTTTAATTTTGGGGAATGCTAGAGATCTGGGTTTGGGGCTAAGCTTAATTGCCAGTTTGGAGCCTATTTTGTCTTTTTGGGAGTATAATTTGGCCCCCGACCATCTAAGTTGTTTCTCTGCTGATGTAGTGAGATTCATGTTCAACTGTACTCGAGCCTTATCTAGTTTGTCTAACAATTCAGGGGACGGATTTAATTTGTGAGCTCTTAAGAGTGCCTGGAATTCTGCTGTGAGTTTCCGCTTTATGTTCTGACCGTAACTGGGATGTAATTTGAATTATTTTCCCCCTTATCACTGTTTTGTGCGCCGCCCAGACAGTCTCGGGGGAGACCTCGTTCGTGACGTTTATGTCAAAATATTCCTTAATGGCTCCCTCTATGATGGAACATTGTATGGGGTCACTTAAGATGGATTCCTGTAATCTCCATCTCGGGGAGTTAGACCGTTCCGAGGCTCTTTGAGTTATTAGGGTGACCATTGAGTGGTCCGACATGGGAGTGTCCATGATCTTGGATTTTAGGACCAGCAGGATCGTGTGTGTCAAAATTGAAAACTCAAACCAGCGCGCCCTTCTTGAGTTCCCACCACTGCGCTCAATGCCAGATAGAGGAGTGTAACCCCCTATAAAGGATGTGCGAAAACAATGTGTGTAAAACAAACTAATGGAGTGAATCCAGAGCTGCCACTTATTATATGACCAGTGCAAAAACTTCCTATTGGTTCCAAGAGCCCAAAATGCGACCCCTGTGAATCAATATAAGCGGCGCTAAATGACAGTGATTAAACCATCCAAAAAAGGGGAATCTAATACATCTATCTAAGACAAGAAAAATAAAATATAATAAAAATGAAAAATTGCATGTGATAAACTTATATAAAACACTGTACAATATACCAGTGAAAATTCAAACAGTGTATGTGAAGGTGTATCATACACCCGGCAATATCAATTGCAAACAAATAAAAAGGTGAGACCAGGTAGTATAGTCCATATAAAGTCCATAGACAGACCACCGTGCAGAAAATGTGATATATCTGGAAAACGTCCACCAATCCACTTAGTGTCAGTGCCTCCACTCCCCTTGAATTCAACACTCACCGACTCAAAATGCCTCACACTCTCGTGTTTTGGCAAGAAAGCATGGGTGTGTAGTTGGTCAGCTGAGGATGTGGGCTTCCGAACTCCTTATTATCCCAGTGTCACCTCAATGCATAGAAAGACTCAACATAGTGTGATACCGTAAAGCATATAAAATTTATTAAACTTAAAATCTTCAAACATTAAACTCACAAAGAAACTCTTGAATCCAGCCAAATGACACCCTCTCAATGACGCTCTGTTAGTGTGGATCTCCTGCTAGCCTGCAAGCCCGAGACGCAGCTCCTCTAACGTCTTCAAAGGCTCTCGCCGGTATCCGGAGATGCACCGTCCCGTCCCGTCCCTTACTGTCTGTTAGTGATGGATTCCGTACAGCCACGCCCCGACATGTTTCGTCACACTTGACTTCCTCATGGGATTGGCTGTACGGTACGGCACCTCCCATTCTTATGCCCCACACGTCTATCGACGTAACAGTATGCAAATCTCCCTTCACGTTCCCAAGTGTCCCCGCAATCCTCAACGCAGCAGCGCTGGGCCGATCACATTCTTCAGAGGGCACTTATATTGCAAAATATCCCACAGAATGTCGGAATAAGTATAGCTAACCATGATAGATGTACTGGGTTACAAATAAAGATCACAAAAGAAACTTAAAGCACTATTCCTGAGATCATGGTTAACACTATGTGTTCATCGTAATTTTAGAACATACCCCACTTGCTAGTATAAAGATTCATCCAGAGGCATTATATTTCAGACGTTCAACCTAACATACTATATTAAATGATCAATCAGTGCAGCCCATACAGTGCCCAATCAGAGTCATGAGTGGGCTCTCTCCCCAAACTACCCCCCATCATTCCTAAAATGAACTGAAAGTAAAATTGTGATGGTGAGTTCTTCTATAAATTAAAAAACGTGTGATGTATATAGTGGCTAAAAAATATATATTGTGCACTTAGTGAATCTCTGTAAAATTGTTTAGGGTATCTCTACACTATTAAATAGTGTCAGAGCCCTCTAGTGGTGAAAAAGAAAAAGACTCCTTGGTTTTCTCTCTCAAAAGCCAAAGATTAAACCGCACAATTACCGCCCATTGTATAAGTGTAGTTCACTCTCCCTCCTACTGTGTTAAATCAGTGTATGCATGATGCCCATGCAATAGACAAATAACAAACATTCATGATTCAATGCCTCAATTCATGATGGGATTAAAGTAAAGAAATGAAAAAATGAAAAAAATTAAATGGAAAAAATGTGAAAAATATATATAGTATAAGAGGTTGTCTCTATAGGTACAAAATCTAGAAATCATTAATGAAGCAGTTCAAATCTACTTCAATATTCAAGCCCCTGGGGGCAAGGCTTTTCAAACGATATATCCATAGGGTTTCCCTTTGTGAGAGGTCCCTAACCCTATTGGACCCTCTCCAAGATGGATATACGCAGTCTAATCCACAGGATTGTACTAAGGAGGGATCTCGGTGGTGTTTCTCTCTAAAGTGTAAAGATACACTATGGTTTTTGAAGCCATTTTTGATGTTCGTGAGATGTTCAGAAATTCGGACTCGGAGTAATCGTTTCGTTCGTCCTACATACAGTAGCCCGCATGGGCACCATAGAAGGTAGACGACATGTGAGGAATTGCATGAAATATATTCCTTAATTTCAAAAGTTTCCTGGTCTGTGCTCATGACAGAAGTCATTCCCCTGTTGGAGACCCTTACAGTTTTGCAACACACACACTTCCTACATGGGAAAAAACCTTGTAGATTGATCCTTAAAGTCTGTTGTCCTGGTGGGTCCAAAATCTTTCTTACCACTTTATCCCGAAAATTTGGGGCTCGTCTGTAGACGAATTTAGGTGATGAGGGTAAGATTTGGCCCAGATGTCTGTCACGAGCTAGAATGTGCCAATGTTTCCTAAATATAGTCTCAATGTCCCTATACTGAAAATGGAAGCCTGTAATGAACCTGATTTGATGTTGGGTACTCCCACCTGGTGGGTGTCCTCTCCCAAAGCACTGTTCTCTGGGTGTAAGTGCTACCTCCTGTATTGTGTGATCCAATGTCTGTTCACGGTAACCCTTCTGTAAGAATTTATCCTTTAATATTTTAACTTGGGTGTAGTAGTCCTCCAATTCAGTACAATTTCTTCGTACCCTAAGTATTTGACCTTTCGGTATATTACGGATCCAGGTGGGGTGGTGTCCACTAGTGATGGTCAAATAACTATTGCGATCCGTAGGCTTGAAATAGATTTTTGTCTTTAAACCATTAGCATTCCTTTCTATGGTTACATCTAGAAAGTGGACCAAAGTGTCGCTAATATGGTAATCTAATTTAATGCCATTAGAGTTGTCGTTCAGATGCTTTAAAAAATCCATCGCTGAATCTTTTGATCCTTCCCAGATGAACATCAGATCATCTATAAAGCGACGATAGAACTTCAACTGGGGTCTATGGGTACTAAATACCCGCTTGTCCTCCCACTCGGCCATGAACAGGTTGGCGAGGCTGGGAGCGTATTTAGCTCCCATAGCCACGCCAACCTGTTGTGAAAAGAAAAAACCGTGGTACCAAAAATAATTGTGGGACATGCAAAAGTCCAGAGCATGTCCCAAAAAACGCTTTTGCATATGGGGGATTTCATCCCTCTTGCTAAGTGCCCAATTCAGTGCCAGCAATGCATCCTCATGTTGTATGATGGTATATAATGAGGACACATCAGCCGTTACCAAATAAGTCTCTCCTTCAGGGTTGATGGCCACTTCCCTCAAGAGTTGCAACAGGTCTGATGTGTCCTTCAAATATGCTTTAGTGGTAAGGACACTAGGCTGCAAAAATCTGTCTAAATACTCTCCCAAGCGTGCCGTGACAGAGCCTATCCCGTTCACAATTGGGCGGGCAGGGGGTGTTTGCACGTTCTTGTGGATTTTCGGTAGTGTGTAAATGATTGGTATCCTGCACACTGAGGGCACCAAATAGCGCTTCTCCTTAGCGCTCAAAACGCCAACTTGGTGCCCCCATTCTACCAACGCACTCAATTGTGTTCTATACGCTTCCGTTGGGTCCACCCCTAGTTTCCTGTATGTAATTCTATCCCCCAAGAGTTCCATGAGCTGATGGTGATAGAAATCTTTATTCATTAAGACCACCCCACCCCCCTTATCCGCCGGGCGGATGATGATATTTTTCTTGTCTTCCAAAGATTTCAAACCATCCTTGATATAACTCGGATTTACCATTTTCTTAACAGGGAGCTCCTCGATGTCTTTCAACACCAAGTGCTTGAATACCTCTATGAAGTGATTGTTCGATAGTTGCGGGTTGAAAATTGACCTGTTCTTTAGGCCACTGTCAATTCTCTGTTCTCGTATATTCGCCCTGATCCCTGACTCCACAGGGTGGCTGAGAAAATATTTTTTTAAATTAAGTGTTCTGATAAATTTATGTGTGTCAATGTAAGTTTCAAACTTGTTCATCACTCTCCTGGGGGCACATTTAAGACCAGTTTGTAATATATTTAATTCCTTCTCATTTAACTTGGCCTCACTCAGATTGTATATACCCGTGTCTACACATCCCTTGGCCTTTTCCTTGGGTTGTCTGCGTCTGCCTGCCCGGCATCCCCTTCTCCTCTTTGATAAGGGGTGAACTCTCGAATTGGGTAATGTGGGGGCCCAGTGACATTGCCTCCCCTGTGTTCTCCTGGATGTATGTTCCTCCTTGGTGTTCCACCCCCCCTCCCCCCCTCCCCCGTTGTCCTAAAAAAGGTTCCTGTTGATGTTGTGTTCTATATTCTTCGTCCATTAATGGTTGATACCTATTATACAATGGTACATGATAATTGGGTTCAGGAGGAGGATAATGATGCCATTGTTGGGGGTGATCCATGGTTCGTCCCCCCCTCCCCTTTTTTGTTGATATGAGTGGGGTGAGGAGTAACCATGCTGTTGTGGATACCCCCCATTGTTAGGTCTGGTTGGACCTACTGGTTGATAGTAATCATTATGACGATAATCCCTGTTACCTGGGGTATTGCCATTCCGATTGAGGTTGGGGCCTGATGTGCCTCTATTGTTAGTGCCCCTAGGGGGTGCATCTTTAGTTTGGTGAGTTTGTGCAGTGGTCCTGACGGGCTCTCCCTCTTTAATGAAACTGTCAGTCTAGGTGTTTTCAGTATTAGAGTTCTGCCAGGCATAGACCTTATTGGTCTTAAAGTCATTGGAGTCCCTATTATATTTTTTCACTTTTTTCTTTTGGGTTTCTCGATCTATTTTTTCTAATTTCTTTTGCATGTTGGTGTTAAAGTCTTTCATCTGATTGGACTCCTTGATTGGTTCCAACTTACTCTGCAAAGCATTAATTTTCTCTTTAATTTTACTAAGCTTGATCTGTTTTCTCTTTAAAACAAGGGTTTGTAATTCCCTTCCTACTTTGTTAAAAAATTCAAACCACTCATCCATGAACACCTGTTCGTTGAGCCCATCCTGGGGTGCTACTTCCCATCTTAGGCTTCGGAAGATGAGATTTTCCCTTAGGTAATGTTCAAATGTGAAGACATCCCACCATGTTTTAATCTGCTTTTCCAGCAGATGATCTAAATTTTTTAAAATACTCGTGTAGTCTTCCTCACAGTCGGTCATTTCATGACTAGTGGAGAAGACAAATTCGGGGTTCATTTGTCTGTTAGATAAAAAATTAATGGCATCCATAGCTGCAGATGGTTAAAAAAGTATATTATGTCAAAATTGAAAACTCAAACCAGCGCGCCCTTCTTGAGTTCCCACCACTGCGCTCAATGCCAGATAGAGGAGTGTAACCCCCTATAAAGGATGTGCGAAAACAATGTGTGTAAAACAAACTAATGGAGTGAATCCAGAGCTGCCACTTATTATATGACCAGTGCAAAAACTTCCTATTGGTTCCAAGAGCCCAAAATGCGACCCCTGTGATTCAATCTAAACGGCGCTAAATGACAGTGATTAAACCATCCAAAAAAGGGGAATCTAATACATCTATCTAAGACAAGAAAAATATAATAAAAATGAAAAATTGCATGTGATAAACTTATATAAAACACTGTACAATATACCAGTGAAAATTCAAACAGTGTATGTGAAGGTGTATCATACACCCGGCAATATCAATTGCAAACAAATAAAAAGGTGAGACCAGGTAGTATAGTCCACATAAAGTCCATAGACAGACCACCGTGCAGAAAATGTGATATATCTGGAAAACGTCCACCAATCCACTTAGTGTCAGTGCCTCCACTCCCCTTGAATTCAACACTCACCGACTCAAAATGCCTCACACTCTCGTGTTTTGGCAAGAAAGCATGGGTGTGTAGTTGGTCAGCTGAGGATGTGGGCTTCCGAACTCCTTATTATCCCAGTGTCACCTCAATGCATAGAAAGACTCAACATAGTGTGATACCGTAAAGCATATAAAATTTATTAAACTTAAAATCTTCAAACATTAAACTCACAAAGAAACTCTTGAATCCAGCCAAATGACACCCTCTCAATGACGCTCTGTTAGTGTGGATCTCCTGTTAGCCTGCAAGCCCGAGACGCAGCTCCTCTAACGTCTTCAAAGGCTCTCGCCGGTATCCGGAGATGCACCGTCCCGTCCCGTCCCTTACTGTCTGTTAGTGATGGATGCCGTACAGCCATGCCCCGACATCTTTCGTCACACTTGACTTCCTCATGGGATTGGCTGTACGGTACGGCACCTCCCATTCTTATGCCCCACGCGTCTATCGACGTAACAGTATGCAAATCTCCCTTCACGTTCCCAAGTGTCCCCGCAATCCTCAACGCAGCAGCGCTGGGCCGATCACATTCTTCAGAGGGCACTTATATTGCAAAATATCCCACAGAATGTCGGAATAAGTATAGCTAACCATGATAGATGTACTGGGTTACAAATAAAGATCACAAAAGAAACTTAAAGCACTATTCCTGAGATCATGGTTAACACTATGTGTTCATCGTAATTTTAGAACATACCCCACTTGCTAGTATAAAGATTCATCCAGAGGCATTATATTTCAGACGTTCAACCTAACATACTATATTAAATGATCAATCAGTGCAGCCCATACAGTGCCCAATCAGAGTCATGAGTGGGCTCTCTCCCCAAACTACCCCCCATCATTCCTAAAATGAACTGAAAGTAAAATTGTGATGGTGAGTTCTTCTATAAATTAAAAAACGTGTGATGTATATAGTGGCTAAAAAATATATATTGTGCACTTAGTGAATCTCTGTAAAATTGTTTAGGGTATCTCTACACTATTAAATAGTGTCAGAGCCCTCTAGTGGTGAAAAAGAAAAAGACTCCTTGGTTTTCTCTCTCAAAAGCCAAAGATTAAACCGCACAATTACCGCCCATTGTATAAGTGTAGTTCACTCTCCCTCCTACTGTGTTAAATCAGTGTATGCATGATGCCCATGCAATAGACAAATAACAAACATTCATGATTCAATGCCTCAATTCATGATGGGATTAAAGTAAAGAAATGAAAAAATGAAAAAAATTAAATGGAAAAAATGTGAAAAATATATATAGTATAAGAGGTTGTCTCTATAGGTACAAAATCTAGAAATCATTAATGAAGCAGTTCAAATCTACTTCAATATTCAAGCCCCTGGGGGCAAGGCTTTTCAAACGATATATCCATAGGGTTTCCCTTTGTGAGAGGTCCCTAACCCTATTGGACCCTCTCCAAGATGGATATACGCAGTCTAATCCACAGGATTGTACTAAGGAGGGATCTCGGTGGTGTTTCTCTCTAAAGTGAAAAGATACACTATGGTTTTTGAAGCCATTTTTGATGTTCGTGAGATGTTCAGAAATTCGGACTCGGAGTAATCGTTTCGTTCGTCCTACATACAGTAGCCCGCATGGGCACCATAGAAGGTAGACGACATGTGAGGAATTGCATGAAATATATTCCTTAATTTCAAAAGTTTCCTGGTCTGTGCTCATGACAGAAGTCATTCCCCTGTTGGAGACCCTTACAGTTTTGCAACACACACACTTCCTACATGGGAAAAAACCTTGTAGATTGATCCTTAAAGTCTGTTGTCCTGGTGGGTCCAAAATCTTTCTTACCACTTTATCCCGAAAATTTGGGGCTCGTCTGTAGACGAATTTAGGTGATGAGGGTAAGATTTGGCCCAGATGTCTGTCACGAGCTAGAATGTGCCAATGTTTCCTAAATATAGTCTCAATGTCCCTATACTGAAAATGGAAGCCTGTAATGAACCTGATTTGATGTTGGGTACTCCCACCTGGTGGGTGTCCTCTCCCAAAGCACTGTTCTCTGGGTGTAAGTGCTACCTCCTGTATTGTGTGATCCAATGTCTGTTCACGGTAACCCTTCTGTAAGAATTTATCCTTTAATATTTTAACTTGGGTGTAGTAGTCCTCCAATTCAGTACAATTTCTTCGTACCCTAAGTATTTGACCTTTCGGTATATTACGGATCCAGGTGGGGTGGTGTCCACTAGTGATGGTCAAATAACTATTGCGATCCGTAGGCTTGAAATAGATTTTTGTCTTTAAACCATTAGCATTCCTTTCTATGGTTACATCTAGAAAGTGGACCAAAGTGTCGCTAATATGGTAATCTAATTTAATGCCATTAGAGTTGTCATTCAGATGCTTTAAAAAATCCATCGCTGAATCTTTTGATCCTTCCCAGATGAACATCAGATCATCTATAAAGCGACGATAGAACTTCAACTGGGGTCTATGGGTACTAAATACCCGCTTGTCCTCCCACTCGGCCATGAACAGGTTGGCGAGGCTGGGAGCGTATTTAGCTCCCATAGCCACGCCAACCTGTTGTGAAAAGAAAAAACCGTGGTACCAAAAATAATTGTGGGACATGCAAAAGTCCAGAGCATGTCCCAAAAAACGCTTTTGCATATGGGGGATTTCATCCCTCTTGCTAAGTGCCCAATTCAGTGCCAGCAATGCATCCTCATGTTGTATGATGGTATATAATGAGGACACATCAGCCGTTACCAAATAAGTCTCTCCTTCAGGGTTGATGGCCACTTCCCTCAAGAGTTGCAACAGGTCTGATGTGTCCTTCAAATATGCTTTAGTGGTAAGGACACTAGGCTGCAAAAATCTGTCTAAATACTCTCCCAAGCGTGCCGTGACAGAGCCTATCCCGTTCACAATTGGGCGGGCAGGGGGTGTTTGCACGTTCTTGTGGATTTTCGGTAGTGTGTAAATGATTGGTATCCTGCACACTGAGGGCACCAAATAGCGCTTCTCCTTAGCGCTCAAAACGCCAACTTGGTGCCCCCATTCTACCAACGCACTCAATTGTGTTCTATACGCTTCCGTTGGGTCCACCCCTAGTTTCCTGTATGTAATTCTATCCCCCAAGAGTTCCATGAGCTGATGGTGATAGAAATCTTTATTCATTAAGACCACCCCACCCCCCTTATCCGCCGGGCGGATGATGATATTTTTCTTGTCTTCCAAAGATTTCAAACCATCCTTGATATAACTCGGATTTACCATTTTCTTAACAGGGAGCTGTGGGCTGGTGAATATGTGGTCTATCCTGGCATAGGAACTATGGGGGGCTGAGTAATGAGTGTAGTCTTTAGAATGTTTATTCAATTCCCTCCAGATGTCTATTATGCCCTTATCATGCAGGAGTTTTGCAATTTTAGAACTTTGCTTGGACGGGCGTTTGGATGTAGGAATGCCAGAGCGTGACTTGTCCAAAGCGAAGTCGAAAGCTGTGTTGCAGTCCCCACCTATAAAAATAGTGCTTTTCAAATGTGGTTGTAGCAGGGAGTCAAAAAAGGCTTTCTGGCCCTTGTTAGGGGCGTAATATGAGACAAAGGTGTATAACACCCCATCTATTGTCCCTGAGACTAAAATGTAATGACCCAGGGGGTCCAACACAACTTCTGAGTCAGCTAAATTAACGTGTTTTGCAAAACAGATTGCAACTCCCTTTGTTTTGTTTTTGGCGGAAGCGAGGAAAAATTGTGGGAATTGATGATGAATGAAAGAGGGTTGGTAAGAGGAAGGGAAGTGAGTCTCTTATAGGAAGAGGACATCTGTGTGCATGGTCTTGTAGAGCTGAAAAAGCTTTCTACATTTTATGGGGGAGTTAAGTCCCTGTAGGTTGTGGGAAATGATCTTAAGGGTGTTCAACCCTAGAGTAGAGTTAGCCATCCAGTGGGGTCAAGTGGTGTACGCTATTATTATTTATTATTATTATACAGGATTTATATAGCGCCAACAGTTTGCGCAGCGCTTTACAACATGGGGCAGACAGTACACTTACAATACAAATCAATACAGGAGGGATCAGAGGGCCCTGCTCGTTAGAGCTTACAATCTAGAAGGGAGGGTCAAGTGGAGACAAAAGGTAATAACTGTGGGGGATGAGCTGATGGGAAAAAAAAAGTACAGTTGTTAGGTGTGGGTAGGATAGGCTTCTCTGAAGAGAAGGGTTTTCAGGGATCTTCTGAAAGCTAATAAAGTAGGAGATAAGCGGACAGATTGGGGTAAGGAGTTCCATAGGATTGGAGAGGCTTTGGAAAAGGCCTGGAGGCGAGCATGAGAGGAGGTGACAAGGGAGCTAGAGAGCAGGAGGTCTTGAGAGGAACGAAGAGAGCGAGTAGGTTGGTATTTAGAGACTAGGCAAGTGATGTAGCTTGGGGCGAAATTGTGGATGGCTTTGTACGTAGTTGTTAGAATTTTGAATTTAATTCTTTGGCCGAGTGGAAGCCAGTGGAGGGATTGACATAGAGGAGTGGCAGACACAGAGCGACAGGTAAGGTGGATGAGTCTGGCAGCGGCATTCATAATGGATTGAAGAGGTGATAGACTATGTAGAGGTAAGCCAATGAGAAGGGAGTTGCAGTAGTCAAGGCGAGAGATGACCAGCGAGTGAATTAAGAGCTTTGTTGTGTCATTGGTTAGAAAGGGGCGTATTTTGGAGATGTTGCGGAGGTTGAGGCGGCAGGATTTGGACAGTGATTGGATGTGTTGCTTGAAGGAGAGTTCAGAGTCTAGGACTACACCTAGAACTTTGGCATGTGGGGATGGGCTTATAGTTGTGCCATCGATTTTGACAGAGAGATCAGGGGAAGAGGCATAGGGGGGAGGGAAAATTAGAAGTTCGGTTTTGGCTAGATTGAGTTTAAGGAAGTGGTGAGACATCCAGACTGATATATCTGAGAGTAAATTACTGATACGTGAGGAGACAGAGGGAGTGAGCTGAGGTGTAGAGAAATAGATTTGGGTGTCATCAGCGTAGAGGTGGTATTGGAAGCCATGGGAGGCTATCAGTTGACCCAGGGAGGCAGTGTAGATTGAAAATAGTAGAGGTCCAAGAACAGAACCCTGAGGGACCCCAACAGAGAAAGGAAGAGGGGAGGAGGAAGTAGGGTTATAAGAAACGCTAAAGGTGCGGTTGGATAAGTAGGAAGAGAACCAGCGAAGTGTACAGTCACGGAGACCAAAGGCATGTAGTTTTTTGAGGAGGAGGGGGTGGTCAACCGTATCAAAGGCAGCAGAGAGATCCAGGAGTAGGAGTACAGAATAGTGTCGATTGGTTTTGGCAGTTAGTAGATCATTTGTTAGTTTTAGGAGAGCAGTTTCTGTGGAGTGTTGAGGACGAAATCCAGACTGAAGGGGATCGAGAAGGCCATTATCAGCGAGGTGGATGCTCAGTCGGTTGTAGACCAGACGTTTGAGGAGTTTGGATAAGAAGGGGAGCAAGGAGATGGGGCGTAGGTTGTTAAGATTGGATGGGTCCAGTGAGGGCTTTTTAAGTATGGGTCTGACAAGTGCATGTTTTAGAGAGTTAGGGAAGATGCCAGAAGAGAGGGAGAGATTGAAGATGTGGGTTAGAGAGTGTAGTATAGGGCCAGAGGGTGAACGTAGCATTTGTGAGGGAACAGGATCCAGAGGGCAGGTGGTAAGGTGGACATTAGCAAGTAGTTTAGCAACTTCGTCTGTAGTGGTGGGGTTGAAAGAGGGAAAAAATGATTGTGCCTATGGGCATGAGGTGTAAAATGTGGAGGGTGTCGGCACAGTAGAGATCTCAGCGCGAATAGTATCAATCTTCTGTTTGAAGTGATTGGCGATCTCCTGTGCAGTGAGTGAGTTGGCGGGTGGAGGACGAAGTAGAGAGTTGAAGGTGGAGAAGAGTTGACGGGGACAGGATGATAAGTTGCTAATGAGAGTGGTAAAATAGGTCTGCTTGGCAGAGAGGAGGCTGGAGTTGTATTTTTGGAGGGCAGATTTATATTGGTAGAAATCTCTCTGGGACTTAGTCTTACGCCACAGGCGCTCCAGAGCACGACTACGTTTTTTAAGACTTCTAGTATCATCTGTTTGCCAAGGTTGAAGGGGTCTGGGCTTGATTCTGTGTGTAGTGAGGGGGGCAAGTGAGTTCAGTGAGGCTAGAAGTGAAGCGTTGTACACAGAAGTGGCTAGGTTGGTGCAGGATAGGGGAGAGATTTTGTCGTAGAGGTTGTTGATGGCAGAGTAGAGAAGAGAAGGGTTGAGATGACGTAGGTTTCTGCGGGTAACTTTAACGTGGTTGGAGGGAGAGGAGGTGAAGGAGAGGGAGAGAGTGAAACTAATAAGGTGGTGATCAGAGAGAGGGGATGGATAGTTAGAGAGGTTGCATGGAGTGCAAAGCCGAGAGAACACGAGGTCAAGGATATTGCCTTCTGAGTGAGTTGGAGCATGTATCCACTGCTTCAGGTCAAAGGAGGATGTTAGGCTGAGAAGTTTGGCAGTGGAAGGAGTGTTAGTATTAATAGGGATGTTGAAGTCCCGAGAATGATAGTGGGGATTTCAGAAGAAAGAAAGTAGGGTAGCCAGGCAGAGAAGTCTTCAAGAAAGGTTGATACTGGTCCAGGGGACCTGTAGATCACAGCTATCCTTAGAGAAATTGGAGAGAAAAGGCGAATACAGTGTGCTTCGAAAGAGGAGAGTGACAGAGAGGGAGGTGGCTGAAGTACCTGAAAGGTGCTATGTGGGGCTAGCAGCATTCCGACACCTCCTCCCCTACGTCCGTGGGATCTGGGGGAGTGAGTCCAGAGAAGACCACCATGGGATAGGGCAGCAGAAGATGCAGTGTCGGATTCGTGGAGCCAGGTTTCGGTAATGGCGAGTAGGTTAAATGAGTTGGCAATAAAGAGGTCATGGAGAGAGGTGAGCTTGTTGCAGACAGAGCGCGAATTCCAAAGGGTACAAGAGAAAGGGAGTCTGGATTTGGGAAGAATAGAAATGGGAATTAAATTGTGTTGATTGCGGCGGCTACTGCCAGGGGGTGCAGGGTGATGGGTGCATGGGGTACAGATAAATGATGGAGGCCCAGGGTTTGGGGATATATCTTCAGAGGTTAGGAGAAGCAAGAGGGTGAGGGAGGTAATATGGGAGTGGGATTTATATGAAGTGACATGCCCCAGGGTCTTGGAGATTTTTAGTGTATGTGGATTTAGAATGAGCAGGAGTTGGTGGGTGCAGTAATAAGGACAGGACAGGAGTGAGGGTGATATATATATATGCTGTGGGGGGGAGAAGAGGGGTGAAGGAGAGATAGTTTTAGGATGGAGGACAGAGTTGTCAAAAGCAGTGGTAGAGAAAGCATGTTCCAAGGAAAAAGAGCTAAAGGAGTAAACAAGTTCACCTGATGTCTGTGTGCTGTTTTTCAAAGTGTTTATCTTGTGTCCTTTCGCTTTGTGCCTTCGCTGAAGTGCAGAGTCAGAAGTGCATTTCACTTGTAGAAATCGCCACTTTGGGAAAGAGCCAAGTTGCAAATGTGTATCCCCTGCAAATGCTTCCCCCAAGAGAAGCTTAAATATATACTGATAGGGGTAGGGTGTGGGCGGATTTCAATTAGCAATCAAGAGGTTATAAAGCTTGGCTGGTTAATAGGGCAAAATTCTTAAGTCACAAACAGACTAGCAAGAGGGCACTAAAGTTCAGAGGGCCATAATTTTAGGTAAGACAAGGGAGATAATAAAGCATTGTAATGTGGACAGGTCTACAGACAGTTAAGTAAAAATAACATACCAACATTATTAGAGACACATAAGAAAAAAAAAAAAAAAGATGGCAGTGTTTCAGTTTTTGGCTGGAGCTGTAGTAGTAGGAGCATACCAGAGATAGGAGACATAGGAGACAGATTTCACTAATGCGATTCTGGTTGGAGCTGTAGTAGTAGGAGCATACCAGAGATAGGAGACAGATTTCACTAATGCGATTCTGGTTGGAGCTGTAGTAGTAGGAGCATACCAGAGATAGGAGACAGATTTCACTAATGCGATTCTGGCTGGAGCTGTAGTAGTAGGAGCATACCAGAGATAGGAGACATAGGAGACAGATTTCACTAATGCGATTCTGGCTGGAGCTGTAGTAGTAGGAGCATACCTGTGGGAGGACAAAGATGATATTTTCAGATCAGACAGTCAGATGATGAGTGATAAGTGCAGAGTCAGAAGTGCATTTCACTTGTAGAAATCGCCACTTTGGGAAAGAGCCAAGTTGCAAATGTGTACCCCCTGCAAATAGATATATATATATAAATATAGGTCTTAACGGACAGGTGAGTGACCGGGGGATCCATGTAATTAAGCGAGCGAAAGACTGTCTTGTTAAGTCCTGGGAGGAGCAACCGAGACCGGACACTGCATCTGTGAATGTGGGGGAACAGGAAGAGGGAATGGAGGAGAAAAGAGATGAGTAATAGTAGGAGAGAAAACACAAGCGTTAGTTTATCCGTCAAAATGCTAAGTAATTGATAGCACAATAAACATTGTATATAACTTGGGGGGGATCTGGGCACCCCCCTTATCCCAGGGTAGGACGGGAGACTCCCCCCTACCCCTAACACCTGAGAGGACCGGAGAACCATTCCTGGATCTACCGGTAAGAGTACCAATAGCAAAAATTTGCCTTTGGTTCCTAGGGGAGGCGCAATGGTGCCACCTCTACCCCGCCACCTTGAAAACCAAACTATATTAGAGGAGGAAGTAAAATGGGTGTCCTCCTTGTTATAACTGTTAGAGCGAACCAATGAAAAGAAAAATAAAAGGGAGAAATAAGGTGAAGGTAAAAACCAATATTCTTAGAATCTTAACCTCGAAGGGGATGAGAAAAGGTCCCCTGTAACAAAAGCTTAAATCAAATTATTCACATACTCATTGGACCTCCTTCCTGTGAACCGTCCCCCTCCCCCAAACCCCCGGTGAGGGGCAACAGCCCAAATAAGCCGCCACCCCGAGTCCCAGAGTGCCAGGGGAATAGACCCCCTCACCCTGTGAACCGGGGCAAATGTACCCCTCCCAAGACTAGCAATAAAAATGAGACAAAGAGAAAAAGAAAAAAAAAAAGTCCCAAGTTGACCGTGATGACCAAGGCTGATCCTGAGGACCATAGTTCCGCTATGCTACGGGGATCCTGGGGTCACCCGCAATTCCGAAGGGAAGAAGTTCAAGATCAAAGTTGGGTGGTGTATCCTCAAGGGGAGGGGAAAGTATCAGAGTTCCTGTTTTGGTAAGGGCCCC
Source organism: Lithobates clamitans (assembly GCA_037952925.1). Lineage (NCBI taxonomy): Eukaryota > Metazoa > Chordata > Amphibia > Anura > Ranidae > Lithobates > Lithobates clamitans. The sequence goes on from JBBGZY010000088.1 coordinate 365,011, forward strand.
AAGAATCAGGACCCGTGAGGGGAGAAGAAATAAGTAGTGTCTATGAGTTCGAATCGGGCCTATGTAGCCAAAAGAGAGAAACCGGATCGGATCAGATCCCTGAACCTGTGACTGCTGTGACATCAAGTTGGGAAGTTTTCTTTGGATCGTTTGGAACCTTGGTTCAGCCAGGAAGGTTGTAGTGGGCTTGCTGGTGGTGGACGTTTCGTGGAAGTGGGTGTGCTTCTGCTTTGCATTTGGGATGACGGATCGTGAGAGATTAGACCCAAGTGTAGAAACAGACGTTCTCCTTCAGTGAGGGTAGAGAAGCCAAAGCTCTTATTTTTATATGCAAAGTTGAGGCGCAGGGGAAAGGACCAACGGTAAGAAATTTCTTTCTCAATTAAGCACTGTATCAACGGTTTGAGAGAGCGCCTTTTCTGAACCGTATATGGAGATAAGTCCGCAAAAATTTGAATCCTGTGGCCTAGCAACTTGAGGTCAGATGAGCCCCTGGATTTCCTGATGACCTCCTCTTTGACTGAGTAAAAATGAGGCTTCACGATTATATCGCGAGGTAGACCATCTGTACGTGGGGGTTGTAGGGCTCTGTGTGCTCTGTCAATTTCCAGCCGATGATCTGAGATGTCAGGGATAAGATCTCTTAGCAGGCGTTTGACAGCAGCATGAGTGTCCTTTTCAGTCTCTGGGAGACCTCTAATACGGAAATTGTACCGTCTCAATCTATTTTCAAAATCGTCGATTTTAGAGAAGGCGGATTCTAGTTGGTCCTGCAGGTCCTGTATTCTGGCTGAGTTTTGGTTGATGCGAGAGGCTGCCTGGTCTGCTCAATGTTGTCAATCCTCTGCCCCAATTGCTGCAAGTCAGCATGTATAGAGGAAGTTATCTGAACAGCGTTCTGGGCCAGGCTTTTAGAGAGTAAATGTGTGAAAGCCTCCATCATGGAGGGGAAGTCTGTGGGGGCAGGGATGATTGCTGATGCTTCTGTCACTGTTAACAGCATCCCTGTGTGTGGATCTTTCATAGGGGTAGAGGGATAACCGGCGCCCATCCGTCCCAGCAAAGATTCCGTTGATGTGGGTGAAGAGGTCTGAGGCAGTGGGGGGAAGTCCATACCTGGAGAGGAGGGGGTCTGATTGTCCTGATCCGCTATGGATTCCTCCTGTCCTTCTGTGTTGATGAGGGAGCCTTGTGGGACCACCGCCATCTTGGCATAACTGACTGGAGCTGCCGCCGCTGTCATCTGGTCCGTGAGGTTCCTCTGGGCTAACGCCGTTGTAATATTTATGCTCCCGGGGGTTTCCCCCACCTTATTATCCCTGTTACGGGCCTGGGGGTTCGCACAGGTAGCTGTGGTGGCGATCGAGGGGTATCGGTGGCCATCTTAGCCGCTGCCGCGCATGCGCCTCTCGCTACAAGTTAGTTTAGTGCGTCCTCCTCACAGTGTTCAGCTAAAGCTACAAGTTATGGTAGTGCGTCCTCCTCACAGTGTTCAGCTAAAGCTACAAGTTAGTGTAGTGCGTCCTCCTCACAGTGTTCAGCTAAAACTACAAGTTAGTGTAGTGCGACCTCTGTACAGTTTTCAGCTAAAACTACAAGTTAGTGTAGTGCGACCTCTGCACAGTGTGCAGCTAAAGCTATAAGTTAGTGTAGTGCGTCCTCTGAACAGTGTTCAGCTAAAACTACAAGTTAGTTTTTTGCGAGCTCTGCACAGTGTTCAGCTAAAGCTACCTGTAGAAGGTTGGTGGTGTTTTCCTGATCCTATCACTACCGCAGGCAGCTAAATATGCTACAAGTTATTTTTTTGCGAGCTCTGCACAGTGTTCACCTACAGCTACCTGTAGAAGGTTGGTGGTGTCATCCCGATCCTATCACTACCGCAGGCAGCTAAATAAGGTACAAGTTAGTTTTTTGCGAGCTCTGCATAGTGTTCAGCTAAAGCTACCGGTAGAAGGTTGGTGGTGTTCTCATACTACAGGCAGGCAGTTGATTCCTGCTAGCTGCAGTATCAGTGTATATATATATATATATATATCCCAGCTTAGTGCAGCTATAGGCCATTAGTATGTCTGGAAGGCCAACAAGGAGAGGCAGACAGTCACAAGCCAATAAAAGAGGGCAAGCAGGCTCTGTGTCTAGAGGCAACAGTGCTTGGCCGTTTTATCGGCAGCTGGCCGTGTTGAGCCGCAACATGCGGAAGACTTGGTCGAGTGGATGACAAAGCCGTCCTCATCCTCCTCATCCTCTCTCACCCATGCTCAGGGTACTTTGTCTGCCAAAGCAGCTGCCAATGCAACCTCTTCCCTCGGCTCAATGGCATCAGTGACTCCTTCCCTAGCCCCACCATGTCCTCCTGAGGAGTCCCTCGAACTGTTTGACCACAGTGTTGGGTACATGCTCCAGGAGGATGCCCAGCATTTAGAAGGCTCTGATGATGATACTGAGCTAGATGAAGGCAGTAATGTGAGCACGTACAGAAGGGGTGCCCAAGAAGGACAGCAATCTGGCAGTCATGCTCCCCCTGCTGCAGCATACTGCCAGGTTTGCTCCAGTGATGAGGAGGGATGGGGATGATGAGGTCACTGACTCAACGTGGGTGCCTGATAGGAGAGAGGAGGAGGAGGCACATCACCAACGAGGCAGGATGCCCTCCAGGGGCCAGCCTAAGGGCAGCACACTGACTGCATCACACCCCAAAGCTCCGCATGTGCAGAGCGCTGCTGTCTCTGCGCGTTATTCCAAAAGTTCTTTGGTGTGGGCTTTTTTGAGATGAGTGCATCAGATCGCACCGCTGCTATTTGCAACATATGTCTCAAGCATATCTCGCGTGGCCAAAACATCTCCCACTTGGGCACCACATGCTTGACCAGACATATGTTGACCTGCCATGCAGTTCCTTGGCAAGCGTATCTAAAAGACCCGCACGAAAGAACAAAGAGGACCTCTCCTTGCTCCTCATCAGCTGAGATCTCCAACCCCACTATACCTTCAGTCCTCTCTGAGACCTGCACTGAGAGGAATGAAGGTGTAGAATTAGGTGTGTCACAGCCAAGTACTTGTGGGCAAGCTGCTTTCGGTACACCGAAGTCAGATTGTACCAGGCAAATTTTCCTGCCCCAGCAGCTGCACCGCCGTAAGAAGTTCGCTCCCAGCCATCCACATGCCCAGCGGTTGAATGCTAGCTTGGCAAAATTGCTAGCACTTCAACTGCTGTCTTTTCAGTTGGTAGACTCTACCCCCTTCCGTGAGTTTGTGGAATGTGCGGTTCCTCAGTGGCAGGTACCCAAACGTTACTTTTTCTCATGGAAGGCGATTCCGGCTCTCTACCTGCATGTGGAAGGCAATGTCCATGCCTCGCTGGACAGGGCAGTCAGCGGTAAGGTGCAGATTACCGCTGACTCATGGTCCAGCAGGCATAGACAGGGACGTTACCTAAGTTTCACTGCGCATTGGGTGACTCTGCTGGCAGCTGGGAAGGATGCAGGACAAGGTGCAGTAGTGTTGGAGGCTGTTCTGCCACCACGCCAGCAAAATGCCACTACTAATGATTGTGACACACCTCTCTCCTCCACCCCTCCTCTTCTTCTTCCTCCATGGCCTCTTACTGTGCTTGGTCCTCGGAACCAGCGGTGCTCCGTAGCCGTTCAAGGGGCTACGCAAGTATGCAGGCCAAAAGATGCCATGCGGTGCTTGAGCTGGTGTGCTTGGGGGACAGGAGCCACACTGGGGCAGAGGTTCTGTCAGCTCTGCAGGGGCAGGTTCAGAGGTGGTTGACGCCACGCCAACTTAAGGCAGGAATGGTGGTTTGCGACAATGGCACCATCCTTTCTGCCCTCCGACAGGGACAAATGACCCATGTGCCCTGTTTGGCTCACGCCCTTAAATTGGTGGTGCAGCGGTTCTTGGGCAGGTACCCGGGCTTACAGGATGTCCTGAGGCAGGCCAGGAAAGTCTGTGTGCATTTCCGCTAGTCATATAATGCCAGTGCTCGGCTGGCAGACCTCCAAAAGGAGTTTAACCTGCCCAAGAACCGCCTAATCTGTGACATGCCCACCAGGTGGAACTCAATGTTGGCCATGCTGCAGCGGCTGCACACGCAGCAGAGGGCCATCAATGAGTACCTGTGTGACTATGACACCAGGACAGGGTCAGGGGAGCTTGGTTTTTTCCCCACGCCAGTGGGCCATGATCAGGGATGCATGCACTGTCCTGTCACTATTTGAGGAGGCCACGAGGATGGTGAGCAGTGCCAGTGCATGCATCAGTGACACTGTCCCCCTTGTCCACATGTTGGAGCACACACTGCTTGGAATAATGGACACACAGTGATTTGTGTATATCAATACACAGTGTATTGATGCTTGGTTGTGGTATGATCCTTGACGGTACATGTGTCTAAGACAGTACAGTCTGTATGGCCTAAGATAATACCTATGGGCATCTGGGACAATCAGGTTACAGTGTATATTTACCAGATGTACACCCATATCTCTAACTGCATCTGGGTTGCTGTCTTCATGTGTCTGGGGTCAAGTCCCGTGGTCATCCTTCCTCTCTGACATCCATCAGGAGAGGCTCTATGGTCAGTAGCAGTGTCCCAGCAGTAGGGGTGAGCGCCAATAATTTCCTTAAACGCCAAGTGTGGTGGACGAGTTGGTAGAAGCCAAGCTGGAGACGGACATCATCCATCCACAGTCCCTGCAGAGGGCAAAGTCTGCCTGCGTGTGAGACCTCGCCAGAGAGCAGGTCCATCATTGAGGGTAAGGGTCCACCTTTTAATACTGTGGGACTATATGAGAGCTCTCATCCTCATTTCCCTCACTCTCCATATATATGTGCAGTGTCTGACTGGTCGGAAGGTGGATGCTTCCTCCTGCTTCTGTGAAGTAACTGTTTATGTATGGGACTCCCTCTCCTACTGTTCATCATAAGAACTTTCGCCCCTTGGAGTATTTCATCTAAGGACTGTTCCTTATCCATTTAGGTTGTGAAAACGTTTCTTGAAATGTTATGACACTTTTTAAGCATATTTTTTTCACAGCTTTTTACCGTTTATTAATTATCAATATTTTTTTGATGCACATTTCTGATTTTCTTACAGGGATTTAGATGATGTATTTTTTACACAGATTATGTTCATTATGAGCGCACGTTTGTTTTCTCTTTTATCAAGGAGAAGGACCAATACTGGCTGGCAACCCTCCTTGATCCACATTACAAGGGTAATGCCCCGTACACACGGTTGGACATTGATCGGACATTCCGACAACAAAATCCTCGGATTTTTTCCTACGGATGTTGGCCTAAAAAATAGTTTTGCCTACACACGGTCGCACAAAGTTGTCGGAATTTCCGATCGCCAAGAACGCGGTGACGTCAAGCACGTACGACGAGACTAGAAAAGGCCAGTTCAGAACCAAGCGAGGCACCCTTTGTGCTCCTTTTGCTAATCTCGTGTTAGTAAAAGTTTGGTGAGAGACGATTCGCGCTTTTTCAGACCGTTTTCTGCCGTTCAGTTTGTGCTTGTGGGTTTGTATTTGCTCTTCTGTGCGTGCAGTCAGTTCGTATCGGAGTTTTCTGTGCGATCTTGTCTGCTCGTTGCTGTTTTTCAGGTCGCTCTTCACAGGCCTTGCTGTTCTTCAGTGCGTTCTGTTACTTCGTTCTGAGCAGCCGACCGTTTTCTAGCCATGTTTCGTATGCGTACTCCTCGTACAGTTCGTGCTGTGCGGGGGCTTGGTGTTGGGGTCCTGACCTTGACACAAGTCCAGTCCATGAACAGGGCGAGGAGGAGTTCATGGACCAAGAATTGGTTGCTTCAGCGTGACCAGTTCTGTCATATGCCTTTGCTCCGTGAGATCCGTGAGAATAATCCTGATGATTTCAGGAACTTTCTCAGGATGACGGACCCCGTGTTTCACCGTTTGTTGGCTTCGCTGACCCCCTATATCAGCAGGCAGGATACCTGCATGAGGCAAGCCATCACTGCGGAGCAGAGGTTGGTCGCTACCTTGCGGTATTTGGCCACAGGGAGAAGCCTGCAGGACCTCAAGTTCTCGACAGGCATCTCCCCCCAGGCTCTTCTTTGTGGACATTTACTGCTTGTGTTTGTTTTAGCTGACCCTGACAGAAATGTGTGGAGTCCAGAAAATGTCGTGATTGTGTAACCTTATACAAAGCACTGTTGGCTGTTGTTTACTAAATGCAAAGACACTTTTCACTACAAGTGCACTTGCAACTGCACTGAAACTGCACTTGTAGTGCAAAGTGGATTTGCCCTTAGGAAATAACCCCCATTTTCTCATCAAACAACAATTACATCACCCCAAAAGTGTTGTAGCGTTGAGACAATAATCCACACATTCTTGATGAACAATCTTTTTAATACCAGCACAATCACATGTGCATTTACCAAAGGTTTTTCTGACAAACCGACATGTTTGTTGTATAACAATTTTTGTGGTGTCATTATCCAAAATCAAAATGTGCATTTTTTAGAAAACAGGCCTGTGTAAAACCCACAAGAAAGACCCAAATCTTGATCTTACAAAGTTCACATTTGGTAGAACTGGAAGGCAATATCAGACATGAGTATTTAGGAACTGTGTTTGATGTTGCGTTCAGATGGGGGGAAATCACCCCTGGAAAAGCCAAATTTGGAAGATGCACACAAATTTCACAATGTCAACATGTGCTATCTGCCATCACAGGGGATGAAGGGATGTGTTTTGGGGGAGAAAGCCCTTCCTCACCGTTACTTTATTATTGAGGAAGGGGTTGCACCCCCAAAACGCGTCCATTGATCTCCTGTGATGGCAGATAGCACATGTTGACACACTGTGTGCATCCTCCAATTTTGGCTTTGGGAAAAATCACAAAAACATTTCGCACATTGTAGCAGACAAAAGAAGAAAGTGATTTTGAGGGGCTTTAAACTCGCCCCAAAACATCAATGATGTTTTTATATTTTGGAATAACATCATTGATGTTTTGCTTGATGTTTTCCAATTCTAAATTACACCCCATGATCTCCCCGATCAGGATCTGGGCACTTTCGGATGTGAAAGGATCTTCATCCACAACCTCACGATCACCTAAAAAGAAAGGAAACCCAAAATAAAATAGGTCTAAAAAAAATGTCGCCATCCATCTCTTATCTGAGCCTGTGGTCGCAGACACTCACTTGTTGTGGTGACTAGTTCCACCACGTCTTCTTCCTCCTGCTCATCTTGTGTTGGGGGGATTTTCCCTTCTTCCAGAGTGGGGGGGCTCTGGTCTCCTCGGATGAGGGGTGTCCTCCGAGTCTTTTCTCCCCTATGTAAAACAAAAATGGTATACTTAGCACACAGATATTTGATGGCAGAACTCTAAAGATGAAACATTGCTTGGAAGTGGGGTACAATTGTCTATCTTAGCCGAGTTCCAAGATGTAGCTTTTTTAGTGTTTGGTACAAGCTTCACAGATGTAGCCCCCCCTATAGTATACACTGGAGCACCTGTGTGCCCCCCCTAATAAAAAGGGTGTTCTGGGGTCCCACACTAGTGCTCCAGTGTCCAGATGTGAAAACAGCTGCTCAGTGTCCTCTCCTTACACACAATCTAGTTTTCATTTCATTCTAGTAACAAAGCCATCTACACAACCCAATTCTTTGAAGACAAGTATAGGGCCTCAAAATGGTGGCCAAATGCATATGGGCTAAACAATGGTATTTTATAGTCCGAAAAAAAAAATGTGTGATCCGAACGAATAATGTGCCCATGAACATGAAAGTTGCCATTTTAAACTGTACAACAGTTCCTAAAAGCACATGGAGCAGCACGAACGTAATAAACACAAGAACAATAGGAACACAGCACAACTACTTACTTTTTTGCAGCACTCTCCGGATCTTTCTGTACTGCTCATGTTCTCGTAATTTCAGGTCCGACCACCGCTTCCTGAGCTGATCTTTCGATCGTCGTACCCCGAATTTCCGGTGCAGACTCCTGACCACTTTCGCCATGATCTTGGCCTTTCGGACATTGTGGTTGGGGTAAGGCCCATACTTTCCATCATAGTCGGCCTTCTTCAGGATGTCCACCATTTCCAACATCTCCCCAAAGGACATATTTGAGTCCTTTAATCTCCTTCTGGATCGGGACGTTTCAGGCTCCGGCCTTTCCTCCTCCTCCTCCTCCTCCTCGTTGCTGTAATTAGCACTATCCTGCTGTCTCTCCGCCATGTGCTCTTCCTCCACTGCGCCGAACGAAAAGGGGCGGGGAATAGAATAGAAAGAATGTCAGGGGCGGGCGGAGTTATACGCATGCGCAGTGTGTATAAATCGTAACGCGCGCGTCTTACGTACGATCTGTGAGCGGAGGAAGGAGCATCGGAGACGCAGATCGTGCTAACGAAGGTAGGATCTAAACTTGGGCCTATACTGCTTCGAAATTGAAGCCTATATTGTAACAAGATTAGGGGAGTTTGGCCTGACATTAGGGTTTGTCTTGTGTTGTGTCTTGCAGAGAAAATGGATGGGTTCAACGACCACAATTTCCTGCCCCTGTTCATAGACAAGTACAGGGAGCTGCCCTGTCTGTGGCAAGTGAGACACCCCCACTATAATCACAAACAGAAGAGGCAGGCAGCGCTGGAGAAACTGCTGGAGTTGGTGAAGCCGGTGGTCCCCACAGCAACCATCCATTATTTAAAAGCTAAAATTGGTGGCCTGAGGAGCACTTATCTCAGGGAGCGCAAGAAGGTCACGGATTCCCAGAGATCAGGAGCTGGAGCAGATGACGTTTATGTCCCCAGGCTGTGGTACTATGAGAGACTGCGATTTCTGTCAGACCACACTGAAGTCAGGGAATCCCTCTCTACTCTTCCTTCCACGCTTCCTTCCACCCCAGCTGAGGCTTCCGATGTCCAACCTGTGCCTTCCAGCCAGGAAGAAGTGGAGGAGCCCAGCTGGAGTCAGGTATAGCATTCTTCTACAGATTTCTGGGCAATAAAGAAATGATGTTTACTAGATGTTATTATTGATCATTAATTGCTGCTTGAAAGTGTTTTACATATCAATACACAGTAGTGGGCACCCAAAATTGGGACAAGAATGCAAAATGCTGGGCTCAGAAGGATAGTCTGTTATATTTGTTAACATTGAATTTGCAGCAGTCAGAAGGTGAAAATTGTGTGTGATTGATGAAAACAATACTAAAACTATGTCCCTTTTTCATACACAGGAAGACCTCAGCCAGGAGGAGGCTGTGGAATGTGGCAGTCAGGAGGAGGCGGGGATTAGTGGCAGTCAGAAGGAGATGGGGATTAGTGGCAGCCAGGAGGAGGCGGGGCTAAGTGTCAGCCAAGAGAAGCCTGGGACAAGTCGCAGCCTGACTGAGTCTCAGGTCCCTCCCCTCCGTCTGCCATATAAAAGGGCCAGGAAGGCCTCTCCCAGTCCTGTGCAGGATTCAGTGTACAGGCTGATCCAGGAGGCTTCGGCGTCCCTCAGAGCCTTCCCCAGTCCTGCAGAGGCCTTTGCCTGCATGGCTGCCACAAAATTGCTGGGCATGCAGGAGGGCCAACGCAAGATTTCCGAGGACCTGATTTATAAAGTCCTTCGTAAGGGGGAGAGTGGGAAACTGACACACAAGACGGATGTCATGGAGAGGGACGATCCTCCTCCTCCTCCTCCTCCTGCTGCCACAACTCCACCACCACAGCCAAAGCCTGGAAGGAAGCGTGGAAGGAAGACCACAGAGTGATGACCCTGGGTTCAGTCTGGTCTGACAGAAGCTGCAGTCTCTCGTATGACCAAAGCCTGGGGACACAGATGTCATCTGCTGCTTTCCGGATCTCTGGGACTTCTGGACCACACTGCCCTCCCTTAGATAAGGACTCCTCAGGCCACCAATTTTGCTTTTAAATAATTGATGTCTGCCCTGCGGGTCCAAGGCTTCGCCCACTTCTGCAGTTTCTCCAGCGTTGCCTCCCTCTTTGTTTTTTTATAGTTGTGACCCCTTAATAAAATATTTTAAGGTAAATTCTACTCTCCTGTGTGTGTTTTCATCCAAAAAGGACAGTTTGTTGGTGACGATTCAGGTACATTTCTAAAGTACAATGTGAAATTAACAAGGGACAACAACACCAAACAATCTCCTCCTACAGATTAAATAGAACAACATATCAATGGTGTTGTGGGAACTTGTCACAAAAAACACAAACATTTTCGGGAATACAAATCAAAATCAACAAAAAATAAAAAGAGAAACACAAAAAAAGATTCTACATTAAAGTAAAAAAAAAAAAATATGTTGTCAGATGTGAGAAATCAAAATATATTGAGGGAATCCCGATAAATAGTAACGAAAGAAGTTTGTGAGAAGTGTGTGTGAATATGAGCATCAAAACGACTTAATTGTTGTCACATTATAAAGAAGAAGAGAGTGCGCTGTATTAAACCATTTTTTACATTGCAGCGTGACGAAAGTGCTTTATCCATTACGAACGCTAAGTTTACCAGAACGAGCTGTCCCGTGTCGGAATTTCTTCTGAGCATGCGTGGCACTTTGTGCGTCGGAACAGGCCACACACGGTCGGAATTGACGCGATCGGATTTTGTGGTCGGAAAATTTTATCTCCTGCTGTCCAACTTTGTGTGTCGGAAAATCCGATGGAAAATGTCCGATGGCGCCCACACACGGTCGGAATTTCCGACAACACGCTCCGATCGGACATTTTCCATTGGAAAATCCGACCGTGTGTACGGGGCATAAGGTTGCGGACCTTATCTTGCCATCGCAGAGGGAGCAGAGGATGAAACGTTTTCGGGAGGCCTTGCAAAAAGGTCTGTGCAATGCGTTCCCAGAGACTGGGAGGTTACAAACTCCTGTTTCTGGACAACGTGTTGCTGAGGCTTCGGTCAGTCAAAGAAGGAGCGGTAGAGAAGGTGGCCGTCTGACCGATGCGTTCAGACAATTTTTTAGTCCGCAGTCCCAAGGTATGATCGGTTCCAGCAACCATCGCCAGCGGCTGTTTTACATAGTGCAGGAATACTTAGGGGCAAGATCTGACTTGGACACCTTTCCCACTGAAAATCCTCTGGGTTACTGGGTCTTGAGGATGGATCACTGGCCAGAGCTTGCACAGTATGTAATTGAGCTACTGGCCTGTCCTGCATCCAGCGTTCTTTTGGAATGCACATTCAGTGCTGCTGGAGGCTTTGTAACCGATCACAGGGTGCGTCTGTCCACCGACTCGGTCGATCAACTGACCTTCATAAAAATGAATCAGTCTTGGATCAGCACCAGCTACCAAGCACCTGATGCTGATGTAACCGAATAATTTTTTTTGAAATCTCAGATCCCTTCAAAGACTGCCTATGCTGATGCTGAGTGACTGTCAGGTCCCTCACTTACCAGACAGGTGAGTCCGCTTGGGCAGAGGGTAGGCTCCCTTACGTATCCGACTCGGGGCCCCTGATAGAGCAGACAAGAAGCCCGTGAGTACGGAGTGGTATGAGGGCCTGGTATATGGATCCTGGAGAAAGGTGATCTTTCAAGCAGCAGGTAGAACTCAGGAATACTGGAACTGATGCTGAGCAGGAGCTTATTAGGCTGGTCACACACAGGCAGAGGTCGGCAACGGGCTGGCAGCAAAGGTACAAAGGGAGCAGGCAGTAGCAGGGTCAAACAAGCCGGGGTCGGGTTCAGGCAGCAGTCAAGGAAGTCCAAAAGGCAAGCCGGGTCACAAAGGGTCAAAACTTCCGAGATACGGAATGTATAGAGATTCACGTAACTTAGGCACAGAGCTGTTGAACAGGCAGCACCGAACAGGAATAGAGGCAGACTTAAATAGGCCGATTTGCACCAAACGCGGCGCGCGTGCACGCGCCGATTCGCCAAAGCGCCCGCGCACCCGCCCGAGCGCGCCTCCGAACACCGGCGTGCACGCCAGCACTACCAGGCACGCCCGCGGTAACGGCCATAGGCGAACGCGCGTAGGCGCACATGCCCGGACGCCACCCCGCACGCCACGGCCGGCCAGACCAGACACGCCAGTGCCCCCAGGAACATGCGCCCCAACACGCACAGGAACACGCGCACCAACGCGCACCAGCGCCCAACCAGGTAACCTCTCTGACAGTGACTATCCTGAGTAATTATCCTCTTCCTCCTCAATGATCATGCTGATAGCTTGTAAGAACATTTTTGGTTCTGGGCGCCGCCACCAGTGTCTAAGGCCCAATTTTTCAGCCCCTGGCGTGTAATTACAATTTTTGATGCAATACTTTGCAGCAGGACTCGTTCCTGCATTCCAACTAGAGTATCTGTGAGGGGTTGCAGTGTTGTGGCACCAGCATCAGTGCCTAAGGCCCAATTTTTCAGCCCCTGTTCAACAGGGGCATGTAATTACAATTCTTGATCTAATATTTCATATCAGGGCCCGTTTCTGCGCCCACCAAGAGCGAGTGAGGACTTACAGTGTTGTGGCACCAGCACCACCACCACCAAAGGCCCAATTTTTCTGCCTCTGTTCAACAGGGGCATGTAATTACAATTCTTGATCTAATATTTAACAGCAGGGCCCTGTAAGGGCTTACAGTGTTGTGGCCACAACAACACCTAAGGACCAAATTTCTTCTGAGTATATAGGGCAGGCCCCTACTTTCAAACATCCAACTTACAAACGACTCCTACTTACAAACGGAAGGAGACAACAGGAAGTGAGATGAAATCTACCCCTAGGAAGGGAAATTCTCTCCTGTAAGAGTTAATATGGGAAAAACATTTCTCCTTTCCACTGATGCTTTATCACCAATCCTTGTTTCACAAAAAAACTCAAATTTTCAAAAAACATTTGTCATTGGGACAAAAAGTGAGGTGAAATCTTCTGAAAAGGAACACAGGCAGCAAAACAAATGTCAAAGGGGTGATAACCCTTCCCTATGTTTTCCAAAAAGCTTAAAATAGATTTTTGGCTATAGCTAAACATGTTAAAAATGTACCAGTTCAAAATTACAAACAGATTCTACTTAACAACAAACCTACAGTCCCTGTCTTGTTTGCACCGCCTGTATACTGCTGTTCAGAGTAAGAGCCTGTATACTGCTGTTTCCTTTTTTAATTTGGGTGCGGGGTTCCCCTTAATGTTTATACAAGACCCAAAGGACCTGGTTTGTCTCACTGATTTTCATCCTTATTGCCAGGACTTGACATTAAAGCCGCAAGCAGTTTTAAATGACTTTTTTTCCTTTAAAAATGACATTTTGTGCAGGGACTGTTCTAAGCACGGGAAACACGTGCCACTTTACAGGCATACTATAGACACCCCCCAGGTACGATATTTAAAGGAATATTTCACTTTTTTTTACTTTAAGCATCATTAAAATCACTGCTCCCGAAAAAACAGACGTTTTTAAAAAAATTTTTTGCATTGATACATGTCCCCTGGGGCAGGACCCAGGTCCCCAAACCCTTTTTAGGACAATACCATGCAAATTAGCCTTTAAAATGAGCACTTTTGATTTCAAACGTTCGAGTCCCATAGACGTCAATGGGGTTCCTAGCGTTCATGCGAATTTTCGGTCCGTTCACAGGTGCTGGTGTGAACCGAACCGGGGGGTGTTCGGCTCATCCCTAATCTGCGGAAATAACACCTGCCTTTTTTGTGATAAACATTCCAAACAGCATAAGAATATCGTTTCATGCGCCACTGTGAAAGAATTTTTGATTCAGGACTTTATCAATTGTGGCACTAACAGCGTTGTTCATGCTGTGGAATGCAAACTGTGCAATAAACAATATGTGGGATGCATATCGAGACCTCTCAGAACCAGGATGAGTGAACATTTCCTGATCTTGATGATTTATTGAGGTGCCAGAGAACTTAGGGCATGCTAAACTGTCCTTTAAAGCTCTTATCACAAGTTTCTCTTTAGTTATGTTTTTAACTAACATTCACAGACCCTTTAAATCTGGAAGGTTTAGATGTGTATAGATTCAGTTTGAGATTTTTTTGTGTATATTGAACAACAATCCTGACACATGGTTGAGCATTCACCTGTTATCAAGGTTGTTTAAACCTGTTTATTGTTGTTTACCTTAAAGTTGGTGACTTAAAGGATAAGTGCATTTTTGGAGTCTACAGCCCCCACCTCACTCTGCAAATTAGCTATAAACATTTTAGGCTCCTGTTTAGATGCACTCTCCTCCTGGATGCGCCATGGCTGGGCAGCACTCCTTCATCCCTTCTTTTAGTCAGCACATGCTGCCTAGAAGACAGTAAGTTTGAAACAAGGTTTCAAATTTTCATAGCTTGTGTAACTAAGGAGAACGAGGAGGATGTACAGTATCTCACAAAAGTGAGTACACCCCTCACATTTTTGTAAATATTTTATTATATCTTTTCATATGACAACACTGAAGAAATGACACTTTGCTACAATGTAAAGTAGTGAGTGTACAGCTTGTATAACAGTATAAATTTGTCGTCCCCTCAAAATAACTCAACGCACAGCCATTGATGTCTAAACCACTGGCAACAAAAGTGAGTACACCCCTAAGTGGAAATGTCCATATTGGGCCCAATTAGCCATTTTCTCTCCCCCTGTGTCATGTGACTCATAAGTGTTACAAGGTCTTAGGTGTGAATGGGGAGCAGGTGTGTTAAACTTGGTGTTATCACTCTCACTCTCTCATACTGGTCACTGGAAGTTCAACATGGTACCTCATGGCAAAGAACTCTCTGAGGATCTGAAAAAAAAAATGGTTGCTCTATATAAAGATAACCTAGGCAATAAGAAGATTGCCAAGACCCTGAAACTGAGCTGCAGCATGGTGGCGAAGACCATACAGAGGTTTAACAGGACAGATTACACTTAGAACAGGCCTCGCCATGGTCAACCAAAGAAGTTGAGTGCATGTGCTCAGCGTCATATCCAGAGGTTGTCTTTGAGAAATAGATGTATGAATGCTGCCAGCATTGTTGCAGAGGTTGAATGGGTGGGGGGTCAGCCTGTCAGTGCTCAGACCATATGCCTCACACTGCATCAAATTGGTCTGCATGGCTGTCGTTCCAGAAGGAAGCCTCTTCTAAAGATGATGCACAAGAAAGCCCCCAAACAGTTTGCTGAAGACAAGCAGACTAAGGACATGGATTACTGGAACCATGTCATGTGGTCTGATGAGACCAAGATAAACTTATTTACTTCAGATGATGTCAAGCGTGTGTGGCAGCAACCAGGTGAGGTGTACAAACACAAGTGTGTTTTGCCTACAGTCAAGCATGGTGGTGGGAATGTCATGGTCTGGGGCTGCATGAGTGCTGCCGGTACTTGGGAGCTACAGTTCATTGAGGGAACCATGAATGCCAACATGTACTGTGACGTACTGAAGCAGAGCATGATCCCCTCCTTTCAGAGACTGGGCCACAGGGCAGTATTCCAACATAATGACTCCAAACACACCTTCAAGATGACCACTGCCTTATTAAAGAATCTGAGGGTAATGGTGATGGACTGGCCAAGCCTATCTCTAGACCTAAACCGTATTGAGCATCTGTGGGGCATCCTCAAATGGAACGTGGGGGAGCACAAAGTCTCTAACATCCACCCGTGATGTCATCATGGAGAAGTGAAAGAGGACTCCAGTGGCAACCTGTGAAGCTCTTGTGAACTCTATGCCCAAGAAGGTTAAGGCAGTGGTTTCTCTTAGGGGTGTACTCACTTTTGTTGCCAGCAGTTTAGACATTAATGTTTGTGTGTTGAGTTATTTTGAGGGTACAGCAAATTGACACTGTTATACAAGCTGTACACTCACTACTTTACATTGTAGCAAAGTGTAATTTCTTCAGTGTTGTCACATGAAAAGATATAATAAAATATTTACAAAAATGTGAGGGGTGTACTTATTTTTGTTAAATACTGTATATATATTTATGCTCTGAAGTTGATATGACATTCAAATATTTAGTTAACATAAGTGTTGTTGCACAAGTTGATTTTGTTAGCCTAGTTCTTCCTAGTTAATCTTATGAACTGACCAGGTAACCATTATTTCAGCTTATACCAACGTAATATTTATGTGTATTCATGTTAAAAGAATGATTTTAAAGAAAATTAATTTAAAGGAATTTTTCATTTTTATTGTTGCATCACTAAAATCACTGCTCCTAAAAAACAATTGTTTAAAAAAAGTTTTGCATTGATACATGTCCCCCATGGCAGTACCCGAACCCCCATACCTCTTTTATGGTCAATTACTTGCATATAAGACTTCAAAATAGGCACTTTTGATTTTCCTGTTCGGCTCCCATAGACTTCAATGGGGTTCGCCATTCAGGTCAGAACTTTTCTTCAGTTCGGGAGTTCTTCTGTGAACCGAACAGGGGGGTGTTTGGCCCATCTCTATTAACCACTTGCAGACCACCGCATGCCGATGTACGTCCAAACTTTGACGGCGGATATCGTTGTTATGGCAGCAACTAGCTGCCATAACCCCTGTATCCCCGTTTTCGTGCGGCGGACGGCTTTCAGATAAAAGTGGTCCTTGCAGTGGATTCACCGCGAGGTCACTTTTATCGGTGGTGGGAGAGGGCCCCCCCTCCCGACGTGATCCAGTGCCCTTTGCCGCTTACCGGAGCCTTCTGTAGTGGCAGAAGCGATCGCGTCCGTCGCCCTTCTGTGCCTGGAGACGAGTGAGGCTAAGATGGTGCCCACTCGTCTCCATGACACTGGTGGGCAGAAGCGACGTCAAAACGTTACTTCTGCCCACACCTCTTAAAAGGCACATTTTTTTCAATGTCTTTTTTTGAATGACTTTTTTTATTGCATTTTAGTGTAAATATGAGATCTGAGGTCTTTTTGACCCCAGATCTCATATTTAAGAGGTCCTGACATGCTTTTTTCTATTACAAGGCATGTTTACATTCCTTGTAATAGGAATAAAAGTGACACAATTTAAAAAAAAAAATAGTGTAAAAATAAATAAAATCATATAAAATAAATAATAAAAAAAAAAAAAAAAATTAAACCCCCTCGTCCCAACGAGCTCGCGCGCAGAAGCGAACGCATACGTGAGTAGCGCCCGCATATGAAAACAGTGGTCAAACCACACATGTGAGGTATTGCCGTGACCGGTAGAGCAAGAGCAATAATTCTAGCCCTAGAACTCCTCTGTAACGCAAAACATGCAACCTGTAGAATTTTTTAAACATCGCTTAAGGAGATTTGTGAGGGTAAAAGTTTGACGCCATTCCACGAGCGGGCGCAATTTTGAAGCGTGACATGTTGGGTATCAATTTACTTGGCATAACATTATATTTCACAATATAAAAAAAAATTGGGCTAACTTTACTGTTGTCTTATTTTTTTATTCAAAAAAGTGAATTTTTTCCAAAAAAAGTGCGCTTATAAGACCGCTGCGCAAATACGGTGCAAACAAAAGTATTGCATTGACTGCCATTTTATTCTCTAGGGTGTTATAAAAAAAACAACATATAATGTTTGGGGGTTCTAAGTAATTTTCAAGCAAAAAAAACTGTTTTAAACATGTAAACACCTAAAATCCAAAACGAGGCTGAGGGGTTAATCCTTAAGTGGTTAATGCCAATGGTCCCAAAAATGTGTCAGAATTGTCCGATGTGTCTGCAATAATGTCGCAGTCACGATAAAAATCGCTGATCGCTGCCAATACTAGTAAAAAAAAAATGATTAATAAAAATGCCATAAAACTATCCCCTATTTTGCAGATGCCATAACTTTTGCGCAAAACAATCAATAAACGCTTATTGCATTTTTTTTACCAACAATATGTCGAAGAATACGTATCGGCCTAAACTGAGGGAAAAAAAAAGTTTTTTTATACATTTTTGGGGGATATTTATTATAGCAAAAAGTAAAAAATAATGCGTTTTTTTCAAAATTGTCGCTATTTTTTTGTTTATAGCCCAAAAAATAAAAACCGCAGAGGTGATCAAATACCACCAAAAGAAAGCTCTATCTGTGGGAAAAAAAGGACGTCAATATTGTTTGGGAGCCACGTCGCACGACCGCGCAATTGTCAGTTAAAGCAATGCACTTACAGACTGGAAGATTTACCCCCTAATGACCAGGCCATTTTCCGTGATACTGACAATTGTGCAGTCATGCAACTCTGTACCCAAACAAAATTTACGTCCTTTTCTCCCCCACAAATAGAGCCTTCTTTTGGTGGTATTTGATCACTGTTATTTATTTTTTGCGCTATAAACAAAAAAGAGTGGCAATTTTAAAAAAAACTATATTTTATATAGTTTATATAGTTATATAATAAAAAATACTACATTTTTTACTTTTTGCTATAATAAATATCCCCCCCCCCCCCCAATTTTTTTTTTTTTAAATTTCCTCATCAGTTTAGGCCAATATGTATTCTTCTACATATTTTTGGTAAAAAATTAGCAATAAGCGTAAATTGATTGGTTTGCGCAAAAGTTATAGCATCTACAAAATTGGGAATAGATTTATGGCATTTTTATTATGTATTTATTTTTTACTAGTAATGGCGGCGATCTGCAATTTTTAGCGGGACTGCGACATTGTGGCAGACACTTTTGACACTTTTTTGGGACTATTGACATTAATACAGCATTCAGTGCTATAAAAATGCACTGATTACTGTGCAAATGTCACTGGCAGGGAGGGGGTTAACACTAGGGGGAAATCAAGAGGTTAAATGTGAGTTCCCTGGGAGGTGTTCCTAACTGTGGGGGGATGGGACTGACTGGAGGAGGGGAGAGATCGCTGTTTCTAATCACTAGGAACAGCAGATCTCTCTCTCCTCCCCTGTCAGAATGGGGATCTGTCTGTTTACATTGACAGATCCCTATTTTGGCTCTCTTTCCCACGATCGCGTGTGGTTGGCGGACATTGTGGCCGCCGGCCATGCGCTTGCCTGCTATGACTATTAAAGGAGCCGATGTACACCTACGACGAATTGCGGGAATGAGCCAACCTGCCGCAGTATAATGATGGCGGCTGGTCAGCAAGTGGTTAAATATAGTGACCGGGGGTTCCCCTTAGTCTGCCTGTAAAATAGCGCATCTGTAGCATACATAGAACATGCTGTAGCAAAAATTACATTTCTAAGGACATAGTCAAATCAAATTTAAATTGACACCGACAGCTATTGAAAAAAAAAATAAAGAGAAAAACGACATGCCCCCCCCCCAGTCCATATCACCAAAACTGGTCAAAAAGTAATAAAAAAAACAATGTCCCCTAATGTAAATCCATCGTCAATCACGCCGCCCACAGCACCCGAAAAAGAACAACAAAAAAAGTCTGACTTAATTGACGGCCGACCACCGAATGCCTCTTCTGCTATTCCACAGTTTTTATATAGGTAAGGGTGGGTCCACCTGGCAATGTTTTTTTTGTTCTTTTTTGGGTGCTGTGGGTGGCATGATTGATGATGCATTTATATCAGGGGACTTTTTTTTAATGTTTTAATAAAGGAATTGTAAAAAACTGTCTATGTGTTTTTATTACTTTTTGACACTTTTTAGTGAACAGGTAGGGGTACATAGTAAACACACTGTAAACACACTGTATATAGCTGGTTGCTAAGGAGTGTGCATTAAAGCCAGGCACTGTGTCCTTAACCACTTGCTTACTGGGCACTTAAACCCCCCTCCTGCCCAGACCAATTTTCAGCGCTGTCGCACTTTGAATGACAATTGCGCGGTCATACAACACTGTACCCAAATGAAATTTTTATATATTTTTTCCCACAAATAGAGCTTTCTTTTGGTGGTATCTGATCACCTCTGGGTTTTTTATTTTTTGCGCTATAAATGAAAAAAGACCGAAAATTTTGAAAAAAAACGCATTTTTCTTAGTTTATGTGATAAAATTTTGCAAATTATTAATTTTTCTTCAGAAATTTTGGCCACAATTTATACTACTACATATCTTTGGTAAAAATAACCCAAATTAGTGGATATTATTTGGTCTGTGTGAAAGTTAGAGAGTCTACAAGCTGTGGTGCAAATCATAAAAAATTGATCATACCTGATGTACTGGTGGCCTATCTCATTTCTTGCGACTCGAACAAGCCAGGAAAGTACAAACAACCCCCAAATGACCCCTTTTTTGAAAGTAGACATTCCCAGGTATTTAGTAAGATGCATTGTGAGGTTTTTGATGTTGTCATTTTTTTCCTACAATTCTTTGCAAAATGAAGATTTTTTTTTTTTTTCCACAAAATTGTCATTGTAATAGGTTATTTCTCTCACATGGCATGTGTATACCACAAATGACTCCCCAAAATACATTCTGCTACTCCTCCTGAGTATTTCGATACCAAATGTGTGAGACTTTTACACAGCCTGGCCACATACATAGGCCCAATATTGAAATAGCACCATCAGGCGTTCTAGAAGCATAAATTACACATCTCAGTTCTCAACCACCTATTACACTTTTGAAGGCCCTGGAGCACCAGGACAATGGGAACGCCCACAAAGTGACCCCATTTTGGAAAGCTAACACCCCAACGTATAATCTATGAGGCATAATGAGTCTTTTGAACGGTTCATTTTTTTCCAAAAGTTTTTGGAAAATGTGGAAAAAAAATGAAAACGCATTTTTTTTACGCAAAGTTGTGCATTTATAAGATATTTCCAACACATAGCATGTACGTAGCAAAGATGACACCCCAAAATACATTCTGCTACTCCTCCTGAGTATGGCGATACCACATGTGTGAGACTTTTACACAGCCTGGCCACATACAGAGGCCCAACATGCAAGGAACACCATCAGGTGTTCTAGGGACACATAGCATTCACATACCAAGAATTACACCCCAAAATACATTATGCTGAGCAAAGAGTAAACAAAAGATTACCTGTGGTTGTAGTAGCGCAGTTGTACACAGGAGGATAGCACTGGTCCAGGCAGCAGACAGGGACTTGGTCAGCAAAAGCAAACGCAATCTTCCAGGCAACAGGCAGGAATACTGTCCATAGTCAGTACAGGCAGCAGGCAGGGATACTGTCCATATATAGTCCAGGGTCAGTGCAGGCAGAGATTGTCAGCAGTGCCAATATATTGGCAATACAACAAAACAAAACAAAAACTCTTGCGCATAAATGTATAAGCCCGACAGTTCAAAGTTCTCGATGGATGGTAGCTTTCAGCCTTGCTGCCCTCAAGGATAGGGAAATCCTAACATACAGACAAAAAACAGAAAAGAGAGGGCGCACCGGCCTTGTGCATTATCTTTAAAAAGGTTTATTAAAACAGAAAACGTAAAAGTACTACTCACAAGGGTAGATAAAAATCACGCATAATAGTCAAATGATGGTAGCAGTCTCCAGACCTATGGACAAGACGTGCAGACCGCTGCTGGCTGACGCGTTTCGAAGGTAGCACCTTCTTCTTCAGAGCCTAACAGTATCCATCTCTTACGGTACCTTAAATAATGTGCTCATCAAGGGAGCACAGACCAAACTGACCTAGGAGCCACTCCCATAAAGTGGGCAGTCAAGAGGCGGGCCCTGACACAGCACCATAGTAACCATTTGTATACACATATATATATAAAAAAAAAAAACGCACGCAAAAAACGCACAAAAAAAAAAAAAAAAGGATACAAAGAATGCACACAAAAATATATGTGTGTGTGCGGGGAGCACAAGTGCACGGATCTATAGTGTGATGAGTGTTTGTAATGTGCGCATAGTGTGCGATACAGTACACCAGACAACAAGGCAATCTCTAATCCTAAATCTTACAAATGCGGCCACCTGCACAAGCAAAGAAACCCAGCTATCAAATTAAATACAAGATCAAATCCAATAATCTGCACCATGAACAGCGCACAATAGATTTCACATGAGACTATGATATATAATAAATAAATAAATAAATCAATCAATCAATCACCAGGACCCATCCACACTTGTCCTCCAAGGAGATGAATGATTTAATCTCCATAGTGTGTAAAAATATCACCGATCTTACCTCACAGACGCTGTGCAGCTGCAGGCGGCGTTTGGAACGCACGCCATACTCATTACATGTAGTGCGGTCCAGGGGGCAGAAGTAGAAGCTCCGTATCGCTTCCTGTGCGCCCGCTGTCGCTCTAGGCTGTGTCAGCAGTAAAGATACCAGCAGCCATATAAGGGAAGACCAACTATAGAGGCTAAAGGCAGACACATATTGGGTGGCTAAACTAAATACCATATCAAGGGGATAGAAAAACATGGGCTGTGTCAGCAGTAAAGATACCAGCAGCCATATAAGGGAAGACCAACTATAGAGGCTGAAGGCAGACACATATTGGGTGGCTAAATGAAATACCATATCAAGGGGATAGAAAAACATGGGACAAAAACAAATGTCTAATTTCCAATACCATCCGTGCACTTGTATAACCCGCAACCCCACACAACTAATGCATGTCTACATGTATACAAAGGGAGCGTGTTGGTCAGTATTGTAGTTAAATAAAAGAATATGGCCAAATAGTCAACAGGGCATGCACACTCACACACAAGCCATAGACATACACGCGTACGCCCATGTGCGCGTGCGTATAAACGCATGCACGCCGCGCGTCACATGTGAGTAAGAGATGAAAACCTGCACTCCAATTACAAAGGTATATAAATATTACATATATATGATACATATAAATGAGCGCAGGTTGTCATTAAAAATGGTATACAATAGCATTCCAGTAAGTAAATGAAACAGATTAAAAACAAATAAATAAATAGATAAATAAAAAGGTTCCCAGATCGAATGAATATTTGTTAATGAATACATTTTAAACACTCTATTATTATCGTTATAGAGACCCTTTAACAGCAAAAAGGAGAAAACAGAGGGGGGGGAAAATCACAATAAATGTCTATGGAAAATTAGCCAAACATATGTCCATATACACATACACCCATGCGCATAGACTCCCATATATACATACGCACACACCCACGTGCATGTGCGAGTGCACACATGCACACATGCGCAGTGTACCGGACCAAAATAATTTTTAGAACAGAAGTATGAAACCATACATATACCCGCACAGCCTGTGCGTATTATCATAACTAGAATATACATACACATAATCATATATATACACACCTATAGGCCTCTTGAAGGCTAAATAAACATAAAGGCCATATGTGTAGAATGAATACTGAAGGTCACATGCATATATGTATGCGCATGTGTAGAGAGAAATAAATGGAATCAGGAGGGGGGGGGAGGGGGGGGGGAATGGAGGAAAGGGTGAAGGGAAGAGGGATAACAAATTGCAAAGGAAGAAGATGGATATGAAAATAAATCAATGAATGAAAAAATGGAAAAAAATGGAAAAATGGAATGGGTTGGGGGGATACCTAAAACCACCGTCACACTATTTTATGTATCTCAGGGTCTTCATTAAGGCCACCGGGAGTGAGACTTCTGAGGGTGAAAATCCAGTAAGCCTCGCGCTTACATAGTCTCTGATGTTTTCTCCCTGAGTCTAAATCACCCCCAATCGACTCGATACCAAATACCCTCATACCTGCAGGGTTTCCTTGATGGGCTTCTACAAAATGGCAGGGAACTAGATTTTTATTCCTTAAATTAATGATGCCACACTTGTGCTCTCCTATTCTGACCCTCATAGGGCGCTGAGTGCGGCCGACATAGAGACGGCCACAGGGACAAACAATGCCATAGACAATATACTGAGTCCCGCAGTTCATAAACTGTTTGAGTTTGTGGACCCTTCCATCTCTCCCCACAACGGTTTTCTTTCTGTGCCACATGTACATACATGTGCCACAGTTTTTTACGCCGCACTTGTAGCTCCCTTTCTGATCAAATATTGTGGTCCAAAGGCTAGTCGGTCTAATGGTAGTGTTATCTACCCTACTAGGTGCAACCAGGCTCCTAAGGTCACGTGGTTTACGGAACACAATATTTGGATGGTCTGGGAGTGTGTCACCTAGTACAGGGTCATATTTGAGGATATTCCAATTTCTCTTCAGAATGTTCTGGATCTCGAAGGCTTTGTTCGTATACTGGGTGGAGAATCTAACCTGTTGGGTATCAGGTGTAGTATGGCATCGGGGACCAGTGGTGTCATCTGATGGGTTATCATAGAGAACCAGATATTTATTAAAGGCCATTTCAATATGGCTTGCATCATAATCCTTTTCTCTAAACTTCTGTATAAGAAGCTTACTCTGTTCTAAGTAGTCTTCTTTTTTTGTACATGTACGCCTCAAGCGACAAAATTGACCATAGGGGACGTTTTGTATCCACCTTGGATGGTGATTACTTTTGGCATATAGGTACGAATTGCCTCCACTAGGTTTAAAGTGGGTTCTGGAACAGATGCCACCGTCGGGATCTCCCTGGAGTTCTAGATCTAAAAAGACCAAACACTTGCTATCTATAACATGTGTAAATTCTATGCCAAAGGAGTTGTTCTTACAATACTCTAAAAAGTTATTGAGATCATCATCTGACCCGTCCCATATGATTAAGATATCATCAATATACCTGGCATACAGCACCAAATTGGCCCCAAAAGGATTGTTTTTCCATATATAGGTGTTCTCCCAAAGGCCCATGAAGATATTGGCATAACTAGGGGCAAACCTTGCCCCCATAGCTGTGCCCCTAGTTTGTAGATAGTATTCGCCCAGAAAAGAAAAATAATTTTGTGTAAGGGAAAACCTGACACAGTCCAACAAAAATTTGGCTTGTGAGGGATTGAATTTATCATCCTCTAGTAGAAAGTGATTCATGGCTCTAAGGCCATGTGTATGGTCAATGGATGTGTACAAGGAAGCCACATCTAGGGAAAGCCATCTATAGCTAGGTTGCCATTTGTAATTGGACAGAATCTCAAGCATGTGACTAGAGTCTCTTACGAAGGATGGTAAATTGGTTACAGTGTCTTGTAAAAAATGGTCAATGTAAGAGCCCAGATTACTAGAGAGACTATCCATCCCAGCTATTATTGGCCTGCCCGGGGGGTTAGTTAGGCTTTTGTGTATCTTAGGTATATGGTAAGAATGCGGGGTCACCGCATGCCTATTATACAAAAAGTAGTACTCATTCTTTGTAATCACTTTCTCCAATAGTGCCTCATCTAAAAGTATTTTAAGCTCTTTCGTATATATTCCACTGTGGGATCTTTGCTGAGTTTAGTGTAGGTATCCGTGTCACCCAGAAGTCTCTTTGCCTCAATGATGTACTCATCTTTATTTTGAATAACCAAACTACCTCCTTTGTCCGCCTTTCGTATGACTATATCCTGATTCTGTTTCAAACTGTCTATAGTTTTAGAAAGAGGGTCAGTATTTTTGGCATAACTTGTCTTATTATTAGAATGATCAAACTTATTTTTAAAAGTATTAAAAACTACATCATAAAATGTGGAGATAAATTTTCCTTTAGCCCAATGGGGAAAGAAAGACGATCTGGGTCTAAAAGGGGTATGGACTATTGCACTTTCCCCTAGGGGACAAGCCACTGGTATAGAATTGGTCTGTCCATCAGGCTGTGCCTCAAGATATAGCTCTTCTAATATGTTTAATATAGAGTCCTCATCTACACTTGTTTCAGAGGGTAAGGATGCTCCTGACTCTGCTCCAATACCAGTGTCATCACCATCAGTGTTACTACTCGCTTTTTTAAGGATATAATATCGCTGGATAGTAAGTTTGCGTATATACTTATTTAAATCAATGAAAAGCTCAAACAAATTGGGTACACTGGGTGGGGCATAGTTGAGGCCTTTTCTGAGGGGGTCCAGTTCTGTTTCCGAAAAAACAGAACCGGATAGGTTATAGATTTTGATGGTGGAATGAGAAGTATCTATAGTCTGCCTCTTTTTACGTCCCTTTCCTCCTCTTTTTTTTGTGCGTTTTTTGCGTGCGTTTTTTTTTTTTATATATATATATATGTGTATACAAATGGTTACTATGTTGCTGTGTCAGGGCCCGCCTCTTGACTGCCCACTTTATGGGAGTGGCTCCTAGGTCAGTTTGGTCTGTGCTCCCTTGATGAGCACATTATTTAAGGTACCGTAAGAGATGGATACTGTTAGGCTCTGAAGAAGAAGGTGCTACCTTCGAAACGCGTCAGCCAGCAGCGGTCTGCACGTCTTGTCCATAGGTCTGGAGACTGCTACCATCATTTGACTATTATGCGTGATTTTTATCTACCCTTGTGAGTAGTACTTTTACGTTTTCTGTTTTAATAAACCTTTTTAAAGATAATGCACAAGGCCGGTGCGCCCTCTCTTTTCTGTTTTTTGTCTGTATGTTAGGATTTCCCTATCATTGAGGGCAGCAAGGCTGAAAGCTACCATCCATCGAGAACTTTGAACTGTCGGGCTTATACATTTATGCGCAAGAGTTTTTGTTTTGTTTTGTTGTATTGGCTATCTTTGGGTCTCTAGCTGCAGAGTGTGATCGCCCTAACGGTTTCTCAGGTCAGATTCTCTGGAATCCGGGACAACGATGGTTATATCTATAGAAGAACGACAACTGAGAAGATCCTCATTGGCTAAAGGTTTCACTACTAGCTTGAATATCTTTGAATCAGAGACTATTGCTAATGAGGGGACTATTACGACAAGTAATGATAAGCAGGCTCCAGATAGAGAAGACACTATGGTATCATTATTCCTAAGATTAAAAGATTTACTAGAAAGAGAAATGCTGCAGTGGTGGGATATCCTACTACTGCAAAAATACCTTGAATTCAAGAGGATACCAAGAGGTCTAAGAATTACTAAAGTATGTTCATTTCTAGATGTAGACCTCAGAGAAAATTGGATCAAAAGCCTGCATGATTGTAATCGTATGTGGCTACAATACATCATCACACAAAGAGAGCGCAATCTCTCTGCGATTCGTGCCGACTTATGTATCCTACAAGAAGAACTATCCACTTTCTCTGATGTTTCTACCTTTGATAGCTGGGATCAGAAAGTAAATGAACAGATAATGGAATATGAGACCAATCTCATCAGCAAAAAATCAGGGAAATTTGAGAGGGATAGGTTAGATTACCTTAATAATCGGGAATTTAATTGGAAAAAACAGAATACCAGGAATTATAGGAGGAAGGTGAATAGTGAACAGCCAACCGAGAAGTGCGAACAGAACACACTATCTCAAGGACACCATTCACTCCCACCCCAGATTGATAGACAAAGAAGCAATAATCAAACAAAAAGGAGACAATACGCCCTACTCCAATCCTCCTATCTCAGCGCTAAAGGATATTCAGTATATGAAGATGGAAAATAATGATTGTAATAAACCGCAGTGATTTAACCTGATGTCACCATAATCTGAGTGAGATATCTCTCAGCAGCCACTTAATAAAAAATAGAAATATAAATATGGATGAATGAATGTACTATATGAAACAGCAATTAACCCATCAAAGCAGCGCTATTTTCAGTCCTCAATGCTGACTGATAAAACAAAGTCTTTGTAAATGCAAGCAAAACACATGCAGGCAGGTAAATTCCAACAAAGACACAGCGGTAGGAGCTCGGTCTGGATTCCCTTATATGAATAGTAGATCTGATGGGTGCACCTTTCACCATCTATTGGGACACCTTGTGCTGCACACACCCCACAGGGGTTCAAACTCACCGGAGCCAGGAGGTTAACAAGCCTTGGATCAAATCCTCTCTCTGTTTACTCCCGAAGTCCTCCAGGGTTGATGATCAAATAACAGCAACAATGTCCACATGTAAAAAAAGAGACCCTGAATAGTCCAGTACCGTTTTGATAATTTATTGTAAGTCACAAATCAGAGAAAAAAAAAAAATAATAAAGTAAATACACTTTTTTTTGCTCTTTGAAAAAGTCTTCCTGACGAAACTAGTCAGAGCACGATACCACGGGAACCGTTATCACGTGAGGACGCAGTGTGCTTTTAGCCTGAAGCTTCAGACACGAGAGGGGGGAAGTGCGGATCAGCTGTACCTGGTTGACACGCAGTGCGCTCCAAGCTTGTAGTTGTATACTAGTGGAATGAAGGACTGATCAGCTGTGAGTGTGTAACATCCATCCAGTCTGCAACCAGTACCCTTGTGCTTTGAGAGAAGCAGTTTGAGTTATCCACTATTACCAACCAACTGAAAGCTAGAAGGCTATCCTTTGTAAGGAACTGCGCCCACTGATTTTTACAGTGTATTTATTTTATTAGTTTTTTTTTCCTCTGATTTGTGACTTACAATAAATTATCAAAACGGTACTGGACTATTCAGGGTCTCTTTTTTTACATGTGGACATTGTTGCTGTTATTTGATCATCAACCCTGGAGGACTTCGGGAGTAAACAGAGAGAGGATTTGATCCAAGGCTTGTTAACCTCCTGGCTCCGGTGAGTTTGAACCCCTATGGTGTGTGTGCAGCACAAGGTGTCCCAATAGATGGTGAAAGGTGCACCCATCAGATCTACTATTCATATAAGGGAATCCAGACCGAGCTCCTACCGCTGTGTCTTTGTTGGAATTTACCTGCCTGCATGTGTTTTGCTTGCATTTACAAAGACTTTGTTTTATCAGTCAGCATTGAGGACTGAAAATAGCGCTGCTTTGATGGGTTAATTGCTGTTTCATATAGTACATTCATTCATCCATATTTATAAAGAAGCAATAATACCAATGTTCAAAACAACAACAATAACAATAAGAATAAAAATGAGACCAATTCAAAATACAAACATAAAAAGAGAACTAACACTAACACTAGTCAGAATAATAGAGAGGGAAGTTCATGTAATACCAAAAAGCCCTTTCATCAAAATAGGGATCGTTCTGGATGTATTGGTAACATCCAGAAACAACATCTTGTGAGTACTAACACCCCCACGAAGCGCTTGCCATCATTGCTTCCCAAGACTGATTGTACC
Source organism: Lithobates clamitans (assembly GCA_037952925.1). Lineage (NCBI taxonomy): Eukaryota > Metazoa > Chordata > Amphibia > Anura > Ranidae > Lithobates > Lithobates clamitans. Next base: position 393,917 of record JBBGZY010000088.1, read on the forward strand.
AGCAGAGGTAAAGATAACCATTCTAAAGACATCAATAGAGAAAATACTCCATCAACTAAACATTCCACTAACATTATTAAGAAAGGTCACAATATGCAATCCAGAGGTGAGGGATCTATTTTATCACTGACTAATGACAACTGTAGTATACTTCCAATTACGGCTAACACCTCTATAGTGTCATTTGGAAGTACTACTGCAGCACTTGATATAGACCTCAAGACGTTTAGTGACATACAAATTTACAATCCCTTTATAGTTCTTAGTAATGGAGAGTCAGATGACAATAGTGTCAATATATCAGATACTACACCACCCTTGGTTTTTTTAGAGAAGGAAGTTGCATTGATGGAGGACCCTGTAACGAACAACAGGATTCTGGACCCTTTAGAGGTAACTCCATCAATTTCGAAAAAAACGAGGAAAAGAGAGGAAGAACTAGAAGAGGTGCAAGAGGAGGAAAGGGACGTAAAAAGAGGCAGACTATAGATACTTCTCATTCCACCATCAAAATCTATAACCTATCCAGTTCTGTTTTTTTCGGAAACAGAACTGGACCTCCTCAGAAAAGGCCTCAACTATGCCCCACCCAGTGTACCCAATTTGTTTGAGCTTTTCATTGATTTAAATAAGTATATACGCAAACTTACTATCCAGCGATATTATATCCTTAAAAAAGCGAGTAGTAACACTGATGGTGATGACACTGGTATTGGAGCAGAGTCAGGAGCATCCTTACCCTCTGAAACAAGTGTAGATGAGGACTCTATATTAAACATATTAGAAGAGCTATATCTTGAGGCACAGCCTGATGGACAGACCACTTCTATACCAGTGGCTTGTCCCCTAGGGGAAAGTGCAATAGTCCATACCCCTTTTAGACCCAGATCGTCTTTCTTTCCCCATTGGGCTAAAGGAAAATTTATCTCCACATTTTATGATGTAGTTTTTAATACTTTTAAAAATAAGTTTGATCATTCTAATAATAAGACAAGTTATGCCAAAAATACTGACCCTCTTTCTAAAACTATAGACAGTTTGAAACAGAATCAGGATATAGTCATACGAAAGGCGGACAAAGAAGGTAGTTTGGTTATTCAAAATAAAGATGAGTACATCATTGAGGCAAAGAGACTTCTGGGTGACACGGATACCTACACTAAACTCAGCAAAGATCCTACAGTGGAATATACGAAAGAGCTTAAAATACTTTTAGATGAGGCACTATTGGAGAAAGTGATTACAAAGAATGAGTACTACTTTTTGTATAATAGGCATGCGGTGACCCCGCATTCTTACCATATACCTAAGATACACAAAAGCCTAACTAACCCCCCGGGCAGGCCAATAATAGCTGGGATGGATAGTCTCTCTAGTAATCTGGGCTCTTACATTGACCATTTTTTACAAGACACTGTAACCAATTTACCATCCTTCGTAAGAGACTCTAGTCACATGCTTGAGATTCTGTCCAATTACAAATGGCAACCTAGCTATAGATGGCTTTCCCTAGATGTGGCTTCCTTGTACACATCCATTGACCATACACATGGCCTTAGAGCCATGAATCACTTTCTACTAGAGGATGATAAATTCAATCCCTCACAAGCCAAATTTTTGTTGGACTGTGTCAGGTTTTCCCTTACACATAATTATTTTTCTTTTCTGGGCGAATACTATCTACAAACTAGGGGCACAGCTATGGGGGCAAGGTTTGCCCCTAGTTATGCCAATATCTTCATGGGCCTTTGGGAGAACACCTATATATGGAAAAACAATCCTTTTGGGGCCAATTTGGTGCTGTATGCCAGGTATATTGATGATATCTTAATCATATGGGACGGGTCAGATGATGATCTCAATAACTTTTTAGGGTATTGTAAGAATAACTCCTTTGGCATAGAATTTACACATGTTATAGATAGCAAGTGTTTGGTCTTTTTAGATCTAGAACTCCAGGGAGATTCCGACGGTGACATCTGTTCCAGAACCCACTTTAAACCTAGTGGAGTCAATTCGTACCTATATGCCAAAAGTAATCACCATCCAAGGTGGATACAAAACGTCCCCTATGGTCAATTTTGTCGCTTGTACATGTACAAAAAAAGAAGACTACTTAGAACAGAGTAAGCTTCTTATACAGAAGTTTAGAGAAAAGGATTATGATGCAAGCCATATTGAAATGGCCTTTAATAAATATCTGGTTCTCTATGATAACCCATCAGATGACACCACTGGTCCCCGATGCCATACTACACCTGATACCCAACAGGTTAGATTCTCCACCCAGTATACGAACAAAGCCTTCGAGATCCAGAACATTCTGAAGAGAAATTGGAATATCCTCAAACATGACCCTGTACTAGGTGACACACTCCAAGACCATCCAAATATTGTGTTCCGTAAACCACGTGACCTTAAGAGCCTGGTTGCACCTAGTAGGGTAGATAACACTACCATTAGACCGACTAGCCTTTGGACCACAATATTTGATCAGAAAGGGAGCTACAAGTGCAGCGTAAAAAACTGTGGCACATGTATGTACATGTGGCACAGAAAGAAAACCGTTGTAGGGAGAGATGGAAGGGTCCACAAACTCAAACAGTTTATGAACTGCGGGACTCAGTATATTGTCTATGGCATTGTTTGTCCCTGTGGCCGTCTCTATGTCGGCCGCACTCAGTGCCCTATGAGGGTCAGAATAGGAGAGCACAAGTGTGGCATCATTAATTTAAGGGATAAATATCCAGTTCCCCGCCATTTTGTAGAAGCCCATCAAGGAAACCCTGCAGGTATGAGGGTATTTGGTATCGAGTCGATTGGGGGTGATTTAGACTCAGGGAGAAAACATCAGAGACTATGTAAGCGCGAGGCTTACTGGATTTTCACCCTCGGAAGTCTCACTCCCGGTGGCCTCAATGAAGACCCTGAGATACATAAAATAGTGTGACGGTGGTTTTAGGTATCCCCCCAACCCATTCCATTTTTTTCCATTTTTTCATTCATTGATTTATTTTCATATCCATCTTCTTCCTTTGCAATTTGTTATCCCTCTTCCCTTCACCCTTTCCTCCATCCCCCCCCCTTCCCCCCCTCCTGATTCCATTTATTTCTCTCTACACATGCGCATACATATATGCATGTGACCTTCAGTATTCATTCTACACATATGGCCTTTATGTTTATTTAGCCTTCAAGAGGCCTATAGGTGTGTGTATATATATGATTATGTGTATGTATATTCTAGTTATGATAATACGCACAGGCTGTGCGGGTATATGTATGGTTTCATACTTCTGTTCTAAAAATTATTTTGGTCCGGTACACTGCGCATGTGTGCATGTGTGCATATGTATATATGGGAGTGTATGCGCATGGGTGTATGTGTATATGGACATATGTTTGGCTAATTTTCCATAGACATCTATTGTGATTCCCCCCCCCCCCCTCTGTTTTCTCCTTTTTGCTGTTAAAGGGTCTCTATAACGATAATAATAGAGTGTTCAAAATGTATTCATTGACAAATATTCATTCGATCTGGGAACCTTTTTATTTATCTATTTATTTATTTGTTTTTAATCTGTTTCATTTACTTACTGGAATGCTATTGTATACCATTTTTAATGACAACCTGTGCTCATTTATATGTATCATATATATGTAATATTTATATACCTTTGTAATTGGAGTGCAGGTTTTCATCTCTTACTCACATGTGTCGCGCGGCGTGCATGCGTTTATACGCACGCGCACATGGGCGTACGCGTGTATGTCTATGGGTGCTTGCGTGTGAGTGTGCATGCCCTGTTGACTATTTGGCCATATTCTTTTATTTAACTACTATACTGACCAACACGCTCCCTTTGTATACATGTAGACATGCATTAGTTGTGTGGGGTTGCGGGTTATACAAGTGCACGGATGGTATTGGAAATTAGACATTTGTTTTTGTCCCATGTTTTTCTATCCCCTTGATATGGTATTTCATTTAGCCACCCAATATGTGTCTGCCTTCAGCCTCTATAGTTGGTCTTCCCTTATATGGCTGCTGGTATCTTTACTGCTGACACAGCCCATGTTTTTCTATCCCCTTGATATGGTATTTCGTTTAGCCACCCAATATGTGTCTGCCTTCAGCCTCTATAGTTGGTCTTCCCTTATATGGCTGCTGGTATCTTTACTGCTGACACAGCCTAGAGCGACAGCGGGCACACAGGGAGCGATACGGAGCTTCTACTTCCGCCCCCTGGACCGCACTACATGTAATGAGTATGGCGTGCATTCCAACCGCCGCCTGCAGCTGCACAGCGTCTTTGAGGTAAGATCGGTGATATTTTTACACACTATGGAGATTAAATCATTCATCTCGTTGGAGGACAAGTGTGGATGGGTCCTGGTGATTCATTTATTTATTTATTTATTTATTTATTTATTTATTATATATCATAGTCTCATGTGAAATCTATTGTGCTCTGTTCATGGTGCAGATTATTGGATTTGATCTTGTATTTAATTTGATAGCTGGGTTTCTTTGCTTGCGCAGGTGGCCGCATCTGTAAGATTTAGGATTAGAGATTGCCTTGTTGTCTGGTGTACTGTATCACACACTATGCGCACATTACAAACACTCATCACACTATAGATCCGTGCACTTGTGCTCCCCGCACACACACATATATATTTTTGTGTGCATTCTTTGTATCTTTTTTTTTTTTTTGTGTGCGTTTTTTGCGTGCGTTTTTTTTTTTTTTTAATATATATGTGTATACAAATGGTTACTATGGTGCTGTGTCAGGGCCCGCCTCTTGACTGCCCACTTTATGGGAGTGGCTCCTAGGTCAGTTTGGTCTGTGCTCCCTTGATGAGCACATTATTTAAGGTACCGTAAGAGATGGATACTGTTAGGCTCTGAAGAAGAAGGTGCTACCTTCGAAACGCATCAGCCAGCAGCGGTCTGCACGTCTTGTCCATAGGTCTGGAGACTGCTACCATCATTTGACTATTATGCGTGATTTTTATCTACCCTTGTGAGTAGTACTTTTATGTTTTCTGTTTTATTAAACCTTTTTAAAGATAATGCACAAGGCCGGTGCGCCCTCTCTTTTCTGTTTTTTGTGCCAATATATTGGTCCTGGTAGTAGGCAGGTCCATGTGGTGTGGTCAGTTCATGCGACAGGCAGAGGCATGATGGCATAGGTCCTACAGGCAGCAGGGAGACGTAGGACCTCGTTCAGGACAGAATGGGGACAGGGGTAGAGGCTTCTCCCACCCAAATCTCTTTGAAGCCTCCGAGTCTCCAGACCCTAATCTAGGAATGAGAAAACAAATGAAATTGTTTTCTTTATCCAGAAAAACAATTCTGGAGCCCCTCACATATGTGAGACCCCTGTGTTCTGAATCCCACTAGTCCACTGGCAGGGTACAAGATCAGTCCAAGAGGCAGGCAAGAGGCATGGTCAAACAGTCCAGGGTCGGTTCCAGATCAGGCAGAGGTATGTACAGAATCGGTAGGCAGAAGCGTGGTCGAATAACAGTCCAGGGTCAGTTCCAGATCAGGCAGAGATATAAACAGAATCGGTAGGCAGAAGCATGGTCAAATAACAGTCCAGGGTCAGTTCCAGATCAGGCAGAGATATAAACAGAATCGGTAGGCAGAAGCATGGTCGAATAACAAGCCAGGGTCAGTTACAGAGCAAGCAGAGGCATAAGGGGTGTGAAGGCAGGAAGTGAGTGTTATGTTTACCATACTTCACTAATAATTTAGTGAAGTATGGTAACGGCGGAAACAGTCAACTATGCAGAGGCCTGGTTGGGAAGGACATTGGGCACAATGATAAGTGGTGTCTCTTCTCACCCCTCGTTTGGAGCACACCCGGCATTTTTTTTGTCGTTTTTGGCCTGTTGGTCTGGGAGGGATTTTATCGGGAAAGTGGCGTTCAGAGAGTCTACTAATTACATCGGATCTAATGTTTTCTGGTGGGCCATTCGGGTATATAAGGGCAGTGGTGATTTCCTCCTGGTAGCCAAGGAGGGGTTTGGGTCTGTCGGTGGAGTTGCGATAAATTACATAGGTGTTGTAAATGGCCAAATGAAATAAATAAATCGAAACGTTTTTGTACCACTGGTATGTTCTTCTGGTGGAAAGGTAGGGCTCGAGCATCTGGTCATTGAAGTCGACACCCCCCATATACATGTTGTATTCATAGATACACGTCGGCTTTTGAATTGGGCCATTCCTCCTGCTGATCTCAACAAATGTGTTGTTGTGGATTGAAGAAAGCATGTAGACGTCCCTTCTGTCCCTCCACTTCACAGCCAGAATTTCCTCATTCCGTAAGCTCGTCGCCTCCCCTCTTCTTAACTTTTTGTTGACGAGGCTTTGAGGAAAGCCCTTCCGATTCGTCCTCACGGTGCCGCATGCTGGAGTCTTCTTTCTATGAAGGTTTCGGAACAGGGGCAGACTAGAATAAAAATTGTCCACATATAGATGGTAGCCTTTCTCCAGAAGTGGGTTTATGAGTTGCCAAACAACTTTCCCACTCGATCCGATATATTCTGGGCAATTAGGGGGATGTAGCTGGGTGTCCTTCCCTTCGTATACCATGAAGGCATAGGTATACCCTGTAGCACGATCGCACAATTTGTACATCTTCACCCAATAGCGGGCCCTTTTGGTGGGAATAAATTGTTTTAAGCTCAGCCTGCCAGAAAATTTGATAAGGGACTCATCCACACATATGTGTTGTCCTGGGGTAAACAACTGGGGGAAGATTTCTGAAAAATAATTTATTAGGGGCCGAATTTTAAAAAGCTTGTCAAAATTTGGGTGATTTCGGGGAGGGCACTGGGTATTGTCGTTATAGTGAAGGAATCTCATAATCATGAGATATCTGGTCCTGGACATTATTGAGGAAAAGTTGGGCATGTGGTAGATGGGGAGGGTAGACCAATACGAACGTATTTGATTTTTTCTGTTTAGTCCCATACAGAAAGTGAGGCCCAAAAAAATTTTAAACTCCTCCACTGTTAGGGCTCTCCATTCGTAGGGACGGGCATAAGAGGACGTTGGGTTGCTTGCAATAAATTGTTGGGCATAAAGGTTGCACTGGGCAACAATAGATGCAAGCATGTCCTCAGTAAAAATAAGGTGGAAAAAGTCTATCGGGGAAAAATTTGCTGTGTCCACCTTGACTCCTGGCTGGGCAGTGAAAGGGGGAACGTTAGCTTCCCCTGAATTGGGTGGCAGCCACAAGGGGTTTTGAAGGGAATAGGGAAGGCTGGCATGGGACCTAACCCAGGTGACACCCCACTGGTACGTGGCCTTTGCCGAGGTACTGCGGTGCTGGTGGATGGCACCGCGGTGCTGGTGGATGGCACTGCGGTGCTGGTGGATGGCACTGCCTCCTCACCAGTACGCCTTCGTCTGGCGGGCGGACTCTCATCCTCCTCTGAGGCTGTCAGTGTACCACTGGTTAGGACAGGCTCGTAGTCCACGTCAGACTCAGAGTCGGAAAATGAGGAGGAATCAGAAGCGGAGAGCTCCCCGTTGCTCTCGTCGCCCGCAAGAACACTGTACGCCTCCTCAGCTGAATATACTCTTCTAGCCATTGTTGGTGATGACAGAAGGAACTGATGATAGCTGGCACTCTTACGTAGCACTGGTGACACTGATAACAGATGGCACGTGCACTGACGGGTGGTACTGACAGATGGTATTGACAGGTAGCACTGACGGCAGGTGGAACTGAAGGCAGGTGGAACTGACGACAGGTGGCACTGACGGCAGGTGGTACTGGCAGATGGTACTGGCAGATGGCACTGGCAGATGGCACTGGCAGATCTGACTGACAGATGGGACTGACAGAGGCACTGGCACTGGCAGATGGCACAGGCAGATGACACTGGCAGATGGCACTGGCAGGTGGCTCAGGCAGGTGGCACAGGCAGATGGCACAGGCAGATGGCACAGGCAGATGGCACTGGCAGATGGCACTGGCAGATCTGACTGACAGATGGGACTGACAGATGGGAGTGACATATGGGACTGACAGAGGCACTGGCAGATGGCAGATGGCACTGGCAGATGGCACTGGCAGATGGCACGGGCAGATGGCACGGGCAGATGGAACTGGCAGATGGCACGGGCAGATGGCACGGGCAGATGGCACGGGCAGATGGCACGGGCAGATCTGACTGACAGATGGGACTGACAGAGGCACTGGCACTGGCAGATAGCACTGGCAGATGGCACTGCCACTGGCAGATGGCACTGGCAGATGGCACGGGCAGATGGCACGGGCAGATGGCACGGGCAGATCTGACTGACAGATGGGATTGACAGAGGCACTGGCACTGGCAGATGGCACTGGCACTGGCAGATGGCACTGTCAGATGGCACTGTCAGATGGCACGGGCAGATGGCACTGTCAGATGGCACGGGCAGATGGCATGGGCGGATGGCACGGGCAGATCTGACTGACAGATGGGACTGACAGATGGGACTGACAGAGGTACTGGCACTGGCAGATGGCACTGGCACTGGCAGATGGCACTGGCAGATGGCACGGGCAGATGGCACGGGCAGATGGCACTGGCAGATGGCTGATATGTTGGCACAGTGTGTGTTTTTTCTCACAGTAACTCACAGTAACCCTCTCTCAGTGACACAGATCCTCTCTCTCCTCACACGCTGTCTCTGTGTGAGGAGGGAGAGCCGGCAATGAGAGATGATCTCATATGTTTACATTTGAGATCATCTCTCATTGGCAGAGCGATCGCACTGAAAACGGCCGCTATGATTGGCCATTTTCAGCGATCTGTGACTGGCTGTGTCCAAGGGACATGGCCAGCACAAAACTTCCCCGATGCGCGCCCGCGGGAGCGCGCAACGTGGAAGTAAACAGGAGGACGTCCAGGGACGCCCTCCCGGCAGATAGCGTCCGAGCTGCAGCCGTCTTTCGGCTATAGCGCGGGCGCGAAGTGGTTAACAACTGATGAGTCATCAGCTTTCAGGGGGTTCCCCCTGACAGCTGAATGTAAAAAAAAGAATTGCCAGCAGACCCTTATCCGAGCATGCAGCCCAGCAGGTCAAGAAAGGGATGGGACCAGCGAGTGCCCCCCTGCTCCTGAACTATACTAGGCCCTATGCCCTCAACATGGGGGGGTGCTTTGAGGCGGGGGGCTCTGCCTCTGGTGATGTCTTCTTTCTCTGCCACTTCTGACCCACTAAAAATAAAAAAAGGTTCTCCTCTGATGCTGGCTTCCTCCCTTGTGTCAGCTCCATGGTCTGCCTGTTCTTACAGTGCCTTGCAAAATTATTCACCCCCTTCGTTTTTCACTTAATTTGTTACATTACAGCCTTTAGTTCAATGTTTTTTAAACTGAATTATATGTGATGGATCACAACACAATAGTCTAAGTTGTTGAAGTAAAAATTATGTCCACCTGTGTGCAATCTAAGTGTCACATGATCTGTCATTACATATACACACCTTTTTGAAAGGCCCCAGAGGCTGCAACACCTAAGAGGCACCACTAACCAAACACTGCCATGAAGACCAAGCAACTGTCTAAACAAGTAAGGGACAATGTTGTTGAGAAGTACAAGTCAGGGTTAAGTTCTAAAAAAATATCCAAATCTTTGATGATCCCTAGGAGCACCATCAAATCTATCATAACCAAATGGAAAGAACATGGCACAACAGCAAACCTGCCAAGAGACAGCCGCACACCAAAACTCAAGGACTGGGCAAGGAGGGCATTAATTAGAGAGGCAGCACAGAGACCTAAGGTAACCCTGGAGGAGCTGCAGAGTTCCACAGCAGAGACTGGAGTATCTGTACATAGGATGACAATAGTTGGGCTTTATGATAGAGTGGCCAGAAGAAAGCCATTACTTTCAACAAAAAACAAAATAGCACGTTTTAAGTTTGTGAAAAGGCATGAGGGAGACTCCCAAAATGTATGCTCTGGTCTGATGAGACTAAAATTTAACTTTTTGGCCATCAAAGAAAATGCTATGTCTGGCGCAAACCCAACAAATCACATCACCCAAAGAACACCAACCATTTCAGCAGTCGGGACTGGAAAACTGGTCAGAGTTGAGGAAAAGATGGATGGTGCCAAATACAGGGATATTCTTGAGCAAAGCCTGTACCACTCTGTGTGTGATTTGAGGCTAGGACGGAGGTTCACCTTCCAGCAGGACAATGAGCCCAAACACACTGCTAAAGCAACACTTGAGTGGTTTAGGGGAAACATGTAAATGTATTGGAATGGCCTAGTCAAAGCCCAGACCTCAATCCAATAGAAAATCTGTGGTCAGACTTAAAGATTAAGGCAAAAATGGAGAAAAGAAATTGCGCTCGGTGTTCAATATGGAAACTAATGATAAAAAACCGTGAAGGAAATCCTGCAGCTAAAACACAATAACCCAAATACAGGGGCATACAAACTAAACAATATAAAACAGTGTAGCGCTGGATTGTGAGAAAAAGCGCATATGTTGATATATGCGAATATATTAAAAACCCGTAAATTTAAGAAGGCTATATGTCACTATTCTAAAGTGATCAGACACACATGTGTGACTCCAAAAAGTGTTCAAATAAACCTATACAGGTATATGAACAGTGAATGATATAAACAAATACGTGTATATGATGTGGATATATTACGTGAACTTGATATCAACGTAAACAACAGAGATCAATACCGTTATAGTTGGCAATATGTGATTAGGAAAATATGTCAACCACTTGATGTTGATTATTCCGAAAAAACTGTTTAGTGCTTAGCAATAATAGTTAATCATATGCTAAAAACAAAAGACAAAAATACCCAAAAATAGTGAAAAATATATGAATGGAGGAATGGAAAAGTTAGAACCACCCAAAAAGTTCATATATTACAAAGTAAGTGTAGAGTCCCAAACTTGATGTAATTCCAGCATATAATTTTAATTCAGTGATCCACTGCAACTGTAGCCCATCACCAAGAGAATAAGGCTGGAGGCTTACCAGACAGCCTGCGACCACCCTTATTCAGGGGGGTCTAAACAGGCTCAGTAGAAATGTATAGGTCCAGTAGATCTCATCTAGAAGGGCTCCACAGGAAGATATTGCTTATGGTCACCGGATAGTTTCCAGAGAGGTTCCTCGCTTGGCAGATCGAGGGGTTCCAGGCAAAGTACAGCAGTATTATCAGCAGGTGCCCCAAAAAGAAAAAAGGACTCCGATAGTGCAGACCAATCTTACTGCTTTATTTAAAAGGATGCCATCCAATATGTATAAAAACAAAACTTCTGGCAGCGGGATAGTAACAAAAACAGACTCCACCGCCGTTTAAAATCAAATCGCGCATGCGCGACACGAGCTCACGTTGTGACCCTACGGCCGTTTCGTCACAACTGACGTCATCAGGGGTACGTGGCCACGCTCGCGCATGCGCTATAAATACACAAGCGCCGTAGCGCCATAGCTTATTCATTGGCTGAGGGAGAACGAGGGCGGGCATCAATCCACTGAATCTAGTGCTGTCAATCACTCCAGCACAGTGAGCCGCCCACACATTCGCATATATCAACATATGCGCTTTTTCTCACAATCCAGCGCTACACTGTTTTATATTGTTCAGACTTAAAGATTGCTGTTCACAAGTGCAAACCATCCAACTTGAAGGAGCTGGAGCAGTTTTGCAAGGAGGAATGGGCAAAATTCCAGTGGTAAGATGTGCAGCACTGGTGTCAATTAATAGACAGCAAACTGATATAACTACATACTAGGTACAGTGACCCCATATGCAAGTGAAACAAGTGCTAATAGCAAATGTAAATCTATGTTCTATAATGGAAAGGTCATACAATGCACACAGTAGCATCAGCAGAGCCCATGCTGATAGGTGTTTTGCCTACTAAGATCATCTGGAGATCATCTCACCCAGATGATCTTATTAGACGAAACGCATTGGGACGGGCTTTGCTGATGTCACTGCGTCACTTTCCTTACATTTTATTGCAAAGCGCTTTTTATCTTCACCAAATGTGAGTGTTCCCTTTTTACAATATACTGTTTTTTATGGAAATGGAATCACACTATGTGGCTTATTCCTTCTTCTACCTATATCTACCCTATATCATTTGGGAGAAACTTTTTGGGTTCCACTTTTCCGGCAAGCCTTATATATATGAATTATCTACTGACAAAGTGTCTGCACCAAGTTTTTCAAGTCACCATTTTGTCATATATAGTTGTTCATGGACTTTGATGTTCACTCATGAATGCACATTTATTCTTTTTGCTTCACAATTATTATGTATTAATTTCAATCATCTGTTCACTTTTGGTCTATGTGACTGTATGGGGATTGTATGACCTTTCCATTATAGAACATAGATTTACATTTGAGGTCACTGTACCGAGTATGTAGTTATATCAGTTTGCTCTCTATTTGTTGACATCACACCAGTGCTGCACTTTCCTATATATATGTGTGTGTATATATATATATATAGTCTTCCTATTTCGCAAATTGATCCTTTGCTGTGTCAGCTGCTAATACACCTGTTTATATATTTACAGTGGTAAGATGTGGCAAGCTCATAGAGACTTACCCAAAGCGACTTTAAGCTGTGATAGCTGCAAAGGGTAGCTCTACAAAGTATTGACTTTAGGGGGGTGAATAGTTGTTATGTTATTTTGTCCTATTTGTTGTTTGCTTCACAATAAAAAAAAGATCCTTAAAGTTGTGGGCATGTTCTGCAAATTAAATGATGCAAATCTTTAAACAATACATGTTAATTCCAAGTTGTGAGGCAATAAAACATGAAAAATGACAATTGGGTGAATACTTTTGCAAGGCACTGTATATAGCCAGTTCCGTCACAAGGGGTGGGTTCTCCAGGGTGACATCACTGGATGGGTGCACCCCATAGCTATATAAGAACTGGCAGACACCAGAGCTGACACAATGGAGGGAGCCAGCATAGGAGGAGGACCTTTTTTTATTTTTAGCAGGTCAGCAGCGGTGGGGGAAGACATCATCGGAGGAAGAAGAAACAACTGGAGGGAGAAGACAGTGGAGGGAGAAGACAGCAGAGGGAGAAGACAGCAGAGGGAGAAGACAGCGGAGGGAGAAGACAGCGGAGTGAGAATACTGGAGGAAGAAGACATCGGTGGTGGTAGGAAGCCCTTGTCCACGCCAACTTGGGGACAAAGCACCCCCCATGTTGAGGGCATGTGGCCTGGTATGGTTCAGGAGGGGGGGCACTTGCTCGTCCCCTCCCTTGACTAACCTGCCGGGCTGCATGCTCAGATATGGGTCTGGTATGGATTTTGGGGGGGACCCCATGCTAAAATAAAAAAAAGGCCTGGCATGGATTTGGGGGGACCCCACACCGTTTTTTCACAATTTTTTTGCTGGCAATTCATTTTTTTACATTCAGTAGTCAGGGGGGAACCCTTCTGACAGCTGATAACTCATTGGTTGTTAAGGACGCGGCCGCTGGGTTCCCTTACTTTTTTAAAGGAAACTAAAAAAAGCACAAAACGCCAAACGCATCAAAAATTGGATCCCAATTGCAACACTTGCATTTCTGGTGCGACTCCATTGAAGTCTATTACAACCAAAACATAGGAAAAAAGTCCCCTACCCTTTCCACAAACGCACCGCCTGCATAACGCAAAGATGTGAAAGTGTTCCATAGGAAACCATATTAAATGGAGTGTAGTGCATTTCTGCAAACTGAAAAACACACTAAAAGTTCATAGATGTGAACGCAGGGTTAATGGATCACAAATGTCATTGAGGGAATTTACTGTATAAAAAATATAAATGTGTGATGAATAAAGTGTGAATTGTAGGATTTGATTCTGAGACGGAATGTCCCACACTCCGCTTAAGTGCTTCCGTCAGTATATCGCTTCCTAAGTCATGGAATACGAGTCCAATGGATCTGGCTATAGTAACCCCCAAGAACCAGTCTTGGAGTACATCAGGAATATCCTTTTATTTAAGATCTTACACAAATATATACAGCAGGATGACAATATAAACTGTAACCAGAAACCTAATTAACATGAGCTAATTATCTAATCTTTTAGACAGCCTAGGTGACTCAGAGACATGACCTTTAGGACAGACTTGCCGTCTTTTAGCTCAGAAGACACAACATTATCATAAATATCAACACAGAACTCATTCATACAATAGCAAGGTTAATTAGCACAACCAACAATGGGTGTAATACTCTTATGCCGTGTACACATGACTGGACTTTACGGCATACTTTGTAATGCGGACTTTTCGACGGACTTTACGACGGACTTTCCGAATGAACGGACTTGCCTACACACGATCCACCAAAGTCCGTGGGATTCGTACGTGATGACGTACGACCGGACTAAAACAAGGAAGTTCATAGCCAGTAGCCAATAGCTGCCCTAGCGTTGTTTTTTTCCTGTCGGACTAGCTTACAGACGAGCGGACTTTTTGACAGGACTCGAGTCCATCAAAAAGATTTGAAACATGTTTCATTTCTAGGTCCGTCAAACTGTTGGGGAAAAAAAGTCCGCTGGAGCCCACACACGATCTAATTGTCCGACGGACTCCGGTTCACCGCACCAAGTATGCAGTAAAGTCTGGTCGTGTGTACGCAGCATTAGAAGCCACACTAGTAGACAATAGAAGACTCAGGGCTTTCAAGATCTCATTAATCAGCATTCCTTTCACATACATCTGCTATATGAGTCCCAAGCATGCAGAGACCATCATGGTCTCTTTAATAATGTCCTTTTGCATTACTTAACAGAATATCTTCCTAAATGCTTGTAGCTTCCTTAAATGGCAGGGCCCATAGTCGGTAGGCAAGAGGCTAGCATTCAGTCCCCTTCAGTCCCCTGTTTGTCTTTTATAACATTTGAAAAAAAATAGAGACATAAAAGTATTTAAAAATAAATAAAAATATTATTATTATGGCATTAATTTACATTTTTTACTTTTAAAAATAGCAATTTTAAAGGCTTAAATAGGTATTCAATTAATTAAAGAACAATTTCTGAGGCATAGACTACTGAAATTGCAGAATTCCAACCTTTTCTGAACAGTTATGGTCATGTCCGCTGACTAACACTTTTCAACTTTTAATGTATTACAAATAAGCCTAATAAAGCTTTAACACAGAATAGTAAAGCTAAGTAAACTTTACTTTTTCACTTTGGAATAAACCCAGCTGTACTTTAAGAACACTGTATGGAAATAAGAGAAAAGCTGTAAATCTCCATGATTGTTTGACATTTTATAATATACAGTGGGCTGATGAATTTGTAAATCTGTGTATATCTAAATACCAGAAGCTAGCTGCATGATAAATATTCAGTCTTCTTTTAAAACAAAGTACTTTTGTATGAAAACAATTGTTTGATTAGTAATATATTGAGAAGCACATAGAACAAATTGAGCAAATAGAACAAATGGGTAAATAAAATGCATATATGAATTTCTCTATAACTGTAAACAATTAGATGATTTCAGTACTGTAGTCGCAATCCGCACTTAAAAATTGCAATGCACCTGTTTTCATCCACAAACAGGAAATTCCTGATGATCAAGTGAAGAATAAATATGCAATCTGATGAAATAAACATTTAGATAATTAAGGAAAAAATGCTATTCTTTTTTGCCAGTACCCTAAGTCAGTGGCACATTAGGCAGAATTGTTGGTACCACTGTTAAGCCCCCTCTGGCTGTGACATAACAATAATTCCTATCATCACTTCTGACATGTTTCCAAAGTGCTTTGTCTTTTTTTTTTTTCAAATTCTTATTTAGAGTACAAAAGGTAACCAACACATCGCATCAACACCTGAACAGCGAAAATGTAGTCAAACAGGATAAGTGCATAAGCAACACAATATTTCAGATCACTGAATATACAGAGGTAAATAGCACTGCCATAGTAGCTAATGTAAGACTACTAGGTGTAAACAAGATTGGGTACCCAGGTTTTAGATATAACAGATGGGAGGTGGAAAGAAGTGGAGGGGAGAGAAGGGAAACAGATTGGTGTGAAAAAAGGGGGGGGGATAAAGTAGCAAACTTGCTGGCCATGGTGGGATGTTTAAGGCGGCTGTAAGGGGCCATCTAGCAGGGATCTGCCTTCATCCGAATATATAAACATACTCCAGGAAAGCCACGTTTTCTTATAATGTTCATGTTGTCTTTTTTTTTAAAGAATTCTAGTACTGCTTGTAGTGGTCCTATTTAGCTTTTCCTCTTCTTGCCCAATCTCACCTAACCCTTCAACTGCTAGATAAAAGTTCAGTTAGAGGGCAGTTGCCACAGAAAGGTTTTGTTAATAGTAGCCACATAAGCTCAAAACTAAAATATTGCAACACCCATTTTAATTGCACAAGAAACAATAAACTTTTTAATACCTTTAAATATTAAAACACAATCACAAATAAATATATTAAACCAGAATTTAAAAAAATAGAAAAAAATCAGCCCTCATTCAAATGTCAACAGCTCAGTATCAGTTGTGATGTGGCAATGCTTTCTACAGTAGCTCAAAAATCCATTTGATTCTGTCCTTGATATTTTTTTAAATAGTTATCGACATGCCAGACTCACTTGACAGTTTGAATCCCCCAAAACAGAGAACCCTTTAGATTCCCTTTTTTTAACTTACAAAAATGTTCTCTCACTCATGTTCTGTACTCACGTACTCACTATGTCTACAGCTTATGACATGGACATTGACCGGCATAGATAACTCCCCAGGTATAACAATTAATAAAGTCCCTGTTTTTTCCAGGGGATAAAAAAATCTTAATCTTCTTTACTTTAAATATTGTACCTAGCAAAATAATCTAATTTCTTCAATTCTCTTTGTTATACTGTCCCCTTGTTTAAATGTACTTCTTTTGACCATGCATGCAAATAAAAGCCCCACATTTCTTGCTTTCTTATTGAAAAACATTGGTCTCACAGGTAGCTTACAGCCTAACATACAAACAAGTGGCCATTGACCCCACTTATAACTGGTTTATGCAGCAAGGAGCTCTGGAAGGGCGACGTTTGTCAAACAAATACAAAAATATTTCCAAGCTCACACTTAACAACCAGGAAAATAAATGTTTTTTTATATTATTTATTATATATATATATATATATATATATATATATATATATATATATATATATATAATTTTTTTTTTTTTTTTGGGAATATTTATTATAACAAAATGTAAAAAATAATGCTGTTTTTTCAAAACTGTTGCTCTTTTTTTGTTTATAGCGCAAAAAATAAAAACCACAGAGGTAATCAAATACCACCAAAAGAAAGCTCTATTTGTGGGGAAAAAAGGAATCAATTTTGTTTGGGAGCCACGTCGCACGACCGCGCAATTGTCAGGTAAAACAACGCAGTGCCGAATCGCAAAAAGTGCTCTGGTCTTTGGCCAGCCAACTGGTACGGGGCTTAAGTGGTTAATGAATCTACAAATGAAATATAATTCAATATATTAACCACTCCTGTAGAATAGCTTCTGAATATTGTAAATGCACATTGCTGTAATACAGTCTTTGCCTGGCATGTATGGTAAAGGTGATAACTATAATAATAAAATAACATGTTTATTATGTCTCATTTATAATTTAGATTGTATTGCCATATGGTTATTATTTTATCATGCAACAATAGATAAAGATCATGCTGTAGATAAATTATACTCGTCACCTTGTTATCTGTAGCACGTCGCGACAGCCATCTCATATGAAATCAGTTAAAAAATGCTGAGTTCTAGCTCATTTGCCGCACCAGTAGACTTTATTGAAAAACAATGCTGCTGTACATCAATAGATTTTGCTTTATTATTCTGTATATTGCTGCATGATTTTGTAGATCTGGCAGTCAGCGGTCATAAAATTTGCTGCAGCTGTTCCAAGTTTTACGGCTCAAGGGATCATGAACTTAAAATGGGTACTCAGTGTTTTATATTGCTTACCATTATGTCTGGGTGTAATTTCCCAGACTGAAATAGCCTTTTTTTAAAAAAAAAATTAACAGGTAGGAGATAAAAAAATTAACAGCTTATCACTGATGTTTGTTTATTAATTAAAATAAGGCATTTTATATTAGTGATAGCACTTTTAACAGTAAACAAAATCTCTAATTTGAAATGCCTTGTACTTTATTTATAGCAAGGCTGCTAAATATTATTTTATGATCTTTACTGAATACCAGTCACATGTATGTCTTTTCAGTTATCTCCAGCACCTATCAGAGAGTGCAAATGATTTAACTGTACAACCTGAATATGTTTCAGTCTTTTTGAAGCAACCCTTATGATTTAAGATAAATACATACAGTATAATGTTCCTGCATGTTTTCTGTAAAACATATTATGTCCTTGATCTTGAGAGTGTCACCAACTAAAGCTATTCTATAAACTACAAAGCAACTCTGTAAGCTACTCTATAAAGTCTTCAACAGGGGATATGCCCCTGTTGAAGACTTTTTAGTAGAAACGCATTGGGCCAGCACCTCCTGCTTCCCACATTGCCATTTTATATACTTTTGTGTTCACTTTTTTATACCTTTTTATACTACATGGTATTTTATCTCAATAAACCTATCTTGGTTGACCTACGTCATGTGGAGCTCCTTTTTTTCTTTTTTCCTTATTCCTTATGGGGATCCAGTATCCCAAAGCCCTTTAGACGCACTGCCATATGGTATGTGCATCCAACTGATCCGGTAAGAGTACCCATTCTTCTAACTGAATGTTTTTCCCTGTCTTTTGGTTTATTTTCCACTTCGGTTGAAGATTGAAGAGAAGGTTCCTTTACCATTGGACACTTTATATGTGGACTTTTGATCTTTTTTTTTTGCTATTACTCCACAGCACTTTGGGGTTTATTTTTCTGTCACATATTCACTTTTTACCTTTTCTTGTATCCATTTTGCCCTTGTGCTTGAGATATTCTGGATGCACATACATATATATATATATATTGTCACTTATCCACTTTGACATTATTATTTAGCGCTAAACTTATCTTTTGGTATTACTCTATAAACCCGCATGAACTGTTGGTTGCTATGCTGAAAATAATAGTAAGGATGTATAATATATATATAATGTATTATGCAACTATACAAATGGTACAAAAACAGACATACAGTAAAGAGACATGTATATAGACTTAAATTACTTGCAGGAGTTGTAATGCTCAGTCATTTACCAAACAGTTATAAAAAAATTACACTATAGTCTGAGAGTTTACATTTTCTTTCCAAACAATTAGGTTACCTGGCGCTCTGCTGTATTGTTTAAAAGGTATATTACCATTAGTGTGCGCAAAACTTTTTTCAGGGGGGGCATTATTTTAGCATCACCCATGCACCGCCCCTTTTCGACAATGTCATTATCACATTATCATGGTCAGAGACTGCAGACGTAGTACAGTCCCTAGGATGAGTAATGGATAATGGCCAACAGGCCCTCTTACCAGACCCAGCGAAACTACAGCAGAGATCCCTCCGGCTGGACGATTGCTCACTCTGGGTTCCCCGGGGGCGACTCTGGTCAGTAGTGTAGCATGTCTGTACCCTGGCAGTGGCTCAGTCTTTCTCTCTCTGGTGGTGCTGGGCAGCGTGGCTCTCTCTGGTGGCACTGGGCAGTGTGGCTCTCTCTCTGGTAGCGCTAGGCAGCTTGGCTCTCTCTCTGGTGGCGCTGGGCAGTGTGTCTCTCTCTCTCTGGTGGCCCCCAGCATGTCTCTCTCTCTGGCTTCCGCCCAGCACAGTCCTTGTTCTTTGTCCTGTAGCACTCTCTTCCTCAGCTTTTTTCGAGGCTGCAGTCTCTCAATCTCTCTCTTGATCGAGCTGTAGCCTCCTCAGTGTGGAAAATGGGGCTGCCAATCTTTGGGACTACATGTGCCATGATGCTCTCCTCTCCTAGTCTCCTTTCATTAGCCCTCAGTTATGGCCAATAGGGAAGGAACAGAGCTGGCAGGAAGCTGGGCGGGGAACCTGGTGCACCATCTCTTCTCCCTGACAGAAGAAAGGGGGGCGAGCGGGGGAAACCTCTGATAGCCCGCAGCTCTCCTTTCTCCTGTCACAGCGCTACTGAGTTCTCTGCTGGACTGAGCAGGGAAAAGAGCCAAAAGTCACACTACACTGGTGGGGGGGCTTGACAGCACCTTGATGGTGTCACCCCACTGGCGGGTGGCACCCGGGTGCGGGCTGCCCGCACCCTGATAGCGCCGATCCCTGATTCCAGGGGGGCACTTGACCCCCTTTGCCCCTACCTGTGGACGCCCTTGTATATTACCCCACCACATCCACAAATGAGTTGAGACAAACATAACTACTAAGACCAGCTAATCTAGGTTTTCTTTTGGTCGTTTATGTTTTGTTCTGTTTTTGTTTGTTAGACATGCTCCGATAAGGAGAAAACTTTAATCCAGGCTTACGGCCTATACTTACACCAACATATTGGCTGATATGTATATGTGACAAGCTCTCTACCGAGCTGCAATCTGTTTTTGCTTTGATCCTTTCCTCTGTTAATATAGCAGCTGTGCCCGCAGCAAGGTAATTTTTCATATGTATGAATAAAAATACTTTTGATAAGAAAAATAAAATATATTTTATATTTAAAATATAAAATATATTCCTGACGTTTCCTGACGTTTCTGTTGTACCATGTACTTGTGATAAAAAGTATTGTGTCTTCTTTGTATTGCTTGCTTTGTGTGAAATAACTGGTGAACCTGCCAGTCCCCCTGCTTTCCTATTTCAAACTGAGCAAGCTAGGCATGAGAGCATATCCTTCCCAGTGCAGTCATTTTTCTGGCTGTGCTGGAAGCACAGTCTGCCTATAGTCCAATTGTCAGACTTGTGCAGGCGCTCCAGCCTGCACAGCTATTAACTGGGGAGATCAATGTGCTGCTGTTTCTCCACTCCTCTAATTCCCCTATTATGCAGCTGAGAACAGAGGTTATGGGTTATGTGATCACTAATAAATTATATCTATCTATTATATATATTATACAAATGTTTTGCCTTTCATCTCTATTTTAAACTGAATGGGTTGCTTTATAAAGTGAGGGTTCACATATACGTGAAATATGGCTGATCCATCCTCTTCTTACTGCCCCCAATGTACGCATTACAACCACATAAACCTCGCTTTGTTAAAATGTATGATCATTCGGGTTGTAACAAGGTTAGAAGCTGCAACAGTGAGCTGATCTGTGCAAAATGGCAAGTGTGTAGAAAATTAGGAACTACACAAGCACCGTGATTTACATGTCTTTGTCATCCCCAAACAATGTGGCCCTTGGTAATGCACAAAGATGGCTCTGTTCTTCTGAAGAGAAAAGATATAAGCATTACCATGGGTGTGCTGCCATCTCTGTAAGAGGTGATAAATAGACAGGTGCATTCGTTTTCGTCCGAATGCATTTTCATCCGAATTTCAGGTATTTTCGTTATCATTTCAACAAACGATAACGAAAGTGCAGAGTCCGAAAAATGAAAGATCCGACATAAACAAATGCTTTATTTTCGTTTTCGTTGCTACAACAGTTCGATATAGATAGGAGATTCAACATGATGATTCCCCCTTTTCCTCCCCCTTCTCTCTTTCCTCCTCTCTTCCCATTGCCCATCTTTCCTCTCCTTTTCCTTTCTTCTCTTCATTTCTCCTTGTCTCTTCACTACGATTCTCATCATTTCTCACTCTCCACCACCACACATTCCCCCATATTCCCTTTCCATTCCAGTGCACCTGATTCACTGGCTGTTTTTTCTCCAGCAGGTTCCCCTGCCTGGGGTCATTCACTTCTCCCATGCACCATACCTCCCATTCACCTTTTTCCTGTCACTACTTGGGGCTATTGCCGCTGCTGGCTGCGCTGCCGGGTCGGGCCCCCTCAGCTCCGGGGAGTGGCATCCTTGGCCGGATTGTCCTGTGCGGCGATGATCTCTCCCATGCGTGGTCACGCTCATGTAAGTTTGTGGGACAAATGTATGGATATGTGTGGGGTTTTTCACATTTTCTGCATTTGCCCATGCATTTTTTCAGATAACCACCCATGTCCCTATTTTTTCATCTTTTCAGATAACCAATACGGTTTTGCTCCTGATGAGCGACTTTAAGGTCCCGAAACGCGTAGAGCTAACAACTACCGTTACAACAGTGTATTCATGAACCTACCATGGCCGTTTCTCTTCACCCAGTATATGTACTCCTTTTTTTCCCAAGTGATGCTTTAATGCATCCATTTTTGTTTTCCAGTATCATTTACACTGCAATTAATCACGCTCTGAAGTGACCCGTGCAACTGTAAAATACTGACATATATCTTCTAACAGAGTCATTATGTATGTTTTTAGATTATTTTTCCTACTTATCTTATCTTTACTACTATTTCTAATGGCGCTTTAATGCGCAAGCTACTTTTATGAGTATTCCCTGCAATGCAATTAATCATGTTATTACGTGACCCGTGTACTTGTAAAATACTGTTTTAAACCTTGGTTGGACAATGCATTTATATGTGATATGTAATTTGAGGTATTGATATGCAATTTATGTACTGAACTGTATACCCCCAACTTATGCTCTAAGATGACTCAATTAATAAACCATTTTCTAAATTAATTTCTTTAATGCATCCGTGTGCTTCACTCAAAGTCCCGCCCCTCAACCCCTTTATACATGATGATGACAATACCAATCTGTGTCCATCAAACCTGTGGTCGAATGTGCCTAACCTTAACTCTATTAGTCCAAGATTATTCTACATAGAGAGAAAAGATTCGACATAAAGAGAAAAGATTTGAGGTAGGGGAGAAAAGAGTCGACGTAGGGGAGAAAAGATAAATAAAAATAATGATGATGATGAATGTTATTGGCTGATTGTAACCAAAGAGGAGGAGCAGTAAAATAGCTAGAACTAAGTACACATGTACTTTGGCTTATGGTGTCTGTTGAAAGTTCTAAGAAGATTCGACAGAGCAGGTAAACTATACGGCGTCGTACAGTTTAGCTCCTCCGTCGAATCTTCTTTGAACATTCGACAGACACCATAAGCCTTCAATGACAGATTCGACCTCAATTTGGACTTTCGGACAAATGCAATATTTAACGAAAAACGAAATAAATAAAAATGAATTTCGGGAGTAACTAAATAAATTTATTTTTCGGACGAAAACGAAATTCCGAAACAAAATATTTCAGTGTGCACATGTCTAGTGATAAATACCTAGGTTTTTCATTTTTAGGATACTTAGCATGCTGCACATATCATGAAACATATAACAGGTGTTATGTACACTTTATGAAAAGAACACATATTTTTTTCAATGTTTAAAGTGTATCTAAACCCAAGAACAATATATAATATATTTCAGCCTGCCATTCTTTAGATGTGGTGACTGTATCCATTTTCTTTTTTCGCACTTTTTTATCTTTATTTCCACCAAATGATTCTGCCGGTAACCAGGGCCGGACTCCTCACAAGGCCACTGAGGCCAGGCCTCGGAGCAGCAGTGGTGCGGGGGCAGCACCGCTCCTGCGGCGACTTCTCGGCCGCCTCTCCCCCCCGCACTAACATAGCCCCGGCAAAGTTTCTTAGTTCTGGCAAGCAGGGGCGAGCAGGGGCGGGCTGGGCCGGGGGCGTGTGACTGTGTCATACTGCGCTGCACTCTGGGCGCTGTAGTCTGGCCTCACTGAAGTTCCTGGCGGTGGGAGGAATTCAGCAGCGCAAGAGACTACAACTCCCACCTCCCAGAAGCCTCAGAGGCAACCGGCACGTCACACGTGACCTGAGCAGTTGTGTGCTGGGACCTCGCACTGGCTTGAGGAGAGGCAGAGACGAGAAGTGACTGAGATTTATCACCCCCTCCGAAGAGGCCGTGCAAGGAGAGTAAGTACCTAGCTGTAACACAGACCCTGGCACACCCCCAGCTGACCCCCCACATTCCATGGGCACTGATCAGGCTGCACTGATGATGGGCACTGGTGAGGCAGGCGGCACTGATTAGGCTTCACTTATGGGCACTGTCTGCATGGGTGAGGTGGCACTGATCAGAAGGCACTGATGGGCACTGTCTGCACTGGGGAAGGAGGCATGGAAGGGCACTGATCAAGCTGCACTTATGAGCACTGTCTGCACTAGTGAGGCTTCACTGATGGACACTGATCAGGCTGCACTGGTGAGGCTGCATTGATGGGCACTGATGATGGTGAGCTGATTCGGGGTTTAACCACTTCAGCCCGGAAGCATTTACCCCCTTCCTGACCAGGCCATTTTTTGCGATATGGCCCTGCATCACTTTAACTGACAATTGCGCGGTCGTGTGATTTTCTCCCCAAACAAAATTGACGGTTTTTTTCCCCCACAAATGGAGCTCTCTTTTGGTGGTATTTGGTCATGGTTTTTATTTTTTTTGCGCTACAAACAAAAAAAGAGCTAAATTTTCAAAAAAAACAAGCAATTCTTTTAACTTTTTGCTATAATAAATATCCCAAAAAATATATATATATATTTCTTCATCAGTCTAGGCCAATATGTATTTTTTTTACATATTTTTGGAAAAAAAAAAAAAAGTTATAGCGTCTGCATCTACAAAATAGGGAATAGATTTGACATTTTTATTATTTTTATTTTTTTCTAGTAATGGCAGTGATCAGCGATTTTTAGCGGGACTGCGACATTGCGGCAGACAGATCGGACACTTGACACTTTTTTTGGGACCACTGACATTTATACAGCAATCAGAGCTAAAAATAGCCACTGATTACTGTATAAATGTCACTGGCAGGAAACGGGTTAACACTAGGGGGCGATCAAGGGGTTAAATGTTCCATAGGGAGGTGTTTCTAACTGTGGGGGGGGGCAGTGTAGTGACTGGGAGTAGAGAGAGATCGCTGTTCCTGATCACTAGGAACAGCAGATCTCTCTCTCTCTAACTCTCCTGTCAGAACGGGGATGTCTGTTTACATTGACAGATCCAGGAGCAATTGCGGGTCACCGGCAGATATCGCGGCCGCTGACCACACACATCGGCTCCAGCGTCATGCCGCGGGCGCCGGGGAGCTAACCTGCTGCCGTAAACCGACGGCAGCTGATTGGCAAGGTTTTAATGGGCCACTTGACTGGACTTGCCCCCAAGGCCTAAGGCTGCCAGCCCTCCCCTGCTGGCGAGGGTGTCAGATTGAGTGCTCTGTGCGCATGTGCAAAGGTCTCCGAACTGACAATGCTGCTGAAATGAAGATAGTGTGTTCCTTGCTTCTGGGCTCAAGGAGGAGAAGAGGAACCCACCACCTGACAAGATAAGGTCCAAGGCGAGGGCGAGGAAACTGGCCAAAAGTAGGTTCCTTTTCTTTCCGTGCAGCCCCCCTGGCAGGCAGCACAGCCTCCCCTAGAGCTGATCCCTTCTGGCAGCAAGGCTGCACCTTCTTCCCCCCTCTGCCTAGGCAGGCAAGGCTTGCAAAAAAGGGATACAGTATATGTGCTTCTATTTTCCTGACCTCCAGAGGAAGCTTCCCAGGCAAAGCAGTGAGCTTTGTGCCCTGTGCCAGTCCCTGTGGAGCACCAGGTAGCTCCCCTGCACCATCCCTGGCACCCACAAAAAACCCAATCTGTGCAAAAACGAAACTTACCTAACAGTTGACTGGAGCCATTTTTTTCTCTCTATCCTTCCCTTTATTGAAACGTTCCAAGTCTTGTGAAACTATATTCCTGGCTTTTGATATAGAGGGCGCTAGAGGACTGCCCACGAGTCATCAAAACTGACTGAGCTATGTGACACCAGCCCAGAGCTCTCTCTTGCCTCCATTTTCATGCATTTTTCTGCCATCATTTGCTGCTAATCGCCAGATCTAGGCTGCAGAATTTGGGCAGGAGAAGGGAGAGGGGGGAGCTGGGGGTGCAGGAGTTTTTTTTTGTGTGTGTGTGTGTGTGTTGCAATTTATGTATTGCTTTGCACCCTTTGAAATTCCTTCATGTGTTGCTTTTGGGTTTTGTTTTGCGTTCTATGCAACGTTGTGCAGTGTAGTTTGTAGGTGCATTGTGTTGGAGATTTTATTTTTTTACTTTTTGTTATTAGGCATTGTGATGTCATAGTGCTGTAGACTGTCAGCCCAGCTGTTTTGTGGAGTGTGACAATAGGGGCACAGATCAGGACTGTCAGTGTGTTTGTGGCTGGACTGTCCTGCAATGCTGCCTGGGATCTGATCTCTATTATTATAATTATTATTTATCATAAAAAATGCAGTACTGGTTAGGATTTGCACTGTGCACTGTATTATTATTATTATTATTATTATTATAGACATTTTCTGCATTACAGAGTATTTTCAGTCTGTACAATTAAAGCCAGTTATTTTAAGTGTTCTCGTGTGTGGAGATATGTTTTTAATTGATCTATTGTAGCAGTCATCGATAAAGGACGAAAATGGTTGTGTGTGTGTGTATGTGTGTGTGTGTGGGGGGGGGGAGGGCAGCATTGAAGGACCCGGCCTTGGGGCAGCAAAGGGAGTAAATCTGGACATGCCAGTAACACGCTTCCTGTCTGAGGGTGACAACACTCACACACTGCATGGAAGAGAAACATTGTTATTTTAGTAGTAGAGGAATATGTTTTGTGGTATTGGGATTACATAACACCTCCCCAACTCCGCAACATAGCAAATAGGTTGTTCTGAAGTTTACAGGGAGTTAAGGCAGGATTAATAGCACTGTTTGAGATTTTAGTGCAGCATTGTATGCTCACTACAGGACATTAGGAGGTCATTGCATTTCTGGCAGGATCAGCAGGTATAGTTGTTGTACTTACTGAACCAATATAAAAAAACACTTTTATGTATATTTACCAGGCCAGAAGTAAGCAAATAAGAGAGGTTTATTGTAGAGGTTTACAAACACTTTAACATTATGTAAGGAAGTAACTTCTATAATATTAATATTTGCATGTCCATTCTACTGTCTATTTTAACAAACAAAGCACCCTGAATCTACATTTTCAGCTGGTTACAACAAATGTTTTTATCTATATTTTTAAACAAAAATGTAAACACATTTGAAGCTGTAAAACCTCAATATAAACCTTTCTGGATTAACTATGTTCTGTGAAGCCTTCATGGCAATCAAGTGGAACACATAATTGAATATAAACTCTTGGGATAGAACCTGTGTGCAGAATAAGACAGCTTGCTGAAAACTGTGATCCGCATTTTCTAGACCTCAAGAGGCTATTTGATCTTCTTGGAAAATAACCATGTTCACTATGAATAACAGTAAGCACAGAATTTATTTTCAAACACCTTTTTTAAAATTAGAAGCAACATAAAAAAGCAAATTTTGAAGTGATGTGAGCTTTTTTATACACGCATAACTTGATTATGTTAGTAAGTTTTACAATAAATAGACAGACAGACAGACAGACAGACAGACAGACAGACAGACAGACAGACAGACAGACAGATAGATAGATAGATAGATATTACTGTATTTATTTAAACAATAAAATACATTTTTTTGTTAAAAGGTCTAATGTATGCCAAAAACAAAAATTAACCTGCGATTTGAGTTTATTATCACTGTAATAAACACTTTTTTTTACACATATTAGCAACAATTCATTTATATATAATAGATATAATAAAGAAAGAAGCTCTAGAAATGATGTGAATGCTTTCAAATGTATGTTTTTTAAACATACTACATAATACATTTGTGAGCATTTTTTTATTGTCATTTAGTAAGCAGTTTATCAAATAAAGGTGAGATTAGATTGCATAGTTTGGTTTGCAGGACATAATTTAAAGAAAACATTTGCTAAGGGTAATACAAATGTTGTCAGCAGTGGTCTCCTTCTGAGAATGCTAGATGTCTTGCTGATTCAGTGGTTCCCATGCTTTCCATAAGTCCGTGACCCAGAACAAGAATTAGGCTCAGAAATGTTAAACTCAGAACAAGAATATAGATCCGAAGTTTTAATTTCACTCATGAGAAAGAGGCTATAGTGGTATCTGAAGCCCTCTTAGTACAACCTTCACTTAAAGCAGAAGTCAAGCTAAAAAAACTACATAAAATGTGTTTTTGTTGCAATGCTGACCTTGAATCTGGAACTGTCCCTTGCACTTATTCATTACCAGTGGCAGCCCGATCATTAGGGGCTCACGGGCTCCACCCCCCCATCCATGCGTCCAGCCTCCCTGATCTACATGCAGGGCACCAGATGCATAGAGTTCCAACTCCTTGTGGTCATCATGAGAGCCTTGCACTAAATAACACTCTTCACTGTTCAGTGCAGTAGTAAGGACCATCCATCATTGGAAGATAAAAGAAAAAAACCATGATGTAGTCAAACCAGCCAGAAACTATATTTATGTACAGTATGTGTGTATAGATATATTGTATATATATTACTTCACCTTTGTAACATTTCTAAAATGTGCTCCTTTTTAAATAACAAAATCACCAAGATACGTATTCACTTCTTTGTTGTCTCTCATCTTGACTATTACAACTCTCTCCATAGGCTATCCCCTCTTCAGTCTATCATGAATGCTGCTGCCAGACTCGTTTTACCTTACCAACCGCTCAGTGTTTGCTACCCCTTTCTCCCATTCCCTACACTGGCTTCTGATTGTTTAGTGAATTAAATTTAAAATACTAACTACAACATACAAAGCCACTCACAACTCTGCCCTGAGCTACATCACTAATCTTGTCTCCAAATATCATCCAAACTCCGCTCCTCTCAAGACCTCCTGCTCTCAAGCTTCCTTGTCTCCTCCTCCCATGCTCATCTCCAGGACTTCTCCAGAGACTCTCCCATCCTCTGGAACTCTCTACCTTAACCTGTCCACCTATTTTCTACTTTGGCTGCCCTTAGGCGATCCCTAAAACTCATCTCTTCAGGGAAGCCTATCACTCCTCCAACTAATCTTTTATCACTTCCATCAGCTCTTCCCAACAGTTATAATCTTTTCTACCACTTGCCCCACCCTCTTAGATTGTAACCTATTATGAGCAAGGCCCTTTTAACCCTCTTGTATTGTATTTTTTTTTTACTGTACTGTCTCCCTTTTATATTGTAAAGCGCTTTTATATTGTAAACCCTCTTAGATTGTAACCTATTATGAGCAAGGCCCTTTTAACCCTCTTGTATTGTATTTTTTTTTTACTGTACTGTCTCCCTTTTATATTGTAAAGCATTGTGTAAACTGTTGGCGCTATATAAATCCTGTATAATAATAATATAATAATATATGTACTGTACATATATAAATCTGTTTTGCTATGATCTTCTTAGATCAGAGATAAGCAATTAGCGGGCCTCCAGCTGTTGCAAAACTACAAGTCCCATCATGCCTCTGCCTCTGGCTGTCATGCTTGTGACTGTCAGAGTCTTGCTATGCCTCATGGGACTTGTAGTTCTGCAACAGCTGGAGGTCCGCTAATTGCATATCCCTGTTCTAGATGGTTTTATGACATCATAGGTTCTTTCTCTTCTTCTTCAACTATTGGAGGTCCTTATAATGTAATTTAGTGCAGTAGTACTGTGAGTCAAATCACAGAGTACAGTATAATGAAAAACTGGAATACATATAACAAAGGTTACGGTAGTGTGCATATACCCTAAAACTAACCCTTTACAAAAAAAATTTTCAAGTTATCTAAAAAATATATTTTTGGTCTAATGACTTCTCTGTACTGTTTGCTTGATGGGCTTCATTCTGGAAAAGGCCAATAAAATGAATAAAGTCCCAACAAGCATGAAAGCTTCAGCTATACCACAATGAATACACCATCCCGCCAAAGTACTGTTTTTCAATATCTGACCATGACACCTCTATTAGCTTGTTAAACTTCTAATTCCAAAATCAGGTGCATAAAATGAGCACAAAGCTATGCAATCTCCATTCACAAACATTAGTGTACAGATACATTTCAGACAATTGTGTGCTTCCAATTTTGTTATAGCATGTGCACAGAGACAGGTACAAACAGGCATAGTTTGTTGAATTTGCCGTGGAGGTACTATGGCTTGCGCATGCGCAGTGGTGGTGGGGATGATCGGACAGCACCGTCCCCTTCCCGCCGCCTGCCCAGGGATCACCCATAACCCAGCCTAAACATCAATGGATAGGAAATCCATGACACAAAGAAAGGGAGGGGAGGATATGGCTGCACAGAGAGTTAGAACAATACCGCCTAGGTCCTCCTCACCAAGGGTCATCCCCATGCTGCACCATCTAGTGGGCAAACACCAAAATGCACTCAATGTGTAATGGAGGCAAGCTAAGGATAATACACAACTAAAAGGGGAGACTCACACAGCTGTACCATATCAACTCAAGGCACCCCAAATGGGCATAGAAAAAGGCACCATCCACCACGGGCCGCCAATTGACCCTAACCCTACGCAAACTCTAATGGGCCTCCATTCATACCTACAAGAGTAGCACACAACAAAATGGGCAAACCAATCATAATTATCAAAAATTTGCAAGATACATATTACAAAAGAGTATACAAATCATTTTCAAAAAATTACTTAAGAATTGTAACAATAGGCAAAAAATGTGGACATTGAAGCCTCAGATTAAAAGGTTCAAAAAAATTGTTTAAATCTGACATTTACATTAATACCTGGTGCTTTAGTTTCCTCCAGTTGGAAGATTCACTTGGTCTGCAACTGGAGGATGAATTTGTTAGTGGCACCCCCTCTTGGGGAGCTTTCCATATGCCCTAAAGCTAAAAACCTAAGCACACTGGGATCTGATAGAGACCAACCGACTTACTGAGGTCACCATCTTGCACTTACAAATGAGATAGACATGGTCTCTGATTCTTTTTCATAAAGGTCTCTTTGTTTTCCCTACGTAAAATGCTTGACTGGCGCACTGCATATAATATACCGCACTAACAGTCTGACAGTTGATATTATGTCAGGGGGTTCAAGATTGGCCATTAGAGAGAGATACACTTCTGCCTGTTAAAATCCGGTTGCAGAAATTGCATCTCCCACATCTATAGGTGCCTTTTGCGTTGGGTGGAATATAGGAAGTCCTATCCACACAGTGGCTATGTGGTGATTTGGCAAGTTTTTTATATTATCTGAGATCTCTATGCTATACATTATATTTAGCAAGAATCGGGTCCTCTTTCAGGATGTGCCAATGTTGACCCAAAATATCTGTTACCTGTTGATGGATTTGAGAATAGCGAGTAATGAAGTATGTGGTGTTAATCGTAGGAGGTTTCTTATACATGTGGGTAAGTTATTCCTTTGTCCATATCTTAGCGCTCTGGAAAGCCTTTCTGAGGCATTTACCACTATAGCCCCTCTGTCGTAATCTGTGTTGTAAATTTTTAGCTTGGATCAAAAAGTCTTCCTCTCTGGTACAATTCCTTGAAATTGAGGTTTTGACCATAAGGTATATTCTTTCTGAGGGGTGTGGGGTGTGCACTTATATCATGAAGGATGGCATTGGCTGCTGAAGGCTTGTGATATAGATCAGATATGAGGCATCCATCTGGATTTACCATTACTTGGACATCTAAAAAAGTCACCTTTAAATGGTCACAGGTCATAATGACATTTTTGAGTCTTCTTTGTATAATAAATGCTTCCTGGTTTCGTAAAGTTCTCTGTTATTTTGGATTGACTATCTCCTGGATTATAAATTGCTTTGTAACTAATATTGCTTTTGTAACTAATATTGCTTTCTGTGTATTATTTGAAAGACAAAAGACACAAGCACACTTTCATTTCTATTTCGGCATAAAACTGTACAGATGGAAATAAAAATATGCTCCTACGCTAACCTCTTATTTTATGACAGAGTGCATCCAAAGACTAAAACCTGGAAAAAGAAATTATTGAAA
Organism: Lithobates clamitans; assembly: GCA_037952925.1. NCBI lineage: Eukaryota > Metazoa > Chordata > Amphibia > Anura > Ranidae > Lithobates > Lithobates clamitans. Next base: position 425,828 of record JBBGZY010000088.1, read on the forward strand.
AAATGAAGCTAGCTATTAATGCACAATATACTGCTTGTGTGGGCTAAGCTGATATCTTTTTTATAAAATAAATAAAATAAAAGACTTGCTTATGGTGTTGAAAATAATAATGAAAATGGAAACTGTTGTTTTCTGTTTACCTATAACATTAGTGACCTGATTAATATTGTAAGTAGTATGTATATAAAGATAGATGCATTTGCCAAACTTTTAAAAAAATGTGGTTCCTACAATTTAATAAGAATTGGTAAGAGCCACATATCATTGGGTTATATGTAGGGTTGTCTCGATACCACTTTTTTAGGACCGAGTACAAGTACCGATACTTTTTTTCAAGTACTTGCCGATACCGATTACCGATACTTTTTTTTAATGTCACGTGACAGTTTTTTTTTTTTTGCTATTTTTTTTGGGGGGTGGGGGGGGTGAACGTTGTATGTGTGTGTGTTTTTTTTTTTTGTTTTTTTTTTACAATTTTTATTTTTTCCAATAATATTTTTTTATTCTTTATTGTTTTTTTTTTTAAATCAGCCCTTTTGGGGGGCTTTGGTGAGATATCAGGGGTCTTAACAGACCTCTGATATCTCCCCCTTGAGACAGAGAAAGAGACAGAGGATAGAGATTCCCCAGTCCCTTTCTCTGCAGCGTCAGCTGCACTGAGAATGAATGGAGAGAAGAAGGCGGCTTCTCTCCATTCATAAACTGACACATCATAATCACAGGAGATTACAATGTTTCAGTTATGTGAATGGACAGAGTCAGCTGACTCTCTCCATACACAAAGGAAGGAGGAGGGGGACGGAGGAACGGAGGGGGAGAACGGAGGGGACAGATAAGGAGACAGGAATGCAGGGGACAGATAAGGAGAGCAGAACGGAGGGGACAGATAAGGAGAGCAGAACGGAGGGGACAGATAAGGAGAGCAGAACAGAGGGGACAGCGGAGAGGCACAGAGGAAAGGAGGGGGCACAGAGGAGGATGCAGTGACAGTCAGCTGTGAGCGATCACCGCTGTATGTCACTAAAGCTGGTGAAAGCCGCTGGGGGAGAATCTGTAACTCCCCCGCACGCCGATCACAGCTGTCCTCTAGGTATCGGCTGAAGCATCGGCAGCATTTGCCCAAGTACAAGTACTTGGGCAAATGCTCGGTATCGGTGCCGATACCGATACTAGTATCGGTATCGGGACAACCCTAGTTTTATGTTTGAAAAAGATCAATGGCACAACTATAATCCCATCCTCACATGCTAAGGTCCTAGGTGTAATCCTGGACTCTGAACTCTCCTTTAAGCCCCATGTCCAAACACTGTCCAAATCTTGCCGTCTCACCATCTTCAAAATATGCCCCTTTCTAACCAATGACACAAGAAAGCTGTTAATTCACTCCCTGGTCATCTCTCGCCTCAACTACTACAACTCCCTCCTCATTGGCTTACCTCTACATAGTCTATCCCCCCCTTCAGTCCATCATATATGCTGCTTCCAGACTCATCCACCTTACCAATCGCTCTGTGTCTGCTACTCCTCTCTGTCAATCCCTCCACTCGCTCCCGCTCACCCAACAAATTACATTCAAAATACTAACAACTACTTACAAAGCCATCTACAACTCTACCCACAGCTACATTACTGACCTAGTCTCTAAATACCAACCTAATTGTTCTCTTCGTTCTTCTCAAGACCTCCTGCTCTCTATCTCCCTCATTACCTCCCACCATGCTTGCCTCCAGGACTTTTCCAGAGCCTCTTCAATCCTGGAACTCATTACCCCAATCTGTCTGATTATCTCCAACTATATTAGCTTTTAGACGGTCCCTGAAAACCCTCCTCTTCAAAGAAGCCTATCCCTCCCACACCTAACAACTGTACTTTAATTTTCTCCATCTTAACATCCCCCCACCACTGTTATCTTTTGTTCCACTTGACCCTTCCTTCTAGATTGTAAGCTCTAACGAGCAGGGCCCTCTGATCCCTCCTGTATTGAACTGTATTGTAACTGAACTGTCTACCCTAATGTTGTAAAGTGGTGTGCAAACTGTTGGCGCTATATAAATCCTGTATAGTAATGATAAAATAATTTACTCAAGAAGTGCTTCTAATGTTCATGTTAGATGCATTGCAGTCTGATGTTCCAGGCTGACTCCAAACCTACTCTTTCACATTACACATGAACTTTGGGATCATCCCATTCATTTTCAATGGGGCTAGGCATAATGTGAATCCACATAATGTGAATAATAAAGAAAAATAAACATATTGAACTCAGATTATGTGGATACAAATAGACACTTTAACAAAAGTTATGTAGTCCAGGTACAGATCAGTAATCATCTGAGGGCTTGTGAGTATTCCTCTGCTGCAGGTGAACCGGATAGTAAGATTGAAGTCTGGAGACTTAAAAAAGAGGGACATGCCCCCGAAATGCATTGTTGTGGCAACCCAGTCACCTGTGACGCTATTCTCTGGCTTATGCCTCTCTTCCTTCAGTGTAGACTGGTGCTGCCTCCTTTAGTCAAGTGTGTGGTGTTCCCCTGCATCTACCTGACTCTGCTGTGTTTCACAATGAGTCAAATCCTGTGTGCAGATTGCACCCACTTCTGCTCCAGGATCCTTGCCAGACTGGTTGCTGAGGCTTTGCAAGACAGGAGCATTGCTTGTATCTCACCCGGCTGTTCAGTTCACCTGCACCAGATTTTTCCAGCCCTCTGATGATCTATACCTGTACTACATAACATTGTTGAAGTGCCTGTTTGTATTTTGTTTTAATATTCACAATAAAAAGGATTTACTAAACTAGGGTTTGAGCTTCTTTTCTGTTTTCTTTGTTTTCTCAGTTATCCCTTTCCTTAAGGATTGTTGGAAGCTGCAAGAACACAGAGCTGTTAACTCTCATCCATGTGAATGGATTATTATGTGACTTTTGTTACCAAGAGTGTGATACTGTTGGTGTATACTCAGCACAATACTATTTTCTCTTCTTTTTTATTTGCAAGCTTGTTAAGGACCCACACAAAGTGAATAAGAAGAGCCAACACAATGGCACATAAAAAATGTACAAGCAACTGAGTAAATGTAACTGGTCCCTAAAATGGAGATGAACAAACCATGTAAAGTTCAATACACTTCTGATGCACAAAAAAAGACTCAACATATCCTTTTTCCAGAAAGTAAGCACCACGTGAATTATAAATTGCTGATTTCCCCTAAATTCGGCACATTTTCTGAACCTAGAAACATATCCAGAAAAGGGTTACAAGGAAATCTATGAAAATAGAGGTGGTTGGAAGCAGTGTATTTCCTTAAGTAGAGATTATTTCTTAATCTGGTATTACTCTTGCTAACCTACTTTTTCTGTTTAGTTTTTTAACCAATCTTCTCTTTGGGGACTTTACAGAGGCATACTACCTTTTAGGCAAAAGAAGAAGGGGTGTGTTGAGCGGCAAGCTCCTGCACTACCTGAAAATGCCAGAACTTTGACTATCAGAACGGTTCAGCATTTGGCTATAACAACAGGGTGTTTGGGGCTGATACATTTATGTACAGGTACCTCTAGTTACCCTTAGGTATTATCTTTTTTTTGTGAGCATTTTTTTCTGTATTATCAATGTTAATTTGCAAAGCAATGATAAACAACATTAGAAAACAGTATCAAATAGTATTATTCAAAGTATCACGTGCAGTAGTGTTGTTACATCTGTGCACCCTTCTAGTTTTGGTGCTAGAAGTGAGGCAAATTTAGCTTTTTGGCTCTGCTGTTAGAAGTGGAGACATAATTGTGTTTTGCCTACTCAGGCTGCAGGCTTGCCTATCCCCCCTGTCTTTCCAGAACTCTTTGGAAACATACTGAGCAGCAGAGGGCAGAGTCTGAGGTGGGCTGTATTATAAGGTTGAGAGCAAAGAGTAGCAGGATCCTTTGCCTGCTGGAGATTGACCCATCCTTGCAGTTCTGTCAAATTTTTCAAGGCTTAGATGAGGCCTAAAGAAGATTTAGATGACTCCAGCTTAGCAAGGAGCAGAAGAGTCCTCCTCTAAAGTCACAGGAACATCAGAGCAAAATTTGGAAAACATCTTTCTGGGATACCTTGTGTCAGAGTCAGCTGAAGTGAAAAAGACCTTCAGTTTGCCTGAAACAAAGTGAGTAGGCCACAGGCAGGGGTGTTGCTAGGAGGGAAAAAGACCAGGGGCTTCAGCCCAAAGTCCGAGCCCGACACCTGGGGAGCAGGTAGGTCAGTGTGGGGCCTACCTGACCCACACTGACCTACCTGACCCACACTGATCATTACATTGACCCACACTGACCTACCTGACGCACACCGCTAACAAAGCAAACAAAATATTGGCATGCATTATCAACTCCAGAGATAAAACTATAATTCTCTCGCTCTATAAGACTCTGGTCCACTGCACCTAGAGTATGCTGTCCAGTTCAGGGCACCAGTCCTCAGGAAGGATGTACTGGAAATGGAGCAAGTACAAAGCAGGGCAACTAAGCCAATAAAGGGTCTGGAGGATATTAGTTTTGAGGAAAGTTTGCGAGCACTGAACTTATTCTCTCTGAGACGCTTGAGAGGGGATATGATTTAGATTTATAAATACCATACTGGTGACCCCACAATAGGGATAAAACTTTTTTTTGCGGGAGTTAACAAGACGTGGTCACTCATTAAAATTAGAAGAAAATAGGTTTAACCTTAAACTACATACTTACTGTAGTGCCCTGTACACACAGTCGGACTTTTCAACGGAATATGTGCGATTGGAGCTTGTTGTCGGAAATTCCGACCGTGTGTGGGCTCCATCAGACTTTTTCCATCGGAATTTCCGACACACAAAGTTTGAGAGCAGGCTATAAAATTTTCCGAGAACAAAATCCGTTCACATAAATTCCGACCATGTGTGGACAATTCCTCAGCACAAAGTGCCACGCATGCTCAGAATAAATTCCGAGACGGAACTGCTCGGTCTGGTAAAATTAGCATTCGTAATGGATATAGCACTTTCGTCACGCTACAATGTTTTAAATAGTTTAATGCAGTGCACTCTCTTCTTCTTTATAATGCTAGAAGAATGAAATTGTTTTGCTGCTCATATTCACACAGAGTTCTCACAAACTTATTTCTTTATTATTTATCATGATTTCATAAATATAATATTTGTATTAGTCAGATCTAACACATTTTTTTGGGGTTTTATGTTTTAATATTTTTGATAATTTGTTGTTTGTTTTTTTAATCAAGATCTCCTGTTTTTGTTAATTTTTTTTATTTTTTTGGTAATCTTCATATTTATTTTTGTGGGTTTTCTGTGTCAAGTTACCACAACACCATTATTATATTGTATTTTAGAAGGAGATTGGTTGGTGTCCCTTGTTAATTTCACATTGTATTTTGGAAATGTACCTGCCTACTCACAAACAAACTGTCCTTTTTAAAGTAAAACACATAGGCAAGTATATGTGAAAAATAAATAGCCATTTATTCTGGGTCATAACAAAATAAAGAGGAAGGCAACGCTGGATAAAATGGTGATATTTGCGAAGCCTTTGTACCCCAGGGTACACATCAATAATTTTACAGTCAAAAGTGATGGCCTGAGGAGTCCATATAATAGTGAGCACAATCCGGTCCAGGACTACAAGAGATCAGGAACAGCAGCAGGTGACATCTATGTCCCCAGGCTGTGGTCATACAAGAGCCTGCATCTTTTGCCAGACCAGACTGAACCCAGGGCCAGTACTCTCTGGTCTTCCTTAGACGCTTCCTTCCAGGCTGTGGCTCTGGTGTTGGGGGTGTGGCAGGAGGTGGAGGAGGAGGAGGAAGACCTGGATGGGGAGGAGGAGGACCATGGTTGAACTCACAAATGTGGCTTTGGCTTGTGAAATGGCCCCTCAACCCCTTATTTAGGGTTTGTAAAATGAGATACTCACATATTAGGCGTTGGCCCTCCTCCATTTCCAGCATTTTGCAGGCTGTAATATAGGCAAAGTCCTCTTGAACACTGTGGGGGGTTCTGAGGACCGCAGTAGCCTTCATAAATAGGCCAATTGCTGCCTCCCTCATGTTACTTCTCTTTCTGTCACTTTTTTGTGGAAGGCGGAGGGGAGGGACCTGGGTATCGGGCAGGCTACTGGGCCTGGCCACCTCCTGGTTGCCACTTACCCCCATCACCTCCTAGCTGAGACTTTCCTGTGTATGAAAAGGGAAATCGTTTTAGTTTTTTGTTCATCAATCACACACAATTTTCATCTCATGACTGTTGCAAATTGAATGTTAATAAATAGAAAAGACTATCATTCTGAGCCCAGCATTTTTCATTCTTGTCACAATCATTTGTGACCACTACTGTCTATTGATATGTAAAACACTTTGTGAAATCAGATATTAGTTATCAAAACTAACATATATTTAACATCATTAATTTGACAAACAGAAATATTTAGAAGAATGCTATACCTGGCTCAAGCTGGACTCCTCCACATGTTGCTGCCTGGAAGGCCCAGGTTGCGCGTCTGAAGCCTTAGCTGGGGGGGAAGGAAGTGTGGAAGGAAGACTGGAGAGTGCTGGCCTTGGTTCAGTCTGGCCTGCCAGAACATGCAGTTTCTCATAATACCACAGCCTGGGGACTTAAATGTCATCTGCTGCAGCTGCTGATCTCAGGGAAACCCAAATGTGAGAAAGGCCAAGATCATGGGTAAAGTTGTGAAGAGTCTGCACAGGAATTTTGGGGTACGGTGATCCAAGGATCAACTGAGGAAACCTCAAATTAAGGGAGCCCGATCAGTATAGAAGGATCAGGAGAGTGCTGCAAAAAAGTAAGTAGTTGACCTGTGTTCCTATTCTTGCTGCTCCATGTGCTTTTCTTTATGCTGTTGTGCAGTTTAAAAAGGCAGCTTTCACATTCATGGGCACATTAATCGTTCGTAGGAAATATTGTTCGTTCGGCCACTAAAAAATCATTGATGTTTTAGGGAGAATCTAAAACACCCAAAAAATCCCTAAATTTCTTCTTTTTTTTTTTTAAATAATTTTTTATGTATGTCAAAAGCCAAATTTAGAAGATGCATACAGTGTGTCAACATGTGCTATTTGCCATCACGGGAGATCAATGTACGCGTTTTGTGGGTGCAACCCCTTCCTCGATAATAAAGTAGGTGAGAGGAAGGGGTTGCACCCACAAAACACATCCATTGATCCCCCATGATGGCAGCTAGCACATGTTGACATTAGGCAATTTGTGTGCATCTTCTAAATTTGGCTTTTACAGGGCAAAATGACATCACCCCATCTGCTGAACGCAATATCAAACACAGTTTGTACATACTCATGTCTGATAGTGCCTTCACTTTATAAGAGTTGAACTTTGTAAGTTCCAGAGTTGTGTATTTTTTATGGTTTTTTTTATAAAATTTTTTATTATAATTTTAAATATAATAAATATAATTTAAATATAATAATAATTTTATATAATTTTTTTTTATATAATTTTTATTAAAGAAAAATAAAACAGAGATATAAATTACATCTCAAAGTAGATAACATTTTCATAATAGCAATAACATAGATTACAGTACTCATAGATTACAGCGAATATGTGTAAGTTAGAAATACAATAAATGTCTCTATGAATATACAAAGAATCGACGTTCTCTCTGCTTAGGTAGAGAATAATTACTATGTAAGCACTATAATCCAAACGTATTTGAGACAAGATAAAAGGAAACTGTTGCTTTGGTTTAATGAAAATCTAAAATATAAAAGGATAGCGGGGAAGAAGTAGAGTAAGGAAAAAGATAAAGAAAAAAGAAGATGATCCCAGATTAAAGGGTGTTTCTGGGAGGTCCCTCTAATATTGTGGGTGATATTCTCCATGAGGTGTACATTGTCAACAGTTTGTAGCCAAACTTTTATAGATGGGGGTACTGGTTGGCCCCATAAAGTGAGTATTAGGGCCTTAGCAGTATTCAACAGATGAGGGATGATAGAGCGTTTATACAACCTTATAGGAGTTTTTGTAACATGAAAAAGGATAGCCCAGGGGTAATTTGGTATATTGACATCAGCTATCTGGACAATCAGAGCGCGAATGTCATCCCAATATGGTCGAATAAGTGGACAAAACCACCATATGTGTGCATGAGTAGCTTTGTTCCCACAGTTCCTCCAGCACAATGGGGAACTGGCGGGGAACATTTGGTGTAACTTAACTGGTGTGTAATGCCACCTAGTGAGCAACTTATAGTTGACTTCTGACATTCTTGAGGCTACGGAGGAAGTGTGGGCTAATTGTAGGATCCTATCCTTTTGGTTGTCAGTCAGGGAAAAATCTAAATCGATTTCCCATTTATTCAGGAAAGGTGGGAAGTCGGGGTTTTGAAGAGCAATGAGGGCTTTATAGAATAAGGAAATACTATGTAAAGGGGTTTCTTTAGGGTGAAATATTACCTCTATATCGTTTAAGTCGCTGACACCCCTAAGTGGAGTAGGAAGAGATCTTACGAAGTGTTGTAGTTGCTGGTATCTCCATTTATCTAGAAACGTGGCAGGTTTATGTGCAAGGATCATATGAAATGGTTTAAGTATGTTGCCATCCAGAGTATGATATAGTAAGAGAGGCTCATCAGGCCTCCATGTTTTAAAGCCTGGATCAAGAAGGCCTGGCAGAAAATATGTGTGGTGATGGAGAGGTAATAGGGGGGAATCATAGTTCCTGGAAATTTTTTTATGTATGGCGTCCCATACATCTAAGGAGGATATGGTGAGAGCCGAGGTATTACGATCAAGGTTCCTGTGAGAACGGGGTGTCCAGGGAGCCATGGAGAGATCCACGCCACTTAGGAAATATTCAATTTGTACCCATAACTTCGAGCTAAGAGCATATTTCCAGTCAGCTAGTCTGGCCAATACATTCGCTTGATAATATGCTTTAAAATTAGGAAGTGCCAGACCACCTTAACATTTGGGACGAAACAATAACTCTCTGGATATTCTGGCGTGGCCGTTCCTTCAGATAAAATGAGAAATCATGGATTGTAGAATAGTAAAAAACCCCACTGGAACACACAATGGGAGCATTTGAAAGAGGAAGAGGACGCGAGGTAGTATGTTTATTTTAATTATATTTATCTTCCCTAACCATGTGTGGGACAAGCTAGACCATTTTCGCAGGTCACCTCTAATTTTGTTTAGCAAGGGAATATAGTTGTATCGAAAGAGGGATTGGAGATTAGAAGTGAGATAAATACCTAAGTATTTCAAACATTTTGTTTCCCATTTAAAGGGAAAGAGGGGCTTGAGAGAGAGAGCCTCGGACTTAGGAATGTTAATGTTTAAAATTTCGGATTTGGATAAGTTTATTTTGAAGTTAGAAATTGAATGAAACATGGAAAATGCAGACATCAAATTGGGAATCGAAATACGTGGCTGTTGGATGAAAAAAAGTACATCATCTGCGTAAGCTGCATATTTATGGGATCTGTTGCCAATTTGTATACCTTTGATACTATCATTATTCCTAATTGTAGCCAAGAAGGGTTCTAATGTAATAGCAAAAAGAAGAGGGGAGAGGGGCAACCCTGCCTAGTTCCATTGTGTAAGACAAAGGGGTCACTTAACGTACCATTAATTCTAATTTGTGCGGAGGGATTGGAATAGAGAGATGAGATACGATGGAACATTTTAGGACCCAAACCTAAGTGTCGTAGAGTCAGCTTAAGATACTCCCAGTCCACCCTATCGAAATCTTTTTCCGCATCGGTGAAGAGGAGTAGGGTGGGCTGGGCGCACCGCCGAACATATTGGATTAGAGAGATTGCAAAATTATCTTTTGCTTCTTTGTTGCGTATGAAACCTGACTGGTCAGCCGAGATCCAGCTGGGTATAAGAGGGAGTAATCGGTTTGCCATTACTTTGGCGAATAATTTAATGTCGACATTTATTAGTGATATTGGCCTGAAACTGTTACACAGGGTAGGGTCCTTATCTGGTTTGGGGATGACAGTAATATGAGTTGAAAGTGACTCCGGGCGTAGTCCTGAGGATTGAGAAATAGAATTTGCATATGCAGAAAGACGAAGGAGCAAGATGTCACTGAATGTTTTATAATATAAAATAGTGAACCCGTCAGGTCCAGGTGCTTTACCAGATGGGGAGGACTTTAATGCTGCCTGAAATTCCTCAACGGAAAAGTCTTCCTCCAGTTCTTTAAGGACAGATATGGGCAATTTAGGAAGATTGGCTTCTTTTAAGTAGGAAAGCATGCGGTTTCTTCTCTCCTTATGAGGAAGATAGGATAGGTCGTTTTTGATATTATAAAGGTCCGAATAATATTCTCTAAAGGCTTTAGCAATGTCCGGAGTTGCATGAGCCAATTCACCTGTTGAGAGTTTGATTTTGGGGATAAATGATTGCGACTGTTTAGTCTTTAATGATCTAGCTAATAATGTACTTGGTTTGTTCCCCCATTCATAGAATTTCTGTGACATACGTTGGAACTTTCTCTTGGTGTCTAAATTAAGGAGGGATTTTAATTCCTCTCGCTTAAGTGTGAGGGATTGGAGGTGTTCAATATGCAATGAGAGTTTGTGCTGCTTGTCAAGAACCGCTATTTGTTGTAACACCTGATCAATTTGTTGACCATGCTCCCTTTTCTTCCGAGCACCAAGCTCAATAAGTCGGCCTCTAATAGTAGCCTTATGAGCTTCCCATATAATAGAGGGGGAGGTGTCAGAGGGATTATTTTCCTTAAAGTATTGTGACAAGTGAGAGGCCTCAGTTTTCATCAGTGAGAAGGAAGTCATTAAGTTTCCATTTGGTGGTATGACGTGGTAGGGAAGGCATGGTCAATGTCATTGACACAGGTGCATGATCTGAAACAGATGCGGTGCCAATGTGAGTGGATTGTAGAAGGGGGAGATGAAAATGGTCTAAGAATATATTGTCTATTCTAGAGTAAGATTGGTGTATCGAGGAGAAATGTGAAAAATCCTTCTCTTTGGGGTGAAGGAGGCGCCAGACATCCATTAATTGGAGATCTAGAAGCCTTTTTTTTACAAACTTCAATCGCTTGAAAGAAATGTTAGAGCGGCCCTGTGACGTATCAATAGTGGGGTCCAGTGACATGTTTATATCCCCCGCTAGGATAGTAAGTCCTTTAGCAAAATGTGACAATTTAGTCAGTATTTGGGAGAAAAAAGCGGGTTGATTATGGTTTGGACAGTAAATATTTGCAAGGGTGCATTGAGTGTTTCCAATAAAGCCTCTAAGGAAGAGAAAGCGACCATGATCATCCACCAGCATATCAGACAGCCTAAAGGACACATTTCTGCAAAAACCAATGGCTACTCCCTTGGCCTTATTGGTGTCTGATAAGCTATAGTACCACTGCGGAAAATTAGGTGATGTTAGTTTAACAGGTGTGGTGTGAGTTAAATGCGTTTCCTGAAGAAAGGCAATGTAACATGTGGCTTGCTTCAGTTCCCGAAAAATTTGGTGTCTTTTAGCAGCGACATTAAGACCCCTAACATTATAGGAAACAATCTTTACCGTAGCCATTGATAGGATAAAATGTGGACCTTCAGCCTATCCAGCCATGCATGCCAGCAGGGAGGGGGAAATAAAGGGGAGAGAGAGGAAAAATAGAAAGAGAGATGAAAAAAGAAATAAGAAAATAAACATAAACATAAAGTATATACGCAAATCAAAAAACTTGTGGGAAACATATGAATATCACGCAGAAACCTGCAGTGGTCCCATTGGGGAAAGAGAGAGCGAGAGGCCATCCCAATCCCTGAGCGGGGATTAAATAGGATAACTACAGGGCCTCTCACACTCAACAGCCCCAGAAGGAGATGGGGAAGGGGTTATGCTGTAGGGGAGAGGTAATGAGGGAAGTGCGCCTCAACAGCACACGGCCTGTAAAGAAATACAATTAGTTTGTAACTATAAGTAAACATTTAGTTCCAGTTAGGGATATGAGAAACTGTTCATGTAGAGCCAGGCTCGTTATAAACGGTATACATCCTACAAGAAAGCAGAGATGAAGATCCTGCAAGAAAGTTGGGAGTTCCTCAGGGAACCTTAGTGTATGAGAGCGGCCATTTTTCGTGGCGATCAGGCAGGCAGGGAAGCCCCATCTGTATATGATCCCATCAGAGCGTAGGTGATCAAGAAGCGGCTTTAGGGTTCGACGACGGTCCAGTGTATCCTTAGAGAGATCTGGATATATGGTGATGGTAGCCCCGTCGAAGTCAATATTAGGCAGTCCCCGCATCTTTGTCATGATAGCATTTTTATCTTCAAAGTAGTGTAGGCGACAGATAACATCCCTGGGCAGGTCTGAGTTAGCAGTACGGGGTCTCAGAGCACGGTGAACCCGGTCGAAACGTAGCGGAGCAGTAACAGGGTTACCCAGAATGGTATTAAAGATGCCTCTTATGGAAGGTTCAAGATCAGAATCTCCAGTTGCTTCCGGCAGACCTCTAACATGTATATTATTTCTACAGTTATGGTTCTCGAGGTCTTCAAGCTTATACAAAGATGCCCGATGGGCAAATGCCAGTTGGGTAACAGTGTCCTGTAGTTCTTTAATGGCTACCGCCTGTGTGTCTTGCCGTTGTTCCGTTTCCTCTACTCTGACCAGGAGATGTGACATATCAGATCTAACGGCAGTGATTTCTTTTTTAATGGATTTCTCCAAACTATGAAACATACCAGATAGTTCTTTTTTTAGACCGCTCATGAGTGTAGACATTTCAGAACCCACGGGGGAACCAGGATCGTCAGCAAGGTCCGAACAATAGGAGGATGCCGGAGAGCTTTCTCTCACTGAAGCTGCTTGAGACGATGGAGAGACACTTGTTCTCGAGGTTCGGGCTTGGTTGCCACGTGCGTTGGCTAAGTATTGCTGAATGGAACCTGTAGAAACTGGAGTAGACAGTGATCTCTTGTTTGGGCGTTTGACTGTGGCAGACCGGAGTTTCTGCGTTTTGGTGGGCATAGCTGGAACTATATGGCCGATAGCTGCAAAGGGCACCTCTTACTCACATCCAATGAGTATTGTACTTACATCATAATGTTGCCAGCATGTAAAGGAGATCTCATATAGATTGGAAGCAGGTAGCATTCAATGTTCTCCATCAGCCTCGGGAAGGAGCAAGAAAAAATTATCTTGAGTAATAATCTTCTCAGTAGCAAAAGCTGCGTAAATGATGCGTCTGCTAAGAGTGAGTTAGGTAGCACTGGAAGCAAAAAGATGGCCACTGGCTTCCAATATTGGGCCAAAGCAGTGGGCTTTCCTAGCTGTAGTGGCCGTCTGAGAGTATCAGTACTGTGCAGGACTCAGCAGACTATAAAAAGAACCAAATGCAGAGTCACAGCAGCAGAAATAGGGCTCAGTGCTATATGAGAGGGATCTTACTGATGAAGGAGTGCTGTTAGAGGGCTCTAGTGAGGTAGATAACGGAGTATAGTGAAAATGAGAGTACTCAGAGCACCAAGATGGCCGCCGGGCTCCAGTAGTAGGCCGAAGCCGCGGACTTTCCTGACGGCTGTAGCCGGCCGAGTGAGCGCCGCTACTAGTCTGCCTAGGGCGCTGATATAGGGGCTAGAATTCAAGGCTCCGCTCGTAAGGCAGGCCGTAAGCACCACCACCAGAACCGTCAGGGGGATGAGTGTGCGGATGGAGTATTACTCACACTGTCCAAGGAATTCCAGGGCCCGTACAGCAGGCCGCAAAATGGCATCCAGACAAGGACAGCCGCCGGCGGTAGAGAAGGACCTCAGACAGTATAGCGCCAGCTCCCAGGCCCTCCGAGCAGAGTATAGCGATCCGATCTGGTGGCCAGGGGAGATAGGTCCCTCCGCTCCCTCGATCCGCGGGAGACAGAAGCGGCAGATCTTGGCCTCCTAGTAGGCCTCAAGATGGCGGCGGGGGGCTCGAGTTTGTCAATAGGCCGCGGGCCAGAAAGTGAACCGAAAACAAATAATGTCCTCCAATAACAGCTATATAGGGCAGCCAAGTGCTTGAGGCATTAATAGAAAGTTGTACAGCCTGAGATGAGCTGGGATGGCTGTGGATTATATTGTTCAGGACGGAGCTCAGCTTCCACACGTCCTCTCTGTAGCTAGGTTGGACACGCCCCCCCCTCATTTTTTATGGTTTTAAACATGCCTACTTTACCTATAAAAGGCCATTTATCATTAATGTGACCTAAAAAAAAAGTTATACAACAAACATGTTGGTTTGTTCAAAAACCCTTTTATAAACGCACATGTGATTGTGCTTTGATTAAAAAGAGTGATAATCAACAATGTGTGGCTTCGTCTTTCAATGCTCAAAAGCATTTTTTGGAGTAAAGTCGGTGTTTTCAGTGACAATGGGGGGTTATTTACTAAAGACAAATACACTTTGCACTACAAGTGCAGTTTCAGTGCAGTCTCAAGTGCACTTGTAGTGCAAAGTGTAGTTTCCTTTAGTAAATAACACCCAACAGCGCTTTCTAATTTTACACAATCACACCATTTTCATGACTCCCCAAATTTCGGTCATGGTGTTGAAAATTATTAATATTTTTGTCAGTAATGCATTACATACATTAACAAAAAAAACAAGGTGTGTGTCTAGCAGACCTGCAGCATAATAATAATAGTTAGCCGAAGAAGAGATTGTCACCTCATGTGTCAATTAAATTTCGTTATGAGTGTTATGAGTGTTATGGTGAAATGCCTATTTCAAATATAACCATATAGATATAAGTGCTTATCTCTCTCTCTCAGCTACCAGCCTTAACCATATTCAATTAGATGTCTGCCAGCTTACCCCCCCCCTTCATGTTGAACAGCATTGCAAGAGTTAAGAACAAGTTAAAAGAAGATTGCGCCTGTTTTCAAGAACTGGAAACAAGACACCCTATTTAGCTATGATAGTCTGCTATTCCCTTATATAGATATAACCCAGCTAAAAGCTTATACTTTGTCACAATAATGAATACTGAATCTACTGAACTCGTGTATTTGTCAGTAATTTGCTTCAAGTGTGCACACTTTTACATTGAAGGTTAATTTGGCCAGGGGGACAGAAACAAAAGTACCGAACGGTTCTGGTTCGGTCCAAAACATTTGGCGCCCAACGTGGGGCTCAAGATTGGCTCAAAAAGAAGCCGAACTAAGAGGACACTGAAAGAGGACCAAAATACGGGCGGACCAGAGCCTGATCAACTCTGGAGAAAACGGAAAGACATTTTCCTTAATAATTTGTCTGCTGTTTGATCCGCATCCGTATTTGGTTAATTTCTGTGTCTGTATCGGCTTCCCGCGATCCACAAAGACAGGTATATATCTTGTCTCGAGCCTATTTATATAGTACGAACCTGCAATTGTTTCTGACCCGCCTGTATTTGGAGTGATTTGTGTTTTGTTTTATCGATCAATCTTGTGTTTTGTGATGGCCGTTGTGAATGAGGGATTGATTATATAGTCACGGATGGAATAATTGACGTGGTTAAACTTCTCCTGAGGATTTAAGTCAGGAGAGGGCGTCGGGACACGGTAAACTCCTCCTGGGGGAAATTATTGTGCGGTAAAGCACGGGTAACCAGGAGGGAGCATCAGGAATACGCCCAGCGGTGGCGTGGGGATCCCGTGAGATCTGAGCAATCCTGTATTCTTCTACGGTTGTCACACATTTTTGTTGTTGGTGGTAATGTCGTGTCCTAAGTGTGTTTGTGGTCTGTTATTTGGGATACATGAAGAGGGTTGGGGGTTGATTGAAGTGGTAGAGCCAGGATATAGGGCTGAGTCTCTTGGTTACAAACCCCTACTGCCACATACTGCGCATTTATTGGTGTTTAGATTGAATGTGTACAGTGTAAATATCAGCTGCTGGTGTTTCATGTCTGCTCATTAAGTGTTTTATTAGAGATCTTCTCAGTTCCTCATCTCCACATCACTGTGTATTTCTATTCAGTTCTCTTTTTTTCTCTCTCTCTCTCCAGTGTCTTATTAGAGATCTTCTCAGTTCCTCATCTCCAAATTACTACTGTGTATTCCTACTCAGCTGCGTATCTTTTTCTCTCTCTCTCTCCTGTGTCTCATTCTTGTTCAAACCTAAGAATTGTGACATGGGACACAAGTTAGCGAAGCCAAAAAAGGGCAGTTTGGCCGGCGATTTGGTATTAGAACGGGAGGGAGAGGATGCTGTGAAAAAGGGAAAGAAATTAGCAAAAGTGTGTGGGATTGATATGCATTTGGATGGGAGATTACAAGTAGATGAATGGCGTACTGTTTTTTGAAACGTAAATAAGGTCTGTTGTCAGATTATGGGTTGCTACGAGCAGCAGATGCTTGGTTTAAAGTTGCAAACGCTATTCATGAAGAAGAGGGTGGATGGAACAGGAAAGAAACCAAAATGGTTGCATTGTGTACGTCTACAAGAAAACTAGAAAAGAGGAAGCTAAGTAGTCAGCCACCTCCCTATAATGGCATCTGGTCCCCAGGAAGTGGACACTGCCCCTCTGTTCTAAGTGACACCTCCCCCTGTGGCAACACGCCCTATGCCAGCGCCCCATGAACCGCCCACACCGAAACCCACCCACATGTATCCAGTGATGAAGCATAGTAGCAATCAACGTAGCATTTTAATTAAATAAATAATTTATGTATAGGATGTATTGAATATTTCTGAATATTTCAGTCAGAGTCTGAATTTAGTTGTAATTGCTTACCCTTGCATTATTGAAGCTAAAGGGTGTTTCTTTTGGTTTTAATTGTGTTTAAGCTGTATTAGCAATAATTGGAGAGTTTAAAATGTTCAATTTCAATATTTAACAGTATTATAAATAAAGAGGAAGTTTATGTATTCTAGGCCTTATGCCAGAAGAGCAAAAGAGGAAGTGCTTTCTTTGCTTAAATCTATGTGCTAGATTTAGGTAGACCCCATTCACATCTGAGCGTTTTGTATTCTGAAAAAAAAAAAAAAAAGACTCAGTATCTAATTAGAATGTTTAGAAAGAAAAATAAATATGTATGTTGTGGAGATCGGCTGGACCGAGGCTCCCTATAAAAAAATTATTCTGTATGGAGATGGTTCACATCTCTACTCTAAAATGCCTGAAGTCAATGTGTGTACAAGAAGTTTACTGATTTGGGTTTTAGCGTGCTGAACAGAGCGCATAGACACATGTTAACTGCCGCATTTCTGGTCTTAAAGAGTCAATCCGAAAGTGTCTGAGTATAGAGAACCCACAACCTTGGAGCTTGAGACGTTGGTATTAGTAGTTATTAGGTCCAGAATCCTCACAGAACAGTAGAGAGTAGCATGATGGCCTCTGACACACCCTATCTGCGCCCACCAGTACCAACTCCACGTGTCTGCTACAACTGCGAAAGACCCAGCCACTCCAGAAGGGAATACCGAAGCCCATGGAAATTCACCCACAGTCAACCAAGCCCCAACCGTGGTCCACATGAAAGCCCCCAGTACCAGGGACATGACACCTCACCTCGCCTACCTCTCCGGATCACATGGACCTTATCCACAAGGATTCAGGCAAGCCTGTTTCATCTGCCAGCTACACCTGGATTGTTATGCCACAAGGTGCCCAGAACTCCCCCTCCCATTTTGCCAAGGCAACAACCCTCATTCTGGACACCTGGATGAAGTTACACCCAGACATTGTACTCCTTCGGTATTTAGATGACCTCCTGCTTGTGATTGCCTCAATCTACTCTGAAAGCCTCCTCCACTACCTGGTTGGGCAAGGTTGCAAGGCCTTAAAAAGCAAAAAGTCCAGAAAGAAGGTGATTTTCCCAGGCCTCTGCATCTCCCAAGGCACCTGACATCTCACTGAAGAAAGAGTTGCTGCAATCAAGGGCATCCCTTTGCCTCAAGGTCAAGCAATCCCTTTATGATGCCCTGAAATCTGACCCTTTCTTGCTTTCTCCAGAAGCTGTGGACAATTTTGAAACTCTGAAGGAGATCCTCTCAACAGCCTCTGTTTTGGGACTAAAAGACTTTCAAACTGTTTGTCTCAGAGAGGCAAGGACATGCCACAGGAGTTTTGACTCAGGCCCATGATAACAAACTCAGGGTATCACTCCTGTCAACTGGACTCAGTGGCCAGGGGGGGACCCTCCTGCCTTAAAGCCGTCTGTGCAGCCTAATGCCCCTCATGACATAACTGCCATACTGAACCAAGTACAGCCCAAACACCTGTCCTCAGCAAGACACCTCAGACATCAGTGTGCCTTGCTTCTCCCCAATAACATCACCATCCTCCGATGTGATACCCTTAACCCATCCACTCTCCTTCCTCTTCTTGAGGGGGGAACCTCTTTGGAAAATGATTCTCATCTCACCACTCATGACTGCTTTGAAGTGATGAAGATGGACACAACACACTTACCGACAGTCAGTGAAACAGCATGTAAATTGGCAGAAAGAAATTTTGGGATCATCCGGAAAACCAGAGGGTTCCTGATAGCAGCAGGAACACCTGTAAAACACAGTGCAGCTATCAAGGACTTAATGGATGCCCCACTCTGCTGGGAAACAAGCTGCAGATCGAACGCGAGAAGTGGTCAGCAGAGTGAATGCACCTATCCTGGATGACCCAATAGACACCCCTGAAGATACTGTACAAACCATTATGATTCTACAAAACCTTCCTGTAAACAGGACCCACCTCAAGGAGCAAAAAGAGACAGCTGACAAAGAAGAAAAAGAAGTGTGGATCAAAAAAGGAGCCACAGAAGTTGAAGGAATTACGGAATTAAACAAGAGACTGTGTTTGCCACGTAGGCCGGAAGCCTATCCCGTTACCAACATGACGGCGAAGACCACAGCTAAAAGACTTTTAACAGAAATAGTGTGCAGATATGGTGTCCTAGAGGTTAAAGAGAGTGATCAGGAGCCTGCTATCATGGCCTCAGTAACCAAGGAGATATGGACAGCTCTAGGTAGGGGTCACACTAGCTTTCCACACCCCATACCATCCTCAGAGTAGCGGGAAGGTGGAAAGACTAAATGGCACAATAAAGTCTAAAATGCTGAAAATGTCTCAGGAAACAGGAATGAGTTGGCCAGATAGCCTACCCATTGCCTTGTTCAGTGTCAGGTATACCCCAAAGGGAAATCATGGTTTGTCACCCTATGAGATATTGTTTGGCTCAGCCCCCAGACTGGGTTGTTATTTTCCACAACAGTTGCAACTTCAATCTGATGTATTAACTGATTATGTGACTGCTTTATCTCGAGAATTAACCCGTATCCATGCGCAACTGTTTTCTTCCATTCCAGATCCTGAGTTAGACACAGGATCGCACAAGTTGGTCCCTGGTAACTGGGTCCTGGTAAAGAAGTTTGTGAGGAAACACACCCTTGAACCCAGATATGATGGTCCTTTCCAAGTCCTTCTGACAACTACCACATCAGTAAAAGTGGCCGGAAGGAACTCATGGATACACGCCTCTCACCGCAAGTCCTGTGCCCGAGGAAGAGGCTGAGGAGACCAAGCCATGATCCTGCTTATCCTTTTTATTGTGATTGTTGTTCAGGCACAAGAAGTAGCCATCAAACAGAAAGATGGCATAACCCAATTCTGGTATAATTCATCCAACACACATGTTGCCACTTTCATATCTCCTTATAGTAAGATATTTCCAGGTACTGATTACAGTGTCCGGTCCAATGAAAGAGCAATAGGTCCCATGACTGTGTATGTATGTGTCACTGACACATATTGAAGTCACTCTTAGATAGAATGACAACCAACAAGCACACAGATCAATACTTCACCAAAGGTTATTGTGAGTCTTACAGTGAGGTGTCTGCAGATCTAGCGCAAAATCAAGTTCAGTCCTTAGGGGACGTGTACTGGATCTGTGGAGACATGAAAATTAGAAGTAGAATGACAGGACAGTGAACAGTAGAATGTGCAATGGCTAAAACCATAATGACCCTGCATATTATCTCAGAGAACCCAGAGCCAGAAGCAAGCGATGTACCCAAACCCAACAGAGGATGCAGGAGTGCCCCAGCAGGAAGTTTTGACCCCTACGTATACATAGATGCCATAGGGGTCCCAAGGGGGGTCCCGGATGAGTTCAAAGCAAGAGACTAAGTAGCAGCGGGTTTTGAGTCACTGATTTCCATTATCACTCATAAAAATGTAGACTGCATAAACTACATCTACTATAACCAACAAAGATTCATTAACTACACCAGAGATGCACTCCAAGGTTTAACCGAACAGTTAGAAGCAACTTTGCACATGACTTTCTAAAACCGTATGGTCTTAGACATGCTCCTAGCTGAAAAGGGGGGTGTATGTAAGATGATCCCCGAGACAAGTACATGCTGCACTTACACCCCAGACAACACAAATGGTAAAGTGACTTTAGCCATCCAGAAACTAGAGGACCTGTCCAAAGAATTAAAACAGAATTCAGGGCTCACCAACCCCTGGGATTAGTACTTTACCTGGATAAAGGGAGGATGGCAGGGATTGTTGACCCAGATAGAAATAGCTATCCTGGTAATGGCTGCCATAATCTGCTGTCTTTTCCCCTGTATTAGGAAGTGTGTAGAAAAAGCTGTTGATCAAACTACCCCTACGTTCATGAACCAAGAGATACCAGATGATGATGACGATGTCTATGTAAGGCTTGATGAAAATTATGATGAGAATTATGTGTTACACTCCGTTACAGTCACCGTCCCCGAGATGCAACACCGTAGGGTTATAGGGTTAGATAGCATTTGGCCGCACTCCCCCAGCTGTATCGAGGGGGATAGTGAACTAGTCGCTGCCCTTTCTCTACATACAACTTAAAAGAGTTGCAGAGGGGGATGGGCTGGGTGGTGTAGGCCTTTCAGTGTGAGGGACAGTTTTGTGAAATAAGCATTTCAAGGGGGGAACTGTAATGGATGTGATTATGAATGTTATGGAGAAATGCCTATTTTAAATATAACCATATAGATATAAGTGCTTATCTCTCTCTCTCAGCTATCAGCCTTAACCATATTCAATTCGATGTCTGCCAGCTTACCCCCCCCCCTTCATGTGGAACAGAATTGCAAGAGTTAAGAACAAGTTAAAAGAAGATTGCGCCTGTTTTCAAGAACTGGAAACAAGACACCCTATTTAGCTATGATAGTCTGCTATTCCCTTATATAGATATAACCCAGCTAAAAGCTTATACTTTGTCACAATAATGAATATGTATATCTTGTGGTCTGCATATGCTTGTGTTATTTGATATTTGATTTGATAACAAAATATCCGGCTCACGGTATATTAGCCGGGGTCCAGGAAGTAATAAAAGCAGAAGTATCAATCTACTGAACTTGTGTATGTGTCAGTAATTTGCTTCAAGTGTGCACACTTTTACATTCAAGGTTAATTTGGCCAGGGGGACAGAAACAAAAGTACCGAACGGTTCTGGTTTGGTCCAAAACACTGTTAAAGAAAAAGACCAAAAAAATATAACATTAATAAAAAGATAACCGAGGAGACAGCTAAAAGAAAGCCAAGCAGTAAATCAAAGCAAATATATTTTCAGTTTCAAATATATTTTTATTTAAAAAATGTCTCAGACATTGTCTGGCATATCGATGGCCCCCCTACCCGCAAAGTAATCCATTTATCTTATACGGACCTCGCAGGCACTCTAGGGGGAGGCAAGCCAGGACGGCCAGTTTCATGCGCGGTCAGGGTTGGTTCATTAATATGAATTTCGGCCTCAGGCCCAACTGAGGCAGCATATTTGAAAGATTTTCTCCTTAAAAAGTTGTGGAGAACACAGCAAGACAGGATAATGTGATTGAGTTTATATTCCACCATGTGTATCATTGTAAGAAATAGGCTGAACCGGCTGGCCATTATTCCAAACGTGTTCTCCAACACTCTTCTGGCTCTGGCCAGCCGGTAATTAAAAACCCTCTGGTCCAGGGTGAGGGCCCTCATAGGGAATGACCACATAAGATGGTCCCCCAGTGCAAACGCTTCATCCGCAAGGAAGAGGAATGGGAGTCCTTCCGCATTGTCTTCTGGAGGTGGCAAGCCCAAGCTGCCATTCTGGAGACGATAGTAGAACTTGGTCTGGGCGAGGATTCCACCATCCGACATCCGGCCATTCTTCCCCACGTCCACATACAGGAACTCGTAAGTAGCCGACACCACCGCCAACATCACAATACTATTGAACCCCTTGTAATTGTAATAGTATGACCCCGAGTTGGGGGGTGGGACTATGTGGACATGTTTCCCATCAATTGCCCCTCCGCAGTTAGGAAAGTCCCACCCACAGTCTGCCATTCCTGTGGTGTGGAAGGAAACTGTGGAGTCAAACCAGAAAATAAAAATGAGTCATTTTGCACATAAACATTGAAAGCAGATTAGACACAAACATTCTTGGCCAACATCAGTATAAAATTTATTTTAGGGAGTATTTAAAGACAAAAATATTATCAGATTCATTACACCCTCTGATGGCCCATTGTAAAAAAAAAATTGGGGGGGGGGGAGTTGTTTTGGACAGGTAACCCTTTCCACTTCATTGAGAGATGAATGCCTAAATAATGTGTATTACTTTGACCAGCCCCTCCTTACTTACACTATTGGCAGCCCACTGGACAGGTAAGAAGTGTCATAATACAAAATATAAATACACACTATCCAAATTGGAGCACAATTTTAACATTCTGCAATTACCTATCAAGATAATAATAGGATCCAAAAACTTTAAAACAGTACCATTTGAAAGTATTCAGGCAGGCCCTTGCACTACATGCTTTGGGGAATTCATACAGAAATCTGACCACAAAAGAGGTAGGTATAGTGTGTATGGGTTTGGCAAAGTCAGCAGATAGAGGATTGTTATGGGTTGACTTAGCGGTTGGGGGAAGGGAGGGTTACAAATGAGTTTGGGACCCAAAAAAAAGCCTCTGGCACTCTGCCAGATTTTAAGGACACAAATAACATTTCTACACATTTTAGGGGGTGTTTAGGGTAAATCGCTACAACGGAACTGACAAAATACATTGTTAAGTGACTAGGCGAGATGAAATATGGGGTTCATCATCCTGAGAAAATTCCTGAAATCGTCTGATTTATTCTCATGGAGCAAAGGCATGTGACAGAATTGGTCAAGCTGGAGTATCCAATTCTTGGTTCATGAACACCTCCCCACCCTGTTCATGGAGTGGGCTTGTGTCAAAGTAAGAACCCCAAAACCAAGCCCCCACACAGCACGAACTCTACGATGAGTATGTACACGCAACATGGCTTCAAAACGGTCGGCTGGTCAGAACAAAGTAACAGAATGCACTGAAGAACAGCAAGGCCTGTGAAGAGCGACCAGAAAATCAGTAACGAGTGGACAAGAACACACTGCATAAACCAATGGGAACTCACTGTACTCACTGAAGGCCAGATACAAACCCACAAGCACAAACTGAACAGCAGAAAAATGATCTGAAAATCACGAGTCTGAAAAAGCACGAATAGTCTCTCACCAAACTTTTACTAACACGAGATTAGCAAAAGGAGCCTAAAGGGTGGTGCGCTTGGTATTGAACTACCCTTTTATAGTTCCGGTGTACGTCACCGCGTTCTTGACGTTCGGAAATTCTGACAACTTTGTGCGACCGTGTGTATGTAAGACAAGTTTGAGCCAACATCCTTCGGAAAAAAAATCTGATGGTTGTTGTCGGAATGTCCAATCAATGTCCGATCGTGTGTACAGGGCATAAAAGAGTGGCAAGGATGTGGAATTCTCTTCCACAGGCGGTGGTCTCAGCGGGGAGCATCGATAGTTTAAAAAAAACTATTGGATAAGCACCTGAACGACCGCAACATACATGGATATACAATGTAATACTGACATATAATCACACACATAGGTTGGACTTGATGGACTTGTGTCCTTTTTCAACCTCACCTACTATGTAACTATGTAACCCTGACCTACTTGACACACACTGACCATTACACTGACCTACCTGACGCACACTGACCTACCTGACGCACACAGACCTACCTGACACACACTGACCATTACAATGACATGTACTGACCTACCTGACCATTACACGTGACCATGACCTCCTCCTGCAGCTCAACCATAGTATGCAGCGCACCCATCCCAGTAGAAAGCAGGAAGGCAGGCAGAGACAGGAGAGGACAGGAGAGGAGAGCCGCCCAAGCGAGATCCGAGCGGGGATCTCATAGTGCTCGGAGCTGCCGCATTGTAATTCCCACCTTCTGGAGCCTGCAGCACATGATGGACGTCACACGTCCCACGGTCCCGGAATTGGACCGGTGGGACATCCATCATAGGCACTGCAGGCTCCAGAAGGTAGGACTTGTTATGTCACTCGGCCACGCTCTGAGTCAGATCGGTCCCCGCTCTGGCTCAGGACTAATAATAGATTTGTGAATGCCCGACACCCGGGGCTTTTTTGGGGGCCCACTCAGGGCTCCAGCCCCCCTTAGCCTCCCTCCCGATGCCACTGGCCACAGGAAATCCTGAGAGAGTGGCTGTTGCTTGTGCGCCCCTTCTGGATTGAAGGACAGTTCCAGACCTAACTGCCGGGGCTGAGCCTTAAAGCTTTTTCTACCTTTTGTAAAGGAAACTGCTTTGTGCCATTCATCTGTTTCAAAATAGTTTCCTCAGCTCCCTAGTTCCAGACATCCCAAAACTTTTGCCAATCCCTATCCCGGTTTTACAAAACAATCCAAACAACAACAAAAAGACACTATCTGCCTGATTACTATCTGAAGACTGAGTGAGATTTTATGCATCTGGCTGAAAAAACCCTGTGCCTGGCATCTTGCTCCACTAAGGAATCAGAACGTGGGTTAATAGTGGGACCATAGAAGAGTGTGTGTGCTACATGTGGGGGATCTCAGTGAGATCTCTGGATGCAAGCAGCCATTACTGCTAGCAACCATGTGAAGAATCGCAGACAGTTACATGTACAAGTTTTGTAAGCTCATTCATAGCAACTGAGTGACTGTGAAGTGCTTATACTGTGGAAAGTGTCACTGGAATACAAATGAAAGTTTTAAAAGTGCTTAAAAGACAACAACTGCTGTCACTGCACTGCGGCGCGGGAAAAGTGGAACTGTTACTGGTGATGACCGGTGAAATGGGAATATCAGTGATTGGTTGTGGTTTGTGCAGCAGTTGTAGGAAGGCACTCGGGTCATTGGGGAATGCTGGCACGGATTTGGAGGACGTCTACACTACAACTAGGTACACTGCCAGTGTGGGAGGACTTAATTGTGACCATGAAGGATTTATGGTGTGGCGTGGGAAAATGGGCGCCAAAAGAAACTGCTCAGAAATGGGCAGGAGAACTGTTCAAATGTTGACCGATGAGAAGAAGCAGGCAGAGCTGATGCTGAGGTTCAATCATTGGAAAAAGCAGCTGTGTCACTTCTGGGTGCAGAGGCCCACCAGCTGGGTGCAATAAGATGGCGGAGTATGCATGCTGGCTGATGGGAAGTTTTGTCTATTCATGTTTCATGATTCATGAGTGGCCGAATTGGATGGCCAGGGAAGACGAGAACATCACAGTCACGTGTGTGCAGTTAGTGCAGTGGGGCAGCATAGCTCTGGGCACTGTCCGGGGAGCAAAACACCTGTGTACCAAATGCCAACAGTGGGAGTAAAGGTTTGGAGTCGATGCTGGCACTGTGGAGATCTGTTGTTTGAGTTACTGCCCAGCAGTAATTTGCCTACTGTGTATGCTGTGGATTGGAGCACAGGATTTTGCTCAAAAGTCGCTGATCCTGGGCAACATGGACTTGTGAGTACCCACAGGAATCTACTACCCTGATCCCCAAGAATTGCCTAAACTTGCACAGATCTGGCAGATGTTACAGTGGAAAATATCAACTGACCATGGATTTGAATACCTTTATGTGCCCTTTCATGTGATGATGGAGGTAAAGAGAAATGGTGTGACGAGTACGTATGGGACTTTCTGCATGTGCCAAAACTCTGTTGTGACCCCCTCTATACACCTCTTTCTGGAAAAGGGTCCAGAATCTCAAAAATTACTGGAGTGAAGGGTGCTTTATCGATAAAGACTGGGTGGTCATCAAGAGAGCTGGTCATAAAGATCATAAATGGTCTGGGAGCATTTGGGCCCCGGGTGGAAAAATGGTCCAGGTCCTGATCCTGCATTCTACATGTAAATCCACTGTGTATGGCTCCTAGCTGTTCAAACTTTGGTTATGCTTAAGGATTCTTATATCTCCTACCTGTAAATACCCTTTGCATGACCCCCTGTTGTGCAAACTCTGCTAATGATTGAGGATTCTTACACTTACTACTTGTGAACACCCTGTGTATGGCCCTCCTGGATACTATCGTGCATTGACTCTTTGCTTACCGGTGTCATTGGGCAAGCGTCTTGCACCAGTGGGCTGCCCAAATGTCAGAAAGGTTCTAGCTTTGTACATTTCAGCCCTTATATATCAATGGGTGAGATTAAAGAAGAAGAAAAGCTACTTGTTGCAGGCAGTCACTGGCCTGGATTGGCTGCCCATCTACTTTGGGGCCCTTTAACTTTAGCCTGAGTCAAGGTTGACCCTGTCCTAATAAATGTTTGTGGGTGGAACCCATCATCCAGACTGTTGAAAGGAGATCCTTGTACATATGTTATGATCTTCTTTCTAGTTGATATGGACATCATCATGTTCTTAGACCCTTTCTGGGTTGCATGGAAATTCTACTTGTTGCTGAGTTAGGAAGTCAGGTATGGATAGTTAGAATGTTTTCTCCTTTCTCTCCTTCCAGGGCTGGAGAGGAAAAGAAGAGAGGACAAGTCTCCTCCTAGAGTTTCACCCCTAGGGGTCAGTGCTTGTGTGAATATTGAATTATGTATATTTGTGAATATGTTTGGAGCTCTTTTGCTGCAAGGTCCCCTTTACATGGGCCAGGCATGATGCTCCCTTAATATAACATATCATTTCATTATTTACAACAGAGCTTTATTTCTCTACCAACTGAGTGGAATGCCACATGTAACTTGTACATAGTTTTTTTTCCTGAACCCCCTCCTTGTTAGTTTTGGGATGCCACACTCTTCAGCTCAAGAGGACAGGGCCTATTTTGGCGGAGGCTGAATGTAGCACTCTCCTAGTTTAGGTGCTAGAAGTGAGGCAAATTTAGCTTTTTGGCTCTGCTGTTAAAAGTGGAGGCATAATTGTGTTTTGCCTACCTGGAGTTCTGCAGATGCAGGCATCCCTGTCTCCCCTGTCTTTCCAGAACTGTCTAAAAACATAGTGAGAAGTAGAAAGAAGAGTCTAAGCTAGTCTTGTATACAGACTCAGCCAATCCCTGGTCAAGAAGTGTTATCAGCAGGGGGCTGTGAGTGGTGTATACTGTAAGGGTGAGAGCAGAGAGTAGCAGGGTCCTTCACCTGCGGGAGATTGACTGTCAAACCTTCCAAGGCTTAGAAGAGGACGCAGGGAATCCTGAAAGAGTGACTGTTGCTTGCGCACCCCTTCTAGTATTATTATTAATATTATTCAGGATTTATATAGCGCCAACAGTTTACACAGCGATTTACAATATAAAAGGGAGACAATACAGTTATAATACAATACAATACAATACAATAGGATTAAGAGGGCCCTGCTCAGAAGATCTTACAATCTAATAGGGTGGGGCAGGTGGTACAAAAGGTTGTAACTGTGGGGAATGAGCTGGTGGAAGTGGTAGGAGATTAGTTGGAGACGTGATAGGCTTTCCTGAAGGGATGAGTTTTCAGGGATTGCCTGAAGGTAGCAAGAGTAGGGGATAGCCGGATAGATGGAGGTAGCGAGTTCCAGAGGATGGGAGAGGCTCTGGAGAAATCCTGGAGACGAGCATGGGAGGAGGAGATGAGAGAGCTTGAAAGCAGGAGGTCTTGAGAAGAGCGGAGAGGTCGATTTGGGTGATATTTGGAGACAAGATTAGTGATGTAGCTTGGGGCAGAGTTGTGAATGGCTAGTAGAGGGACTGTTCCAGACCTAGCTGCCAGGGCTGCCCCTTAGAGGAAGCCCCCCATGCCAAAAGCTGTTATTACCCTTTTGTGGAGAAAACTCTGCTTTGTGTCCCTCATCTGTTTCAAGATAGTGTCCACAGTCAAGTTCTCTAGTTCCAGGCAACCTAAAAATTTTCCCTCTACCAGTTTTTTAAAAAAAATGAATATATATACCTTATAGAAAATACCCTTTGCCTAGCCGCTTGCTCCACTAAGGGATCAGAACCTGGGTAGAGACATCTCATATTAGAAGTTAATAAAATAAAAAATAACCATAGACATACAGAATGTATAAGAGCCTATCTCCCATGTAGCTTCAAAGTTATGTTCCAATATTACCACACATAAGGTATTCTTCAAATTAAGAAAAAATAAATAAAAATGGAAAAAAGTTAAAATAAATAGACACAGAAAGAAGAAGTAGAACCAGAAAAGTACTGTCAGATATTAACTGTAAACACATCGAATAGTATAGGTTGTAGCCGTATGACAGATAATGAGTGCCTCATAAAAGCATAAAATAAGTACATAGTAGCGTATTAGTAATCGTGAGATAGAGTATACCCTCAGAGTAGAAGTGTGGTTATTGATTCTTCTCAGGTATCTCATATGAGTTAAACATGCACCCTGCTCATGTGTCTCTCGGAATTGTTCCTCCTTATTTTTAGATCTGAAAATCCACCTCTCAGCCTCCATCACACTGTTGACTTATTCCTGTCAATTCATGATAGTTGGGCAAACAGTTTGCTTACAAAACTTAGAATTTAGTCATTTGGCTGCATTCAGTAAATAGAGGGTAACATTGTTCTTATATGATTTGAGAGAGGAAGGTATGTCTTGAAACAAGAATTGGAGAGGAGTGCATCATATTGGCTTACAGGAAGTTTTCTGTATCAACAGTGAGAAGGATTCCGAAAACTGTTTAATTTTGGGGCATACCCACCAAAGATGAAGAAATGTCCCCTTTTCATCACATCCCCCCTAACCTTGGGTTCCCTCCCAGGAAAATCTTTGCCAAGTGAGAGGAGGTCTTGTACCATATTGACAAAAAATTGTAACAGGGCTCCTGAGTTTTACTACTCATGGATGAAACATGAGAAAGTCATATCATTTTTTACAAATGGCTGGAAGTAACTTCATGTTAAAATCCATTTCCCACTCCCTAACAAAGCAATGTATCTGGTTAGAGCAGGTGCAAAGCAAAAGTTTATACAGTATATGTGGGAAAGGAAGTATTTCATATCCCTATCTATCAGTAGCACAAATAGACTTGTAGGGAGTTAAATTGATCACTAGTGTCAGGTTAGGAGTCAATGTTTGGAAAAAGTTGAGTAATTGTCTGTATCTCCATCCCCTACATGTTGTCTCAAGAAGTCTAATGATACAAGCTTTCCTTCAGGGGCAAATGTGTAAAAATTAGTGACTCCATTCATCCCTCATGTTTTAAAGAATATCAAGTTTTCACCAGGGGTGAACCATGGAAATCGCCCACAGTGAAGATAAAGGACACCCTTTTTAATTAAAGCGGTAGTAAACGTAGGACAAAAAAACCCTCTACCTGCAAGGTAAAGGGATAATGTGCTAGTATGCATCACATACTAGCACATTATGAAACACTTACCTTGAAACAAAGCCCTCTAGCTGTCACCACTACAGAGGCTTCCATCTTCAACTGTCTTTTTTCTGGGTTCGTGGGCCACAGCCACTTGGATGTTGGAGCCGTGATGACGTCACTCCCATGCACGGGGGTCACGGCTGCGGCACAGAGCTCCGAGGGAACGGCATGCTGATGATGTCACTGGCTGCTTCTCACTAGAATATCTCCTAAATGGTGCACGTTTAAGAGATATTATTGGTTTAAAATAAAGGAAAGCTTTTATTATAAGCTTGCCTGTAGGTAAGAATGCAAATAGAGAATTTACTACCATTAAGTATGTCCTAGGTCTTTAAAGTTACAAAGGTTGTCAGAGAGGTCAACTCTAAGAGGCCCCATTGTATTGCTTTGATCCAAGTAACTCATGCTAGGTCAGGTCTCGTCATTGTCTTTTCTAGTGTGACCCAGATAGTCAATAGTCATGTACACTGTGTTGCTAGTTCACAATGTTGACCAAAGTCATCACTTGCAAGTTATATAGAATATGATAATAATGCATAAAGGCATATTAGTGGTATCCATTTCGTCATTTCTGTTTTAGCTAACAAACTGCCACACTTATTGTCATATGAGCATCGTATCAGAGTTTATTCCTTATTTTCCGCTCTAAACATTGTGCCAATTTGGATGGTATGCCAGTCAATGTGTTAAGATCAGTCCGAAGAACGCTCCCGTTGTGTTGTTCAAAAGCCTTCATTTTATCCCGAAGATCAGAAATGTCTTTTAGCTTGTTTTTTCTTAATGCTTGAACTGTGGGCTATCAGCTCCTCTCTTATGACTGCCTTGTGACCTTTCCAAAGAACCTGAACAGATACTTCCTTAAAAGTATGCAATTCAAAATGACCTTTATGAGATTGGGTAATTGCTTCCACCACAGATTGGTTGCCTAACTAATTTTAATTCGCCATTTAATCTAATTTCTTCAAGTGGCTTTAGGGGTGAAAATGTTAGCATCGCTGGAGACTGGTCAGACATGGTAATTGGTTCTACTGTGATGGCAACCACTGTCCTCAGAGAGTATTGGTTGACTAAGAGAAAGTCTAGCCTAGAATAGGTAGCTTGCGTTTTAGAATAATCACTGAAATCTTTCACATTAGCGTGCATCACACACCAACTATTGATTAACTGTAAGTCCTGCTACAATTTCTTGAAGCATCACAAATCACTATAAGAAAAGTAGATTTTTGCTGAGGAGCAATCTAGTCTTGATTCAGGAGATAAATTGAGCCCTTTTTTAACAAAATCATATAGATTTATTTAAGTTTACACTGGCTTGGTAAAACAAGCTCTTTTCAGATTTACTGTGAAAGCATAATAAAAATATTTTCAGCTATAGTAACAGTCACGAAGATTATAATTTCTATGAATAATTCCTCTAAACTATAATTAAATAATGTTAATTATATTAAAAGGGGAAATTATATTTAACATGCATCTTGTTCTACTTGTGCTGGAAATAGTTCTAATAAATTGTTCCCAGTGCTTAGTGTAATTTTTTTATGAAATCCACAAATCATAGATCATGAATTTCCTATTAAATCAAAACAATTTTAGGAGCTCAAAGGACTCAAATTCCCACAAAGTAACTGCTAATCAAGATTGTATTATCGTAATAAAAATTGTTGCATTTAATGTCACACAAAAGACCTCAATTAACTCCCTGCTGGGAAGCTGTTAGGGTATTTGAGTATAATGTGTACATTCTGACCAATTCCTTAAAAAGGGCATGGCCAATATTAACAATGTACATACATTTGTGCATGCAGCAATAAATTGTTCTGCTTTTCTTGAAATTTGGAATAACTGGCAAAATAAAATGTTTGCACCTATAGAACAGGACATGCAAAGACTGCCTGGTTTGAGTCTAAAGATCAAAGGCTTTAATGGAGTTAAGCAGTTCATTATTTTATTGGTCTTAAGGCATAGTATCCGGTGAGTCCATGGCACTGGGACCAGGAAGAGTAAAATTACCCTAATCAAATCCCACAGGTGCATGGTAAAATAAGTACTTTGGATTGCATAGTGTGGCCAGAATGATTTTTTAGAGCATCTAACAATGGAAATGGTATGTGAACTCTCATGCAGGCCCTCCACTTGAAAGGGCAGCAGTTTGAAAGAGACAAGCCAGGTTATTTTCAGGCAATAAAAATCTAAGTATATGATTTAAGAGTCAATAACCACAAATATTCTATAGTTACTGCACAATATGTAAGCATCTTGATTACGATGCAGTGTAATGCCCCGTACACGCGGTCGGATTTTCCGATGGAAACTGTCCAATCGGAGTGTGTTGTCGGACATTACGACCATGTGTGGGCTCCATCGGACATTTTCCATCGGATGTTCCGACACACAAAGTTTGAGAGCAGGCTATAAAATTTTCCGACAACAAAATCTGATCGCGTCAATTCTGACCGTGTGTGGCCAGTTCCGACGCACAAAGTGCCACGCATGCTCAGAAGAAATTCTGAGACGGAACAGCTTGGTCTGGTAAAATTAGTGTTCACAATGGATACAGCACTTTCGTCACGCTGCAATGTAAAAAATGGTTTAATACAGCGCGCTCTCTTCTTCTTTATAATGTGAGAAGAATGAAGTAGTTTTGCTGCTCATATTCACACAGACTTCTCACAAACTTCTTTCTTTATAATTTATCGTGATTCCCTCAATATATTTTGATTTGTCACATCTGACAACATTTTTTTTTGTTGTTTTATTTATTTATTTTTTTTAAAGGCTGTTTTTTTTGGGGGGTTTGTATTTTTTTCAAGGCTGATCTTTGTTTTATTTTAGTTTTAGTTTTACTCCCTAATATTTTTGTGTGTGTTTTGTGTGTCACGTTACCTGAACACCATTATCTTTTATTATTTAATCTCAATAAGGTTGCTTGGTGTTGGTGTCCCTTGTTAATTTCACATTGTATTTTTGAAATGTACCTGAATCCTCACAAACTGTCCCTTTTTAAGGAAAACACACATAGGCAAGTATAATTGAAACAAAAAATCCTTTAAGGGCTCAGAACCAAAGAGGGAGGCAACGCTGGAGAAACAGCAGAATTTGGCGAAGCCTTGGACCCCCAGGGCAGACATCAATTATTTAACATCAAAATTGGTGGCCTGAGGAGTCCATATCTAATGGAGTGCAGTCTGGCTCAGAAGTCCCAGAGATCCTGAAAGCAGCAGATGACATCTGTGTCCCCAGGCTGTGGTACTACAAGAGGCTGCATATTTTGCCAGACCAGACTGGACCCAGGGTCATCACTCTCTGGTCTTCTTTCCACGCTTCCTTCCTGGCTGTGGCTCTGCTGTTGGAGATGTGGCAGGAGGAGGAGTAGAACCTGGAGGAGGAGGAGGAGGAGGAGTAGTAGGACCTGGAGGAGGAGGACTATGTGTGAGGTCACAAATGTGGGTAGCAGATGTTATTTGGCCCCTCAACCCCTTATTGAGAGCTTCTAAAATTAAGGACTCACACAGGAGTCATTGGCCCTCCTCCATCTGCATCATTTAGCAGGCAGTTATGCCAGCAAAGTCCTCCTCCACACTGTGGGGGGTTCTCAGGGCCTCTATATCCTTCTAAAAGAGGCCTATGGCAGCCTCCTCCAGGTTACTCATCTTCCTGCCACTTTTTCTTTGAAGGTGTAGGGGAGGGACCTGGATATCAGGCAGCCTGCTTGGCCCGGCCACCTCCTGGCTGAGACTTCCCTGTGTATGAAAAAGGGACATGGTTTTAGTTTTTGCATCATCAATCACAATCATAAATTAGTACTCCAAACTAACATCTAGTTAACATCATTGATCAGACAACCAGAAATATTTAGAGGAATGCTATACCTGTCTCAAGCTGGGCTCCTCCACATGTTGCTGCCTGGAAGGCCCAGGTTGGGCGTCAGAAGCCTCAGCTGAGGTGGAAGGAAGCGTGGAAGGAAGAGTGAAAAGTGCTGGCCTGGGTTCAGTCTGACCTGCCAGAAAATGCAGTCTGTCATAGTACCACAGCCTGGGGACATAAATGTCATCTGCAGCTCCGGATCTCTGGGAATCCTGGACCTTCTTGTGCCCCCTTAGATAAGTGCTCCTCAGGCCACCAATTAGGATCTTCAAATAGGTCATGTCTGCCGTGGGGATCACCGTCTTCACAAATTCCAGCAATTGATCCAGCGCTGCCTTCCTCTTTGTTTGGTTCTTATATTCAGGGTGGTTTATCTCCCACAGACAAGGCAGCTCCCTGAACATATCAATGAAGATTGCCATAAAGTCCTCATCTTTCAAGATATCCATTTTCACTGCAAGAAACAACACAAGACAAACCCTAATGTCAGACTAAAGTCTTCTAAACTTGTGCAAATACAGGCCTCAATCTAGAAGCAGTATAGGCCCAATGTTAAATCTTACCTTCGTTATCACGATCGACGCCTCCGTTACTCCTTCCTCCGCTCACAGATCGTGCGTACTACGCACGCGTGTTACACTTTATAGACACTGCACATGCGTGAAACTCCGCCCGCCCCTGACGTTCTTTCTAGTCTATTCCCCGCCCATTCTCCTTCGGCGCAGTGGGGAAGAGCACATGCCGGAGTCAGAGCAGGTGTCTGATATTTACACCAACGAGGAGGAGGAAAGCCTGGAGGCAGAAACGTCCCGATCCAGAAGGAGACGATATAAGGCATCAAATATGTCCTTTAGGGAGATGTTGGAGATTGTCGACATAATGAAGAGGGCCGACTATGACGGGAAGTATGGACCTTACCCCAACCCCAATGTCAGAAAGGCCAAGATCATGGCGAAAGTGGTCAAAAGTCTGCACCGGAATTTCGGGGTACGTCGATCGAAAGATCAGCTCAGGAAACGGTGGTCGGACCTAAAATTAAGAGAGCATGAGCAGTACAGAAAGATCCGGAGAGTGCTGCAAAAAAGTAAGTGGTTTTTCTGTGTTCCTATTCTTTTTGTCTTTATTACGTTCATGCTGCTCCATGTGCTTTTCTTTACTGTTAATCCAGTTTAAAATGTCAACTTTCATGTTCATGGGCACATTATTCGTTCGTATCAAACATTTTTCTTTCGGCCTATAAAACACCATTGTTTGGGCCATATGCATTTGCCAACATGTACGCTGGAGCACTAGTGTGGGACACAAGAACACCCTTTTTATTAGGGGTCCCACACAGGTTCTCCAGTGTATACTATAGGGGTGTCTCCATCTGTGAAGCTTGTACAAAACAGGTAAAGTATTGAAGCTTGACAAAGGACACAAAAAATTCTACATCTTGGAACTCTGCCAAAACAGACAATTGTACCCCACTTCCAAGCAATGTTTCATATTTACAGTTCTGCCATCAAATATCTGTGTGCTAAGTATACCATTTTTTTTTACATAGGGGAGAAAAGACTCGGAGGACATCCCTCATCCGAGGAGACCACAGACCCCCCACCTCTGGAAGAAGGGGAAATCCACCAAAGACAAGAAGAGCAGGAGGAGGAAAACGTGGTAGAAATTGGCACCACAACAGGTGAGTGTCTGCGACCACAGGCTCAGGTAAGAGATGGATGCCGGCATATTTATAATACATGTTTTTTTTGGTTTCTATCTTTTTAGGTGATCGTGATGTTGTGGATCCAGGGCATTTCACCTCGGAAAGTGCACAGATCCTGATTGGGGAGATCATGGGGTGTAATAGGGACTTGGAAAACATCAAGAAAAACATCAATGATGTTAGTCAAAAAAATAAGAACATCATTGATGTTTTGGGGAGAGTTTAAAACCCCTCCAAATCCCTTTCTTTTATGGTGTGCTACAATTTTAACATTTTTTGTCTAATTGGAGAAAAGCCAAATTTTGAGGATGCACACAGTGTGTCAACATGTGCTATCTGCCATCACGGGAGATCAATGGATGCGTTTTGGGGGTGTAACCCCTTCCTCAATAATAAAGTAGCTGTGAGGAAGGGGTTGCTCCCCCAAAACATGTACCTTGATCCCCCATGATGGCAGGTAGCACATGTTGACATTCATAAATTTGTGTGCATCTTCAAAATTTGGCTTTTCCGGGGGTGACTTCACCCCATCTGAACGCAATATCAAACACAGTTTCTAAATACTCATGTCTGATATTGCCTTCAAGTTCTATCAAATGTGAACTTTGTAAGTTCAAGATTTGTGTCTTTCTTGTGGGTTTTAAACATGCCTGTTTTATCCTAAATTGACATTTCTACTTTTTCTAATGTGACCCCAAAAATTGTTATACAACAAACATGTTGGTTTGTTTTAAAAACCTTTTCTAAATGCACATGTGATTGTGCTGGTATTAAAAAGATTGTTAATCAAGAATGTGTGGATTATTGTCTCAATGCTATAACAATTTTGGGGTGCTCTAATTGGTGTTTTCTGTGACAATGGGTGTTATTTCTTAAGGGCAAATCCACTTTGCACTCCAAGTGCAGTTTCAAGTGCACTTGTAGTTTAAAGTGTCTTCGCCTTTAGTAAATAACACCCAACAGTGCTTTGTATAAGGTTACACATTCACGTCATTTTCAGGACTCACATTTCTCTCAGGGTCAGCAAAACAAACACAAGCAGTAAATGTCACCAAAGATTTGCTTAATGGTTTTTTTATTTGATAAAGGTTTCACACATTGTCTGGCATATTTATAGCCCCCTACCTGCAAAGAATTCCAGGTGTCTTAGCCGGACATCACGGGCACTCCAGCGCCGTCAGGGTTGGTTCATTTTGAATTTCGGCCTCAGGCCCAACTGAGCCAGCATAGTTGGCAGAATGTTTCCATAAAAAGTTGTGTAGAACACAGCACACCAGGATATGATTCAGTTTATACTCTGCCATATGTATGGGTGTAAGAAATAGGCGGAACCGGCTGGCCATGATTCCAAACGTGTTCTCCACCACTCTTCTGGCTCTGGCCAGCCGGTAATTAAAAACCCTCTGGTCCGGGTGAGGGTCCTCATCGGGAATGGCCGCATAAGATGGTCCCCCAGCACAAAGGCTTCATCCACAATGAGGACGAATGGGAGTCCTTCCACATTGTCTTCTGGAGGTGGCAAGTCCAAGCTGCCATTCTGGAGACGCCTGTAGAACTCCGTCTGGGCGATGACTCCACCATAGGACATCCGGCCATTCCTCCCAACGTCCACATACAGGAACTCATAAGTAGCAGACACCACCGCCAACATCACAATACTATTGAACCCCTTATAATTATAATAGTATGACCCCAAGTTGGGTGGTGGGATGATGTGGACGTGTTTCCCATCAATTGCCCCTCCGCAGTTAGGAAAGTCCCACCGCTGGGCAAAGTGGGAGGCCACAGTCTGCCATTCCTGTGGCGTGGAAGGAAACTGCGGAGGAAAACAAAAAAAATGAGTCTTTTTGCACATAAACATGGAAAGCAGATTAGACACAAACATTCTTGGCCAACATCAAGATAACATTGATTTATGGTAATTTTTAAAGACCAAAGTATAAGGTACACCGATCATATCCCCCCCCCTCTCATGGGCCATTTCTAACATTATAGGGGGGGAGCTCTTGGACAGATAACCCTCTCCACTTCATTGAGAGATGAATGCATAAATATTGTGTATTACTTTGAACAGCCCCTCCTTAGTTACACTATTGGCAGCCCACTGGACAGGTAAGAAGTGTCATAATACAAAGATATCAATACACACTATACACATTTTAGCACATTTGGACATTCTGCTATTACCTGTCAAGATAATAATAGTATACAAAAACTTTAAACATTACCATTTGAAAGTATACAGGCATGCCCTTGCACTACATGCTTTGGGGAATTCATCCATACATCTGAGCACAAAAGAGATGGGTATAGTAGGTATGGGTTTGGCAAAGTCAGCAGATAGATGATTGAGGATAGATAGAGAATTGTTATTAGCTGACTTAGCAGTTGGGGGGAGGGAGGGTTCCAAATGATTTGGGGACCCCCAAAAAAAGCCTCTGGCACTCTGCCTGAATTTAACGCACAAATCACATTTCAACACATTTTAGGGGGTGTTTGGGGTAAAGCACTACTATGGAGCTGATAAAATACATTGTTAAGTGACTACATGAGGTGAATATAGGCCAGGAGAGCATGCTGGGGAGGTAAGAGAAGGAAAATATGTATGAAGGACAACAAAAATAATTACATAAAAATCCAGCATGCATGAGGACAAAGGGGACATTCACAGCATATTACAATCATGGTAATTAGGGAATGAGGAAAGAAATACAATATATGATCAAACATTAAATACAATAAAATGTGATGTTAAAGGATAAATCTTACCTTAATATACTCCTTCTGCAGGACCTGGATGATGGCAGAACAGGTCTCTGGGATAATGATCCCCAGAGCCTGGGGGGAGATGCCTGTCGAGAACTTGAGGTCCTGCAGGCTTCTCCCCATTGCCAAGTACCGCAGGGTGGTGACGAGCCTCTGCTC
Organism: Lithobates clamitans; assembly: GCA_037952925.1. Lineage (NCBI taxonomy): Eukaryota > Metazoa > Chordata > Amphibia > Anura > Ranidae > Lithobates > Lithobates clamitans. Next base: position 463,966 of record JBBGZY010000088.1, read on the forward strand.
CGGAGTGATGGCTTTCCTCATGCAGGTATCCTGCCTGCTAATATAAGGGGTCAACAAAGCCAAACGGTGAAATACGGGGTCCGTCATCCGGAGAAAGTTCCTGAAGTCATCAGGATTATTCTCACAGATTTCACAGAGCAAAGACATATGACAGAACTGGTCACGCTGAAGCAACCAATTCTTGGTCCATGAACTCCTCCCCACCCTGTTCATGGACTGGACTTGTGTCAAGGTCAGGACCCCAACACCAAGCCCCCACACAGCACGAACTCTACGAGGAGTATGTATACACAACATGGCTAGAAAACGGTCGGCTGCTCAGAACACAGTAACAGAATGCACTGAAGAACAGCAAGGCCTGTGAAGAGCGACCTAAAAAACAGTAATGAACGAACAAGAACACAATGACAAAGTCACGCTTAGCTTGCTTGCACACACTGAAGAGCAGATACAAACCCACAAGCACAAACTGAACAGCAGAAAACGATCTGAAAACCACGAGTCTGAAAAAGCGTGAATCGTCTCTCACCAAACTTTTACTAACACGAGATTAGCAAAAGGAGCCCAAAGAGTGCCACGCTTGGTTCTGAACTGGCCTTTTCTAGTCTCGTCGTACGTGGTTTACGAAATACCGACAACTTTGTGCGACCCTGTGTACGCAAAACAAGTTTGAGCCAACATCCATAGGAAAAAATCCTAGGATTTTGTTGTCGGAATGTCCGATCAATGTCCGACCGTGTGTACGGGGCATAAGAGGGAAAGACGAGTCAAAGACGAGGCATGTTTTATCATGTAACAAAATCAGAGTCTATTATTTCATTGACAATAGCCACACTGGACACATTTAGGAGGTATTTACAGTACATATAGGTAAGCATTATTATAGGCAAGCCAGAGATGGAAGTCTATTCCCACTTTAATGTCAGTGTTCATGATTCAACAATAAGAAAGAGACTGGGCAAAGTTGGCATCCATGGGAGAGTTCCAAGGTGAAAGCCACTGCCGACCAAAAAGAACACAAAGAATCATCTTACATTTGCCAAAAAACATCTTGATTATCCCCAAGACTTTTGGGCAAATATTCTGTGGATTGATGAGATAAAAGTTGAACTTTTTGGAAGGTGTGTGTCCCGTTACATCTGGTGTAAAATGAACACAGCATTTCATAAAAAGAACAGCTTACCAACAGTCAGTCTGCGGCTGCTTTACGGCTTCAGGACCTGGATGACTTGCCATAATTGATGAACAATGGACCCAAAACACACCAGCAAGTCCACCTCTGAATGGCTCAAAAAAAAAAATAGATAGATTTTAGAGTGGCCTAGTCAAAGCCCGGACTTAAATTCAATCAAGATGCTGTGGTATGACCTTAAACAGGTCGTTCATACTCAAAAACCCTCCAATGTGGCTGAATTAAAAAAAAATTTGCAAAGAAGAATGGGCCAAAGTTCCTCCACAGTGATGTAAAAAGACTCATTGCCAGTTATCGCAAATGCTTAATTGTAGTTTAATTGTAGTTGCCACTAGGTATGAACCGAACACCTTCTGGTTCAGTTCCCACCGGAACATGCGAACAGGCAAAAAGTTCTAGCGAACATGCGAACCCTGTTAAAGTCTATGAGACAGGAACTCAGGTACTGCCCCAGGGGACATGTATCGATGCAAAAAAAGTTTTTAAAACAACCGTTTTTTCAGGAGCAGTGATTTTAATAATGCTTACAGTGAAATAATAAAAATGAAATTTTCCACCCTTAATCCCCAACGTATCCTAAAATCCTTTCAAGAGTTCTACACCACATTATATCAGAAAGACAATTCAGCAGAGGAGTCCACCATAAATTCCTTTTTGGATGGACTGCCTATCCCTGCCCTTTACAAAGACCATATAGATATCATGGAAGCCCCAGTCACAACAGAAGAAACCATAGAGGTGATTAAAAATCTTAAAGGGGGTTCGGCCCCTGGACCGGATGGTTTCTCAGCCCTATACTACAAGACTTTTACAAATACTTTAGCCCCTTATCTTACAAAATTTTTCAATTTCACACAAGGGTGAACCAGTTGCTACTCACCTTAATTCAGCTTTCATTTCGGTGATTCCCAAACCTGATAGAGACCCAGGGAGAGTAGAAAATTACAGACCCATTTCATTGATTAACAATGATCTGAAGATACTTACCAAAATGATGGCAAATAGAGTAAGCTCCTTAATTGGGCGCTATATACATAAAGACCAAGTAGGATTCATTCCCGGGAGACAAGGCCCAGACCAGGTTAGATGAGCGGTTGATATTATATCAATTCTCCAGTCTGGATGGGACGGAGGCCCACCCCAGGAAGGACTTCTCCTTTCTTTAGACCTGCATAAGGAATTTGATTTTCTATCATGGCCTTACCTTTTTGCAACACTTAAAAGATGGGGATTTGGTGAAAATTTTCTGGGCCTATTGAAATCCCTTTATTTAACGCCAGAAGCGAGAGTCAAACTGCAGGGTTATTATTGCGAACCCATTGAAATTGCTAGGGGGACGAGGCAAGGCTGTCCCTTATCCCCCTTGATCTTTGCACTAGTAATCAAAACATTGGCCATTTCAATTATAGCGGATACAAATATCAGAGGGGTGCGTTGCGGACAATCGATCCACAAATGCGATTTGTTTGCGGATGATATCCTCCTCTTCCTCACCTCACCAATAACATCCCTACCCAACGTAAACAAACTCCTTGAATCTTTCAGGAATATTTCAGGGCTAAAGGTTAATATGAGCAAATCCCAAACACTGAACATTTCATTACACAGTACAGTAGTGGAGCAACTGAAACCCTCGTTTCAGTTTAAATGGAGCAACAACTCTCTTCATTATTTGGGGATAAACCTAACCCCCAAGATTGAACTTCTATATCAGGCAAATTTGCCCCCCATGTACCGCAAACTTGAGACTAGGGATGAGCCGAACACCCCCCTGTTCGGTTCGCACCAGAACATGCGAACAGGAAAAAAGTTCGTTCGAACAAGCGAACACCGTTAAAGTCTATGGGACACGAACATTAATAATCAAAAGTGCTAATTTTAAAGGCTAATATGCAAGTTATTGTCATAAAAAGTGTTTGGGGACCCGGGTCCTCCCCCAGGGGACATGGATCAATGCAAAAATTTTTTTTAAAGACGGCTGTTTTTTCAGGAGCAGTGATTTTAATAATGCTTAAAGTCAAACAATAAAAGTGTAATATCCCTTTAAATTTCGTACCTGGGGGGTGTCTATAGTATGCCTGTCACACAGCGGGAGCCTCCCTCCATGCCAGCATGGGTGCGGAGCGGCCCGGAGAAGAAAATGAAGAAGAGAAGAAGAGAAGAAGAGAAGAAAAGAAGAAAAGAAGAAGAGAAGAAGATGAAGAAGATGAAGAGAAGAGCGGGAGCCTCCCCCCATGCCATGGGTGCGGAGCGGCCCGAGGAGAAGAAGATAGAAGACGCCGCGGAGGAGATGCTGGACGAGAACGCCGGAGGAAGAACCAGAAGTGCCAGAAGAACCAGAAGAACCAGAAGATGAAGGAAGATAGAAGAAAGAAGAAGTATTTAAATAAAGGAATTGTCAAAAACTGTCTCTTGTCATTTTTAACATTTTTGACAGTTTTTTAGTGAAATGGTAGGGGTACTTTCCTTTTACCTTTACCTTTTACCCCCTTACCATTTCACACAGGGGGGGGGCAGGGATCTGGGGGTCCCCTTGTTAAAAGGGCTTCCAGATTCCGATAATATGGATTTTTGGGGGGACCCCACGCCGTTTTTTTTTTTTTTTGGCGCAGGGTTCCCCTTAAAATCCATACCAGACCTGAAGGGTCTGGTATGGAATTTAGGGGGAACCGCACGTCATTTTTTTTTTAAATTTTGTCGGGGTTCCCCTTAATATCCATATCAGACCTGAAGGGCCTGGTATGGAATTTAGGGGGACTCCTACGTCTTTTTTTTTTTTTAATTTTGGTTCGGGGTTCCCCTTTGGGGAATTCCCATGCCGTTTTTATCAATGAACTTCTAGGTGTATTGTCGGCAATGCAATAGCCGCGGTAGTTTTAAATGAGTTTTTTCCTTCAAAATGTCATTTTGCTGTCAGACTGTTCTAAACACAGGAAACATGCACCCCTTTACAGGCATACTATAGACACCCCCCAGGTACGAAATTTAAAGGGATATTACACTTTTATTGTTTGACTTTAAGCATTATTAAAATCACTGCTCCTGAAAAAACGGCCGTTTTTAAAAAAATTTTTTGCATTGATCCATGTCCCCTGGGGCAGGACCCAGGTCCCCAAACACTTTTTATGACAATAACTTGCATATTAACCTTTAAAATTAGCACTTTTGATTTCTCCCATAGACTTTTAAAGGGTGTTCTGCGGCATTTGAATTTGCCGCGAACACCCCAAATTGTTCGCTGTTCGGTGAACTTGCGAACAGCCAATGTTCGAGTCGAACATGAGTTCGACTCAAACTCGAAGCTCATCCCTACTTGAGACTGATCTTCAGACATGGACCCATCACAACATATCCTTCTTAGGTAAAATTAACTCTATTAAATAGACTCTACTCCCCAGACTTCTCTACCTATTTAGGTCTATCCTGATAGCGATAAGAAGGGATCACCTTAAATCCCTCCAGGGAAAAATAATGAAATTTATCTGGGGAAAGAAAGGTCACAGGCTGTCCCAACGCATTCTATATAGTCCCAAAAAAAGAGGGGGTTAGGTTTACCCCACATGTTTAGATATTACCAAGCTGCTAGGCTGGCCCTACTCTCACTAATATACTCGAAATATGAGAAACCGGATTGGATAGGTATAGAAAGGCAGGCGGTTCAAACACCCTAGACTACCTACTCTGGTGTCCCCGAAAATCCAGACCCTCTGTCTTATCCCCAACACTATCCCACTCCATTAAACTATGGGATGAAGTGAAACACCTCCCATCATTGACTTCTGACATGCACCCACTATCCCTCATATTCCGTAACCCACAATTCAGCCCCGGTATGGGGGTATCAAATCATTCCAATGGTGGCTAGACAAGGGGATGTACCGTATTGGCCATTATTTGTCTACCCCTGGACCACTATCTTTAAAACACTGTATAGAAAAACTAGAACTCCCAGACTCAGAGAAATTCAGACACCTCCAAATCTCCCACTTCTCTCCCACAGCTTTATGGAAAAACAAACCCAATCCCCCAGAATTCACACCATATGAGCGGTGGTGTGGCCAAACAATGGATCGGAAGGGGGGAATATCCATAATTTAAGATTCATTAGTAGAACCTGCGTCCAAATTACCTTAAATGGAGGCCTGGGAAAGAGACTTGCAGGATACCTGGGACCTGGAGGAATGACATAAAGTGGGAATGAGAGCACATAAAGGTATTGTGAACCTATCCTTGATTGAAGCAAATGTGAAAATACTTATGAGATGGTACTTGGTACCCACTAGACTAGCTGTGATGTTCCCCACTTTCTCCCCGTTGTGTTTCAGAGAATGTCAAACCCAGAGTTCCATGTTGCATATATGGTGGGATTGCCCAAAAATCCGGGGTTTCTGGAATAAGATCTTTTATCTCATTCAGAGAGCAACAGGGAGCCCGGTAACTAAATCTCCCCAGATAGCTCTGCTGAATGTCCATACACCTAAAACTCCAAAATACACCCAAAAACTGATATCATTCATGCTCCTGGGAGCAAAAATCACAATAGCTAATGCCTGGAAGAAACCCAAAGTATCTCTAACGGCTGCTAAGAGAAAGATGTCATGGATCATGTCCCAAGAGAAAATGGTCAGCTCCATAATGAACACCCGCAAACCTTTTGAAGCAACTTGGGAACCCTGGGACCCAGTCAGTCCTGACACAGTGTGTGCCCAAAAGGGGTGCCTGGACTGACGAATATATGAAAGGCAAGATTGTTATATACTGCTTTTATAATAACAAGTCAGTCACTTTTAGTTGATGGAGTTGCGATAATGACTAATTATAATTATTTTCTCGATTATTTTGTAAGAATGTTACATGCTCTGCCCCAAGTTGAGTTGGTGGCATTAAATTGTATTGTACTGCTTTTCAATAAAATTCTTTTGAAAATCAAAAAAAATAAATAAATAAATTAAATTTTCCTTTAACCACTAGACGACCAGTTATACTGCAGCAGGTTGGCTCCAATGGGCAAATCGCCGTAAGTATACGTCGGTCGCTTTAAGAGCACTAGGGGGCACGGGCGCATCCGCGGCGATGCGCATGCCCAGCGGCCATGATAGCTGTCAGGCACTCACGATTGCTCCTGAGAGAGACAGAATGGAGATCTGTCAATGTAAACAGACAGATCTCAGTGCTGTCAGGGGAGAGGAGACTGATCGGTTGTTCATGCTAAGTATAATCAACAGTCGGTCTCCTCCTCCAGTCAGTCTCATCCCCCCACAGTTAGAATCACTCCCTAGGACACACAGTTAACCACTTGATCGCCCCATAGTGTTAACCTCTTCCCTGCCAATGACATTTATACAGTAATCAGTGGCTATTTTTAGCACTGATCTCTGTATAAAATGTCAATGGTCCCAAAAAAGTGTCAAAAGTGTCCGATCTGTCAGCCGCAATCTTGCAGTCCCGGTAAAAATCGCAGATCACTGCCATTACTAGTAAAATAAAAAAAAATTAAAATGCCATAAATCTATTCCCTATTTTATAGACGCTAAAACTTTTGCGCAAACCAATCAATATACCCTCTGATTCCTCCTGTATTGATTTGTATTGTAACTGTATGTCCTGACCCCATGTTGTAAAGCACTGCGTAAACTGTGCTATAATAATAATTTACACTTATTGCAATTTTTTTTTACCAAAATATGTAGAAGAATACATATTGGCCTAAACTGAGAAAGAAATTTGTATTTTTAAATTTTTGAGGAGGGGATATTTATTATAGCAAAAAGTAACAAATATTGCTTTTTTTATAAAAATTGTCGCTCTTCTTTTGTTTGTAGCGCAAAAAATAAAAACCGCAGAGGTGATCAAATACCACCAAAAGAAAGCTCTATTTGTGGGAAAAAATGATGATTTTATTTGGGTTTGCAAAAATGCCCTGGTCATTAAGAGTGCAAATCCTTCCGGGGCTGAAGTGATTAAATATCGTGCCTGTGGGGTCCCCTTAGTCTGCCTGTAAAGTGGCGCATCTGTGCAATGTGTAGAAGAGTGCCGCAGCAAAATGACATTTCTAATGAAAAAAAATGTATTTCTTTTTAATTTACGATTTTTATTATTATCAAAAGTTTACTTACAAAACATTGCCAATTGGGTATACCCTGGCTTAATTTATATACAAAAGGTTACTAAACTTCAACATATTGTTAATCGGTTGAAATATTATGACAATAATAAACAAGTAAATATAGAGATACGGTGTGAGCCCCTATCTTGACCGTGTATATTAGAACTCAAGATCCAACTCTGTTAATAGTTACAGGGATTACATGTAACTAGGTAAGATTTAGGAAGTACTGCGTAAGTTCTTCGTGAGGATTGAAGGGTTAGGTAGGGTTAGTCATAGTAGAGCAACTTAATCAAGGGGAGTAAGTGGTTTGTCTGAGTTGTAAAGGTAATGGTTGGGCAATAATCCAATTTTTATTAGCATCCGGAGGTCGGTTCGGTTAGCGTATTTAAGAACAGGGGTGCACTTCTCTGGTCGGCTAACCATTTTTCCCATGAAATGTAAAAAGAAATTGTAGTTAGATTCGCCTTTGGTAGTGCAGGTTGAGCAGACAAATGGTGTCTTTCAAGACAGGAGGGTGAATTGATTTTCATTTTTTTGCCAGAGCTAGGCGGGCTGCTATCAGTATGTGCGTTACCAAGGTTTGTAGATGCTTAGGCCAAAAGGGAATTGATAGCCCCAGAAGTAGGTCTAGTGGGGACATTGGGATGGAAATGTCACACAGAGAGTAGATTAGGTTCATTACTTTTTTCCAGTAGATTCTGATGAGTGGGCAATCCCACCAGATGTGATGTAGAGAACCCCTACTGTCACAGCCTCTCCAGCAATTTGGTGAGGTGGATGGGTAGATCTTTGCCAATCTGTCAGGCGTGAAATACCATCTATGGAAAAGTTTCATAAGAGATTCCCAGTGGGAGGTGCAATGGGATAGACAAGAGGGAGTTCTAAGGGCTTTTTGCCATAGTTCAGCTGGAGGAGGGTGGTCCAAATATATGGATCAGTATCTGATGGATGACAGAGCGATTCCGGGGGTTGGTGTGGTGAGCATTTTTTATACGCTAGAGAGATTCCCTTAATTTTGGTATGGTTTGAGTTGTAGAATTTCAGGAGAGCTCGTGAGAGAGAATTTGCTGATGTCCAGGATATTTTAGATAAGATGGATGGAGGTAAAGGAAGAATGTTTTAGAGGGTAATTCAAACTTTTGTTGTAATTGGGAGAAGAAGAGTAAGTCCGATGATGAGAATAGCATTCCTAGGTTGGCGATACCGGCATTTATCCATTCTGAAAGGGATAAGTCAGGAGATAGAAGTTGTGTTGGATATTGAGGGATTTGTGATTGCTATAATAACATTGTCGGCATAAAGGCCGATTTTATGATTTGTATTTCCTATTTTGATTCCTGAAATTTCTGGGTCAGATCTTATGGATTGCGTGAGTGGTTCCATTATCATGGCAAATTGCAAAGGGGATAATGGGCATCCCTGCCTCGTGCCGTTGGTAATTTTGGTGGTTGGTAAGGGGCTTGATATAATGCCCGAGGTCCAGATGCGTGCACTTGAATGGGTGTAAAGGCCTAATATAGCTGACAGGAATGTTCCTGATATCCCAAATTTTTCGGAGAACTTCTTCCATGTATGGCCAGTAGACTCTATCGAACGCCTTCTCTGCGCCCAGTGAGAGGAAGATAGATGGCGTTCGATTATTTTCGGCCCATTGTATGAGATCGATAAAGCGTCTGGTACCATCTGATGGCTGTCTGCCTGGGACAAAGCCCACCTGGTCTGGGTAGATAAGTTGGGGAATGACTGCTGAAAGATGTTGAGCTAAGAGTTTGGCATACAATTTTGTGTCCGTGTTAAGGAGCGAAATTGGGCGGTACTTGGCAGGGTTGTCCAGCGATTTTCCTGGTTTTGAGATAGTAACTACTAGTGCCTCAAGGGATTCTTTGGGGATGTTGCCTGTGGATGCAAATTGGTTATAAGTATTACAAATGAGGGACAATAAGTTCGGCAAATCGTTTATAATATTCATTGGGAAGGCCGGCGGGGCCTGGGGCTTTGTGTAGGGGGAACTGCTTAATGAGCTTATGAATCTCCTCAGGTGAGAAGGGCGCAGAAAGAAGGTCAAGTTGCATAGGGGAGATTGAGGGGAGACAATTAGATGATAAGAAACTCGCAAAGTCTTTTTGATTGGGGGGGGGGTAGAGGGTCTGTTTCTGTAAGATTATAGAGTTTGGAGTAAAAATTACTAAACTCATTCGCAATAGCAAGTGGGTTGGCTATACATTTGCCTTGAGAATTTGTGAGGAATGAGATTTTTTTGTTGGAGAGTTGTCTTTTGAGCTGTTATCCATAAACGCTCCTGTTTTTTTGGCTGAGGAGTAAGATTGTAATCTGAGGCGTTTAATGTAGTAGTCAAATTTAGTTTGAAGTTGATATCTGAGTTTTTTAGATCTGAAGACATCTTAACCGAGGGGCATTGTTTATTTGCGGTTTCTATAGTGCGAATTTGTTTCAACAGGGACTCTGTGATGGAAGACTGCATTTTTTTTAAGTGCACCCCTTTTTTTTATAAAGAGACCTCGTAGACAAGCTTTGTGAGTGTTCTACACAATGGCGTGATCATCTATTGAATTTTCATTGTTTAGAAAGTAATTTGCAATCTCAGATTGTATTTGTGATTCAAATAAAGGATTGTTGGGAAGGGAGGAATTTAATCTCCAGATAGTGTGTCTGGGTGAGTGGGAAAGTGGGGACAATTTGATGGTGACTGGTGCATGATCGGACCATGATATCGTTCCTATATGTGAGTCAGTTATGGACTGAAACAGGTGTTTATCTGTGATAATTAGATCAATCTGTGAGTAAGATTGGTGTGGGGAAGAAAAGAAGGTGTAGTCTCTCTCCAAATCATGTAAGCACCTCCATGAGTCATAGAGGTCTTCTCTCTCGATTAGAGCAGCGAGTGCAGATGGTCTGCGTTTTGTTTTGTTAGATGTATCTAGTGAGGGGTCAATACTGTCATTAAAATCTCCATATATGATTAAGGGTGAGGATCTGTAGGGGGCCAGTTTAGACATGAGGGTTGTGAAGAACTTTTTCTGTGCTGTGTTGGGGGCATATACATTTACTATAGTGAGGGGTCGGTTGTCAATTGTGGTTGAGAGGATTATGTATCTGCCCTCTTCATCGGTTTCGCTATGATGTAGCACAAAGTTAACTGCTGTGCTTATGGCAATCGTTACACCTCTTTGTTTTCTTGGGGCATTCACAAAAAAAAATGAGGATAGTGTTTGTGAGTGCAGGCAGGTGGTTTAAGCTTTGAGAAGTGGGTCTCCTGCACACAGAGAACATCAGCGTGGTGAGCTAAGGCTTCTTTTCAAAGAAGATTATGTTTAAAAGGGGAGTTTAGGCCTTTGGCATTTGTGGAAGTGATCGTAAGGGCCATAAAGGCAATTTGTGTGTGGGGTAGTAGACAAAAGGAGAGAGACTATACCTTCTAGTTATCTCAGACAGGTACAATACAAAGAGTAAGGCAGGTTATGCAATAGAAAAGTATACACCGTATATAGTATAGGAGAAAGAGAGAGAAAGAGCAGTGCCACTCTAATGCCCCGTACACACGGTCGGATTTTCAGACGGAAAATGTGTGATATGACCTTGTAGTCGGAAATTCCGACCATGTGTGGGCTCCATCACACATTTTCCATCAGAATTTCCGACACACAAAGTTTGAGAGCTTGCTACAAAATTTTCCGACAACAAAATCCGTTGTCGGAAATTCCGATTGTGTGTACACAAATCCGACGCACAAAGTGCCATGCATGCTCAGAATAAATTAAGAGACAGCTACTGGCTACTGCCCCGTTTATAGTCCCGACGTACGTGTTTTACGTCACCGCGTTCAGAACAATCGGATTTTCCGACAACTTTGTGTGACCGTGTGTATGCAAGACAAGTTTGAGCCAACATCCGTCGGAAAAAATCCATGGATTTTGTTGTTGGAATGTCGGATCAATGTCCGACCGTGTGTACGGGGCATAAGGGTAGTAAGTCAGTTTAAAACAAGGCTTTAATACGTTTTTAAAAATTTAAACTCACACTTGAGTAGTTAAAATCAGGCATAGGGTAGTTCTCTTTTCAATCATCGGGTATTGTCCGGTTTCCAGCTGGGCTGCAGTGGGGGGTCAGACCCTGGCCACTTCCAGTGGCGTCCGTAGCTCCGAGGTTTGGATTTCCCACAGTGAGCATGTCAGCCCATGTCGGAGTATAGTATTTAGAACACAATGAGGTAACTATAAAAAGAGCTGTAAACAGTGCTTGAGTAAACCGTACAAACAATAAACAGTGCAATTTGGTGTGCTTAGCACACTATGACCTGGGGGGTGGAAAGGGAAGGAAAAAGAAAACAGGAGAGTAAGTACCATCCAACGGCGGATATAAGTAGATAAAAGGACTGGGTATGGTTGTGATCTAGTCGTCGCATTCCGGGTTGAGTATCGGTTTACCGGAAGCGGATGATTTAGAGGGGGTGTCTCTTTGACCCGTGTCTCTGGAAGCAATGGGAAGGAAACCCATCAGCTTCTTGTATCCATCCTTAGGGGTGAGGATGGGAACAATTTGTTGTTGGTATATAACCAGCATGTTGTTGGGAAGCCCCATCTATAAACTATTTTCTTCTGTTGGAGAATAGAAGTGATATGTGAGAAGCCTCTTTGCATTTCCATTGTGGCTGAAAAGAGGTCAGTGAATAGCTTGATATTGGCATATGGAGCAGGGAGTGGTTTTGAGGCCCTGGCGGTGGAGAGGATTTGCTCCTTAATGTGAAAAAAGTGGATCCGGACCAGAATATCTCTTGGGATGTCTGGCAAATGTGATGGCTTAGAGATCATATGAGCCCAGTAAATCAGAATATCACGGGTGTTGAGGCGTGGGAGCGATGTTGAGATTAGTTGCTGCAAGTAGGGAATAATTTCATTCAATTTGATTGATTCTGGAATTCCTCTAAACTTTATTTTATTACGCCTGGAGCTTTTTGACACTTGGAAAAATGTCGGGGGACACTATGTTTGTCCTTTCCTTCCTCAATCTTTCTGCGATGTTCTCCCGCCATTTTTCCAAGTTTCAAAAAAAATTCCACCAATGGCCTCAAAGTATGGGTTTTAGAACAAATGCCCAGAAATCTGTCTGAAGTTGAGAGGTTCTTTAGGCTGTGCGAACGCAAAACTTTTTGTATATATTCCCTTGATACTCTGTCACCTGGGGGACTTAACGAGGCTTTGGAGTTGTCAACAATTTTCTAAATTACCCCTTTTTTATCTTAGATTTATAATTATCCTCAGGGTTTATTCTAACTTCATATGTACTAATTTGACAACAACACATAGAAATCCATACTTATCTCTGGCAACATATAAAGGTATCTCAGTAATTTTCTGACTATACAATCTATCACTTTTTAACCATATATTTCTGTCCATATATTTTTTTTTTCTACAATTAATCATGCAATGGTGTTTTTTCAATAAGACTTTTCAAACAACAACTTTTATCTATTTTTATTTTTATGTTGCTTGTTTTTAAGTCGTTTTTAAAATGATATGTATTATGTATATGCCACTGCATTGATAAGATATCATTTTATTGATCCCCATTAAACAGTCCTACATATATTTTATTCCCTATTGTTTCCCATTTTTGCTTCCCTCTCCCCCCTTTCCCCCCTTTTTTTATTTCCCCTCCCCCTTTCTCTCTTTTTTTCCTTTCTCAATTCCATGAATCCCACTATTTCTAATAACACATCAAATTAGATGTTTTAGCTATCTTGCATTTGCCATATAATACTAGAGTTTGCAGTCTTATTGTAGTAGTTAGATGTCTATACTACACTATCTCCACTAGATGGCAGCAAACTGATGCACTTATAAGGCTCAGCACAGCCTATGTCCTCTTAGCATGAGGAAGGAGCGCGCCTATTTCACACAGTGCACATGCTCCGAAACGTCGTCGCACTGATAGTGACGTCACCGTGACGGATACCTGTGTTTCCATGCTGATCAGAGTCAAGCCTCGGTTTCAGCTCCCTTAGAGACTGTATTAGAAAATCCTGCTGGACGGGACCCCCCACTCTCTCTCTCATGGACGGATCTTCCCTCACAGGATAACCACACTGGGTGGATGCCACTAAAATGAGGACAATCTGTGCTGCAACTCATCTTTATCACATGTAATTGGATGTAAGCACCTGTATATTCATTAAATGTAACTGGTCCTAATCTGGTGGCGCCTTTTCTGTTCTTTTGCATATATTTGGAGTCTGCCCTCTGCTTCCCCTGGAAGGCTTGCCCTGGAGTACGGACTATTAACAAGAATACACAAGGTTTCTGGTCTACTTGCTCTATATATTTTACTCCCTCCTCACCTTGTTACAACATCATATGATTATTTTCCCAAGTGGACAGTTATATTTTATCTTTCTTAACTCAGCAACAGCGCCACTAACCTCTGTTTTTGTACAACTGGCAGGCAGATTGGCTGTGTCTGCATGGTGTGGGTCTCCTGAGCCAGCACCATCTTGGGCTGTCTGCATGGCTGTGGTGGAGGGATAGTAATCTGTCAGGTGGCATTCTGCAGCTTGTTCCGTCTCCTGGACATACCCCGGACTGTCCTCTGTCCTTCTCCATGCGGATGGTGCGATAGGAGGAAAGGAAGGTTGCCGATCGTTGCGGTAATCCTGGCCGTGGAGCGGAGCTCTGGGTTCAGGCATCCATCCCGGTCCGCAGCAAGCCACGCCCCTGGAAAAAATTTTATTTAAACTTGCTCACGGCTGTAATCAGATGAAACCGGTGAAACAATAAAAATGAAATATTCCTTTAACTATCGTGCCTGGGGGACCCCTTAGTCTGCCTGTAAAGTGGTGCATCTGTGCAATGTGTAGAACAGTGCCGCAGCAAAATGCCATTTCTAAAGAAAAAATGTAATTTAAACTTGCTCACGGCTGTAACTGGCTGTAACCGGTTGACCCAGCCCCGTCTGACATCACATGACATCACATGACGTCAGAAGGAACGAGGGTCACTCGGTTACGGCACTGGGTGGCCCCACCCTTTCCTATATAACACCTGTCACAGCCAAGAGACAGCAGTCGCCTGGAGGCCTCCCATCAAGTCGGAGCTTCTTTTTTTTCTATTTTCCGGGTTCGTCAGGCGGCGTAATTGAAGATGACATCGTGGGTCACTTTTTTTTTAATAAAGGAATTGTCAAAAACTGTTGTGGTTTTTACTTTTTGACACTTTTTTTGGCTAATGGGTATGGGTACAATGTACCCGATACCCATTCACATGGGGAGGGGGCAGGATCTGGCAGCCCCCTTGTTAAAGGGAGCTTCCAGATTCCGATAATCCCCCCCTGCAGACCCCAACAACCAAAGGCCAGGGTTGTCAGAAAGAGGCCTCTGTGTAAGCAGCCTTATATAGTGAAGGGCGTGGACTTAGCCCCCTGAGCCATGATTGGCCAAAAGCACCCTGCCTTTGGCCAATCATGGCCCTCACAGCAGATCGCACTGTGATTGGCCAAAACATGCAGGTCAGGATCATGCTTTGGCCAATTAGCAGCCATCAATGCACTGCAATCTCAGAGTGTATTATGGGGCGCTCCGTGGCACTCAAATTTGCCACGAACATCCCATATGTTTAGTTCGTTTGCGGACAAATGAACACCTAATGTTCGAGTCAAACATACGTTCGATTGGAACATTAGGACCACCCCTATTTGCCACCAAGGGTGGCACAACCAGTTATTAGGTTTAGGGGCAATTACTTTTTCACATAGGGCCAGGTAGGTTTGGACAGCTTTTTCCCTTAACCACTTCAGCCTCGGAAGAATTTACCCCTTCCTGACCAGAGCACTTTTTGAGATACGGCACTGCGCCACTTTAACTGACAATTGTGTGGTCGTGCAACGTTGCACCCAAACAAAATTGATGTCCTTTTTTCCCACAAATAGAGCTTTCTTTTGGTGGTATTTGATCACCTCTGCAGTTTTTATTTTTTACGCTCTAAACAAAAAAAGAGAGTGACAATTTTGAAAAAAAAGCAACATTTTTTACTTTTTGCTATAATAAATATACCCCAAAAATATATAAAAAAAACAAATTTATTTCTCAGTTTAGGCCGATATGTATTCTTCTACATATTTTTGGTAAAAAATCACAATAAGCATATATTGATTGGTTTGCACAAAAGTTATAGCATCTACAAAATAGGGGATAGATTTATGGCATTTTTATTATTATTTTTTTTAATAGTAATGGCGGCGATCTGCGATTTTTATCATGACTGCGACATTATGGTGGACACATTGGACACTTTTGACACTATTTTGGGACCATTGTCATTTATACAGCGATCAGTGCTATAAAAATGCACTGATTACTGTGTAAATGACACTGGTAGGGAAGGGGGTTAAACTCTAGGGGGCAATCAAGGGGTTAAGTGTGTCCTAGGAAGTGATTCTAACTAGGGGGGATTGCCTCACTAGAACATGACAGAGATCACTGCTCCCGATGACACGGAGCAGTAGATCTCTTTATGTTGCTAGGCAGAACAGGGAAATGCCTTATTTACATAGGGGGCCCTCGGCGGACATCAAGTCTGCGGGATCCGCGAGCACAGTCACGGAGCACGCGGCGGACGCCCACAATGCTGCGATTTAAAGGGGATGTACCTATATGCCCATTTGCCTAGCCGTGCCATTGTGCCGACATATATCATCGTGCGCTGGTCGGCATGTGGTTAATAAATGAAATCATCATTTAAAAACTGCATTTTGTATTTTTATTCGGGTTATCCGTGTGTAATATTAACATTTGTTGGATGATCTGAATCATTTAAGTGTGACAAATATGCAAAAAATGAAAAATCAGGAAGGGGGCAAATACTTTTTCACAGCACTGTATATGTGGATATATGCAATACCCAAAACAAGGTAACCAAAGAATAAACTGAAAAATTGTAAAATTAAAGTAATATAAACACCTGCCAGCCTACCAAACATATACAATACATATAATAAATATTCAAGTGATTGAGTGAGTAATAATCAAGTCATAACTGGTAACAACATTTAAAATTATATCAGTTCAGCAGGTGACTAATATAAAGCAACCCACATTGATAATAGTAAACAACCTGCCGCCCTGAAAACACATACAAACTTAAACATCACCAACAAAAGGGCTAAGTCCCTCTGCATCATGCAATGCCAATTACCTATTTCAAGGACACCCGTGAATCTTCAGTGTTGTGCACCACTGTGTTTCACCACATCTGTCATGCACGCTCACCTGATTATTTGACCCACGTACAGGTCTAAAAGCGCTTTACTGATGTTAACCAGCAGATTAACAAATCAGGTCCTCATCATCCCCACAGGTCTTCAACGTCTCCACTTGGATTTAAACCTAGCAGTCAGTACTAGGATCCTTTTTAAGACCCAGCAAAACTCCCCTGACACAGCCTTTGCTGAATAACAACAGTGATTTGGCCAGCTAACCTTTAAATCACCTGTATCAGCACACAATCAGTGCTTGTGATAGAGTTATTACCTTTGTGTGCTACTGTTTGACCCAGCTGATATCTGCTCTGTATATTTCGTGTATGACCCATCTAGTTTTGACCCTGCTTGCTCGCTTTTGATTCGGTACTGTTTGGACTCTGATCTACCTGTGTATGACCCAGCTGGCCTAGACTATGCTTTGCCTAATTCTACCTTAGTACCTTCATCTGCAGCAATGAACTACAAGCACCAGCCAACATCTACCTTCATCTGCAGCGGTGAACTACAAGGTCCAGCCAACATCTACCTTCATCTGGAGTGGTGAACTACAAGTCCCAGCTGACCTGCTCTGCTTAGACCTACTCATGGTATGTGCTCTTGTTCCTTGAACTCTTTGCATAATCAGCACACCTGAACTGTTACCTGTTATCTGCTCCTAGCCTGACACTGGCCCAATAAGTACTCAAAAGTAATGGAAAAAGGGTCTTCCCATTGTGTAAAATTGTTTATTAAATGGAAGAAATGTAAAAATTACACTCACATTTATTGCAACATGCAAATGTCCATAAGGATTAGAGAGTGTACCAATATGACGTCTTCTGCCGTATTGTACATCAGGGCCCTGATGAAGTCCCTTGACACGTGACACAAACATGTAGGACAGAAGCATGGTGACATAAGTTCCAATAGAGCAGATCACTTGATTATTACTCTCTCAATCACTTGAGTACTTATTATATGTATTTTAAGTGTTTGGTGGGCTGACGGGTGTTTATATTACTTTACATTAGATTGAATCATTTACAATTTTTCAGTTTTTCTATTTTTTTTTGGTAACTTTGTTTTTTAGTATTGCATATATCCACATACAGTATGTGTGGTGTTTCTTAACTAGTACACATACATATTAGCAGTGCAGCACTATTTTTTTAATATATAATTTCTGTTGATGTGGGAACACATTGTCGGTGCCTGCAGCAGCTTGAATTGTTTAATCAAGGTGTATTTATGTCTTCTGGCAGCACATGAGATTGTTTTTCCTTTTCAGTGTGTAATGTGCTGCAAGCTCCAGCCAGTTTACACATAGTTCATGGAGTCTCCACTTTAAAGAGTATCCACATCAGACCTGGACCCCAAGTAGTCAGAAATCAAGCCTTTGACAGCTGCAGTTGGCCCTCCCCGCTTTGTCTACAAAAACTATTAAGGCCTGGTTCACACCTATGCATTTTTTTTTTTTTAGAGCATTTTCAGTCTTGCAGAAACATACTACTGTCCATTTAACATGGTTTCCTATGGGTCACATTCACATCCTAAATGCATCAATGGAGAAATGAAAACGACCTTCTAATATATTTATACCAAGAGTGCTCGGTGTGCTTGGATCTACCTGGGGCGTTGTCTGTGATGGGTGCCGCCGCTGAGCATGCCCCATCAGCTCCTGATACTGATACCCTCGGGTGGCTCACGGTCCCTGACATCGCACCATTAAGTGCACATACACCTGTAAGTGATCTTGTTTAAAATAAGAGAGGGGGTGTTTTCTATCTATCCTCCCCTATCTTGATACAAGCTAGTTTACTCTCCCATTGCAGATGCATCACATGTCTTCTACTGAAGAGCTGCTTAAAGACGTGAAACGTGTCAAGCTACCAGATGCCGTGTACTGTAATTACACGCCCATTAAAATATGTGCTCATATATACAATTTTTATTGTGACAGGGATCAGAAAGACCATAAACCGTGCAGATGCTATTTTTCAATATGTGTATATCCAATCATGAATGATGGTGGATTCCTTAATCTTATCATGTGATTAATGTTTATAAATATGTTACTACCAGATATTACTGTTTTAGAAATTGGCACTATGGAAGTGTGCATGTCTATGTATTTGAAATTTAATGTGTGTAAACATGTATCTATGTATTATTGAATATTTTACTATCTACCGTTCTATTCATTTTGTTACCATGAGCTTCATATAAAGTCCCACCCTTTTTGTTGCATCTTTGCTGCTTTTCCTGCTGCATTTTTGCTCCTTTACCTCGGAATGATAGGGATGGAGGCACATGACCATACCCGGCCATGGCTTCATTCAAAGTCCCAAATTCTCCAATTCCCCCCTTTCTATGATTATCAATTTAGGACTGGAAGCTCATGGTAGCATCTATCTGGTCTTAACTTTTCAATAACTAGTCCTTCGCTTAGTAACAATGGTCCTATGTTAGCTTTCCCCAGACAATCTGCTTGCTCTCTTAATCAAGTATTATCTTTAATGCTATTCTACTTTGGTGAGATATTTCTATGTATTTACTAGGTATTATGATATCATTGTGCATATGGCAACATGGGTGTTGAACTGTGGTGTTGCCCGGATTCCAATCAGTTCGGGAGCTGCGCTGCACACTGTGAGCGTCCCCCCCCCCCCCGCCCGCCTCCTTGATGCTCGGGAGCAGACGTGCCGTCACTGCGCATCAACGTCACACCAATGCGGACGTGCAGCGTCCTCATGAAGCTGTCTCACTGGTGGGTCCTTTTCCATGTCCATGAGCACCTGGGTGAGGCTGCAATGGCGACAACTTCCGGGCGAATCGCCGCCCAGGTGTCGGAGCCCCCTCCCCCCCACCCACCATGCTCGTGTGTGTGTGATGTTGGGGGTTGGTCTGTAGCGGCGTGCATTTATAGGCAGCCACCCTGGTGGGGTCTGGGTTGCTCTGAGCTCTCTTGCACATTGGCCTTCACATTTTTCGTTTGACTGGTTTCCCTCCCTCCCTTCAAGCACCAGGTATCTTGGTGGCAGCCTTCTATTATGGTCTTCCACCTCCACTCCTGCTTAGTCACCACAATATCAGTTTTCATTTCTGCACTAACCATCTTTACTATCCAGTCCACCCTCACTTTCAATTATTAACTCACACATAGCCCCAGTATTGGTTCACTTGATTGACTCACTCATCACTAATGCTTCCCATGTTTATACCAGGAGTGCTCGGTGTGCCCGGATCTGCCTGGGGCGTTGTCTGTGATGGGTGCAGCCGCTGAACATACCCCTTCTGCTCCTGATACTGATACCCTCGGGTGGCACAGGGTCCCTGACATTGCGCCATTAAGTGCTAATATACCTGTAAGTGATCTTGTTTAAAATTGGGGGGTTCTATCTATCCTCCCCTATATTGATACAAGCTAGTTTACTTAGTTAATTTACTCTCCCATTGCAGATACATCACATGTCTGCTCCTGAAGGGCGGCTTAAAGCCGCAAAACGCATTGAGCTACCAGATGTTGTGTACTTCAATTACACGACCATTAAGATATGTGCTCATATATACAATTTTTATTGTGACAGGGATCAGAAAGACCATAGACTGTGCAGATGCTATCTTTCAATATGTGTATATCCAATCAGGAATTATGGTGGATTCCTTAATCTTATCATGTGATTAATGTTTATAAATATGTTACTACCAGATATTACTGTTTTAGAAATTGGCACTCTGGAAGTATGCATTTATGTATATGAAACTTAATTTATGTAAACATGTATTTTACTATCCACCATTCTATTAATTTTGTTACCATGAGTTTCATATAAAGTCCCACCCTTTTTGTTGCATCTTTGCTGCTTTTCCTGCTGCATTTTTTCCAACATGAGCGTAGAGAGAGGGAGAAACACTGGTAGACAAATTGGCATTCATGTTCCCCAAGCTGTAGCATATTGCCAAGTTGTCTCCAGTGGTAATGATGAAAATGGAGGAGATGGAGATGATGATGAGGTCACTGATGTGACTTGGGTGCCAGATAGAGCAGAGGAGGAAACTGAAGGTGAAGCGGCACAACCCCAAGGAGGCCAACATCAAGAGAGTAGAGAGCAGCCACCCTATTTCATCACATTCTGCAGCTGTTATCTCCTGACCCACTCCCCAAAGCTCAGCTGCCTGGGCCTTTTCAGCACATCTGCAGCAGATCGCACTGTTGCTATCTGCAAGCTGTGTCTCAGGCACATCAAACATCGCAAAAACACCAACTATTTGGGTACCACGTGCTTAATAAGGCATTTAAAAGCCACACAAAAGGGGCACAAATCTGTCCCTCCTCCTCCTTACAGACTTCAATCTGCCCCTGCTATACCAAATCATTACCTCTCAGCAGCCTCCACTGACAGGGATGATGGTATAGCACAGGGCATCCATGGTCCTAGCAGCACATCTGCCAGCAGCACACCACCAGCTAAAGACTGCACCCGGCAAATTTCTCTGCCCCATCTGCTGCAATGGGAATAAAAATACAGTCCCTGCCACCCACATGCCCAGCGTCTAAATGCGAGCTTGTCAAGCTGTTGGCTCTCCAACTTCTGCCTTTCAGCCTGGTGGATTCTGCCCCCTTCCGTGAATTCACACAATGTGCTGTATCACAATGGAAGGTTCCCAGTCGCTACTACTTTTAACGTAAGGCCGTTCCATCTCTCTACCATCAAGTGGAAGAAAATGTTCTGTTATCGTTGGGCAAGGCAGTCAGCATTAAACTCCACCTTACTGCTGACACGTGGCAAGCATGGACAGCAAGCATGGACAGGGACAATATATTTTGTTCACAGCACACTGGGTAATGCTGCTTGCAACTTGAAAAGACGCAGGACAGGGCTCGGTGCTGCAGCTTGTTGTGCTCCCACTTCTCCATACAGCTGGTGGTGATGATGCCAGACCTGTGAGCTCTACCCCCTCCTCCTCCTTCGCCACCTCCATGCCCCCCTCTGCAGAATTGTCCTATGAAAATCAGGTACCCCCTAAGCGTTCAAAGGGCTATTCCCAGAGTCAGGCTAAAGGGTGCCATACAGTGCATCAGCTGGTGTTCTTAGGGGACAGGAACCACACCGGAGCAGAGATTCTTGCAGCTCTGCAGGGACAGGCCCAGAGGTGGTTCACATCACTCCAGCTGGAGCCAGCAATGGTGATGTGCGATAATGGCTTAAACCTCCTGTCCGCCCTTAGACAGGGAAAGTTGACACATGTGCAATGCCTGACACATGTTGTCAATTTGGTGGTGCATCATTTCCTAAATACATACCCAGGGTTGAAAGATGTGCTAAAGATGGCCAGTGGAGTCTGAAGACATTTCAGGCGGTCATACACAGCCAGTGCTCGGTTGGCTGAAATTCAGCGGGAAATCCACCTGCCCGTAACCCCCCTGATTTGTGACATGCCCAACAGGTAAAACTTGACTTTGTCAATGCTGCAGCGGCTATACATGCAGCAGAGGGCCGTTAACGAGTACCTGTGTGAATACGGCACAATGACAGGCTCAGGCTGCCTCTGCTTTTTTCCCCACGCCAATGACTGATCATTAAGGATGCATGCACTGTATTGTCGCCATTTGAGGAGGTCACAAGGATGGTGAGCCGTGACAGTGCATGCATCGGTGACACAATCCCTGTTGTGTTCCTGCTGCAGCAGATTCTGCATGGCATTATGGACAGGGCACTGGAGGCAGAGCAGCAGAAGGAAGAGGAGGACTTCCTTTCCTCTCAAGGCCCACTTATCCAGACACCATCATTCCTATGTCACAGAACTCACAGGAGGAGAGATGGGAGGAGGTTTCTGGCACTTTCATAGGCTTTGAAGAAGAGGAAGACATGCATCAATATGTAACCGATGGCTTTCCAACCCCAGGACCCTTGAGAGTAGTACGTGGCTGGGAGCAGGAAGTTCCAGATGCTGTCATCCTGAGTGACCCCGAGGAGTCTGCTTCTCAAGCCTTGAGAAATTTGAGGCGCATGGGCAACCTTGCTTCAAAGCCTGCAAAAGGACCCAAGAATATGTGACATAACGAGAAGCATGATTACTGGTTGGCAACCCTCCTTGACCACTGTTAGAAGGGGAAGGTCTCAGAACTCATCCCCTCCCCACAGAGAGTGCAGAAGATAAATTCTCTTGAGGACACGTTAAAGAAAATTTTATTGAACATTTTTCCTGACTCCAGTAGGTTACAGTGTTATGGAAAACGTCATTGTGAATCTTCGAACTAGGGGGAGACATACATAGGAGAGAACAAGGGAGCTGCACACCCTGAAATAGATAAAAAGAATTTTGGATTCCCCTAATTGGGCTTTAAAGCAGCAAAGTATACCATTGCAAAAATCATTAATAAAACAATTTATTTGACAAAATGTCCAATATCATATTTACATGTTGAATCTGGTTCAATAATGAATACATATTCCATAAAACGGCAAAATGCATATCACATCATTACATTACATGGTGTAGTAAAATGCCGAAGCCCCGACGCGTTTCGACCTGAATGCGGTCTCTTCAGGGGGCACCTCTGAATCTATAAAGTAATATAAATATTGAGACTGGTAGATGATTTTCTAAAAAAGATTACATTGGATAAAACATAATGATGGGTTATTACCGTTGAAATGAGGTAGACTTGTCTAGTGGGAGCATTGGGGAGCCATAGAGGGGTCCGGGCGGCGTGCAGGCCATCCCCACCCCGCACCCGGGGAAAGAGCCAGCCCCCAGGGGCTTGCAAGGAGCCACACTGATGCACGTCCCCCCGGGGGAGCAAGAGACCGAACACCTGCAACAGATATCCATGAGCAGCCATTAGAAAAGTAACATATTAGTGTGTAAGTCATCGTTGTATGTATTGATTTGAATTGTATATGGAGACCAAAAATGTGTGTATGTTTACAGGGATGGTAGTTGGATCACATAAATGAAACAAATAAATGATCAAATTGAGTTAGTGTTGCTAGCGACCCCAATACAATGTGCAAGTGGTGCCTGATGTATGAGTGAAAATGTGTGCTGTGAGTGAAAGAGAACAGGGAATCCTTGGGAGAGTGCATATTGAGGGAAATCATGGTGTAATGGTGTGGCAGTCCAAGTGTTAGCGAAAAGGTGAAGGGTAAAAAACAAACCAAACAAAACAAAAACTGTGAGGAAAAGAAAAAATGAAAAAATGATGAAGAGCCAACCAAATGGCAGTGTGTGAAAAAAAGGGATGTGAAATGAGATGGTGTGACTAAAAACCATTTTAAATTTACCTTGTGCTATGTAAAGTTGTATGAGGTATAAGGCTAGTTGGCTTGGCAGAAACCAAGCTGCAATTGCTGAGAAAACAGATATCGTTTGTCCTGACCAGCATGGAAAGACTATTGACTGGTAAACATTTTGGTCTCCTATATATAGCTAAGCTGAGGCTGATAGGATAATCACATGCAGGTGCCCAACTCCCCCACCCACCCAGGATCATGGCGTGTGGGCCGCCAACTGCAGCCCACGTGTGGCTCCCTCGGCGTCCCGGAAGACCGGACGGTCCCGACCACCGTCGTCACCTCCGTCGCAAAACGCGTGACGTCATGACGGCGTGCGCGTGCCGGGCCCCCGCGCACGCGCACACCGCCATGGACGCTCCGGAGGTGAACACGGGACGCCGCCGGCAGGGTGAAGCTCGCCATGGCGCCTAGTAGTAGACGCCAAGCAGAGCAAGCAAGGGGGCGTGCGGGATATCCACACGCCCCCACCCTGCCGGGAAGTCTCGAGGAAGTCAGGCTCCACCCAGAGAGGGGAGGGAGAAAGAAACCGCACCCACCGGGACCTATCAACGATCCCTCAAGCATGAGAGCCACATATAGACTAGCATAATGCATGGTCATGAAATGTACCAAGAAAAACAATAATGATAGATGTTACATATATTAGACAGGGGCAGAGTGCCAAAGCCCTGACCTCGGACTCATGCATGGAAACCAATAGAGTTTAGTCATAAATTACCATGTAAGGTATTAAATGTCATGCAGTACAGGGGTCTGTTCCTCCTGGTGCATGGAGAGGGAAAGGATTGGATCTCAATCCAATTCCCCCTTAATTAGAACAAAAATGTTCAAAAATTGTATATATGTTGAAATTAAATTGGTAAATGCAGGAATCCGAAGGTGGCATGAGACACACTGCTTCCTGTTTTGATCTCTGGTATGTCAAAGCGGGGAGGGGTGTTTGACCACCCAAGAAAATTCGAACTAGGGGGAGACATACATAGGAGAGAACAAGGGAGCTGCACACCCTGAAATAGATAAAAAGAATTTTGGATTCCCCTAATTGGGCTTTAAAGCAGCAAAGTATACCATTGCAAAAATCATTAATAAAACAATTTATTTGACAAAATGTCCAATATCATATTTACATGTTGAATCTGGTTCAATAATGAATACATATTCCATAAAACGGCAAAATGCATATCACATCATTACATTACATGGTGTAGTAAAATGCCGAAGCCCCGACGCGTTTCGACCTGAATGCGGTCTCTTCAGGGGGCACCTCTGAATCTATAAAGTAATATAAATATTGAGACTGGTAGATGATTTTCTAAAAAAGATTACATTGGATAAAACATAATGATGGGTTATTACCGTTGAAATGAGGTAGACTTGTCTAGTGGGAGCATTGGGGAGCCATAGAGGGGTCCGGGCGGCGTGCAGGCCATCCCCACCCCGCACCCGGGGAAAGAGCCAGCCCCCAGGGGCTTGCAAGGAGCCACACTGATGCACGTCCCCCCGGGGGAGCAAGAGACCGAACACCTGCAACAGATATCCATGAGCAGCCATTAGAAAAGTAACATATTAGTGTGTAAGTCATCGTTGTATGTATTGATTTGAATTGTATATGGAGACCAAAAATGTGTGTATGTTTACAGGGATGGTAGTTGGATCACATAAATGAAACAAATAAATGATCAAATTGAGTTAGTGTTGCTAGCGACCCCAATACAATGTGCAAGTGGTGCCTGATGTATGAGTGAAAATGTGTGCTGTGAGTGAAAGAGAACAGGGAATCCTTGGGAGAGTGCATATTGAGGGAAATCATGGTGTAATGGTGTGGCAGTCCAAGTGTTAGCGAAAAGGTGAAGGGTAAAAAACAAACCAAACAAAACAAAAACTGTGAGGAAAAGAAAAAATGAAAAAATGATGAAGAGCCAACCAAATGGCAGTGTGTGAAAAAAAGGGATGTGAAATGAGATGGTGTGACTAAAAACCATTTTAAATTTACCTTGTGCTATGTAAAGTTGTATGAGGTATAAGGCTAGTTGGCTTGGCAGAAACCAAGCTGCAATTGCTGAGAAAACAGATATTGTTTGTCCTGACCAGCATGGAAAGACTATTGACTGGTAAACATTTTGGTCTCCTATATATAGCTAAGCTGAGGCTGATAGGATAATCACATGCAGGTGCCCAACTCCCCCACCCACCCAGGATCATGGCGTGTGGGCCGCCAACTGCAGCCCACGTGTGGCTCCCTCGGCGTCCCGGAAGACCGGACGGTCCCGACCACCGTCGTCACCTCCGTCGCAAAACGCGTGACGTCATGACGGCGTGCGCGTGCCGGGCCCCCGCGCACGCGCACACCGCCATGGACGCTCCGGAGGTGAACACGGGACGCCGCCGGCAGGGTGAAGCTCGCCATGGCGCCTAGTAGTAGACGCCAAGCAGAGCAAGCAAGGGGGCGTGCGGGATATCCACACGCCCCCACCCTGCCGGGAAGTCTCGAGGAAGTCAGGCTCCACCCAGAGAGGGGAGGGAGAAAGAAACCGCACCCACCGGGACCTATCAACGATCCCTCAAGCATGAGAGCCACATATAGACTAGCATAATGCATGGTCATGAAATGACCCCCCTCCCCGCTTTGACATACCAGAGATCAAAACAGGAAGCAGTGTGTCTCATGCCACCTTCGGATTCCTGCATTTACCAATTTAATTTCAACATATATACAATTTTTGAACATTTTTGTTCTAATTAAGGGGGAATTGGATTGAGATCCAATCCTTTCCCTCTCCATGCACCAGGAGGAACAGACCCCTGTACTGCATGACATTTAATACCTTACATGGTAATTTATGACTAAACTCTATTGGTTTCCATGCATGAGTCCGAGGTCAGGGCTTTGGCACTCTGCCCCTGTCTAATATATGTAACATCTATCATTATTGTTTTTCTTGGTACATTTCATGACCATGCATTATGCTAGTCTATATGTGGCTCTCATGCTTGAGGGATCGTTGATAGGTCCCGGTGGGTGCGGTTTCTTTCTCCCTCTCCTCTCTGGGTGGAGCCTGACTTCCTCGAGACTTCCCGGCAGGGTGGGGGCGTATGGATATCCCGCACGCCCCCTTGCTTGCTCTGCTTGGCGTCTACTACTAGGCGCCATGGCGAGCTTCACCCTGCCGGCGGCGTCCCGTGTTCACCTCCGGAGCGTCCATGGCGGTGTGCGCGTGCGCGGGGGCCCGGCACGCGCATGCCGTCATGACGTCACGCGTTTTGCGACGGAGGTGACGACGGTGGTCGGGACCGTCCGGTCTTCCGGGACGCCGAGGGAGCCACACGTGGGCTGCAGTTGGCGGCCCACACGCCATGATCCTGGGTGGGTGGGGGAGTTGGGCACCTGCATGTGATTATCCTATCAGCCTCAGCTTAGCTATATATAGGAGACCAAAATGTTTACCAGTCAATAGTCTTTCCATGCTGGTCAGGACAAACGATATCTGTTTTCTCAGCAATTGCAGCTTGGTTTCTGCCAAGCCAACTAGCCTTATACCTCATACAACTTTACATAGCACAAGGTAAATTTAAAATGGTTTTTAGTCACACCATCTCATTTCACATCCCTTTTTTTCACACACTGCCATTTGGTTGGCTCTTCATCATTTTTTCATTTTTTCTTTTCCTCACAGTTTTTGTTTTGTTTGGTTTGTTTTTTACCCTTCACCTTTTCGCTAACACTTGGACTGCCACACCATTACACCATGATTTCCCTCAATATGCACTCTCCCAAGGATTCCCTGTTCTCTTTCACTCACAGCACACATTTTCACTCATACATCAGGCACCACTTGCACATTGTATTGGGGTCGCTAGCAACACTAACTCAATTTGATCATTTATTTGTTTCATTTATGTGATCCAACTACCATCCCTGTAAACATACACACATTTTTGGTCTCCATATACAATTCAAATCAATACATACAACGATGACTTACACACTAATATGTTACTTTTCTAATGGCTGCTCATGGATATCTGTTGCAGGTGTTCGGTCTCTTGCTCCCCCGGGGGGACGTGCATCAGTGTGGCTCCTTGCAAGCCCCTGGGGGCTGGCTCTTTCCCCGGGTGCGGGGTGGGGATGGCCTGCACGCCGCCCGGACCCCTCTATGGCTCCCCAATGCTCCCACTAGACAAGTCTACCTCATTTCAACGGTAATAACCCATCATTATGTTTTATCCAATGTAATCTTTTTTAGAAAATCATCTACCAGTCTCAATATTTATATTACTTTATAGATTCAGAGGTGCCCCCTGAAGAGACCGCATTCAGGTCGAAACGCGTCGGGGCTTCGGCATTTTACTACACCATGTAATGTAATG
Organism: Lithobates clamitans; assembly: GCA_037952925.1. NCBI lineage: Eukaryota > Metazoa > Chordata > Amphibia > Anura > Ranidae > Lithobates > Lithobates clamitans. The sequence continues at coordinate 492,188 of JBBGZY010000088.1, forward strand.
ATGTGATATGCATTTTGCCGTTTTATGGAATATGTATTCATTATTGAACCAGATTCAACATGTAAATATGATATTGGACATTTTGTCAAATAAATTGTTTTATTAATGATTTTTGCAATGGTATACTTTGCTGCTTTAAAGCCCAATTAGGGGAATCCAAAATTCTTTTCGTCATTGTGAATCTTATGTTGGTCAAGAGAGGAGCGTTGGAGAAGGCATCTGCCTAAGTGAGGCATTTCGGATTTTTTTAGTCCTTGTCGCCCAGGGCTGTCAGCTTACACATCCCATCGACAGTGTCTGCATCATATGGTGGATGATTACCTTGGGGCCAAAACAGATGGAGAGCTTTCCAGCTGACGATCCAATGACTTACTGTGCCATGAGAATAGACCTCTGGCCAGAACTTCCAGTATGCTATTAAGTTATTGGGCTGCCCTGCATCAAGCGTGCTTTCAGAATGGTATTTAGTGCTGCAGGAGGTTTCATTACTGATCATTAGGGATGGGCCGAACACCCCCCTGTTGGGTTCGCACCAGAACATGCGAACAGGAAAAAAGTTCGAACACCATTAAAGTCTATGGGACACGAACATGAATAATCAAAATTGCTAATTTTAAAGGCTTGTATGCAAGTTATTGTCATAAAAAGTGTTTGGGGACCTGGGTCCTGCCCCAGGGGACATGGATCAATGCAAAAAAAAGTTTTAAAAACTAACGTTTTTTTAGGAGCAGTGATTTTAATAATGCTTAAAGTCAAACAATAAAAGTGTAATATCCCTTTAAATTTCGTAGCGGGGGTGTCTATAGTATGCGTATAAAGGGGCGCATGTTTCCTGTGTTTAGAACAGTCTGACAGCAAAATGACATTTCGAAGGAAAAAACCCATTTAAAACTACACGCGGCTATTGCATTGCCGTCCGACAATACACATAAAAGTTCATTTAAAAAAAAACGGCATGGGAATTCCACACAGGGGAACCCCGTGCCAAAAAAAAAAAGAAAAACGGCGTGGGGTCCCCCAAAAATCCATACCAGACCCTTATCCGAGCACGCAACCTGGCAGGCCGCAGGAAAAGAGTTGGACGAGAGTGCGCCCCCCCTCCGGAACCCTACCAGGCCACATGCCCTCAACATTGGGAGGGTGCTTTGGGGTAGCCCCCCAAAACACCTTGTCCCCATGTTGATGAGGACAAGGGCCTCATCCCCACAACCCTGGCCGGTGGTTGTGAGGGTCATCCCTACTGATCATAGAACGTGTTCGTCCACAGACTCTGTGGACCGTTTGACATTTATAAAAATGAATCAGTCCTGGATTACCAGCTATGAAGCCCCTAATGCCAATAATTAAATCTTTTTGGGATGTGGAATCTCTGCAGGACTTCGAGGCTGCCTAGCTTTGAGTGTGTTCAATCATTTCATCTGGAAGAATGTTTTTGGTATAGGTTTCATGTGCACAATTAACACCCAAAGACCAATTTTTCTGCACCTGTTTGACAGGTGCATATCATTGCAATTTTTTACAGCAAGGCCAATTGTTGCTTTTATCAAGAGGGTTATGGTGGGAAGGCGCCACCGACATCCAAAGACCAATTTTTACACACCAGTTATTTCTATACAAAGTCAAAGTGATACCAGAATGTATCCAAAAAGATCTCAAATATTGTTCCCAGTGCACTACATTGTGGCCTCATCATACACACTGGCTCCCCAGCTGTTGCTGAGTAAAACAAAGGCAGCTTGCAGGGAAAATGTAATTTTATTTTTTGTGGCTTTATGAATGCAATTATTGCTGCAGCAGATTCTAGACATGGTACAGATCTGCCACTTTACAGGTAGACTAAGGGGACCCCCCAGGCACCATATTAGAAGGAATTTTTCATTTTTAGGCTTTCACTTTAAAAATCAAAGAATCAACGCTTATTTAAAAGAAATAACATTTTTCACACACTTTTTTTTTTTTTAATTGATACATGTCCCCCAGGGCATGACTGGGTCCCCTATAACCATTGTATGCCCAATTACTTGCATATAAGCCTTCAAAATAGGCACTTTTGATTTTTGACGTTCGGGTCCCATTGACTTTAATGGGGTTCGTTATTTGGGTCCGAACTTTCGCTGGGTTCGGAAATTCTGGTGCGAACCGAACAGGGGTCTGTTTGGCCCATCCCTACTGGCTATATGATGTAATGCCATAATCTCCTACTCAGTCTTGCTGATCGCCAATCGTTTGTGCTGCCCTTAACAACATTAGGGCAGACAATAAAGTTACAATACAATTCAATACAGGAGGAAGCAGTTTGTTAGAGCTTACAATCTAGGAGATTTGACACCAAATGTAAAGCAAAACTGTACTTTACCCATGTATGATCTACTAGCAGTGCATACTTCCTTTCCTTTCAATTCTTCACTGCTCATCCAGCTGTTGGAAGCAAAGAATACTCAACACTTCTAGGTATGGAGAGCATATGACTCAATCCTGTTCCTCCCACATGACAGCATTTGGACCAAACTTTGGTTGTTGGAGCATTTGTCTGAAAAATGAACATTTAGCCCATTTGACAGGAGCCATAATAAATTAGTGTTTGTTCTATCACTACTATATATGACAGTTTCCTTATTCCCTTGTCAAAAGTTGTTAAGAAAGCAACGGTTGCCATCGGGGTCACTGATAGGAGTAGACTACCAGCCCTCCTGTAGGGGGCCCGTGCACAAAGGGGGGGCCAAACAGCAGAGGGAATTAGTGCGGTTGGGCAATTACAGAAGGATTCCCTGTGTGTCTCTCTACAGCAGCTGACAGACAGTTTCTCCTCCTCTTGCTGGCTTTCAGCTGCTTTAGGGGGAGACACAGGGTATCGTTCCTGTAATTGCTTCCTCCTGACTCTGATCCCCCTCCCTGTTCCACTTCTTCTGATCCCCCGTGTGCCCCCTGTCACTGTGCCCCCCCTACCCTTGCAGGGCTGCAGTCTTTCCTGTCCTGTAAAAAATAACAAATTGTAAAAAAAAAAAAAAATTAAACATTGTAATAAATTTTTTTTTTTAAATTGTAAAATAAAATAATTGTAAAAATTTTAAATATTTAGAAAAAAAATTAACAATTAAAGGGCTAATTCTCACAGGTTCTCTGTTATGTTTGTGCCCGCTAATAATGATTTTAGTGTACTTTTAGTGAAAATATGGTCTTGATATCTTTTTTTTTTTTTTTGGGAGGGGGGGGCTGCCACCAGGGAGTCCATCAGGATAGATGAACTGAAAGGCACTGTGAGTCCTATCCAGTTCGAAACAGTGTTCCGGCAGATCTGGGAAAAGGTCTTTCAGGAACAAGCACACAACAGGTTCCGTCTCTTCACCAAACCTGGGAGCCCCCGAATCGTAAAGTTGTTTTTCCGTGAGTGGTTTTCTAGGTCATCTATTTTCACTAAGGCCACCTCCAATTGCTCCTGAAGATCTCAGATCAACTGAGTATTTTGATTGGTGAGTGAGACAGTAGATCACAACTTGTCTTCCAGAGCTTCAATGTGGGTGCCCAAACCCTGCAAATCCGATGTAATGTTATAAGTAATTTGTGCACCGTTCTAGCCAGTTCCCTTTCAAGCAGATCAGAGATTTTCATTAACATTACCTGGTTACTGAACTGTTCTGAGTCTGCTGCATGAGAGAAGAGATCAGGCAGAGGAGGGCTGGGAGAAGGAGCTGAGTGTTGAACATTCAGCAAGTTCTCCAATGTCCCCTCAGGAGACTTGTGTCCAAGGTGGGAAAGATTGGGAGTAGGGTCAGAAAAGTTCTCACCTTCCTCCACTGCAGCTGGGCTGCAGTCACATGGCAGGTTAAAGAAAGGTGTGGTGGCCATCTTGCCTTTGGTTGTTGCAAAACAGATGGCTAGCGGCAGCTCGAGCAGGCTCTCAATTCTGACCTGCCATGTATGAGATTGTTGTGTGGTCCCTGAGGCTTCCCTGCTTCTTAACATCAGCGGCTTGCTGCGGGGAAGTTCGGGAACCCTGGTCCGGAACTCTGACGTTAAGCGGCCATCTTACCAAAGTCCAAGCATGTGGCCCCAAAGCTGGATTTTTACCATATTTACTTGCCAGAAATTCTCTGGATAACTGTAGTTTTCACATTGCTGCAGTATGTATGTGTGTGTGTGTGTGTGTATACTGTGTATATATATCTTTGTATACACACACATAAAAAATATATATATAGGGCATGGGCTCATGCACATACAGGAAGGGCATGGGCAAGCTTTTTGTGTCACCATCAAACACATAAAGGCGACAGCAAAATACACATGCTCTATGATCACAGTGTCCTACGGACACTGCTGATCACAGATTGAGATGAAGAGCCAATCAGCTGTTCTTTACCACATGATCAGCTTTGTCCAATCACAGCTGATCAGGGATGTAAACAGAAGCTGGTTATCGGCACTCCTTTCCTCATGCTGACAGCATGAGGAGAGGAGAAAAGAGCCGATAACTGCCTTCTCTAAAAGGGACACGTACGATAATTTGGGCACTGATTATCAGTGTCTTGATTATCTATGCAGCCCCAACAGTGCCCACCAGTGCTGACAATCTGTGCCCACCAGTGCTGCCAATCAGTGCCCATCAGTCTTCATTAGTGCCTCCTCATCAGTGCCATCTATCAGTGCAGCTTATTAGTGCCTATCAATGCCGCCTCATCAGTGCTGCCTCATTAGTGCCCATCAGTGAAGGAGAAAAATTACTTTTTTGCAAAATTTCATAACAAACTGAAAACTTTTTTTTTTTCTACATTTTTGCTCTTTATTCGTTTATTTAGCAAAAAATTAAATACACAGTGGTGATTAAATACCACCAAAAGAAAGATCTATCTGTGTGAAAAAAATGATGTGTTGCATGACATCAAAATTGTCATTCAAAATGCGACAACGCTGAAACCTGAAAATTGGCCTGGGCAGGAAGGGAGTAAAGGGGCCCAGTAGGATACTAACATCGTAGTAAAACAATAAAATATTTAATACTTGATGCAAGCGCTGGTTAAAAGTGTTATTTGTCAAGCAAACACAGACTTGGTATTATTTTCTCTATTTAGATTTTCTACATCACAACAATTATGTCAATTCAGTTCCTTATTGGTAAATATTAATATATAGTATTTATGTAGTAACAACAGTTTGCACAGCACTTTACAATACAATACAAGAGGGTTAAGAAGGCCCTGCTCATAAGAGTTTACAATCTAATAAGGGTTTAACCTGATATTGTACACAACATTTACAGCGTCAGGCTGGGTATAAAATAAGGCTTATAAACCAGGCAAAAGCAAAACATTTGAGGATACACATAACACCCCCCCCCCCACACACACACACACACACACACACACCAATAAACATACATTTCTGTGGGTTGGAGGATTCTATTAACCACTTGCTGACCCCCCACAGTACATATACTGCAGTGGGGGTGCACTGTAACAAACATGTATGTTGGATGCCTGCTCTGGTTTTAGGAGCGTGCTGCTCGCCCCTCACCCTACACTGCTGTGTCCATACTCAGTGGATTGCTGATTGCAGATCATGGTATCACATGAGCATCACATGATCACAATGTCAACAAAGCTGTTCTGAATTAATCAATTCATAACAACTGTGTTGCCTATGCTGTGATTGGCCCACAGCTATCACATGGTACCTGAGCCAATCACAGCACCCTGTACAATGTGATTGGCTGTAGCCAATCACAGATCACTAGTAAATCAGCTGTCATGAATGGTTATCCCTTTCATGACAGTTGAAAACATTGTGGTTACAATGCTCTTCATTGCAACAGCAAACAAAGTGTAAAAAAAAAAAAAGAAAGCATCCCTGATCATCCTCCCAGAGTAGTATAGTGTTAATATGGTGACACTGAACTATTCTGATTGATGAAATTATGTAGAAAAAATTGTAAAAATGAAAAAAAATGAAAACAAAATTAAAAAACTGAATAACTTATTATTATTATTATTATTATTATTATTATTATTATTAAACATGCTGTCACCAGTCAGTGTCCTTGATCACCACCACATCAGTCAGGGCCGGCCCTACGATGGGACCCAGTGGGCCCATAGTCCCAGGTGCATTTTAAGAGGGACAGCAGCGGCAGTGACAAGTTGTAACCGTACGGTCACCCATGCCGGCTGTTTCCCAAGATCTGCCTGTGGGTCTCCTGTGAAAAACTGCATCCAATAAGTGTGCAGTCCATACTGCCTGTGAGACAGTTTCACACTGAGCCAATATTGACGCTTGCCAGAGCCGCTGAGTGTGTGAAACTGACATGTAATGTAACTGAATGCAGAGAGAGACCAGCTGTCAAAATTGAGCGTTAATGTCGGGTGTGGGCGGGACCTAGCAGCTATCAAACACCAGCCAATGGGATGAGGTCTGGGCAGGCCGCTACATGTATGTGGCCCTGCTCCCTTTCCTAAGCAGCCCAATCATTGACTGAAGTTTGATAGCTGATGGGTCCCACCCACTCCGGGGTCCGCTCACCCCTGACATCGCCACTGAAGTTTGACAGCCAGTCTCTCTCTGCATGCAGTTCCATTACATGTCAGTTTCACTAAGCGTCAATATCCGCTCAGTGTGAAACTCCCTCTCCTCTGTCAGTGAGACCTATCAGTGCCACCAAATATCAGTGTCAACCAATGCCACCTATCAGTGACAATCAGTGTTTCCAATCAGTACCACCTACCAGTGCCAAAAAGTGCTGCCAATGGGTGGCGTGACCAGGCAGCGGATGTAGCCGGACACACTTACAGAGCTCTCCGCTGAAACTCCATCCATCTATCCTGGGAAAGAGCTTTAATCTGCTCCATAAATGACTTTCCGATGATTGGCACGCTCCCTGAGCCTGTGGGTATCGATCTCTAGCTGTTGTGAACCCGATGGCCTCCACAAAACTGCAAAACTCGGTCCGGTCCTCAGACCTCATGGGCCAAAATGGTGCCAGAACACAGCGTACGACGAAAGAATTACACAGGGAGGCAGCTGAAAAGTTGTTCTCCATGCCTCTCTCAACGGACCCTGCAGCCTCTCTCAGTAATCCAGAGGATTCGTCAGGGGGGTCTCAGAGACGGACGATACGGTACCCTTGGAGGAAAGCAGCGGTGCAGCATTTTCACGGGACAAAGTGAGTACTCCAAGGGATAACCCTGCTAGGCCTCAGCCCTCATTAAGCCCTAATGAGGAGGGAGAACCTACACTGCATGATATTTTTGCAGCTGTGAACACATGCAATACCTCTATAGCAGCGCTCACCACGCAGAGGTTAAAACAGAGATCACTTTCCTACGTCACGATACACAGAAATTAAGGGAAAGAACCTCGGCTTTAGAGGGATGGATGAGCTCCATAGAAGATGATATGGCACCCATGCAAAGAGATCTCACATACAACAACCATTTGATCTCACAACATACATCCTGCCTAGAAGATTTAGAGAATAGGATGAGAAGAAACAATGTGAGAGCCATAGGTATGCCTGAACGCATGGAAGGGAAGAACCCAGTGGAATTCATTGAACAGTGGCTGATTACTGCCTTTGGTAGAGATGTGTTCTCCCCGATGTTTTCTGTGGAACAAGCACATAGGGTCCCGGCCAGACCTCCACAACTGGGTGCACCTCCAAGACCCTTCCTATTTAAACTCCTCAATTACAAGGACCGGGATGTGATTTTACGCAATGCCAGGTTGAAACCAGCTGCCTTGAAAGTTGATAATGCTAAAACATCACTCTTCCCGGATTTCTCTGCTGATCTCCAAAAGCAACGAGCTAAATTTAGGATGTCAAATGTCGTCTCAGATCTCGACCTCAAATATGCAATGCTCTACCCGGCCCGTCTGAGAGTCGAGGTACTGGGATCAGTACACTTCTTTGATAGTTCCTCTGCAGCTGCACAATGGCTTGACCGGGAGGAGCAATCAATCCGTGAAGCTCATAATAGGCGTCCTGCTCCGCCGTGAAGGACAACCGATAAGGCTCAACTGTAGAAGACGACCACGCTCTCAATCTTTCCTCTGACATCACGTCAAGGCGGAGATATCCGACCACCTGTTTTCAAAGTTCTACTTTTACTTGCGGCTATAGTCCAAGCTGTTGAGAAGTTTCAAGACACTGTAGTGCACTTCCACTGTTGCCCCTCAAGATGGTCTGGCACAGACCTCTACATGTGTTTCAACCAGTTCACAAGGCCCTGTTGGCCAGTTACATTTTTGTTTTTGTTTTTTCCTTTTTCTTTCTTTTTTGACACTTACTTTGGCTTTTTCACCATGGCCTCTTCATCATTTTACTCGATAATTGTGGACATCATCTACTCTAACACAATGACGGCTCTTCGGGAACTGATCCCCCTCTCATGGATATTGAAATGTGTATCAAGAAAACGATTCGGGTGGATGACTGGGTATATGGGGTATCAGGCGATAGTACTTTCTGTTGATACTGCAATATCAGGGTACATTACTTCTTTTATTGTATTGTAATTACAATGTCTAAAATAACTAGAATACTGTCCTGGAATGTTAGGGGCCTTAACAACCCTGTTAAACGCTTGGCCGTGCTACGGGCGATCAAGCGGTTAGATGCTGATGTGATATGCTTGCAGGAGACTCACTTCCCCCCGTTGTCTACTCTGTCATTCGTACAAAGGCAATTTTGTCATCAGTACCATGCCACATACTCTGTGTATGCGAGGGGAGTGAGTCTCTTGATCAGAAGAGGCACACAGTTTTCCTTTCAGGAAGTTAAAATAGACCCTGAAGGGCGCTATATATTTTTACTATGCTCCCTTTCTGGGACTAGATGTATAATAGCAGGGTTATATATTCCTCCTCCATTCTCAGCCACTCTCCTGTAGACATGTGCATTCGTTTTCGTCCGAATGCATTTTCGTCCAAATTTCAGGTATTTTCGTTATCGTTTTAACAAACGATAACGAAAGCGCAGATTCCGAAAAACGAAAGATCCGACATAAACAAATGCTTTATTTTCGCTTTCGTTGCGACAACAGTTCGATATAGATAGGAGATTCGACATGACGCTAACAATAACAATTTGTGTCTATCGAACCTGTGGTCGAATGTGCCTAACCTTAACTCTATAGTCTATCCACCATAGTAGTCCAAGATTATTTGAAAAGATTCGACATAGAGAGAAAAGATTCAACGTAGAGAGAAAAATTAAGTAGAATAAAAATAATGATGATGATGGTTATTGACCAATTGTAACTAAAGAGGAGGGGCAGTAAAATAGCTAGAACCGCATGTACAGCCAACTTAGTTTCACTCACGATTTGCTAGCAGAGAGAGACAGATACGCTGATTCATTTCAGAACAGTCAATCTTAGCTGGTCCGTTTGAATTCTCACTTTGTCAGAGAACCTGAACTATTTCATTTGAGCATAAGCTAAGCACAGCAGCAGAACAGTAGTGAAGCAAGCTGCATCTGTGTTGTGAACTTGATAGATAGACTAATGATACTAGTGTTGCTGCTAGTGTTGTGATAGCCTCAGAGGCTGCCCGTGTTGTGGTGGGGGGTGATTTATAGATTGAGATTCTATATACCCTATCTCCACTCCAGTCCATTTTCTTTTTTTTTTTGAAAAAGCTTTATTAAAGAGCAGTGCAGTACATTGTAAATAAATACAAAGGTATACTGACAAATCCCGTACAAATAAGGGATTAACATTTGAAATGTACAAATACATTAATCAGTCATTCAAAATAACTTATAATTGCTATTGGAGCAGTAGGGAAGGCGGAATCTTATGTTCCCTGGGTGGGTTGACACTCCCAACACCCCTAATGGGTTCATACTGTGTCAGGGCCCCCCCTCCATCTCCAGGGAAAGAGTTATGGATACCCCGGTCCAGTCCATTTTTTGACTTGAAGTTGCTGTAAAGTTCAGAAATGTATCGTTCTAATGTAAAAGTGAAGGCTGGTAGAGGTAGTGGTCGTGGTCGCGGTCGCGGTGGACGCCTTGCTAAAAAAAGTGGCAAGGTCTCTGCTACTAGTGCCTCTGACACTTCTGCCGCCACCAACATGCTGTCCACAGCAGTGGGTGTCACCGCCAGTGCCACCAGCAAAGCTAGTTCCACCACTCCCAGTTCTTCTAATATTACTTTTCCTGCCAGACCACCAACATCTGCTGCCACTTCCACTGCCAGTGCAACGCCTCCTTCCACTTCTACAGGTGTCATGGCTGCATATTTTTATGGAATAGGCAAGAAACCTAGTAAAGTGGAGTTGCCTTTACAGTCACCTCCACCAATCACACTACCAGTGCCACTGCCCAGCTCCCCAAAGAAGCAATTGAGGGAGACAGCAGCAGAGACAGAGTGTGAGACTTTTTCTTCATTGGCCCAAGAAGATGATTTAGAATGTGATGCTCCTCTTTCCCAAAACACTGCGGATGTTTTATACAATCTTAGCCCACAGGACTTACAGCTTGACCTGGAGAAAGTGCAAGAGGGATATTCTGTGAGGAGTAGGACAGGTAGCAGTCCACTTTTTTCATCTGCTGCTAACTCCCCTTCTCCCTCTGTTATTATGGAAGAATCCTGTGATGATATCACTGACCTCCCAGTAACCAGCACCCCTGCCATTAGCAGCACTAGTTCTAGTTCACCAAGTGTAACTGTAGTGGCAACAGCTTCCACCACTGGTGTGCTACCTGCTGCAGCTATATCAGCCCTAAATAGATATCAACAGGGTCAAGGGGCTGCATCCCGCCGCAGCAATGTTTGGAAATACTTTCAAACATTGGAAGGCGGGTTCTTTGCCAAGTGTAAATTGTGTGGGAAGCAAGTAAGTAGGGGTAAAAAGTTAGGTCATTTAACCAATGCTGGTATGAACCTACACCTTAAAAAATACCACCACTCTACTTTACTGTGGGCAGAGGCAGAAAAAGAAGATGGTAGCGCAGGAAGCAGCATAATTGACTCTGACTGTACTGGTGGTACCTCCTCAAGCACACCACTTACTCAGAGCACAGGAGGCAATAGAGAGGGTTCAATTAATACAACCCGTCCACGTGCAGTAGTTCCACTGCAGACCCAATCAGGCTCCTCATCCTCCCAAGGACATCATCAGCCTACCCTCTATAGTTTTTTGGCTTTAGTTCCAAGGGCATGTCAAAACTGAAGGCCAACAAGATCACCCGCCTCATTGGCCAATTCATTGCTGTTAGAGGAGCCTCTTTTCGCATGATTGAAGGGGAGTCGTTTAGACAGCTCATGCATGCCCTTGCTCCACGATACGTTGTTCCTGCATAAACAACTTTCAGCAGAAAGATTATTCCAGCACTATACCACTCGTGCGCTGGATTATTGAAGGAAAAAATGGCCAAAGCCGAGGGTCAGACAATTCATTTGACAACTGATTTTGTGGACAGCTCCCAGCGGTCAACACGCTTTCCTGTCTTTGACTGCACACTGGTGGCAGGCCACTGTGCCTGTTGGTGGTGGCACTGGTGTAAGAGTTCAAACTCCATCAGGAAGCAGGTCTGCAGCGCAAGACCAGCAGGGTTATCAAGCTTTCCTGCGCTACACAAAAGTCCTTGATGACCAACACGGCTCTGCCAACATATTGCGGGCAATTAGATCAATGTTGGCCAATTGGTTTGGAGAGCGGGCAGTCACCAATGTCTCTGTTGGGTTCATTGTGACAGTTGGAGGTTCAAACATGGTTAAAGCTCTCCAAGATTGATCTTTTGTCGGTGTGCGCTGTTCTGCACACATACTGCATTTAGTGGTCAAGGGTGGAATCCCAGTGGAGAAAAACAACAAGATTGCTCAAATCTTGGACCTTTGCAGAAAGATTGCAGGGCATTTCCACCGCAGTGTAGGGGCTAGTCAACTGTTGAGGGAGAAGCAAGAACAATCAGGGCTCCCCATACATCGCCTGAAATATGTCAGCACCCGGTGGAACTCAACCCTGGAAATGCTGGAACGCATTTTGGAGCAAAAGACAGCCATCCCGCCACAGCATTGGGATTGATTCCACACTGGGACGTGATGACTGGTGTATAATTGGGCAGCTCGTTTATGTCTTAAAACCCTTTTGGAATGTGATGGAAAACTTGAGTCAGAGCAATGCCAGCCTAGGACAGGTCATACCCTTGTTTACCTATCTCATAGATAAGATGGGATCGTTCCTAGAAAACAGTGAGCCTGTTTGTGGCAGCCCACTTCATGCCGATGTAGCGTCTTTCATCAGAAAGCTACAAGCTAACTTAAAAGATCGGCTAAATGACCATGTCCGCAAAAGCCCTGAACTCATGCTGGCTTCCCTGTGTGATCCCAGGATCAAAGGTAAACTGGCACTCAGAGACAACAGCCTCTCCTACTGGAAACAAAAATTGATTGAAAGGGTCCGGAATTTGCAGCAACAGAGATGTACGACGGATGAGGCCGGTTTGGAAGATTCACCTGCCATGTCTGCTATTCCAAGGCCTGGCACCATCACTCAAAAACAACAGAGTGGAGCATGTGCATGTTGGGTAGAGGCACTTGACAATCTGGTGGATGCAGGTCAAGCAGCAGGTAATTGAGAGGAGAGCAGTGCCTCTGAAATGGTCAGGGCCTACCTATATGAAGCACCTTTGCTTCCTACAGAGGACCCTTTGACCTACTGGGATGGTAAGAAAAGTTTGTGGCCTGGTCTTTGCCTGGTTGCCCAGCAACTACTATCCTGTCCTCCAACCACTGTGCAGAGTGAGAGAGTTTTCTCTATTACTGGCAATATCCTTAATCCACACCGTTCACAACTAACACCCCATTTGATGGAACGAATAACTTTCCTCAAATTTAACCTCCCCAAGCTGGGTTACCCTACCCTTAACTTGTGAGACCTGAATCATTGTTACCATGTGAAGATAGATGGGACTAGAGTGACTTGAGTGTGCATGATTGCATGAATGAATGTTGTGTGAATGGACAGTGAAGATAGATGGGACTCAGAGGAACCATCCAAATGTTGAGGAAAATCATTTTTTTTATTTTCTTACCACTTGACACAATAGCAGTTGTCTACTTGACTTTGGTGTGACCCCAAGATTTAAATAGAATTATATTGTTTTAAGCAATCCAAATTTTTCCCTTTATTCCTTCCATCACCCTTTTGTGTAATGAATGTTGTGTAGAGTGACTAGAGTGTGCGTGATTGCATGAATGAATGTTGTGTGAATGGACAGTAGCAAGGGTTGAAGCCTTGACGTGGCGCTACTGCTCACGTGTTGCTGTCTTTGTAAATACAAATAGCAACACGTGCTAATTTAACCATTTTTGCTTGATGGTCTGGAAATAAGAGACAATGATTAAAGATGACCTCAACAGCATGACAGTTCCTCTTGATGGAGGGACTGTCAACTCAAAGATCAGAATATGCTACCAACACAACATAGCACAAAGAAGCATACAGTTGGAAACGTGATTCTATGCAAGATAGTTTAGTTGGTCACTGCTGAGCTGCATCCAGATGCCCAGGACCCCTCCCATTTACCATCTCTGACCCTGGGGACACCAGGCCCCTCTCTGATCCTCTGCCTGTTTCATGACCATCTGCAATTGTCCAAAGTCACCAGTGTGGGTGAGTAATCTACCTGCTGCCATGTTACTCAAGCCCTGGAAATGATGACTGCCTGTCAGGTCACCTTGAGGATAGGTGACAGATGCACTCTGTAGGAATCAGAAGTGCACCGCTAGGTAGTGGACCCTAGGACTGACTGTTGTGGATTGAACCCTGGGAGGTTCAGGAAGCGGGTCTACTGGATCACTAACACAGATCCCACTGGGAGCTAGAGCATAGATTCCCCAGGGTGCGGAGTCTAAGAGCCAGCAGATGTTCACCAGAGCCTCTAGTGGTGAGGATGGACTGTGCTGCAGTCTGGCTCCAGGTCGCGGCCCCAAGGGTCTCACAGCTCATGCTCACGGTAGACTACAGGAGAAGAGGAAAGAGGCAGCAGGCTGGAACAACAAGCAAGTAAGGGATAAGCCAAGGTCGGGGCCACAAGCAGACAAGGACAACAGAGTACAAGCCAAGGTTCAGGGTCACAGGCAAACAGGGATGGTCGGGGACACACCAAAGGTCAGGGTCACGAGCAAACAGGAATAGTAGAGAACAGGCCAAAGTCGGTTAACTGGAATCAGACGTAGGAAACACAGCCAGTATACACGAAAGCTACTATCTGTAGCTGCTGTAACTATCTGCTGTGTATTCTGGTGGAGGGAAAGCTGAACGGCGTGACTGGACACAATACATGGGATTACCCTTTGCACATAGAAATAGTGTAGAGAGAAATCTCATCAATTTTCTAAGTTCAGCCTGATGGTTAAATGTAGAAAAACTACAATTATAAGGCCTCTAGTAAGTTAGTAACAATATATGGACTAGTTCATTTAGATAAACATCACACAAATCTAACAAGGAAAGCAAAACTCAAGAAAACAGTTATTTCTAAACAATTTTTTTTTATTTTTAACATAAACAAAACAAACCAAAAATTAAAATAAAAAAAATTTAAAGTACATTCTCCCCCAACCTGGTGACCAGTCGCTGTAGGGACATATTAATCCCAGGCAACTGGTCACCAAGGTACCACGTAGCCTCCAGGTGTCTCCTGAGGCTACGTTGGTACCTCTCCAGAGCCACATAGTGACGGAGCTCCTGGCGATTGTGGAGGGCCAAAGATCGACACAGCCTCCGTGTTACTGCAAATTGTCTCTCTTGGACCTCCACAATGCGCCGCAGATAATCAGTCACATGTGGCTCTGGAGGGTGGGGTATGTGTGCTTGTTCTGGAGCGGGTGAAGGATGCACTGGGGAGGAGGCAGCAACGGGTGTGTCACTTTCCAGGTGGGGGGATGTTGATGAAGGGTGGAGGTGAACATGCCCTGTAGAAACCACTGGGGACTCGGAAGGACAGTCAGTCCAACCAGATGCGGGCAGGTCCAGGCCTTCGTCCACAGGGTGCAGTTGAAGGATGAAGACTTCACCTGTGAAGAAAAGAAAATACATTAGATAGATAATACAATACACATGGCTTCTTCACCCTAACATTATATAAAGGCAAAGATCTCCTAGCCCTTGTAGACAATCCTGTAACATCTTGAGATGTTTTCACTTCCATACCAGTTTTCCATTTTTGATATTTAGTGAAATGCACCTAATCAATTTGTGTGTAGGAGATAGTGGTGTCTGTGTCAATTCGCTGCGTCATACCAAGTTTGCAGAGCTGTGCAGGAAGGTGTAGTACTACTTTACTGTACTCTGACTGGGGCGGAGCTGAGTATCCTCCCCGGCCAGAGTACAAAGCGATTCCCCTCCACACATCGAGCAGTGTAAAGGGGAATCTCCCAAAGATTTTATCCGCTTTGTCGCACGGGCGGCTGGAGAAAATCTTAAGGTGTAATGGACGTCTAAGTGCTAACTAATCTACCTCATCCAGACTGACTGACTTTGGCAAATATGGAAGATCAGTTGCACTTGCAGAAAAACATATCAGCTATACCAGCTTTTAACATTACACTCACTAAAGAGAAGCCATTCAAGCCATTGCATTTGGGATGACCTAATAAAAAGTTGTTAAATAAAATATAGCAGGCTACTTTTTAAAGTTGATAATTTTGTAAGGCCACTGATTGTTGAATAAGCCCCACTTCTGTTTTAGGCTAGGTAGGTTACTCACTCCTGGTCTAGGCTAGGAGGTATAACAGGTATAACATCATGAGGAAAGTGTTAATGCATGCATTAGGGGCATGCCAGAGATTGAACATGTCCAGGGACAGCCAGCCAATAGCTGGAGATTCTTTTCTGACACACCCCCTCCAGCCTGCTGTGTTATTCACAATGATTAACGGTGATTGGCTCAGACTGGGAATCTGAACTGCAGCAAGAAGGTGGCGTGATCAGGGACATTGAGGAAATAACAAGCACAGGGCACGCTAACAGGAATACTGGAATCAGCTGCAGAGGGGAACTAATATAATTAATAATTCCAGCTAAACCGAAGCCTTGCAGAATAAATCACAAACTAGACAAGGTATGCCATCAACATTTCATATTTAAAATACTATATTTGCCTGGAAAATACAAATAAAAGTTATGCTTACTCCCTGAATCTGCCGCGTCTGGCTGTTCTGCCGCATCCCCAGCAGCCTCTACAGGGCAGGTCTCCTCCACCTCTTGCTCAGCCTCAGTAGCTGTTGATTAATGATAGAAAAGAACATTACAATCCGCAGTGTACAACAATCTCACACATTAGTACAAGAACATTGAAACCTGTATGATCACTCAGCAGATACCAGCAAGATTATACTAACTTAATGTGGGCGTTGCTGCCTCAGCCTCCTCCTGAGTCTCCCCCTCTGACTGGATGACACCTATTTATAAAGGAGAAATGATGAATGTTAATAAACGTAAATAAATATACTGTAGTGGAAATAGATACAATTAATTATCCATTAGCATGGCAATACAGGGCAGGTCACTAACGTTTATCTACAAGGCAGGGACATGCATTCACCATTTTAAAAAAATCATTAAAAAAACAAATACGAGGCACTTACCTGTCCTGGTTCCAGCGGCGCCGACGAGTGCTAGGTGCACCGCCACTGATCAGGCGCCTCAGTTCAGAGCGGCGACGTTCTGTCAGATTACGTAAGTTACGCAATCGCTTGTGTTACCTGACAGAGCGTCACAGAGGTTCTACCTGTCACTGCATGAGCGAGAAGCAATGACACTGGAATCAACAATGGAAGGCTGGACAAATGGAAAAGGAACCACTGTATTAGTGTCACTACTACTACAGTACTTACTGCACGTTGATGATGTGGAGGACTTCAGCTCCTCCACCCTCTGCCTTCGGCGGCGCTGGGCCTGGAGACGATCTTTAAATAAAATCAAACACATCATGGTAAATGACTGTCGCGTCGTATGCTTGACAAAAAAAATGTCCTGCACACAATGCAATGCTGACACCAACCTTGATGAGCCAGCAGCTTTCTTATCTCATCCTCCCCTACAGCTGCTAAGAGCTCCTTCTCATGGGGGAGGAGAGGCACCTGCTTTCCTCTGCGCCCCCCCAACTGCCTGTGCTTACGCGCTATGGAACTGCAAAACAAAAAGAGAAGAGAAATGGGTTCCACAATTAAACTTCAATTGTAATCTGTAAATGACATCAACACATGAAACACATGTAGAATAAACCCATAGAATGAACCCTTAGAATGAAACAATGCAAATGGAATTTTTGGATTAGGCACATTTTTTCATGTAGCACAAGGTTTGCACATTTATTTATTAACCAAATTTATTGTAAGAAAAACGTATGTTTTTTTTGGTGCACAATAAATAATAAAAGACAGGATTGGGATTGTGCCGAGTAAATGTCCATTGTGTCCACTCCAGTCCACCTTTCTATTACGCACTTGTGTGAACTGTGTATAGTGTAAAATTTCCTTTCTTGTTTCTTTTACAAAGCATTAACCCACTTGCGGATGTGGACCCCCCATAGTAACTAAACATATGGTGGGTCCGCAAGCTGGTTAAGTCCAGCCATCGTAACGTGTGTGTATATGTGTATATATATATATATATATATATATATATATATATATATATATATATATATATATATAATATACATTTTTTTATTTTTCAATAACAAAAAATGTAAAACCCAGCGGTGATCTAATGCCACCAATAAAAGCTCTATATGTGGCAGGAGAAGAGCATAAATTTCATTTGGGTAGTACATCGCAGGAGCGTGCAGTTTAAAGCTGCAACGCGTTAAATAGCAGAATATGGCCTGGTCAGAAAGGGGGCGGTCAGGTGGTCAGGTCAAGTGGAACTTAAAAGCACTTACTGCTCAGTTTAGTGATAACTAACTAAGAACAAATAACGGGCATGGAAATATTCCTCTTAAAATGATCGTGGCGATAATAAATAACATGTGCAACTGCAAACTGTGTGTAGGCTAGGCACACCTATGCGCAAATTTGTTTTTTCACAGGAGGGAGGATAAATTGAAAATTATTTATTCCTTTTTAACCACTTGCCGACCGCCTCACGCCTATATACGTGAGCAGAGCGGCACGGGCAGGCAAAATCACGTACCTAGTACGTGATTGCCTTCCCGCGGGTGGGGGTTCCGATCGGACCCCCCCCGGTGCCAGCTGCGGTCGGCATTTGGTTGGGAGCGATGACAGACAAGGGGGAGGCCATCCGATCGTGGCCCCCCCCTCACGATCGCTCCCAGCCAATGAGAAACATCCCCTGCCTCTGTATAGTACACAGAGGCAGAGGATGTGATGTCATCTCTCCTCGGTCTGGCAGTTTCCGTTCCAGCGCCGAGGAGAGATGACATGTAAGTGCACCAACACTCACACACAACACAGTAGAACATGCCAGGCATACATTACACCCCCGATCCCCCCCCGATCGCCCCCCGATCCCCCCCAATCACCCCCCCCCCCTGTCACAAACTGACACCAAGCAGGTTTTTTTTTTTTTCCTGATTACTGCATAGTGTCAGTTTGTGACAGTTAGCAGTGGTGGGACAGTTAGTATTAGCCCCCTGTAGGTCTAGGGTACCCCCCTTACCCCCCCTAATAAAGTTTTAACCCCTTGATCACCCCCCCTCACCAGTGTCGCTAAGCGATCATTTTTCTGATCGCTGTATTAGTGTCGCTGGTAACGCTAGTTAGGGACGTAAATATTTAGGTTCGCTGTCAGTGTTTTATAGCGACAGGGACCCCATATACTGTCTAATAAATGTTTTAACCCCTTGATTGCCCCCTAGTTAACCCTTTCACCACTGATCACCGTATAACCGTTACGGGTGACGCTGGTTAGTTCGTTTATTTTTATAGTGTCAGGGCACCCGCCGTTTATTACCGAATAAAGGTTTAGCCCCCTGATCGCCCGGCGGTGATATGCGTCGCCCTAGGCAGCGTCAGATTAGCGCCAGTACCGCGAACACCCACGCACGCACCGTACACGCACCGTACACCTCCCTTAGTGGTATAGTATCTGAACGCATCAATATCTGATCCGATCAGATCTATACTAGCGTCCCCAGCAGTTTAGGGTTCCCAAAAACGCAGTGTTAGCGGGATCAGCCCAGATACCTGCTAGCACCTGCGTTTAGCCCCTCCGCCCAACCCAGCCCACCCAAGTGCAGTATCGATCGATCACTGACACTTTTTTTTGTAGCGTTTTGGTGAACTGGCAAGCACCAGCGGCGTAGTACACCCCGGTCGTAGTCAAACCAGCACTGCAGTAACACTTGGTGACGTGGCGAGTCCCATAAGTGCAGTTCAAGCTGGTGAGGTGGCAAGCACAAGTAGTGTCCCGCTGCCACCAAAAAGACAAACACAGGCCCGTCGTGCCCATAGTGCCCCTCCTGCTGCATTCACCAATCGTAATTGGGAACCCACCGCTTCTGCAGCGCCCGTACTTCCCCCATTCACATCCCCAACCAAATGCAGTCGGCTGCATGAGAGGCATTTATATATCCTCCCGAGTACCCCTACCCAACGAACCCCCCCAAAAAAGATGTTGTGTCTGCAGCAAGCGCGGATATAGACGTGACGCCCGCTATTATTGTCCCTCCTGTCCTGACAATCCTGGTCTTTGCATTGGTGAATGTTTTGAACGCTACCATACACTAGTTGAGTATTAGCGTAGGGTACAGCATTGCACAGACTAGGCACACTTTCACAGGGTCTCCCAAGATGCCATCGCATTTTGAGAGACTCGAACCTGGAACCGGTTACAGTTATAAAAGTTACAGTTACAAAAAAAAAGTGTAAAAAAAAAAAAACACAAACAAAAATAAAAAAAAATAGTTGTCGTTTTATTGTTCTCTCTCTCTCTATTCTCTCTCTATTGTTCTGCTCTTTTTTACTGTATTCTATTCTGCAATGTTTTATTGTTATTATGTTTTATCATGTTTGCTTTTCAGGTATGCAATTTTTTATACTTTACGGTTTACTGTGCTTTATTGTTAACCATTTTTTTGTCTTCAGGTACGCCATTCATGACTTTGAGTGGTTATACCAGAATGATGCCTGCAGGTTTAGGTATCATCTTGGTATCATTCTTTTTAGCCAGCGGTCGGCTTTCATGTAAAAGCAATCCTAGCGGCTAATTAGCCTCTAGACTGCTTTTACAAGCAGTGGGAGGGAATGCCCCCCCCACCCCCACCGTCTTCCGTGTTTTTCTCTGGCTCTCCTGTCTCAACAGGGAACCTGAGAATGCAGCCGGTGATTCAGCCAGCTGACCATAGAGCTGATCAGAGACCAGAGTGGCTCCAAACATCTCTATGGCCTAAGAAACCGGAAGCTACGAGCATTTTATGACTTAGATTTCGCTGGATGTAAATAGCGCCATTGGGAAATTGGGGAAGCATTTTATCACACCGATCTTGGTGTGGTCAGATGCTTTGAGGGCAGAGGAGAGATCTAGGGTCTAATAGACCCCAATTTTTTCAAAAAAGAGTACCTGTCACTACCTATTGCTATCATAGGGGATATTTACATTCCCTGAGATAACAATAAAAATGATTTAAAAAAAAAAAAAATGAAAGGAACAGTTTAAAAATAAGATAAAAAGCAAAAAAAAATAAAGAAAAAAATAAAAAAATAAAAAGCACCCCTGTCCCCCCTGCTCTCGCGCTAAGGCGAACGCAAGCGGCGGTCTGGCGTCAAACGTAAACAACAATTGCACCATGCATGTGAGGTATCACCGCGAAGGTCAGATCGAGGGCAGTAATTTTAGCAGTAGACCTCCTCTGTAAATCTAAAGTGGTAACCTGTAAAGGCTTTTAAAGGCTATTAAAAATGTATTAATTTTGTTGCCACTGCACATTTGTGCGCAATTTTAAAGCATGTCATGTTTGGTATCCATGTACTCGGCCTAAGATCATCTTTTTTATTTCATCAAACATTTGGGCAATATATTGTGTTTTAGTGCATTAAAATTTAAAAAAGTGTGTTTTTTCCCCAAAAAATGCGTTTGAAAATCGCTGCGCAAATACTGTGTGAAAAAAAAAAAATGAAACACCCACCATTTTAATCTGTAGGGCATTTGCTTTAAAATAATATATAATGTTTGGGGGTTCAAAGTAATTTTCTTGCAAAAAAAAATAATTTTTTCATGTAATCAAATAGTGTCAGAAAGGGCTTTGTCTTCAAGTGGTTAGAAGAGTGGGTGATGTGTGACATAAGCTTCTAAATGTTGTGCATAAAATGCCAGGACAGTTCAAACCCCCCCAAATGACCCCATTTTGGAAAGTAGACACCCCAAGCTATTTGCTGAGAGGCATGTCGAGTCCATGGAATATTTTATATTGTGACACAAGTTGCGGGAAAGAGACAATTTTTTTTTTTTTTTTTTGCACAAAGTTGTCACTAAATGTTATATTGCTCAAACATGCCATGGGAATATGTGAAATTACACCCCAAAATAAATTCTGTTGCTTCTCCTGAGTACGGGGATACCACATGTGTGGGACTTTTTGGGAGCCTAGCCGTGCACGGGACCCCGAAAACCAAGCACCGCCTTCAGGCTTTCTAAGGCCGTAAATTTTTGATTTCACTCCTCACTACCTATCACAGTTTCGGAGGCCATGGAATGCCCAGGTGGCACAAACCCCCCCCCCCAAATTACCCCATTTTGGAAAGTAGACACCCCAAGCTATTTGCTGAGAGGTATAGTGAGTATTTTGCAGACCTCACTTTTTGTCACAAAGTTTTGAAAATTGAAAAAAGAAAAAAAAAATTTTTTTTCTGGTCTTTCTTCATTTTCAAAAACAAATGAGAGCTGCAAAATACTCACCATGCCTCTCAGCAAATAGCTTGGGGTGTCTACTTTCCAAAATGGGGTCATTTGGGGGGGGGGGGTTTGTGCCATCTTGGAATTTTATGGCCTTCAAAACTGTGATAGGTAGTGAGGAGTAAAATCAAAAATGTATGCCCTTAGAAATTCTGAAGGTGGTGCTGGGTTTTCGGGGCCCCGTACGCGGCTAGGCTCCCAAAAAGTGCCACACATGTGGTATCCCCGTACTCAGGAGAAGCAGCTGAATGTATTTTGGGGTGCAATTCCACATATGCCCATGGCCTGTGTGAGCAATATATCATTTAGTGACAACTTTTTGTAATTTTTTTTTTCTTTTTTTTGTCATTATTCAATCACTTGGGACAAAAAAAAAAAAATATTCAATGGGCTCAACATGCCTCTCAGCAATTTCCTTGGGGTGTCTACTTTCCAAAATGGGGTCATTTGGGGGGGGTTTGTACTGCCCTGCCATTTTAGCACCTCAAGAAATGACATAGGCAGTCAGAAACTAAAAGCTGTGTAAATTCCAGAAAATGTACCCTAGTTTGTAGACGCTATAACTTTTGCGCAAACCAATAAATATACGCTTATTGACATTTTTTTTACCAAAGACATGTGGCCGAATACATTTTGGCCTAAATGTATGACTAAAATTTAGTTTATTGGATTTTTTTTATAACAAAAAGTAGAAAATATCATTTTTTTTCAAAATTTTCAGTCTTTTTCTGTTTATAGCGCAAAAAATAAAAACAGCAGAGGTGATCAAATACCATAAAAAGAAAGCTCTATTTGTGGGAAGAAAAGGACGCAAATTTCGTTTGGGTAGAGCATTGCATGACCGCGCAATTAGCAGTTAAAGCGACGCAGTGCCGAATTGTAAAAAGTGCTCTGGTCAGGAAGGGGGTAAATCCTTCCAGGGCTGAAGTGGTTAAAAAAAAATTTCACTTAACTTTACTGACATCACATGTGATTGCAATAATATATGTTTATGTGTAGGGGATTTCAATAACTATATTGATTTTGAAAAAGATAAATTGAGTAACAGACCTGGGGATAATGTGCAAAGAAAGAAGAAATCTACACCATTTGCCCGTCTTCTGTTGGAGATGGGCCTTACAGATATTTGGAGAATGCATAACCCTGATGTTAAGGTTTATTCCTGTCAATCAGCCTCAATAGGAGGCCTGTCACGTATAGATTTAGGTCTGGGTAATGAATGTATGTTGCCTATGGTTGACTCTTCGCAATACCATGTTAGACAGACGTCAGATCACTCCCCACTTACGATTGGGAGCAGTCAGGGGTAAGAGTTTATGGAAACTAAACCCTTTCTGGTTATCGCTTCTGCTGGATCCTGACCCGATCCCGGAACTGCTAACCAGCTTTTTCAGACAAAATATTGGTTCGACAGACATGTCGATGGTATGGGAAGCCGCTAAGGTATATCTACAAGGACAATTTATTAGAGAGATATCTCATATTAAAACAAAAACTAAGGAATAGGAAAATCTAGTGATGACAGAAGCCCAAAAATCAGAATCACTTTACATAAATGACCCCAATGATAATACTAAAAGGGTGTGGCTAGCCTCACAAGCTATGCTTAACCAGGTATCACTGCAAATTGCAGAGAACAAAAGGTTCTTTTTGCAACAAAAACACTTGGCCAAATCACAACAACAATCCTCACATATTGTGGCAGTAGCAGATGCACAAGGCACACCCTGTTACGATACACAAGCCATTACAGACATCTTCAGGGACTTTTTCCAAGATGTATATTCATCTAAAGTCAACCCCTCTTCCGAAGACATCCACTCATTTTTGGACAAATATCCCATACCCCGACTTTCGGTACCAGACATGACCTCACTAAATGCCCCATTGAAAGAGGAGGAGATCTTGGAGGCACTGGCTCATACACAAAATAGGAAAGCGCCAGGGGCGGATGGCTTACCATCCGAAGTCTATAAACGTTACACTGCACAACTTATACCTATATTGCTGCGAGTTTATAACGAGGCCTTTATAACTGGGAATCTCCCTCCCTCCATGAATGAGGCAATTATAATAGTGCTCTTGAAACCAGGTAAAAATGCCCTGTCCCCGGACTCATATAGACCTATTTCATTGCTTACATTTGATGTTAAGCTGTTGGCCAGAGTTCTGGCCAGCAGATTGGCCAAATGCATACAAACAGTAATACATAAAGATCAATCAGGCTTCATACCTTCCAGGTCCACAGCCCAAAATCTACATAGATTATTCCTCAACCTGCAGCTGCCCACAGACAACCCAGGTAACAGAGCCAACCTATCTTTAGACGCAGCTAAAGCCTTTGATAGCATGGAATGGCCATATTTATGGGAAGTTTTAACAAGATTTGGGGTAGGCCCCTCTTTTTTGAAGTGGGTTCAGTTGTTATATAATGCCCCATCGAGAATACGTATCAACGGAAATATATCAGAATCGTTTAGACTTTTTCGGGGCACACGGCAGGGGTGTCCTTTATTATTATTATTATTATTATTATTCTACAGTATTTATATAGCGCCAACAGTTTACGTAGCGCTTTACAACTTGAGGGTAGACAGTACAAATACAATACAATTTGATACAGTAGGAATCAGAGGGCCCTGCTCCTTAGAGCTTACAATCTAAGAGGGAAGGTCAAGAGATACAAGAGGTAATAACTATGGGTTATGTGCTGATTGAGAAGATAAATGTACAGTTGTTAGGTGGGGGGCAGATAGGCTTCTCTGAAGAGATGAGTTTTCAGGGATCGTCTGAAAGTGGATAAAGTAGGAGAAAATCGGGACGGATTGGGGTAGAGCATTCCAGAGGATGGGGGAGGCTCTGGAGAAGTCCTGAAGGTGAGCATGGGATGAGGTGACAAGGGAGTTTGAGAGCAGGAGGTCTTGGGAGGAGCGAAGAGAACGATTAGGTTGGTATTTTGTGACTAGGTTAGAGATCTAGCTGGGGGCCAGGTTGTGGATGGCTTTGTAAGTTATACCCCTGCTGTTTGCCCTGGCCCTTGAACCACTGGCTATACACGTCAGAGCCTCACAAAATATCACATGTTTCTGTAGGGGTCCCAAACAAGACGTCATTTCCTTATATGCCGATGACACTCTGATTTATCTTGGGGATACAGATGGTTCTCTGAAAAATGTGATGCACCTAATCGCTGACTTTGGAGATATATCGGGTTTCAGCATTAACTGGAACAAATTCAGTAATCATGCCTCTAGATCCCTATTACGACCCTTGCCGGACTGCACAAGGGACATACTTACAGTGGGTGAGTTCCGATATCTCAGGATACAGGTGACACCAGACCCTAACTAATATCTTACTTTGAACCTAGCTCCCCTGTTACAAAAATTCCTGTATGAAATGTTCCACTTGGGTGAAACTACCATTAACGGCTACGGGGAGGGCAAATATAATAAAGATGGTATGGGCCCCACAACTTTTATATGTATTTCATAACACACCCATATGGATCCCCCATAAGTGGTTTACTCAAATCGATGCTCAATTCAGAGACTTGATTTGGGTTAACAAACCTGCTTGGATCAGCTTACATACATTACAATTAGCCAAAGATCAAGGTGGCCTAGCAGTTCCTCATGCTAGATTTTATTTTATAGCAGCCCAGATCCAACACCTGGGCGATTGGGGAAACAATGATGTTGATGATCCCATTAAGTCCTTATTGGTACCTGAGGGCTCTTTATTCTCAGCTCTATCTCACTTGGAGGCAGGGCTCACACATATTGCACAAACTTTAACTACAATAGTGCTACTGAACACTCTGTGGGGGTACGTCAGATCTGCTCTGAAAATCAGAGGCCCTTGTTTGTTCACACCAATATGGAAAAACAAATACTACAAAGAACTGAATAAACTTAAAGATTTTCATCATTGGGAAATGAGGGTTGTGCGATATATCCCCCAATTGTTCATTTATACTATTTTTAAATTTTGGCACGGGGTTCCCCTAAAATCCATACCGGACCCTTATCCGAGCATGCAACCTTGCAGGCCGCAGGAAAAGAGGGGGGGACGAGAGAGCACCCCCCCTCCTGAACTGTACCAGGCCTCATGCCCTCAACATTGGGAGGGTGCTTTGAGGTAGCCCCCCAAAACACCTTGTCCCCATGTTGATGAGGACAAGGGCCTCATCCCCACAACCCTGTGGGGGTCTGCGGGTGGGGGCTTATCGGAATCTGGAAGCCCCCTTTAACAAGGGGACCCCCAGATCACGGCCCTCCCCCCTGTGTGAAATGATAAGGGGGTACCTATCATTTCACAAAAAAAGTGTCAAAAATGTTAAAAATGACAAGACAGTTTTTGACAATTCCTTTTATTCAAATGCTCTCTCTCTCTCTCTCTCTCTCTCTCTCTCTATTTCTCTCTTTCTCTCTTTCTCTCTTTCTCTCTTTCTCTCTTTCTCTCTTTCTCTCTTTCTCTCTTTCTCTCTTTCTCTCTTTCTCTCTTCTCTCTCTCTCTCTCTCTCTCTTTCTCTCTTTCTCTCTTTCTCTCTTTCTCTCTTTCTCTCTCCATATTCTTCTGGTTCTTCCTCGTCGGCATCTTCTTTCCTTCTTCTCCTTGGGCTGCTCCGCATCCATGATGGCATGGAGGGAGGCTCCCGCTGTGTGACGCTTCTCTCTTCATCTTCTTTTTGGGCCGCTCCGCATCCATGATGGCATGGAGGGAGGCTTCCGCTGTGTGATGCTTCTCTTCTTCTGATGGTTCTTAAATAAAGGGGAACCAGAAGAAGAAGATGGAGGAAGAAACCGAAGAAAGATAGAAGAAAGAAGAAGCATTTGAATAAAGGAATTGTCAAAAACTGTCTCTTGTCATTTTTTCACATTTTTGACAGGTTTTTTTAGTGAAATGGTAAGGGGGTACAAAGTACCCCCCTTACCATTTCACACGGGGGAGGGCCAGGATCTGGGGGTCCCCTTGTTAAAGGGGGCTTCCAGATTCCGATAAGCCCCCCGCCCGCAGACCCCGACAACCACCGGCCAGGGTTGTGGGGATGAGGCCCTTGTCCTCATCAACATAGGGACAAGGTGTTTTGGGGGGGCTACCCCAAAGCACCCTCCCAATGTTGAGGGCATGTGGCCTGGTACAGTTCAGGGGGGGGCTGCTCTCTCACCCCCCCTCTTTTCCTGCGGCCTGCCAGGTTGCGTGCTCGGATTAGGGTCTGGTATGGATTTTTGGGGGGACCCCACGCCGTTTTTTTTTTTATTTTGGCACGGGGTTCCCTTTAAAATCCATACCAGATATAGATTTTGAGGGGGACCCCACATCATTTTTTTTTTTTTTTTTTAAATTTTGGTTCGAGGTTTCCCTGTGGGGAATTCCCATGCCGTTTTTATCAATGAACTTTTATGAACTGTTCTAAACATGGGAAACATGCGCCCCTTTACAGGCATACTATAGACACCCCCCAGGTATGAAATTTAAAGGGATATTACACTTTTATTCTTTCACTTTAAGCATTATTAAAATCACTGCTCCTGAAAAAAATGCAGATTTTAAAACTTTTTTTGCATTGATCCATGTCCCCTGGGGCAGGACCCAGGTCCCCAAACACTTTTTATGACAATACCATGCATATAAGACTTTAAAATTGGCACTTTTGATTTCACCCATAGACTTCTAAAGGGTTTTCAGCGACATTCGAATTTGCCGCGAACACCCCAAATTGTTCGCTGTTCGGCGAACTGGCGAACAGCCGATGTTCGAGT
The DNA here is from genome assembly GCA_037952925.1 of Lithobates clamitans. NCBI lineage: Eukaryota > Metazoa > Chordata > Amphibia > Anura > Ranidae > Lithobates > Lithobates clamitans. Next base: position 519,808 of record JBBGZY010000088.1, read on the forward strand.
CGAACATGAGTTCGACTCTAACTCGAAGCTCATCCCTACCTAGAACACAGTTTTATCAATACCTACAACTTGGGCATGCCATACAAAGTGAAACTAGGATATCTTCTCTTACATCAGTGACAAATCCCCTGATGGCAGAAGTTCTGCTGACAGGAGACAGGAAAGGTATGATCTCGAGAATATACGCTAGACTACTACAATCAACACATGATGCCTCTAAGGTACCCAGTTGGAAAGGGTGGGAAAAAGACCTAGGCCCTATTGATGGAGAAACATGGGAGATGTGTCTAGCCTCAGCCCCACTGGTATCTGTCTCAACATCACATAGATTGTCACATCTATTCTTACTACACAGAGGATATAGAACACCTACTAAATTATATAAATGGGGGCTCCGAGATTCCCCAATATGTCCAAAGTGTAGCAGACAGGAAGGTCTACCAACATAGAAATGCTCATAAGAAACTTTACTCAATGTGGCAACCCTGGCTGGATACTCCGGGGTTAGGCCCAGCCCAATTGGTGAAAGATAGACTATTGCAGATGTAATTGTTCAGTTAAGGGGGAAATTGCTAAGATGAATAGGTCAATAAAAGTTCGCAAATTTATTGTTCATAGAGGTTCCATGGTGAATAACTATAAAAGCATAGGTAGCAGTAATAATAAATTATATTATTTTCCATCTAACTTTAGTTTACTGTTATTAAACTCCATATAAATATGGTTATCGTTATTTGGGCTAGAATATAATACTCCTTATGATACGAGACACACAGTCCAGATTGCTAATGAATGGAATTGGAAATGTAAACTTTATTGTCACATTAATCTGATTTGTACTCATACAGCCTACTGTTCAAACATGTAAACTCATATGCTATATACTGCCTTTTATCTGATATGTCTATTGTACTGGAATGTATTGGCTGAAAAGTTACCGTGTCTGGTTGTATTGCTATGTGGTTTTTCAATAAACTTTACCTGATTTAAAAAAAAAAGTGCTGCCAATTAGTGCCCATCAGTGCTGCAAATTAGTGCCCATCAGTGATGACTATCAGTGCCATAAGTGCTGCCATACAGTGCCACCCATAAGAGCCTATCAGTGCTGCCTATCAGTGCTTTCTATTAGTGTCAATCTGTGCCCCCTATCAGTGCCAATCATTGCTGCCTTTCAGTGCTGCCAATCAATGCCAATCAGTGCACTGAGTGCAGGGATGGGGGCAATGAACTCAGCAGGCAGGCACATTGTCCATGGGGGGCCGGCCTGGTGGGGCACAACTGAAATCTGTTATGTTTATTAATTCCAAATGTCGATCTTTAGTATAATAGGTAATCACCAGACTACTAATTACAATAAACTACTGGGGGGGTAAAATAAAAAAAACTGTCAGTAAAAGGCCTGCCTCTAAGCTCTGTTACGTGTTCTCACACCACAAAAAAAGTGCAGCGCTAACTTACTGATCAATAACTTAACAATGGTGGAATCCTCTAATGTATGGAAATCTTAATAGGCTTCAATATTACGACAATACCGGCCTCTAATACGCAACTTCACATGGACACTATAGGCAGCCTCCAGGTTTGGGTCTCGCAGGTTCCAGGCTTCATTCGTATGTGAGTATATGTGGGAATAGTTTATTACTGTCTCTTACATATTATTTTATTAATTTTTCTGTCTAAACTTTTTTATACTGGCGTATTTCTATTTCTCTATTTAGATGTACCCGCCCCTGAGGAAGTGGTTTTTAGCCACGAAACATGTTGGACATATTCTGATGCATCTGTCTTATGTCTTATATAGACGGTCTATTTGATTCTAGATCAGTTGGATTTAATATTATTGTACCACCCTGTTCGAAAGTCCCATAAACATGGGAGACGACATTGTCTAGTGTACTTTTATTTTATGCTATGATCTATTTTTAGGACAATGGTCTTTAACATATATATTTTTTGTATGTTTATCAATTGTTGTATTCAATATGAGACCATTTTTTCTGTCCAGATAAAAAATACATATCTATTTTTATTGACTAATTTTCTGGCAACATTGAACATGCTTTATTTAACCACTTTGGTTACTGGGCCATAGTAAAATGACATCCTTACTTTGGGGGGGGGATATCTGAATGATGCCTGTAGCTACACGCATTATTCAGATATCATTCTTTTTAGCAGGCGATTCTGTGCACGATAAAAATGATCATAGTGGCACTTCCACCGCTTGATCATTCTTATAGGCAATGGGAGGGGACGCCCCCCTCCCGCTGCCATCCGGTGCTTCTCTGGGCTATCCCGTGCCATCTGGAGCCCAGAGAATGAACCGGCCGGTGCCGGATGAGGACGATAGAGATGACTGTCGGAGGCCCGAGCGCGATGTTATGACTTTACACCCTGACCCCACATTGTAAACAAAGCCGCGATCGTGGCTGCCAGCGTGAGATCGGAGAATTTTTTTTCCGATCTTATGCTTTACAGCCTGGAGGAGAGATGTGGGGTCTTATTGACCCCACATTTCTCCATAAAGAGGACCTGTCACGATAGATTCCTATTACAAGGAATGTTTACATTTCTTGTAATAGGAATAAAAGTGAGCAAAAAAAATTAATGTAAAAAAAGTGTAAAAATAAAAAAAATAAAGTAAAATAAAAAAAAAAAAAAAAAAAAATGTTTTTAAACGCCCCTGTCCCCAGTAGCTCGTGCTCATAAGCGAACACACACATAAGCCCCACCCACATATGTAAACGTAGTTCAAACCACACATGTGAGGTATCGCCACGTGCGTTAGAGCGAGGGCAATAATTCTAGCCCTAGACCTCCTCTGTAACTCTAAACTGGTAACCTGTAAAAATTTTCAAATAGTCGCCTATGGAGATTTTGAAGTACCAAAGTTTGGCGCCATTCCATGAGTGCACACAATTTTAAAGCGTGACATGTTAGGTATCTATTTACTCGGCATAACTTCATCTTTCACATTATGCAAAAACATTGGGCTAGCTTTACTGTTTTGGGTTTTTCTTAAACACAAAACTGTTTTTTTTCCAAAAAAAAGTATTTGAAAAATTGCTGCGCAAATACCGTGCGAGATAAAAAGTTGTAATGACTGCCATTGTATTTTCCAGGGTTTTTGCTAAAAAAAACATATATAATGTTTGGGGGTTCTATGTAATTTTCCAGCAAAAAAATTGTGATTTTTACATGTAGGAGAGAAATGTCAGAATTGGCCTGGTAAGCAAGTGGTTAACCACCTTAATACAGTGCATTTACACCCCCTTCCTGCCCAGACCAATTTTTAGCTTTCAGCACTCTCACACTTTGACAATAACTCAGTCATGCAACACTGTACCAGTATGAAATTTGCGTCCATTTTTCACACAAATAGAGCTTCCTTTTGGTAGTATTTAATCACTAGTGGGTTTTTTATTTTTTGTGCTATAAATAAAAAAAAAAAGACCGTAAATTTTGTGGAAAAAAAAAAAACTAACAAGTCAGGAAAGTACAAATTCCCCCCAAATGACCCCTTTTTAGAAAGTAGACATTCCAAGGTATTAAGAAAGTAGCATGGTGAGTTTTTTTAAGTTGTATTTTTTTCCCACAATTCTTTGCAAAATGAAGATTTTTTTTTTTTTTTTTTTTTACAAAATTATCAGGTTATTTCTCACACACAGCATATGCATACAACAAATTACACCCCAAAATACATTCTGCTACTCCTGAGTATGGTGATACCACATGTGTGAGACTTTTACACAGCCTGGCCACATACAGAGGACCAACATTGAAGTAGCACCTTTAGGCGCTCTACAAGCATAAATGACACATCTCATTTCTCAACCACCTATTACACTTTGGAAGGCCCTGGAGCACCAGGACAATGGAATTGTCCACAAAATGACCCCATTTTAGAAAGCAAACACCCCAACGTATAATCTATGAGGCATAATGAGTCTTTTGAACGGTTCATTTTTTTTCCAGTAGTTTTTGGAAAATGTGGGGAAAAAATGAAAACGCATTTTTTTTTTTTTTTTACATAAAGTTGTCAATTTATAAGATATTTCTAACACATAGCATGTATATAGCAAAAATTACACCCCAAAATACATTCTGCAACTCTTCCCGAGTATGGCGATACCACATGTGTGAGACTTTTACACAGCATGTCCACATACAGAGGCCCAACTTTGAAGTAGTACCTTCAGGCCTTCTAGGAGAATAAATTACACATCTCATTTCATTCCTACCTATCACACTTTTGAAGGTCCTTGAGTACCAGGACAATGGTATTACCCACCAAAATTACCCCATTTTGGAAAGCAAACACCCCAAAGTATATTCTATGAGGAATGGGCTGCAAATAGGTACTCGGGTACTCTGATGGGCTGGTGACAGGTACTCGGTTACTCTGATGGGCTGGTGACAGGTACTCGGTTACTCTGATGGGCTGGTGACAGGTACTCGGTTACTCTGATGGGCTGGTGACAGGTACTCAGTTACTCTGGTGGGCTGGTGATGGGTACTCGTTTACTCTGATGGGCTGGTGATGGGTACTCTGATGGGCTGGTGACAAGTACTCGGGTACTCTGATGGCCTGGTGACAGGTACTCAGGTACTCTGATGGGCTACAGATAGGTACTCGGGTACTCTGATGGGCTGGTGACTGGTATTCGGGTAATCTGAAGGGCGGTGACAGGTACTCTGGTACTCGATACTCATATGAACTGTGACAGGTACTCATATGGACTGTGATAGGTACTCGGGTACTCATATGGACTGTGACAGGTACTCTGGTACTCATATGGACTGTGACAGGTATTCTGGTAGTCATAGGTGACAGGTACTCAGGTACTCATATGGACTGTGACAGGTACTCGGATGGACTGTGACAGGTATTCGGGTACTCTGATAGACTGTGACAGGTACTCGGGTACTCATATGGACTGTGACAGGTACTCGTATGGACTGTGACAGGTACTTGCATGGACTGTGACAGGTACTTGCATGGACTGTGACAGGTACTTGTATGGACTGTGACAGGTACTTGTATGGACTGTGACAGGTACTTGTATGGACTGTGACAGGTACTTGTATGGACTGTGACAGGTACTTGTATGGACTGTGACAGGTACTTGTATGGACTGTGACAGGTACTTTGATGGGTGGTGACAGGTCCTCTTTATGGGGAGGCAATCGGTGTGTATTGGTGTGTACTGTAAGTGGTAATGAGATGTTACCGCAATCTCCTTCTCACACACGATCGGTGTGTGAGGAGGAGAAGCCGGTAACATCTAGTTACCGCTTTATGTTTACATTTAGTGATCGGCTGTGAAAGGATCACAGCCGATCATGTGGTAAACAGCTGCTGGCCAATGGCTGTTTACCAGTGTCGGTGATGAGCAGTGTTCACAGGAACACGCCACCACCGACTCACAGCGTGCTCGCGCGCATGTGCAGAGTGGGGCGGTACCATTTGTGATCAGCCGTGACTTCATCACGGCCGATCACATGATAAATAGCCATGCCCAATGGCTGTTCACCTCCTCGGTGGCGAGCGGTGTCTCCGTGACACGCCGCCACCAAAGGAACAGGAATGCGCGCACATGATCGCATGCATTCCCTGTTTAAATGGACAGACATCATTTGACGCCCACCCAGAACGAAAGCCGCGCTGCTTGGCCGTAATATGACGGGCGGAGGGCGGTTAAAGTCCCAATTTGCTGCTTATTTACATATTTTTCCTGTCTCTTCATACAAGACTAAAGTGTTTGAGCTTGCATGCACAAATGCTTGGCCCATATAATCCCCCATTACCCAACCAATGATTCGTTCACAAAGCATAAGCTCCTGGACATGCAAATTACCAAACTACAAGCTAGTTATACACATAGCAAAAATATAAGAAGTAGAAACCGTACCTGATTGAAAAAGGAAAATAACCAAAACCTGATTGAAAAAGGAAAATAATCATAACGTGTTTAGAAGTATCTGTGTGAAAATAGACAATGCTGCGTCCCCTACACATCCGCAGTAGTGACAACAAACGTCCACTGTGAAAACATGCAGTGAGTGTTTGCTTTGAATTTTGGGTGAGATCTGTCTTAGAACATAATGATCATACATGTTTTCAATGCATTTCCTGTTTCTGGGAATAAGCAATTGTTGTTCGAGTGAAAAATACATTCCATTGCCTCTGAACAATAATTTGTATGGGCCATGTGCCTTGTGCTACTAAGTGCAGTGGTCTATGCATGAGTGCAAATACTTCCCTCTTGGTAAATCAGAGATAGACATCTTTTGTGGGTGAGGGAAAATATAGGAAGCAATAGGTTCCAAACCCACGCAAACCAGTAACCAGAAAACAAACAAACCACAATAAAGAGCTGCGTGTTTTAAAGTGTAAAAAACACCTATAATGTGAAAAAAACAGAGGGACCGCGCTTTTATATCTTAAATTACATATCATAAATCACTACATTGAATAAACAAAAAGATCTTAATTTAAAATGATAAAAATACATACAAATTGTAAAGTCCAGGTATAGATCCCGCATGTAAATAAACTCATTGAGTGTAGGAAAGGTTCCTCTCCACCCGCATGCAGACACACAATGCACTCCCCAGACTTAATTGACCCCTATTACAGGGAGTCAAATTGAACTTATGGGAAGATCCAAGGTTTCATACATGAGGTCATAGGAATGAATCCAAACCGCTGCTGTCATCCATTCAGTGTGTGTGTGTGTGTGTGTGTGTGTGTGTGTGTGTGTGTGTGTGTGTGTGTGTGTATGTATATATATATATATATATATATATATATATATATAATTATAATATAGCATAGTCAAAGCTTCAGTGTTGCCATATAGAGAGGGAGAGGAAGGATACTCTCATGGTGCAGTATTTCTTATCATTTATTTAAAAAGAAGGTTGTGTTGCACTTACATCAAAGAAGACAGGGATCAGCATGTATTATGTAGGAATCACCAGTTAGCGCTCCACCTGCGTTCCAGCTGACTGGAAATGACGTATCTCAAACACTACCTTTAGTCTACAGCACCTGGTATTCCCAGATGGTATCCTATCCATAGAATGCATTGAGGTAAAAACCTTGAGGGTTTACAACACCTTTAAAGTACCAATGCAAATAATAAATAATACAATTAAATTATAGTGCCACGAAGTGAAAACGACTCTACATCAATGCTGCATAATTATTCAAACCATATAATACAAACACTGTAAAGTAGTGATGATATTGATTATAAATGTGCAAAATGTCAAAACTGTGAACAACTAATAACCATTACATTTTACACATAAGTAAAAAAATCTTCATTGATAAAATTGATAAACATCAAATTTAGTCCTTAAAAGGATAGATAGATAGATAGATAGATAGATAGATAGATAGATAGATAGATAGATAGATAGATAGATAGATAGATAGATAGATAGATAGATAGATATGCTCCAAAGCAATGTCTCAGTGACTTGTGATGGTGCTTCAAAAGTTACAGCTTTCAGTGACTTCACAAACAGACTCCCCTCTGTGTGATTGTGCTCACCTCAGGGGTTGACCGCACAGCTAAGTTTGGTCAGACAAGCAGTAGAACCATCACTGGGCTCAAGGTTAATGGACTCTGCAACTTCCTCAGATGCTTCAATAGTGATGTTCTTGATTCATATATATAAAGAAATAGGCTGGATAGTGTGATATTGCTTTAACTCAAATTTTATTATATAAAATAAAACCAGTGTACTCACATGGTAGAGGTGCTACCAGCACACCACTCTATATTAAGCATGAACAAAAACAAGATCCCCAATCCAATTGGCAATAAGATTCTGTGCTTCTAGCAGCTGTGTTGAGAGATCAGCGTCTCAGTTGGCTCCTCCACCATCCTAGCCCCTCCCCAATGCGTGTTGACACAGGGCTTGTCATGCATCTTCCTCAGGGGGATTCGGTTCTAATCTAATTACAGACTCACACAGCTACCATGAGTCAACAAAATAAAGTTACCTACACTAGTTGCACACTAGAGGGTGCTATATGTGTTTTAATGTTGATTATATAAATGGAGGATTTTAGAGGAGCTGTATGAGCGATGGACATTCTTACTTTTTTTAGTCCCACAACCCTGACCCTATGGTTGTGAGGGACTGAGGGCTTATCAGAATCTGGAAAACTCCTTTAAAATTAGAGGCCCCACATACATAATACACCTACTCATTCACAACAAATGTAAATAATTAATAAACTCGCACACTTTTTGACCTTTGTCCTTTATTAAAATATATATTGTCAATTAGGTCATTCCTCCATGCCAATCCAAACATCATAAACAATGCCTTCCAAAAGAAAAAAAAAAACGTCAAAACGATTCATTCCCAATGACTACCGCACACTAATGAGAGCTTTCTGAGCTGGAATGTAAACAAAGGAGTGGGGATAATGGCTAAGATCATTGACTAAACATGGCCATGGCCATACTTGGACAATGCTATGGCCCAAATGTGGCCAAGTGACCTTCTATATGCTTGTTTCTTAGTTCCCTTCAGGCTTTCTCTCTCATTAGCTGGTATATTAAAGCTGTACTCCTCTCCTCTGGTGGCAATATCGGCACTCATTTACAATGCACCAACAACAACAAAGTAAAATCTCATAGTGTAGTATTTAATGGTGACTAACCAATGTATACAGCACTCAAAAGGTTAAAAACATACACATGATAAAAATATCCATACAAATAAGCTGCTTGTAACACTTACATAAGGCGCCGCCAACAACCGGAGTGGCAGCGTAGCCTCAAGCACTTTAGCTTTGCCCAACGATGTCTTGTGTGACTGTGTGTCCTCAGGGGGCACTATTGTCTGTTTTTAAATTGCCATTAATATGTAGCCTACACCCAGAACTCTGACAATTCACTATTTAAAGGGCAAAGGAATATTTGCGCTATACCAGGAGGGAGCCTCCGTCCTGGAACCAGTTCTGTGTTTGTGCAGACTGGGGAGTATGGTATCTGTCCTGTGTGCCTACTCCCATCAATCTGAACAATCTTGAAGTTTGTTAACTTAACCACTTACGGACCACCCACCGTCATTATACATCAGCACTTTTAAGAGGAATATCCTTTTTTTAAACGCGCCCGTTCCCGCCGAGCTTGCGCGCAGAAGCGAACGCATACGCCCTGGAGCACCAGGACAGTTGAAATGCCTACAAAATGACCAAACATTGGAAAGCAAACATCCCAAGGTATTTTCTAAGAGTCATAACTCTCCAGATCCTTGCTTTTGTAAAGAGCGATCCTAGGAGTGAGGTTTCCCTTCAATGGTTCCTTTGCAACAGGCGGACATCTCCTTGTCATAAGACTACTACAAGCTGACCTGCCAGCAGGCTAATGCACAGGCATTTCTGATCTCTATCACTTGAGATCCAACGTATCTGGTAAGCAGTTTGTATTATCATTCATTACATTTCATCTCATCTCATACTGCTGTATTGAAGATTAGATTCCCTGGTTCTTAGAGAACTATATAAATACTTTCCTTTGTTCATTTTGTTCTTTTAGATGCTACATGGACTCTTCTTAGGTTTATATACTCTTTAAATCATGTGTTTGATGTGCTTTATTTTTTATGTTTGATCTATTCACATATTTGATGTTGAGTTTTTTTTTTATATATTTTTTGCTTGCGCATTTTTTATATATTCACATATTGTTATTTTTTTTGACTGGATTTGTGCACCTCTTCTTCTTTTTTCAATTCACTATTTAAAGCCATGCTCCAGTAAAAAAGGGGTTAAATGTGCTATGGTTACATATTGCAGTTCTCTCTACATATATAGATGATGTAAGTAAGTCTTTGAAACCATTTTAAAGGAAATAATGATCAGGTTTGTAAAATTTCGTTACTTATCCACTGAATGTATTGTAGGGTTGACATTCTCACTACTTGTAATTTTCCACTGTAATTCAAATGCAGTAGCAATAGTATTCACCTACTTCATCCGTTGGAGAAAAAGGGAATTACCTTATGTGCATATTCACTGGAAAGTAAACATTTAAATATTCTGATAATGGCTAAAAACACATAGACATGCTTAAAAGTCAATTTGTGGCAATTTGTAACAAATTGAAGCAAATCTAAAAAAGCAAAGGTTTTTAAAAATAAATCTCCCTTATAAACAAAGAATTGCAACTGAAACATAATATGTGAAATAATCTAGAAACTTTTTTTCTGTTGATACATTGTGTTTGAGGATTTAGTATCGTGATGTAGCTACATTTTGTGACTTTTAGCTGCATTTAATTAATCTAAACAGTAACATTACAATTTTTAGTATCTAAATTTAAAATGAAATGTTCACAACATCACAGAGCATTCCATAGACTGCATAATGGCAGGCAAATGATTTTAAAAGTTTGATAATTATACTTGAGAGAGAAGCATAAAAAATATCACTATACTGTGCTGAATGACCTTGAACCTGTGCCTTTTAAGTTTCTAATGGTTAAGCTGTAGCTATTTATGTCTTTCCTAGACTGTCCTAATCATTTGGCAATTAAAAACATAACTCAATATCATTTGTTGATAGCTGTCTGAATTATAGGTGCTAGAAGCTTTTCCGAAGTTCATTGTGGCTTTATGAGAAATTCCTAAAACTTCAATTTCTTTAGTGTTGTTCCAGAACTCAGATGGTGTTTGGCAAACACATCAGACAGGATATTTCCCTCAGAAAAATGTTATCATTAGAATGCAACAAAGTGCTCTGTTTATCTGATTTTCTTGCTCTTAATAAAATTCATTAGTTGAGGGTTACATTTACATGATAAGGATTAAACTTTAATCTTAATGGCTCAAAAGTTTTCAGGGAGTAAAGGAATAATCAATCATTTTAATGAAGTCAGGTATGCACAAGCTGAAATCTGACTAGTCACTAGGGTTACTGTACTTTGCACTTAGTTTCTTGCTCTCCATTTAAAATGGAATCAAAATGATTTTTTCAAAAAATGTTAGGTTTTTTTTTTAATATCAAAATCAACTATGTATGTGTCTTTGTCTTTTTTTTATTTTTTTTTTATAAATGTGTCTCCTTGCCTTTCAAATTATTTTTGTAAGAGTTTGGTGAGCCACACATCTGCAGCTTAATGCACCAACTAGGCACAATTTTGTGGCAGGATGAATTATGCCATTCTGGACAATCTTGCCAGCCACAGACTTTGAAACAAAAATGAAAGTGTAACAATGCGTAAGGGCCAATGAGGGGAAACATGGACATCAAAGTCCTAGGGAGGAGGGGGGGGGGGGGGTTGCAAGTTAAGTGTGCTAAAACATGCAAATGTGCTGCACATTGCTGTGGATGTCACACAGTCTTAAGTGTTTTAGTTAAACTTTTAATAAGTAGCCTTCTGAGAATGTGATAATTGTGCAGGTTTTGGTTTGTCATTACAAACTAGCACCTAATTCTTTTATCATTCTATTTTGCTTTTATGTATTTAGTGTGTGCAGCTGTATGCCTGCATGGTTTGTAGCCAAAACCTACACCAGCTCCTATAAAGTGAAAGGGCTTAGGCTCCAGTTTTGGCATACCATCACTATTCAAATTTCTTGCTATATTTTATGCTTTGCATTATCAATGATTTGTGTACGCTTGGATGGGACCTTATAACCAGCAAGCTGTTTGTGCTTTTTCTGCTATTCCCAAAACATCTTCACTAGCTCAACCAATATTATCAACTACATTGCTTCATATATTGCTTAACCACTTGAGCCCCGGACCATTATGCTGCCTAAGGACCAGAGGTCTTTTTCCAATTTGGCACTGCGTCGATTTAACTGCTAATTGCGCGGTCATGCAATGCTGTACCCAAACGAAATTTGCGTCCTTTTCTTCCCACAAATAGAGCTTTCTTTTGATGGTATTTGATCACCTCTGCGGTTTTTATTTTTTGCGCTATAAACGGAAAAAGACCGAAAATTTGGAAAAAAAATGATATTTTCTACTTTTTGTTATAAAAAAAAATCCAATAAACTAAATTTTAGTCATACATTTAGGCCAAAATGTATTCGGCCACATGTCTTTGGTAAAAAAAATGTCAATAAGCGTATATTTATTGGTTTGCGCAAAAGTTATAGCGTCTACAAACTAGGGTACATTTTCTGTAATTTACACAGCTTTTAGTTTATGACTGCCTATGTCATTTCTTGAGGTGCTAAAATGGCAGGGCAGTACAAAACCCCCCAAATGACCCCATTTTGGAAAGTAGACACCCCAAGGAAATTGCTGAGAGGCATGTTGAACCCATTGAATATTTATTTTTTTTGTCCCAAGTGATTGAAAAATGACAAAAAAAAAAAATATTTACAAAAAGTGGTCACTAAATGATATATTGCTCACACAGGCCATGGGCCTATGTGGAATTGCACCCCAAAATACATTCAGCTGCTTCTCCTGAGTATGGGGATACCACATGTGTGGGACTTTTTGGGAGCCTAGCCGCGTACGGGACCCCGAAAACCAATCACTGCCTTCAGGATTTCTAAGGGTGAAAATTTTTGATTTCACTCTTTACTGCCTATCACAGTTTCGGAGGCCATGGAATGCCCAGGTGGCACAAAACCCCCTCAAATGACCCCATTTTGGAAAGTAGACACCCCAAGCTATTTGCTGAGAGGCATGGTGAGTATTTTGCAGCTCTCATTTGTTTTTGAAAATGAAGAAAGACAAGAAAAAACATTTTTTTTTTCTTTTTTCAATTTTCAAAACTTTGTGACAAAAAGTGAGGTCTGCAAAATACTCACTATACCTCTCAGCAAATAGCTTGGGGTGTCTACTTTCCAAAATGGGGTCATTTGGGGGGGTTTTGTGCCACCTGGGCATTCCATGGCCTCCGAAACTGTGATAGGCAGTGAAGATTGAAATCAAAAATTCACGCCCTTAGAAAGCCTGAAGGTGGTGCTTGGTTTTCGGGGTCCCGTACGCGGCTAGGCTCCTAAAAAGTCTCACACATGTGGTATCCCCATACTCAGGAGAAGCAGCAGAATGTATTTTGGGGTGTAATTTCACATATTTCCATGGCATGTTTGAGCAATATATCATTTAGTGACAACTTTGTGCAAAAAAAAAAAAAAAAAATGTGTCTCTTTCCCGCAACTTGTGTCGCAATATAAAATATTCCATGGAATGGACATGCCTCTCAGCAAATAGCTTGGGTTGTCTACTTTCCAAAATGGGGTCATTTGGGGGGTTTTGAACTGTCCTGGCATTTTATGCACAACATTTAGAAGCTTATGTCACACATCACCCACTCTTCTAACCACTTGAAGACAAAGCCCTTTCTGACACTTATTGTTTACATGAAAAAGTTATTTTTTTTTTGCAAAAAAATTACTTTGAACCCCCAAACATTATATATTTTTTTAAAGCAAATGCCCTACAGATTAAAATGGTGGGTGTTTCATTTTTTTTTCACACAGTAATTGCGCAGCGATTTTTCAAAGCATTTTTTGTGGAAAAAACACACTTTTTAAAATTTTAATGCACTAAAACACAATATATTGCCCAAATGTTTGATGAAATAAAAAAGATGATCTTAGGCCGAGTACATGGATACCAAACATGACATGCTTTAAAATTGCGCACAAACGTGCAGTGGCAACAAAATAAATACATGTTTAAAAGCCTTCAAAAGCCTTTACAGGTTACCACTTTAGATTTACAGAGGAGGTCTACTGGAAAAATTACTGCCCTCGATCTGGCCTTCGCGGTGATACCTCACATGCATGGTGCAATTGCTGTTTACGTTTGACGACAGACCGCCGCTTGCGTTCGCCTTAGCGCGAGAGCAGGGGGCGACAGGGGTGCTTTTTTTTTTTTTTTTTCTTTATTATTTTTTTTCTTTTTTAATCTTACTTTTAAACTGTTCCTTTCATATTTTTTTTTTTAATCATTTTTATTGTTATCTCGGGGAATGTAAATATCCCCTATGATAGCAATAGGTAGTGACAGGTACTCTTTTTTGAAAAAAATTGTGGTTCTATTAGACCCTAGATCTCTCCTCTGCCCTCAAAGCATCTGACCACACCAAGATCGGTGTGATAAAATGCTTCCCCAATTTTCCAATGGCGCTATTTACATCCGGCGAAATCTAAGTCATGAAATGCTCATAGCTTCCGGTTTCTTAGGCCATAGAGATGTTTGGAGCCACTCTGGTCTCTGATCAGCTCTATGGTCAGCTGGCTGAATCACCGGCTGCATTCTCAGGTTCCCTGTTGAGACAGGAGAGCCAGAGAAAAACACGGAAGACGGTGGGGGGGGGGCATTCCCTCCCACAGCTTGTAAAAGCAGTCTAGAGGCTAATTAGCCGCTAGGATTGCTTTTACATGAAAGCCGACCGCTGGCTGAAAAGAATGATACCAAGATGATACCTAAACCTGCAGGCATCATTCTGGTATAACCACTCAAAGTCGTGAATGGCGTACCTGAAGACAAAAAAATGGTTAACAATGGTTAACAATAAAGCACAGTAAACAGTAAAGTATGAATAATTACATACCTGAAAAACAAACATGATAAAACATAATAACAATAACAATAACAATAAAACATTGCAGAATAGAATACAGTAAAAAAGAGCAGAACAATAGAGAGAGAGAATAGAGAGAGAGAGAACAATAAAACGACAACTATTTTTTTTTATTTCATATATTTTTTTTTTTTTTACACTTTTTTTGTAACTAACTTTTATTACTGTAACCGGTTCCAGGTTCGGGTCTCTCAAAATGCGATGGCATCTTGGGAGACCCTGTGAAAGTGTGCCTAGTATGTGCAATGCTGTACCCTACGCTAATACTCAACTAGTGAATGGTAGCGTTCAAAACATTCACCAATGCAAAGACCAGGATTGTCAGGACAGGAGGGACAATAATAGCGGGTGTCACGCCTATATCTGCGCTTGCTGCAGAAACGACATCTTTTTGGGGGGGTTCATTGGGTAGGGGTACTCGGGAGGACATAAAAATGCCTCTCATGCCGACTGCATTTGGTTGGGGATATGAATGGGGGAAGTACGGGCGCTGCAGAAGTGGTGGGTTCCCAATTAGGATTGGCGAATGCAGCAGGAAGGGCATTATGGGCACGACGGGCCTGTGTTTGTCTTTTTGGTGTCAGCGGGACACTACTTGTGCTTGCCACCTCACTAGCTTGAACTGCACTTATGGGACTCGCCACGTCACCAAGTGTTACTGCAGTGCTGGTTTGACTACGACCGGGGTGTACTAGGCCGCTGGTGCTTGCCAGTTCCCCAAAACGCTACCAAAAAAACTGTTAGCGATCGCAGGGATCAGGCCTGACTCTGCGAACGCTGCAGTTATGCGTTTAGAGTTTTGTAAGTGACAGTGATCAATCGATACTGCACTTGGGTGGGCTGGGCCGGGCGGAGGGGCAAAATGCAGGTGCTAGCAGGTATCTGGGCTGATCCCGCTAACACTGCGTTTTTGGGAACCCTAAACTGCTGGGGACGCTAGTATAGATCTGATCGGATCAGATATTGATGCGATCAGATACTATACCACTAAGGGAGGTGTACGGTGCGTGCGAGGGTGTTAGCGGTACTGGCGCTAACCTGACGCTGCCTGGGGCTGGTGCTTGCCAGTTCACCAAAATGCTACCAAAAAAACTGTTAGCGATCGCAGGGATCAGGCCTGACTCTGTGAACGCTGCAGTTATGCGTTTAGTGTTTTGTAAGTGACAGTGATCGATCGATACTGCACTTGGGTGGGCTGGGCTCGCCTGGGCGGAGGGGCAAAACGCAGGTGCTAGCAGGTATCTGGGCTGATCCCGCTAACACTGCGTGTTTGGGAACCCTAAACTGCTGGGGACGCTAGTATAGATCTGATCGGATCAGATATTGATCCGATCAGATACTATACCACTAAGGGAGGTGCATGCTGCGTGCGTGGGTGTTAGCGGTACTGGCGCTAATCTGACGCTGCCTGGGGCGACGCATATCACCGCCGGGCGATCGGGGGGCTAAACCTTTATTCGGTAATAAACGGCGGGTGCCCTGACACTATAAAAAATAAACGAACTAACCAGCGTCAACCGTAACGGTTATATGGCGATCAGTGGTGAAAGGGTTAACTAGGGGTCAATCAAGGGGTTAAAACATTTAACGCTATAAAACGCTGACGGCGAACCTAAATATTTACCTCACTAACTAGCGTCACCAGCGACACTAATACAGCGATCAGAAAAATGATCGCTTAGCGACACTGGTGACGGGGGGTGATCAAGGGGTTAAAACTTTATTAGGGGGGGTTAGGGGGGTACCCTAGACCTACAGGGGGGTAACAGTCCTGTGCTAACACAGTAAATGTCACAAACTGACATCTAGCAGTAATCAAAAAAAACTGCTGGTGTCAGTTTGTGACAGGGGGGGGGGTGATTGGGGGGGAATCGGGGTGTTTTGTATGCCTGGCATGTTCTACTGTGTGTGTGTAGTGTTGTGCACTCACATACCTGTCTTCTCTCCTCGGGCCGGAACGGAAACTACCGACCCGAGGGGAGATGACATCACTTCCTTTGCTGCTGTTTAGCATACAGCAGCAAAGGAGTGTTCCCATTGGCCGGCGGCGATCGCGAGGGGGGGGGCCACGAACGGATGGCCTCCCCCTCGTCTCTGATCGCCGGGGGACAGAACGGGACCGCCTCGGGCGGCGGGGGGGTCCAATCGGACCCCCCACCCGCGGGAGGCAAATCACGTACATGTACGTGATTTTGCCTGCCCGTGCCGCCTTGCCGACGTACATCGGCGTGAGGCGGTCCTTAAGTGGTTAAAGTGTTTCTAAACCCACAACAGTAAAATCAATTTGTATATGCAGAAAAGCATGCTTGTTATACTCACTGTGGAACCTATGGGGTTAATCCTCTGCATTATGATTGCAAGGTACTCAAGCGCTGACGTGGAAAAAACTAATTGTGAGTGATTACTAGTTAACAAGAGATGACCAAATAATATAGCTGCAACTAAATAAGTGATTGGATCAATAAAGAGTAAAGTGGTTAATTGCGCTATTATCCTCTTATTACTATATTCCTGTGAATAATTAAATCAGTGTTTAAACTGCAACAATCCTCCTATAAAAAATATAGGTGCCTCAAAGTGATCAAAAATTCCCTAAAAAATATTAATAAATTACCCCACCAACATGAGCGTGAATAAACTCCTAAATAAATCAATAAATTATTGATGTAAAGTGCTCAAAGTAATCACAGTTATATTTCTTGCTTACATGTATTCAGTGCCAAATGTGACAAAGACTAATTCAATATATCAATAAATAATAAAATAGGTTTAAAGACTCATCAACCTATAGTGCTCAAAACCATCTAGTATTTTTTGTATAAATAACATCAATCAGTGCCAGTTCCAATGTGATAAAATTATAAATAAATAAATAGATAGTATCAACAGAAAAGTTTTACTTTCACTTCTTCTCTTGTTTGATTACACTCCGCTAATCCGCTCATATCCAGGACATGAAAAGATAAAAATGTATGCATCCATTGTGCAGAGTAGGGATGAGCTTCGAGTTCGAGTCGAACTCATGTTCGACTCGAACATTGGCTGTTCGCAAGTTTGCCGAACAGCGAACAATATGGGGTTGTCAGGGACCCGTCAGCACCGGACCAGCGCATGTGCGTACGCCAATGCGCCGATGCACTCCTGCTCGGGCAATTCAGCAATCTCCAGCTGTCAGTGTGCGTCGACGCGGCGCTCTTGGCGTTTTGGCACCAAGAGGTGCATAAAGGTTCTCCTGTTGCAGGAATGCGCTGCTGTTTCATCTCAGCTCTGTGGATCTGCTTAACCTGTTCCTGATTGATTGTTTACCTGTTGACCCGGCTTGTCTGACCATTCCTCCTTCTCCAATCCGACCCGGCCTGCCTGATTCTGCTTCTGCATCTGCCAATACCGTTGCCAACCTCTGCCTGCCTACCGACTCTGCCTTTGCCTCCTGTATTAAGCGCCTTGCTACCTGCTGACCCGGACTGTTTGACCCTGCCTGTGCCTGCCGTTTGTCTGCTGTGCTGTTGCACCCTCAGCTCCAGCTCCAGTGACTTCTGCATCTGCATCTTCAGTGCTGCAGCCTGCTGCTTCCAGTCATCACCTTACCTACAGCCCAGCCATCCCTGGAGGGATCTCTACTCTGCTCCAGCATCAGAGCCTTCATCTCAAGCAGGCACTCCTACCCCACTGTGCTCTCGAGACCACTGTCCCCATTCCAGTGGCTCTTGAACCAGCGTTGTATGAGAGGTCTTCTCCTACAAGTCAGGCTCACTATCAGGTACCTAACAGGGGTGTTCGCGGCAAATTCGAATGCCGCGGAACACCCTTTAAAAGTCTATGGGAGAAATCAAAAATGCTAATTTTAAAGGCTTATATGCAAGTTATTGTCATAAAAAGTGTTTGGGGACCTGGGTCCTGCCCCAGGGGCATGGATCAATGCAAAAAAAAGTTTTAAACGGCCGTTTTTTCAGGAGCAGTGATTTTAATAATGCTTAAAGTCAAACAATAAAAGTGTAATATCCCTTTAAATTTCGTACCTGGGGGGTGTCTATAGTATGCCTGTAAAGGGGCACATGTTTCCTGTGTTTAGAACAGTCTGACAGCAAAATGACATTTCGAAGGAAAAAACCCATTTAAAACTACTCGCGGCTATTGCATTGCCGACAGTACACATAGTAGTTCATTGATAAAAACGGCATGGGAATTCCCCACAGGGGAGCCCCGAACCAAAATTAAAAAAAAAAAAAGATGTAGGAGTCCCCCTAAATTCCATACCAGGCCCTTCAGGTCTGGTATGGATATTAAGGGGAACCCTGGCCAAAATTTAAAAAAAAATTACGTGGGGTTCCCCCTAAATTCCATACCAGACCCTTCAGGACTGGCAGGCCGCAGGAAAAGAGGGGGGACGAAAGTGCAGCCCCCACCTCCTGAACCGTACCAGGTCACATGCCCTCAACATTGGGAGGGTGCTTTGGGGTAGCCCCCCAAAACACCTTGTCCCCATGTTGAAGAGGACAAGGGCCTCATCCCCACAACCCTGGCCGGTGGTTGTGGGGGTCTGCGGGCGGGGGGCTTATCGGAATCTGGAAGCCCCCTTTAACAAGGGGACCCCCAGATCCCGCCCCCCCTGTGTGAAATGGTAAGGGGGTACTTACCCCTACCATTTCACTAAAAAACTGTCAAAAATGTTAAAAATTACAAGACCATTTTTGTCAATTCCTTTATTTAAATGCTTCTTCTTTCTTCCTTCATCTTCTTCTTCTTCTGGTTCTTCTGGTTCTTCCTCCGACGTTCTTGTCCAGCATCTCCTCCGCGGCGTCTTCTATCTTCTTCTCCTCGGGCCGCTCCGCACCCATGGCATGGGGGGAGGCTCCCGCTCTTCTCTTCATCTTCTTCTTCTTCATCTTCTTCTCTTCTTCTTTTCTTCTCTTCTTCATTTTCTTCTCCGGGCCGCTCCGCATCCATGCTGGCATGGAGCGAGGCTCCCGCTGTGTGACGGCATCTCCTCGACTGACTGTTCTTAAATATTGGGGGTGGGGCCACCCGGTGACCCCGCCCCCTCTGACGCACGGGACATGACGGGACTTACCTGTGGCATTCCCCCTGACGTCACAGGGAAGACACCCCAAGCAAAAAAAATGTACATTTTATTCTTTTTTTAAAAACAAAAAAAAGTAAATTTATCCTTTTAAGCAACACAATGATGTTAGTAAGCTACAGTAGCTAAACATTTTTACAATACTTTTGAATGTCCATTTTCACAAACATTTAAAAATTGATCTTTTCAGACAAGTAAGGCTTTCAATGACAATGTAAGAAAAAATTATCTGTAAAACAGAAAAATAAAATCTGTAAATTAAATCTTTATATTGTATATTTACCTAGTGGGACACACAAGCTTGGTAAAACTGCAAACATTTTGATGCATCTTTACATTCTCTCCTCTCCTGAATCAACACATTTGCAACTTTATGTGATAAAAGAAAAGCACAATTCATTTGTTCATCCCTGCTGATGGAAAATTAAATAAAAGAAAAAGCACACAAGACCTATCCTTTTTTAAAAAAGGAGAAAAATATAACATTTCTGAAACCAAACCGTAACATAATGTTCCAAAAACATGAGAGGTGTGTGTGTGTGTTTTGTATTTAAAAAAAAAAAAAAATGTTTTGCCAAAAAACGCAACTTGTGTTAAATTTAAAGATATATCTTTATATCTTGAAGCCAATCGCTATGTCTAGACATGCTGATAAATAAATCTGAAAGTACTTTGCCAAAGCCATAGATTCTGATTAACAAATGCATGAACCATGCTTGTAAATCTTAATAAAAATTCATAGGTAAATTTATTTTTTTATTTTTAGAACATTCAACTTCCTCTGAGGGGGTGGAGAAAAGGAAGCGCCACCTGAGTGCAGTATTAATGTAAGAATTTAATGACATAAAAAATAAACACTTACAGGAAAGACAAATTAAAAAGGCTCATCTTTGAGTAGGCAGTGTATATCTTCCTCGATTTCCAGTCCGGAAGTTGTATCAGCGTTGTAGGGCTGCAGATGGAGGCTTGTAGCTTGTATCTCTTCCTGTGGCCATCAGGGAGAAGCTGGGACCGGCGTGGAACGCACAGAGGAGGTGCGTGACATCACAGGTCATTCAAAGACTTCCGGGTACACTCCAGGGGGAGGGATAACATCCACGGAGGGTTCTGAAGGCTGAGTGTGCTTGGCTACGCGCTCGGAGCTGCTGCTCCTTCAATAGGCCTAAAGGGGAATGTGTCAGTGATGTGCTATTTATATGCCGGTGCTGTGGGACAACAAGGCTCAGCGTCGGCTAACAGCACATCACTGATGAGGGCTGTGAGAGGCAGTTTACTAAGAACACTTAATGGCAGATATTAATATAATCGCACTGAAATACTTAAAGGCACATAAGGGCTGAGCGTGAATAAAAAGTATATATGTTAACCACTTGCCGACCGCCTCACGCCTATATACGTGAGCAGAATGGCACGGGCAGGCAAAATCACGTACCTGGTACGTGATTGCCTTCCCGCCAGCGGGGGGTCCGATCGGACCCCCCCGGTGCCAGCGGCGGTCGGCATTTGTCTGGCAGCGATCAAAGATGAGGGGGAGGCCATCCGATTTTGGCCCCTCCCTCGCGATCGCTCCCAGCCAATGAGAAACATCCCCTGCCTCTGTATAGTACACAGAGGCAGAGGATGTGATGTCATCTCTCCTCGGCTCGGGAGTTTCCGTTCCAGCGCCGAGGAGAGAAGACATGTGAGTGAGTGCACAACACTACACAACACAGTAGAACATGCCAGGCACACTAAACACCCCGATCCCCCCCCCGATCGCCCCCCGATCCCCCCCCAATCACCCCCCCTGTCACAAACTGACACCAAGCAGGTTTTTTTTTTTTCCTGATTACTGCATAGTGTCAGTTTGTGACAGTTACAGTGTTAGGGCAGTGAGTGTTAGTCCCCTGTAGGTCTAGGGTACCCCTCTAACCCCCCCTAATAAAGTTTTAACCCCTTGATCACCCCCCGTCACCAGTGTCGCTAAGCGATCATTTTTCTGATCGCAGTATTAGTGTCGCTGGTGACGCTAGTTAGTGAGGTAAATATTTACGTTCGCCGTCAGCGTTTTATAGCGTCAGGGACACCCACATACTACCTAATAAATGTTTTAACCCCTTGATTGCCCCCTAGTTAACCCTTTCACCACTGATCACCGTATAAGTGTTACGGGTGACGCTGGTTAGTTCGTTTATTTTTTATAGTGTCAGGGCACCCGCCGTTTATTACCGAATAAAGGTTTAGCCCCCTGATCGCCCGGCGGTGATATGCGTCGCCCCAGGCAGCGTCAGATTATCGCCAGTACCGCTAACACCCACGCACGCAGCATACGCCTCCCTTAGTGGTATAGTATCTGAACGCATCAATATCTGATCCGATCAGATCTATACTAGCATCCCCAGCAGTTTAGGGTTCCCAAAAACGCGGTGTTAGCGGGATCAGCCCAGATACCTGCTAGCACCTGCGTTTTGCCCCTCCGCCCGGCCCAGCCCAGCCCACCCAAGTGCAGTATCGATCGATCACTGTCACTTACAAAACACTAAACGCATAACTGCAGCGTTCGCAGAGTCAGGCCAGATCCCTGCGATCGCTAACAGTTTTTTTGGTAGCATTTTGGTGAACTGGCAAGCACCAGCTCCAGGCAGCGTCAGGTTAGCGCCAGTACCGCTAACACCCACGCACGCACGCACCGTACACCTCCCTTAGTGGTATAGTATCTGATCGGATCAATATCTGATCCGATCAGATCTATACTGGCGTCCCCAGCAGTTTAGGGTTCCCAAAAACGCAGTGATAGCGGGATCAGCCCAGATACCTGCTAGCACCTGCGTTTTGCCCCTCCGCCCGGCCCAGCCCACCCAAGTGCAGTATCGATCGATCACTGTCACTTACAAAACACTAAACGCATAACTGCAGCGTTCGCAGAGTCAGGCCAGATCCCTGCGATCGCTAACAGTTTTTTTGGTAGCATTTTGGTGAACTGGCAAGCACCAGCTCCAGGCAGCGTCAGGTTAGCGCCAGTACCGCTAACACCCACGCACGCACGCACCGTACACCTCCCTTAGTGGTATAGTATCTGATCGGATCAATATCTGATCCGATCAGATCTATACTGGCGTCCCCCAGCAGTTTAGGGTTCCCAAAAACGCAGTGTTAGCGGGATCAGCCCAGATACCTGCTAGCACCTGCGTTTTGCCCCTCCGCCCGACCCAGCCCAGCCCACCCAAGTGCAGTATCGATCGATCACTGTCACTTACAAAACATAAAACGCATAACTGCAGCATTCGCAGAGTCAGGCCTGATCCCTGCGATCGCTAACAGTTTTTTTGGTAGCATTTTGGTGAACTGGCAAGCGCCAGCGGCCTAGTACACCCCGGTCGTAATCAAACCAGCACTGCAGTAACACTTGGTGACGTGGCGAGTCCCATAAGTGCAGTTCAAGCTGGTGAGGTGGCAAGCACAAGTAGTGTCCCGCTGCCACCAAAAAGACAAACACAGGCCCATCGTGCCCATAATGCCCTTCCTGCTGCATTCGCCAATCCTAATTGGGAACCCACCGCTTCTGCAGCGCCCGTACTTCCCCCATTCACATCCCCAACCAAATGCAGTCGGCTGCATTAGAGGCATTTTTATGTCCTCCCGAGTACCCCTACCCAACAAACCCTCCCAAAAAAGATGTCGTGTCTGCAGCAAGCGCGGATATAGGCGTGACACCCGCTATTATTGTCCCTCCAGTCCTGACAATCCTGGTCTTTGCATTGGTGAATGTTTTGAACGCTACCATTCACTAGTTGAGTATTAGCGTAGGGTACAGCATTGCACAGACTAGGCACACTTTCACAGGGTCTCCCAAGATGCCATCGCATTTTGAGAGACCCAAACTTGGAACCGGTTACCATTATAAAAGTTACAAGTTTGCAAAAAAAACACAAACAAAAAAATAAATAAATAGTTGTCGTTTTATTGTTCTCTCTCTCTCTATTCTCTCTCTATTGTTCTGCTCTTTTTTACTGTGTTCTATTCTGCAATGTTTTATTGTTATTATGTTTTATCATGTTTGCTTTTCAGGTATGCAATTTTTTATACTTTACTGTTTACTGTGCTTTATTGTTAACCATTTTTTGTCTTCGGGTACGCCATTCACGACTTTGAGTGGTTATACCAGAATGATGCCTGCAGGTTTAGGTATCATCTTGGTATCATTCTTTTCAGCCAGCGGTTGGCTTTCATGTAAAAGCAATCCTAGCGGCTAATTAGCCTCTAGACTGCTTTTACAAGCAGTGGGAGGGAATGCCCCCCCCACCGTCTTCCGTGTTTTTCTCTGGCTCTCCTGTCTCAACAGGGAACCTGAGAAAGCAGCCGGTGATTCAGCCAGCTGACCATAGAGCTGATCAGAGACCAGAGTGGCTCCAAACATCTCTATGGCCTAAGAAACCAGAAGCTACGAGCATTTTATGACTTGGATTTCGCCGGATGTAAACAGCGCCATTGGGAAATTGGGGAAGCATTTTATCATATAACAAATATAAAAAAACAACTCAGCGCTGACACAAGAACAATATAAAATAAATGCAAGCAAGCACAAAGGCAAATTCAACAAAAACCTCAAAGATCATATAAATAATAAAAGTGCTGCGCAGATAAATTGTCCATTCATTAATAAAACAATAATAATAAAGGTGGGAGATGAGATGAGATCACCAGTGGATATTTAAACGCCTAGGATAGGTTTGGTCCCGCCCCACGCTGAGGAAGTCCTGCCCACAGGACGCTGAGGAAGTCCCGCCCACAGGACGTAACGCGTACGAGGGCCAGGAGCGCATGACGTCACCCGCGGCTGTCAGCCAGTTTACGATCACACGCCTTCTAGCCGGCACTCGGATCTGAGTGCTCTGTTATGTGAGTGCACAAGTTTTTCCATTTTAGTAATAAAGTTTTGGAAACGGAGAGCACTATATTGTTTATGTTTTATTTCTATCTGCCATCTGATGAGAGTGGGAGCACCATATGAGAAGTTATTATCGCCCGTTTTTCAGCTTACCTTCTGTTTGGTATACATGCTGTGTGACCTGCTTCAGGTCGAAGATTGCAGGTGAGGGGCCATCCATATATGGTGAAGGGATCTTTAGTCACCTCTGATCCTATCCTAGGCGTTTAAATATCCACTGGTGATCTCATCTCATCTCCCACCTTTATTATTATTGTTTTATTAATGAATGGACAATTTATCTGCGCAGCACTTTTATTATTTATATGAAGCATTTTATCACACCGATCTTGGTGTGGTCAGATGCTTTGAGGGCAGAGGAGAGATCTAGGGTCTAATAGACCCCAATTTTTTCAAAAAAGAGTACCTGTCACTACCTATTGCTATCATAGGGGATATTTACATTCCCTGAGATAACAATAAAAATGATTTAAAAAAAATGAAAGGAACAGTTTAAAAATAAGATAAAAAAGCAAAAAAATAATAAAGAAAAAAAAAAAAAAAAAAAAGCACCCCTGTCCCCCCTGCTCTCGCGCTAAGGCGAACGCAAGCGTCGGTCTGGCGTCAAATGTAAACAGCAATTGCACCATGCATGTGAGGTATCACCGCGAAGGTCAGATCGAGGGCAGTATTTTTAGCAGTAGACCTCCTCTGTAAATCTAAAGTGGTAACCTGTAAAGGCTTTTAAAGGCTTTTAAAAATGTATTAATTTTGTTGCCACTGCACGTTTGTGCGCAATTTTAAAGCATGTCATGTTTGGTATCCATGTACTCGGCTTAAGATCATCTTTTTTTTTTCATCAAACATTTGGGCAATATAGTGTGTTTTAGTGCATTAAAATTTAAAAAAGTGTGTTTTTTCCACAAAAAATGCGTTTTGAAAAATCGCTGCGCAAATACCGTGTGAAAAAAAAAAATGAAACACCCACCATTTTAATCTGTAGGGCATTTGCTTTAAAAAAATATATAAGGTTTGGTGGTTCAAAGTAATTTTCTTGCAAAAAAAAAAAACTTTTTCATGTAAACAATAAGTGTCAGAAAGGGCTTTGTCTTCAAGTGGTTAGAAGAGTGGGTGATGTGTGACATAAGCTTCTAAATGTTGTGCATAAAATGCCAGGATAGTTCAAAACCACCCCCAAATGACCTCATTTTGGAAAGTAGACACCCCAAGCTATTTGCTGAGAGTCATGTCGAGTCCATGGAATATTTTATATTGTGACACAAGTTGCGGGAAAGAGACAAATTTTTTTTTTGTCTCTAAATGATATATTGCTCAAACATGCCATGGGGATATGTGAAATTACACCCCAAAATACATTCTGCTGCTTCTCCTGATTACGGGGATACCACATGTGTGGGACTTTTTGAGAGCCTAGCCGCGCACGGGACCCCGAAAACCAAGCACCGCCTTCAGGCTTTCTAAGGGCGTAAATTTTTGATTTCACTCTTCACTGCCTATCACAGTTTCGGAGGCCATGGAATGCCTAGGTGGCACAAACCCCCCCCCAAATGACCCCATTTTGGAAAGTAGACACCCCAAGCTATTTTCTGAGAGGTATGGTGAATATTTTGCAGACCTCACTTTTTGTCACAAAGTTTTGAAAATTGAAAAAAGAAAAAAAAAAAAATTCTGGTCTTTCTTCATTTTCAAAAACAAATGAGAGCTGCAAAATACTCACCATGCCTCTCAGCAAATAGCTTGGGGTGTCTACTTTCCAAAATGGGGTCATTTGGGGGGTTTTGTGCCATCTTGGCATTTTATGGCCTTCAAAACTGTGATAGGTAGTGAGGAGTGAAATCAAAAATTTATGCCCTTAGAAATCCTGAAGGCGGTGCTTGGTTTTCGGGGCCCCGTACGCGGCTAGGCTCCCAAAAAGTCCCACACATGTGGTATCCCTGTACTCAGGAGAAGCAGCTGAATGTATTTTGGGTTGCAATTCCACATATGCCCATGGCCTGTGTTAGTAATATATCATTTAGTGACAACTTTTTGTAAAATTCTTTTTCTTTTTTTTGTCATTATTCAATCACTTGGGACAAAAAAAAAATATTCAATGGGTTCAACATGCCTCTCAGCAATTTCCTTGGGGTGTCTACTTTCCAAAATGGGGTCATTTGGGGGGGTTTTGTACTGCCCTGCCATTTTAGCACCTCAAGAAATGACATAGGCAGTCATAAATTAAAAGCTGTGTAAATTCCAGAAAATGTACCCTAGTTTGTAGACGCTATAACTTTTGCGCAAACCAATAAATATATGCTTATTGACATTTTTTTTACCAAAGACATGTGGCCGAATACATTTTGGCCTAAATGTATGACTAAAATTGAGTTTATTGGATTTTTTTTATAACAAAAAGTAGAAAATATCATTTTTTTTCCAAATTTTCGGTCTTTTTCCGTTTATAGCGCAAAAAATAAAAATGGCAGAGGTGACCAAATACCATCATTTCGTTTGGGTACAGCATTGCATGACCGCGCAATTAGCAGTTAAAGCGACGCAGTGCCGAATTGTAAAAAGTGCTCAGCAAGGGGGTAAAACCTTCCGGGGCTGAAGTGGTTAAAACTAAAAAATACAGTATTTACAGTACTGTATAAATATTTATAAGAACACATATATATTTAAAATTAATATGAGGATTGAAAAAAAATAATAAATAAAAATATATGTAAATAAATAAAATTAAAATTTAAATTAATAATTATTAAAATAAAATAAAAATAAAATTAACGATGAATATAAAAAAAGGGGAAAGGTGCTTACAAAACGTTATTTATATATATGTGTATATCTATATACACTATCAAAAGATGGTGTTGAAAGAAGGTTGAGCGGTATATGATAGGGGGGGGGGGAAGGTGTATATACACATGTACACACATACACGCACACGCATATATATACACATATATGTATGAGGAGGGGCGAATGAGAGGGGGGGTGGGGGGCCTGGGTTTAATTATGGGGGGGTAAATACTGTATTTTTTACAGTTTTAACATATATACTTTTTATTCACGCTCAGCCCTTATGTGCCTTTTAAGTATTTCAGTGCGATTATATTAATATCTGCCATTAAGTGTTCTTAGTAAACTGCCTCTCACAGCCCTCATCAGTGATGTGCTGTTAGCCGACGCTGAGCCTTGTTGTCCCACAGCGCCGGCATATAAATAGCACATCACTGACACACTCCCCTTCAGGCCTATTGAAGGAGCAGCAGCTCCGAGCGCGTAGCCAAGCACACTCAGCCTTCAGAACCCTCCGTGGATGTTAGCCCTCCCCCTGGAGTGTACCCGGAAGTCTTTGAATGACCTGTGATGTCAGGCACCTCCTCTGTGCGTTCTACGCTGGTCCCAGCTTCTCCCTGACGGCCGCAGGAAGAGATACAAGCTACAAGCCTCCATCTGCAGCCCTACAACGCTGATACAACTTCCGGACTGGAAATCGAGGAAGATATACACTGCCTACTCACAGATGAGCCTTTTTAATTTGTCTTTCCTGTAAGTGTTTATTTTTTATGTCATTAAATTCTTACATTAATACTGCACTCAGGTGGCGCTTCCTTTTCTCCACCCCCTCTTACAATACCACAGAGCCAGCTCTCTGAGGACAGCAGTCGCCTTTAGGGTCAACCATCCCACTAGCCAGCCCTTCACATCTTGAATGATCAGAGACTGTATTAACCCCTGGACTGCCACTACTATGGCCATGGACTGTATGCCTGGCTAATTTTTATATACCCCCAGGATTGTATGCATCTTCTGTATAAGCGCTTACAGTTATTATCACCTCTATCTGCCTGTCATTGTTTGCTTTAACTGAGCTGCTATACTGTGCTACATTTGCTATCGATTTATTAATATTGTTTGATTATTGTACTAATATTGCTTCTATGGATCCACTCACAGCCATTGAAGACAACAAACATATTGTCTTGGAGGAACTTCTTGCCCTCTTTCCCACTCATTTTTTTAAAAAAGACTGCCCCATTGCAGGCTCCAAGATCCCCATTCCAAAATTATGCACCCTTTTTAAAAAACTTGAAGACCTTATCTCCACCGCCAACCAGCAGTGGTGGGATAAGTTTTTATTGCAATTATATATTTCACATAAAATCTCCCCCAGAGGACTTCGAGTCCTAAAACAGTGCGCCTTCCTCGATCCAGATTTACACACAGAATGGGCACATATATCCGAATTCTGTACAGCAAATTGGATGGGTATTATCACCCAACAGAGAGATAGAAAATACACAGCTCTCAAAGACAAAATTGTCAGCCTTTGTAGTACTATTTCTGACACTATTCCCCACTTACCGCACACTTGGTTTAGTATGCTTAAAAGGAACACAATCAGAAATGAAGACCAGATCATTACTAATAAACTTGGTAAATTCAGAAGAGATCTATTCGATTACAACACTAACCAAATATTTAGTTGGAAAAAGAAAAAGTACCCCAGCCATAACCTAGGTTCTGGTCCTCGTCCACTCATGTCTAGGGATGAGCCGAACACCCCCCTGTTCGGTTCGCACCAGAACATGCGAACAGGAAAAAAATTCGTTCGAACACGCGAACACCGTTAAAGTCTATGGGACACGAACATGAATAATCAAAAGTGCTAATTTTAAAGGCTAATATGCAAGTTATTGTCAATAAAAGTGTTTGGGGACCTGGGTCCTGCCCCAGGGGACATGAATCAATGCAAAAAAAAGTTTTAAAAACGGCCGTTTTTTCAGGAGCAGTGATTTTAATAATGCTTAAAGTCAAACAAAAAAAGTGTAATATCCCTTTAAATTTCATACCTGGGGGGTGTCTATAGTATGCCTGTAAAGGGGCGCATGTTTCCCATGTTCAGAACAGTCTGACAGCAAAATGACATTTTGAAGGAAAAAACACATTTAAAACTACCCGCGGCTATTGCATTGCCGACAATACACATAGAAGTTCATTGATAAAAACGACATGGGAATTCCCCACAGGGTAACCCCGAACCAAAATTAAAAAAAAAAAATGATGTGGGAGTCCCCCTAAATTCCATACAAGGCCCTTCAGGTCTGGTATGGATATTAAGGGGAACCCCAGCCAAAATTTAAAAAAAAAATTGACGTGGGGTTCCCCCTAAATTCCATACCAGACCCTTCAGGTCTGGTATGGATTTTAAGGGGAACCCCGCGCCAAAAAAAAAAAAAACGGCGTGGGGTCCCCCTAAAAATCCATACCAGACCCTTATCCGAGCACGCAACCTGGCAGGCCGCAGGAAAAGAGGGGGGGACGAGAGTGCGGCCCCCCCCCCCTCCTGAACCATACCAGGCCACATGCCCTCAACATTGGGAGGGTGCTTTGGGGTAGCCCCCCAAAACACCTTGTCCCCATGTTGATGAGGACAAGGGCCTCATCCTCACAACCGTGGCCGGTGGTTGTGGGGGTCTGCGGGCGGGGGGCTTATCAGAATCTGGAAGCCCCCTTTAACAAGGGGACCCCCAGATCCCGGCCCCCCCCTATGTGAAATGGTAAGGGGGTACTTACCCCTACCATTTCACTAAAAAACTGTCAAAAATGTTAAAAATGACAAGAGACAGTTTTTGACAATTCCTTTATTTAAATGCTTCTTCTTTCTTCCTTCATCTTCTTCTTCTTCTGGTTCTTCTGGCTCTTCTGGTTTCTTCTCCGGCGTTCTCGTCCAGCATCTTCTCCGCGGCATCTTCTATCTTCTTCTCCTCGGGCCGCTCCGCACCCATGGCATGAGGGGAGGCTCCCGCTCTTCTCTTCATCTTCTTCTCTTCTTCATCTTCTTCTTCATCTTCTTCTTCTTCTTCTCTTCTTCATGTCTTCTCCGGGCCGCTCCGCAGCCATGCTGTGGCATGGAGGGAGGCTCCCGCTGTGTGACGGCGTCTCTTCGTCTGACGGTTCTTAAATAACGGGGGGCGGGGCCATCCGGTGACCCCGCCCCCCTCTGACGCACGGTGACTTGACGGGACTTCCCTGTGACGTCACGGGGAATGCCACAGGGAAGTCCCGTCATGTCACCGTGCGTCAGAGGGGGGCGGGGTCACCGGGTGGCCCCGCCCCCCGTTATTTAAGAACCGTCAGACGAAGAGACGCCGTCACACAGCGGGAGCCTCCCTCCATGCCACAGCATGGCTGCGGAGCGGCCCGGAGAAGACATGAAGAAGAGAAGAAGAAGAAGAAGAAGAAGAAGAAGATGAAGAAGAAGATGAAGAAGAAGATGAAGAAGATTAAGAGAAGAGCGGGAGCCTCCCCCCCATGCCATGGGTGCGGAGCGGCCCGAGGAGAAGAAGATAGAAGACGCCGCGGAGAAGATGCTGGACGAGAACGCCAGAGGAAGAACCAGAAGAGCCAGAAGAACCAGAAGAAGAAGAAGATGAAGGAAGAAAGAAGAAGCATTTAAATAAAGGAATTGTCAAAAACTGTCTCTTGTCATTTTTAACATTTTTGACAGTTTTTTAGTGAAATGGTAGGGGTAAGTACCCCCTTACCATTTCACACAGGGGGGGGGCCGGGATCTGGGGGTCCCCTTGTTAAAGGGGGCTTCCAGATTCCGATAAGCCCCCCGCCCGCAGACCCCCACAACCACCGGCCACGGTTGTGAGGATGAGGCCCTTGTCCTCATCAACATGGGGACAAGGTGTTTTGGGGGGCTACCCCAAAGCACCCTCCCAATGTTGAGGGCATGTGGCCTGGTACGGTTCAGGAGGGGGGGGCCGCACTCTCGTCCCCCCCTCTTTTCCTGCGGCCTGCCAGGTTGCGTGCTCGGATAAGGGTCTGGTATGGATTTTTAGGGGGACCCCACGCCGTTTTTTTTTTTTTGGCGCGGGGTTCCCCTTAAAATCCATACCAGACCTGAAGGGTCTGGTATGGAATTTAGGGGGAACCCCACGTCAATTTTTTTTTTTAATTTTGGCTGGGGTTCCCCTTAATATCCATACCAGACCTGAAGGGCCTTGTATGGAATTTAGGGGGACCCCCACATCATTTTTTTTTTTTTATTTTGGTTCGGGGTTCCCCTGTGGGGAATTCCCATGCCGTTTTTATCAATGAACTTCTATGTGTATTGTCGGCAATGCAATAGCCGCGGGTGGTTTTAAATGAGTTTTTTCCTTCCAAATGTCATTTTGCTGTCAGACTGTTCTAAACACAGGAAACATGCGCCCCTTTACAGGCATACTATAGACACCCCCCAGGTACGAAATTTAAAGGGATATTACACTTTTATTGTTTGACTTTAAGCATTAATAAAATCACTGCTCCTGAAAAAACGTCCGTTTTTAAAACTTTTGTTTGCATTGATCCATGTCCCCTGGGGCAGGACCCGGGTCCCCAAACACTTTTTATGACAATACCTTGCATATAAGCCTTTAAAATTAGCACTTTTGATTTCTCCCATAGACTTTTAAAGGGTGTTCCGCGGCATTCGAATTTGCCGCGAACACCCCAAATTGTTCGCTGTTCGACGAACTTGCGAACAGCCAATGTTCGAGTAGAACATGAGTTCGACTCGAACTCGAAGCTCATCCCTACTCATGTCCATCCAGACCCACAGGAGCCTTTCTACATCCCAAATGGCACCCAAACATATACCGCCACCTCCATCCCAGTACACGTCCAGATCCAGGCCAGCGTCCCACCACACTCCACACTTCCCAACTGGACCCAAGCCACTTACTCCCAAACCCAAACGCCTCAGGAATAGACAGAACAAAGCCTCTGCTGGTCCGGCTCAGGTGTCGATACTCTCTACCAATTATGACAATCAAATACAGCAACCCACCTCTGCCCAAGGTATAGATCACACCGATGTCTCTCCACACATCCCTATACCACTACCCAACTCGGAATCAAATCCTCATAATTCTCATGATAACTCACAAAGTAATACCCATGATCACCTTAATACAACCAGTGATCCACAACCAATAGCTTGGATAGAGAATCTTCCTCTCACACAGTTGCTTGAACCCAGATCTCCGATTGATAAAGTTACCAACCTAGAAAATGATTTTTTAGTACCTACCCCCCCCCACTGCTCCTCACCAAAAGAAAATACGTAGAAGAGGATGGAGGGGGGGGCGAGGAAGGAAGGTTAGAAAAGATGCGGAAACTGTAAAAATGTACAATCTTTCCCACACTTCCCTAACTGCATATGATACATCCCTCCTCAGTAAAGGCCTCACCTTTGCCCCCACCATGCAACCAAATAGCTTCACTTTATTCAAAGACCTCAATAAGTTTATCAGAGACCTTACAGTCCAGAGGCACTTCAATATTCAATCATCCAAACAGTCCTCCACTTCTGATATCATTCATCCTACTCCCACTACAGATTGTGATTCATGTGATGAATCGGATAGACCCGTACTTGCCCTACTGGAGGACTTATATGCGGAGAACTTCAATGCTGACCTTGAATGGCTTACTCAACATGGTTCCACCTCTCCCCCAGTTAGACATACTTCACTACGTCCCAAGTCCATCTTTAATCCAACATCGAATAAGGGCCCGTACTTACAGTCCTTTTATCAAGTAGTCTATACAGACCTCATCAAAATGTGCAACAACATCTCCAAACATACTTACATCAAATCCAACCTTTCCCCCTTGGAACGCAAGGCCCTGGAACAGCTGACTCACAACAAATCCATTGTCATCAAACCAGCGGACAAAGGTGGCAGCATAGTGATTCAAGATAGAGAAGAGTACATTCTCGAATCACAGAGACTACTCTCGGACACAAGCACCTATGCCAGACTCCCCAGTGACCCCACATCCCAGTTCTCACTTGAAGCCGCCACACTGGTCAACAAAGCCCTTACTGATAAAATTATCTCCAAATCAGAATCTGCATTTTTTAAAAGAAACTTCTACAAAGTCCCATACTTTTATCACTTGCCCAAAATCCATAAGGATCTGACCCACCTCCCTGGTCGTCCTATAGTAGCTGCCATGGACAGTGTCACCAGTGGGTTTTCTATATACATCGATCAATTTCTTCAACCCCTAGCACAGAACCTCCCCTCCTACATACAGGACAGACCTCATCTACTTGATATGCTCAAACTCTATACATGGAATAAGAACTACTGGTGGCTCTCCCTTGATGTGTCATCACTTTATACATCTATACCCCATGATGTAGTGGTTAGAGCTGTAGAACATTTCCTGGCAAACGACCCCCTCACCAATCCCCGGCAAGCTAATTTTATACTTGAAGCCCTAGTTTTCTGCCTCCAACATAACTATTTTGAATCAGAAGGGACACACTACCTTCAGATCAACGGTACAGCTATGGGGGCAAACTTTGCCCCCAGCTATGCGAATCTCACTATGGGATACTGGGAACATAGGTACCTCGCAGTCGACCACCCCTTCGCTGCACACGTAATATACTATGGCCGATACATCGATGACATAGTGATTATCTGGGATGGTACTCTTGAAGATATTCTCACGTTTGTCCAGTACTGCAACACCAACACCTTGGGCATATCCTTCACCTACGTGGCTGATCCTGACACTCTGGCATTCTTAGACCTTGAACTTTGCCACGATGAGGAAACCATATATGCCAAGAATTTCATCAAACCTATTGCAGGCAATTCCTTTATTCATTACACCAGTTGCCACCATCCCAGATGGGTGAATAACATCCCCCGTAGCCAGTTATGTCGCCTTCGGAGGAATTGCACCAGAGACTCTGACTACGAAATCCACGGTCAAATCTTGTCTAAAAAATTCCAAGATAAAGGATATCCCGTCCCACTCATAGATGCAGCCTTCAACAACTACCACAAACCTCCCACCAGTCGTCACAACTCCTCACCTGCTGTCAAGCAACCAACCCGCTTCATCACACAATATCATGATAAACATAAGAAAATGGAGAAAATATTAGAGTCCCATTGGTCTATCCTCTTGGAAGACCCTCACCTGAAAGCTACAGTTGGTATCAAACCCAAAGTAACTTACAGAAGATCAAAGAACATTAAAAGCAAAATTGCCCCTAGTAGAATCAAGTCCCTCCAACCCATTCTTCCACAACCTGTCCTTATACCCCTCAGAGGGATGTATCAATGTAAGAAACCCCTCTGCCTCACCTGCCAATTCGTACACCATGGCCAGAAAACCTTCAACGTAAAAGGAAAATGTTACACCCTCAAAGAATTTTACAATTGCTCTACGGACTTCGTCATATACTGCCTTACCTGTCCCTGTGGGTTGTTTTATGTCGGTCGGACCATAAGGGCACTTAGAGCACGGTTTGGGGAACATCGGCGCTTTATTGAAAAAGGCAGAGACCACCATAGCCTCCCCAAACATTTTCTTACACACCATGACTGTTCTACGGCCGGCCTTAGTGTATGGGTCATCAAATCCATTCCCTCCACATATCCTTCAGCTGAACGCTTCAAACGCCTGTGCCAACAAGAGACCTACTGGATCTATTCTTTGGGTACCCTTACACCCAGTGGGTTGAACGAGGAAATTGAAGTACACACACTACTATAAGCCACCTCTTTTCCCCCCCATGGGATTACCCTTACTCCCTGCTTCCTCGGTGTCCTCCGGCCCCCCCTCATTTTCCGTCCCACCCCTGCCCTTTCCCCCCCTCTCCCCTCCCCCTCCCACTCCCCTTCCCCCTTCTTTTTAGTCTGTTATCCATAACCAAATACAACCCCCCCATAATTAAACCTAGGCCCCCCCGGCCCCCCCTCTCATTCGCCCCCCCTCATAAATATATGTGTATATATATGCGTGTGCGTGTATGTGTGTACATGTATATACACCTTTCCCCCCCCTATCATATACCGCTCAACCTTCTTTCAACACCATCTTTTGATAGTGTATATAGATATACACATATATAAATAACGTTTTGTAAGCACCTTTCCCCTTTTTTTATATTCATCATTAATTTTATTTTTGTTTTATTTTAATAATTATTAATTTAAATTTTTATTTTTATTTTATTTATTTACATATATTTTTATTTATTATTTTTTTCAATCCTCATATTAATTTTCCATATATATGTGTTCTTATAAATATTTATACAGTACTGTAAATACTGTATTTTTTACAGTTTTAACTTTTTATTCACGCTCAGCCCTTATGTGCCTTTAAGTATTTCAGTGCGATTATATTAATATCTGCCATTAAGTGTTCTTAGTAAACTGCCTCTCACAGCCCTCATCAGTGATGTGCTGTTAGCCGACGTTGAGCCTTGTTGTCCCACAGCACCGGCATATAAATAGCACATCACTGACACACTCCCCTTCAGGCCTATTGAAGGAGCAGCAGCTCCGAGCGCGTAGCCAAGCACACTCAGCCTTCAGAACCCTCCGTGGATGTTAGCCCTCCCCCTGGAGTGTACCCGGAAGTCTTTGAATGACCTGTGACGTCACGCACCTCCTCTGTGCGTTCCACGCCAGTCCCAGCTTCTCCCTGACGGCCACAGGAAGAGATACAAGTTACAAGCCTCTATCTGCAGCCCTACAACGCTGATACAACTTCCGGACTGGAAATCGAGGAAGATATACACTGCCTACTCACAGATGAGCCTTTTTAATTTGTCTTTCCTGTAAGTGTTTATTTTTTATGTCATTAAATTCTTACATTAACACTGTACTCAGGTGTCGCTTCCTTTTCTCCACCCCCTCTTACAATACCACAGAGCCAGCTCTCTGAGGACAGCAGCCGCCTTTAGGACCAACCATCCCACTAGCAAGCCCTTCACATCTTGAACGATCAGAGACTGTATTAACCCCTGGACTGCCACTACTATGGCCATGGACTGTATGCCTGGCTAATTTTTATATACCCCCAGGATTGTATGCATCTTCTGTATAAGCGCTTACAGTCATTATCACCTCTATTTAACTTCCTCTGCTTTTTTTGAAGGATTTTTTGTGTGAATATAAAGTACATTATGCACATGTTGAAAGCACTGTGTATTGTTTGTTGATAAAGTTATCAACAAACATACGACATTAGTCAAAAATTTGCTCATTCCTTAAAACATTTGTGACAGACAAGTGCATTCTTGTGGCAGTTGAACATGTATGTACATGAGCTAGTTTGACATCTCCAGGGCTGGCATTGTCACTGCGGTACAATAGAAATCATTAGGGGAAACCCCTCATGATGGAAACCTTCACTGAGATTTCTTGACAGAGGAACATCTTTACTGATCATGGGCGGACCACAGTCATGCAGTGTTAACTTAATTCAAGCATTTTTGGACTTAAATAACTATTTATAACAAGATCTATATTTCACAAATTAATTAATTTACAAAATAATTCATTAAAGAATAACATTTGCCATTTCATTCATTAGTTTTCCACATTTCATCCTATTATATGCTGCATATATGCTTTTGGAATTTGCTACATTAAAAAGGTAAAAATATTGAAATTCCACCAAAATATTGCAGAATTAATAAGCTTCTCTAACACTAACATACATAATTATTACTTGTAATGAAAGCATCCCATCTCTTCCTCTGTACCAGTTCACACATTATGTTTTGATTTATCTTTTCTTAACTGTTTCCAAAAGAGAAAAAAGGTCAGTTTTGCCCTCAACTTTCAAAGTTACTCCTTCAGTTTTCTAGTTTGTTGGCTTGTGAATTGTTCTTTAAAAATACATAGGAAATAAATTATGCCAGACAATCCTTTGCATTTAACACGTTTGGAAGAATGGGCTCTCAAAAAAACAAAGGAATTGCCCTCAGAATGAAAAAAGAGTTAAACAATGTTGGAAAAGTGGTAACATAAGAATGGTATCAGATAAATTGCTCTGCTTCAGCCCAGGTTCACACTGCTCCAACATGTCGTGTGACTTCTGATCCAACTTTGCCCTGCAACTTCAGTCCAACTTTAATCTGGCTTATTATGTTACTTTTTACACTCTATGGCATTGAAGTCGTATCTGTCATGAATGTCACGTCTACCTAAATGCAGGTGGTCAGACAATATAGCTGGCTACTGTGTGCTTTACCTATAGCAGCCCCCTTTCCCTTAAGGCAAGCAGGCCTACCGATACTTGATTGCCCCCAGGACTTATACACAATGCTATAGTGCCTGGCCACCACCCCTGGGCAGACACAAACAGAGCAAGCAACAGGCTACTTGCATTTTAACAGACAGATAGCGTGGTTCTAAGACAGTCCGGGAAAAGGCAGGCTGAGTTCAGGGAATAGTCCAATATCCGATCCAATGACAGTCTAGTCAAAGGCAGGCGGAGTTCAGGGAATAGTTCAATATCCGATCCGGGTCATACACAGGGAGATCTAACCACAAAGCAAGGCAGACAAATGGGAGGTTTGATCGGGAACAATGCAGGTAACTGTGTCTCTATCACAAGCAAGGGATAGAGTGTTCAGTTTGCTTTTATCAGGTGACTGATCAGATCAATCATCTTGCAGGTGAACACAGACAGGGGAAAAGCAACAGCCAACACCCGGGTGCTGGAATGAGGAACAGGGGCACTAAATGATCAAGACATTACCCCCCTCTGAGGAAGGGCCCCTGGACCCTCAAAGACAAGTTGGACTTCCAGGACAGGACCATCAGCCTGAGCAGAGGTCCTTGGATCCACAAGGTCAGGCTGGTTAGCAGGGCACATGTCACAGGAGTCAAGCCAGACAGCTGAAACACAAACGGAATACAGAGAGCCCTGAAAAAAGGATTGAAAGCCCCACCTGGTCGAATGAGGCAGGTTATCCAAAGGGTGGATTGAACCTCTTAGACCAGTTAGAGAAATGGGCACAATGGGCATGGGCCTGACCGGCACAATAAATGCAGTGGCCAACCGAGCTGTATCGCCAAGCGCAGCAACTGTCTGATTCTCATCACCAGAAAGTCCTATGTAAAAAAAAAAAAAACAGGAAGTTCAAAGGGCATGGGCTGAACTGGCATAACTAATGCAGTGGCCGACTGGGCCGCATCACCAGATGTAGTGACTGTCTGAATTGCATTGCCAGGCGTAGCGACTGTCTGAATCACATCACCAGTGAGTCCAGAATAAGAAAAAGCAGAAAGTTAAATGAGCATGAACTGGACTGGCATAATTAATGCAGTGACTGAGTGGGCCGCATCGCCAGGTGTAGCAACTGTCTGAATCGCATCGTCAGGTGTAGCAACTGTCTGAATTGCATCACCAGGTGTAGCAACTGTCTAAATCGCATTACCAGGCGTAGCAACTGTTTGAATTGCATCACTAGGTGTGGCAACTGTCTGAATCACCTCACCAGGGAGTTTAGCGACAGGCAAAGGTAGGGGTAATCCAGGGGGCTTGACTTTTGAGGATTTAGAAGAAGATTCCAAACAGGACTCAAGGCTATGAGACAACGAATAAGCTTGGTTTCTAGGAGGAGAGGATTCAGGCTGTGGCCATTGGTTGAAGAGGTGGCCTGTAGAGAATTCAATAGACTTGTCAGTGTCTTGTTATAACAGAGTCCTATAAATGTGAAATGCGTTAGCTGTCATTACTTTTGCTACAGTCAATTTTGTGTTATTGCAAGTTCATGTATCTAATCTCTTTGTATGTTTCACAAGGTTTTAATCTTTTTGTACCAATAAATGATATTGTTATCTATTTTGACATCTATTTAGTGCCGATTCAGTCCCCCCCTTAGAGGGTTTCTCTTTATGTTTATGTTTCTGTTGTTTCAATGTTTTCCCAGACAGGAAGTGCATTAATGCGACAGGCAAAGTGCATTAATGCAACACCTAATGAGGCATTTTTTGTTTGATCTGTGTTGCTGTTAGAGAGATTTCCCCTTCCTGTGGTGTGGAAGATGATGGCCTTCAATGGCAGTAAGGAGTTCCTAATCTGTTCCTTCTCTATCCAAAAAGAGTCTCGGCCATAGATGGATAGGTTTATAAGTTGTTTTAAATTGTATTTTTAAATAATAATAAATGTAGCAAAATCATTAGTAACAGTCTAAATTTACTGAGAAACAAATGTGAAGCTTACAAAGAAAACTTTTATATTTCATAGCACAATGTTCCACAGCATATATTGTTAGACAATTAATTTACATCATGTGCAAAGCTACCTATGAAGCAAATATACTTTGAAAACTGTTAAGAGATAAGAAATGTTTTAAATAAGTTTTATCCTTTTCTGATTATTTATTTTGCAAGTGCATGGTTGTATTGCTGAATGTCATATCTGAGAACAAAAATTATATATTTCTTTACAGCATTATCACATTTTAACATCATCATAATAGATGGTACATCACAGTAGGAAAAAATGCAGCAAATATAAAACAAACCAAATCATATAACCAGAAGGATTCATAATGTAAAAGCATGCATCCCAGGGTTGTGTGCTATGAGATATAAATCATTGTAACGTTTTTTTGTATTTATAAACATTTTCTATTTGCAATTCACACATATTAATACAATCCTTAGGGCAAGGAAACATATCACAAAAACATTCTTGTTTCTCGTATTATAAAGAATTAGTATAGATAACATAAATTTTGTTTTCATTACAAGGAGACAATAAAAATAAACAAGTTGATTATGTTGCAGCAGCTTGTACAACAGAAGTAAACAATGACTAATGTTTAAGGCATTTCTTTTTCTGTACAGGAATTGAAAACAAGCACACCACTCATTGCAATGCATTTAGCGCTGATAACAGAGTAGCTGGCAGTTTCAAAGAATTATCTATTAAATCTGTTCTGGATAAACATATGCTAATTATGAATAATTTAAATATAGTTCATGGAAATAATCACAAAACTGCACTCTAAAACCAACATAACACTAATGCCCCGTACACATGGTCGGATTTTCGGATGGAAAATGTCCGATCGGAGCGTGTTGTCGGAAATTCCGACCGTGTGTGGGCTCCATTGGAAATTTTCCATCGGATTTTCCGACACACAAAGTTGGAGAGCAGGAGATAAAATTTTCCGACAACAAAATCCGATCGCATCAATTCCGACCGTGTGTGGCCTGTTCCGACGCACAAAGTGCCACGCATGCTCAGAAGAAATTCCGGCAGCTTCACAATTTCACACAATTGCTCCAGTGCTGCCTTCCTCTTTGCTTGGTTCTTGTAATGTGGGTGGTTAATCTCCCACAGACATGGCAGCTCCCTTAACATATCAATGAATAGTGACATGAAGTCATTATCTTTAACTAAGATATCCATGTTCACTGCAAGACACAACACAAGACAAAGCCTAATGTCAGACAAAACTCTCCTAATCTTGTTACAATATAGGCCTCAATCTAGAAGCAGTATAGGCCAAAGTTTGTCTCTTACCTTCGTTCTTACGATCGGCGCGTCCAATGCTCCTTCCTCCGCTCACAGATCGTACGTAATACGCACGTGTGTTACGCTTTATATACACTGCGCAAGCTTGTAACGCCGCCCACCCCTGACGTTCTTTCTATTCTATTCCCCGGCCCTTTTCATTCGGCACAGTGGGGGAAGAGCACATGGTGGAGTCACAGCAGGTGCGTGCTAATTACAGGAACGAGGAGGAGGAGGAAGAAAGCCCAGATCCGGACACGTCCCGATCCAGAAGGAGACGATTTAAGGCCACAAATATGTCCTTTGGGGAGATGTTGGAGATGGTCGACATCTTGAAGAAGGCCAACTATGACGGAAAGTATGGGCCTTCCCCCAACCCCAATATCAGAAAGGCCAAGATCATGGCGAAAGTGGTCAAAAGTCTTCACAGAAATTTCGGGGTACGACGATCGAAAGATCAGCTCAGAAAGCGGTGGTCGGACCTGAAATTAAGAGAGCCAGAGCAGTACCGAAAGATCCGGAGAGTGCTGCAAAAAAGTAAGTACAGTACCTGACCGCGAGATTGTGTTTCCAGTGCGATAGCATGGCGCTGGTTCTCGGCGACAGGGTACTGTGCATGTCGCGCTGGCTCACTCATCGGGAAAGGAAAACTTTGTTTTCCTCCCGCGATGAGTGACAGGCAGTGCTGACAGCTGTCTGGTATGAATCCTGAGGCGGGAACACCGGGCCAAATTTTAAATGAAAAAACCGGCGTGGGTTCCCCCCAGGGGCATACCAGGCCCTTAGGTCTGGCTTGGATTGTAAGGGGAACCCCCTACGCCGAAAAATTGGCGTGGGGGTCCCCCCCAATCCATACCAGACCCTTATCCGAGCACGCAGCCCGGCCG
Source organism: Lithobates clamitans (assembly GCA_037952925.1). Lineage (NCBI taxonomy): Eukaryota > Metazoa > Chordata > Amphibia > Anura > Ranidae > Lithobates > Lithobates clamitans. Next base: position 561,622 of record JBBGZY010000088.1, read on the forward strand.
GCCAGGAAAGGGGTTGGGGATGAGCGAACGCCCCCCCCTCCTGAGCCGTACCAAGCCGCATGCCCTCAACATGGGGGGGTGGGTGCCTTGGGGGAGGGGGCACCCTGCGGGGCCCCCCCACCCCAAAGCACCTTGTCCCCATATTGATGAGGACAAAGGCCTCTTCCCGACAACACTGGCCGTTGGTTGTCGGGGTCTGCGGGCGGTGGGCTTATCGGAATCCGGGAGCCCCCTTTAATAAGGGGGCCCCCAGATCCCGGCCCCCCACCCTGTGTGAATGAGTTTGGGGTACATGGTACCCCTACCCATTCACCTAGGGAAAAGTGTCAATACAAAAAAAACACAGTACACAGGTTTTAGGAGTAATTTATTAGTCAGCTCCGGGGTCTTCTTCCAACTTCGGGGGGTCTTCTTCCGACTTCTCCCGGTGTTCGGCCTCTTCTCCCGGTGTTCGGCCTCTTCTCCGGGCCCCACCGCTATCTTCTTCCAGCTCTATTGCCAGCGAGGGGCCCGGTCTGCTGCCGCTGTCTTGTCGCCGCTGTCTCGCCGCTGCTGTCTTGCCACCGCTGTCTCTTCTTCTCTTCTTCCCCGATGTTGACACGACGCTCTCTCCGGCTCGAATGCTGTGTGCGAGCTGCGGAGCCATTTATATAGGCGGTGACCCCGCCCCCTTACGACATCATGGTCCCAGCATGCGCAGGGACTCTGGGGTCACGCCCCCTTATGACGCTAGAGTCCCTGCGCATGCTGGGACCATGACGTCGTAAGGGGGCGGGGTCACCGCCTATATAAATGGCTCCGCAGCTCGCACACAGCATTCGAGCCAGAGAGCGTCGTGTCAACATCGGGGAAGAAGAGAAGAAGAGAAGAAGAGACAGCGGTGGCAAGACAGTGGCGGCGACAAGACAGCGGCAGCAGACCGGGCCCCTCGCTGGCAATAGAGCTGGAAGAAGATAGCGGCGGGGCCCGGAGAAGAGGCCGAGCACCGGGAGAAGAGGCCGAACACCGGGAGAAGTCGGAAGGAGACCCCCCAAAGTTGGAAGAAGACCCCGGAGCTGACTAATAAATGACTCCTAAAACCTGTGTACTGTTTTTTTTGTTATATTGACACTTTTCCCTAGGTGAATGGGTAGGGGTACCATGTACCCCAAACTCATTCACACAGGGTGGGGGGCCAGGATCTGGGGGCCCCCTTATTAAAGGGGGCTCCCAGATTCCGATAAGCCCACCGCCCGCAGACCCCGACAACCAACGGCCAGGGTTGTCGGGAAGAGGCCCTAGTCCTCATCAACATGGGGACAAGGTGCTTTGGGGTGGGGGGGCCGCGCAGGACGCCCCCTCCCCCAAGGCACCCACCCCCCCATGTTGAGGGCATGTGGCTTGGTACGGCTCGGGGGGGCGCTCGCTCGTCCCCACCCCCTTTCCTGGCCGGCCGGGCTGCGTGCTCGGATAAGGGTCTGGTATGGATTGGGGGGGACCCCCACGCCAATTTTTCAGCGTAGGGGGTTCCCCTTACACCCATGCCAGACCTAAGGGCCTGGTATGCCCCTGGGGGGGAACCCACGCTGTTTTTTTTCATTTAAAATTTGGCGCGATGTTCCCGCCTCAGGATTCATACCAGACAGCTGTCAGCACTGCCTGTCACTCATCGCGGGAGGAAAACAAAGTTTTCCTTTCGCGATGAGTGAACCATCTTGGCTCTGGCTCCTGCGACAGGGCTCGCAGGTGTCAAATCTCACCGAGAAATGCGGCGAGATTGACACAATCTCGCGGTCACCTACTGTAGTTGTGCTGTGTTCCTATTCTTTTTGTCTTTATTACGTTCGTACTGCTCCATAGGCTTTTCTTAATTGTACAGTTTAAAAGAGCAACTTTAATGTTCATGGGCCCATTATTCATTCGTATCAAACATTTTTCTTTCGGCCTCTAAAATACCATTGTTTAGGCCATATGCATTTTCCCACATTTTTTAGGGCCTACTTGGATGCCAAATATTTGTTTGTGTAGATGGGTTTGTTACTAGAATGAAATGCAAACTAGATTCTGTGTAAGGAGAGGACACTGAGCAGCTGTTTTCACATCTGGACACTGGAGCACTAGTGTGGGACACAAGAACACCATTTTTATTAGGGGGGCCACACAGGTGCTCCAGTGTATACTATAGGGGGGGGGGGGCTACATCTGTGAAGCTTGTACTAAACAGGTAAAGTATTGCAGCTTGACAAAGGCCAATAAAAAAAGACATCTTGGAACTCAGCTAAAATAGACAATTGTACCCCACTTCCAAGCAATATTTCCTATTTATAGTTCTGCCATCAAATATCTGTGTGCTAATTATACCATTTTTGTTTTACATAGGGGATAAAAGACTCGGAGGACACCCCTCATCCGAGGAGACAACAGACCCCCCTTATGGAAGAAGGTGAAATACCCCCAACCCAAGAAGAGCAGGAGGAAAAGAAGATGTGGTGGAAATTGGCACCACAACAGTTGAGTGTCTACGACCACAGGCTCAGGTAAGAGATGGATGCTGGCAGATTTTTGATACCTGTTTTTGTTTGGTTTCTCTCTTTTTAGGTGATCATGATGTTAGGGATCGAGATCCTTTCACATCAGAAAGTGCCCAGATCCTGATCGGGGAGATCATGGGGTGTAATGTAGAATTGCAAAACATCCAGAAAAAACTAAATAAAGTGATTCAAAAAAATAATAACATCATTGATGTTTTGGGGCGAATTTAAAACCACACAAAATCACTTTTTTTATTGTGGTCCAATGTTTTAAATATTTTTGCAATGTTTTGAAAAGCCGAATATGGAGGATGCACACAGTGTGCCAACATGTGCTATCTGCCATCACGGGAGATCAATGGACGCATTTTGGGGGTGCAACCCTTTCCTCAATAATAAAGTAGCTGAGAGGAAGGGCTTGCTCCCCCAAAACACGTCCCTTGATCCCCCGTGATGGCAGATAGCACATTACATTCGTAAATTGGTGTGCATCTTCCAAATTTGGCTTTTCCTGGGGTGATTTCACCCCATCTGAACGCAATATCAAACACAGTTCCTAAATACTCATGTCTGATATTGCCTTCAGGTTTTACCCAATGTGAAGTTTTTTGTCTTTCTTGTTGGTTTTACACAGGCCTGTTTTATCGTAAATGGACATTTCTATTTTTGATAATGCCACCCCAAAAATTGTTATACAACAAACATGTTGGTTTGTTTTAAAAACCTTTGGTAAATGCACATGTGATTGTGCAGGTATAAAAAAGTTTGTTAATCAAGAATGTGTGGATTATTGTCTCAACACTACAACACTTTTGGGGTGATGTAATTGCTGTTTTGTGTGAAAATGGGGGTTATTTCCTAAGGGCAAATCCTCTTTGCACTACAAGTGCAGGTTCAGTGCAGTTGCAAGTGCACTTGTAGTGAAATGTGTTTTTGCATTTAGTAAATAACAGCCAACAGTGCTTTGTATAAGGTTACACAATCACGCCATTTTCGGCACTCAACACATTTCTGTCAGGGTCAGCTAAAACAAACACAAGCAGTAAATGTCCACAAAGAATGTCTTTTTTTCTAATTATAAAAAGGCTTCACATATTTGCTGGCATATTGATGGCCCCCCTACCCGCAAAGAACTCCAGGTAGTGTAACCGGACATCACCGGCACTCAGCGAGGGCAAGCCAGGATGGCCGCTTTCAAGCGCCGTCAGTGTGGTTTCATGTATCATTAAGGCCTCAGGCCCAACTGAGCCAGCATAGTTGGCCGAATGTTTCCTTAAAAAGTTATGGAGAATACAGCACGCCAGTTTAATATGGTTCAGTTTATACTCCGCCATATGGATGGGTGTCAGAAATAGGCGGAACCGGCTGGCCAGGATTCCAAATGTGTTCTCCACCACTCTTCGGGCTCTGGCCAGCCGGTAATTAAAAACCCTCTGTTCCGGGGTGAGGGTCCTCATCGGGAATGGCCGCATCAGGTGGTCCCCCAGCGCAAATGCTTCATCAGCAACGAACATGAATGGGAGTCCTTCCACATTGTGCTCTGGAGCTGGCAAGTCCAAGTTGCCATTCTGGAGACGCCTGTAAAACTCTGTCTGGGCGATGACTCCACCATCGGACATCCAGCAATTCTTACCCACGTCCACATACAGGAAGTCGTAATTAGCCGACACCACCGCCAACATCACTATACTATTGAACCCCTTATAGTTGAAATAGTATGACCCCGAGTTGGGTGGTGGGACGATGTGGACGTGTTTCCCATCAATTGCCCCTCCGCAGTTAGGAAAGTCCCACCGCTGGGCAAAGTGGGAGGCCACAGTCTGCCATTCCTGTGGCGTGGAAGGAAACTGTTGAGGAAAAAAAATAATAATTACTATTTTTGCTCAGAAACATGGCAAGCAGATTAGGCACAAACATTATGGGGCAACCTCCAGATAGCATTTATTAAGGGGAATTTGACAATGCCAAAGTATAAGGTACACCTAGCATATTCCCCCTCCCCCCCTCTCATGGGCCATTTCTAACATTATGGGGTGTGTGGAAATCTTGGACAGGTAACTCTCTTCACTTCATTGAGAGATGAATGCCTAAATACAGGGTATTACTTGGAACAGCCCCTCCTTAGTTACACTATTGGCAGCCCACTGGACAGGTAAGAAGTGTCATAATACAAAGATATAAATACACATTGTACACATTTGAGGATATTTGGACATTCTGCTATTACCTGTCAAGATAATAATAGGATACAAAAACGTGAAACAGTACCATTTGAAAGTATACAGGCAGGCCCTTGCACTACATGCTTTGGGGAATTCATCCATACATCTGAGCACAAAAGAGGTGGGTATAGTGTGTATGGGTTTGGCAAAGTCAGCAGATAGATGATTGAGGATAGATAGAGAATTGGGATCAGCTGACTTAGCAGTTGGGGGAGGGAGGGTTACTAAAAATGATTTGGGGACACCACAAAAAAAGCCTCTGCCACTCTGCCAGAATTTAAAGCAAAAATAACATTTCAAAACATTTTAGGGGGTGTTTGGGGTAAAGCACTACTATGGAGCTGAAAAAATACATTGTTAAGTGACTACATGAGGTGAATATAGGGCCAGGAGAGAACATGCTGGGGAGGTTATTGAAGGGCAATCTGTATGAAGGACTAAAAAATTAATTACATAAAAATCCAGCATGCATGAGGACAAAGGGGACATTCACAGCATATTACAATCATGGTAATTAGGGAATGAGGAAAGAAATACAATATATTATCAAACATTAAATACAATAAAATGTGAGATTAAAGGATACAAATCTTACCTTCATATACTACTTCTGCAGGACCTGGATGATGGCAGAACAGGTCTCCGGTATAATGATCCCCAGAGCCTGGGGGGAGATGCCTGTTGAGAACTTCAAGTCCTGCAGGCTTCTCCCTGTCGCCAAATACCGCAGGGTAGCGATGAGCCTCTGCTCCGGAGTGATGGCTTGCCTCATGCAGGTATCCTGCCTGCTAATATAAGGGGTCAGCGAAGCCAACAGACGGTAAAACACGGGGTCCGTCATCCTGAGAAAGTTCCTGAAATCATCAGGATTATTCTCACGGATCTCACGGAGCAAAGGCATATGAGAGAACTGGTCACGCTGAAGCAACCAATTCTTGGTCCATGAACTCCTCCCCACCCTGTTCATGGACTGGACTTGTGTCAAGGTCAGGACCCCAACACCAAGTCCCCACACAGCACGAACTCTACGAAGAGTACGCATACGTAACATGGCTAGAAAACGGTCGGCTGCTCAGAACAAAGTAACAGAATGCACTGAAGAACAGCAAGGCCTGTGAAGAGCGACCTGAAAAACAGTAACGAACGAACAAGAATACAATGACTAATTAAAGTCACGCGGAACTTGCTTACACGCACTGAAGAGCAGATACAAACCCACAAGCACAAACTGAATGGCAGAAAACAATCTGAAAGCCACGAGTCTGAAAAAGCGTGAATCGTCTCTCACCAAACTTTTACTAACACGAGATTAGCAAAAGGAGCCCAAAGGGTGCCGCGCTTGGTTCTGAACTGGCCTTTTCTAGTCTCGTCGTACGTGGTGTACGTGACCACGAGATTAGCAAAAGGAGCCCAAAGGGTGCCGCGCTTGGTTCTGAACTGGCCTTTTCTAGTCTCGTCGTACGTGGTGTACTTGACCACGTGGTTGGCGATCGGAAATTCTGACAACTTTGTGCGACCGTGTGTACGCAAAACAAGTTTGAGCCAACATCCGTCGGAAAAAATCCTAGGATTTTGTTGTCGGAATGTCCGAACAAAGTCCGACCGTGTGTACGGGGCAATACAGTACAATGCAACACTGTAAACTTCCCTGTAAAACACTTAAGGACACTCACTACACTCTATAGACATTTCCTCTGGAATGACAAGAAAGCTAGACTGTCAGATTCTCTCATTTTAAAGCATCGGTGGGCTGGAAGCTCAGAGCGGGGCTTTACCTGACTTTAGACCTTCCCTGGATAAATGTAGAATCAACTCTAGTCCCTGGAGGAAATCTACTTCACTGTCTGTTATGTGATTCATAGAAACCCTGGAACCTAAAGACCCTTCCACCCTCAGTTCAATCTTCTCTTGAGGCCTGGAAAGGGTTAAAAGTCTCTTCTCTGGTGCATTCTCATATCTCTTCTATGCCGTTTCCACTTTCTCTAATAGAATTTGTTATCCCCCACTTTGCAGTTAAATCATGTACCATGCATCATGCATCATGGCATTACTCAGATTTACAACCTTTTTGAGGCTACTATATTCAAAAGTTGGGATACCTTAACATTTCGGCCTGTTGCTGAAGGAGATATTACAATATTGGCAGATTTCCCATGTTCCCATGTATACCCTGCCTACAGAACTGATTGCCCGAAAATATTTGGAAGGTCCTAATCCTTGATCCTCTATCTAGTAAGATGACATCTTATTTTTACAATATTCTACAGGACAAACTGATCTTTACTAAAACCATGCCTATTCCTTACTGTTTTGGAGACTCCATTTTTGGTAACACAATGGAAAAGCGCTTTGAAAAGTGCACTCCACTGATATTATACTCCCTACTGGCTGGCCAAATTTGACACTCTCCATTCTGTTGGAGAGACTCTGGTTCTTTGACACATTGCCTCACATATTATGGTACTGTAAACACTTCAGTGGTTTCTTGAGAAAAACATTTCTAAATTATTTAAGACATCACTGGTTTCATTCTTTTAAACCCACTTTGGGCGTAACACTTTTGACTCTAGGCATAGACAACCTCCCCCCAGTTTCATGTGGTGGTTTCTCACCTACTCCTAGCGGCAAGGACCACAATCACTAGACACTGGAAAAAAAATCATCTGCGCCCAATCCTTCAGAAACCATTGAGTTACTAAAAATTAACTGCACTTATGAACACCTGCTAGCCCTCAGAAATGATACATTTCTTCTATTCCTTCAACGGTGGAAATTCTAGTTACAATGATGTGACCACACATGACGCCTTTCCTTCTACGAAATTGACGAGTAACTGCATTCATGTAATTTGCCCCTTCTAAATTTTGTATACTTCATTTCAAATGCCACTGCATATTACTTTAATAAACAGAAAATGTCAGTTTTCTAACTAATGAACAAATGCAATTTCAAATAGTTATGTTATAGCTTATATGTAGTTATCTGGTTTCAGTTTTGGTTCAGATATTGGCACCCACCAAGCTGTGTGGCTGCAGCATGGCAATACAGACACTGCTATGAGTTGGGGGAAACATGGCTTGCCCAGTCAGTAACATCCATCACATGGCATTTAATAATGCTGTGAATGAAAGAAGAGAAAGTGAACTTAAAAATTATTTACAAGTCTGCATGAGTCATTTTCAAAATCATCACAATATACTGAAAAAGTACCATTTTTAAATAAGTTCTAGCTTTTAAATCTGTAAAACACTTCTTGAAATGTAGACAATGTGACTTTTTGTGGCCTTATGCAGTGTACACACGATTGGACTTTTCGACTGGACTGGTCTGACGGACCAAGTCCGGCGGACAATCCGATTGTGTATGGGCTTCATGGGACCTTCAGCGGACTTTTCCAGTTGAAAATCTGACGGACTTTAGATTTTGAACATGCTTCAAATCTTTACGTCATAACTCCGCCGGACCCAGAAATCCGCTCGTCTGTATGCTAGTCCGACAAAAACCGACGCTAGGGCAGCTATTGGCTGCTGGCTATCAACTTCCTTATTTTAGTCCGGTGTACGTCATCATGTACGAATCCGTCTGCACTTGGTGTGATCGTGTGTAGGCAAGTCCGTTTGTTAAAAAGTCAGTTGAAAGTCTGCTGGAAAGTCTGTCGGAGCAGTCCGGTCGAAAAGTCCGCCCTTGTGTATGCGGCTTTAGAGGAGGAATCTAATAGAACAATATTACCAGTCTAAAACAGGCAGCTGACTCATATAGGGCGTACACACGGTCGGACTTTGTTCGGACATTCCGACAACAAAATCCTAGGATTTTTTCAGACGGATGTTGGCTCAAACTTGTTTTGTCTACACATGGTCGCACAAAGTTGTCGGAAAATCCGATCGTTCTAAACGCGGTGACGTAAAACACGTACGTCGGGACTATAAACGGGGCAGTGGCCAATAGCTTTCATCTCTTTATTTATTCTGAGCATGCATGGCACTTTGTCCGTCGGATTTGTGTACACACGATCGGAATTTGTTGTCGGAAAATTTTATCTCCTGCTCTCCAACTTTGTGTGTCGGAAAATCCGATGGAAAATGTCCGATGGAGCCCACACACGGTCGGAATTTCCGACAACACGCTCCGATCGGACATTTTCCATCAGAAAATCCGACCGTGTGTACGGGGCATAACTGTGTAACTTTGTGGCAAGTCTGAAGTTGAGAACCAGTAGGGAACTAATATGTGTGAGACATCTTGTATTAACACAGCAAAGAGCTGCGCAGGCACCAGGGTGCACACGATTGTGTAATCTCTGATCTAGAATCTCAGTATAGAAAAAAATTAGAACAAAGGTGAGAAAAAAAATGCACATGAAGCAATATGATGGGAAGTACTACGATCTCTGTGAAAGGTCATTAAAATATGGTTAGTTTAACACATTATTTAACATGTTCTTTAGATCTAAATGTATGTCTGATGTCAGGTCCATCTTTCAAATTTACACTTTAGCAAACTGTAACCGTTTTCAGATTCCTAACTTTTACAGGATTTAATTTTTGTTAAAGGTTCTGTAAACCTGTTTGGCTGCAGAATGGTAGTACAGGTCTCAGAGAATGATTCAAGAAACCATAGTCTACTCAATAAATGGCACCAATTGAATAATCTTTAAATTTAAAGGCTAAGTTTACCTTTTCAAGCAGAATTTCACTTTTCTTAATAAATAGAAGCCTTTCTAATGTCTCTTCTTCCCAAGCTATCTCGATATGCTTATTTCACACTTATCTAGTCCATGGCAGCCTTAAAAATTTCAAAAGATGCATTCTGAGCCCTGTCTTTCTGTAGGGTTATATGACCATCCAGGAAACTTTATATCCCATCATCATTATTATTTTTTTTTATATACAGGATTTATATAGTGCCAACAGTTTGCGCCGTGCTTAACAAAATAAAGGCAGACATTACAGTTACATTCCAATTTGGTACAAGAGGAATCAGAGGGCCCTGCTCATTAGAGCATGCAATCTAAAAAGGGAGGGTCAATTGATACAAAAGGTAATAGCTGGGGGGGGTGAGCTGATGGAGGAAGTAAAACAGTGTAGTAGTTAGAAGCAGGATAGGCCTCTTTAAAGAGAAGGGTTTTCAGGGATCGTCTAAAAGATGGATAGATTAGGGGACAGTCGGAGGGTAGGGAGTTACAAAGGATGGGAGAAGCTCTGAAATCCTGGAGGTGAGCATGGGAGGAAGAGACAAGGGAGCTAGAGAGCAGGAGGACTTGGGAGGACCAAAGAGTGGCTTGGTTGATATTTTAGGACTAAGTTATGGATGTAGCTGGGGGCCGAGTTATGGATGTCTTTGTCAATTATTGTTAGTACTTTGAATTTTATCTGTTGGGTGAGTGAAAGCCAGTGGAGGGATTGGCAGAGAGGGGTGAAGGACACTGAATGGTTGGTAAGGTGGATGAGTCTTGCAGCAGCATTCATTATGGACTGAAGGGGGATAGTCTATGTAAAGGTAATCCAATGAGGAGGGAGTTGCAGTAGTCGAGGCGAGAGATAACCAGGGAGTGAATTAGAAGCTTGGTGGTGTCATTAATTAAAAAGGGGCATATTCTGGAAATGTTGCGGAGGCTAAGGTGGCATTATTTGGACAGGGATTGGATGTGGATCTGAAAGGACAGTTCAGAGTCTAAGGTTTCCCCTAGCACCCTGGCATGTGGGGACGGACTGATAGATGTGCCATTGATCTTGACAGAAAAGTCAGGGGAAGGGGCACATGGGGGAGGAAATATTAAGAGCTTGATTTTAGATAGATTCCGTTTGAAGAAGTGGTTTGACATCCAGGCTGATACGTCTGTTAGTAAATCTGTGATGTGTGAAATGACTAATGGGGTGAGCTGAGGGGCAGAGAGATAGATTTGGGTGTCATCAGCATATAAATGGTAGTGGAAGCCATGGGAGGCTATCAGCTGAACAGAACCTTGGGGGACCCCAACGGTAAGAGGAGTTGGAGAGGAGGAATTGGAGTTGTAAGTGACACTGAAGATGTTATGAGATAGGTAAGATTCGAACCAACGGAGAGTGCAGCCATGGAGAACAAGCAAATTGAGTTTTTTGAGGAGGAGGGGGTGGTCAACTGTATCAAAGGCAGCGGAAGAGAGATGGGTTTGCTTTAAGAGCATATTAATTAAGGACATTAGCCAATGCATCCCATTGGGTAATACATTTTAACAGAGCGAACGGAAGTCCTGAATGGCTTAACTCCAATGTAAAAATGCATATAAAAGCAAAGGAGAAGGCCTTCAAAAAATACACAGTTGAGGGATCATCATCAGCATTCAGACTTTTTTAAAGAATGCAACAAGAGATGTAAGGGTGCAATAAGGACGGCTAAGATAGAACATGACAGAAAAATCCCAAGAAATTCTTTAAGTATGTGAACAGTAAAACACGGAGGACAGACCATATTGGCCCCATAAAGAATGAGGAAGAACATCTGGTTACAAAGGATGGGGAGATGGTGAAGGTATTGAATTTATTCTTCTCAGTCTTCACGAGGGGCTTCAGTAACCAAAACTGCAGTGTTTATCCTTATGACACATCACAGGAAGCACCTCAATGGTTAACAGAGGACAGACTTAAAATTAGACTCGGGAAACTTAACATTAATAAATCACCGGAACCAGATGGCTTGCACCTGAGGGTACTTGGGGAACTCAGTCAAGTAATTGCCAGACCATTGTTCCTAATTTTTACTGACAGTCTACTGACTGGAATGGTACCAGCTGATTGGAGAAAAGCCAATGTAGCACCAAAATACATCCCTGGGAATTACAGACCAGTTAGCCTAACATCAATAGTATGTAAACTCTTGGAGGGGATGATATACAATATTTTAGTAATGAGAACTGTATCAACAGGAGTAATCGGCATGGATTCATGAAGAATCACTCTCGCCTTCTATATATATTAACCTTCTATGAGGAGGTGAGTTGCCATTTAAAAAAAGGAAGGCCCGTAGACGTGGTGTATCTGGATTTTGCAAAAGCATTTGACACAGTTCCCCATAAAATACAAAATAAGGTACGTTGGCATGGACCATAGGGTGAGTACATGGATTGAAAACTGGCTACAAGGGTGAGTCCAGAGGGTGGTGATAAATGGGGAGTACTCGGAATGGTCAGGGGTGGGTAGTGGGGTCCCCCAGGGTTCTGTGCTGGGACCAATCCTGTTTAATTTGTTCATAAACGACCTGGAGGATGGGGTAAACAGTTCAATCTCTGTATTTGCGGACGATAATAAGCTAAGCAGGGCAATAACTTCTCTGCAGGATGTGGAAACCTTGCAAAAAGATCTGAACAAATTAATGGGGTGGGCAACTACATGGCAAATGAGGTTCAATGTAGAAAAATGTAAAATAATGCATTTGGGTGGCAAAAATATGAATGTAATCTATACACTTAGGGGAGAACCTCTAGGGGAATCTAGGATGGAAAAGGACCTGGGGGTCCAAGTAGATGATGGGCTCAGCAATGGCATGCAATGTCAAGTTGCTGCTAACAAAGCTAACAAAGCAAACAGAATATTGATATGCATTAAAAAGGGGATTAATTCCAGAGATAAAATTATAATTCTCCCACTCTACAAAACTGTGGTCCGACCGCACCTAGTGTATGCTGTACAGTTCTGGGCACCAGTCCTCAGGAAGGATGTACTGGAAATGGAGCGAGTACAAAGAAGGGCAACAAAGCTAATAAAGGGTCTGGAGGATGTTAGTTATGAGGAAAGGTTGCGAGCACTGAACTTATTCCCTCTGGAAAACAGATGCTTGAGAGTGGATATGATTTAAATATACAAATACCATACTGGTGACCTCACAATAGGGATGGCCACGAATTAAAATTAGAAGAAAAGAGGTTTAACCTTAAACTATGTAGAAGGTTCTTTACTGTCATGCCGCGTACAGACGATCAGAATTTCTGACAACAAATGTTAGTGAGCTTGTTGTCGGAAATTCCGACCGTGTGTAGGCTCCATCGGACATTTTTTGTTGGAATTTCTGACAAACAAAATTTGAGATCTGGTTCTCAAATTTTCCGACAACAAAATTTGTTATCGTAAATTCCGAGCGTGTGTACACAATTCCGATGCACAAAATTCCACACATGCTCTCAATCAGGTACAAGACGAAAGCACTGTCCAAATTGAAGCACATTTTTACATTCTGCAATTGCCTATCAAGATAATAGGAGAACAAAACTTTAAACAGTATCATTTGAAAGTATTCAGGCAGGCCCTTTCACTACGTGCTTTGGTGAATTCATCCATAAATCTGACCACAAAAGAGGTAGCTATAGTGTGTATGGGTTTGGCAAAGTCAGCAGATAGAGGATTGGTATTGGCTTACTTAGCGGTTGGGGGGGACGGAGGGTTCCAAATGAGTTTGGGCCCCCCCCAAAAAAAGCCTCTTGCACTCTGCCTGAATTTAAGGACACCAATAACATTTTATACACATTTTAGGGGTGTTTAGGGTAAAACACTACTATGGAGCTGACAAAATACATAGGCTAGGTGTGTATGGGCCCAGGATAGCATGCTGGGGAGGTTAGTGAAGGCAAATATGCATAAAAGGACCATAAAAAAATTCAAGCATGCATGAGGATAAAGGGGACATTCACGGCATATTACATTTGTGGTAATTAGGGAATAATGAAAGAAATACATTAATTGAAATTAATACATTAGCAAACATTAAATACATAGAATGTGACGTTAAAGGAGAAAACTTACCCTAATATAGTCCTTCTGCAGGACCTGAATTATGGCAGAACAGGTCTCTGGAATAATGATTCCCAGAGCCTGGGGGGGATGCCTGTCGAAACTTGATGTCCTGCAGACTTCTCCCCATGGCCAAGTACCACAAGGTGGCGACTAGCCTCTGTTCAGGAGTGATGGCTTGCTGCATGCAGGTGTCCTGCTTGGTAATATAGGGGGACAGCAAAGCCAACAGTCGGTGAAAAATGGGGTCCGTCATCTGGAGATAATTCCTGAAATCAGGATTATTCTCACGGATCTCCTGCAACAAAAGCATGTGCGATAATTGGTCACGCTGGAGCAACCAATTCTTCATCCATGATCTCCTCCCCACCCTGTTCATGGACTGGACTTGGGTCAAAGTAAGAACCCCAACACCAAGCCCCCACATAGCATGAAATCTATGACGAGTATGTAACTGCAACATGGCTTCAAAATGGTCGGCTGGTCAGAATGAACTAACAGAACGCACTGAAAATCAGAAAGAACCTGGGAAGAACAAGCTGAAAATCAGAAACGAGCGGACAAAGCACTGGGAGTCAAATACGTACTAGAAATGGAACGCACTAAAAACCAGATACGAACCCACAAGAACAAACTGAAGAGCAGTAACAATCAGAAAAGCACAAGGCTGAAAAGCGCAAATCGTCTCTCACCAAACTTCTACTAACACGAGATTAGCATAAGGAGCCCAAAGAGTGGTGCACTGCCTATTAAACTTCCTTCTTCTAGTCCCGTCATACGTGTTGTACGTCACCGTGTTCTAGCCGAACGGAATTTCCGAAAACATTTGTGCGACCATGTGTATGCAAGACAAGTTTCAGCCAACATCCGTCGGAAATAAATCCACAGTTTGGTTGTCGGAAATTCTGATCATCTGTACGTGGCATAAGAGTGGCAAGGATGTGGCATTCTATTCCACAGGCGGTGGTCTCAGTGGGGGGCATTGATAGTTTCAAGAAACTATTAGATAAGCACCTGAATGATTGCAACATACAGGGATATACAATGTAATAATGACATATAATCACACACATAGGTTGGATTTGATGGACTTGTGTCTTTTTTCGACCTCATCTACTATGTAACTATATAGAAAGGTCCAAGATTTATAGTACGGAATAATGATCATTGGTTTTGGCTGTTAGTAAGTCGTTAGTAAGTCATTTGAGTTTTAGGACGGCAGTTTCTGTGGAGTGAAATCCAGACTGAAGGGGATCAAGAAGGTTATTCTCAAGGTGCTCACTCAGTCGGTTGTAGACTAAACACTCAAGGAGTTTGGAGGCAAAAGGGAGTAAAGAGATGGGTCTTAGGTCGTTAAGACTGATGGGGTCTAGTGAGGCCTTTTTTGGTATAGGAGTGACTAGCGCATGTTTTAGAAGGTTGGGGAAGATGCCAGTAAAGAGTGAGAGGTTGAAGATATGAGTAAGAGTGTAGGATAGAGCCAGATGTTGACCGTAGTATTTGAGAAGGAAAAGGGTCCAGGAGGCAAGAGGTTAGGTGGGAGTTAGAAAAAAAATTTAGTTCCTTCCTCTATAATAGCTGGGTTAAAAAAGGGAAGTATTGATTGTGCAGGAGGACAAGGAGTGTTAAGCGAGGGAGATATCTATCTGTAGAGTGGAGATCTTATTTTTGAAGTGATTAGCAATCTCCTGGGCAATGAGTAAGTTAGTGGGTGGAGGTAATGGAGGACCAAGTAGAGCGGTAAAGGTAGAAAAGAGTTGACGGGGACTGCGTGAGAGGGTGTTAATGAGAGTGATAAAGTAGGTCTGTTTGGCAGAGTGGAGGCAGGAATGGTATTTTTTGAGGGCAGATTTATATTGGCTAATCTTGCTATGACTTAGTCTTATGCCACAGATGCTCAAGAGAGCGGCTATGTTTTTTGAGGCTTCCGGTATTGTCTGTCTGCCAGGGTTGTAGCAGTCGGGGCCTGATTCTGTGTGTAGTGAGGGGGCGAAGGTATCCAGGGTGGATGACAGTGAACTGTTGTAGACAGAAGTGGCCAAGTTGGAGCAGGACAAGGATGAGAGAGACAATCTGTAGCAGAAAAAAGAAGAGAAGGGTTAAGATAGTGAAGGTTTCTACTGGTAATAGTTTGGTAGTTGGAAGGCAAATAGGAGGAAGATAAGGAGAGAGTGAAACTAATAAGGTGGTGATCAGAGAGAGGAAAAGGTACGAGAATATGAGGTCAAGGCAGTTGCCAACAGAGTGAGTAGAAGTGTGTGTCCATTGTTTTAGGTCCAAAAGAGGATGTTAGGCTCAGCAGCTTAGAAGTAGTGGGAGTGTTAAGATTAACAGGGATGTTGAAGTCACCAAGAATTATTGTTGGAATTTCAGAAGAGAGAAAGTAGGGTAGCCAGGCAGAGAATTCGTCAAGGAAGCTTGATACCGGTCCAGGGGGCGGATAGATCACAGAAATTCCTAATGAAACTGGAGAAAATAGACAAATGTACTTACTGCATCACAGAAAAGTGTATATTGTACTTCTCTGGACCATGCCTCCCTCATTACTGGCTTTAGAAAACACTGCAGCACTGGTCTGAACTAAGATGGTGAAGAGGTGGATGGGAGCAATCTCCTGGAGAAGGAGGGTAGGATCAGAGTGTGTTTTATTGAGGTCAGCTGCTGAAGGACTTCCTCACTCTGCTAATGGGTCTGGTGTCCTGCATGACAGACACCAGGAAAACATGGATGAGTTTTCTATAGAAGAAAGCAGAGGCTGAGGTGACACCTGTGACGAAAATGTAAGCGTAAGATAGTTTTGCCTTAACAAGATGTGGTGTGATCTGTAGAAGTAGTGTAATTGTAGATGTAGTTTAATTCTGGGTTATTAAAAATATAGTATTCAATGTCAGTCATGCACATATGTTCTTTCATTAGCATTTTAAAAGGACAGAGATAGTTTTTCTAGGATCGAAGTGACACCTAGATGCCAATAAAAGTTCCCATTAGAGTAAACATAGATTGCCACCTTCCTGAGGCTCAAAGAAAACTGCTAGTCATCTTGGCCACACGGATCTGCAGGGGGCATTCGCAAGGTTGCGGACAGTCTGTAAGCTTTGATTAATATCAAGAGATCTAAGGAACCTATTTTATCTCTCATAAAAGCTAAAATATTAACAACAGACAGATGAGAATAATTCCTTTTGATCGTACACCTGATGGGTTACGTGTACATGTAACTCTGTATGTTTAGTAGGTGTGGAATCCTAGAGAACCACACAAAACCGTTATATGGCGCCTGATTGCAGCAAGCAGGCAGTGATTGGTACTGTTGCGATCGGACTGATGCGCTGGTATCGGAAATCCTATCCATGACCCAGCAATCAGCGCCGTTCTGGGCCAATTCCACTCTGGTAAATTCAGAACACAAACGTTCTGTGGGCTGAGACAGGAACACCCCCCAGGGTTGATTGGCCAAGGGCTAAAGTCCAGCCCACATTCATATTTCAATAAATTGGGTAGCCTGAGACATGGACATTTTTCTTCCACCAAGCCAGTTCGAAACTGGGGAGTTCCCACATGTTCCAGTATGCTTCTACAAGATAGACTTGGGTAAAGTTTATTTCTGTTTTTATTCCTTTTTATTTTCATAGCAAATTGCCAATTGTGTGTCTTTCTGCATTGTTTGTATCTTTTTTGGTAAATCCTTTTTCTTTGTATATCTTATATGCACTGCCCACTTTCGGGATATTAAATGATAAAATTAATAAGTCACTTCTGTGTACTAAGCTAGGACTCATATCTCTGGAGAGGTTGTTGTATTTTGGTGCCTAAGTACTCGGTTTAAGTTATGTGCCAATCGGTATGCAATTGCACTGTGTGTTGGCAGATTGCATGCAGATTGTAAGCTAACAGATCTTCCAGACAGAGATCTGTGTGTGTGGTGGCTCAGCAGACCAGTCTGCGGACAAACTGTTGGGTGGTGGCAGGCTATCGTTTATTGTGTGTCTGGTGTGTGGGTGTGGGGACAGTGGGAGGAGTGATTAACACCGGGGTTCAAGCTTGCAGGATAGCTGGAGGAATCCTAGAAGTGTGTAGTAATTGCTAGACTGTTCCTCAACCCTTAGAGTGCACCAGATTGTATGTAAGATTTGTATCTGCCTGTGTGTGGTCAGCTAGCTGGATTGGAGTGGAGTGTTGGCCAAAGGTAGTGCAGGCTGTGAAAGTACCACAGCCAGTCTTACATGCTCAGTATAAGTTCCCCCTTATTCCCTTAGTTCCTCATATACCCCGGTCACGGAACGCACGTTGCGGTTAGTTAGTAACTGCGGGCGTGTGAATCCGTGACAACACCTGCTCCAGAACATTATGGAAACTTTTTTTGCAACAGAGGTACATTAATGGTATATTGGTACATAGGGAAGCTATATTTTGGAAAAAAAATGTGAAAGAGTGTGCTAGACACTGCCTTATTCAATTTCAATGAGTGCTTCTGCCATTTTCCTCGAATTTCACAGGTAATGAACACATTTCACAATATTATTAGACCTAAACATATCATTTTAACTTGAATAGGTTGGCTATAGTTCTGTCTTCACATACTGAAAATTATTAGACAGCAGGGATGAGCCGAACACCCCCCTGTTCAGTTCGCACCGGAACATGCGAACAGGCAAAAAATTTGTTAGAACACGCAAACACCGTTAAAGTCTATGGGACTCGAACATGAATAATCAAAAGTGCTAATTTTAAAGGCTTATAATGCAAGTTATTTTATAAAAAGTTTTTGGGGACCTGGGTCCTGCCCCAGGGGACATGGATCAATGCAAAAAAAGTTTTAAAAACGGCCACTTTGAGGTGCACATGTGCGGGACTTCCAACATGGCCGCGTAAGCCGGGAGCTCCGCTCTGCCCGAGCAAGCAAGCCGCACTAGCGCCAGAACCAGACCCGAAGGACGCCCGTAAACAGCGGGGATAGCACGGGGAGCCACCCAAGCACTCCAGGATGTCCAGCAGCTCAGTCCGCCGCAACCTGGGGCCACAATTCTCAGCCGAAGGAGTACAGGCCGCTTCCAAGATGGCGACTCTTCAATTCGTTATTTAGGAGTAAACCTTACCTCAAAATTTGAACTTCTCTATCAGGCAAATTTTCCCCCCATGTATCGTAAACTAGAAAAAGACCTTCACACTTGGTCCCTACACAACATCTCCTGGATGGGTAAAATTAATTCCATTAAAATGACCCTATTACCTAGATTACTCTACCTATTCCGATCCCTTCCAATTCCTATCAGGAAAGATCACCTCAAGTCATTCCAAGGCAAGATAATTACATTTATTTGGGGCAAAAAGGGATACAGACTAGCTAGAAGGGTCCTTTACAGCCCCAAAAAACGAGGAGGTCTGTGTCTTCTAGAACTATTTAAGTACTACCAAGCAGCCAGATTAGCTCAAATTTTCAATGATGTACTTTAGACGCAAAATCCCGGATTGGATCAATATAGAAAGACATCCAAAGGAGATTTCCTTTTATGGTTCCCCCGCAAATCTAGACCACCTAGCATGGCCCCCACTCTCTCACACTCCATGCGATTATGGGATGATTTGAAACACTTACCTTCTTTGACATCAGAAACACAACCGCTGGCTCACATCTTCCAAAATCCCCTCTTCAGACCAGGTTTGGATATCAAATCCTTTCAATGGTGGTTGGACAAGGGGATGTATCGGATCGGACACTTTTTCACTCAATCGGGTCCTATCTCTCTGAAATTCTGTATAGAAAAGCTGGATATTCCGGATTCTGAGAAATGTAGGTACTATCAAATTTCCCATTTCCTCTCCTCAATCTGGAAAAACAAACCCGCCCCCCCGGCCTTCTCAAATTATGAACGCTGGTGCGGCCAGGGTACAGAGCAAAAGGGGGGAATTTCCACAATCGACTTATCCTTATTAGAACCTACCTCCAAATTTTCATATATGGAAGCCTGGGAGAAAGACTTACAAGAAACCTGGGACCTGGAGGAATGGCATAGAAGAGAAATAAGAGCTCATAAAGGTATACTGAACATCTCACTAATAGAAACTAATTGGAAAGTGATGTCTAGATGGTATTTGGTTCCGACAAGACTGGCTAAGATGTTCCCCTCTTCATCCCCTCTATGCTTTCGAGAGTGCCAAGCCCAGGGTTCTACGCTACATATTTGGTGGGATTGCCTGAGAATCAGAGGTTTTTGGAATAACATTTTTAATCTCATCCGTAAAGTTACTAGCCTCCCGATACCTAAGAATCCTCAGATTGCTCTATTGAATGGGCACATCCCCAAGATCTCTAAGTTTTCCCATCAACTGATAAATTTCATGCTACTAGGAGCAAAAATTACAATCGCTAAAGCCTGGAAGACACCGAAAATTTCCATTGTAGCCGCTAAAAAAAAATCTCTTGGATTATGTCCCAGGAAAGATTAGTTAGCAATATCTTGGACAACACCAAAGCCTTTGAAGCAACTTGGGAACCCTGGGCAAGGCACTTAGGTATATCCCTTATACCAGGAATCACCACGGTGTGATAGCTTTAATTGATCTGAGTGCTGGCCTCATTCCTACCAACTCCCCTCTTCCTACCTTCTCTTTTCTTTTCCTCCTTTTCTTTTTTATTGTTTCTCAGATAATGTCAGATTAAATTGTTTATTAAGCAACCAAAGGATACTGTTCATCATCCATCTTGTTTTATATGAGATCATATATGTTTTCTCTTCACAATTCTAAAGCGTACGACCTCAGGGGGCAGTGCTGTCTCTCCGGAGCGTTACGGTAGCATCGGGGGGTAGCACAAGCCCCACCTCATACAGAGCACCATTTCTTTTGATTAAATAAAGGCCACATCTGGACACAGTGTGATCCCATACGGGGTGTTTGGTCGGTCCCAAGTTTATAGTGCTCTATAATGATTTGGGTTTTGTAAGGATGCAGTTATTTGTATTGTCCATTTTTCTTTAACTTTTTATTGCCCTTCCAGAAGTGGAAGATCCCAGTTGATGTTATGTACTTTGCAGTATACTGAGATGGATATACTTTGTACTGTGAGATTTCTCAATAAAAGACTTAAACTTGAAAAAAAAAAAAACGGCTGTTTTTTCGGGAGCAGTGATTTTAATAATGATTAAAGTGAAAAAATAAAAGTGTAATATTCCTTTAAATTTCATACCTGGGGGGTGTCTATAGTATGCCTGTAAAGGGGCCCATGTTTCCCGTGTTTAGAACAGTCTGACAGCAAAATGACATTTCAAAGGAAAAAAAGTAATTTAAAAGTACTCGCGGCTATATGAATTGTTGGTCCGACAATACACATAAAAGTTCATTGATAAAAACAGCATGGGATTTCCCCACGGGAACCCCGAACCAATTTTTTTTAAATGGCGTGGGGATCCCCCTAAATTCCATACCAGGCCCCTCAGGTCTGGTATGGATATTAAGGGGAACCCCGTGCCAAAATTTAAAAAAAAGGCATGGGGGTCCCCCTCAAAATTCATACCAGACACCGGACCCTTCAGGCCTGGTATTGATTTTAATGGGAAACATGCGCCAAATTAAAAAAAAATGGCATGGGGTCCCCCCAAAAATCCATACCAGACCCTTATGCGAGCATGCAACCTGGCAGGCTGCAAAGGAAGAGGGGGATGAGAAAGCGCCCCCCCCTCCTGAACCGTACCAGGCCACATGCCCTCAACATTGGGAGGGTGCTTTGGGGTCCCCCCCAAAGCACCTTGTCCCCATGTTGATGAGGACAAGGGCCTCATCCCCACAACCCTTGCCCGGTGGTTGTGAGGGTCTGCGGGCAGGGGGCTTATCGGAATCTGGAAGCCCCCTTTAACAAGGGGACCCCCAGATCCTGCCCCCCATGTGAAATGGTAAGGGGGTACAAAAGTACCCCTACCATTTCACAAAAAGTGTCAAAAATTTTAAAAATGACGAGACAATTCCTTTATTTAAATGCTTCTTCTTATTTCTCCTTTCCCTTTTTTTCCCACTTTTCCCACTTCTCCCCCTTTTCCACCTTTACCCCCTTCTCCCCCTTTTTCCCCTTTTTTTATGCTTCCATGATGGGAGGCTCCCACTGTGTGACACTTCTCGTCTTCTGACGGTTCTTAAATAACGCAGGGCGGGGCCACCCGGTGACCCCGCCCCCCTCTGATGCACTGAGACTTCCCTGTCCACCCCTCTGATGTCATGGGGAAAGCCTCGGGGAAGTCCCTGTGCGTCAGAGGGGGGCGGGGTCACTGGGTGGCCCCACCCTCCGTTATTTAAGAACCATCAGAAGACGAGAAGTGTCACACAGTGGGAGCCTCCCATCATGGATGCGGAGTGGCCCCAGAGCAAAGAAGGGAAGAAGACGCCACGGAGGAAGATGCCAGACGAGAACACCGGAGCAAGAAGCAGAGGATCGGAGGAAGAAACCGAAGGAAGATAGAAGAAAGAAGAAGCATTTAAATAAAGGAATTGTCAAAAACTGTCTCTTGTCATTTTTAACATGTTTGACACTTTTTTTGTCAAATGGTAGGGGTACTTTTGGTACCCCCTTACCATTTCACACAGGGGGGGGCGGGATCTGGGGGTTCCCTTGTTAAAGGGGGCTTCCATATTCTGATAAGCCCACCTGCCCACAGACCCCCACAACCACTGGGCAAGGGTTGTGGGGATGAGGCCCTTGTCCTCATCATCATGGGGACAAGGTGCTTTGGGGGGATCCCAAAGCACCCTCCCAATGTTGAGGGCATGTGGCCTGGTACGGTTCAGGAGGGGGGGCGCTCTCTCTCGTCCCCCCTCTTTCCTGCGGCCTGCCAGGTTGCGTACTCAGATAAGGGTCTGGTATGGATTTTTGGGGGGACCCCACGCCATTTTTTTGTTAATTTTGGCGTAGGGTTCCCCTTAAATTCCATACCAGTCCTGAAGGGTTTGGTATGGATTTTGAGTGGGATCCCCATGCCATTTTTTTAAAATTTTGGTTCGGGGTTCCCCTGTGGGGAAATCCCATGCCGTTTTTATCAATAAACTTTTATGTGTATTGTCGGACCGACAATTTATATAGCCGCGAGTACTTTTAAATGACTTTTTTTCCTTTGAAATCTCATTTTGCTGTCAGACTGTTCTAAACACGGGAACATGAGCCCCTTTACAGGCATACTATAGACACCACCCAGGTACGAAATTTAAAGGAATATTACACTTTTATTGTTTCACTTTAAGCATTAATGACTGCTATTAAAATGACTGCTCCCGAAAAAACGGCCGTTTTTAAAACTTTTTTTTGCATTGATCCATGTCCCCTGGGGCAGGACCCAGGTCCCCACACAGTTTTTATGACAATACCATGCATATAAGCCTTTGAAATTAGCACTTTTGATTTCTCCCATAGACTTTTAAAGGCTGTTCCGTGGCTTTCGAATTTGCCGCGAACTCCCCAAATTGTTCGCTGTTCGGCGAACTTGCGAACAGCCGATGTTCGAGTCGAACATGAGTTGGACTTGAACTCGAAGCTCATCCCTATTAGACAGTTTTTTAATTCTAGAAACATAGAATTCAAGTATGATTTTGTTTATCTTAATGATCATTTTTAAAACATTTCAATAATATAATGTGAAAATTATATAACAGTTTCAATACTGAGTGTTGAAAGTTTTGAGAAACCAATATAATTTACCTTGTCAGTCCTAATTTAAATATAAAGCTATACAGCTGCATTGTGTTCCACCTCTGATGGGATTTGTGTCAATTCTGATCTTTGGCTGACAATAGCTTATGCTATGCCAACAAGCAGAAACCTAGCCATTTAAACGACCGTTTAAGGAAACTGGAGATGTTTTATTATTGTTAAAATGTGCATACTATTACAATGACTTTTTGTACAAGCATCAGAGAGAAATGGATTTAGTTCATCTTTTTTCACACTATAAAACTACATGCATGCTTAATTTGAAGAAGTCATCGTTATTATTTGACCAATGCTAATAGCTGCACACTTTCCCTTTCGTGTTGCCATTGGCATTTTTAATCACTGCCAAGTGCCAAATTATTGTTGAAAGCACCATTAGGGTGTTGGCTTAGAGGTGGGGTAATTAGGGATGAAGGCAGTTGGCAATTAAACAGCTAGATGTTGATGTGAATGCTTTAACTTTATTATTGGCAGAGATGGAATCACTATATTAGTTTCCAGCTATCTGACATCTGGGAGATTTGGAATGTGTTGCATTGGGGTTTCTTGACTTGACAAATACAGATATTTGGCAAGACTACCTGGCAAGTTTAGACAAGACATCTATTTGTAAGAAGAAATCTAATATATTTTGATTCTTACATTTTAAACATTGGAGGCATCTGCTAGGGCTGATATTTAAGGAGAACATCTAAAGCATAATAAAAAAAATAAAAAAAAAATAAAATAAAACATTAACCACTTCAATACCAGGCACTTTCGCCCCTTCCTGCCCAGGACAATTTTGAGTTTTCAGTGCTGTCGCACTTTGAATGACAATTGCGCAGTCATACAACACTGTACCCAAACTAAATTTTTATCATTTTGTTCCGACAAATAGCGCTTTCTTTTGGTGGTATTTGATCACCTCTGCTGTTTTTATTTTTTGCTAAACAAACTAAAAAAGACTGACACTTTAAAAAAAAAGTTTTTCTTCATTTCTATTATAAAATTTAGCTTTCTCCTTCACTAACGGGCACTGATGGGTCAGCACTGATGGGCACAGAATCGGCACTGATGAGTTGGCACTGATAAGGTGGCACTGATATGTAGAATTAATGGGCACTGATAGGCGGCACTGATATGCAGCACTGATATGCAGCACTGATGGGCAATGACAGGCAGCACTGATGGGCACTGACAGGCGGCACTGGGCACTGACCGGCAACATTGATGGGCTCTGACATCTGGCTTTGATGGACACTAATAGATGGCACTGATGGGCAGCACTGATTGGGCATGTACTGACAGGTGTTAATGCTGGGCACTGATTGGCACTGTGATGGACACTGGCACTATGGTAGGCACTGATTTGCACTTTGGTGGGCACCGATTGGCATTTTATTGGGCACTTGCAGGGGGTTATGCTGGAGCACTGACTGGGCAACAATTGGCAGCTGATGGTTACATTTTATGGGGGCTGTGCTGATAATCAATGTGCTGATTATCAGCACAGACCCCCCTCTGACAGGGAGAGCCGCCGATCGGCTCTCCCTGTCAGCGCGAACCGAGGAAAGTCATTTACCGGCACTTCCTGGTTCTCACGATGATCAGCTGTGATTGGTCATAGCTGATCACGTGGTAAGAAGGGTTCTGGCGTGTACGCTGCACTAATGATCACTGTACTGCGTGCCCCCACAGGCGCGCGCTGGCATGTTATCCTGCTGGACGTCATATGACGCCCAGTCAGGATAGCAGAACCGCTTCCCGGTCGTCAATCTGTTATAGGCCGGGCGGGAAGTGGTTAAACAGTGTGAGAGTCTGCGGTCCTATCACAGGGTTAAATGGTAGTCTGGGCCAGATTTTGGAGATAACCAGCACACTGGTGATACAGGTGTGTGCTGGGTTCTTAGAATCCTTTGGCTTCAGGCCTCCACCCTCCAGGGAGACCATGTGTTTGCAAGGGAGCAGGAAGAAGTGCATGTCTGCGCCATGCTGTCCAGGACAGGACAGACCAAGGCCCAAGCCAGTGAGAGACCGAGCAGCAGAGCGCTGCAGGAAAAGACAAAGCACTGACAAAGGTACAGCGTTTGTGTACGAGCACTGGGATGTGTGTTAGATTGTCTGCAGGGTCAAGGCATGAGGCCAGAGTAGTTGAGCTACAAAGAGAGTCAGGTGGCTGAATTTTGTTATTTTTTGTATTGATGGTTGAAACAACCCTGTGGGAAGCTATTTGTTTGTGAACTTTCTTCTGTTTTAATAAAAGTGAGCAGAAAAAGCCCTGAAAAGGCACATCCGGTGTGGACTAAGCTCACTGGAAAGCACTACACATGAGCTAAACAATCCCCAAGTTGTCACAATTGGTGCTCAGATGTGGGCAGAAAGAACAGTGGAGTACCGGGTCCTTGCATGCCAATGCAGTGAGTTTGCCAGAAATAGATTGTGCTCTGCAGTGGTGCTGTGCAACGGGTGATGTGCCTGAAAAAGGGAATCTGCATGGTGTGTTGCAGCATTTAACCACCTCCCACCCGTCATATAGACAAATGATAGCAGAGCGGGGCGGCTCCTGTTCTGGGACAACGTCATATGATTTCGCCCAGTTTAGCTGTGTTCGCGTGCCCATGGGGGCATGCAGCATGGAGATTGTGGGTGGGCAAGCCGCGGCTCTTTACCCATCTGAATAGCTGTGTCCAATCACTGACAGAATGTGAAGTGAGGAGAGCTGATCAGCGGCATCTTCTTACAGGGGAGACGTGTAAAGATAATAAGAGCACTGATCATCAGTGCCCTGATTACAATGCAGCCCCAACGGTGCCCATCAGTGATGCTACTCTGTACCCATCAGTGACTCCAGTCTGTGCCCATCAGTGACACAAGTCTGTGCCCATCAATGATGCCAATCAGTGCGGCCTTTCAGTGCTCATAAGTGCCTGCCCATCAGTGGGGCCCATCAGTTTCCTTCAGGGCTGCCCATCAGTGCCACCTATTCGTGCCCATCAGTGCCACCTATCATTGCCCATCAGTGCTGCCCATTAGTGCCACCTATTATTACCCATAAGTGCTGCCTATCAGTGCCCATCAGTGCTCAACAGTACTGCATATCAGTACCACCTATCAGTGCCCATCCGTTCTGCATATTAGTGCCTCCTCATAATTCCCCCCACGTCAGTGCCCTTCATTGCGACCTCATCAGTTCCCATCAGTGCAGCCTATCAGTGCCGCCTCATCAGCGCACATCAGTGAAGGAGAAAAATGTATTTACAAAAGGAAAAACTTTTTATTTCAAAAAGTTGGGCCTTTTTAAAATTTTTGAGCAAAAAAACAAAAACCCAGCGGTGATTAAATACCACCAAAAGAAAGCTCTATTTGTGTGAAGAAAATGATAAAAAAGAGTCATTTGGGTAGTTTTGCATGATCGAGCAATTATCATTCAAAGTGCCACAGCGTTGGAAATTGGCCTGGGCAGGAAGGGGGTGAAAGTGCCCAGAATTGAGGTGGTTAAACAGATAGTACTCCATTTTTCTTTTTCGATCCATGCAAGGAACTGTTGTGTGAATATGCGGTGAAAAGGTACAAGTTGCATCTGGCTGTACTAGAGCAAGTGAAAAAGAAAAGCAAGCCATCTCTGTGGTCTCTCCTGGCAACAAGAGGAAAGGTATCAGCTGGAGGGAGGAGCTGCAGTGGAGAGGTGGCTCAGTGTCCCCACAAATAGGGCTGGGATGCCTTATGGCGCGTACACATGATCAGATTTTCCAACGGGAAATGTTCGATGTGAGCTTGTTGTCGGAAAGTCCGACCGTGTGTATGCTCCATCGAACATTGGCTGTCTGAATTTCCTCACACAAATGTTTGAGAGCAGGTTCTCAAATTTTCCAACAGCAAAACTTTGCTGTCAGAAAGTCCAATCGTGTGTACGGGACTTTAGAGTTTGTTGTTTCACCCTGTGGCCATATGGGGAAACGTGCCAGGGAAAGTACCGCAGAGGAATGGTTCCTGAGGTGACAAACGCAAATGAAAATTGCAACACCTTCCAAGTGGAACGGAAACATTGTTGCTGTTATAGATGTGAGAGAGACTGGTTATGCGACTAATTCCGGTGAAGTGGGAGTAAATCCGGTGAGGAAATCTGCTTTTAGTATGAAAAGAGACTTGCTGTTATGCGATACCCTGTGTAGTTGGGAAGTACAGGTTAGAGCTAAACCCACAGCCAGGGTGAGGACTGATAAAAATTTGTCTCCATGCAGTGTGCTGTGTAGCAGGAAGGCAAGTGTTAAAAATAAATGTGGTGGTGTGTTGCTTACTAATAAGTCTGAAAATGCAAATGTGTATCAGGTTAATGAAGTGCCACCAGAGCAAGTTGATGAAAATGTGGCATTGCAACCAGTAATGCCTGAAAATGTGGTATTGCAATGTGATCCTTAAAATGACAGGTGTTATGTGTCTGAAGCTGTTGAGTCCTTGTCATGTTTTGTGACAATGCTGAAAGCTGTCTCACCATGTGTTGCTGGATTGCTTCATAGACGTGTATAAGAAGCACCCCGGAGCACTCTTTGACAAGTCAGAGGTATTGGTTAAAGTACCAGAGGACAAAGAAGTCACTGGGAATGAGGTCCTGATAATGATGATGATGATGATGATGACAAAAGCGTGGTGTATTATCTATTTTGGAATATTGCTGGTAATGGTAAACAGAATACTGTGTTGTTAACTCATTGAAACTGATGGTTTGGTTGCCAAGGGTAACCACACAGGTATTTTTAAACCTGAAAACAGATAGTGGTGGCTGAGGCTGATACAGGTAGTAAGAGAGGTGGTACCCTAAAAGATGCCATTGAAGTAGGCCCCTACAGTCCTGGGAGAATATTCATGGGAGGGGTAAAAAGAAATGCAGGAAACCAAAGCAAGAAGATAGAAGGGTTCGTGGAAGGACCAGTGGGACTCTGTTAAAGATTAAGAAGAATTGCTTGTGGAAGCACACTCAGAAAAAGATGTGGGTAGAGTTCCTCTTTAAGAAGAACAGAGCAAAGTCAGACAGGTGTAGACCCTTGTGGGAAATAGTAGGCACAGAGGTGGCAAAAGGTGGAAGTGGCGTGTTTCTCCCTTTTATTGCAAAACAGGGGGGTGGACATGTGACAGTCCAAGGCCCTTTCATGGGGTTAAAAGACAGTCTGGACCATGTTTTAAAGATAACTGACACACTGATGTTATAGGTGTGTGCTAAATTCTTAGGATAGTCAGTATTAGAGTTCAGGGCTTCACCCTCCTGGGAGTCTGTGTGTGTTTTTGTGTTTGTGTGTGTGTGTGTGCAAGGGAGCAGAAAGAGGTGCATGCCTGCACTGTGCTGTCCACGACAGAACAGATCAAGGCCCGAGCCAGTGAGAGACAGAGCAAATAAAAAGACAGAGCAGGAAAAGACAGTGAGCTGACAAGGTACAGAATTTGTGCACGAGCACTGGAATGTGGGTTAGATGGTCTGCAGGACCAAGGCATGAGGCCTGTGCAGTAGAGCTGCAAAGGAGGCTGAATATTGTTCTTTTCATATTTATGGTGGAAAACCCCTTGTGTGAGAAGCTATTTGTTTGTGAACTTTCTGTTTTAATAAAAGAGTGCAGAAAAAGCCCTGAAAAGGCACATCTGGAGTGGGCTGAACTCACTGGAAAGTGCTACACATGAGCTAAACCAATGTTTCTCAACTCCAGTCCTCAACTACCCCAAACAGGTCATGTTTTTAGGATTTCCTTCAGATGACATGGCTGTGGTAATTACTAAGTCAGTAAGAAACTCCTTTGGATGGGCAACAGCAGGAAAACACAACTGTAGAAATTACAGTTTCCATGCACTTCACACCCAATCAACTTACTGCCAAACTCTTACTCCATTAATAGTAATGTATTCTGTTGCCATTTTATTGTGACTTCACAGACATAGAGTATAGATGTAAATTTATTAGTGACAGATACTTTACATCTAGGCTGATTTACTAAGGCCCCATTCACACCTGAGCAGATCGATTTTCAGGAGTTTTTATTTGAAAGTATTTCAAGTGTATTACGAGCATTGGAGAAGCATATTGGAAACATTTTACATGTGTATTCAAGCTTCAGTTGTTTTATTTTATCCAATAGAAAGCATTAGGGGAAGGAGATTAGGGGTGGAAAGCTGCTGTTTTGCCAGAAAACATGCAACAAAATGTTCATAGAACACTTGTAATATGCTCATGCTAATTGATTTTCAGGCATTCTCATTGAATTCTATGCTGCCAATCTGCCTCCAATCTGCCCAAAAGAAGCTTATGTACTTTTTTGAGTGACAAGCATTTTGCCACATGCAGCAAAATGCTCAGATGTGAACAGGGGCCATTGAAATTAATGGGATTTTGTTTGTGGAGCGTACTAGAGCTATAATCTTCAAGCAGTAAAATGCTCGGGTGTGAATGGGGCCTAAAAGAACTGAGAATCTTCATACAATAAATTGTGTGAATATTATCTTCAGGCAAATGCCCGTTTACTTATTTTATCTGCACATGATTGGATAAACACAATTCACAGTGTGAATAAATTAGCACAATTATGTGCTAAGAATTTAGAGTCTCTGCTCTCCTTACACCAAGTGAGTGTAGGATATATCCTTTAATGCCGTGTACACACGAGCAGACTTTTCAACAGGACTGGTCCGACACACTTTCGATGGACTTTCCTAATGAACAGACTTCCCTACACACGATCACACCAAAGTCCAATGGATTTGTACGTGAGGACATACGACCGGACTAAAATAAGGAGTTGATAGCCAGTAGCCAATAGCTGCCGTAACGTTGGTTTTAGTCCGTTGGACTAGCATACAGACGAGTGGATTTTTTGACCGGACTCGAGTCCATTGGAAAGATTTGAAACATGTCTTATTTCTAGGTCCGTCAGACTTTTGGGAAAAAAAGTCAACTGGAGCCCACACACAATCGAATTGTCCGACAGAGTCCGGTCGCTAGACCAACTCTGCTGGAAAGTCTGCCACTGTGTATGCGGCATTAGAGTCACGAATAGAACTAGACAGGGATGCCCACTGTCCCCAATATTTGTTTTGTCATTGGAGCCCTTAATGTGTAGGATCCGATCAAATACAGATATTGGGGGTTTATCAATAGGAGGTATGCAGTATAAAACTTCGGCGTATGCAGATGATATGTTCTCATTGACTAATCCGATAGTATCTTTACCTAACCTTCTTCAAGAAATAGAGACATATGGCTCCTTATCAGACTTTAATATTAACTTATCAAAATTGGAAGCTATGGGAGTTGGGATCCCTAAGGACATATTAAGAACACTGAAGTCAAGTTACACATTCAAATGGTGAGACCAAGCCTTGAAATACCTGGAAACTTTTATTCCAGCAGACCTTTCCAATACAAACAATCTCAATTTTCCACCAATATTACACAGAGTGCAAGTCCTTTTGGAGGGATAGCAGAGAGGGCTCCACTCCTGGTTTGTGAGGTGCAATATTATTAAAATGAATATCTTGCCAAAGTTTTTGTACTTATTTCAAGCATTACCCATCGCTATACCGAAATATTATTTCAAACAAATATACTCCCTCCTTGTCAGATTTATCTGGGCAAATAAACACCTAAGGATCAGTAGAGCCCTGTTGACTATACCCAAACAAAATGGTGGACTAGCTGTACCAGACCTGTACAAATACTACCAAGCTTTATTAAGCCGCCTGATCGATTGGAGTAGACATGTGGATGGAAAGATATGGCCTGGCCTGGAGCAGGCTCAGAGCAGTGCCTAATGCTGCATACACACGCTCGGAATTTCCGTCAGAAAAAACTTGGATGTTTTTTCCAACGGAATTACGCTCAAGCTTGTCTTGCATACACACAGTCACAGAAAAGTCCTCGGAACTTTCGGCCGTCAAGAGTGCGGTGATGTACAACACTACAACGAGCCGAGAAAATGAAGTTCAATGCTGCCGAGCATGCCTCAAATTGTTTCCGAGCATGCGTGATTTTTTGCTTATCCGAATTGCATACAGACGAACGCATTTTTGGATACGAACTTTTCCCGACCGAAAAATAGAGAACATGCTCCCAATCTTTTGCTGGCTTGAATTCCGCCAGAAAAAGACCGATGGAGCATACACACGGTCGCATTTTCCGACAAAAAGCTTTCATCGGAGTTTTGCTGGCGGATTGTGTGTACGCGGCATTACTGCAACGAGCCGCTTGGTGCTATAAAGATCTTCCAACTATTACGAAGGCACAACCCTTGATAGGACCCACCCTAAAGATGGGCTTTGAGCTCTTCTCCAAGGGTAAACTATCGGCAATAATCTCACCATTGTTTGCAATATTGGGGTATCCCCAGTTTGAGCCGGGTCTGAGGAAAGGAAATTTTATGGTACTGATAGACCAGGGGATCTTCCAGGCCTCTCATTTTTTTACAGGGGGAACATGGCCCACAATATTTTCATTGACAACAGGACCTACACCATATCAACTGGATTTTTGGTGTGCGGTACAGCTGAGACACTTTCTAAATACTTTAACCCCACCAAGTAGTTACGAGCGCACTTTAACAACTTTTGAGGGATATTGTAATGGAAGCGGTGTATTTCACCAAACCCTCTCTAAAACGTATGCGCTGTTGGTTGCATCCTCGGAGGACGTTCGGTTGCCCTTTTTTAGGGGGTGGGAGAGCGATCTGGATCGGACCTTCACAGAAGAGCAGTGTACTAATATAATACTAAATACATTTGAGCCGTCAATCTGCATAAGAACACAGGAGACAAATTTTAAGATTCTGTCCCGGTGGTACCGCACCCCAGCATTCCTAAACATTTGCTACTTGAAAGTAGCAGACAACTGCTGGCATTGTGGGGGGAAGGAGGGGATGTTAATGCATATTTTTTGGTCCTGCCCCAGAATAGAGAACTTTTGGAAAGAAGTTTGGAGAATTGCTCAAAAATTTAGCGATCAGGAGATTCCGGAGGACCCATCCTTCTTCCTATTACAGGATACTAAAACCCCAGTTAAATCATATAAGCAATATATTTTATGCCACCTGTTGAATGCAACTAAATCATGTATTCCACTTACCTGTAAGCAGACAAAACCACCATCAATAGGATTGTGGCTTAAATGAGTAGAACTGAACCTTATGGAGGATTTGTTTTGGACATCCCGGCAAAAGCGAGGGATATATCTGAAAACATGGTCTCGATGGAATCTTTTCATTAACACAGAAGAGGGAAAACCCCTTATAGATGTGAATGACTGAAAATAAATGCGGCTATTAGATTCCCAGTAGGTGAAGTAGCTGGGCAGGAGAGGGGATGGGGGAGAGGGGAGGAGGGGATGGGGAGGCGGGAGATGGGTTCTGCCTTCCCCCCTTAAATTTTCTAAGCCCCTTTCTTTTTCTTTTTTTTTGTTAGGTTTTATTTTGTTTTGTTTATAAACATAGAGGTAAGAGAGAGCTAGACACTTTAGGAATATATAGATAGAGCCCCCCAGGGCGGAGTCTGAGATATATTGTGATAAGGGGTGGGAGATGACCTCTGTCTTGATGTATTTGGGGGACTATACTGAGATAGTTGATTTTGTTGTATTTAGAATGCATGGTCTTAGGCTTCGGAAGAAAATGAATTTATTTGTATATTAGATTAGCATATAGACATATATAATATGTTATATTTGATGTTGGTAATGTGTATCTTTTTCTTCCTCTCAAATGAATAAAATATTAAATCTGAAAAGAGTGTAGGATAAAAGCTTTGAAAAGCCAAAATATGGTATTTTGAGATGTTTTAACCACTTCAGCCCCGGAAGGATTTACCCCCTTCCTGACCAGAGCACTTTTTACAATTTGGCACTGCGTCGCTTTAACTGCTAATTGCGCGGTCATGCAATGCTGTATCCAAACGAAATTTGCGTCCTTTCTTCCCACAAATAGAGCTTTCTTTTGATGGTATTTGATCACCTCTGCCGTTTTTTATTTATTTGCACTATAAACAGAAAAAGACCGAAAATTTTGAAAAAAAATATTTTCTACTTTTTGTTATAAAAAAAATCCAATAAACTCAATTTTAATCATACATTTAGGCCAAAATGTATTCGGCCACATGTCTTTGGTAAAAAAATGTCAATAAGTGTATATTTATTGGTTTGCGCAAAAGTTATAGCGCCTACAAACTAGGGTACATTTTCTGGAATTTACACAGCCTTTAATTTATGACTGCTTATGTCATTTCTTGAGGTGCTAAAATGGCAGGGCAGTACAAAACCCCCACAAATGACCCCATTTTGGAAAGTAGACATCCCAAGGAAATTGCTGAGGGGCATGTTGAGCCCATTGAATATTAATTTTTTTTTTGTCCCGGGTGATTGAATAATGACAAAAAAAAATTACAAAAAGTTGTCACTAAATGATATATTGCTCACACAGGCCATGGGCATATGTGGAATTGCACCCCAAAATATATTCAGCTTCTTCTCCTGAGTACGGGGATACCACATGTGTGGGACTTTTTGGGAGCCTAGCCGTGTACGGGGCCCCGGAAACCAATCACTGCCTTTAGGATTTCTAAGGGTGTAAATTTTTGATTTCACTCTTCACTGCCTATCACAGTTTCGGAGGCCATGGAATGCCCAGGTGGTACAACCCCCCCCAAATGACCCCATTTTGGAAAGTAGACACCCCAAGCTATTTGCTGAGAGGCATGGTGAGTATTTTTCAGCTCTCATTTGTTTTTGAAAATGAAGAAAGGCAAGAAAAAATTTTTTTTTTTCTTTTTTCAATTTTTAAAACTTTGTGACAAAAAGTGAGGTCTGCAAAATACTCACTATACCTCTCAGCAAATAGCTTGGGGTGTCTACTTTTCAAAATGGGGTCATTTGGGGGGGGTTTGTGCCACCTGTGCATTCCATGGCCTCCGAAACTGTGATAGGCAGTGAAGAGTGAAATCAAAAATTTACGCCCTTAGAAAGCCTGAAGGCAGTGCTTGGTTTTCGGGGTCCCGTACGAGGCTAGGCTCCAAAAAAGTCTCACACATGTGGTATCCCCATACTCAGGAGAAGCAACAGAATGTATTTTGGGGTGTAATTTCACATATTCCCATGGCATGTTTGAGCAATATATCATTTAGTGACAACTTTGTGCAAAAAAAAAAAAAATGTGTCTCTTTCCCGCAACTTGTGTCACAATATAAAATATTCCATGGACTCGACATGCCTCTCAGCAAATAGCTTGGGGTGTCTACTTTCCAAAATGGGGTCATTTGGGGGGGGTTTTGAACTGTCCTGGCATTTTATGCACAACATTTAGAAGCTTATGTCACACATCACCCACTCTTCTAACCACTTGAAGACAAAGCCCTTTCTGACACTTTTTGTTTACATGAAAAAAATGTTTTTTTTTGCAAGAAAATTACTTTGAACGCCCAAACATTATATATTTTTTTAAAGCAAATGCCCTACAAATTAAAATGGTGGGTGTTTCATTTTTTTTTCACACAGTATTTGCGCAGCGATTTTTCAAACGCATTTTTTGGAGAAAAAGCAAATTTTTTAAAATTTTAATGCACTAAAACACACTATATTGCCCAAATGTTTGATGAAATAAAAAAGATGATCTTAGGCCGAGTACATGGATACCAAACATGACATGCTTTAAATTGTGCACAAACGTGCAGTGGCAACAAAATAAATACATTTTTAAAAGCCTTTAAAAGCCTTTACAGGTTACCACTTTAGATTTACAGAGGAGGTCTACTGCTAAAATTACTGCCCTCGATCTGACCTTCGCAGTGATACCTCACATGCATGGTGCAATTGCTGTTTACATTTGACGCCAGACCGACGCTTGCGTTCGCCTTAGCGCTAGAACAGGGGGGGACAGGGGTGCTTTTTTTTTTTTTTTTTTTTTAAATCATTTTTATTGTTATCTCAGGGAATGTAAATATCCCCTATGATAGAAATAGGTAATGACAGGTACTCTTTTTTTGAAAAAAATGGGGTCTATTAGACTCTAGATTTCTCCTCTGCCCTCAAAGCATCTGACCACACCAAGATCGGTGTGATAAAATGCTTCCCCAATTTCCCAATGTCGCTGTTTACATCCGGCGAAATCTAAATCATAAAATGCTCATAGCTTCCGGTTTCTTAGGCCATAGAGATGTTTGGAGCCACTCTGGTCTCTGATTAGCTCTATGGTCAGCTGGCTGAATCACCGGCTGCATTCTCAGGTTCCCTGTTGAGACAGGAGAGCCAGAGAAAAACACGGAAGACGGTAGGGGAGGGGGGGCATTCCCTCCCACTGCTTGTAAAAGCAGTCTAGAGGCTAATTAGCCGACAGGATTGCTTTTACATGAAAGCCGACCGCTGGCTGAAAAGAATGATACCAAGATGATACCTAAACCTGCAGGCATCATTCTGGTATAACCACTCAAAGTCGTGAATGGCGTACCTGAAGACAAAAAAATGGTTAACAATAACGCACAGTAAACGGTAAAGTATAAAAAATTGCATACCTGAAAAGCAAACATGATAAAACATAATAACAATAAAACATTGCAGAATAGAATACAGTAAAAAAGAGCAGAACAATAGAGAGAGAATAGAGAGAGAACAATAAAACGACAACTATTTTTTTTATTTTATATTTTTGTTTATGTTTTTTGTTTTTTACACTTTTTTTTGTAACTAACTTTTATAACTGTAACCGGTTCCAGGTTCGGGTCTCTCAAAATGCGATGGCATCTTGGGAGACCCTGTGAAAGTTTGCCTAGTCTGTGCAATGCTGTACCCTACACTAATACTCAACTAGTGTATGGTAGTCTTCAAAACATTCACCAATGCAAAGACCAGGATTGTCAGGACAGGAGGGACAATAATAGCGAGTGTCACGCCTATATCCGCGCTTGCTGCAGACACAACATTTTTTTTGGGGGGGGGGGGTTCATTGGTAGGGGTACTCGGGAGGAAATAAATTTGCCTCTCATGCAGCCGACTGCATTTGGTTGGGGATGTGAATGGGGGAAGTACGGGTGCTGCAGAAGCGGTGGGTTCCCAATTAGGATTGGCGAATGCAGCAGGAAGGGCACTATGGGCACGACGGGCCTGTGTTTGTATTTTTGGTGGCAGCGGGACACTACTTGTGCTTGCCACCTCACCAGCTTGAACTGCACTTATGGGACTTGCCACGTCACCAAGTGTTACTGCAGTGCTGGTTTGACTACGACTGGGGTGTACTAGGCCGCTGGTGCTTGCCAGTTCACCAAAACGCTACCAAAAAAAAATTTAGCGATCGCAGGGATCAGGCCTGATTCTGCGAACGCTGCAGTTATGCGTTTAGTGTTTTGTAAGTGACAGTGATCGATCGATAGTGCACTTGGGTGGGCTGGGCCAGGCGGAGGGGCAAAACGCAGGTGCTAGCAGGTATCTGGGCTGATCCCGCTAACACTGCGTTTTTGGGAACCCTAAACTGCTGGGGACGCTAGTATAAATCTGATCGGATCAGATATTGATCCGTTCAGATACTATACCACTAAGGGAGGTGTACGCTGCGTGCGTGGGTGTTAGCGGTACTGGCGCTAACCTGACGCTGCTTGGGGCTAGTGTTTGCCAGTTCACCAAAACGCTACCAAAAAAACTGTTAGCGATCGCAGGGATCAGGCCTGACTCTGCGAATGCTGCAGTTATGCGTTTAGTGTTTTGTAAGTGACAGTGATCGATCAATACTGCACTTGGGTGGGCTGGGCTGGGCCAGGCGGAGGGGCAAAACGCAGGCCTAGCAGGTATCTGGGCTGATCCCGCTAACACTGCATTTTTGGGATCCCTAAACTGCTGGGGACGCTAGTATAGATCTGATCGGATCAGATATTGATTCGTTCAGATACTATACCACTAAGGGAGGCGTAGGCTGCGTGCGTGGGTGTTAGCGGTACTGGCGCTAATCTGACGCTGCCTGGGGCGACGCATGTCACCGCCGGGCAATCAGGGGGCTAAACCTTTATTCGGTAATAAACGGCAGGTGCCCTGACACTATAAAAAATAAATGAACTAACCAGCGTCAACCGTAACAGTTAGACGGTGATCAGTGGTGAAAGGGTGAAAGGGTTAACTAGGGGGCAATCAAGGGGTTAAAACATTTATTAGATAGTATATGGGGGTCCCTGTCGCTATAAAATGCGGACGGCGAACCTAAATACCTAAACCTAAATATTTACCTCCCTAACTAGCCTCACCAGCGACACTAATACAGCTGAAATTGGGACCCATGATCTGGTTCCTTTTTATCCTCAGTTTTTAGGTACGTGTTATATATGTTCTATATTTACAATCTCGGGTGAATCTGCTAACCCCTATACTCCTTACAATTCTGAGAATAGTATTGTATTTATACTAGGCTCTCTTTTTAAGACTCTCATTGAAATATTTTCATTGCAGCAGGATTGTACCCCCCACCCTCTAACTCCATCAAACAGGCTGTCTCAAGCCTTCGCAGTGAGGGGAGGACTGTGTCTGTTCTTATATTGGGAATATCCTTTGTGAAGCAACCTCAGTCCACCCTGGTTCTTTTTCCTGTGATTCACCTGGTATCTTCCCTATCTTCTTGAGCCTCGGTTCTGTGATCCCTGTGTGGCCTTGACGGGCGGCAAATTCTTGATTCGCATTGGATGCTGATAATGTCCCTGGGAGTGTTTATATGAATCTTAAGGGGTCAGTATGAAATCTCTGCATGTATATGCCTGGAACTTACTAAAGATGTAACATATGTTAATGTCTATTGACCTTTATAATGTAAACTAGATGCTCTCTACTGCCTCCTGCTGTGAATGCCTGAGATATTCATCCATTTATGTTTGCTCTGCTTTTTGTTAATTTTCTAGATGAAAAGAAGAAGAAGAAGCCCCCTGCCAGCAGACCCCCCACAACCATCGGGCAAAGGTTGTGGGGATGAGGCCCTTGTCCTCATCAACATGGGGAAAAGGTGCTTTGGGGGACCCCCAAAGCACACTCCCAATGTTGAGGGCATGTGGCCTGGTACGGTTTAGGAGGGGGGGTGCTCTCTCATCCCCCCTCTTTTCCTGAGGCCTGCCAGGTTGCGTGCTCAGATAAGGGTCTGGTATGGATTTTTGGGGGACCCCACGCCTTTTTTTTTTTTTTAAATTTTAGTTCGGGGTTCCCCTGTGGGGAAATTCCGTGCCGTTTTTATCAATGAACTTTTATGTGTATTTGCGGACCAACAATTCATATAGCCGCGAGTACTTTTAAATGACTTTTTTCTTTGAAATGTCATTTTGCTGTCAGACTGTTCTAAACACAGGAAACATGCGCCCCTTTACAGGCATACTATAGACAACCTCCAGGTACGAAATTTAAAGGAATATTACACTTTTATTGTTTCACTTTAAGCATTATTAAAATCACTGCTCCCAAAAAAATGGTTGTTTTTAAAACTTTTCTTGCATTGATCCATGTCACAGGTCCCCAAACACTTTTTATGATAATTAAATTGCATATAAGCCTTTAAAATAAGCACTTTTGATTATTCATGTTCGAGTCCCATAGACTTTAACGGTGTTCGCGTGTTCGAACAAATTTTTTGCCTGTTCGCATGTTCTGGTGCGAACAGAACCGGGGCGTGTTCGGCTCATCCCTGCTTGCCAGAGTGGAGCATGTGCTCCTCCCAAGTTAGGGTGACAAATGTAAGTTTCTCCAAGCATCTTCCAGGACAGCCCATGAGACCTTGGGCTCCTCCTACCAGGACAGGAAACACGTCACCCCCACCAAATAAAAGGGCGGTCCTCCAGGCCCATGTCAGTTATTTGTGTTTCCTCCGGACGGGGGGTAACTTGTTCATGGAACCTGCTCCCATAGGCCTTATAAGCAGGGGCTTTGTATGGCTATTTTCTGGGGCATATCACTTACCTCTTCCTCTGCCAAAAGCAGCACACCGCTGGGGAGGTTGGTTGTGCTGCTGTTCCCTGTCCTCAGTGCCTGGAGAGGGCCAGGACCGGTGTGAGGTTGTGCCCCTAGCGCAGTGCATTGCACTATAGCTCAGCTGAGCTTCGGTTGTCCTTCCCTGCCGACAGCATGGCTGATCTGAACAGGGAATGGAGATAGTCGCAGCGCTCGAGGGGGCGGAGCTATTGCGCTCCAAGCTGGCCCACAGGAAGTGCCTGGAGAGGGTTACTTCCGGGGCATATGACCTCATCATCTGGCGCCGGAGACGAGGTTCCAGTCTTCATAAACGGCGCGAACAGAGAACGCTGGCTGCTGGTGTTTCTTGGTGTTAAGCAGGACAAGGCCCAAGCGCAGCCACTTAAAAGGAAATGTGCGGTTTGCGCAAACAAATTGAGCTCCTCATGGAGCAAAGCAGTTTGTCGCACCTGTATAGAAGGCCTAGTAAAGGATGACCCGGTTGCCTTTTGCCAGAAGATGCTTACTTCTGTTAGGGATGAGCTTGCGTCCACCTTCAGTTCCTTTAAAACGCTTATTGACAAGCTCCAGACTCCAGCAGAGAGTCCGTCTTCACTGAAGGCGTCAGTAAACACTCCGCAGCAGGCAGAGAGTGAGGACTCTGAGGCTGAGGTCAGATCTACCCGTTCTTCTCTGGAAGAATCAGGGTCAGATACAGAGCTCAGAGATAGAGAATCCACTCAACTTAAATCTTGAGCCTCATCTGTTGAGGATGTAGATGACTTATTAAAGGCTATCTATACTACCCTTGAATTAAAAGAGGAAGAGGTTCAGTTATCCAAAC
Source organism: Lithobates clamitans (assembly GCA_037952925.1). Lineage (NCBI taxonomy): Eukaryota > Metazoa > Chordata > Amphibia > Anura > Ranidae > Lithobates > Lithobates clamitans. The sequence goes on from JBBGZY010000088.1 coordinate 601,552, forward strand.
ATGATCTTATGTATAAAGGATTGCATAAGAGAAAATCAAGAGTTTTTCCAGTTCATAGTTCTTTGGTTGATACTATTAAACTGGAATGGGATAATCCTGAGAGAAAACCATTTTTCTCTAGTAACCTAAAAAGGAGGTTTCCTTTTGATGAGGACACTACACAGCCATGGAATAAGAATCCCAAGTTAGACGCACCTCTTTCAAAGGTTTCAAAAAACTCGGACCTGGCGTTCGATGATATGGGTACGCTTAAGGATCCGATGGACAAGAGGGGGTATATCCTTCTCCACAGAGCCTGGGACTCAGCAGTTGGAAACCTGAAACCAGCTCTGGCTTCCACTTGTGTGGCCAGAAATCTGGAGGTTTGGTTGACTCAGATTCAGTCACATCTGTCAGCAGGTACCTCCAGAGAGTAAATTTTAAAGTCTTTTCCTCTCCTATTTCAGGCAGTGGGTTTTTTGGCAGATTCTTCCGCTGAGTCGGTAAGAATGTCAGCCAGGACTTCGGCTCTAGTGAACTCGACCAGGAGAAGCCTTTGGCTTAAGACCTGGTCAGGGGACTCGGCCTCCAAGTTGCGCCTTTGTGGCCTTCCTTTAACTGGCGATCATTTATTTGGCCCAGGTCTACAGGAGGCACTGGAACGCACGGCTGATAAGAAAAAGGCGTTTCCAGAGAAAAAGAGAGATCAGACAGCCAGAAAATTTTTTCATGGCCAAAGCAGGCAACAGAGTCCTAGAGAAAAGGACAGCAGGCCAAAGAAGCATTGGACTGGACACAAAGGCAGAGGCAAAGGGGGAGTCCTGTTTAACCCTCCTCAACAGCCCGCCAAGCCGCAGTGACTTGTGTTCCCCGGTGGGAGGGAGATTGAGGGCCTTCATCCCACAGTGGGCAGCAGTCACTCTGAGCCCCTTCGTCCTGGACCTAGTGACCAACGGGTACAGGCTGGAGTTTGTTCACCAACCACCAGAACGTTTGTTGGTCACATTTCCTCCACAAGATTGGGAGAAAGCGAGGGCTCTGGGTCTCCAGATCGGAGACTTATTAGATCAAAAAGTACTGATTCCTGTTCCTCGATCGGAGCAGGGCAAGGGATTCTATCCCCATGTATTTGTGGTCAGAAAGCCGGCAGGAAAGTTTCGACTTATCCTGAATCTCCGGACCTTAAACAAGTCCATCAGATACAAGCATTTCCGTATGGAGACGGTTTTTACAATCAAAAACCTACTATACCCAAACTGCTTTATGGCCACGTTGGACTTAAGGGATGCTTATCTTCACATCCCTATCCATCCAGCCTTCCAAAAGTTTTTGAGATTGGCAGTGAAGACGGGTATGGGGACCTGACATTTTCAATTTCAGGCCCTCCCCTTCGGTCTTTCCTCAGCCCCACGCATCTTTACGAAGGTGTTGGGGGAAGCGCTGATTAAGATTAAAGGCAATAACGGTTATCCCTTACTTAGACGACCTCCTGATAGTGGCAAAATCATCCCAAAGGCTGTTAGAGGATCTCCAGGCTGTACAGGACTTCTTACAGTCCCTAGGCTGGCTAATAAACAAAGAAAAATCGTCCTTGATTCCGGCCCAGAAAGTAACTTATCTGGGTTACGATTTTTGCTCAGTGAACCAAAGTTTTTCTTCCTCAGGAGAAGATTACCAAAGTATTCCAGACTATGTCAGCATTGCAGACCAACCAGTCGGTCTCTCTGAGACAGGTGTCGAGGGCAGTGGGTCTTATGACCTCATGTTTTCCCGCAGTACCATGGGCGAGACTCCGTCAGCGTCCGTTAAAAGAAACCTTTGTAAGAAACTGGGATGGGGACGTAAGGTCCCTGGAGTCAAGGATCTGGCTTCCCGACAGGATAAAAAGAAGCCTGTGGTGGTGGAGAGCTGGTCAGCACCTAGCAGGAGGTCTCCCATGGTCCTTTCCCATTTCCCGAAGGATTACCATGGATGCAAGTTCCTGGGGATGGGGGGCCCACCTCAGCAATGCAGTAGCACAAGGAGAGTGGTCCCCAGAGGAGGCAAGGGCCTCATCCAATCAAAGAGAGCTGCTTACAGTCCAGAGAGCCCTCCAGTCTTTTCAGATGGAGATCAGGGGTCACAACCTCCAAATTCTGTCAGACAATATAGCGACAGTCGCGTATATCAACAAGCAGGGAGGCACGAGAAGCCGGAGGCTTCAGTCCATTGCCCAGGAGATCCTTTCAGGGGCAGAGAGGAATCTAGCCTCTATTTCTGCTGTACACCTGAAGGGGACAAACAATTGCCTGGCAGATTATCTCAGCCGTCACAGGATAGACCGAGACAACTGATCCCTTCATCCCGAAGTCTTTGCAGACCTCACCAAGAGATGGGGTTATCCCGTAGCCGATTTGTTTGCAAACCGAAACAACCGCAAGACGGAGATATTCTTTTCCATGAACCTGGCAGACCAAGCCTTGGGGATCAATGCTCTGGCAAACCCGTGGCCTCCAGGCCTATGTTATGCCTTTCCACCAATCAGACTGATTCCAGAAGTCCTCCGGAAGTTTCGGCTGGAAGAGACAGATCTGATTCTAATTGCCCCGTTTTGGCCCAAGAGGCCATGGTTTTCCCTGCTACAGTCTCTGGTTTCAGAGCCTCTGTGGAGTCTTCCGAAAAGGGAAGACCTATTATTGCAGGGTCCAGTATCACACCCTCAGGTGGTTTCCTTAAACTTGATGGCCTGGTATCTGAAGAAAAGATACTGAGCGCCCAAGGGTTCTCTGACAAAGTAGTCAGGACTCTCGTTAATTGCAGGAAGCCGGTTACTAGAGCCATATATTCCAAAGTTTGGAAAAGGTTTAACTCATGGTTATCTGAAAATGATAGATTAACTCATGATATTCTGTCTATTTTGGAATTTTTCCAAGAGGGTGTCGACAAAGGTCTTTCTGTTAGTACCTTAAAGGTACAGGCGGCAGCTATTAGTGTGTTCCTCCAGTTTTCTCTCCTGGAAAATCCCACTATAGCCAGATTTTTCAAATCTATCTCTAGGGCCAGACCAGTAGTAGTGAGAAGTTGTCCAACATGGGATCTGTCCCTAGTGCTTCAAACTCTGGTAGAATTTCCGTTTGAACCTCTGGAAAGTATGCCAGTTAAGTTACTTACATTAAAAACTGTGTTCCTTATAGCTGTTACCTCAGCTCATAGGGTAAGTGAGTTGCAGGCCCTATCAGTAAGGGAGCCCTTCCTCACGATTTTTGAGGATCGAGTTGTGTTACGAACCGATCCAGGTTTTTTTGCCCAAGGTGGCAAGTACATTCCACCGATCTCAGAACATTGTATTGCCAACCTTTTGTAGTTCGCCACAGGGCGACTTAGAAAGAAAATTTAGTTTTCTAGATGTAAGAAGGATTCTCTTGGTCTATCTTGAGGTCACGAAGACCTTTAGGAAAACTGATGCCTTGTTTGTCCTCTGGTGAACTCCTTTTCTGGAGTTCACAAGGGGAATAGTGCATCTAAAGCCACATTGGCTAGATGGATAAAGCAAGCCATCTTGGAAGCTTACAAAATTAGGGAGGTCCCTACACCTTTTGTTACTGCGCACTCAACTAGAGCCTTGTCTACGTCTTGGGCTGAGAGGGCTGGTGCCTCACCGGAACAAATTTGCAGGGCTGCCACTTGGTCCAGTTACTCGACCTTCATTAAACATTATCGCCTGGATCTCCTATCAGCTCAGGAGCAGGCGTTTGGTCGTAAGGTCCTTCAGGCAGTTGTCCCTCCCTAGACTGGTAAGTTCTGGCTCATCATCTCATGGGCTGTCCTGGAAGACGCGTAGAGAAAAGCTGAGTTAGACTTACCGGTAACTCCTTTTCTGAGAGTCTTCCAGGACAGCCGGATTCCCACCCGGTATTGTCTGAAGTTATGTGTATTATGCATATGTTTTGCAGGGTACTACGGTTCTTGAGAATACTGACATGGGCCTGGTGGGGGTGACGTGTTTCCTGTCCTGGTAGGAGGAGCCCAAGGTCTCATGTGCTGTCCTGGAAGACTCTCAGAAAAGGAGTTACCGGTAAGTCTAACTCAGCTTTTCTTATTCCCTTTCACTACCTGTAGATGCTTTCCTATTGTTCGTTTACGTTGTCCATTTTTATTCAAATATTAGAAAAAACAACAGTGTGCTTTCGCCCACAAATCCATACCAGGCCACATGCCCTCAACATTGGGCACATAACGGCGTCAGACAGCGACGAAGGAGTAAATTAATTAATAAGCTAAGATTTGCTTAGGTTAGCAAAAGAATATACAACAAAAATGTGAACAACATTATTTTTATTTAAATAAAACCAAAATGACCAAAAAAAAACATTTGTTACAGCACACTTTTCACCTTGTAAAGGCCCTGATAATATAATGCAAACCAATACACTTTTTATGATTAGATAGAATTCATCTGCCAAGGCACTTCCCCAGCTGGTGACATAAAAAAGTTTTGGAATTCACCACGAATATGTGTACCACTAGTGGTGCCCTTGTAACATTTCAGTGTGCCGCCTCCATGTTATGGCTCAGGGAATCCTCAAATAGATATCCGTCACGTTCACGCACATAGTTGTGCAGTGCAAAGGCTGCTTTAACAGCACTGATAGCATGGTCAATACTGAGATTTATTGAATTATGCATGAATCTCCACTTATTGCATAGTATACCAAATGCACATTCAACTACTCGTCGTGCCCTAGTGAGCCTATAATTGAACACTCTTTTTTCTGCTGTCAGAGAGCAACTAGAAAAAGGCCCGAGCATGTGCTCTCTAAGTGCAAATGCTTCATCTCCTACAAATACATGTGGGAGGGAAGGATCTGTTGTTCCGGGCAGGGGATAATGATTGGGCAAGACTAGTGTATTCTCGCGCAGCATGCGGCCAAAAAAGGAATGTGAAAAAACACTAGAATCCGAGCAGCTGCCATAAGAACCCACATCAATATAAATACATTTTATAATTTGGCGTCTACCACTGCCAATAATGCCAACTAAAAAAATTTCTTATAATTAAAATATTGGCTCCCACTAGCCGGAGGCTTGAGGATGCGGATGTGCTTCCCATAAATGGCTCCCAGACAGTTGGGGAAGTTGCAACGCTCCCAGAATAGCTCCGCTACCTTCAACCATTCGTGTTTGTTTGGCTTCTTCATAACCAAATCCTTCAGTTCTTCCCATATGACTAGACAGGTTTCATTAACGATGCCACTAATAGTTGATTTCCCAACCTTAAATTTGAAGTGCAAACTTCCAAAAGAATTTCCTGTTGCTAGGTACCTAAAAGCAAACATAAATAAAATTTTATTTTATTTTTTATTTTTTTTCAGTGCACTACTTACAAAGTGGCGCAGCATGCGTGATGCTTACCACAAATACATACGCCATCTCAAAGAAGCAAGGAGTGGCCCGGGGGCAGCGCCTAGGGTACCCTATATGTTTGCCAGGTACTTAGAATTTCTGCAACCCATTGTGGAGATGAGAGAGTAAGTTTTCATCTAGATCATCTATGTATCTGCAAACCTCTTAACTTTGATTATGCCTAGTTAAGTTACACTTTTTTTTTTTTTTTTTAAACAGGACAGAAGCTAGTTGGGAGGAACAAGATGTTATGGATGACCAACTGGAGGCACGATCGGAAGCCCAAGCCCAGATTAGTTTTGAAGAAGGCACAGAGGATTTCTCACAAATCCAAAGCTCCTCGAATCTGGGAAACAAACCCAGATGAGCAATCTGCAGTGGCAGAGGCTATCCCTGGGCCCTCTTCTACTCCTGCAGACATTGTTCTGCTATCCAAAGTGCCACGGAGGCGACAACCTCTATCGCAACCTGACATAAGTAAGCGCCTATTTGAAATGTTGAAAAGCATGTCTGAAAAGGTGGATGCTTTTTTATGTCCAGATACTATACTGGCGCTCAGTTTTGTCCCTCTAATAAAAAAAGTCAGACCTGAGTGCTACTTTGAAATGCAAAGCACTATTGAACAAGTGCTGCACTCCTTCTCACAGCCACGTGAGGAGGCTTTATTTAAAGTGCCATATGTGCCACCACCAAGACCTCCCCTTAACTACCTCAGATACATCCACTACCCTGAACAACAACACCAACCTTACCCCTATAATCCCCCATCCTATCCTTCTAGCTTTGAAAAAGCAACCTCCAGATATGAAGTGACACACAGTAAAATTCCCTATCCCATCCCATCCCCAATTCCTTCAATCAGGCCCCCCCCAGCACTGCCAGTGATGACCAGGCTTTCGCCAGTCACCACTCCAATGAGGCCCCTTTCAAAAAACATATCACAATCTGTGATTTATGAGGTCTGTCCAAGGTTGAGGACCAAGAGGACACCTTTTTTGATAACTATGTTCAAGAGGCTTACTTGAGAGACATGTTTATTTTTTGTTTTTGTTCAATGTTAATTTATGTTAGCTACATGAGCAAATTTTATATTTTTTTACAATTTTAGGATACTTGAATAAATCATTATTACACCAACTTTTGTCGGGTTATATATTTAGAATGACATGTTTGAATAGTTAAAAAAAAATAGATCGCATGCTCCAAAATTCACATGACAAAGGACATCAGTGGTGAAAAGTACCTTAATGTGATCAGTAATCTTTCAACGGGCTGGATACTTGTTCTGTAGCACATGTTATGACGATCCAAGCAAGGGGAGATTAATACAAGCAATTCATCATAACTAATTAAAAAATGAGTCATGTCTGAAACAAATTTTGACATACACTTTTAAAAATAATAAGGTAAGTGTTTAAGAACATTATTATTTGTAAGAAGGCCTGCATCCTTAATCAAAATAAAAATGTATGTTAAAGAAGTGGCATCAAAAATAAGATATAACATCATTTGCAGTTGTGTCATCATTTGGACATAAATTTAGCCACTGGCAGCTGAATTTAACAATAACAATTGTCTGGTCCCAAACTGGACAACAAAACGGCGTGGGATCCCCCACACAAAGCACCTTGTCCCTATCAACTTGGGGACAAGGTGTTTTGGGGGGGGGCACAAAACACACTACACATGTTAAGGGCATATGGCCTGGTTTGGTCCAGGAGGGGGGTGCTCGCTCCCCCCTCCCTTTTTATGGCCTTTTAGGCTGCATGCTCAGATAATGTTCTGGTATGGATTTTGGGGGGGTGGGAACACCATGCTTTTTAAAAATATAAGACTGACATATAATCACACACATAGGTTAGACTTGATGGACTTGTGTCTTTTTCAAACCTCCCCTACTATGGAAATATGCATGAAAAAATGTATTGTTTGGCAGATAAATTACTCACCTAGTTATTGACATGTGCGTGTAATTAAAACATTTTTCATCATGCCCACGGAGGTCTTCATACAGGATCATGAACTGGCCTCTCTCCTCCTGATTTGCTATTATGGGATGAACCCAGCATCTTCTTTTTATCCTCCTCCTTATCCTCTTCTCTACTTTCAGCAAGATTGCTGCTGTTACAGCAACGACTGTTGGCATTATCATGGGCAGAGCAGCACACATTTTTCAAACAAAAATAACCCACACGATACAGACTCCTGGACAACCAGGAAGTGTCCAGAAAAATCAATCTTTTTATAAGCAGCCTCACAAATGGATAACAAGCAATTGGCCTGCTCAAAATTCGCAGCTCTAATTAGACACTCACGGGTTACTTCCGAATTCGCAGCTAAAACGCAGAGGAACTGCTGAACAACCGATTTTTCTCTTCGCAGTGAAACCGGAACTTCAATTGCACCGCACATGTGTGAACCTGGGCTAAAATGTGCGCTCTATGTGTAGGTGTAGGAGTGTAGATTTTACCTAACTGAAGGTTGAAGGCAGATAGACAGGGTAGAGCTGCAATGGTTTTTAACGTGAAGGATTCTGGTTAGTCATTAGAGTGGCAGCAGCACGGTTCTAGTCCCTTCTGTGAACTTTGGTGAGACTGCTGTCCAAAAATCTAGAGTCCCCCCAGATCGGATGCCTCCTACCCCCCTCCATTACAGCGATCCAGGGCACCGATGTTATCAGCCCCTTCCTTTGCCTGTGCCTATGATCCTTTTCCTTCCTTTGCCTGTGATCAGAGAGGAGCTCAGCAGGGGAAGAGGAAAGCTGCAGGGCCTTAAGGGGCCAAAAGTATTATTCACCAGCTGGGGGTGCCCACAGCTCTCAGAAGCAAGGTAGGAAGGCTGGGGCAGATGTTTCAGGGCACCCCAAGACAGTTTCTCCAGACTGTTGGGCACAGGCATTAGTGAACCGGGAGGAGTCGTCCAGTGAATCACCAGCAAGGATAGTGACAAGCAGTCTTTAGAGGTGCATCCAGCCATGCAATGTCAGCTTTGAACCAGACGTTTGGCTGATCATGGTTCAGCAAGGAGGCAATCCAGTAAGTCTGGTTATTTTCTTCTTCAGAACAAGCAGCTGGTTTTAGGGTAATGGGACAGAATAAGTGTACAGAAGGGGTGGCAGGGCAGCTGAAAGTTCAGGGGTCAGTGGGTTTGCAGGTTACACCTGGTCTTGAGAGAAGGGCCCCTTGAGGCTTACCTTTTGGATGGTTTTAGGGATCTGTTGGCAAGTTGTGACTTGGCTGGCACTTCCCAACCCACAACAGGGCTGGTGGGAGCACGGGCACCTGATGCTGCCACATAGGCCATACTATGTCATTTCCACCATGCATAATCTGGAGTTGCTATCAGCAATGGGGATGTCAGAAACCATGAAATCAGGCCAAGACAGAAGTACAGTACAGACTCTCCCCAACCTGGTAGGATGCGCAGGCAGGCGTCGGCAGTCAGCATGGAGTCTGTACCTATCATTAGCATGATGCAAAGCCTCCTGGATTTGTGCCCAAGTGGAACAAAGACCATGGAGATGCTCCTCTAATGCAGGAATACTCTGTGGAACAAACGAGTCAGGCAACATGGAAGGTTGAAAACCATAATTCGCCATAAATGGGGACAATCGGGAAGCAGAATTCAAGGCACTGTTGTGAGCAAACTCTGCCCACTGTAATAGATCTGATCAGTTGTTATGATGGTCAGAAATATAGCAACATAGGAATTGCTCCAAGGACTGATTGGCTTGTTCTGTGGCCCCATTAGACTGCGGGTGATACGCAGAGGAAAAAGCAAGCTGAATTCCCAACTGTGCACAAAAGGCTTGCCAGGACCAGGGCACAAACTGACTACCCCTGTCCGAGACAATCGCCTTGGGTAGTCCATGTAAGCGAAAGATCTCCAGAGCAAAAATGGAAGCCAGTTCCTTAGAAGTGGGCAACTTGTTAAGGGGAATACAATGACACATCTTTGAGAACCGGGTCAACCACCATAAGGATAACAGTGTTGCCTTGGGAGTTGGGTAACTCCACAATGAAATCCATAGACAAGTGGGTCCAGGGCCTCTCTCCATTGGGTATGGTTTGTTGGAGGCCCAGTGGAAGGTGTCGTGGAGTTTTACTCTGAGCACACACAACAGGCAGCTACGAAGGCAATTACATCAGCCCGTAGACTAGGCCACCAGAATTGTTGGGAAATGGCCCAAACAAGTTGATTCTTCCCAGGGTGGCCAGCTGCCTTGGGAAAATGCTAGGTCTGGAGTACGGCAGTACAGAGACTCTCTGGGACAAAGCACAAGGTTTCTAAGGAGGAGCATGGACCTGAGCAGCAAGAATTTTGTCACCCAAAGGAGAAATGAGACTGGTGCGAACCGTAGCCAAAATACGATCAGGAGGAATCACAGGAACCGGCACCGACTCCATCTTGGAAGTGGAGGAAAATTGTTGTGACAAGGCGTCAGTCCTTACATTCTTAGTACAGGGTAAGAATGAGACAATGTAATTGAAACTGGACAAGAAAAGAGCCCATCGTGCCCTTCTCTGAGAGTGGCGTTTAGCCTCGGACAAAAATGTGAGATTCTTATGGTTAGTAAGAATGAGAACTAGCACAGTGGTACCTTCAAGGAGATGCCTCCATTCTTTCAGGGCTAAAATGATTGCCAACAGCTCTCTGTCACCAATCTCAAAATTGCACTCCGCAGGTGACAATTTCTTGGAAAAGTAGCCACAAGGATGCATAGCGTTCTCAGAGGTAGGACGTTGAGACAGAAGGGCGCTGACAACAGTCACAGAAGCATCAACCTCAAGGATAAAAGGTAACTTAGGATTGGGATGTGCCAACACAGGAGCAGAAACATAGGCAACCTTGAGACTCTCAAAGGGCTTAATGGATTCCGGAGACCAAAACTGTGAGTTACCGTCCTTTCTGGTCATATCAGTCAGGGGCTTGACCAGAGACGAGAAGTTACGAATAAACATCTGATAATAGTTGGGAAAGCCCAGGAAAAGCTGCAGAGGCGGTAAACCCACGGTTCAGGGGCCACTGTAGGACTGCTGAAAGTTTCTCTGGGTCCATCGAAAAACCAGCAGTGGAAATGACATAGCCCAGGAATTTAACCTGAAGCACATGACAGATATCTGTGTGGTGGCTCTCCAGGGACTTGGAAAATATGAGGATATAAGAGAGATAAACCACCACACATAACTGCAACAAATCTTGGAAGACATCGTTAATAGATTCCTGGAAAACTGCCGGGGTGTTACAAAGGCCAAAAGGCATTACAAGGTACTCATAATGGCCTGTTCTGCTATTAAACACACTTTTCCACTCGTCGCCCTCCTTAATCCTCACGAGATTGTATGCCTCTCTCAAATCAAGCTTTGTGAAAAACGTTTCTCCCTTGAGGTGGTCAAATAACTCCGTAATCAATGGAATCGGATAGGCATTCTTAATCATGAAATGATTGAATCCCCTATAATCAATACAAGGCCTCAGTTCACCGCACTTCTTCTTCACAAAGAAGAAACCAGCACCAGCAGGAGACAACGATTTGCGGATGAAACCTCGAGAAAGTGCATCTGCAACATACTCCTCCATGACCGACAAAGGGTAAATCCAGCCATGAGGGGGCATGGCACCAGGTTGAAGGTCCAATTGCGCAATCATAAAGCCAGTGTGCAGGCAACCTACCAGCTTGACCTTTGTCAAAGACATTGCAAAAATTAGGAGAGTGAAGAGATGCACAGGACCTTGGCTACCTTCTGGAAGCATGTCTCACTGCATTGTGGTGACCAGGAGAGAACCTCAGCACAGAGCCAATCAAAAGAGGGGTTGTGCCTCTGTAACCAAGGATAACCAATAACCAGCAGAAACTTATGTAAGGAAATAACTTGGAATTGAATTATCTCATGGTGAAGAGCCCCCATGGCCATGGACAATGGAACCATCTCATGAGTCACATGGGCAGGCTGTAGAGGTCTCCCGTCAAGAGCCTCAATGGCAAGTGGAGTGTCACGCAGCTTCAGCGGAATCGAGTGCTTCAAAACAAAGGCAGCATAAATGAACAGGCATGCAGCCCCAGAGTCGATTAGAGCCTGTATCTCGACGAACGACTCAGCCTAAGAAAGGGTGACTGAAACCAAGGGCTTATTCTTCTGGATAACTGGGGATGAAACAACGCCACCTAAGGTCTGTCAATGACAGAACCTCAAGGTTTGGGCATTACCTTGATGGGTAGGACAAGACTTCAAAAAGTGACCTGCCTGGCCTCAATAAAGGCACAATCTCTCCCTCCCCCTAAAGGTTCTCTCATCTGCAGAGAGTCGCGTGAAGCCCAAGTTGATGGGTTCACCTTCACTGCCCGCCAGGAGGCATGGGTGGGGCTGCAAAGCTCGGAGACAAACGTACAGGAGGCTTTCGCAAGCGCTCCTTAAAAGAGAGTCTTTCTCTGAGTCTGGAGTCAATGAGGATGACAAACGTGATCAACTTCTCCAGCTCAATGGGTATATCTTGGGCTGCTATCTCATCCTTGATGGTATTCGAGAGACCATGAGAAAAAACAGCCACAAGGGCCTCATTGTTCCACGCAACCTCTGCTGCCAGAGTACAGAATTCAATGACGTAGTCGGCAACAGTTCTCGTACTCTGTTCGATGGACATGAGGCACTTGGCAGCAGAAGCGGAGCATGCAAGAACGTCAAATACCCTTTTAAACAAAGCCACTTACTCAGGGTAACTCAAGACAACACGTTTTTGCGTCTCCCATAGAGGGTTTGCCCAGGCTCTCTCAGAAATTAAAGATATCACAAAACCTTCTTTCCTTCTGTCCATGGGAAATGCCTGAGGCAGCATCTCAAAGTACATCTCAACCTGGTTGAGAAACCCTCTGCATTGGACTGGATTGCCCCCAAATCGCTAGGGAAGCGGAGCGGAACCAGACATACCTCTTATAGAGGGAATACTCGAGGAGGGTGCCTGCACAGAGACTGGAGCAGCATCAGGGTTGGCCTGCAACATAGGTTGTATTAGGGCGACAACAGTGGGAGATTCCAGGTGAGCCGTACGACTCAGGAGGGTTTGTAACGCCATGGCAAACTTATCCATGCTGTGATCCAGTTCATCTAATCTGGAAAAAATATTACCAACAAGTGGATTGCCTGCATCTTCTGAATTCATGGCCTTCGCCTGCTGTCAGAAAGCATGAAATCAGGCTGAGACAGAAGTACAGTTAAATCACACTTGTTTAATAATAAAACTAAAAAGAACAAACTTAGTCAAAACATAGTCAAATTTCAGTAACTGGAACAGATAGTCAGCCAAGCCAGAAGTCAGGGATCAATGTAGTGGAACAGCAAGCAGGATCTGGAGCCAGAAGGGATGTCAGCAAAGCAAGTCTTGATCAGGATCGCAGGAGAACGTTTCTGTGAAGTTGAGAAGCTGTGAAGGCGAAGGTAGAGCTCCTCTGAACTGGACAGCTTAAGTAGGCAGGACTGACGAGCAGGATATCATCAACAGCTGAGTAACTGTGGTGAGAGATGGGAGCTGGCAATTAGCCAACAGCTGAGTGGCCAGCTCAGAAGGAAGGGCTGAGTCCAGCCCTGACAGGGCATCAGTGGCACTATTCAGTCTTGTGAGAGTGGGAGGAAGGATGCAGCAGTTGGGACAGAGGTAGTAACAGAACAGGGTTCCTCTCTAGTTGCCGCATCAGTGTCCAACATTGAGAAGACAGGTGGCTCAAACTCTCAGAAGGGCAAGGAGACCATGAAATATAGAGTCAGTGGTTGCCAACCCACCCAAGTGAAATTTACTGGCAAAACGCCCAAATTTACAAATTTGCAAAAAAGTAAGTAAAATGTTAGTTTTTGCTGCTAAACTGTGCAGCTGTTAGTATTTAAACTATAAACATGTAGCTAGTGCTATTAGCAATGTGTTTAAGTAAAAAAAAAAAGTCAAAAAACATATTTCTCTATTTACACGAAGGTCAGGTTAATATAACCCAGCCAGCACAGAGTTCCCCCTTACAGTGCAAGAGAGAACTCTGCGGACCTTGATGTAAAGGACAATGCCACAGATCATGATCTAAGGGGGAACTCTGATGTAAGGGGGGGGGGGCTCTGCGCTCCCCTTTACATCAGCGTTCCCAATTACATTAGGGTCTGCAGCATTGTCCTTTACATCAGGGTCCGCAGAGTTCTCCCTTGCACTATAAGAGGAAATCCTGCAGACTCTGATATAAAGGGGAACATTGAGAACTCTAATGAGGGGGGACTCTGGTGGAGATTACCTTCCGCAGAATGAATACACTAAGGTAACGGAGGTTGGTAAACATCATTTATTTGTAACAATAATATAAAACAGATAAAAAAAAGTATTTTCATATATCTGCACATACACATGGCATAAATGTAATAGATACATATATGTCAACTGGGAAGCACATAAGAGATAGTAAATATTAAAGTATAATGCAAGGTATTTCCTATTAGCAGGCATTGGTAGCTCATATGCAAAAGAGCTGCTGTAAGATAGATGCACATACACATAAGTGGTTACATGCTACTCAATGAATATTGAATGTATAAAAGATATACCATATTTATCGGCATATAACGCGCACTTTTTTCCCCTTAAAATCAGGGGAAAATCTTGGGTGCGTGTTATACACCAATGCTCCGCTGATTGTGAGCGGAGGATCGAGCCGCCAAGATACATAGCCGAATGTGCTCGGCTCACAGTCATGCCCAGTCCCGCCCTATGATGGACATAACACAGGGACTGGGCATGACTGTGAGCTCCACTTTGGCGCTTGCGCTGGTGGTGGATTTCACTGCCAACTCCTATTCTCATTCGACGTTGTGCATGACGTTGGTCGGGGACCTGCCCCATACCTGGATTGCATAAGCAGGTGAGCTTGATTGCCTTATCATTTCACTATGTGTTTGACACCAGGGAGGCAACACACACAGCCCATTCACTTGATACACACACACGTAAGGTATGCACAATTTTTCTTTTTCTTTTCTTGGCTCTTTTTCTTCCCTTTTTTGACACATGCAATACACCCATGTACTATTGTGTGTGTGTGTGTGTATGTATATTTATACATATATAACACTCATCAGAACATACACATATCAATATATATATATATATATATATATATATATAATATATATATATATTTTTTTTTTCAAACACATGTCTTTTCACACTTTTTCACCTTTTTACACTTTAGAACACTTTAGAACTTTACCTTTAGAACACCATACTTGTAATCCTCCCCACACATGTGCAATATGCTGTGGCAGTCTTGCATGCCATGTGGGTGTTTTTCCTGGCTGGGGTGGGGTCCCTTGCCTCAGCTCCAGAACATACAACCATTTGGGGTCCCATCTTCCTCGCTGCCAGCCAAATACAGTGTTTTAGCCGATCTGTGAGTATAGATTTCTTTCTCCCCATGAGGTCTTTTCTCCCCTTAAAGGGGTAGGACATATTAATTAATACTATATATCCATTTGTATTTACAGTTTACTACTGTATCCAACCCTGATGAATGGCAGATAGCCATGAAACACGTCGAGTTTCCATGGGGTGCTCAGTCAAGCCTGGCTCACTACCTATTCACTGGCCCATATATATTTTTTATACATTCAATATTCAGTGAGTAGTATGTAACCACTCATGTGTATGTGCATCTATCTTACAGCAGCTCTTTTGCATATGGGCTACCAATGCCTGCTAATAGGAAATACCTTGTATTATACTTTATCAATATTTACTATCTCTTATGTGCTGCCAAGTTGACATATATGTATCTATTACATTTATGCCATGTGTATGTGCAGATATATGAAAATATATTTTTATCTGTTTTATATTATTGTTACAAATAAATAATGGTTACCAACCACTCTACTTCCACAAGTCAATTGCCTCATTTAAAGTCCCACATTCCCTTTTCTGTTTACGTACTCGGTACATGGAGGATGGAGGTACATACAATGTGCCTCATTTAAAGTCCTAAACTCCCCCCCTTTTGACACTAAGGTAATGGGGGGGTTACTGATATAAGGGAGAACCTTTTTTTCAGTGCCCCCTTACATTATTGTTTTCACTCACCCCTTACATCAGTGACCCCTCCTCAGACTGGCCTGGCGGTGCTGTCACTGACCTCCTCTCCGGTGCACCATGCAGGGCTCAGTCAGGCAACTCCAGCTTGGCGGCTCTGGTTTTATCCTATAGTCTCCCCTACACAGTCCACACACATCTGACTTCTCTCATGATCCCCAATCTGACAACGCTCCCACTCTTGACTTCTCTCCAGGCTCCCCCTCAGAGACTGCAGACATGATAAAAGACGAGATGGTCAAATATTGCAGACATGGTAAAACACAAGAGATGGTCAGAGACTGAAGACATGATAAAAGACAAGAGACAGTCAGAGATTGCAGACATGGTACAAGACAAGAGATGGTCAGAGATTGCAGACATGGTAAAGGAGATGTCAGAGGATGCAGACATGGTAAAGGAGATGGTCAGAGGATGCAGACATGGTACAGGACATGGTCTGAGGATATGGACATGGCACAGGTGGTCAAAGGATATGGACATGGCACAGGTGGTCAGAGGATATGGACCTGGCACAGGTGGTCAGAGGATATGGACATGGCACAGGTGGTCAGAGGATATGGACATGGCACAGGTGGTCAGAGGATATGGACAGGATACAGGAGGTGGTTAGAGGCTGCAGATAGGATAAAAGAGATGGTTAGAGGCTGCGGACAGAATACAGGAGATAGTTAGAGGCTGCAGATAGGATAAAAGAGATGGTTAGAGGCTGCGGACAGGATACAGGAGATGGTTAGAGGCTGCGGACAGGATACAGGAGATGGTTAGAGGCTGCGGACAGGATACAGGAGATGGTTAGAGGCTCCGGACAGGATACAGGAGATGGTTAGAGGCTGTGGTCAGGATACAGGAAATGGTCATGCGGACAGGATACAGGAGATGGTCATGCGCACAGGATACAGAAGATAGCAGAGAGACAGCAGACAGAGATTGTATACAATGATTTTGTACAATCTCCCCCCTGCCGATATTGTCTGGAAACTGCTGCCTGTGCCTGTCTGTGGCAGCCAATCAAACAATGGATGGATGTTGCAGGCCAGGGGTCCAGTGGTGGGACTCAGTTCAAGACATGTTGGCTTGTATGCATGCAAAGCTGCACGCCACTCACTCCCCAGGGGGCTGTGGCCAGGCCAGGGTGTGTTCTTTGCTGGCCAGTGGCACTGGTCAGAGCCTTATGTGTCCATCCAAGGGGTCGGCCCAGCTGGGACCTCAGCACCATGCGCTGTCCATGTCTCGCAGTGCTGCTAGTCCCACCGCCAGTCCTCCGGCTCCATTGCACTGTCTGTGTCCACCCCATCTCCCCGCTCGGCTCCAGGCATTTTAGGCTGGCGGCGGCTTGTGGCACGATATCAACGGGGATGAGGGGCGAGCCAGGCGACACGGGGCGGGCTCAGGATCGGATTGTCTAGGGGATTTCTGGAGCTGGTGATGCTCCTAAGGGCATTTACGAGCACCAGAAAAGTGCCCCATTTTTACGGGCTGCCCGTAAATCTATGGGCAGTTGGCAACACTGTATAAAGTTCACTTGGCGGATTCTGCAAAATGCTAGATCTTTGTGTGCTTTGAGGGGCCCCTTGGGGGTTCACCTTTAAGCAGGAGGTCAGGGAAAAAAATTGGATGAATATGTGAAAATATTCACCCCTTACCGATAAAAAAATTAACATAGATAAAGAAAAAGTGGATGAGAGCAAAAAAAGGAAGAGGAGAATTGTCATTGGTGGCATATCCCTAGAACTTTTTTCAACTGGCTTTAGGCATTTGCCATTTTGACAAGTGTGATTGTTGAGAAGGCATTGGAAAACTATTCTCCCCTTTTTTGCTATCTGGATACCATAGGCACAGACTATAGGGTCTATGATGACTGCTTGGCTTTGATATAACAAGCAATTTTGTCAGTGTAAGACTTTATGGCCTTGCCTGCATTGGGAATAAAAGGACATTGGGCTTTGGATGAAGCTCATGGCACAGGCAAGGGCCCCTGGACAGCCTTATCAGGGGAGATCTGACAGTTCAGGAGCCTCTGGACAGGCTATTGTTGGCAGTTCAATAAAAGAATGTGCCAAGATGTTTGGCACATGACTGTGAATGATGTCTAATGCAAAGAGTTCTGGCATCAAAATTTCTTTATAACTAAAGTAAATGACCCAAAAAGTGAATCTGCAATTGAGCAGTAAATGACTAGTGAACCAATTATTCATCACTCTATAAATATGCCTATGCATGAGAGTTTAATTTTGTTGTAAGACAAATATTATTTACACACATATTTTGATGCAATCTGCACTAATTAATTTTATTTAGTGAAAAAGGTAAAATATAATTTTCAAGAAGAGACAATTATGAAACTGTGTGCTATCTCCACACACTGTATTATATGAAACTATACGCTGTGCATTCTCTGAAAATTTGCCAAAATTAAGCATACCGTATATACTCGAGTATAAGTCAAATTTTTCAGCCCTTTTTTTTGGGCTGAAAGTGTCCCCTTCGACTTATACTCGAGTCACCGCTGTCTGTCTGCATGATCAGCGTGTCATGCAGGCAGACGGCGGCCGGCTTGTGATGATAGTGTTCGGAGGCTATTCCAGCTTTCAAAAGCCGCGCCTCCTGCTCCTCTGTGATAGGCTGAACAGCTGTCAGTGTACAGTCTATCACGGACATTCTCTCATCCTCGTCCGTGGTATAAGAATGAGAGAATGTTCGTGATAGGCAGTCAGCGGTCAGCCTATCACAGACGAGGAGGAGGCGCGGCTTTTGAACTGTGGAATGGCCGCCGAACACTCATCACACGCCGGCCGCCGTCTGAGGATGGAGATCGCCACAGGGAGGATGGAGATCATCACAGGGAGGCTGTACAGGACACAGGTAGGCTGCACATGCACACAGGACACATGCACACAGGGACACAGGACACATGTACAGGACACACATGTACAGGACACATGCACATGTACAAGACACATGCACAGGGTACAGGTAGGCTGCACAGGACACAGGGAGGCATGCAGCTGCAGATGGGCATTGTTGACCCTCTGTATTTCTCACCCTCGTCTTATACTCGGGTCAATAAGTTTTTCCCAGTTTTTTGTGGTAAATTAGGGGCCTCGACTTATACTCGGAACGACTTATACTCGAGTATATATGGTATATTAAATGTTCATTGTACATTCACTTGTCTGAACATTCATTACCAATACATTCCCAATATAACAAATCTAAATTATTTTGAATTTAGGTGAATCTAACATGTTGAATATACTGTACCTGAATTCACCGGAAATGTATAAATATGCCACAAAGACTTTTCAAATGGACATTGAGAATTTTATGCAACCTAAAAAGGTAAGATAGCACAGCCATATATCTAATTAAAGCTCCCAGGTAAAAGAAAATCTGACAGATACTACATTTGTATGTGACAGTAATAACAGCAGGCGGGCAACATAATGAAATCTGGACAGTGACATAAAAGTTCAGTGTTTAAAACAAATTTATATTTCTAAAACAAAAAATAAAGTGTCTGTAAAATGGAACTCCAGCTTACAAAATTCTGTTTTCAGACAGCACAAAACTGCTAAAACCATATTGTGATGTATTGCAGCTCTAAGATAATCCAAGATAAATTATGTGCCAGGGACCCATTTGTATTGGTGAGTAAGCTTGGAAACATTCTTGCTTAAATTTGGTTTATTCTGCCATCCATGACTACCTCTATGTAGCTAAATTAAAGCTGTTCCCCAGCTATAGGTTTCTCTGTAACTCTATTTAGACCCTTTCTTAAGCCACCCTGGATCATTTTTTTTCTTTAAATAATATATATAACTAGAAAAGCTACAATTTCTGGGGAAATTGTGTGAAGTGTTCTTGCCTCCACCTACAGTAGTCTACTGGAGTGGAAGGAGTTACTGGGTGGAGTGGCTTGAGTAACCGTTGTGTGGTTGGAGTGGCTGGAGTAACTGTGAAAAGTGTTAAAAAGCTTAATATTTTAAAAAGTATAAATAGTAGTAAAAAAGTTTCATTAGTTTCATTAGCTGAAAGAGCTGAACTTTCTTGGTGGTGATGTTGGGTGCATCTATTTCAGTCCAGGATTACTGTGAGCCCAGGCTTCAATTTAGTATGTTGTACACAATCTGATAATTGTCAGTCCTTGAAAATAGATGCATCCCCAGGAGCTGTTTAAATGACAGCCTTAGATCATGGTAAGTGGGTTGGCTCATGCTGGATGTCATTCAGCTCAGAAAACAAGTGAAGATAAATAGTAAATGTGCAGGGGACAGTGCCAGGGATAAGGTTAGTATTGCTACTTAAACTAAAGCCTTTTTTTTAATATAGTTAATATAGTTTTCATAAATTCAAAATAACATTTCTGTTATATATATATATATATATATAAAGCATGGAGACATGGGTAGCAGGTATCTTTTTTTGTTTCAAATAATTTTTATTCAAGATAGTAGAGAAACAATACATATGTCGTTTACAAGGCATTAAAGTACACAACAGGATACTTTATGGTAAAACAGGTACAATATTGAATAAAACAATATAAACAAGGTGTATGAAGCACTTGGTTAATTTGGGTAAAACTTATAGTTAGCTCGAGCACATAGCTGAAATAAGTAAATTCGGTCAACCATGAAAGTGAAGAAAGTCAAATAAATGAAGATTCTATAAATTCTGTAATGCTAGAATAAACCAAAACTTTTATCTGAGAGTGTAATGAACTTATTAGTATTATAGACTGAACGGTGAGGTATGGTAAAGGGAATATTCTTTATCCGATTGAGGACCTAGGTGAGACCGAACCCAACCCCTACACCCCTAACGGGAACAAATTGTGTAGAGGGGGATGGTAAACAAAACTGGTAATGGGTTGTCCATAATGTAGGTCCGTAAAAGTGGGTATAATAATGATCAAGTCTATAGATGTGTGCGGTGTATCTAAAGCTTAATATAAGTTCAAGAGAATTTGAGGGGGTGGTAATTTTCTGTAAGGGGATGGGGGGGGATAGGAATCGCAAGTTTTAAAGAACATTCTGAATCTAAATCCGAAGCCAGAAGATATTGGTGTGTAATTTCGTGTAATCAGTGGGGCACCAATTGAACTTGGGTATGTCAGGTGAAGTCAGGGGGCAAGTGGAGAGGATTCTGCTTCCGGAATAATTGAGTAGAGGTTATCTTATGAAATGGTGGGATATGTATATAGGGAATGATGTATTCAGGTAAAGTGATATATATAGAGGGACACTCCAATCATTATTTAAGGTGGAAAGGTAGGCAGGATAATCTATGGGTTACAGAAGAGGGATCGATTTAAGGTTCGGACATTAAGGACTTAAATTCTTGGGAATCCTGTAAAAGCAACCAACATGCCCAAGTATTACGATATTTTGTAGGATTATCTGTGGCCTGGTGAATGAGGTCTTCCATTTCCGCTATTTTCCTAACTCGTTCAGATATTGAGGGTGGATTAGCTTTTTTCCAGTGCAAAGGGATGCACTGTTTAGCTGCATTAATGAGAGTAATAATGATTTTCTGTAAGTGGATTGTGGTAGAGACGTGTGGTGTAGTAGATATTGAGCAGGTGTGAAGTTAGGAGTAGAGGTGGTAATGTGAATTACTATATCATGTACTTTTTGCCAAAATGGTTTTATGTGGGCACAGCTCCACCAGATGTGTAGAAGAGAACCAATATCTGAGTTACATCTCCAACACATCGCTGAAATGGTAGGATGAAATATATGCAAACGTTCAGGAGTATGTTACCATCTGGAAAACAGTTTATAATTGTTTTCTTGCGTTGTTACGTTTATAGAACCTTTGTGTATGTGATCATGTATGTTTTCCCATTCTTCCGAGCTGAGGTTCAGATTAAGCTCACTTTCCCATTTCTGAATGACCGGTATCGATTTTTGATCGATCTTTCCGAAGAGCAGGGAATATATCGTCGATATTAGATGATTTTGAGGATTAGTAGAGGAGCAAAGGGTTTCAAAGGGATTTAGGTCTCTACATCATTGAGTGATGGAGTGATTGTTAGTAAGAAAATGTCTTATTTGTAGATATGTGAAGAATGGGATGTTGAGATCTGGGAATTTATGAGTTAGGTCAGAAAATGAGATGATTGAGCCGTTGTGAAAAAGGTGATGGGCTCTCAGAACAGGATTCATCTTTGCTAAGAGTGTATTGTTTTCCAGAAGGCCAGGGGGAAAGTCGGGATTGCCAGACAGGGGAGTCAGTGGGCTAGATGAAGATTTTAGTTTAAGAGAGTGACAAATTTTTTGGAAGCTCTCCAATGTAGGTCTTATCAATGGATGTGTTGAAAGTGCCTTGGGGATGGCCTTGTTGTTAAGCCATGGTGTATGGGACAGAGGGATTTTGTTGCAAGAATCTTCGAGGGAGATCCAATCTTTTGATTGCGTGTGGATATGCCAATCAATCATTCTAGAGATTTGGCAGGCCTCATGATATTTGTTAATATCGGGTAGGCCTAAGCCTCCCTTAAGTTTAGGGAGTGTCATTCTAACCCATCCTATTCTGGGCGATTTGTGAGCCCATAGGAAGCTTCTGCATAATCTTTTTAAGCTTTAAAGAATATTGGGGGGAGTTTGATCGGGACAGTCTGGAAGATGTATAAGATGCGTGGCAATATGTTCATTTTTAGTATGGCAATTCTTCCAAACCAAGAAAATTGCCTCTGACCATTGAGAGAGATCTGTTTTTATTGTTCGTAGAATGTTAGAATAATTCCTGTCATACAGTTCATTCAGGTTAGAGGGGATTTGAATGCCCAGGTGAGTGAGAGCATGTGATTCCCAGCTAAAAGGGAAATTTGCTTGGCATTGAGTTACTAAAGAGGATGGAAGGGTGATATTGAGGGCTTTGGATTTTGCAAAGTTTATTTTCAAATTAGAGAGTTTGTTGAAGAGTTTAAAATCTTGGAGGAGATTAGGTATAGTGATTAAAGGATTGGAGAGAAAGAGAAGAATATCGTCGGCGTAAGCTGCTATTTTAAAGGTTTTGTGTCTAATATCAATGCCCGATATATTTGGGTTATTTTTAAGTTTGTGTAATAGAGGCTCTAATGAGAGTACAAAGAGGAGGGGGGAAAGGGGGCATCCCTGTCTAGTGCCATTTGAGACGGAGAAGGCATCCGACAGCCGACCATTGACCCTAATTCTGGCAGTGGGGGAGGTATATAATGCCAAGATCATTTGGAGAAAGTGTGCTGGGAATCCCATTGCTTGTAGTACTGCAATTATATAGTCCCAGGCCACCCTGTCGAACGCCTTCTCCACATCAAGGGACAGGAAGAAACCTTGTTTATGGGAGTTGGAGAGCCAGTGATGTATGTTAATGGCTTTGATAGTATTATCCCTGGCCTCCCTGCCAGGGATAAAGCCTACTTGGTCTAATGTGATCAATTTGGGAAGGTAAGGGAGTATACGATTGGCGAGAATTTTGGCGTACATTTTAATGTCAACATTGAGAAGTGATATAGGTCTGTAATTGGAAACTAGTGTATCATCTTTTCCAGGTTTAGGTATGAGCGTAATGTGGGCTTCAAGGAGGTCTTTATTTGCTTGTGTTGGAGATTGGAGAGCGTTAAACATTTTGACAAGATGGGGGGTAAGAATATCTTGAAAAGTTTTATAATAACCCACAGTCAGACCATCGGGACCTGGGCTTTTACCTGTTTTAAGTTGTTTTAGAACTGTAAGTACTTCTTCCGTACTAATGGGACGAGATAGATTATTTGAATCTTCTGGGGAGATAGTGGATGAGCAGTGTTGGGATAAAAATTCTTTAAGGATCTCCTGTCTGTCTGGGATGCCTCTTTGGTCTTTGGGAGATGGTAGGTTGTAAAGGTCAGTGTAGTAGTTTACAAATTGTGTGGCTATATCTTCTGACGTGGCGTAGGTGGTGCCTGATGAGTCTCTGATTGTGTGTATGTTGTGAGAAGCCTTCTTGGATTGGAGAGCTCTAGCTAGCATTTTGCCTGATTTATTCCCCATCTCATATAACAATTTTTGAGTAAGGGTGTATTTGCGTTTCAAGAATTTGCCTAAGATTTCAAGAAGCTCTTCTCTGGCTGCAATTAGTTCTGTATGAGATTTAGAGGCCAACGAAAGTTTATGAGTTTGTTCTAGGTTGTGGATTTTTGCTAGTAATGCCGTTTTTTAATGCCTGGTTTTGTTTCTATGAGCTGTTAAAGAGATAATTTCACCTCGTACGACACATTTGTGTGCTACCCAGATGTAAGATTGTTGTGTGTCAGGGGAAATATTTTCCGTAAAGTATTGCATGAGGCGTGTGTTAATTTTTGGAGTGATAGTAGTATCGGTCAGGATTGAGTTGTCCAAGCGCCAAATCACTTTTTTGGATCTGGTTTCAGGTATGTCTAAGGAGATAGAGACAGGATTATGATCTGAGAGGAGCATTGGATCAATTGTTGCTTTAGAAAGGAGTCTTAGGTCAGTTTGGGATATAAACAAATGGTCGATTCTAGTGTATTTATTATGAGGTGCAGAATAGAAGGTGAAGTCTCTGTCGTTCGGATGGAGTGTACGCCAAGCAGCATGTAGTGTTAGGTCTCGGAGAAGTTTTTTAATGGCTTTTAGGGCTCTGTATGTCAAAGAGGAAGTCCCTGTAGGAGAGTCTTGTGTAGGAGATAGAGCCACATTAAAGTCACCTCCGACAATGAGCACTCCAGAGTAAAATTCCGTTAGTAATTGGAGGGTGTTTCTGAAAAAGGGGACTTGTTTTGTGTTTGGAGCATAAAGGTTTGCGAGAGTAAAGGGTTTGTTATGCAACATCCCTTGAGGAATAGATATCTACCTTTTGGATCGCTCTTAACTTCCGATACTTGGAAGGGGCAATTTTTTGCAATCAGTATTGATACCCCTTTCGCTTTTGAGTCCTCATTGGAAGCATGATATACCGTAGGAAAATGATGGTTCGTGAGTTTGGGGATATTTTCCGAACGAAAATGTGTTTCTTGGATAAATGCTATATTTATTTTGTTTAGTCGCAAGGTGTATAATAGTTTCGATCTTTTCTCGGGTATATTGAGTCCTCGCATATTTAGTGAACAGAATTTCACCTGAGCGCAAAGTGAAGGCTTTATGTGGTCATGTGAGCATCTATTTGGAGTGTCTATCTTTGATGGGGTAGGAGGGGAGGCCATTTTAGAATGTGGATATGGAGGTGAAAAATGAACGAGATTTGTGGGAGCAAAATTAGAAGGTATCTGTTCTTGCGTTGTAGGGAGGTGGGTGGGGGAAGGTTGGGGGGTACACGATATTCGTATATCCTCCTCTGTTAGGAGAGGAGTAAGTAGTACAGTGTGTATTCTATGGAGAAGTCAAAGATGGCCTGAAACCAAGGTCAGGTCAATTTCACAATACTGTGTGGGGGTTGGGAAGGACCTAGCGTAGAAGATAAAGTAAGATCTGAAATAAATCGAAAAGGATTTGAGTTTGAGGGGACCTACCCTCACCAGTCCGTGAGCTAAGTAAAGGGATGGAGGGGTGATAAAGGAGTGTAGCAATTAATTCATTAACTATTCAATTCATTAAATTAATTAGATTAAATTAAACGGGAGGACTGGTAAGAATAATCAAAGAGGTTGGAAGCAGGTGAACCAGAGTGCCTTATTAGGTGAGGCTGTTAGTTGTTGTGTTTATTATGTTCTTGTTAGATAGTGTGAAGCCGTTATAGCACCATGAATATGCCATGGAATGTTGAGAGGTGATGCTTGCTATGTGGGAGGGCACGCACAATGGTGTTTTGCTTGGTTGCTAAGTGCACATAAATAACTATGTAGGTCAATATTCACTAATCCCTCTTACAGAGTATTAAGTCATTAAAAACTAACAGACAACATAACCGAAGGGAAAGCATAAAATGTTGCCAAAAACAGTGTAATGTAAATAACAAATAACAAATGTTCAAAGTTTTCTACGTTATAGATTTGTGTTGGTGGATAGAAATAGTCGTAAAATTGTAAGCTTAGTGCGTCTTGTCCTAAAAATCCCCTTTCGTTGCGAGGTGGTATATATGTTAATGTATAATCGTATAATGTTATGAAAATATAATAAGAGTATCGGGGATGGTAGTGGATATGGAGGAGACTAAAGGAAGAGAGGCATATTCATATAGCCTAAAAAGTCGTATAATATATTCAGGAGCCTCTAGGGGGAGGTGTATTGTACACATCCCGAATGTGGATGGGCAAAACCTTGCGTTGGCAGGCTGTTTATTATGAATGTGGATGGTTTTCATCGGTAATGAGATCATACAGTCTGGAAGGTTTGAGTCATCACAAATTTAAGTGTGTGTAACATTTCCATTTGGGAATAGTAAATGATTCGACAGCTCTATTGGGTGTATGGTTGCAAAAATATGATCTGATTAAGGAAGTAGGTGAGGACTCCATGTGTTGGTGAAGCATACAGGATTTATACGATTAAAGGTGTTTCCTGAATTTGACTCTTAAGAATATGGGAATATGGGCTAGTGGAATCATAGTGATTACGATGTGATAACGGTGGCGTAGATCATCCGAGAGATTTGGGTGGTATGTATATATATATTGGGTATTGATTTCTGGGCAAACACAGTGTACCCATCATGCATAGGAGGATGACTGCACTAGAGCTATGAATTGATAAAATAAATAGGAGTAACGGTTGAATGGTTGAGTTAGTGTGTATTATAAAGTGTAGTTAGTAGTATCTAAGGTGAACTCAGTTTAAGAGGATATCTAGAGCCATCAATTAATACTATACATAAAAAGGAGAGTCTGTACAGCTATAAGAAGAAACCTCTATTCGTAGTAGTAAAAGGCTAATGTATCTTACCGAGTCCATTGCCTATAATGAAAGTATGGTTTCCCATGGGCCAATATAGTCAGATATATAGTTAGGTATTTGCTTGAAAAAGTCAGAAGCAGGCAGGTGGATTTGGAGCGATCTTGTTCCTCCCGTAGGCAATGCGGTCCGACTGAGTGTCTGCATGTAGATCGAGTGGCAAGTTGCACGGGATAAGACACTGCTATCAGCAGGTAGACATTCGGTGTAAAGTCTTTGGAAATTAGACAGTCTGTAGGAGAAAGCTGAGATCAGGGTGTTGAGCAGAAGAAGGATGTGTCGCCGATAATCTCGGGAACTGAAGATCATTCTTTTCTCAATGGGCGGTGGGGGACACAGGCAATTAGGTGAGTAGGAACAGTAGAAGTAAACTTAGGTGCTTTGAACGAAAAAACACTGTAACGAGCCGTAACGTGGCTGTGTAAGGACCCTTCATGAAGGGCAGTGAAGATCTCCATTAGTATTCCCTCCTAGCTCTCCGTGAGTGCGGGGAGTCAGACGGACTGGAGCCGCGGTGAGTGTTGTGGCGGGGGTTGCGTCGTCTGTTGCTTGAAGGAGACCTCCGTTCACGGATTCTCAGTTCCTGTGTCTCCATGGATTCCTCATGCGGGGCTTGTTTTCTGGTGGTCTGGTAGCGGTATTCTGCATACAAGTTGGGAACCTCAACGGGAGGAATGTCGAGAGTGTCACAGAATGATTACAGATCTTCTGGAACTTTAAGTAGAGCCGTACGTCCCTGGTGGGTGACCGAGAGGCAGAAGGGAAATTTCCACCTATATGGGATCCCTCTGGTGCGTAGGACATCAAGCAATGGTTTGAGATCACAGCGGTGCTGCAAAGTGATACTAGACAGGTCTTGGAAGATCTGTATGGTATGTCCGTTGTGTAGTAGTTGTTGACGGCTTCTGGCTTGTCTGAGTATCTCCTCTTTGAGCTTAAAATCTACTATGCAGCAGATTAT
Source organism: Lithobates clamitans (assembly GCA_037952925.1). NCBI lineage: Eukaryota > Metazoa > Chordata > Amphibia > Anura > Ranidae > Lithobates > Lithobates clamitans. The sequence goes on from JBBGZY010000088.1 coordinate 628,855, forward strand.
ATCCCGGGGGGATCTGTGTCCCTGCCTTTTGGGGCGAACTGCTCTGTGTATTCTGTCCATATTGATCGGTGTCAGAGGTGGTCTGTTCAATAGATCATTGAACAGGCTGGTTACGGCAGGAGATAAATCTAAAGTCACCGTTTCAGGCAGACCTCGGATTCTGAGGTTGTGGCGGCGTCCTCTGTTGTCGAGGTCTTCGACATGCCGCTGGATTTCTCTAAGCTGGATGGTATGAGTGTCAATCTTTCTGGTGGCTTTGCGAAAAACTTGATCGTGCTTAGTGGTCACTTGTTCAACTTCTTGAATTCTGTCAGATAACGAGTGGATGTCTAAGCGCAGATCTGCAATGGCTGCCGACAGGGTATCCTTAATGTCGGCTGCTATTGACCGTAGGTCGTGGATATTGAGGTAGGGCGGTGTTGAGGCAGGATCCCTGAGAGTGTCCATAGCTGCCGATTCCGATGGTGGAGGAAAAAGCGAAGGGCTAAGCTGTGTTGCCTCAGAGAGCAGAGGTGGTCCATGGCGGGAAGGCGCCATATTGCCTCTCTGTGCCCGGAACATTTCTGGTATATTCTGGCCGTTCCCTTCAGAATGACTTCTCGGGGAGCGAGATCTGGAAGCAGATGATGTTCTAGATGCTGTTCCCATTGTTGGGAGTTGTTTTTGCTGCTGAAAAACCTCCGGTCTTAAAGTGTGAAGACTGGTGAAGGCAGGAGCCCTCCAGTTAAGCGGCCATCTTCTTGCTTGGCCAAGCCACGCCCCTTCGGGTAGCAGGTATCCTAACTACCCTGCTTTGCAGTGTAATTGGTCCAACCTGCCTGCTAAATACCATACAAGAAAAACAAAGTATAAGTCAGTGAAGGGCACCCTTTTGTCATAAAGAATGGCATCAATATGTTAACCCTGAATATTGACTTTATTTTTATACAATCAATAAATCCAAAGGAGCATTTTTTTTAATTATCATATATTTTTAAGATTTTGACACCAAATCCTGTTCAATCACAACTCCATATTTGAAGAAAAAATGTGCATCCATTTAAAGAATTGCTGCACGAAGCATGGGGGCCAAAAAAACGTAGAGAGAAAAACGTTCACATATAGTTCTTTGGCTAGCATTGATACAGCAAAGCTATAATCATTCCAAGCTCCTTGGCCTTTTTACCAAAGTGATTTCATTCTCAAAGTTCGTACTGTAATCAAGAAGTTATCCTGACATTTTAAAATATTTTTCATTTTCGTTTCCTCCACCCTCTCTCTTACATTCTTGAACACCTCGCCCTAATATGTCATCCATTACATCCCCTTGTCAGTTTGGTAGAAAGTTTATGTTGATAACCAACAGAGAAACATGGTCTTTTATTCAATTTAGTATTGTTCATGTTCAAATTATAACTATAGCTGAAAGCTATTTGAGTAAGAATACACATGCAACACTAGTGCATTTATGGAAATAAACATATTTCCATTAAAGTAAAACAGAGCCAGCCAAAATTTTTTTCCTTTTTTTTTTTTTTTTGGTTTTCATTAGTGTGCAGCAGGGTTAGAACCAGGGATGAGATGAATGCACCTGTGTTGTTGTTATTATTATTATACAGGATTTATATAGCGCCAACAGTTTGCGCAGCGCTTTACAACATGAGGGCACACATTACAGTTACATTACAATTTGGTAAAAGAGGAATCAGAGGGCCCTGCTCGTTAGAGCTTACAATCTAAAAAGGAAGGGTCAATTGATACAAAAGATAATAGCTGTGGGAGGAAGTAAAACAGTGTTAGTTAGAAGCAGGATAAGCTTCTTTGAAGAGAAGGGTTTTCAGGGATCGCCTAAAGATGGATAGATTAGGGGACAGTCGGACAGATTGGGGTAGGGAGTTCCAAAGGATGGGAGAAGCTCTGGAAAAATCCTGGAGGCGAGCATGGAAGGAGGTGACAAGGGAGCTAGAGACCAGAGGTCTAGAGGACTAGAGGTCTTAGGATGACCGAAAAGAGCGGTTTGATTGGTATTTTCAGACTAGGTTAGTGATTTAGCTGGGGGAAGAGTTATGGATGGCTTTGTAAATTATTGTTAGTACTTTGAATTTTATTCGTTGGGTGAGTGGAAGCCAGTGAAAGGATTGGCAGAGAGGGGTACAGGACACTGAATGGTTGGTAAGGTGGATTAGTCTTGCAGCAGCATTCATTATGGACTGAAGGGGGGATAGTCTATGTAAAGGTAATCCAATGAGGAGGGAGTTGCAGTAGTCGAGGTGAGAGATAACCAGGGAGTGAATTAGCTTGCTGGTGTCATTAGTTAAAAAGGGGAGTATTCTGGAAATGTTGCGTAGGCTAAGGTGGCATGATTTGAAAAGGGATTGTATGTGGGCCTGAAAGGACAGTTCAGGGTCTAAGGTTACCCCTAGCACCCTGGCATGTGGGGACCGACTGATAGATGTGCCATTGACCTTGACAGAGAAGTCAGGGGAGGGGGCACATGGGGGAGGAAATGTGTTCTCACTGTGTTCTGTTCAAGGTGAGGTCAGAGAATATAACCAAAGTTTCTGTGCTGAATTCAAAATCCATTAAAATCAATAGAAGATAAACATAAAAAACATTTTTTAGGCTAATAGGAAAGGGATTATCAAACAAATGGCATGGGTGGGTGGGCACTACCATTGTTTAAACAATTTTTGTTTAGTGGGGATTAGTAATTTTTATAATATTTTAGGGTCATTATTCTTTAAATAACATACCTTGGCACATCTGTACGATGTATACAACCTACTACATCAAAGCTGACATTTGCAAAGAAAAAATGCAGTTTAAATTGCCAGCAAGTTACAATTTAGGCCACTTTATTTATGTTTGTAAATGAACAACCAGGTATTCCCTTCATCTATACCAGGCCATTTTCCTAGATGCAGGTCTGATATAATTAAATGCAGAAAAAACGGGAAAAGAATTCCCAAAGGTATTCTTCAAAAAGGATTTATAGGTTATAAGGACTAATAATCTTTATTATATATCCACAGCAAATAGAAAAAACACATTTTACATGTAATGAAATATAGTATAAATACCCTCCTCCAAAAACATTTAGTTAAAATTAAGACAAAAAGGGTCTTAAAAAGAGACACCAGTGTCTACCACAATCAGCCATATACATCTAACAATCCATCTCATATAGACAATTTAACTCAGCAGAAAATAGAGGATTCTAATATAGGCTGCACTTAGTTATCAAGAATTATATAAAAAAGGCCTAAAGAAATACCTGCTATTGCTGGAAATTCATCAAGTCCATTCAGAAGAAAAATTATATATGTATGAAGATGATAATTATTTATTGTTTAACCAACCCACGGAGATCCAATTTATCAATTAGATCTCTTAAAATTCCCCCCACTATCAAAACATAAGTGGATTAGTCTCTTCTTGGAACAGGTCCAAAAAGATCTGCCAAAAGTAGACTGGAAGAGAAGAGGGATTGACAACCTAACTAAAGGAATTACAGGCCACTGATATCATAATTAAAAGCAGTGACAAGGGGGGCAATACCGTCCTACTTTGTCAGACACTGTATGAGGAGGAAACTCTATGCCTCTTACATGATGAGTCTACATATCGGAGGCTCTCCTACAACCCTTTTAAGGAGATTGTGGTAGATGTGAATTTTAAAGTCTTGCCCTAGAAGAACACTTCATTACACGGAAAGAGTATGACTATCTGACTGTCCATGAATTCAACACTCCTATGATCTATACGATCCCCAAGCTTCATAAATCCATGTCTAGACCACTAGGAAGGTTAATTGTTTCGGCCATAAAAGGCCCTTTAGAAAGGATTGGAAAATATGTTGATACACTGATAAAAGAACTAGTGCAAGATCTGCCATCCTTTGTACAGGATACACACGATGTCCTACGCAACATTGAGAGTTTTTCTCTTCCACCACAGGCTCTACTCGTGGGAATCGACATAGAATCATTGTATACCTCGATTCTGCATGACTGGGGCCTCAGGGCGGTCTACCATTTCCTTGAATCCAAATTTCCCCTACTTGCTGCTCAAAATGAATTCATTGTGGATATGTTGAAATTCATGCTTGAACACAATTGTTTTCAATTTATGGGCATTAATTATCAACAGATAAGAGGCACGGCAATGGGAGCCCCATGGGCTCCTTCTTATGCCTGTCTACATTCGGGACTCTGGGAAGAGTATCTGGTTTATACCTCGTCAATGTACCTCAGCCACTGTCATCTGTAGCTGAGGTACATTGATGAAGATCAAAACATTTCTTTGACCTTTTCCTATGATCTGGTGACCTTGCCCTTTCTGGACCTCACCATTCAGGTGAAGGACAATGAACTAAGGACTAAAACTTTCAGGAAAAAAAATGTTATTGGTCTCAAGTCACCATCCAAGGTCGCTCATACTGGGGATTCCTGTGGGCCAGTTTCTCCGCATTAGGAAAAACTGTTCAGACATGAATGATTTAAAAAATGAATCACATGAACTATATGGGAGGTTTCTGGATAGGGGGTACTCCCATACCTCCATCAGAAGGGCAAAGAAGAGGGCCATTCTGACGGAGAGGAAGGAACTTCTGGCCGACAGTGGACCTAAAATAAAAGAAAATACGGAAGCAACCCCAATAAGGATAATCGCCCGATATAGAGCACAGTGGCAACAGGTCAAATATATTCTTGACCTTCATTGGCACATTCTAGCAGAGGCTCCTATTCTGGGTGATTTTGTTGGAAACAGACCCCTACTGACGGCCAGAAGAGCCCCCAATCTAAAGTATAAGCTTGTCCATTCCGAATACCATAGATCAAAAAAACACAACTGGCTCACTGACCTCCCCCCACTTAAAGGCATGTTCCCATGTGGCAGATGTCATATATGCAAATATATAGACAAAACTGACATGTTCACCGATTTCGATGGGAGGAAACAGTATAGGATTAATAATTTCATCAACTGTACAACAGATCGTGTTATATACATGTTAACTTGCCCATGTGGATTAAACTATGTGGGCAAGACAAAAAGACAGTTAAAAATACGAATCGGTGAACATGTTCAGAGTATGATTCAAAAGGTCGATAAATGCCCATTGTCATTACATTTTTTGAAAGCCCATGGAGGGAAAACCCAACGGACTTAAATGCAAAGGGATCTATAAGCTTAATTTACCTCCAAGAAGAGGTGACTTTGATAAGATATTATATCAGAAGGAAAAGATGTGGATCTTTAATTTAAGAAGTATGCAGCCTACAGGGTTAAACAACAAATGCAATCTGTTAGTATTTCTGGAACAGTAATAATCCTGACCAATATGATTCAACTCGTACTTGCTACGATTTTCTGACATGTGCACCTTTCACCTTAAACACGAGGTATGAGCTTTATATTTAGTATTCTAAACTATGTACATCCCACCCAGTAAAATATCTTATATATAACAATTCTTTTGATTGGATTTGTTTGATGATTTGCACTATATTATTTGGGCATATTTTTAATCATCACTACCTCTGTTTTTATGTCCCCCGATGATGTTGATCTAGCCATGTCCTGGGGACCTGGCATTTTGGCTTGAAGGATCCCTGTTGGATGTTTTCCGGTGGTTTCTTATTTTTCTTGATTTTTCTTGATTTTTTTCTAGATTTTTCCTTTGTGGAGCGGGACTCACCCTAATGAACTCTCTATATTTATATTTATTTCTATTATCATCTTCTGTTATTTGTTTTATTTTTGTAATTATCATGACTTTGGTGGGGCTACTATTCTGCTGCTGTCCAGCCGTTAACAGAATCTATGGTCTGTGACATCAACTGCATTGCCCTGTCCGATTGCTATAAGGTTAAATTACCTTAGTATATTTGACATGCAAAGTATTTTTGGCAATGGGTGGATACATGGGGTGAATGGTATGTCTGTTTGATGTGAGATCTGATGTCTAATTAGTCGCAGTTTAAACAAGATAACCACACTGATTCTCAGTTATCTAATCGAGCTCATGAATATTTAATGACACTCTTGTGGCAACTGCGCATGCTCTGAGGAAGCTTGGTTTACAAGCAAAACATGTAAGCAAGCAAGACACTCACATGTCTTCAGTAAAATGAGCACCGATCTGCTTACCTACACGGCGAACCCTATCCATCCATCTTGAGTTCCACTCAGCTGATATTTCCAGCATTCCACAATCTGTGGATCAAATCGGACAGATCTGGATCGGGTAATATGTAGCCTATGCATGGCACGCAAAGGTGTTTGCGACACTAACCAAAGGACAACTACCTGGAGGAACTTCTGAAAAATAATATTATCTATTCCAAATTCCAAGTGGTTGCTTTGCTGAGTAATGGGAACGCACTTATGTACTTTATACAAAAGGGAAAGTGATCATATGGAGCAAGACATCTAAACGGTGAGCTGTATCAGTTCCCCCTAACTTCAAACAAAGGGAAAATTATCTATAGCCTTAATCCGTTTTGTTTCCTTGACCAATGTTAGCCCCATATGTTTTATTGTGATCCATACTCATATGTCCACTACATAAGCTATATATCCTTACTGACTTCTGAATGAACTCTCACTTACATATGCAATCTATTATCTTAATTGCTCGAGTGATGATCCAAATAATTATCATCTTCATACATATATAATTTTTCTTCTGAATGGACTTGATGAATTTCCAGCAATAGCAGGATTTCTTTAGGCCATTTTTATATAATTCTTGATAACTAAGTGCAGCCTATATTAGAATCCTCTATTTTCTGCTGAGTTAAATTGTCTATATGAGATGGATTGTTAGATGTGTATGGCTGATTGTGGTAGACACCTGTGTCTCTTTTTAAGACCCTTTTTGTCTTAATTTTAACTAAATGTTTTTGGAGGAGGGTATTTATACTATATTTCATTACATGTAAATGTGTTTTTTCTATTTGCTGTTGATATATAATAAAGATTATTAGTCCTTATAACCTATACAGTGGGGCAAAAAATTATTTAGTCAGCCACCAATTGTGCAAGTTCTCCCACTTAAAAAGATGAGAGAGGCCAGTAATTGTCATCATAGGTATACCTCAACTATGAGAGACAAAATGTGGAAACAAATCCAGACAATCACATTGTCTGATTTTTGAAAGAATTTATTTGCAAATTATGGTGGAAAATAAGTATTTGGTCACCTATATACAAGCAAGATTTCTGGATCTCACAGACTCATATCTTCTTCTTCTTCTTCTTCATTACCTGTATTAATGGCACCTGTTGGAACTTGTTATCAGTATAAAAGACACCTGTCCACAACCTCAAACAGTCACATTCCAAACTCCACTATGGTGAAGACCAAAGAGCTGTCGAAGGACACCAGAAACAAAATTGTAGACCTGCACCAGGCTGGGAAGACTGAATCTGAAATAGGCAAGCAGCTTGGTGTGAAGAAATCAACTGTGGGAGCAATAATTAGAAAATGGAAGACATACAAAACCACTGATAATCTTCCTCGATCTGGGGCTCCACGCAAGATCTCACCCCATGGGGTCAAAATGATCACAAGAACGGTGAGCAAAAATCCCAGAACCACACGGGGGGACCTAGTGAATGACCTGCAGAGAGCTTGGACCAACATATCAAAGGCTACCATCAGTAACACACTACGCCGCTAGGGACTCAGATCCTGCAGTGCCAGACGTGTGCCCCTGCTTAAGCCAGTACATGTCCGGGCCGTCTGAGGTTTGCTAGAGAGCATTTGGATGATCCAGAAGAGGATTGGGAGAATGTCATATGGTCAGATGAAACCAAAGTAGAACTGTTTGGTGGTAACACAACTCGTCGTGTTTGGAGGAGAGAGGATGCTGAGTTGCAACCAAAGAACACCATACCTACTGTGAAGCATGGGGGTGGCAACATCATGCTTTGGGGCTGTTTCTCTGCAAAGGGAACAGGACGACTGATCCGTGTACAGGAAAGAATGAATGGGGCCATTTATCGTGAGATTTTGAGTGCAAACCTCCTCCCATCAGCAAGGGCATTGAAGATGAAACATGGCTGGGTCTTTCAGCATGACAATGATCCCAAACGCACCGCCCGGCCAACGAAGGAGTGGCTTCGTAAGAAGCATTTCAAGGTCCTGGAGTGGCCTAGCCAGTCTCCAGATTTCAACCCCATAGAAAACCTTTGGAGGGAGTTGAAAGTCTGTGTTGCCCAGCGACCGCCCCAAAACATCACTTCTCTAGAAGAGATCAGCATGGAGGAATGGGCCAACATACCAGCAATAGTGTGTGACAACCTTGTGAAGACTTACAGAAATCTTTTGACCTCTGTCATTGCCAACTAAGGATATTTAACAAAGTAGTGAGATGAACTTTTGGTATTGCCCAAATACTTATTTTTCCACCATAATTTGCAAATAAATTCTTTCAAATATCAGACAATGTGATTGTCTGGATTTGTTTCCACATTTTGTCTCTCATAGTTGAGGTATACCCATGATGGCAATTACAGGCCTCTCTCATATTTTTAAGTCGGAGAACTTGCACAATTGGTGGCTGACTAAATACTTTTTTGCCCCACTGTAAATCCTTTTTGAAGAATATCTTTGGGAATTCTTTTCCTGTTTTTTCTGCATATATGTCATTCTATTCAGAGGATTATTATCCTGGAGTTAATTGTCTATAATCTCCAGGTAACGGTTACCCACATATATATTTTTTATGGGTCATCATTATCATCAGTGAGTGTTTCATCTACACACATCCCTGTGACCTAAGCAGGACTAATCGTGGATGAGCTTTAGTTTCCTTTCCTCCCCCCCTTTTTTCTCTGATATAATTAAACCCTTCCTGCTTGTCCTGGCATCACTTTACAAAGTTTTGAAAGCCCAGGAAGGGGCTGGTGATCATGTGATCACTGTAATTAGCTTTCACAATGCTCGCATGATCCAGTGCTGGTCCCACTGACCAAGAGCTGTGAGCACACTCTCAGCACAAACAAAAAAAACAAATCGAGTTTCCCCTAAAAATATCCTTAATGATGGTCTGGTATGGATGTAAAGGGGGACCCAACTCAAAAAAAATAAACAAACAAAGCAATGTGGCGCCCCCCAAACTCCATTTCAAACCCTTTGGGTCTGGTAATGTTGTGGCTTTCCCACCCCTTGGTATATATGGCTGGGAATTCCAGGCATCACTTGTTACTAACGACACAATGGGTAATGGCACCCTCCACTTCCAGGAAGCTGTTGCATATAGTAGAGCTAGAAACACCACTACTATATAAGATATTTTACCATCTCAAATGGGCCAAAAGTATGTCAATCAGCCAAAGTAAAGTCCAAACTTTTTTTTTGTCAGTTTTTTTGTATTGCTGCTTGTGCCCTTGCTAAGAAGATTTACTTTAATGTTTTGTTAAAATTAGCTGAGCTATATAAGAGCTGTCAGCGTGAAAAGGCTGCAGTCGGCGGGACACCTCCTATCGAGGCAGAGTTTTTCAGTTTTTGTTTTTTTTTTCAGTCCATCAGTGCTGTTATTGAAGATGGATGGACATCGCAGGACACTTCTTAATTTTTTTTTATAAGAGAATTGTCAAAATCTGTCTCCAGTAATTTTTACTTTTTTTACACTTTTTTGGTGAATGAGTAGGGGTAAAATGTACCCAATACCCATTCACATGGGGGGGACGAGATCTGGTGGCCCCCTTGTTAAAGGGGCTTCCAGAATCCTATAAGCCCCCCATCCACAGACCCCCACAACCACCGGGCAAGGGTTGTGGGGATGAAGCCCTTGTGGCCTGGTACGGGTCAGGAGTGGGGGAGCTCTCTCCTCTGCCCCCCTTTTCCTGCGGCCTGCCAGGTTGCATGCTCGGATAAGGGTCTGATATGGATTTTGGGGGGACCTCCACCCCATTTTTTTACATTTTGGCGTAGGATTCCCCTGAAGGGCCTGGTAATAGACTTGGGGGGAACCCATGCCATATTTTTCAATAATTTTTATGTATATTGCCAGGATCCGACAATATATTACAGCTACATGCAGTTTTAAATTAAATTTTTTCCTTTAGAAATGTCATTTTGCTGCTCTCATTCATTACACTATGTACAGCCGCTATGTAAGCAGCCTTACATAGTGTGGGGCATGGACTTAACCCCCTGAGCCATGATTGGCCAAAGGCACCCTGCCTTTGGCCAATCATGGCACTCACAGCAGGGCACGCTGTGATTGGCCAAAGCATGCAGGTCAGGTGCATGCTTTGGCCAATCATCGGACATCAATGCACTGCGATCTCGCATTGAATTATGGGGCATGCCACGGCACTCAAATTTGCCATAAACGCCCCATAATGTTTTAAATTCTTTGAACTGGGTGAACACCCAAACAAAACTTCGACTCGAACCGCGGGCTCATCCCTAGTGCGCAGTCATGGGGACCCAGGAAGCTGCCATCCCCAAACTGTTCCAACAAAGTTGGAAGTATGAAATTGTCCAAAATGTCTTAGTATGCTGATGCCTTATAAGTTCCCTTCACTGGAGCTAGGGGGCCAAACCCAACCCCTGAAAAACAACTCCACACCATAATCCCCCCTTCACCAAATGATTTGGACAAGTGCACAAAGCAAGCTCCCTAAAGACATGGATGAGCGAATTTGGGGTGGAGGAACTTGGCCAGCTTGCACAGAGTCCTGACCTCAACCCAATAGAATACCTTTGGGATAAATTAGAGTGGAGACTGCGAGTCAGGCTTTCTCGTCCACATCAGTGCCTGACCTCACAAATGCAATTCTGGAAGATTGGTCAAACATTCCCATAGACACACTTCTAAACCTTGTGGACAGCCTTCCCAGAAGAGTTGAAGCTGTTATAGCTGCAAAGGGTGGGTCAACTCAATATTTAACCCTACGGACTAAGACTGGGATGCCATTATAATTCATGTGCGTGTAAAGGCAGGCAATATAGTGTATACCTGAAATCAATCAATCCTGATGAACTGACAGCATATCTAATTTCTTGAGGCCTGAAAATGCCAGGACAGTACAAATGTCCCCCAAATTACCCCATTGTGGACAGTAGACAGTCCAAGGTATTTAGTAAATTAGTTAGGGGCATGGCAAGTTTTTTGAAATTGTAAATCTGCTAGAGGCCGGATGGGAAGGTGTATTTTTTACACTTTTCCTTTAGTTCTTAATTCTTTCATACCTTGTGATGGCATGGGCCATGACAGATCCTCTTTATGGAGGGATCTGGGGTCTATGATTCTCCATATCTCTTCCATTACCTCCAAAGCAGCTAATCAAACTGAGATTGGTTTGATTGGCTGCTTTCCAAGCCTGTACCAGCTTGTAAATGAACAAACAGACATTGGAAGTGAAAAAACCCTTATCACTTCCAGTTTCTGACATTACACAATGAGAAGAACAACATCAGTTCCTCCCACTGTGTGCACGCACCCCCCGGTGGGGTAGGAGAACCTGGGAAAGGCAGCAGTGGGGGGAAGCCCGTTCTGACACCTTTAAAAATTATTGAGCAGTTGTATAGCTTCTCAGATCATTTTTACATAAAATGGAATCAGGAAAAAAGAATGGTACTGGGATCATGGTTGCAGCCTCAACTATGATCCTAGTATGACCGCCTAAGTACGAGGCTATACATATCCATACTGCTGTATTGAGGTGGTTAAAATAAACAGATACTGGAGAAGACAGAGTATGGTTCAGCATGTAAAGGGTCTCAGAAGAGATGAGAGACTTATTGTTGTTAGGCAGGTGTTGCCTCTCAAAGGAGAATCATTTTAGTCAGTTAGTGCTCCATCCCAGGAGACAGATTATCTGCAGGAGTATGTGTTACATAGTTACATAGTTAGGTTGAAAAAGGACACAAGTCCATCTAGTTCAACCAATAAAAGAGAGGAAAAAAAAATCATACAATCCCATATACACAATTATATACCCACAATTGATCCAGAGGAAGGCAAAAAACCCCATGTATGTACTGGGTTCTCTGGCCTTACAGACAGGTGCCCTGACCAGGCTGACTTCTGAGAGAAATTTGGTCTGGGTAGAAGCAGAGTGTGGGTTTATGAAGACCAAATAGCCAGGAGGCTAAATATTTTGCTTTGTATTGGTGCGATGCTTAAAAACCATTTGAGGGTAATCTCAGTGTGAGCAGCTTCACTGTTATTAAAGGTGGGTGGAAAGCCCTAAAACTCAAGTCCGTCGAAGCTCTCATCTTTATAAGAATATACTTATAAAAGTGATCATATCCCTTAGATTGCAAGCTCCTTTAGGGCAGGGACTGATGTGAGAGTGCAAAATATATGTAAACCACTGCGTTAATTGACAGAGCTATATAAGTACACTATGCCCTTAATTACATTTTTTATGGGGGATTATTTCAGCTCAAAAACATTTTCTCTTGCGCTCCTTTCTGGTTTCGATAAGGTGACTGAGTTATCTGTATGGCTATAAATGCTGTGGCATGTTCTTTAGTACTCATTTGGACTAAGAAAGCTAAATGGATGAGTGCTGACATGTTGTCAATGCCAGGGAACATGTCAATTTGAATGTCACTAGCTGCTACTAGTCATTTATTTAAGACCTTTCAAGAAACTGACCCACACTATTTTTTTTGTACTCCACGGAAAGACCTCCTGTGGGGAGTGTAAAAATCTTTCTAAATACTGACTTACTCTTCTATTCTCTGGTCAAATGAACACAGCTTAAACAATAAAAGATTCATTTCTTTTACAAACATAATGCAAACTAATTTTGTAAAAAATGGTCTCTTTTATTAGAAACAAATATGTTGCTAGCTTGGGGAGCTATGGATTGACATTGCATGCTGTTACTATGTTTATGAGCTACAAGAATACCCAAATATTCCTCCATGCAGCAATAATATTTACATTTATTTATAAAATGCTTTATCACAATTTCTAGTTATTTTAACAAGTTAGTCTAGCAAAATCTTAAGGCACTTGGAATACCTCTCCTGCATATTTTGCAATCTGTAGTACAAATACATTTTTATTGCTGTCTTTTTTCTGGTCACATGATGTCCCCCATTCCTCATCCTCTTTTTACTGCAGCAGTGTTAGGCAGCCCGTATTGATTCAGAGAATGGTTCTCACATATTGAAGTTAGCATTCTTCTCTGCATTGTTAGCCTGCGAGTCCTGGGCGAAATGCTGTCATTGGTGCCCTGGACTCACTGAAACTGGGTTATTTCAAGGTAGGTTCCATTTGACCAAACTGGGCTAAATTCCATGTTCCCTGTCACTCCCTGTAGATATATAGTTTTTCCATAATTTTTAATAAGATTATAAGTTGGGTATATCTTATGCAGCTTACTGAAGGCCAGAGCCTAAAGCGACACTGGAACGGACTTGCTCTTTACTGTATGCAACATCACGACCACAGAAGAGTTGCCATTGGTGCTCTCCCACTCTGTGCCCGCTCACATCACCCCTATCAGATGCTGTAACTGTGCGGCTATATAATATAGCCAGGGATTTGGCAGGGCTAGACCCCCATTGTCCTTAGGGTCCTGCAGATGTTCAAGTTTAATTCTAGGAGAGCGATTATTCCATATTAATGTGCGGAATAAGGAATTCACTATCATAAAGGTTTTAAGGGGAACCACCACTGGTGAGTTGTGCAGGATGTACAGTAGCTGGGGCATAAGAATCATCCTAATTAGGTTCACCCTACCAGCTACAGACAGGTGGAGTGAATTCCATGTTTTAATCCGATCCTGGAATCTTTGTAGCAGTGGGGAAATATTTAAACTCCCATAATCTCGGATACAGGGTGTCACCTGGACCCCCAAGTACCTGAAAGAGGTAGCAATTGGTATGGAGTTTGCATTTGAAGGTGCACCCTCCACATCAATGGGCATTAGGGAGGACTTTGTCCAATTGATCGTGAGCCCTGAATAATTACCAAAGTCCGTTATGGTGCGCATAGTTTCCTTAAGGGAACCTTCAACATCTCCAAGCAGTATCATCATTTCATCCGCATAGAGCATAACTTTTTCCTGTCTGTCACCATAATGGAAGCCAGTAATACCTAGATGCACTCTCGTTTGTATTGCCAGAGGTTCAATGGTCAGTGCAAAGAGCAAGGGTAACAGCGAACATCCTTGTCTTGTTTCCCTTCCCAGGTCAAAAGTATATGACATACTGCCTTATGTAGAGTCAGCGTATGTAAGGGCAGCAGTCTATCAATTTAGGAATATACTTCCCACCTAGGCTTCTAATTACACCCATTAGCGCGGACTCCCTATTTCTTCTGATACTGCCTTATGACTGAATAGCTGCCTGCAGGTGACAATATAGTAAGCAGACCCAGGAGTTATATGTTTCTCCAAACTTTTAGCGAACCCCCACAGATAAATCCACTCAATGCTGTCAAAGGCCTTCATAGCATCCAGTAAAAGTAAAGGCCTTTGTCCTACATTATCAGCATATTTAGGAAAAGCCTGCTTAGGTTAACCGCTGTGGATTTATTGGGCATAAATCCAGCTTGGTCTGAGTGCACAATAGATGTAATTACCCCATTTAATCTAAGTGCCAAAATCTTTGCTAGGATTTTAATGTCACTCTGTAGCAATGATATGAACCGGGATCTACTGGATCCTTACCAGATTTTAAAATTAACACAATGTTGGCTTTGGACAAAGAAGGAGGTAGTACCTGTCGCTCCCTAGCTGCATTAAAAACTCCCCAGTAATTTAGGTAGACGTACTCCTGCGTACTGTTTGTAAATTTCCATGGGCAGACCATCCTCGCCAGGGACCTTACAGTTAGGGAACTCATTGAGTTCCTTTTTCAGCTCTTCTAAAGTAAATGGAGCATCTAAGGCTTTCCTCTGCTCACCTGTGAGTTGTGGGAAGTTAATGCCATTTAAATACCCTGCTAAGGGGTGTACTCAGTGGTAGGAAGATACACTTTGCCCTCTGTTGTTCTAATAGCTCCAATAGAAGGAGGAAGTTGCTGAGAATTAGCAATCCTAGCCAAAAGCAAAACCCATGTTCTTGCCCTCCTCCAAAAAAGCCAACTTGGAAAAGAACCTCTTCTTTTTCTCCGCCGTGGAGGACAACAGTCGCTCATAGGCAGATTGTGCAGACTGCCATGCCTCCCTGGCCGAGTCAGTAGGATCCTGCACATATTGCATGTCCAATGCATGCACCTGTTTTTCCAACACCTCCCTCAGCCCAGATGAATTTCACTTAACCTTTGTAATTCCTGTAACAAGTCCCCTCAAATATGCCTTGAATGTTTCCCACTGGGCTAAAGTGGAGTCAACAGAATCCTGATTAATGAAGAACTCACACATGCTGCACTCCATCCCCTTGTGTAATAAAAATAACTTCAGCCAGAAGGCATTACATTTCCAGGGTGCCCTAGGTAGCCTAGACAGTGGGGACACAATAAGGCTTATCACTATATGCGAATGGTCGGACACACTGCAGTGTTTATACAAAACCTAAGAGACGGATAGGGGCATGGCCGAGTTACCAATTGCCAGGTCAATTCTGGACAAAGTTCCATGTGTCTTGGATAAACAAGAAAACTGTTTATCCAACGGGTTTGTATGCTTCCATATATCCACCCAGCCCACCTCATTGAACAATCGTAGCAGTGGAGATCCCCTCAAAGAGGCAGGAGCCCCTAAGACTGGGTGCCTGTTCATGGAAGGGTTCAACCAGCATTTGAAATCCCACTATCCATAACGGTAAGTCTGGTCTCCCCTTCAAATATGACAGAAGGATTTGGAGCACCGCTACTGCAAAAGGGGAGGTATATATATGCATGCAAGAATGCATTGTAGCAATCCAATTTGGTACTGCAAAAAAAATATAACGTCCTTCAGAATCTATACATGCATCCAACTCCTGGAAGTCTAAAGAGCTATGCACCATTACACTTACACCTCTGGAAAAGGAAGTGTGGGTGGAGTGGTACATCCTTCCCACCCAGGAATATTTAAGAAAAATCTGGGTTTCTGCAGTTAACTGAGTCTCCTGGAAACCTAAGATGGCCGTATGGAACTTTTT
This sequence comes from Lithobates clamitans, assembly GCA_037952925.1. Lineage (NCBI taxonomy): Eukaryota > Metazoa > Chordata > Amphibia > Anura > Ranidae > Lithobates > Lithobates clamitans. The sequence goes on from JBBGZY010000088.1 coordinate 644,902, forward strand.
CAAACAGGTAGATATCATCATGCTCTTAAAGCGGAGTTCCACCCAACTTTTGAACTTTTTCTTAAAGGTAAGACCACCCCTCCACCGCTCGTTTTTGGATATTTTTTATTTCACTTACCTTAGTGGTAAACAGGTGAAGTTCCATCCTAGCCTCGCCGCGGCAAGGTACGTTATGTCCTCTTCTGGCTCTGCCCTTTCTCCTTCCCCCCGCTGCCTTCTGGGACCTGTGTGTGTCCCAGAAGATGACGGAGCCATTCAGAAGGCACCACGCGACTCTCGCATGCGCAGTAGGAAACTGGCAGTGAAGCCCGAAGTTTCCACTGCCAGTTTCTCTTAGCTAGTATGGTGTCGTTTGCACCTGATCCGATGGACGGATCCATCTTGGGGGGCCGACATCACGGGCTCCCTGGACAGATAAGTGTCCTTATTAAAAGTCAGCAGCTACAGTGTTTGTAATATGATGAATAAGAAAAACAGGTAGTAATTATGACATTTGAGGCACCTTTTACCAATGCTAGATTACATGGATTACATGCACTGTCACCACACTGAAGTCCTTACTACACCAGTGCCAACAGAAGTAAAAGGATTCTCCTGCTAGGTACCACTCTCAGGTTGTTTTTGTGTTATTTATTTGATCTTTTCCAACTATATCTCCTTCCCTTCTCTTTGATGTCTGATATAGAGAATATGAAAATACAAATGAATAAAATATTAATGTTGGATGAAGAATAATATATGAACAAAACTCTGAGTTGGAAATAATGTATGTTGCTTTACCATTTTCAATGTTTAAGTTTCTATGTAAATAATTCATGAGTTTGTGCCTGTCTCATGGAGTACTTCATCTAGCATTATGTAAAAATAAAAGGATTTTTTAACATGTACTTCAGCAGGATTGATTTCAGATGTTTGATGACAAAGTCTTTCATTTCTTAGCTCAATTTGGTGTAATAGTTTTTAGATAGATAACTTTAATCATGGATTAAAGCAGAAGAGCTGGAAAAAAATATTTTGTTACCCTGTCTTATGTGCATTGCTCAGAGAATGGAATCTCCTCTCCTCCATCACTTGATGTAGATTCTACATACTTTACTTGGTCAAAGACGATTGAGGTAGTAAAGTTTGGACAAGTGAACAAAAGAGGGCATATAGTGTAATACTGCAAGGTTTATTTAAAGGTTTAAAATCATTACACTTACATCAGAATCTTTTAAATGGGAGTCATTAGAAGCTTCTAATGATGCCCAGTGGGAGGGGCGAAACATGTCAAGCTAAGGATAATTTGTGAAGGCTATTTGGATGCCAAGGCAGCAATTTTTGCAAATTTTAAAGATTCTGATGTAGGTGTACTGATTTTAAACCTTTTAATAAACCTTGCAGTATTACACTATATGCCCTCTTTTCTTCACTTGTCCAAACTTTACTAACACGATCGTCTTTGACCAAGTAAAGTATGTAGGATCTATATCAAGTGGTGGAGGAGAGGAGCTTCCATTCTCTGAGGCACAACCAATCCACATATCTGCTGGACAGGAGACACCATCTTGGTATACACAGGTGTATTTATCATCTTCATCTGGTGAGTGGGGACCCAGGAGGGGAGCACAGGAAGTCACCAAGATTACATCAACTTTTCACCAGCCCTATACCTCACACTTGAGGAACTTTATTGATTGCACCCTATTTTGCACTTTTTATTTTTTTTTTAACTTTATTGAATGCATTTTTTTGCACGTGATTGGCACTTTGCTATACATGTTGTCACATGACACATATTTGATGCGAATATATGTATATTCATGATTTAGAGGGGCAGCGCTGAGTATAAAGTTTTCTGTTGTCACGTCTTTTGGGGTACTCACCTTGCACTACAGCGGCAGCCCTACTACATATATACATGGGTGTGTGTGTGTAAACGCACACATATACTGTATGTACATTTTGTATTTATTCAATATTTATAATTTTATTTACAAATTTATTTATTTTTCTCCACAGCGCGGGTTCTATCTTTATTAGTTTTAAAAAAAAATACTGTGCAAAAAATGCTGTCCCTGACCTTGATCTTTGACCCTGACTTTGACCCAAACACTAACCCTGGCACTAACCTAGATCAAACTTTTATCTAGGTATTTTATTTTATTTTTTTAATGTATTTATTTATTTTTAATTATTATTTACTTTTTTTTTTACAATGTATCTCTCTCATCCATTCACAGATGACAGAAAATACGGGGATGGGCTTTACAGTGATTGATCACTGTGATAGCGAATCAGAGGCTATCACAGCGATCAGATGACCCAGAATCAGATGTTCCAGGTCCCGATCATTACAATGGGGCCTGGGGCTTTCGATGAGACCCTGGTCCCTGTGCTGGAAGCGCACCATGAGGCAAAGGGAGATATGCAATATGCAGAGCCCCTGGAAAAATGCCCAGTCCAGCGGGGCCGTATATTTGTAATACATCAGAACCAAGGGGTTAAACTGTGATTTAAACAAGTTACTGTTTTATAATGTAAGTAAACAATGCAAAAAGAGGGCAAATTTGGGACTTTGAATGAAGCACGCGGCTATACAGTGATGAAAAAAAAAATGATATATAATATCATGTTTGATACATGTTGAGTCATATCAAAATACAGTAAATAAATAGTATTGCTCATTAGTAACACATGGTACATATATATACATATACATATATATACATACATATATATATATATATATATACATATATATATATATATACAGTACCTGACCGCGAGAATGTGTTACCAGCGCTGGTTCTCGGTGACGGGGTGTAGTGCACTGGCTTGCTCATCAGGAAAGGAAAACAGCTTTTTCCTTTTGCGATTAGCGACAGGCATTGCTAACAGGTGTCTGGTATGAATCATGAGGGGTAACGCCACGCCAAATTTTAAATAAAAAACAGGCATGAGTTCCCCTCCAGGAGCATACTAGGCCCTTAGGTCTGCTATGGATTTTAAGGGGAACCCCCTACGCCGAAAAAATGGCGTGGGGGTCCCCCCAAAATCAATACCAGAGCCTATCTGAGCATGCAGCCCGGCTGGTCAGGAAAGGGGGTGGGGACGAGCGAGCATCCCCCTGAACTGTAACAGGCCGAATGCCCTCAACATGCAGGGTGCGTGCTTTGGGGCAGGGGGGCACCTTGCAGCCCCCCACCCCAAAGCACCTTGTCCCCATGATGATGAGGACAAGGGACTCTTCCTACAACCCTGGCCATTGGTTGTCGGGGTCTGCAGGTGGAGGGCTTATCGGAACCTGGGAGCCCCCTTTAATAAGGGGGCCCCCAGATCCCTGCCCCCCACCCTATGTGAATGAGTATGGGGTACATTGTACCCCTACCCATTCACTTGGGGGAAAAAGTGTCAATAAAAAACACACTAGACAGGTTTTTATAGAAATGTATTAGGCAGCTCCGGGGGTCTTCTTCCGACTTCGGGGGTCTTCTTCTGACTTCTCCGCTCTCTCCAGCCTCTTCTCCCCATGTCCGGTTCTTCTCCCGCTCTCCGGCCTCTCCTCTTCTCTTCTTCTGATGTTGACATGACGCTCTCTTCCGCTGTAATGCTGTGTGTGAGGTGCACAAGGACTTATATAGGCATGGGGCGTGGTCACCAGGTAATGTCAACCGGTGACCCCGCCCCTTATGATGTCACAGTCCCCTAAAAAACAACCCCACACCATCATTCCCCCTCCACCAAATGATTTGGACCAGTGCACAAAGCAAAGACATGGATGAGCGAGTTTGGGGTGGAAGAACTTGACTCGCCTGCACAGAGTCCTGACCTCAACCCAATAGAACACCTATTAGGATGCATTCGAGAGGAGACTGCTAGCCAGGCCTTCTCGTTCAACATCAGTGCCTGACCTCACAAATGTACTTCTGGAAGAAAGGTCAGACATTCCCATTGACACACTCCTAAACCTTGTGGACAGCCTTTCCAGAAGAGTTAAAGCTATTATAGCTGCAAAGGGTGGGCCAACTCAATATTAAACCCTACGGACAAAGACTGGGATGCAATTAAAGTTCATGTGCGTGTAAAGGCAGGTGTCACAATACTTTTGACAATATAGTGTAGTTGCTTAAAAGGACGCTTATGTTAAGAAAATATGGAGGCCACAATTTCTGACCTCTTCTTCTAAAAATTATGACTTTTTTCCTCATGTTAGTCCAGGGTATTCAACAGTTTGAGTCACTGACCTGGATCAAGGAAGTACAGTAGATCAATAATTCAGACTTCACTAACCACATGCTTATTCCAGTTTAACAAATAAGGAAGCATTAAAGCTTGAGACAGTGAGATGTCTAGCATTTTTAGCATGACAACAATCGTGGCCTACAAGTTTCTCTTATTAGTTGGAATGCTTAAGCAGTCCCACTATTGTTATTCGTTTTTATTTATTTTTATTATTAGTGGGACTGCTTCCTCAGTCCCACTATTGTTATTCAATTTTATTTATTTTTAATTTTAATTTTATTACGTACATTTTTTGGCTCTGCGTAACTTTAAAATCTTCTGCTCCCAAAAGTTTCAGCTCCTTCATACTTTCACCTACAGAAGCCAAACAAACTTTAAAATGTTCACAAAATATTTAGCTATCTGGCTATATCTTTTCAGTTTGATATCTTTTACAGTTTTTGTGAAAAAGCTGTTTAGTGGTCATTTCAGGAAATTTTAGCGATTAAACAGAGTGTACTGGGCTGCTTTTTTTGTCATGGTTACCAAAGCTTCTGTTATACACAATGATGGGCGGCGGGGGAGGTGGCTGGAGCATCTCAGCTCTGATTACAGAGCCCGGGGGAGGGGACAGACACACCATGTACTGATTTATAATACAAGAATATGATGGGGCAGTTTTGATGGGGCAATTCTGACGGGGAAGTTTTGATGGTGGCAATATGATGGGGCAGTTTTGATGGGGCAATTCTGATGGGGCGGTTTTGATGGTGGCAATATGATGGGGCAGTTTTGATGGGGCAATTCTGATGGGGCAGTTTTGATGGGGACAATTTTGATGGGGCAATTCTGATGGGGCAGTTTTGATGGCAATATGATGGAGGCAGTTTTGATGGTGGCAACATGATGGGGCAGTTTTGATTGTGGCAATATGATGGGGCAGTTTTGATGGGTCAATTCTAATGAGGCAGTTTTGATGGGGCAATTCTGATGGGGCAGTTTTGATGGTGTCAATATGAAGGGGCAGTTTTGATGGGGCAATTCTGATGGAGCAGTTTTGATGGTGGCAATATGATGGGGCAGTTTTGATGGCTGCCGTTTTAGCAATTCAGCTATTCAGCATTCCCACGCATTTTCCCCAGGAAATGCATTTTCTAGTTTTTATTATTAGTGGGACTGCTTTAGCAGTCCCACTATTGTTATTCGATTTTTAATTTTAATTTTAATAATTTTATTCCGTACGTTTTTTGGCTCTGCGTAACTTCTGCATACTTTAGCCACTTGACCACTGGGCACTTAAACCCCCTTAATAACCAGACCAATTTTCAGCTTTTGGTGCTCTCACATTTTGAATGACAATTACTCAGTCATGCAACACTGTATCTATATGAATTTTTTGTCCTTTTTTTCACACAAATAGAGTTTTCTTTTGGTGGTATTTAATCAGCGCTGGGTTCTTTATTTTTTGCGCTATAAAAGAAAAAAGACCGAAAAATCTGTAAAAAAATAAATTTTTCTTCGTTTCTGTTATAAAATTTTGAAAATTAGTAATTTTTCTTCATATATTTTGGCCAAAATTTATACCGCTACGTATCTTTGGTAAAAATAACCCAAATTAGTGTATATTATTTGGTCTTTGTGAAAGTTATAGCGTCCACAAGCTATGGTACCAATATCTGAAAATTGATCACACCTGAAGTACTGATGGCCTATCTCATTTCTTGAGACCCTAACATGCCAGAAAAGTACAAATACCCCCCAAATGACCCCTACATGATGAGTTTTTTGAAGTTGTCATTTTTTCCCACAATTCTTTGCAAAATCAAGTTTTTTTTTTTCTTTTTTTTTTTTTTTCACAAAATTGTCATATTAGCAGGTTATTTCTCACACACAGCATATGCATACCACAAATTACACCCCAAAACACATTCTACTATTACTCCCGAGTACGGCGATACCACATGTGTGAGACTTTTACACAGCGTGGCCAGATACAGAGGCCCAACATGCAGGGGAGCACCTTCAGGCGTTCTTGAGCACCCAGGCCAATTCTGACATTTCTCTCCTACATGTAAAAATCATCATTTATTTGCTAGAAAATTACATAGAACCCCAAAACATTATATATGTTTTTTTAGCAAAGACCCTAGAGAATAGAATAGCGGTCATTGCAGCTTTTTATCTCGCACGATATTTGCGCAGCAATTTTTCGAACGCGTTTTTTTTGGAAAAAAAACAGTTTTTTGCTTTAAAGAAAAACAAAACAGTAAGGTTAGCCCAATGTTTTTGCATAATATGAAAGATGAGGTTACGCCGAGTTAATAGATACCTAACATGTCACCTTTTAAAATTGCACACGCTTGTGGAATGGCGCCAAACTTCGCCACTTAAAAATCCCCATAGGTGACGCTTTAAAATTTTTTACTGGTTACAAATTTTGAGTTACAGAGGAGGGGCCAAAATTATTGCTCTCGCTCTACCGATCGCAGCGATACTTCACATGTGTTGTTTGAACACCGTTTTCATATGTGGGCGGGACTTACATATGCGTCCGCTTCTGCATGCGAGCACACGGACAGGGGCGCTTTAAAAATTTTTTATTTTTTTTTATTGTTCATTTTACTTTATTTATTTTAGTTTGACACTTTTTTCCAAAAAAAAAATTTTTTTGATCACTTTTATTCCTATTACAAGGAATGTAAACATCCCTTGTAATAGGAATATGGCATGACAGGTCCCCTTTACAGTGAGATATGGGGTCAATAAGACCCCACATCTCACCTCTAGGCTGTTCCTGAAATAAAAAAAAAAAAAAAAAAAAGATCCTGGCTTCGATCATAGCGGTGAGTCGGTAGAAGCACCGGAGGGCGGCGGGAGGGGGGGGGGCGTCCCCTCTCGCCTCCCGTAAGAACGATCAAGCAGTGTAACAGCCGTTGTATGACGGAAGGCGGGAAGTGGTTAAAATGCTTTTTTTTTAACACAAAGTTGTCCATTTATACAATATTTCTAACACATAGCATGTACATACCAAAAATGACACCCCAAAATAGATTCTCCTGCTCCTCCTGAGTACGGGGATACCACATGTGTGAGACTTCCACAGCCTGGCCACATACAGAGACTGGGTATGGCTGAGCTTGGCTGGGTATGGCTGAGCATGGCTGGGTATGGCTGAGCATGGCTGGGTATTGCAGAGTATCGCCGAGTATGACTGGGTATGGCAGAGTATGGCTGGGTATCACCAAGTATTGCAGAGTATCGCCGAGTATGGCTGGGTATGGCAGAGTATGGCAGAGTATGGCTGGGTATCACCGAGTATTGCAGAGTATGGCTTTTTATCACCGAGTATTGCAGAGTATGGCTGGGTATTGCGGGGTATTGCAGAGTATGGCTGGGTATGGCAGAGTATTGCGGGTTATGGCAGAGTATTGCAGATTTTTGCGGGGTATTGCAGAGCATGGCAGGGTATGGCAGAGTATGGCAGAGTATGGCTGGGTATCACTGAGTATTGCAGAGTATGGCTGGGTATTGCGGGATATTTCAGGGTATTCGAGGGTATGGCAGAGTATTGCGGGGTATTGCAGGGTATGGCAGAGTATTGCGGGGTATTCCAGGGTATGGCAGAGTATTGCGGGGTATTGCAGGGTATGGCAGAGTATTGCGGGGTATTGCAGGGTATGGCAGAGTTTTGCGGGGTATTCCAGGGTATGGCAGAGTATTGCAGGGTATGGCAGAGTATTGCGGGGTATGGCAAAGTATTGCGGGGTATGGCAGAGTATTGCGGGGTATTTCAGGGTATTGCAGGCTATGGCAGAGTATTGCGGGGTATTTTGGGGTATGGCAGAGTATTGCGGGGTATTTTGGGGTATGGCAGAGTATTGCGGAGTATTGCAGGGTATGGCAGAGTATTGCGGGGTATTTTGGGGTATGGCAGAGTATTGCGGGGTATTTTGGGGTATGGCAGAGTATTGCGGGGTATTTTGGGGTATGGCAGAGTATTGCGGGGTATTCCAGGGTATTGCGGGGTATTCCAGGGTATTCCAGGGTATTGCGGGGTATTCCAGGGTATGGCAGAGTATTGCGGGGTATTCCAGGGTATGGCAGAGTATTGCGGGGTATTGCAGGGTATGGCAGAGTATTGCGGGGTATTGCAGGGTATGGCAGAGTATTGCGGGGTATTCCAGGGTATGGCAGAGTATTGCGGGGTATTCCAGGGTATGGCAGAGTATTGCTGGGGTATTGCAGAGTATTGTGGGGTATTCCAGGGTATGGCAGAGGATTGCAGGGGTATTGCAGAGTATTGTGGGGCATTGCAGGGCATGCAGAGTAGTAGGGATGGCTGAGCATGGATGGATGGATGGCTGGATGTCTCTGTGCAGCGCTGTGGGCACTACAGATGCAGCCCACAACGCTGCAGCCATCCATCCATCCGCCTCTCCGCTCACTGTGTACCGATCGGTACACAGGAGGGGAGGAGAGGGGGAGGAGAGGAACCGGCGTCATCAGATGATGCCGGTTTGTTTACATGTGATCGCTCCGTCATTTGACGGAGCGATCACATGGTAAACGGCCGCGATCAGCGGCCATTTACCGGGATCTGTGATGCGCCGGGTCCTCTGGACCCGGCGGTCACGGATGCTCTCGAGTGCGCGCCCTAGGGGGCGCGCGAGAGCAGAATTCTGGGAGGACGTCCCTGGACGCCCTCCCAGAGTTAAACAACTGCCCTGTAGCCGTCATTTGGCTATGGGCCGGTTGTTAAGTGGTTAAGCTATTAAAACCATTCAGCTATTAAAATGTTCGTCTCTTTCAGCTGATGATGGGACTTTTTCAACTTTTTTTCTACCATTTATACTTTTTAAAATATTAAGCTTTTTATCACTTTTTTTTAACATTGAAATCAATGGGAGCATGCTTCAGATCCTTAAAATCTTCTTCCGCTCCCAAAAGTTTCTGCTCCTTCATACTTTCACCTACAGACGCCAAACAAACTTTAAAATGTTCACAAAATATTCAGCTATCTGGCTATATTTTTCAGTTTGATATCTTTTACAGTTTTTGAGAAAAAGCTTTTTGTTTAGAGGTCAATTTAGGAAATTTTAGCCATTAATCAGAGTGTACTGTGTTTGTTTTGTTGCCATGGTTACCAAAGCTTCTGTTATACACAGGGGAGGATGTGGCTGGAGAATCTCAGCTCTGATTACAGAGCCCAGGTTTGATGGGACAATTCTGATGGGACAGTTTTGATGGTGGCAATATGATGGGGCAGTTTTGATAGGGCAATTCTGATGGGGCAGTTTTCATGGTGGCAATATGATGGGGCAGTTTCCATGGGGCAATTCTGATGGGGCAGTTTTGATGGTGGCAATATGATGGGGCAGTTTTAATGGGGACAATTTTGATGGGGCAGTTTTGATGGCAGTATGATGGGGCAGTTTTGATGGCAGTATGATGGGGCAGTTTTGATGGCGGCCATTTTAGCAATTTAGCTATTCAGCATTCCCACGCATTTTCCCCAGGAAATGCATTTTTTAGTTTATTATTCCGTACGTTTTTTGGCTCTGCGTAACTTCTGCATACTTTCAGCTATTAAAACCATTCAACTATTAAAATGTCCATCTCTTTCAGCTGACGATGGGACTTTTTCAACTTTTTTTCTACAATTTATACTTTTTAAAATATTAAGCTTTTTCACACTTTTTTTTAACATTGAAGTCAATGAGACCATGCTTCAGATCCTTAAAATCTTCTTCCGCTCCCAAAAGTTTCAGCTCCTTCATACTTTCACCTACAGATGCCAAACAAACTTTAAAATGTTCACAAAATATTCAGCTATCTGGCTATAACTTTTCAGTTTGATATCTTTTACAGTTTTTGTGAAAAAGCTGTTAGTTTAATGGTCATTTCAGGAAATTTTAGCTATTAAATTGAGTGTACTGTGTTGCTTTTGTTGTCATGGTTACCAAAGATTCTGTTATACACAGGGGGGGAGGTGGCTGGAGCATCTCAGCTCTGATTACAGAGCCCAGGGGGAGGGGACAGACACACCATGTACTGATTTATAATAGAGGAAAATGATGGGGCAGTTTTGATGGGGCAATTCTGATGGGGCAGTTTTGATGGTGGCAATATGATGGGACAGTTTTGATGGGGCAATTCTGATGGGGCAGTTTTGATGGTGGCAATATGATGGGGCAGTTTTGATGGGGCAATTCTGATGGGGCAGTTTTGATGGTGGCAATATGATGGGGCAGTTTTGATGGGGACAATTTTAATTGAGCAGTTTTAAAGGTGGCAATATGATGGGGCAGTTTTGATGGTGGCAATATGATGGAGCAGTTTTTATGGGGACAATTTTTATGGGGCAATTTTTATGGGGCAATTCTGATGGGGCAGTTTTGATGGCAATATGATGGGGGCAGTTTTGCTGGGGGCCGTTTTAGCAATTCAGCTATTCAGCATTCCCATGCATTTTCCCCAGGAAATGTATTTTCTAGTTAATTTTATTATTCCGTACGTTTTTTGGCTATGCGTAACTTCTGCATACTTTCAGCTATTAAAGCCATTCAACTGTTAAAATGTTCAGCTCTTTCAGTTCATGGTGGGACTTCTTCAACTTTTTTTCTACTATTTATACTTTTTAAAATATTAAGCTTTTTAACATTTTTTTAAACATTGAAGTGAATGAGAGCATGCTTCAAATCCTTGAAATCTTCTTCCGCTCCCAAAAGTTTCAGCTCCTTTCACCTACAGACACCAAACAAAATTTAAAATATTCACACAATAATCAGCTATCTGGCTATATCTTTTCAGTTTGATATCTTTTACAGTTTTTGTGAAAAAGCTGTTTAAGTTTAGTGATCATTTCAGGAAATTTCATTTTAAAGGCTTTTGTTGCCATGGTTACCAAAGCTTCCTATACACAGTGATGGGCGGTGGGGGAGGCGGCTGGAGCATCTCAGCTCTGATTACAGAGCCCAGGGGAGGGGACAGACACACCATGTACTGATTTATAATAGAGGAATATGATGGGGCAGTTTTGATGGGGCAATTCTGATGGGGCAGTTTTGATGGTGGTAATATGATGGGGTGGTTTTGATGGGGGCAATTTTGATGGGGCAGTTTTGATGGGGCAGTTTTGATGGGGCAGTTTTGATGGGGCAGTTTTGATGGGGGCAGTTTTGATGGTGGCAGTTTGATAGGGGCAATTTTGATGGGGCAGTTTTGATGGGGCAATATAATGGGGGCAGTTTTGATGGGGGCAGTTTTGATGGTGGCAATATGATGGGGCAGTTTTGATGGGGGCAGTTTTGATGATGGCAATATGATGGGGCAGTTTTGATGGGGCAAATTTGATGGGGGCCGTTTTGATGGGGCAATATGATGGTGAAGTTTTTATGTATAAAATTCTTCCCATTTCCCAGCGAAACGCACAGCCAACTTCTTTTTAAAACACTGACATGCCCACAATTTTAAGTTTATCTACATAAATTTTATACCAATACGTTCACAAAGGCTGTGTGTCTCTAACGGTGAAATCGCTGTTTACATAGCATGTATTGTTGTGGATTTATATTATATTATAAATAATATACAGTATTCTGCTTAACATGGGCCAAGCAGTTATATGCACAAAAAATTTAAAATATAATGAAGAAAGTCCAGGGGCAATGTGTTTTGTAGACAGTATTGATGGATTTATTCTGTCAATGACCTCCATCGTGTTATTTGAAAAGGTACCCTAAATAGATTCACAATAGTTAATTTTACTATCTATCACAATAATTTATTATACACAAGACAAATCCTTTCATGCACTTTTAAATGATCAGTTAGCCGAGCACAGATGTCTCTAAAACACAGATTTTAGTTAGAATTAACAGCTGTGCTTAATTATACTGGTGTCCAAAAAAAAAAAAAAAAGAGTATAAAATGTTGAGATTAAAATTTATGTAAGCCATGTGGATAAACCTAGGCCATAATAGGAAGCTAAGTTAAAAGTCGTCAGTGTGTTTTAATCTCATGGCAACAACAATTACAATTTAGCATTTAAAAAAAATGTTATGATTGCTGACACTAATACATGTGAATATTTACTTGTAGTTAAATGCAAAGATTCCACAATATAGGTGTAAGTAATAGGATTGTAGTTAATGTTCTTGAAAATGAATTATACTGTATACTTTTCCTGTGCAACTACCAGTATTTTACATGCAGCAACTTTATTAGGTTTGCAGACTTAAGTCACATACGCATCTAATGAGCCTTCCAAATGTTTAATTGTTTGGTAGTTGAGAGATAAAAATCCCTATCACAGGTAGCGGTGGACAGATGGTTACATTTAGGGGTCTCAGGTTCTCCTGGGACAAAGGAACTTAATGACAGGAGCATAGTAAAATCAGGGCAGAGCAGGAATAGGAATCTGTGGACATGCAGGCATGCAGGAAAACAAGGATAGGGCCAGAACAAACAAGAGTATACTACAGTGCTAGCTAATAGAAAGTTTCTCTTACTGGGGTACAGAAACCTTCATTGAAGGTACAGATGGATTTGTGCATCAAGACACATGAGGATTGCCTACTGGACAACAGATAAGAACATACAGCTGTGGTCAAAAGTTCTGACAATAACACAAATATTAATTTTCACAAAGTCTGCTGTCTCAGTTTTTACAATGGCAATTTACATACAGTATACTCCAGAATGTTATAAAGAGTGATCCGATGAACTGCAATTAATTGCAAAGTCCCTCTTTGCCATAAAAAATAACTTAATCCCATAAAAAAAACATTTCCACTGCATTTGTGAAGAAGGCTGCAGGATGCCCAAGAAAGTCCTTCAAGCACTAGGACCATCTCCTACAGTTGATTCAGCTGAGGGATCAGGGCACCACCAGTGCAGAACTTGCTCAGGAATGGCAGCCAGCAGGTGTGAATGCATCTGCATGCACACTGAGGCAAAGACTTTTGGAGGATGGCCTGGTGTCAGGAAGGGCAGCAAAGAAGCCACTTCTCTCCAGGAAAAACATCAGGGACAGACTGGTATTCTGCAAAAGGTACAGGGATTGGACTGCTGAGGACTGGAGTAAAGTCATTTTCTCTAATGAATCTCATCCAATTGTTTGGGGCATTCAGAAAAAACTTGTCGGGAGAAGAAAAGGTGCCATCAGTCCTTTGTTATGCCAACAGTAACGCATTCTGAGACCATTCATGTGTGGGGTTTCTTCTTAGCCAAGGGAGTGGGCTCACTCACAATTTTGCCTAAGAACACAGCCATGAATAAAGAATGGTGCAAAAACATCCTTAGAGAGCAACTTTTCCCAACCATCCAAGAACTCCCCAGACCTTAATCCCATTAAGAACTTGTGGTCAATCCTCAAGAGGCGGCTGAACAAAGGAAACCCCACAAATTTTGACAAACTCCAAACATTGATTATGCAAGTATGGGCTGCCATTAGTCAGGATGTGGACAGAAAGTTGATTAACAGCATGCCAGGGTGAATTGCAGAGATCTGGAAAAAGAAGGAACAACACTGCAAATATTGACCCTTTGCATAAACATAATGTAATTGTGAATAAAAGCCTGACACTTATGAAATGCTTGTAATTATACTTCAATATACCAAAGTAACATCTGACAAAAAGGTCTAAAAACACTGAAGCAGAAGTCTTTGTGAAAAATAATATTTGTGTCATTCTCTAAACTTTTGGCCTCGGCTGTACATGGCTTTTTTAACTAAAGCTTTAGGGTGCAAAATTAGGCTCACTTCTGCAAAATAATCAATCGGCTTCTAACCTCTGCTTGTTCAATTAAGCTTTGGCAATAAAAACCTGTAAGTTGATTGGTTTCTATACAGAAGTGAGCCTAATTTTGCACTCTTCAGCTTTTGTAAATAAACCCCACATAGTACTAGAACAAAGCAGACAGACAGGAACAGACAGGAAAATTGTACATAACAGACACTTAGGAGCAGACACTGTTGTCACCAGGAGCATCAACATAAACATACAAACAACAAGATCAGAAGCTGAAGCCAATACAAACAGGCAAACCGAAACTTAGCGAAAATAGGTAAGATCAAAGTATACCTTACAGTCTAGTGCAAATGCAGGAAGAGAAGGAGGCTGAGAATAATACAGAATAACTAAAAATAGACATGTCAACAGTTTTTGGTGCTGAACCCAGTCTGTGCATTTTCCCAAAAATGGCATCTTCTAGGATTGGAGGATACCGTGTAATGTCAGCAATGGCTTTATTGTATTTGGGAGTTGTCATCACCCCAGCTGGTTGAAGGCCATTCCGAAAGGACAATTCCAGGACATACAGTGCCTTGAAAAAGTATTCACCCCCCTTGGCTTTTGACCTATTTTGTTACATTACAGCCTTTAGTTCAATGTTTTTTTAATCTGAATTATATGTGATGGATCAGAACACAATAGTCTAAGTTGGCGAAGTAAAATTAGAAGAATATATACATAAAACTATTTTTCAGAAATAAAAAACTGATAATTAGCATGTGCTTATGTATTCACCCCCTTTGTTATGAAGCCCATAAAAAGCTCTGGTGCAACCAATTACCTTTAGAAGTCACATAATTAGTGAAATGATGTCCACCTGTGTGCAATCTAAGTGTCACATGATCTGTTATTACATATACTCACCTTTTTGAAAGGCCCTAGAGGCTGCAACACCTAAGGAAGAGGCTCATATAACCAAACACTGCCATGAAGACCAAGGAACTCTCCAAACAAGTAAGAGACAATGTTGTTGAGAAGTACAAGTCAGGGTTAGGTTATTAGAAAAACACCCAAATCTTTGATGATCCCTAGGAGCACCATCAAATCTATCATAACTAAATGGAAAGAAAACAGAAAACCTTCCAAGAGACAGCCACACACCAAAACTCCTGGACCGGGCAAGTAGGGCATTAATCAGAGAGGCAGCACAGAGACCTAAGGTAACCCTGGAGGACCTGCAGAGTTCCACAGCAGAGACTGGAGTATCTGTACATAGGACGGCAATAAGCCATACACTCCATAGAGTTGGGCTTTATGGCAGACTGGCCAGAAGAAAGCCATTACTTTCAGCAAAAAAAAAAATGGCACATTTTGAGTTTTCAAAAAGGTGTGTGGGAGACTCCCAAAATGTATGGAGGAAAGTGCTCTGGTCTGATGAGAATAAAGTTAAAATTTTTGGCCATCAAAGAAAACGCTATGTCTGGCGCAAACCCAACACATCACATCACCCTAAGAACACCATCCCCACAGTGAAACATGGTGGTGGCAGCATCAGGCTGTGGGGATGTTTTTCAGTAGTCGGGACTGGGAAACTGGTCAGAGTTGAGGGAAAGAAGTGACTCCAAGTGACTTGGAGCTGTGATAGCTGTGATAGCCGCAAAACGTGGCTCTACAAAGTATTGACTTTAAGGGGGTGAATAATTATGAACATTGACTTTTCTGTTATTTTTTCCTATTTGTTGTTTGCGTCACAATAAAAAAAAAACATCTTCAAAGTTGTGGGCATGTTCTGTAAATTAAATGATGCAAATCCTCAAACAATCCATGTTAATTACAGGTTGTGAGGCAACAAAACACAAAAAATGCCAAGGGGGTGAATACATTTTCAAGGCACTGTATGTAGGAATTGTTCTAAACAAGAGGACTTTGCTCAACAAGAGAAACATTAAAGGATAGATTCCTAGAAAAAAGTTCCTCACCATCTTTTCAACTAATAAGTTTGAGTGGACCTTCCTCACCATCTTTTCAAATCAACACAGATGGGTTAATAGGGTTCTGAATAAATAATGGAGTATCCTTAAGGAAGATAATGTGTTAGGCCCAGCACTTCCTGAATGTCCACAAGTCATCTATAAAAAAAACTAGTTCCCTTAGGGATATGATAGCCCCTCATTCCATAACTCCTCCTCCTATGAACAAATTGTTTGAAAACGTAAAAGATATTTTTCCTTGTAAAAACATTAAAATGTTTAAGACATCCCAAACTGTTCGAACTTCTTCTTTTTCCTCCTCTTCCACATCCAAAACGTTTGACATCAAGGACTTTATAACATGTCAAACTAGAGGAGTGGTATATATTTTTAGCTGCACATGTGGATTTCAGTATGTGTGGAGGACCACTCAAGCATTAGGTGTCAGTGTTTGTGAATACTTGAACAACATTGGGAAGGGTTTACCTTCCCATAGTGTATCCAAACACTTTGATAAATACTATGATAGAAATCCCTCTTTCCTTATGGGTGGTTGGTATTGAGAATTACTCTGCTCATTGGAGGGGTAGTGATCTCAAAAGACAAATATCCCATTGTGAAACACAATGGATATTTGACTTAAAATCCTACCATCTTTGGTGCCTCAATGTAGAATAAGATGTTAATTCCTTAATAATAATAATTCATTTCCCATATAAATCTACACTTAGCATTGTTTCCCCCCCCCCCTTTTTCATGCCTGCCATTATTTAATTATTTACACATTAGATTTCTTTGGCTACATTCACACCTGAGCATTTTCAGCTTGTAAAACACTCATCTCAAAAGTTCAAAAACACCCAAAAAGCAAAATCCCTTTCATTTCAATGGCACCAGTGCACATATGAGCGTTTTGTTACCTGAAGCAAAAGGCCTGAAGCTTAAAAAAGTACATGAGCTACTTTTCTGGCAGATTACAAGCATTTTTGGCCCCATAGACTTCAATAGAAATGCCTGAATTGAGCATAACAATGCTCAAAAAAAATATAAAAAAGCTGCAAAAAAATCTAAAAAAAATGCCCGAAAAATACCTGAAAACGATATGCTCAGGTGTGAATGCAGCCTTATTGTTAATTCTTTCTCGGTGGAATATCACCATCTCATTCAACATGGGCTGTTTTAGATCTCTGAAATCGAGATCCATATGTTCCAGTAAGAGGCCATCTGTTTAAATTTAGGAGCACCTTTGCTTCACTGGAGCACCTGTGGAGTTATTTCATGCTGTGTAGCACTGGGCACTTTGTGAAATTGGTACCTCTTTAATGGACTTTATTTTTGTTTTGAATTATATGCTCATATGTGGGTTTTGAATTTTTAAACATCTGCACTTTGCACTATTATTAACACTTGCACCTTATGGTTTTGTATATAATATTGTGTCATTCTCAGGTCAATTATATGTCAGTTATATGTGTATGTTGTATATATTGGATTTAAAGGAACAGTACATATTTTTTGCACCAGCAGTTTATCGCCCTTCAAATTATATTTGCTTTTCATTTGATTTTCAGATCAATTACATGAGTTTGTCACATAAGTTTGATTTAAAGGACCAATGCACTCTTTTTTGCACTAGCACGTTATTGCTTTTTATATGACATTTGCTTTTCATATGACATTTGTTTGTTTGCAAAAAACCTTTTTTTTGGTTGTTTAACACATATTTAAGTTGTTTCCACATTTTTTGGGAAAATGAACAAAGAAAAGGACATTTTTCTCTTTTATTTTTCAATTTTCAAAACTTTGTGACAAAGCGAGATCTACAAAATACTCAACATGCCTCTGTCTGAGATGTCCACTTTCCAAAAAGGGGTAATTTGGGGGGATGGTTGTGCTAGCTTGGCCTCTGAAACTGCAATAGATAGTGATGAAGTGAAATGAACAATTTACGCCCTTAGAAAGCCTGAAGACGGTGATTGGTTTTCGGGGTCCTGTACGTGGCTCGACTGCTAATAGTCTCTAAAATGTGGTATCCCCATACTCAGGATAAGCAGCAAAATGTATTTTGGGGTATAATTCTGCATATACCCATGGCATGCGTGAGCAATATATCATTTAACTGACAACTTTGTGTAAAAAAAAATAAAAATTGGTCTTTTTTCATTTATATTGCAAAAAATTAAATTCGAGTGGTGATCAAATACCACCAAAAGAAAGATCTATTTGTGGGGAAAATAAGGACCTAAATTTAGTTCGGGTATTGGGTTGCATGACCATGCAATTACCAGTTAAAGTAGCACAGTGCCAAATTGCAAAAAATGCTCTGGTCAGGAAGGGGATGAAACCTCCTGGAGGTCAAGTGGTTAACAAACATCTCATAACAAAACTATTAACCCCAGAATCAAGGAAGACTACAATATCTGCATTCAAGCCTTTCTTATGTAATGTGTCATTTGTGCAAACCAGGACTTTAGCCTTTTGCAGGGCCACCCAGCGCTCTCACAGTACATAGGTGCCTGCCAAGCCTGGGATGGCTTCACTTTCTGGAAGAAGGTCCTACATTGCTGTTGTAAGTACTTATTCAAGATAAAAAGGATAATGTTTCTCAGGAACCTCTGCACAGCACTTTGGCCACACCACACACGAGAATAATTCCATTTATCACCTCTGAAGCTCACCTGCAACTTCAAAATTAGTTGGAATGAATTGGCTGCATGTAGAAGACTCCGTCCTTACTTATTGGTAATCAAAGGCAGATCTAATGACATCCTTTTTTCTTAGAGACATAACAGACTAATTTGAATCTTGTCATCTTACATTGTTTAATCTTTTTACAGTATTAAAGGATAGGGTAGAATGCATGTTTCTTGTGGCTTGTCTCTGGCCACAAAAGTGATATTACATTTTTATGTCTATCTCTCTGGGATTTCATGTTTATGTTTGTGAATTTACTTGATGCAAGCCTTGATGAAGAGGTCAATTGGGGGCGCATGCGCGGCGCAATGCGGAACAGACGTGGGTGATCACAGCTCCGTCGGTCCCGGTTATCACAGGCCTAAAACACCAGGGCTACATCGCTCATACCCAGGCGAAAGTGACACCATCTGCTAAAGTACACAGCGGTCCATGCCTGGAAGAGAATTGGGACATTTTAAACGCTCCAAACACCACTTAACTAACTTTCTGCTGGACGCTGCAGACAGAAAGCACAGGAGAATGTCTCAAGATGGCGCCGGTGCCAGCTCACAGGCGGCCTCAAGGAAATCTGCATCCATCCCATCCAGTCTCTCATCTAACGCTGGGATCAGTGAGTACACATCTCCCCTCTCCAAAGCTGACTTAGATGCTAGTCTGACTACCATTTTTGAGAAGTTAGTGGACAAGATTGAAAGTGAGGTCCATAAATCCACTACAGCCCTGTCACAAGAGATTGCTAGTATTGGCACTCGTACATACTAGAAACAAAACATGATGAACTGTCGCTTGCCCATAATGATCTAAGGAATGATTATGAAACATTAGCGGACAGCTTTGCATTTATGCAAGCCCAGGTTGAGGATCTTGATAACCGAAATAGGCGCCATAACATCAGATTACGCGGCGTTCCAGAATCGGTGACAGACCTTATGCCTACAGTTTCTAAAATATTTCATAACCTTCTACCAGATAAACCTTTATCAGCATTTGTCTGTGATAGGATCCACAGGGCACTACGCCCCAAACCCACCCCTGACAAGCCACCCAGAGATGTTATCATGTGCATGAAGGACTTCCTGGTTAAAGAAGACATCATGCGTGCTGCAAGAAACTCTCCTGACATTTCTCTTGATGGTAAAAAGCTGCAGATATACCCAGATATCTCCCCTGCTACACTAGATAGACGCAGGATGAAAGATGTCACTAGCATCTTACAAGCAGCAAGAATAATAGGAATATTTTTTCATTTTGTTTGTCTAAACAGACTTTCACTTTAACCACTTAACAACCGGCCCATAGCCAAATGACGGCTACAGGGCGGTTGTTTAACTCTGGGAGGGCGTCCCGGGACGTCCTCCCAGAATTCTGCTCTCGCGCGCCCCCTAGGGAGCGCACTCGAGAGCATCCATGACCGCCGGGTCCAGAGGACCCCGCGCATCACAGATCCCGGTGAATGGCCGCTGATCGCGGCCGTTTACCATGTGATCGCTCCGTCAAATGACGGAGCGATCACATGTAAACAAACCGGCGTCATCTGATGATGCCGGTTCCTCTCCTCCCCCTCTCCTCCCCTCCTGTGTACCGATCGGAACACAGTGAGCGGAGAGGCGGATGGATGGATGGCTGCAGCGTTGTGGGCTGCATCTGTAGTGCCCACAGCGCTGCACAGAGACATCCAGCCATCCATGCTCAGCCATCCCTACTGCTGTGCATGCCCTGCAATGCTGTGCAATACTCTGCTATTCCCTCTGCAATGCCCCACAATACTCTGCCATACCCCGCAATACCCCTGCAAAACTCTGCCATACCCTGGAATACCCCGCAATACTCTGCCATACCCTGCAATACCCCGCAATACTCTGCCATACACTGGAATACCCCGCAATACTCTGCCATACCCTGGAATACCCCGCAATACTCTGCCATACCCTGGAATACCCCGCAATACTCTGCCATACCCTGCAATACCCCGCAATGCTCTGCCATACCCTGGAATACCCCGCAATACTCTGCCATACCCTGGAATACCCCGCAATACTCTGCCATACCCTGGAATACCCCGCAATACTCTGCCATACCCTGCAATACCCCGCAATACTCTGCCATACCCTGGAATACCCCGCAATACTCTGCCATACCCTGGAATACCCCACAATACTCTGCCATACCCTGCAATACCCTGAAATACCCTGAAATACCCCGCAATACCCAGCCATACTCTGCAATACTCAGTGATACCCAGCCATACTCTGCCATACCCAGCCATACTCTGCAATACCCAGCCATGCTCTGCAATACCCCGCAATAATCTGCAATACTCTGCCATAACTCGCAATACTCTGTCATACCCAGCCATACTCTGCAATACCCTGCAATACCCAGCCATACTCTGCAATACCCCGCAATACCCAGCCATACTCTGCAATACTTGGTGATACCCAGCCATACTCTGCCATACCCAGTCATACTCGGCGATACTCTGCAATACTCGGTGATACCCAGCCATACTCTGCCATACCCAGTCATACTCGGCGATACTCTGCAATACCCAGCCATGCTCAGCCATACCCAGCCATGCTCAGCCATACCCAGCCATGCTCAGCCATACCCAGCCTCTGTATGTGGCCAGGCTGTGGAAGTCTCACACATGTGGTATCGCCGTACTCAGGAGGAGTAGGAGAATCTATTTTGGGGGGTCATTTTTGGTATATACATGTTATGTGGTAGAAATATTGTATAAATGGACAACTTTGTGTTAAAAAAAAAAGCGTTTTAACCACTTCCCGCCTTCCGTCATACGACGTCCTTGACTTTGTGCGGGGATATCTGAATGATGGGTGCAGCTACAGGCATCATTCAGATATCATCTTTTTCAGCCGGCGCTTCCCTACACCATAAGAACGATCATAGCGGCTGTTACACTGCTTGATCGTTCTTATGGGAGGCGAGAGGGGACGCTCCCTCCCGCCGCCCTCCGGTGCTTCTACCGACTCACCGCTATGATCGAAGCCAGGATCTTTTTTTTTTATTTCAGGAACTGCCAAGAGGTGAGATGTGGGGTCTTATTGACCCCATATCTCACTGTAAAGAGGACCTGTCATGCCATATTCCTATTACAAGGGATGTTTACATTCCTTGTAATAGGAATAAAAGTGATCAAAAAAAAATTTTTTTTGGAAAAAAAGTGTCAAACTAAAATAAATAAAGTAAAATGAACAATAAAAAAAAAAAAATTTTTTAAAGCGCCCCTGTCCGTGTGCTCGCATGCAGAAGCGAACGCATACGTAAGTCCCACCCACATATGAAAACGGTGTTCAAACCACACATGTGAGGTATCGCTGCGATCGGTAGAGCGAGAGCAATAATTTTGGCCCTAGACCTCCTCTGTAACGCAAAATTTGTAACCAGTAAAAAATTTTAAATCGTCGCCTATGGGGATTTTTAAGTGGCGAAGTTTGGCGCCATTCCACAAGCGTGTGCAATTTTGAAAGGTGACATGTTAGGTATCTATTAACTCGGCGTAACTTCATCTTTCATATTATGCAAAAACATTGGGCTAACCTTACTGTTTTGTTTTTTTTTAAAGCAAAAAACAGTTTTTTTTCCAAAAAAAATGCGTTCGAAAAATTGCTGCGCAAATATCGTGCGAGATAAAAAGTTGCAATGACCGCTATTGTATTCTCTAGGGTCTTTGCTAAAAAAAACATATTTAATGTTTTGGGGTTCTATGTAATTTTCTAGCAAATAAATGATGATTTTTACATGTAGGAGAGAAATGTCAGAATTGGCCTGGGTGCTCCAGAACGCCTGAAGGTGCTCCCCTGCATGTTGGGCCCCTGTATGTGGCCACGCTGTGTAAAAGTCTCACACATGTGGTATCGCCATACTCGGGAGTAATAGCAGAATGTGTTTTGGGGTGTAATTTGTGGTATGCATATGCTGTGTGTGAGAAATAACCTGCTAATATGACAATTTTGTGAGAAAAAAAAAAGAAAAAAAAAAAAACTTGATTTTCCAAAGAATTGTGGGAAAAAATGACAACTTCAAAAAACTCATCATGCATCTTTCTAAATACCTTGGAATGTCTTCTTTCCAAAAAGGGGTCATTTGGGGGGTATTTGTACTTTTCTGGCATGTTAGGGTCTCAAGAAATGAGATAGACCGTCAGTACTTCAGGTGTGATCAATTTTCAGATATTGATACCATAGCTTGTGGACGCTATAACTTTCACAAAGACCAAATAATATACACTAATTTGGGTTATTTTTACCAAAGATATGTAGCGGTATAAATTTTGGCCAAATGTGAAGAAAAATTACTAATTTTCAAAATTTTATAACAGAAACGAAGAAAAATTTATTTTTTTACAGATTTTTCGGTCTTTTTTCTTTTATAGCACAAAAAATAAAGAACCCAGCGGTGATTAAATACCACCAAAAGAAAGCTCTATTTGTGTGAAAAAAAGGACAAAAAATTCATATAGATACAGTGTTGCATGACTGAGTAATTGTCATTCAAAATGTGAGAGCACCAAAAGCTGAAAATTGGTCTGGTTATTAAGGGGGTTTAAGTGCCCAGTGGTCAAGTGGTTAAACCTCCTCCCTCGTTTAGAGTTATAAGTTATTTGATATCTCTCATACACATCATTGAGATGGGAGGTGACAACATCGCCTCTCATCTGGTACCTTACCCCTCTCCCCCCCTCCCCCCTCCCTTCCCCCTTCCCCTCCCCCCCTTCCTCCCCCTTCCCCCCCCCCATTCTTTGCAATCTTCATTTCCCCCCTGGTTACTTTATATGGTTTTGTATTTGAAACTTTAAATTATCTCAGTATTAGGGCCTGTGACATCCGCCGCCGCTGGATTGTCCCCCATCCTGTCTGTGTTATCAGTTGCGACGCCACTGATTTTTGTTGTCGCGCCCGGTGGCACTCGCAGGACTAGGACTGTATTGTCCTCTTGAAGTTAATTCATTTATTAGTGACAGGATGTTTCTTGTCCCTTTGTTACTATTTTATATTTTGTTTTTTCACAATTTTATTGCCCTTAAGGCAAAAAACATAATTTTGTTAAAAAATTGAAGTTTTCATGACATCTTACGACCACAAAGATCTGAATGTTGGTATAATTGCTCTTATTATGGCACATTACTCTCATGGTATGTTTTACTATACATAGTATTCCTTGTATACTCACATTACTTTTCTCCCCTCTATTCCAGAAACATTAATATTTCACTTACCAAACACACACCAAAAATATTTTGGTATATAGCACATCTCATGCTCAAGTTGGATTCTATTCATAAGCTTATTACCCCACTCACATATAATGGTCCTTAGAGTAATATCACATAACGTCCAGGGCTTTAACTCACCCCACAAACGTAAAAAAGCCTTCCAACACTATAAAAGATTGGGAGTAGATATTATCCTTATGCAGGAAACCCACTTTTCATCCAATAACCATCCCAATTATTTTGACAAGACATACAATCAATTTGATTACACCACCTTCCACAATAAAACTCGAGGTGTAGCCATATTTATACGCAACACCATTATCCTAGACATACAAAACATATATAAAGATGTCGATAGTAGATATATTATCATCAAAGGTCTTGTTGATAATAAAGCAATAACATTAGCTTCAGTCTATGCTCCAAACGAATCTCAATCTACCTTTTTCACAATTTTTTTTGATAAGCTTGACCAATACAGCTCACCTCATATAATTCTAGGTGGCGATTTTAACCTAACTGCACACCCAACCCTAGACAGAAGTAAAACTTCCCCCTCTTCTAAAGCATTCTCCAAGTCTATAAACCATTATTTAAATAATTTTCAACTTATAGACTCATGGAGATCCCACAATGTAGGGCTTAAGGCCTATACACACTATTCTTACCCCCACGACGTCTATGCTAGACTGGATTATATCTTTTGTACCCCCATATTATTGGCTAATTCTTCCAATGCCCTAATCCATCCCTGCCCCTGGTCTGACCATGATATTACCTACTTTGAAACATCTCACATAGGTCTCTCTCCTTCCCCCTACAATTGGCGACTAAACGATTCTATTCTAACTGACCCTTTAATAACACAAACTATCTCTTCACACATTGAAAACTATTTCACTGAAAACGCTAGTGATGATATCTCCCCCACAACTCTCTGGACAGCTCACAAAGCAGTTCTACGCGGCCATCTAATCAGCATAGCGGCCAAAAGAAACAGAGAAAAACTCACAAACATAAAAAAATCTTACCAGAGATCTAAACCTACTCTACAATAAGTTACAACAAAACTCCACCCAAGAAATCACAAAACAAATTCAAGATAAACGCAAAGCTCTAGATCAAATATTATCAGCAAACACAGAAAAATCCTTGAGATTCTCAAAAGCTAAATTCTTACTACACAGTAACTCCCCTTCTGCCATGTTCGCCAAAAAACTTAACCATGATCATAAACCCCCTCATACATATAAGCTTAGAGATCATTCTGGAAATATGATCACTCATCCGCAAGGTGTGCTGGAAATCTTTTCCTCTTTCTATAAAGACTTACTTTGTAGCCCACAACCATCTCTTGACCAACATTCTAAATCATGGCTAGACAACATTCAACTACCTACTCTTAATGCTCTTCAAATAGAATCCCTTAACGCACCATGCACAGAAGCAGAAATAAGCAAAATTATTAAATCTCTTAAAACATCTACTGCCCCTGGCCCAGATGGCTTCTCATCTTCATACTATAAAAAATATTCCTCCCTCCTAACCCCATATCTATCCAAACTCTTTAACCATATTCTCAACGGTAATCATTTCCCAGATGAAATGCTTCTAGCAAACCTTTCCCTTATCCCCAAACCACTTAAAGACCATTCTCTACCCCAAAACTACCGACCTATATCAGTCCTTAACAATGACCTAAAAAGTTTTGGTAGATTGCTTTCAGACAGACTAGCAGCAGTCATTACTAATCTAATACATATAGACCAAACCGGTTTTATCCCCGGTCGACAGATAGTCGATAATACTAGACTAGTCACCAATATTATCCAAGATGCCAACCTAACCTCCCACAAATTATGCCTTCTCAGTCTAGGTATTCATAAGGCGTTTGACAGAGTTAGCTGGTCATATCTAAATTATCTTTTACCCAAATACGGAATTTCAGAAAAATTCTTACAAGGTTTTAATGCACTCTACCACAACCCTCAAACTAGAATTAGACTCCCAGGACACAACTCTGATTTTTTCCCCCTCAGTAGAGGCACCAGACAGGGATGCCCCCTTTCACCTCTATTGTTCGCTTTGGCAATTGAACCCTTAGCCCAAAAGATTAGGAATAGCATTGATACAAAAGGTTACACTAAGGGTGATAGAGAATTCAAACTCAGCCTATACGCAGATGATGCTCTTCTATTCCTCACAGACCCCCACACTTCTATTCCATCCCTCCTAAAAGAACTTAAATCTTTCCAATCCATCTCAGGCCTCAAAATCAATTCCAATAAATGTTCTGCTTTACCAATTAATTATTCCCAAAATCTCCAATCCCTATTATTAAAAAATTTCCCATTTGATTGGTGTTCCAACTCATTTAAATACCTAGGTGTCACAATCTCCTCATCTCACAACCTTCTATATAAATCTAATTATATCCCATTGTTCTCGCACATCACATCCCTCCTAAAATCATGGTCTTCCTTTCATATTTCCTTCCTTGGTAGAATATGTGCCTTCTCAGTCTAGATATTCATAAGACGTTTGACAGCGTTAGCTGGTCATATCTAAATTATCTATTACCCAAATACGGAATTTCAGAAAAATTCTTACAAGGTTTTAATGCACTCTACCACAACCCTCAAACTAGAATTAGACTCCCAGGACACAACTCTGATTTTTTCCCCCTCAGTAGAGGCACCAGACAGGGATGCCCCCTTTCACCTCTATTGTTCGCTTTGGCAATTGAACCCTTAGCCCAAAAGATTAGGAATAGCATTGATACAAAAGGTTACACTAAGGGTGATAGAGAATTCAAACTCAGCCTATACGCAGATGATGCTCTTCTATTCCTCACAGACCCCCTCACTTCTATTCCATCCCTCCTAAAAGAACTTAACTCTTTCCAATCCATCTCAGGCCTCAAAATCAATTCCAATAAATGTTCTGCTTTACCAATTAATTTTTTCCAAAATCTCCAATCCCTATTAATAAAAAATTTCCCATTTGATTGGTGTTCCAACTCATTCAAATACCTAGGTGTCACAATCTCCTCATCTCACAACCTTCTATATAAATCTAATTATATCCCATTGTTCTCGCACATCACATCCCTCCTAAAATCATGGTCTTCCTTTCATATTTCCTTCCTTGGTAGAATATGTGCTATCAAGATGACGATTCTTCCTAAACTTCTGTACTATTTTCGTGCCCTACCTATCAATGTTCCCAAATCTAAACTGACTTCCCTTCAAAGAGAAATCAACAAATTCATATGGGCAGATAAAAAACCAAGATGCAGTTATGCTTTAATGCATAGACCACATACTATAGGTGGCTTAGGCCTTCCAAATTTGTGGCTTTATTACCTAGCCACAAGACTTACACAACTTACCCAATGGTTCACTCCCTCAATAAACACCCCATGGAAGTTTGAATCCATCTCAATCCTCCCATTCCATTTACAGGGAATTCTATGATCCAACTCTATCTCATATAGCAGACTTATGAAACAAAACATTATAATAGCTCAATTTTATCAGTTATGGACTAAATATAAAGACATTTACAAACTCTCCTCAGACACACTACCTTTAGCCTCCTTTTTAGATGATCCTAGATTCATATGTGCCTATAATAACAGACAATCTTTCTCTACCTGGATTGACAAAAATTTTATTACACTGAGATCTCTTCAGCAAAAATGGGAATTTATCTCATTCCCCGAACTTCAAGCCACACACAATCTACCTGCTGATGAACTCCCAAGATACCAGCAAATCATATCCTTCTATGCTAAATATTTTGCACTAAAAACACACCCTTCATACACAACCTTTGAACATATATGTATTTTATCCTCTAGAGACAGAGGCCTTATCTCCAGGTTGTATAATTATATTAATTGTGTTGGAGTACCAGATAAATCTACTCAAATGCTCAAATGGAAAGAGGATATGGATGTCTCGATTAATGTTGAGGATTGGCACTCCATGTCAGAAAATGTACGCAAATGTAATAGAGCTATCACCTTTAGAGAAACTCCAATTAAGATCTTTTCTAGATGGTACCTTACCCCTTCAAAACTTCACACTTTCTACCCATCCATCTCCCCCAATTGTTTTAGGGGATGCTCGGATTCCGGTACCCTCTTACACATTTTTTGGAGCTGCAGCCATATAAACAGTATATGGCACAAAGCATCAGATTTAATAGAACAATCCTCAAGACAAAAAATCACCCTTTCCCCTCAGATATGCTTGCTATATGCTAATATACCGGGCATACCTACCCCCTGTCTGAGACTGTTCCACTCCCTATGCAGTTCCATACACTGGATGATGGCCTATAATTGGAAATCCACTAATTTGTCATGGCAACAAGTAATAAATAGAATGGAACTCCTTAGACTATCTGAGTGGATTTATCACACCCTTAATGATACTATCCATATTCACAAAAAGAAATGGGCCTATTGGAACCCAACCTAACTGTCTTTAACATAATATTATCATCTTCTCTCACTACCTTATGAGAATGCTATGTTATGTCTTACTTTTTTTTTCTCTTTATTTATATATATAAACATTCTTTCATTGTATATGACCACATCTGTTATACGATGTTAAATAACCTCCTTCATTGTATACAACCAATCACTTTAATGCAATATTTTGATGTCATTTTATACCTAATGTCTGTTCATCCAAACTTCCAAATAAAACTTTTGTAAACAGATGAAGAGGTCAATTATGGCCCAAAATATTGTAATTGTGACTGTTACCTTCAAAGATATTATTAAAATGATATCAATTAATCTAACATTTTGTAGTGTGCTGACAATGCATTTACATACCTGATGACTATGCCATCCATCAGGCTACTACAACACCCATCAGTTATTTTGGATTTGGACTACTATTTAGGAAAAAATTTATCTATTGGATTTCACAAGCTTAACTGACTCTACTAATATTGTAGGTTAGCAAACAAGTATATTTATGCAAAAGAAAAGAACTATGCAACTGCCTGGTCTGCTATTAATACATGACCTAGTTTATAAGAAATAGTCATTGCATACCTGACAGTATGATACATTCTAACCTCACTACTGTGTGTCTTAAATTTTCCACTCATTTTATTAAATTAACCAGAAATGCTTCGAATAAATAATGATGACGGTGTTTCCATTGCCAGGATAATTTAGTGGAGGCATTTATTGACACAAATTTGGCACTCCTGGGCAAAATGGATCATCTCACACAACTACACTAAATGGTTTTTGGATACCTAATTTTACATTACATATTAAACATGAAACATTAACTACTTGAAGACCATGCTTTTTCTTGCACTCTTTGTTAACAAGTTTAAATCAGTTTTTTTTTTGCTACAAAATTACTTGTAACCCCCAAACATTATACTTTTTTTTAAGCAGAGACCCTAGGGAATAAAGTCGTGATCATTGCAATTTTTTTATGTCATACGGTATTTGCACAGCAGTTTTGCAAACACAATTTTTTGGGGAAAAATACAATTTAATGAATTAAAAAAGCCCAAAACACATAATTTACCGCAATTTTTTAGTAAAATGTGAAAGATGATGTTATGTCGAGTGAATAGATACCTAACATGTCGTGCATTAAAATTGCGCACATTCATGGAATGGGGACAAACTACAGTACTTAAAAATCTCCATAGGCGACACTTCATATGTCTTTACAGGTTATCTGTTTAGAGTTACAGGGGAGATCTAGCACTAGAATTATTACTCTCACTCTAACGTTCATGGCAGTACCTCACATGTGGTGCAAATACTGTTTACATATACATGCGCATATTGTGATCAAAAGCAATTGTTGATTTGACCCCAATAACAGTTATAAAATCAAATGATCATTCTTAAAATGATGAATTTTTAATGAAATTCTACCAGTGTATGGCCAGCTGTATACATCAGGTATACAGTAATGAGGCTGAAGGCACACTCACATACATGAAAGTGCACTGCTATTCTTCAGGAGAAATGGGGAAAGAGAGGTGACTTGCTCTAGCTGTTTTAATTTCTCTTGCGCTTGATCGGGTATTCAAAGTGAACACAGGTTTACCTTTATTTCTTAGCATTTACTTTGCAAAGAGTACAGTTTGCTAAGTGTTTAGCTTCTACTCTTATGGTAAATAAGCCTATTCACAAGTTGGTAAATTTCAGCTTAAAGCGTTTTTTGGGTTTTTGGCTTTTTATTGCGATTTGGGGGATTTTTGCATACCACGTGGTGTTTGGATGGTGTGGCACACTGGTAAGTGCAATTTCCAAATCTGGATCAAAATTTACATTTGAAGATTTTTTTTGTTTATGACTTCATTTTCTCTCTTTATTTATTATTTTTAAGCACTATAACTGGACTATATTTTCAGGTTTGGTATGTTGTAAAAGTGTCGGTGGTATTTGTTTTTTTTTAATGATTGTTTATTTAATATAAATTACATTAGTTTACATTAAGTTAGCCCTGTTTTTTAGTTCAAATATCTCTTTATTGATAAATATTTTAAAGTACATGGAAATGTAATCAGATATACAGTATGGTATACAGAGCTTAGTGTAATGTAACCATATTGGGTAGGTATAAAATGAAATAAAATCCAATAATAATAAGTACATAAGTATAAGTATAAGTACAATTGGATAAGAAAAGATTGAGGGGGATGGCAGAGAAGACAAATATATAATGAAAACAGAGATAGTTTCCAGGGATTACAATGTTTAATTTTTAAAGAAAATCAAAAGTAAAATGGGAAACTTTAGTAAACATAAGACATATACCAAAATATACCACAATGTGAAAAAAAATATAATTTTAATTATAATATATTAGAACTTCCAGCTGCTGGTACCTACCACACAATCATATAAGCATGACTAAAACCAGCTTAAATACAAAAAGGTACAGCACTTAATTCACTTATGACTATAATGAATATGAAAACACAACACCTTTCATAAAATCATGCAGTAAAATATTTAAACAAACAAAAAAATGATAAAGTCTCTTTAAATCAAACCCTGTGTGGTTTCTTTAACCTCCTCAATACAGAGCACTTACACTCTCTTTCTGCCCAGGCCATTTTTCAGCTTTCATCTCTGTCACACTTTGGATGACAATTGCACGGTCATGCTACACTGTAACCATGCAACATTTTTATAATTTTCTTCACACAAATAGAGCTTTCTTTTGGTGGTATTTAATTACTCCTGGGTTTTTTATTTTTTCCTAAAAAAAAAAATTTTTTGAAAAAATAAAAAGTTTTTCTTAGTTTCTCTCAGTAAATTTTGTAAATAAGTAATTTTTCTCCTTCACTGATGGGCACTGATAGGCTGCGCTGATGAGGTGGCACTTATGGGCACTGATGAGGCGGCACTTGTGGGCACTGATTAGGTGGCACTGAGGCACGAATATGCCACACTTATGGGCACTGATAGGTGGAACTGATATGTGGCACTGCTGAGCACTGATAGGCGACACTGATGGGTGGCACTGGTGGGCACTGGGCACAGATAGGCGGCACTGGTGAGCACAGATAGGCAGCACTGGTGGACTCAGATAGGCGGCACTGATGGGTGGTAATGGATGGCATTGATGGGCAGCAGTGATGAGCATTGATGGGCAGCAGTGATGGGCAGCACTGATAGTCAGCACTGACTTGCATCACTAATGGCCACTGATTGCTGGCACTTGTGGGCACAGATTGGTGGCAATTGTGGGCACAGATTGGCACTGATTGCTGGCAGTGGTGGGCAATCATTGCTGGCACTGGTGGGCACTTAATTGTAATCAGGGAACTGATAATCAGCTGTCACCTGTGAGGAGATGCCGCTGATCGGCTCTCCTCTCCTCACACTCTGTCAGTGTGAGGCGAGGAGCACCGATTACCAGCATCTGTTTACATGTGACCATGTGTGATTGAACACAGCCAATCACATGGTTAAAGATCCATGGCAGAGTGTGGAGCTAGGGTAATTGGATCTGGAAACGGTGCGCAAACTGCGTGCTGAAGTTGCAAGAACCTAAAGTACATCCATGGAGGGAGCAGGAATCTATTCTTCATTTCACTGAAGGGAGAGCAGGCGCCCTTCAGGCATTATATCCCAGAGGGTCTTTACCCCTTATCGAGCTCAGATTTGCGGGTCAGGCATAGTTTTCGAATGGGCCAACCCTGGGTTACCCCATAGGGGAAAATAGGGAGAGAAAGTCTGGGGCTCTGCCAGAGACCCTAAAACCTGTCTCCACACCGTTACTGTGGTTTTCATAGGGGTGGTAATTTATGTGCTGGATCGGGAGCCTCGGTACACCAAGTTACTGAGTTCATAGTAAGATCCTAACATTGCCGCCTCTAGGTTTACCGAGGAGTTGGACTGATCTTGTGTGACAACCCTCTCACTGAGACTAGGACAGTTTCCCAGTAATATTTCTTAAGGTTAGGTGGTGCCAAGCCACCCTTCGATAGCGGGAGCCGGGGCATGGACCTAGCTACTCTGGGGACTGAGCCCTGTCATACAAAAGATCCAATAGCTTGGTCAACTTTATTAAAGAAGGAATTAGGGACACTAATAGGGGTATGTCTAAATGCATAGAGGAACATAGGGAGAAAGGACATCTTTATTAAATTTACTCTGCCCACTGGTGTGAGTGGCAGAGTCTTCCATGTATTGCATTTTTGAAGGAACCGCTGTAGAACCGGATGCACAATGGCCTCCAAATAACCAGCAGGTTTCTTTGAACATATATACCCAAGTACTTGAATTTGTCTACCCTGTGTAGAGGATCCGATAGATTAGGGGGGTGCTATCAGGTTTAAGGGGAACAGCACTGATTTGACCCAGTTAATTTTTATTCCCAAGAACCCACCAAATGACTCAATGACCTCTAGGGCCGCCAGGGAGTAATGAGGGTCGTTAAGATATAGGAGGCTATCGTCCGCGTACATCAATATCTTTTCTACTATTGGGGGCACTGATATACCAGTGACTCTATGGGAAGACCAGAGCATCATTGCCAGTGGCTCAATAGCAAGAGCAAACAGGGTGGGGGAGAGGGGGCAGCCCTGCCTAGAGCCTCGGTGGAGTGGGAAAGATGCAGACAGAATGGCACTCATGCGTACTCTGGCCGTCGGGTTGGAGAATAGCAGCTGTAGCCATGATATAAAGACTGGTCCAAACCCGAACTTGTACATTACTGTCCACAAATAATCCCACTCCACTGAGTCAAAGGCTTTTTTGGCATCCAGGGAGGCCACCACCTCTGCCCCCCCCTCCAGCCACCCAGTCAATCACCATGAACAACCTTCTTAAATTGATATCAGTGCCTTTACCTGGCATAAAGCCTGTCTGATCCCTGTGTATCAAGAGAAGT
The DNA here is from genome assembly GCA_037952925.1 of Lithobates clamitans. NCBI lineage: Eukaryota > Metazoa > Chordata > Amphibia > Anura > Ranidae > Lithobates > Lithobates clamitans. The sequence goes on from JBBGZY010000088.1 coordinate 678,149, forward strand.
ATTTTTCTATTAATTCATTCAAGAATTAATTAATTCAGTTGGCTAAAATCTTTGTAAGAATCTTGGCATCCACATTTAGTAGGGAAATGGGCCTGTATGATAAACAAAATTCCAGATCCTTCCCTGGCTTGGGTATAACCACTATGATGGCACATAACATAGAAGGTGGTAGCTGAGCATCCTTAAGGGAGACCAGCAAAACCTCCTTAAATGTGGACGCCAGAGACGCACAATGTGTTTTAAAGAACTCAGCCGGGAGGCCATCTTCCCCAGGAGTTTTGCCCGCCTGCATGGATGTCACTGTAATCTGAATTTTTCAGAGTGAATGGGGCATCCAGACTCAACTGGGCCTCCAAAGACAGCATGGGAAATTCAATAGTCTCCAAGAAGGAGTGGAGTTCATCCTGGGAGTACCCAACCCTGGAGGAATTTATGTCAGCATAATAGGAGGCAAAGCAGCAGAAATTGATTTCTCCAGGATCTGATAGCAATCTTCCTGTGCCGTCTTTGACATTAGCCACATGTGCAGATATTGTCTGTTCCCTGGAGAGCCTTGTGAGCATGCGCCCATCTTCTCATCCTGTTCAAACACCCGTTGTGATCTGCAGAGAGGGCCACCCTCTGACTTTCCTTCTCCATTGCAGCGTTCTGCACCTCCAATGTCTGGGCAGAAGCCTCAGCCTGGGCAAGGGAGGCCTGGGAGGATTTACGAGCAGGGCCAATAGCACACTGATACTGTCCTCTGATGCAAGTTTTAAAATGTTCCCATCGAATGGGCAATTTCTCCAAGGAGGGGTCAGAAGACCAGTACAACAAAATGGCCGATTCTACAATTGGCTCCACCCGCTCATCTGAGATCCAGTACCTGGAAAGTTGTCATAGGCAGTTGGCCAGGGACATTGTAACCGCAATAAGACAGGGGCATGGTCTAAAATATGGGGCATGGTCTGCAAATACCTTCTGTACCCTAGCTAAGATGGGGTTGCTGACATGAGATCAATATGTGACATAGCCACATACGTGGCTAAGTTACAGGAGTATCCCTGGATCCTGGGATGTTTACACCTCCACACGACGGTAAGACTCATCGCTGAGGCCCAGCGGGAAAGTGGAGAGTCTATAGCCGGATTCTGAGCCATTTTATCTATATAGTGATTGGGGCCATGTTGAAATCCCCAACCAAAACTCAGCCATGAGCTGCACTGGTGAGGAGACCAACCGTGGCTGGAGGGGGGATATGCAGGCCCACCAACACCATGGGGAGGCCATTAACTGCTGCATGCAACACCACATATTGTCCTTTGGAATCTAGTCATAGGTCCAAAAGGACAAATGGTAAGGACTTGTGTATGAGTACACTAACCCCTCAAGCACGCGTTGTATTCGTGGAGTGATAGTAATGTCCCCCACCCATGGCTTCTTGAGGCTGAGGATCCTGCTCCCTACCAAATGTGTTTCCTGTAATATGCAAATATCTGGGTTATAGGCTTTGAGAAATTTGAAAACTAGGGCCCTTTTATTTTGGGAATTCATTCCCCTAACATTCCACGAGATCAGTGTCAATGGGGCCATATCAGATAGGGAAAACATAATGGAGGGAGCTCATCTACCGTATCCGAGCCTCTGATGAGGGTCGGAGGGGGATGGAGCTGCCAGGGGAAGTTAGATGGTAGCTGCATTCTCAGCCGCAAGCCCCGCCAATACCAATGAGTAAACATTTGTTCAAAAAGCAAAGTAAAATGTAATAAAAATAAAACGAAACAAACATATAACAATACCCCCCAACTCTCCCCCACCCTGCACACCCACCCCAACTGGGATGCACTTGGATCCCCGAATCAACCATGGTTACCAACCACTTAGGGTCATGAGCAACAGACAAGTAGGCGAGTGTAATGTACCTGGTAGTTGAGCCTGACTGGTAGAAGGAGACCTCTCTTAAGCGCTGGTTCAGGAGCCGCTGGGAGTGGGAACAGTGGTCTCCTGAGCACAGTGGGTAGGAGGGCCTGATGCGGGTTCCAGCAGAAGCAGACACCGGAACTGGAATGAAGTCCCTCAGGGATGGCTGAGCTGTGGATGCAGGTAGCTGGTGCAGGCCGGTAGGTAGGCTGGTAGCCGGATGCGTAGACAGCAGCTGGATGCAAACAGGCAGGCTGGAGCAGCGTGACAGGACACAGGCAAGCAAGGTCAGACAGTCCGTGTTTGGCAGGAGATCAGGCAGGATATCAACAGGAGGGATGATCCAAGGGTAGTCAGACAGGCAGGAGTTCAGCAACGAGTAGCAGAAGAAACAAGGTCAGACAAGCCGGGTCGGATAGGAGACTGGAGAATGGTCAGACGTAGCCGGGTCAATATCAAACAACAAGCAGGCAGATTCAGGAACTTTCAGGTGCAGAGCTGCAGACGAACAGCAGCTAACATGAGCACCTGTCACCCTTTTAAAGGCCCTTTGGCGCCAAACGGCGCTAGCGCGAACGGGCGCGCGCACGGGCACGCGCGCGCACCCGCGAACGCGCGAACGCGCGTACGGGCATTCGCGGGAGCGCTCCGGCGCCCCCTGGTGGGGATTTTGGCTGAAAATGCTTGGAAATGATCCTTGAGGACCTACGTGCACGCAGATTCACCCGACGACTGCTGACATGCCCCTGACATTGCCCCCCCCCAACGGGCAGCCTCCGGATGCCCAGATGCGCCTTTTTTTCAGGATGGGTAGAGAAGTATGCATGAATTAAACGTTTGGCATGAATATTACAGTCAGGTTCCCATGAGTTGTTCTCCGGACCATACCCTTTCCACTTAATTAAAAACTGTACTTGCCCAGACCTCTTCCTGCAGTCAAGGATGGATTCCACTTCATATTCTTCATTGCCGTCCACCAGAACTGGTTCAGGGACCCTGGTGCCCCTATCAGGAAAAGGATCATCTACAGCAGGCTTTAAGAGTGATACGTGAAATACAGGATGTATCTTAAGTGAATCAGGTAAGCATAATTCATACGATACTTCGTTAATTTTCCTTTTCACAGGGAAAGGTCCAATAAATTTTGGGGCAAGTTTCTTGGAAGGACATGACAATCTGATATTATTAGTGGACAGCCATACCTTGTCGCCAGGTTGGAGGTTTAGATCTCCCCTTCTTTTTTCATCAAAGAACCTTTTATTATCCGCTTGCGCTTTGGATACCGCCTCCTGCAAGATCCGATTATTACGACTAAAGAACTGCACTGTGTCCTGGACCGCTGGAACTGAAGATTCTGAAAAACAATCTGGTAAAAAAGATGCATGAAACCCATAATTGGCAAAGAAAGGAGATTGACCGGTGGCAGAGTGACTGGCGTTATTGTACGCAAATTCTGCAAGTGGCAGCAAGGATACCCAATCATCTTGCACAAAAGATGTAAAACACCTAATGTATTGCTCCAGAGTTTGATTTGTCCTTTCAGTTTGCCCATTTGTTTGGGGATGGTATGCTGAGGACAGGGCTAGTTCAATCTTCAAGCTTTCACAAAGGGCTCTCCAAAAACGTGAAGTAAACTGCACCCCCCTATCAGACACTATATTTGCGGGAATCCCGTGTAATCTAACGATTTCCTTAATGAACACACGGGCTGTCTCTACAGCAGAAGGTGTTCCTTTTAGGGGCACAAAGTGGGCCATTTTGGATAGCCGGTCGATGACCACAAAGATCGCCGAACACCCCTCCGAATGTGGCAGTTCGACTATAAAGTCCATTGCTATCATTCTCCAGGGCCTATCTGGTATAGGCAATGGTCTTAGTAGACCCCACGCTCTGTTCCTGGGGGTTTTGTTCTGGATGCAGACAGAGCAGGAGTTGACATATTTCTTGCAAAATTCCTTTAAGTTAGGCCACCAAAAGGTGCGCTGCACCAGCTCAAGGGTCTTACGGACCCCAAAATGTCCTGCAAGTGGATGGTCATGCAAAAGCGTCAGTACCTTGACTCTAACGTTCTCTGGCACGAAGATTTGACTTCCCCTCCATAATAGTCCATCTCGAGGTGTTAAGGAAGACTCCTGAAGACTTGAAGGTTCTGGGGATGCTTCTCTAATCATGGATAGCAAATCTGTCTGAAGGAGAAGAAAACTGTTTGCCGGCAAAATAGTGTCAGGGACAGAAGAGTCCTTAGGATTATCAAACATGCGTGACAAGGCGTCTGGTTTTGTATTCTTGGATCCCGGCCGGTAGGTGATGTGGAAGCAAAATCGTGTGAAAAATAGGGCCCAACGGGCCTGTCTGGGTTTTAGTCTTTTAGCAGATCTTAGATACTCCAGATTTTTGTGGTCTGTATAAATCAGTACTGGATGGACTGCACCTTCAAGCAAGTATCTCCATTCTTCCAAGGCAGTCTTGATGGCAAGTAACTCCCGATCCCCCACATCATAGTTCCGCTCAGCTGGCGAAAGTTTTCTAGAGAAGTACCCAACAGGATGCATCAGATCTTTGTTGCCCTGACGTTGGGAAATAATAGCACCCACAGCTACTTCGGAAGCATCAACCTCTAGAATAAAAGGCAAAGATGGGTCTGGATGGCTAAGAATCGGAGCTGACGTGAAACGCCTTTTTAATTCTTCAAAGGCCTCCTGGGCCTCCTGGTTCCAGTGGAAACGAAGATTCTGCTTGGTTAGCTGTGTAATAGGGGAGATGATGGCAGAGAACCCCCTGATAAACTTCCTGTAAAAGTTTGCAAAGCCAACAAAGCGTTGTACACCTTTCTTGTCCATGGGTGCTGGCCATTCTAATACAGCAGACACTTTCTGGGGATCCATTTTAATACCGGTTGGGGAGATGACTAACCCCAGAAACTGGATCTCTTCTTGTTCAAATTCGCACTTCTCCGCTTTGGCGTACAATCTGTGCAGGCGGAGTCGTGCTAGGACTTTACGGACATGTTCCCTGTGTTGCTCAAGTGAACTGGAGAAGATAAGGATATCGTCCAGGTAAACAATTAAGAAGATGTCCAGGAAGTCTTTAAACACATCGTTGACCAGATGCTGAAATGTGGCAGGAGCATTGCAAAGGCCGAAGGGCATGACCAAATATTCGTAGTGCCCGAAACGGGTCCGGAAAGCCGTCTTCCATTCGTCCCCGGCCCGAATGCGGACCAGGTTATAGGCCCCTCTCAGGTCTAATTTGGTGAAGATAATGGCGGTCCGTAATTTTTGAAACAGTTCTGGTATTAGGGGCAACGGATAACGGTTCTTGACCGTAACCTTGTTTAATTCCCGATAATCCACGCAAGGGCGGAGCGTATGATCTTTCTTGGAGACAAAAAATATTCCCGCTCCTGCTGGTGAAGTGGACTGTCGAATGAAGCCTTTCTCTAGATTTTCATTGATGTAAACCTTGAGCGCCTCTTGTTCCTTTTCGGACAGAGGAAAGATGCGCCCAAAAGGGATCTCAGCTCCAGGAAGCAATTCAATTGGACAGTCATAGGGGCGATGGGGTGGCAGAGAATCTGCTCCCTTCTTGCTGAAAACATCTGCAAAGTCCTGATAGACCTCTGGTACGTCTTGAAGCAGATCTGGGTCAGTGTCCATACATAGTAGGGTAGTAGCAGGATTAACAGGTTCAGGTAGGCAATGTCTTTGACAATAGGGTGACTGAAACTTGATCTCGCCCGTGGCCCAATTAACAAGAGGATTGTGGGCTTGAAGCCAGGGCATACCCAAAATGATTGGGAAAAGAGGTGATGAGATGACGTCCAAGATTAAGATCTCTCGGTGCTGGGATGAACAGATAGCAGATAGTGGAAGGGTTTCTTGAGAGACCTGCCCGGACTTTATACGGGACCCATCGGCCAGAAAAATTGAAAGTCTATGTGTCTTGTCTTTTAGCGGAAGTTCTTGCTGTGTGGCAAAGGTGGAGTCAACAAAACAGCTACATGCCCCGGAATCAACAATGGCGTTGACTTGAATTGTTCTTCCCTGGAGCTGTAATGAGAGAGGGAGAACAAGTTGAGTGGCATTGGCTGTTAAAGCAGACAAACTGGTTGGAGCTGAAGAAAAACACTTACGGATCTTCACTGGGCAGTTGTTCACGTAGTGGCCTGTTCCGCCACAATAAAGGCAAAGGTTTAGTTGGCGCCTGCGTGCCCGTTCTTCAGGGGTCAGAGTGGTACGCATAAGTCCAAGTTGCATGGGTTCAGGGGCATCAGTTGCCTGGTTGATTGGACTTGGCCCGGCAGAAGGTAGATACCGAGAGGCAGGCAGCGGAGCTCTGGCAGTCATCCACATAGGCCGAGTTTGTTGGGCAGATCGTTCAGAGCGGCGCTCACGAAGGCGTCGGTCAATCTGGATAGTGATGGCAATGAGCTCTTCTAAGGTGTCAGGCATTCCTACTCAGGCCAGCTCATCCTTAAGACCCTCAGATAACCCCATGCGGAACTGGTGGCGTAGGGCTGCATTGTTCCATTGAGTATCCGCGCTCCAGCGTCGAAAGTCCATGACATAGTCCTCGGCCGGTCTACGGCCTTGCTGGAGCGCGATCAAAGCTGCCTCAGCGGTGGCAGCCCGCTGAGGATCCTCATAAAGCTGGGCCATGGCTTCAAAAAAGGCAGGTAGGGTCTGAACCTGTATGGCGTTGGATTCAATCAAGCGATGGGCCCAGGTCTGGGGTTCCCCCTGCAGGAGGGATACAACAAACCCCACTTTGGTGGCTTCTAAAGAAAAAGTCCGTGGCTGTAGTCCAAAGTAAAGTTGACAAGCGCTGCGGAAGGCCACAAACTTAGTTCGGTCACCGGAAAACTTGTCAGGAACAGGTACTCTTGGTTCTGGTGGGAGCATGACCACTGAGGGTGATGTAGCAGCCTGTACTGGAGCAGCTGCAGGTGCAGCGGCCACACCACCGGAACCACTGAGGTTTAACACTTGCCCTTCCAGTCTGTTATAACTGTCTTGTAGAGTCTTTACTGCTTGGGTGAGGGCCGCCAAGTGTGTACAGATCTCCTGAATGGGAGAGGTCTCTCCTGCAGGCTCAGTCATGGCTGTTCGTACTGTAATGTACCTGGTAGTTGAGCCTGACTGGTAGAAGGAGACCTCTCTTAAGCGCTGGTTCAGGAGCCGCTGGGAGTGGGAACAGTGGTCTCCTGAGCACAGTGGGTAGGAGGGCCTGATGCGGGTTCCAGCAGAAGCAGACACCGGAACTGGAATGAAGTCCCTCAGGGATGGCTGAGCTGTGGATGCAGGTAGCTGGTGCAGGCCGGTAGGTAGGCTGGTAGCCGGATGCGTAGACAGCAGCTGGATGCAAACAGGCAGGCTGGAGCAGCGTGACAGGACACAGGCAATCAAGGTCAGACAGTCCGTGTTTGGCAGGAGATCAGGCAGGATATCAACAGGAGGGATGATCCAAGGGTAGTCAGACAGGCAGGAGTTCAGCAACGAGTAGCAGAAGAAACAAGGTCAGACAAGCCGGGTCGGATAGGAGACTGGAGAATGGTCAGACGTAGCCGGGTCAATATCAAACAACAAGCAGGCAGATTCAGGAACTTTCAGGTGCAGAGCTGCAGACGAACAGCAGCTAACATGAGCACCTGTCACCCTTTTAAAGGCCCTTTGGCGCCAAACGGCGCTAGCGCGAACGGGCGCGCGCACGGGCGCGCGCGCGCACCCGCGAACGCGCGAACGCGCGTACGGGCATTCGCGGGAGCGCTCCGGCGCCCCCTGGTGGGGATTTTGGCTGGAAATGCTTGAAAATGATCCTTGAGGACCTACGTGCACGCAGATTCACCCGACGACTGCTGACATGCCCCTGACAGCGAGATAAACTCAGGCACAAAGCACTGAGGTGTAATGCAGAGACACCGCCAATGGGGCAAAGTGTATAGGAATGGAATCACCTGGCCGAAGCCGGGGGCACAAGCTTAGTTACTAATAGTCCAGTAGAAAAAAATAACAGGTGATATTAGTCAAGGTTAAACATCTGCAGATGGAAAAGGGCTCATCCAACATATGGATTACTTAGAAAGATAAACAACCCACTTGCTGTATTTGGTCCCAGGGTTAAGTGTTATGCATTAACAGTTTCCATTAGTGAGCCCGTCTCTTTCCAGGATAACAGAGATCATCTTGAACCAGGCCAGGCTGGACCTGAACGGTACCTTCGGTGTGGATAGAACCGCCAACTGGGCGGGATGGAAAGGAGTAATAGCATCCGGTCTGGGCCTGGTGCACACTCTGAGGTTCCGAGTGTAGGGGGAAAGCAGTGATGGTAGCAGACCTTAAAGAACTGTTCTGCAGGGTGATATCAGCTAAAGGGCAGTGAGATGCACAGCCAGCTCCGGGAAAACAAACCCCCCCAATGCTAGCATCTCACAGAATCGTGTCCAGCCCGTCCTGAGGCATAGTTTTAGAAAAGAGAGGGCAGGAAACAACCCATCACAAAGGTACTCACATATCCTTGTTCCATCTTGGGTTCAGGGGAATTGGAGTTCACAGGCGGGGTAGGGTATTAACCCATTGTGCGGCCTCCTTAGGCGAGGTGAAAAAACAGGCAGTTTCACCATCCACCACCCTCAGGCACGCAGGAAAAAGCATGCTATATTTTATATTCCTGGAGCGGAGGGATTGCTTGACTGCATCAAAGGACTTACGGAGCGTCTACGTGTCCACTACGAAGTCTGGGAAGAACATAAGCCGTGCCGCTTCATGGTGAATGGTGTCGATCTTCCGGGCCTCTCAAGGACTAAGTCACGGTCTCTGAAATTCATCAGCCTGAAGATGAACATTTGGGGAAGTGCTCTAGGAGGGCCGCGAGTAGGTGGCATTCTGTTGGCCCACTCCACCACAAAGTGAGAGTAGAAGGTGGCCTGTGGGAAGAGTGTGCGGGGAAGGCGCTCAGTAAAGGCTGGTGTGTCCGAGCCTTCCACTCCCTCCGGCAGGCTGATAATCCGGAGATTGTTGATCCAGTTCCATTTCTCAGCGTCCTCGGCCCTGGATTTGAGATGTTTCAGTCTCACCTGGACAGAGTGTAAGGTGGCCGAGTGGTCTCGCACCGAGTCCTACGCATCACCAACATGCGCTCTGCCTCGTCCATCTGGCAGATCCTATCGTAGTCTTTTCGCATGAGGCACATCTCTAGTTGCAGGGAGTCAATCTTGGATGTGAGCGTAGTCTGGCAGCCGGTGATTGCCTGCATCAGGGCTGTGAGGTTAGCGTGCTTCATGAGAGCTGGATCAGTGTCTGTGTCGCCATGTTGGAAGCTCCCGCCACATGCTCCGGTGATCTTGTCCGCCACAATTGAATCCGGAGCCTGCAGCTGCTTCATGGACTTGTCTTTTACAGCTAGACACCTGATTCCACTTCAAACAAAGACCAGGGGGACTATCTGTACATCTGGCCCATGGGTCCACCATCAAATCAGGTCCGGTCACACAAGAAACTGTTCCCTTGTTGGCTATCATTGCCTTCCACCACAAAGAACTACTTTGCCTGGATGCTATTTCTTCACCTTTATTTCCCAACATCCTAGGCATGCCCTGGTTGCAGGTCAACAACCCTCATATCATCTGGGCCACTGGGGAAATTAAATTCCCTTCAACTTATTGCCAGCAACACTGTCTACAAAAGGCCACACCCTTCTTTTGTCTGGACTCTGGCTTTGAGTTACGCCGATCAGTTCCAGTGGTGTATCACGATTTTCTAGACATATTCAGTAAAAAGGGTGCAGAGACCCTTCTTCCCCACAGATCCTATGACTGTCTGAGCTCCTGCCTGCCTTCGGGAGAATCTTTCTCTTAACTGAACCTGAACTGGGCACATTGAGAGAATACATTGATGACAATCTGAGGAACTTTGGTGCCTTTAAGACTGCCAAACTTGTGCAACGCACGTTCTGGTGGACCCAGGCAATACTGTAGGTGACTGTAAAAAGTATGTGGAATCCTGCACCACCTGTACTTGAAGTAAGAATAAAAAAGTCATGGCCTGGGGTTTGCTGAAGCCATTGCCTGTTCCAGAGAGACCTTGGTGGATGATCTCAAAGGATTTTATTGTGCAACTTCCCCTTGCAGAGGGCTTTACTACCATGTTCGTGGTGGTGGATAGTACCTTTGGACTCCCTTCTGTCTGCACCTGACCCGGCTCATCTTGATTCTGCCTGCTCCTTTAAGTACCCCGCTGCCTGCCTATTACCAACCCGGCCTGTGACCCGACCTGCTTTGACTACTGCATCTGTTCCAGTATCTCCTTCCTGTGTATGACACGGCCTGCCTGTACCTGCCTGTGCTCCATATTCCTCTGGGCCGATCTGCTCCTGCCAGTCCCTGCATCCCAGTGTGTGGTGGCCGGATATCGGTTGATCGAGTTTCCAGCCTGAACACTGCCCAGGTCTCTCATCTTGCTGGTATTCATCCCTGCAGCATCAGGAACCCCGAAGCAGCTCTTCTGATAGCTGACCCGCCAGACACTCATACCACTCTGCACTCCCGAGCCATTTGTCTGCTCTATCAGGAGCAGTGAGTCAGATACGTAAGGGAGGCCTTCCTCTGCATTATCGGGCTGATCAACAAGGTACGTGGGAGCGTAACACCCTCTCCAAAATATGTGGAGGAGAGGTTGATTTTCAATAGTGAGATATGGCTACCTGAGAAGCCAGTAGGCTAGCTTTTGTGATTTTTGACATAGGACCAGAGATCATCTACAGGAGAGTTACCTTGGGGAAGCTTTCACTTCTGAAATACACATTGCATTATAAGTGTTGAAGATTGCTTGCCAAAATGGAGATATTAGCATCCCCACCAGATATGGAGGTAGGTACTATCCATTTCCATGCACCTACAGCAAACCATTGATAATGAGGGAAATATGTAATTCAGTTCCACCAAGGACCTGTACCATAGAGAAATTAGCTTTTTTTTTTTTTTTTGCTAGAAATATGGAGATTTCATATGTAAAAATAAAACATTTCTGCCATTTATTGACTGTAAATGGCTTCAAAAAGGAACATGGGAGCCATGGTTTTGATTGAGTCTATGAAAGAATCTGGAAAGAACTATTTTTTTTAATTTTATGTAAAAGGTATAACCAGTCCACATATACAACATGAATATAGTAATTCTTGCTAGTAGTTCTTTACAATCTAAATGTACATTGATGACTGGATCAATGTTTTCATTTTTAAAATAAATTCATTACATGCCATTTTTGTTCTCTGATCATTGCAAGCTACAACCTTAAAGTATAACTAAAGGCAAAACATTTTTTTTTAGTTTTTGATAGAGTGCAGAGGTGTTAGAATGCTTGTCAGTGTTTATTCACCTTCTCCATTTCTCCTTTTTACCATTTTCATTGAAAGTGAAAGTAAAAGAAAATCACAAATTTTGGGTTGTCTCCAGAAATGTTCTAGAGGGGAAATCTTCCAATGGGCACACTAGTTCTGGTAAACTGGGGGTCCCCAAGAAATTTTCTTAATTTGAAGGGATTTCCTCTCACTTTCCATTTGGCTATGGAACAGGAAGTGAAGGAAAATGTCTGCAATGGGACACAGATGGCAAAAAAAAAATCTGATAGGGGTTATAACCCTCCCTTGCTCTATGCAAAATGAAAAAAAAAAAGTTTTACCTTCTATTTTAAATAAAATCATATTGTTGAACTTTTTTGTTTATAAGTTCTATTAAAAAAATGAAAAGAGGGGCAATCAAAATGCAGTGAAATCTTTATTAAACTGGCACACAAAACAAAAGAAACAATAAGAAATGCACTTGCAAACCAGTGGAGGGTGGTGCATAAATAAAGATAATTCTGCCCTTAAGCACTTACCAGAATGTCTATTTCTGTGCGGCTGCCAATGTGTGAGAGAAAATCAGTCCATAATGTACTAGATACCGGTGCCAGATTCTGGTGTCAGAACGATGCTTGGTAATGGGATAAATCAAAACTTTTTCTCACCTCCTCACTGCACATTGCAAAGGATTATGGGTACATGTTTTGGAGAAAGTCTTCCCCCCTCAGCCTATATGGCTGCTTTACCTCCGGGGTTTATCAAGAAGCAATTTGTTACCTGCTTGTGGAAAAAAAATAATTCACATACTGTATTATAATAAAGCTGAAGATAAATATCCACAACTCTTTCCAAGATGAGTCAATTACTGAAGCAGAATACAAATTATAAATAAATAAACAAACAAATAAAATCAGAAGACAGAATCAATTTTCTGATCGCTCATACATCTAGAAATTCATACTGTAAAGGGAATTCGTTTTATTGAAAATAAACATACAAAAAACGTTTTTATATTTATCAATGTAAATATTTAACAAAATATATCTAACATCTGATAAAAATTCATGCATGCTAGATAAAGGTGGAAAAACATGTAGAATTGTTTGTATGTCTAGTAACCCAATCAAACTCCCTTTGTTGTAAACAGTCAACTTTAAAAATCCAATAAGCCTCCTGGGAGCATAATTTGTTAAATATTTCCCCTAATAAGAGATTAGGTGGAATCATTTGCATAGCTTCAACTTCAAAATTCAAGATTGCTGTTGTGATCGGCAATAAAGTGTCCAGAGATACTGTAATCAGGGGAGCTGTTCTGCATGTTTTGCCTGTGCTTCCAAGTCTTACTCATAACGACCTAATGGTCCTACATTCATATGTCAAGCCACAGGGACAGATGAGTATATACACTGCAAAATTATAGCAGCAGGTCAAGAATTCTTTTATGGGGAATACCCTGTCTTTCCTATGTGAAAAATGTTTTTGACCGTGCTGAACATGGGCACAGGTTACACATCTTTTTTTCTTATATTAGTACATTCCATTCAATGAAAGGAAGGAAGGGATGGTAGTTGTGCTGGTTTAGTTGCCCATATTCACTTTACTCGAAGCTCTAAGGCTGTTTACATTTCTACTTTCCTAAAGACCACTCTAGGGGTCTCCTTTTTTTCTTATCAGTGATCTGGCTGGCATTTTTTAAGATGTGCTTTTAGTAACACTAATTATATTTGAATGATAATCTGCATGCTAAGATGTGTCTTTGCTATTTATATTTAATGTACAATATTATATTTTTCAGAGCAAAATATTTGTGCTTTTTAAATGGAAACTGACTTTTCATACAATTAGTATTTTGTAAACATTTACTCAATATTGGACCATAATGATTGATGTTTGTTGTGCAATAATTAAAAGTAATTCCTCTCCCTCAGTCTTGCAATAGCTATTTGCTCAGTGGTTAAGATGTCTATTTTTGTCTTTCTGTCTTTCACAATCATTGGCCTATGTGTATGTGTTTGTATGTGTCTGTCCATCCCAGACCGCTAATGGAAGGTAGAGATGACTATGTCAGTGCAAGGCTGACAGAAAGAAGGTAAATATAGGAGATCTTAAAGGGATGTTTATGTAGAGCAGCAAGAGAAAATTCTCATGTATTTCTTTCAACCTTGAATGAAAAATGAAAAAATGAGTTTTTATCCCTAAAGTAGAGGTGCTATTCTTGAGACCTGGTATGAGTTTGTACAAAAAAAAGCCAAGCACCAAGGGGTGCACTAAAAAAAAAAAAATCACAAAACTATTCATCGTGTGTGTGTGTGTGTGTGTGTGTGTGTGTGTGTGTGTGTGTATATATATATATATATATATATATATATATATATATATATATATATATATATATGTATTGTGACGCCTGCCTTTACATGCACATGAATTTCATGTGCATGAAATTCATAGTCTGTAGGGTTCAATGTTGACTTGACCCACTCTTTGCAGCTATAACAGCTTCAACTCTTCTAGAAAGGCTGTCCACAAGATTTAGGAGAGTGTCTATGGGAATGCTTGACCAATCTTCCAGAATGTATGGACCTTGTTTGTGCAGTCATGTTAGAACAGGAAGGGGCCATCCCCAAACTATTCCCACAAAGTTAGGAGCATGAAATTGTACAAAATGTCTTGGTATGCTGATGCCTTAAGAGTTTCCTTCACTGGAACTAAGGGGTCAAGCACAACCCCTGAAAAACAACCCCACACCATAACCCTCCCTCCACCAAATGATTTGGACCAGTGCACAAAGCAAGGTCCATAAAGACATGGATGAGTGAGTTTGGAGTGGAGGAACTTGACTGGCCTGCACAGAGTCCTGACCTCAACTCGATAGAACACCTTTGGGAAGAATTAGAGCAGAGACTACGAGCCAGGCCTTCTTGTCCACATCAGTGCCTGACCTCACAAACACACTTCTGGAAGAATGGTCAAACATTCCCACAGACACACTCTTAAAACTTGTGGACAGCCTTCCTAGAGGAGTTGAAGCTGTTATAACTGCAAATGGTGGGCTAGCTTTATATTGACCCCTACAGACAAAGACTGGGATGCCATCCAAGTTCATGTGCGGGTAAAGACAGGTATCTTGGTAAAATAGTGTATAGTGTATATATTCTGTACCAATAGGGGCAAAATTGAATGGTATTAGGCTATTTTCTCAATAGAGTGAATCAGTACAATACCGCATATTGGCCATTGGATGAAACTGATGATCAAAATAAATAGAGTCCTTGAAAAAAAACTTAGAAAAGGAAGAATATGAACAAAAAATGGTGAAGAGAAGAAATAATAGGGGCATTGTTGATTATAAAACCCATATTGTTTTTGAAGCAGGCAGCAGGCCCCTTATGGAGACAGATCTTATAAGGACAATAGAGAATGTGTTGAGAAATATAAAGCGATGGAAGGAGCTAAACCACAATTTAATCCCAACGTGAATAACAAGGGAGAACAAGGGAGAATATAATCACTCCTCACCTGAAAATGATTTTTAGAGGGAAATGTGCTCTTGAATCCCATAGAAACTTTCAAAATCCAGTTAGAAGGAATTATGTGATTCCACAGAGGAGAAATGGTTCTGTTCCAGTTGGGAGGTATAATACACCTCACAGTAGATGGGATATTCCATTGTCTAATAGGTATGAAGCCTTGAGCAATAAGGATGACAAGGGACCTCAATTCCCAGATGAGACCACTAACCATTAACTATCATGGCCCCTTTTCCCAGAATTTGGATTTTCAGAGGCCAAGCCAAGACCAAAAATATAAATGAAGCCAGGAGAGGCTCAAAAGAGGGGAGGAGAGCTCAAATTTGACCAGAGAAGGAAAGATGATTTTAAGCTGAGGATTAAAACATGCCCCTCCTAGCAGACTAAATAAATTTCAGACATTTATCTATATTCACAAATACATTTATAAACTGAAACTTGAAAGAAACCTCATGTCGAATTCGAGTAAAAGTAGTGTCACACAAACGTCAGATGGATTTTCACGTTCAAATTTATCCAGTGCTTCACTATACAACCCTTCAGGTAATAATTCCCTGTCTATCAATGTTTGTAAATAGGGATGAGCTTCGTGTTCAAGTTGAACTCATGTTCGACTCGAACATCGTGTGTTCGATCGTTCGCCGAATTACGAACGATATGGGCCGTTCACGCCAAATTTGAGTGGCGCGTCACGGCCCATAATTCACTGCAGTATCGCAGTGCATTGCTGGCTGATAGGCCAAGCATGCACTATGACCCGCATGCTTGGACAATCACAGCGCTGTGTGTACAAAGAGCCGTAATTGGCCAAAGCCAAGGAGGCTTTGGCCAATTATGACTCAGGGGGTTTAGTACACGCCCCACACTATATAAGTACAAAATATTTTACAGCGCACACATACGAGAATGACATTTCCTGCAGGGCTAGTTAAAAACACCTGAACATATTCAAAAAATACGGGGGTTTGGTCACACTATATGGTCATATAGTGCTAAGCCCACTTACTGCGACAAAGTACCCCGAATTAGTGGGTCCTACTCTAGTAATAGAATGGAAGATCCTTTGTCTCAACCATGGGAGCTGAACTCCTCTATGTGGGAGAACTGAAGGGGATACATCCTATACACTGGTGGCCACTAAATAAGAGGTAATGAGGAGGGGGAGGGGTGCTCCAGCCCAAAAGACCTGGTCAGGGCCTATTACAATATACAAGAACATATTTGGGGGGCACACCATAGAATGCATTTAAATTCAAGATGGTGCTGCTATAAGACCTACAAACAGTACAAAATATTTTACAGCGCACACATACAAGAATTACATTTCCTGCAGGGCAAGTTAAAAACACCTGAACATATTCAAAAAATACGGGGGTTTGGTCACACTATATGGTCATATAGTGCTAAGCCCACTTACTGTGACAAAGTACCCCGAATTAGTGGGTCCTACTCTAGTAATAGAATGGAAGAACCTTTGTCTCAACCATGGGAGGTAATGAGGAGGGGGAGGGGTGCTCCAGCCCAAAAGACCTGGTCAGGGCCTATTACAATATACAAGAACATATTTGGGGGGCACACCATACAATGCGTTTAAATTCAAGATGGTGCTGCTATAAGACCTACAAACAGTACAAAATATTTTACAGCACTATGACCCGCATGCTTGGACAATCACAGCGCTGTGTGTACAAAGAGCCGTAATTGGCCAAAGCCAAGGAGGCTTTGGCCAATTATGACTCAGGGGGTTTAGTACACGCCCCACACTATATAAGGCCACCTGCATGTCAGCCCTGTGTAGTGTGTTCCGGCTTGAGAGAGAGATAGACACAGAGAGAGACAGTGTAATTTTATTTAAGTTAGATAGAGTAGGCAGGTTGAGTCAGTTAGCTGCACTTACAGTGTATTGTGTATATATATGCACCCCAGGTGTTGTGTGTGTGTGTGTGTGTGTGTGTGTGTGTGTATATATATATATATATATATATATATATATATATATATATATATATATATATATACACTGTATTCAGTTTAGCTAGATCCTGTTCTTCTCTTCCTAATATACTGACAGGCAGGCAGGTGTTTTTACAGTACTTCCAGTTACTGTACTGTGTACCCCGCACAGTTGCACCTACAGTATAGCTACCTGCAGCCAGGTGCTTGTGTAGGCTCTTGAAGTGTTTCCAGTTACTGTACTGTGTACCCCACACAGTTGCACCTACAGTATAGCTACCTGCAGCCAGGTGCTTGTGTAAGCTCTTTGAAGTATTTAAAGTTACTGTACTGTGTACCCCGCACAGTTGTACCTACAGTATACTGTACAAGGAAAAGGCGCAAAAAAACTGGAAAATATTTAGCAACATCACAATAAGCAGCAAACTATTTTAGAAACTACAATTTTAAAAGATACATGTGCAATGTAAAAGGGAAAATCAACATGAATAGTCCATTAAAGGTCCATGTAACAAGTCTATGTAAAAAAGGGATAAATGTATAGTCCACAAGCAGGGCTGCCTTCCAGGGAACTGAAACCAAGCTCCAGAATTTATAGAAAAAACACAAGGAAGAGAGGCGCCTCTGGGTGTGGTATAAAAGGCCGTTTTTAATTTTAAAAGCAATATGCAAACAACTCACATTTTAGTAGTGTAAACAAAGCATATAGGAAGCCAGAGGACTGATCCATCATGGGGCAGTTCATCCAGTGAGTCACAGTGGTGCTGGCAGGTCTACGTGTAGCTCCTGGTATATCGCTAATGCGGGCCGCGGTGATGATGGAAATCCAGGTGAGGCTTGGAATGCAGATGGAGGGCAAGCGCACAGGCTGTGACGTCAAAGGGCCGCGACGCGTTTCTTGAGCGTACGGGCTACGATATTCTGGTAGCCGCGCTCCTTCATCAAGCTATGGATAGATAGTGAAAATGTGCAATGTAAAAGGGAAAATCAACATGAATAGTCCATGAGGAGTCTCCTCATTCTGGGAAGGAGACAGGTCTTCTCTGCTAGAGATAAAGATTCTGGAGCTTGGTTTCAGTTCCCTGGAAGGCAGCCCTGCTTGTGGACTATACATTTATCCCTTTTTTACATAGACTTGTAACATGGACCTTTAATGGACTATTGAGTGCATCAGATCCCACTGCTGCTATTTGCAACATATGTCTCAAGCGTATCTCACGTGGCCAAAACATTTCCTGCTTGGGCACCACATGCTTAACCAGACATATGTTGATCTGCCATGCAGTTCATTGGCAAGCGTACCTAAAAGACCTACACCAAAGAACAAAGAGGACCTCTCCTTGCTCCTCATCAGCTGGGATCTCCAACCCCACTATACTTTCATTCCTCTCTGAGACCTGCACTGAGAGGAATGAAGGTGTAGAATTAGGTGTGTCACAGCCAAGTACTTGCGGGCAATCTACTATCGGTACACCAACATCAGATTGTACCAGGCAAATTTCCCTGCCCCAGCTGCTGCACGCAGAAAGAAGTTCGCTCCCAGCCATCCATATGCCCAGTGGTTTAGCTTGGCAAAATTGCTAGCACTTCAACTGCTGCCTTTTCAGTTGGTAGACTCTGCCCCCTTCCGTGAGTTTGTGGAATGTGTGGTTCCTCAGTGGCAGGATCCCAAACACCACTTTTTCTCACGGAAGGCGATTCTGTCTCTCTACCGGCATGTGGAATGCAATGTCTTGACCTCGCTGGACAGGGCGGTCAGCGGTAAGGTGCATATTACTGCCGACTCATGGTCCAGCAGGCATGGACAGGGACGTTACCTAAGTTTCACGGCGCATTGGGTGACTCTGCTGGCAGCTGGGAAGAATGCAGGACAAGGTGCAGTAGTGTTGGAGGTTGTCCGCCACCACGCCTCCAAAATGCCAGTACTGGTGATTCTGACACACCTCTCTCCTCCACCCCCTCCTCTTCTTCTTCCTCCATGGCCTCTTCCTGTGCTTTGTCCTCAGAACCAGCGGTGCTCCGTAGGTGTTCAAGGGGCTACGCAAGTACGCAGGCCAAAGATGCCATGTGGTGCTTGAGCTGGTATGCTTGGGGAACAGGAGCCACATTTGGGCAGAGATTCTGTCTGCTCTGCAGGGGCAGGTTCAGAGGTGGTTGATGCCACGCCAACTTAAGGCAGGAATGGTGGTTTGCGACAATGGCACCAACCTCCGCTTCGCCCTCCAACAGGGACAACTGACCCACGTGCCCTGTTTGGGTCACGTCCCTAACTTGGTGGTGCAGTGGTTCTTGGGCAGGTACCCGGGCTTACAGGATGTCCTGAGGCAGGCCAGGAAAGTCCGTGTGCATTTCAGCCGGCCACATAATGCCAGTGCTCGGCTGGCAGACCTCTAAAAGGAATTTAACCTGTCCAAGAACCGCCTAATCTGTGACATGCCCACCAGGTGGAACTCAATGTTGGCCATGCTGCAGCAGCTGCACACGCAGCAGAGGGCCATCAATGAGTACCTGTGCGACTATGGCACCAGGACAGGGTCAAGGGAGCTTGTTTTTTTTCCCCACGTCAGTGGGCCATGATCAGGGATGCATGCACTGTCCTGTCACCATTTGAGGAGGCCACGAGGATGGTGAGCAGTGACAGTGCATGCATCAGTGACACTGTCCCCCTTGTCCACCTGTTGGAGCACATGCTGCATGGAATAATGGAATGGGAACTTGAGGCAGAACAGAGGCAGGAAGAGGAGAACTTCCTTAGCTCTCAAGGCCCCCTTTATTCAGACAGTGTTCCTGCACAAAATGTCATTTTGTGCAGGAACTGTTCTAGGCATGGGAAACTGCGCCACTTTACAGGCATACTATAGACACCCCCCAGGTACAATATTTAAAGGAATATTTCACTTTTTTTTACTTTAAGCATCATTAAAATCACCGAAAAAACAGACGTTTTTAAAACTTTTTTGCATTGATACATGTCCCCTGGGGCAGGACCCGGGTCCCCAAACCCTTTTTAGGACAATACCATGCAAATTAGCCTTTAAAATTAGCACTTTTGATTTCAAACGTTTGAGTCCCATAGACGTCAGTGGGGTTATAACGTTCGCAAATTTTCGTTCCGTTCGCAGTTTCTGGTGCAAACCGAACTGGGGGGTGTTCGGCTCATCCCTATTTGTAAATAAATACCAATTAACTATGATCGTCAGATCCATCTAGTTACCAGAATGCAGTGTTTTCTATTCTGTATGAAAAATAACATTCGACCTGGAGAGAAAATAGCCTAATTACATTCATTTTTGTCCTATTTACACAGACATGAATGTACATGTACATGAAGTTTCACAGGATATATAGCCCCCCTTTTTTTTACATTCCTTAAATTGAACCTTGACTCAGGAACTGTATTCTTTGTGAAACAAGTCAGTTGTGAATGATAAGGTACTGACAGTAGACATTCTATAGCTGCTCTTTTGTTTACTTTTTCATTCATTCCATGGCACTCTCTGGCTGTGAAAAAGCTACTATATTAGTGGAGGTGTTTGCTATCACCAGACTCTTCCAGAAGGTGGAAAGAGTGCCTAGGCACAGTCATATGTGAAGAAATACAGTGCTGCTTCTATATGAAATTATATGCTAAAGGTATTTTTTATTGCCTTATCACAATAAACTGTGTTAACCACTTATGGACCGCCCGCCGTCATTATACGGTGGCTGTTTGAAGGAGGATATTGTTGTTATGGCAGCAGCTAGCTGCCATAACCCCGTTATCCCCGTCTTCAGTGGGCAGTCCTCTACAAGATAAAAGTGGTCTCTGCGGCGGATTCGCCGTGAGATCACTTTTATTGGTGGCGGGAGAGGGGCCCCCTCCTCCCGCCACGATCCGGTTCCCTCCGACACTTACCGGAGCCAACGGCAGCGGCGGAGGCGATCGCTTCCTGTCAGTAGCTGGGTATGGAGACAAGTGAGGGGAAGATGGTCCCCACCTGTCTCCATACAATTGCTGGGCAGAAGCGATGTCAAAATGTCTCTTCTGCCCACAGCTCTTAAAGGGCCATTTTTTTATTATTGCATTTTAGTCTAAATATTAGATCTGAGGTCTTTTTGACCCTCATATTTTTCTATTACAAGGGATGTTTACATAATATAAGTATATGTAATAGGAATAAAAGTGACAGTTTAAAAAAAAAAAACAGTGTTAAAATAAAAAATAAAAGGTAAAATAAATGATAAAAATAACATTTTAAACGCGCCCTGTCCCAACGAGCTCACGTGAAGAAGCAAACGCATATGTGAGTAGCGCCTGCATATGAAAACAATGTTCAAACCCCACACGTGAGGTATCGTCGCGATTGGTAGAGTGAGAGCAATAATTCTAGTCTCTGTAACTTAAAACATGCAACCTGTAGAATTTTTTAAATGTCGCCCATGGAAATTTTTAAGTGTAAAAGTTTGTTGCCATTCCACCAGCGAGCTCAATTTTGAAGCGTGACATGTTGGGTATCAATTTACTCGACGTAACATTATCTTTTACAATATAAAAAAAATTGGGCTAACTTTACTGTTGTCTTATTTTTTTAATTCAAAAAAGTGTATTTTTTCAAAAAAAAGTGTGCTTGTAAGACCACTGCGCAAATACGGTGTGACAGAAAGTATTGCAACAATCGCCATTTTATTCTCTAGGGTGTTAGAAAAAAATGTATAATGTTTGGAGGTTCTAAGTAATTTTCTAGCAAAAAAAAACTGTTTTTAACTTGTAAACAACAAATCTCAGAAAGAGGTTCGGTCCTTAAGTGGTTAATAAATGCCAATTAGACAGCTGAACTTTAGATTTACATTGTAATACACTTTAAGTGCATTAGAATTAGGGATGAACTGACCACCCCCCAGGGTTCAGTTCGCAGCAGAACATGCGAACAGGCAAACAAATTGTACGAACACCATTAACGTCTATGAGACGCGAACGTGAAAAATTAAAAGTGCTGATTTTAAAGGCTTATATGCAAGTTATTGCCATAAAAAGTGTTTTGGGACCTGGGTCCTGCACCAAGGGACATGAATCAATGCAAAAAAACTTAAAAGAAAAAACTGAAGTTTTTTGAGGAGCATTTTTGAGGATTTTAATAATGCTTAAAGTGAAGCAATAAAAATGAAATATTCCTTTAAATATTGTGCCTGAGGGTGTTTGTCTCCTTAGTCTGACTATAAAGTAGCGCATCTTTCCCATGTTTATAACAGTACCATAGCAAAATGACATTTCTAAAGGAAAAAATGTCATTTAAAACTGCTCGCGGCTGTAATGTATTGTCGGATCCCAGCAATATAGATAAATATCATTGAAAAAAATGGCGTGGGTCCCCCCCCAGTTCATTACCAGGCCCTTTGGGGGCCATACCAAAAATTCAAAAAAAATTGCTTGGGGGATGCCCCCTCAAATCCTTTCCTAGGCCCTTCAGGTCTGGTATGGATATTAAGGGGAACCCCGCACCAAAAAGGAAAAAAAAATGCCGTGGGGGTCCCCCAGGCCCCCAGGCACTATATACTCTGAACAGCAGTATATATACTATATGGACTGAACTATATACTCTGCAGAAAATTGAGCCTTATGCCCCGTACACACAGTCGGGCATTGATCTGACATTCCGACAACAAAATCCTAGGATTTTTTCCGACGGATGTTGGCTCAAACTTGCCTTGCATACACACGGTCACACAAAGTAGTCGGAAAATCCGATCAGTCTGAACACGGTGATGTAAAACACGTACGTCGGGACTATAAACGGGGCAGTAGCCAATAGCTTTCATCACTTTATTTATTCTGAGCATGCGTGGCATTTTTTGCGTCGGATTTGTGTACACACGATCGAAAATTCCGACAACGGATTTTGTTGTCGGAAAATGTTATAGCCTGCTCTCAAACTTTGTGTGTCGAAAAATCCGATGGAAAATGTGTGATGGAGCCTACACATGGTCAGAATTTCCCACAACAAGGTCCTATCACACATTTTCTGTCAGAAAATCCGACCGTGTGTACGGGGCATTAGGTGTTGGTGGTGCCAGAACACTGTAACCCCTCACAATTACTCTTGTTGGGCGCAGGAATGGGCCTGCTGTGAAATATTATATAAAAAATTGTAATTACATGCTCCTGTTAAACAGGGGCCGACAAATTGGGCCTTGGGTGGTGGTGGTGCCCTAAACCAAAAATATTGTTGGAAGCTAACATCATCAAAATTGAGGAGGAATGGGATAGGCAGCATATGCAGTCTTCAAGGGATCCCAGATCCATAGCAAATTCAGTCAGTTATGCCGAGTACACAGAAGCGGAATGTCCAACAGAAAAAGTCTGAAAGCTTTTCATCGTATATTCCGATCGTGTGTATGTCTCATCAGACTTTTTTTGGGGGAAAATTCTGATGGACCTAGAAATAGAACATGCTCTAAATATTTACGATGGAACCATTTTATGTCCGGAAAACCGCTCGTATGTATGCTGTTCTGACGGACCAAAAACAACGCATGCTCTGAAGCAAGTACGAGACGGAAGCGATCGGTGTGGTAAAACTAGCGTTCATATTGGAGCTATCCCATTTCTCACGCTGCTAATTCTAAATCTTTTATTTCAGGGCATTTTTTTCTTCCTTATAATGCTAGAAGAATGAAGTTGTTTTGCTGCTCATATTCACACAAACTTATTTCTTCATTATTTATCCTGATCTCATGAATAATATTCTTTTTTTTTCAAAGGACGATTTCGATAATAATGTTTACAATTATTTATTATAGTCATCTTTTATAATTTTTTATTTCATCAAGATTTATTTTAGTATGACTTAAAAATTATTTTCTAGTGATCTCCATATAATTTGATTTTTTGAAGTGTCAAGTTACCACAATAACATTATTATCTTGTATTTTTTATTAACCTCAAGGAGGTTGGTGTCCCTTGTTAATTTGACATTGTCTTTTAGAAATGTACCTGCCTACTCACAAACAAACTGTCCTTTTTGACGAAAAACACATAGGAAAGTATTTTCTGAAAATAAAATATCCATTCTGGGTAACAAAATAAAGAGGAAGTCAACGCTGGAGAAACTTTAGGTATTTGCAAAGCCTTTTGGCCCCCAGGGCACACATCAAGTCTGTGCAAAAGAAAATTGGAAGCTTGAGGAGTCCATATAATAGAGAGCACAAACTGGTCCAGGAATCCCAGAGATCAGGACCAGCAGCAGATGACAAACCTGTCCCCAGGCTGTGGTACTACACCAGCCTGCGTCTTTTGTCAGACCAGACTGAACCCAGGCCCTCAATTTCTTGTCTTCCCTGCAGCCTTCCCTCCACGCTTCCCTGCAGCCTTCCCTGCAGCCTTCCTTGGAGGCTGTGGCTCTGGTGGTGGACTTGTGGCAGAAAGAGGAGGAGGAGGATGGGCTTGCTCATATATGTGGCTGTTCTCAGTCAGCTGGCCCCTCAACCCCTTCTGAAGTGCATCACCAAAAATTTCCTCATACAGGAGGCATTGGCCCTTCTCCAATTCTAGCAACTTGGTGGCTAGATAGCAGCCATAGGCCTCTTCAGCATTGGGGGGGCTCCTGAGGAAATCGCTGGCTTCCCTAATGACGCCCAGTGCTGCCTCCTCCATCATCATCCCCTTACTGGGCCTTTTGGTGGTAAGGTAGAGGGGAGGCACCTGGGATTGGGTGAGGCTCCTACTGGGCCCAGCTACCTCCTGGCTACCACTGGGCACGGCCTCCTCCTGGCTGCCACTGGGCCTGCTCACCTCCTGGCTGCCACTGGGCCCGCCCTCCTCCTGGCTGATGCTTTCCAGACCTTCCTCCTGGCTGAGCTCATCCTGTGTATAAAAAAAGGACATAGTTTTAGTTTTTGCTTCATCAATCACACACAATTTTTAGCTCATGACTTGCAAATTGAATTTTAATAAATAGAAAAGACTATCATTCTGACCCCAGCAAGTTTCAAGCTAGTCACAAACATTTTTGGCCACTACTGTCTAGTGATATGTATACATCATTTTGTTGATAAAATCATTGATTTGTAATCAATTATAACATCTAGTTAACATCATTAATATTAGGACAATAAATATGTCTAAAAATAATATACCTGACTCCAGTTGGGTGCATCCACTTCTTCAAGGATGGAAGGCCCATGTTGCTCCTCGTCAGCCTCTGCTGGGGTTGAGGGAACGGTGGAGGGAAGGCTGCAGGTAAGGCTCGAAAGAGATTCCCTGGCTCGGGTCTGGTCGTTCAGAAACCGCAGTTTTTTGAAGTCCCACAGCCTGGGGACATAAACATTCTCTGCTGATGCTCCTGATTGGAGTGATTTCTGGATCTTATTATGCTCCTTCATGCTCTACATGTTCCTCAAGATCCCAATTTTATTTCCAAAAACGTCATGTTTGCATCGGGGACCCGAGTCTTCACAAATTCCAGAAGTTTCTCCAGCGATGACCTTCTAACTTGTTTATTATAATATAAGCTCTGTTTCACCTCCCACAAATTCCTCATCTCCCTGTATCTGTCTATGAAACTGGCCATGAATTCTGGGTCCTTAAAGTGATTCATCTTTGCTGTAAGACAATACACAAGACAAAAACACTAATGTCAGCCTAAACTCTCATTATCATATCCCAATATAGATCGCAATCTTGAAGCAGTATAGGCCACTGTGATGGGCCAAGTTAAAATTTTACCTTAGTTTAGGACACTCACCAGTTCCGTTCGTCCTTCCTCCACACACAGATCATACGTATGACACATGCATGTTAGCTTGATATAGACTGCGCATGCGTGAAACTTCACCCGCGTCGCCCGCCCCTGATGTTTTTTCTCGAAGATTCCCTGCCCCTTCTCTCTTCAGCGTGCAGTAGGAGCAACATGGAGGATAAAGAGCAGGTGTGTGGTAATTCCACTAATGCAGAGGAGGAAAGCCTGGAGCCCGAAACGACCCGATCCCGGAGGAGGAGATTTAAGGCCTCCAATATAGTCTTTGAGGAGATGGTGGAGATGGTCGACATATTGAAGAGGGACGACTAAGATGGAAAGAATGGGCCGTACCCAAACCCCACTCTGCGAAAGGCCAAAATCATGATGAAAGTGGTGAAGAGTCTGCGGCAGAAGTTTGGGGTACGGCGATCAAAGGAGCAATTAAGAAAACGCTGGTCAGACCTAAAATTAAGGGAGCAGGATCAGTACAGAAGGATAAAGAAAGTCCTTAAAAAAAGTAAGTACTTGTCATATGTTCCTATTATGATTATTAACTTGCATGCTGCTCCATGTGCTTTTCTTTACTGTTGTACATTTTAAAATGGCGAATTTCATGTTCGTGGGCACAGTAGTCGGTCATAGGAAATCTTGTTCGCTCATTAAATACGATGTTTTGAGCAGATACAGGTTAAATACATTTGGTCATGCCTATTTGTCTAAAATGAATTTTTATACATTGCTGTCTAGATGTGTTTGTAACTAGAATGAAATGCAAGCTTGATTCAGTGTAATGTAAGGAGAAGACACTCAGCAGCTGTTTACACATCTGGACTCTGGGGCACTAGTGTGGGACACAAGAATAAACTTTTTAAGGTGTCCCACACAGGGGATACTTGGGGTGTCTCCATGTGTGAAAATTGTCACAAAAAGGTAATTATTCCAGCTTTGGTAAGGTAAAAATTCATGTCTTCAGCTTGGAACTCTGCCCAAAACAGAAAAGTGTATCCCACTTCCAAGCAATGTTTCAATTCCTGTTTCTGGACTGAAATATCTGTGTGCTAAGTATACCTTTTTGTTTCATTCTCATAGGGGAGAAAAGACTCGGAGGACACCACACATCAGAGGACACCAGGGACCCCCCAACTCACCAAGAAGGGGAAATCAGCCCAAGACCCCCCGAGGATCTGGAGGAAGGAGAGGTGGAGGAAGTGGGTGAGATTGACACCCAAACAGGTGAGTGTCTGACACCCCAGCTTCAGGTAATATATGTATGCCTGCATATTTCTAATACATGTTTTTTAACCAATTTTTAGGTGATGTGCTGGTTGTGGAACAGCAAGCTGAACCTTTCACTAGTGACAGCGCCCAAAGGCTTATCCACGACATCATGATGTGGAATGGGGAAATCGACATTATTAGGAAGAAACTGAATATTATGGAACAACAAATGAAGAACATGATAGATGTGTTGGGAAGAATATACATTTCTTTCAAATCCCATCCATTTTCCCATTTGTTGGACTAAAGAAATTGTTTTTTTGTATGCACACGGTGTGTCAACATGTGCTATCTGCCATCAGGGGATCTCAATGTATGCATTTTGTGGGCGCAACCCCTTCCTTGTAACTCTAGTAGGTGAGAGGAAGGGGTTGCACCCCCAAAACACGTCCATTGATTCCCCATAATGGGAGATAGCACATGATAGCACATGTTGACATGGGATTAGAAGGGAAATACCCATTTGGACTCCCAATTTGTATGCATCTTCAAAATCTGGCTTTTACATCACCCCATCTGATGAAGGCAATATCAAGACATTTTTGACACTATAATGTCTGATATTGCCTTCAGTTTTTATACATTGAACTTTGTAAGTTCCAGAGTTGTGTATGTTATGTTTTGAAATATGCCTGTTTATTAAAAAAAAAATTGACCAAAAAAAATATATTTTTATAAAAAAAATTCTAACGCACATGTCAATGTGCACAGAGTAAAAATTTTGAGAATCAACAATGTGTGGCTTCTTCTTTCAATGCTCAATACCAGTTTTGTAAGTAATTTTGTGTTTACAGTGACAATGGGGCTTATTTACTAAAGGAAAATCCACTTGGCACTACAAGTGCACTAGGAGAACCTAGGAGACAGCCAAAAAGAAACACAAGCAATAAAGAAATTTCAAGATTTTATCAGATAATATTTTTTTTATTCAAAACATTTTTAGAAATTGTCTGGCATAGCAATGGCCCCCTACCCATAAAATAATTTACATATTTCTCCCGAACCTTCACAGGCGCTTTGGGGGGCCAAGCCAGGATGGCCAGTGTTCAGGCCCATCAGGGTATTCTCTGTAATAAGTCTGGTCTCAGGCCCAACTGAGGCTATATAATTATGAGATTTTTTTCTTAAATAATTGTGCAGTATGCAGCAGCATAGGATGATATGGTTGATTTTGTAGTCCGCCATATGGATTGCTGTCAGAAACAGGCGGAACCGGCTGGCCATTATCCCAAAGGTATTCTCAACGACTCTTCTCGCTCTGGCCAGCCGGTAGTTAAAAACCCTCCACTCCGGGGTGAGGGTCCTTTGGGGGAATGGCCTCATCAGGTGCTCACTCAGACCGAAGGCTTCATCTGCAATAAAGATGAAGGGGAGTCCTTCCACGTTGTCCGCATCAGGTGGAAATGCCAGGCCACCAGTCTGGAGATGCTGGAAAAACTCTGTCTGGGCGAAGACTCCTCCGCCATTCTTTCCCACGTCCACATAGAGGAGCTCATAGTGTGCCAACACCACAGCCATTAACACTACACTATTAAACCCCTTATAGTTATGATAGTAAAACCCTGAATGGGGTGGTGGCACAATGTGGACATGCTTCCCATCTATAGCCTCTCCACAGTTGGGAAAGTCCCAACTGTCAGCAAAATGGGAGGCCACAGTCTGCCATTCCTGTGGCATTGAAGGAAACTGTGGAGTCAAACAAGAAAAAAAAAAGAGTACTTTTGCACATAACATTGCAAGCAGATTACACAAAAAACATTCTTGCACAACATCAGTATAACATTTATTTTAAGGAGTATTTAAAGACAAAAATATAAGGCCCACTTATCAGATTCCTCACCTACTCTGATGGCCCATTGATACAATTGTATGGGGGGAAGGGTTTGAGGTGACTTTGGGAGCCAAAAAAAAGCCTCCAGCACTCTGCCTGAATTTAAGGACACACATAACATTTGTACACATTTGGGGGGGGGGATAAATACATTTAAGGACACACATAACATTTGGACACATTTTAGGGGGTGTTTCGGGGAAAGCAGAACAATGGAGCTGGCAATATACATTGTTAAGGGACTATGCTATAGGTGTATATGGGCCCAGGATAGCATGCTGGGGAGGTTAGTGAAGGCAAATATGCCATTTACAGCATATTCCAATCATGGCAATTAGGGAATGATGAAAAAAAAACAATACATTAGCAAACAATAAATACATATAATGTGATATTAAAGGAGAAAACTTATCTTAATATATTCCTTCTGCAGAACCTGAATGATGGCAGAACAGGTCTCTGGAATAATGATCCCCAGAGCCTGGGGGGAGATGCCTTTTGATAACTTGAGGTCCTGCAGGCTTCTCCCAGTCGCCAAGTACCACAAGAATGCGACTAGCCTCTGCTCTGGAGTGATGGCTTGCCTCATGCAGGTATCCTGCCTGCTGATATAAGGGGTCAGCAAAGCCAACAGATGTGAAAAACGGGGTTCCTCATCCTGAGATAACTCCTGAAATCATCAGGATTATTCTCCTGGATCTCCCAAAGCAAAGGCATGTGCGAGAATTGGTCACGCTGGAGTAACCAATTCTTGGTCCATGAACTCCTCCTCGCCCTGTTCATGGACTGGACTTGGGTCAAAGTATGAACCCCAACACCAAGCCCCCACACAGCACGAAATCTATGATGAGTACGTACCCGCACCATGCTTTCAAAATGACCAGCTGGTCAGAACAAACTTAACAGAACACACTGAAGAACAGCAAAGCCTGGGAAGAGCGAGCTGAAAATCAGCAACGAGCGGACAAGAACGCACTGCATAAACAGATATGAACTGACAACAAACCCACAAGCACAAACTGAACAGCAGTAAATCGATCGGAAAAAGCTGGAGTCTGAAAAGCGCGAATTGTCTCTCACCAAACTTCTACTAACACGAGATAAACACCAGATTAGCAGAAGGAGCCCAAAGGGTGGTGCACTGGGTATTGAACTTCCTTTTTCTAGTCCCGTCGTACTTGCTGTACGTCACCGCGTTCTTGATGATCAGACTTTGGTGTGATTGTGTGTACGCAAGACAGTTTCAGTGGAATTCCTTCGGAACTCCATCAGAATAAACTTTCAGAGTTTATTCCAACGGGAAAAACGGTCGTGTGTACGTGGCATTAGTTTAGCATCAGGTGCTTGATAGCTGCTGATCCAGGACTGATTCATTTTTATAAATGTGAGCCTATCAACGGAGTCTGTGGACAAGCACACTCTTTGATCCATAACAAACCCTCCAGCAGCACTAAATGTGCATTCAGAAAGCACACTGGATGTAGGACAGGCCAGTAGCTCGATTGCATATTGAGCAAGTTCTGACCAGTGATCCATCCTCAAGACTAGGGATGAGCCGAACACCCCCCTGTTCGGTTCGCACCAGAACATGCGAACAGGAAAAAAATTCGTTCGAACACGCGAACGCCGTTAAAGTCTATGGGACACGAACATGAATAATCAAAAGTGCTAATTTTAAAGGCTAATATGCAAGTTATTGTCATAAAAAGTGTTTGGGGACCCGGGTCCTCCCCCAGGGGACATGAATCAATGCAAAAAAAAGTTTTAAAAACGGCCGTTTTTTCAGGAGCAGTGATTTTAATAATGCTTAAAGTCAAACAATAAAAGTGTAATATCCCTTTAAATTTCATACCTGGGGGGTGTCTATAGTATGCCTGTAAAGGGGCGCATGTTTCCTGTGTTTAGAACAGTCTGACAGCAAAGTGACATTTTGAAGGAAAAAACACATTTAAAACTACCGCGGCTATTGCATTGCCGACAATACACATAGAAGTTCATTGATAAAAACGGCATGGGAATTCCCCACAGGGCAACCCCGAACCAAAATTAAAAAAAAAAAATGATGTGGGAGTCCCCCTAAATTCCATACAAGGCCCTTCAGGTCTGGTATGGATATTAAGGGGAACCCCAGCCAAAATTTTAAAAAAAAATTGACGTGGGGTTCCCCCTAAATTCCATACCAGACCCTTCAGGTCTGGTATGGATTTTAAGGGGAACCCCGCGCCAAAAAAAAAAAAAAACGGCGTGGGGTCCCCCTAAAAATCCATACCAGACCCTTATCCGAGCACGCAACCTGGCAGGCCGCAGGAAAAGAGGGGGGGACGAGAGTGCGGCCCCCCCCCCTCCTGAACCGTACCAGGCCACATGCCCTCAACATTGGGAGGGTGCTTTGGGGTAGCCCCCCAAAACACCTTGTCCCCATGTTGATGAGGACAAGGGCCTCATCCTCACAACCGTGGCCGGTGGTTGTGGGGGTCTGCGGGCGGGGGGCTTATCGGAATCTGGAAGCCCCCTTTAACAAGGGGACCCCCAGATCCCGGCCCCCCCCCTGTGTGAAATGGTAAGGGGGTACTTACCCCTACCATTTCACTAAAAAACTGTCAAAAATGTTAAAAATGACAAGAGACAGTTTTTGACAATTCCTTTATTTAAATGCTTCTTCTTTCTTCCTTCATCTTCTTCTTCTTCTGGTTCTTCTGGCTCTTCTGGTTCTTCCTCCGGCGTTCTCGTCCAGCATCTTCTCCGCGGCGTCTTCTATCTTCTTCTCCTCGGGCCGCTCCGCACCCATGGCATTAAGGGGGGAGGCTCCCGCTCTTCTCTTCATCTTCTTCTCTTCTTCATCTTCTTCTTCATCTTCTTCTTCTTCTTCTTCTTCTTCTTCTTCTTCTTCTTCTTCTTCTTCTTCTTCCTTCTTCTCTTCTTCTCTTCTTCCTGTCTTCTTCGGGCCGCTCCGCAGCCATGCTGTGGCATGGAGGGAGGCTCCTGCTGTGTGACGGCGTCTCTTCGTCTGACGGTTCTTAAATAACGGGGGGCGGGGCCACCCGGTGACCCCGCCCCCCTCTGACGCACGGTGACATGACGGGACTTCCCTGTGGCATTCCCCGTGACGTCACAGGGAAGTCCCTCAAGTCACCGTGTGTCAGAGGGGGGCGGGGTCACCGGATGGCCCCGCCCCCCGTTATTTAAGAACCGTCAGACGAAGAGACGCCGTCACACAGCGGGAGCCTCCCACCATGCCAGCATGGCTGCGGAGCGGCCCGGAGAAGACAGGAAGAAGAGAAGAAGGAAGAAGAAGAAGAAGAAGAAGATGAAGAAGAAGAAGAAGAGAAGAAGAGAAGAAGATGAAGAGAAGAGCGGGAGCCTCCCCCCTCATGCCATGGGTGCGGAGCGGCCCGAGGAGAAGAAGATAGAAGACGCCGCGGAGAAGATGCTGGACGAGAACGCCGGAGGAAGAACCAGAAGAGCCAGAAGAACCAGAAGAAGAAGAAGATGAAGGAAGAAAGAAGAAGCATTTAAATAAAGGAATTGTCAAAAACTGTCTCTTGTCATTTTTAACATTTTTGACAGTTTTTTAGTGAAATGGTAGGGGTAAGTACCCCCTTACCATTTCACACAGGGGGGGGCCGGGATCTGGAGGTCCCCTTGTTAAAGGGGGCTTCCAGATTCCGATAAGCCCCCCGCCCGCAGACCCCCACAACCACTGGCCACGGTTGTGAGGATGAGGCCCTTGTCCTCATCAACATGGGGACAAGGTGTTTTGGGGGGCTACCCCAAAGCACCCTCCCAATGTTGAGGGCATGTGGCCTGGTACGGTTCAGGAGGGGGGGGGGCCGCACTCTCGTCCCCCCCTCTTTTCCTGCGGCCTGCCAGGTTGCGTGCTCGGATAAGGGTCTGGTATGGATTTTTAGGGGGACCCCACGCCGTTTTTTTTTTTTTTTTTGGCGCGGGGTTCCCCTTAAAATCCATACCAGACCTGAAGGGTCTGGTATGGAATTTAGGGGGAACCCCACGTCAATTTTTTTTTTAAATTTTGGCTGGGGTTCCCCTTAATATCCATACCAGACCTGAAGGGCCTGGTATGGAATTTAGGGGGACCCCCACATCATTTTTTTTTTTTATTTTGGTTCGGGGTTCCCCTGTGGGGAATTCCCATGCCGTTTTTATCAATGAACTTCTATGTGTATTGTCGGCAATGCAATAGCCGCGGGTAGTTTTAAATGAGTTTTTTCCTTCCAAATGTCATTTTGCTGTCAGACTGTTCTAAACACAGGAAACATGCGCCCCTTTACAGGCATACTATAGACACCCCCCAGGTACGAAATTTAAAGGGATATTACACTTTTATTGTTTGACTTTAAGCATTAATAAAATCACTGCTCCTGAAAAAACGTCCGTTTTTAAAACTTTTTTTTGCATTGATCCATGTCCCCTGGGGCAGGACCCGGGTCCCCAAACACTTTTTATGACAATAACTTGCATATAAGCCTTTAAAATTAGCACTTTTGATTTCTCCCATAGACTTTTAAAGGGTGTTCCGCGGCATTCGAATTTGCCGCGAACACCCCAAATTGTTCGCTGTTCGGCGAACTTGCGAACAGCCAATGTTCGAGTAGAACATGAGTTCGACTCGAACTCGAAGCTCATCCCTACTCAAGACCCAGTAACCCAGTGGATGTTGAAAAGGTCTCCAAGTCTGCTCTTGCCCCTAGATATTCATGCACCATATAATGCAGATGCTGGAGTTGGTTTCTTGAACCGATCAGACCTTGGCGCTGAGGATTGAAAAATTGTTTAAGGGTATCGGTCAGCCAGCCACCTTCTCCACCGATCTTCCTCTGACTGAACGAAGCCTCAGCAACACGTTGTCCAGCACAAGGAAATGGTAACCTCCCAGGGTCTGGAAATGCATTACACAAACCTTTCTTCAAGGCCTCTTGAAGATGTTTCATCCTCTGCTCCCTGCAAAGGCAGGATGAGTTCAGCAACTTTACCCTTGTAACTTGGATCAAGAAGGGTTGCCAGCCAGTAATGATCCCTCTCCTTAAAACCATGAACCCTAGGGTCCTTTCGCAGGCTTTGCAAAATCAGGGAGGCCTGGTCTGATATGGATTTTAAGGGGAACCCCGCGCCAAAAAAAAAAAAAAACTGCATGGGGTATCCCCAAAAATCCATACCAGACCCTTATCCGAGCACGCAACCTGGCAGGCCGCAGGAAAAGAGGGGGGACGAGAGTGCGGCCCCCCCCCTCCTGAACCGTACCAGGCCACATGCCCTCAACATTGGGAGGGTGATTTGGGGTAGCCCCCCAAAACACCTTGTCCCCATGTTGATGAGGACAAGGGCCTCATCCCCACAACCCTGGCCGGTGGTTGTGGGGGTCTGCGGGCGGGGGGCTTATCGGAATCTGGAAGCCCCCTTTAACAAGGGGACCCCCAGATCCCGGCCCCCCCCTGTGTGAAATGGTAAGGGGTATAAAAGTACCCCTACCATTTCACTAAAAAACTGTCAAAAATGTTAAAAATGACAAGAGACAGTTTTTGACAATTCCTTTATTTAAATACTTCTTCTTTCTTCTATCTTCCTTCATCTTCTGGTTCTTCTGGTTCTTCTGGCTTTTCTGGTTCTTCCTCCGGCGTTCTCGTCCAGCATCTCCTCCGCGGCATCTTCTATCTTCTTCTCCTCGGGCCGCTCCGCACCCATGGCATGGGGGGAGGCTCCCGCTCTTCTCTTCATCTTCTTCATCTTCTTCTCTTCTTCTTTTCTTCTCTTCTTCTCTTCTTCTCTTCTTCATTTTCTTCTCCGGGCCGCTCCGCACCCATGCTGGCATGGAGGGAGGCTCCCGCTGTGTGACGGCGCTCCTCGTCTGACAGTTCTTAAATAACGGGGGCGGGGCCACCCGGTGACCCCGCCCCCTCTGACGCACGGGACTTCCCTGTGGCATTCCCCGTGACGTCACAGGGAAGTCCCGTCAAGTCACCGTGCGTCAGAGGGGGGCGGGGTCACCGGGTGACCCCGCCCCCGTTATTTAAGAACTATATATATATATATCAACATGGGGACAAGGTGTTTTGGGGGGCTACCCCAAAGCACCCTCCCAATGTTGAGGGCATGTGGCCTGGTACGGTTCAGGAGGGGGGGGCGCACTCTCGTCCCCCCTCTTTTCCTGCGGCCTGCCAGGTTGCGTGCTCGGATAAGGGTCTGGTATGGATTTTTGGGGGGACCCCATGCCGTTTTTTTTTTTTTTTGGCGCGGGGTTCCCCTTAAAATCCATACCAGACCTGAAGGGTCTGGTATGGAATTTAGGGGGAACCCCACGTCATTTTTTTAAAAAAATTTTGGCCGGGGTTCCCCTTAATATCCATATCAGACCTGAAGGGCCTGGTATGGAATTTAGGGGGACTCCTACGTCTTTTTTTTTTTTTTTTTAATTTTGGTTCGGGGTTCCCCTTTGGGGAATTCCCATGCCGTTTTTATCAATGAACTTCTATGTGTATTGTCGGCAATGCAATAGCCGCGGTAGTTTTAAATGAGTTTTTTCCTTCAAAATGTCATTTTGCTGTCTGACTGTTCTAAACACAGGAAACATGCGCCCCTTTACAGGCATACTATAGACACCCCCCAGGTACGAAATTTAAAGGGATATTACACTTTTATTGTTTGACTTTAAGCATTATTAAAATCACTGCTCCTGAAAAAACAGCCGTTTTTAAAAAAATTTTTTTGCATTGATCCATGTCCCCTGGGGCAGGACCCAGGTCCCCAAACACTTTTTATGACAATAACTTGCATATTAGCCTTTAAAATTAGCACTTTTGATTTCTCCCATAGACTTTTAAAGGGTGTTCCGCCGACATTCGAATTTGCAGCGAACACCCCAAATTGTTCGCTGTTCGGCGAACTTGCGAACAGCCAATGTTCGAGTCGAACATGAGTTCGACTCGAACTCGAAGCTCATCCCTAACTATCAAAATGAAATGTGTCATTTATTATCGGATCGAGACACCTACCATGTTTTAATTAAGGACCCTATGCTGACTTTTAAAGATGAATTGCATAACATCATTGAGGATGGCAAGGATCGAAGGATCCTTAATAAAAAAGAGGCCTTATATTTAGATCCCTTGTTTTGCAGAACACCTGTTATCTATTTTTTACCTAAAATTCATAAAGATACCGTTAACCCTCCAGGGCGACCTATTGTTAATGGGATCGAATCTGTTTCTGCCAGGTTGGGACAATATATTGATTTCTTTTTACAGCCTCTTGTCATGAAAACTCCAGCATTTTTGAAGGATACTAAGCATATCATCCAAATTTTAGAAACTTTGAAATGCTCTTCTTCTACTTTTTTGGTTACAGCGGACGTGAGTTCCTTGTATACCATTATATGCCATAGGGATGCCATGGCCTCGGTAGAATGGGTTCTTGCTTCATCCTCTTTGTCTGGTGGGCATCAGGAATTCCTTTTAAGTTGTTTGGATTTTTGTCTCACTAGGAACTATTTTTGGTACAATAGAGAAGTTTATTTACAGACTAGGGGTGTGGCTATGGGGGCTCGCTTCGCTCCCAGTGTGGCTAATATTTTTATGGCCCACTGGGAGGTTGAGGCAGTATTCCTCCATCGCCCTCCAGAGTTAGTATGTTATCGGAGATTCATTGACGATCTCATCCTTATTTGGAATGGTGAAAGATTCAAGTTGGACGATTTCATTGAATCTTTAAATGATAATTTAAAAAACATATCTCTAAAATGGACCATCAGTTCTGAAAAAGTTGTATTTTTAGATCTAATTATCAGTATCATGCAGGATCAGTTTACTCTCACCAATTATTTTAAACCCACGGATCGCAATTCTTTTATTCCCCTGGGGAGTTGTCATCACAGCTCTTGGTTGTTTAACATCCCCAGGGGTCAATATATTAGGTTGCGCCGTAATTGCACCACCGTGAAAGATTTCATTAGTCAATCTCAAGTCCTCTCCTCCAGGTTTGAACAAAAGGGCTACGATCGGGCCGTTCTAGATGAAGAGGTGTCCAGAGTTATGTCAATGGATAGAAATGATTTTTTTTTTTTTTTTTTTTTTTTATTTATCACAGGAAACAGGTCCACAGGAACCGATACATAAGTATTTAACATTGTAACAGTGCAATACAAACATTTACATAGGTATTGTAAAGAAAACTTTGTTTCGTATATTTCAAAAACCTCTTGTGATGTAATGCAATATGAGGTTGATATATTTCCGAGATTCAGAATGTGTAAAATCTCCTAGAATGAGGTGTAATTTTAAATGCTGTCTATTTCTCGTGGATTGTGATAATATCATGATACAGTCGTCTAGTAGAGGTAGATATTAAAAGGCTCATAAATTGTTCCTTTGTGTGTACTGCTTCCTTCCTTTTTCTTATTTTCCTGCAGATCAAGAGAGCAAAGGTAAAAGAGAGAATAAAGAGGAAGAAGAGAGGAGAAAGAAAAAAAGACAGGAAGAGAACAAAGACCGCTGGATGGCCAAATGCCCTCCTTAGTGGTATCAACATTAAAAGTATGGGATATTATGATAAAGAGAGGAATCGGATCTACTGATAGGGGACCTATGACTCCACTATTTAGTAATCCAGAATTTCCACTGGCACTTGAATCTAAAACATTTCTTAAATGGAAGAGATGTGAAGACACCAGGTTGGTGGAAACGATGGAAGACAACAGGCTCCTCCCACTGGAAGAGTTGGGTGTAGAACATAAAACAAAATGGATGCAGTATGGGATGCTCCAAAGGTATATCACATCTCTAATAAAAGAATCGGTAATAGATAGGCCCTTGACAATTTTAGAAAAAATCTTTTTACAAGAACATAGACCCACCCACGTCCTCTCTAAAATCTATAAATACCTGAATTCAGAAAATAAAGGACAGGAGCTACCTTATATTAAGAAATGGGAATCAGAGATAGGAACAGAAATCCCCAGGGAAATATGGGAAAAGGCAATCGTAGTAACCCATAAACTCTCAATATCTGCCAAACATCAGGAAAGAAACTATAAAATCTTAGCCAGATGGTATAGGTGCCCTGTGGACTTACATAAAATGAACCCTGACAATGAGGATATCTGTTGGAGATGCCATAAAGCGCAGGGCACAATGTCGCATATCTGGTACTATTGCTCAAAAATCCAACCATTCTGGTAGAAAATATTTGAGATATATAGAGCCATGACCGGGATCGATATATATCCAGAAATACAAGTGGCGGTATTATCTATGATCCCAGGATCGGTTAAGAAAATAAAAAAAGGAATATTGAAATATTTTTTGACAGCAACACGAACCATCATAGCAAGAAAATGGAAAAGCACATGTGTGCCTTCTGTAGTGGAGTGGGAGTGTGAGATGGCGGACATGCGTGCCCTGGAAGAAAGAATGGTGATAGAGGAGGGGTTGAAGGTACAAATACTTAACACATGGGCTAAATGGGAAGAGTTCAGAGCCTCTTCGGGGCTATTGAAGACAATTATATAGAATCCAATAGAAAACTATAAGAGGGAAACCCTTCTTTTTTTTTTTTTTTGTTGGTAGGTAGTATGAATGGATGATTGAGTAGAAAGAGAGGGCGGGGGTGGAGGGGGGGTTAGAATAGGGGTTACACATTCTTGCATCAATTAAGTAAATAATGAAAAGGTTAATGAAACCTGAACCATTGCTTTGATAAAGAAGTATAGAATTATTGTATGTCTTGGATGTGTATAAGTTTCCTTTTTAACTTGTGGTAAAAATGTTTTGATAAATAAAGATTGTAAAAAAAAAAAAAAAGACAGGAAGGGGGGGAGATCCGCGAATATGAAGACCTCAGTTTGTTCCACTGAGGTCGCTCACCAGACTATCGATTAGTGATTTATATGATTCCAGCACAGATTAAGTACCTGTTTTCCTCTCTCCGGAGGGCTTGTCCCTCCTGAGTATTGAAATATGTTCCATAGCTGCCAAGTCTTGGAATATGTCTCACTTCTGTTCTGACTCGTGAGGATCAGGTCTTCTAGTTTGTTAATTTGGTCTATTTTCCTAAGCCAGCTGGCAATGGAGGGCAGGTTGGGGGATTTCCAGTTAAGGGGAATGCAAATTTTAGCTGCGTCAAGTAGGTGGCGTACAATTGACCTTTTGTATACCCGAGCAGGTGTATCGGTAGCGTGTAAGAGGAAGTATGCCGGTTCATCAGGAACGTTGCGATCAGTGAACTTTTGTACTATCCTGCGAACCTCCTCCCAAAAAGGCCTTAACCGGGGGCAGGACCAGAAAATATGTATTAACGTGCCTGTGTCTTGTTGGCATCTCCAGCATAATTTCGATGTCTCAGGAAAACATTTTTGTAATAGTGCTGGTGTTCTGTACCATCTCGTAAAGATTTTGTAATTGGTTTCTTGGTACCTGGTGCATATGGATGATTTATGTATGAATTGAAGGATGTGTGATCTTGTTTGCGCAGTGAAGTGGCAATTCAGGTCTTTTTCCCATTTGTCAAAGCTGGGGTGTTGGTAATTCCCAGATGGTGTGATAAGCATGTTATAAGTCAGGGATAGCGTGTGCGATAGTACTCCGCTTTCCATACAAATTTCTTCGAAGACAGTGTGGGGTGGATCAGTTACAGTTGGGGGGGCCAAACTGCTAAGAAAATGCGAAAGCTGGCTAGCTCTCAGGAAATCCAAACGGTATAGGCCGTTCGGGTCAGAGAGTTCGGCCAGTGTTACCCATCCTCCACCAGTGCTGTAATGGGAGGCTTGGTATTTCCCTGCGTCTCTCAGCATGCGGAATGCAGGATCTATTATACCTGGTGTGAATTATGGGTTGCCTATTATGGGTCTCAATGGTGAGTTCCTAGTGGAGAGAGATGTTTGTATTAGTAGGCATGCGCATACTTTCGTGGTGGTCCCAATCAATGGGTGAGATCGTATTTGTGAGGGGAGTGTTGAGCAGGGGGCTCTATGTAGGGGGATTTCAGATTGCGTTTGTTCTAATTGTGGCCATAACTTGGTTTCCTGATGTCGGCACCAGTCAATAAGTCTACTCAGGTGCACTGCATGGTAGTATGTCTTGATCTCTGGCATTGCCAGACCTCCATGGTGTTTTGGGAGTGATAGCATTTGTCTCGGGAGGCTTGGTTTCTTCCCTGCCCACAGGAAAGTTAAGAATAGGGAATGTACCTGTCTGAAATAGGCTGCGGGTATGTGTATAGGTAGAGCCTGTAATAGATATAAAATTTGGGAAGTATCATCATTTTTAGTATATTACAGCGTCCAAACCACGAATGTAGGCCATTTTTCCAACTGTGGAGTAGTATTTGGACGTTTTTCAGTAAGGGCGGGAAGTTAAGTTTGAAAATTTGGGAGAGTTTTGGAGGGATGTAAGTGCCTAGGTACTTCAGGGCTTTGTCTGTCCATTTGAAATGGAAGTTATTTTGGAAATGTGTGAGCTGATTAAAATTTATTTTTAGGTTAGAAAGATGTCCATAGGTCTCAAACTCCTTCATTAAGTTTGGGAGGGAAATGGCTGGGTTAGTAATAGAAAACATCAAATCATCTGCATATGCAGATACTTTATGTTGGGAGTTCTGTACTGCAATCCCTGTGATATCTGGGTTCAATCTCACATGGCACAGGAAGGGTTCTAGCGATAGGGTAAAAAGTAAGGGTGAGAGTGGGCATCCCTGCCTGGTTCCATTTAGTATTGGAAAAGGATGCGAGACAACACCATTGGCCCTGACTCTAGCTGATGGATTCGAGTATGCTGCGGATATCCAATTAAACAGCTTTTCTCTAATGCCCCGTACACCCGGTCGGATTTTCCGACGGAAAATGTGTGATAGGACCTTGTTGTCGGAAATTGCGACCGTGTGTAGGCACCATCACACATTTTCCATCTGATTTTCCGACACACAAAGTTTGAGAGCAGGCTATAAAATTTTCCGACAATAAAATCCGTTGTCGGAAATTCAGATCGTGTGTACACAAATCCGACGGACAAAGTGCCATGCATGCTCAGAATAAATAAAGAGATGAAAGCTATTGGCCACTGCCCCGTTTATAGTCCCGACGTACGTGTTTTACGTCACCGCGTTCAGAATGATCGGATTTTCCGACAACTTTGTGTGACCGTGTGTATGCAAGACAAGTTTGAGCCCACACCCGTCGGAGAAAATCCATGGATTTTGTTGTCGGAATGTCCGAACAAAGTCCGACCATGTGTACGGGGCATTACTCCGATATATTTCAATGTTTCAAACAGAAGTTTCCAACGTATTCAATCAAACGCTTTTTCAGCATCTGTACTAAGAAAGATACTTGGCGTTTTGTCTCTTTTTGCTATGTGGCGTAAGTTCAGAACCCTAATGGTGTTGTCTCTGGCCTCTCTGGTTGGCAGTGGCACAAAGCCCACCTGGTCCAGGTGTATGAGCTGTGGTAAATGTTGTTGTATTCTAGAGGCAATAATTTTGGTAAAAAGTTTCAAATCGGTATTTAGCAAGGATATTGGCAGGCGATAGCTGCCGCATTGTGTAGGGTCTTTACCCTCTTTTGGAATTACTGAGATCTGTGCCTGAAGTGTAGAGGGGTGTAATTTTGAGCCGGAGCCAAGGTCATTGAATAATTTTGTGATGTAGTGGCCTAAAGAGGAAAGGAAGGTTTTATAATAATTAATGGTCAGGCCATCAGGTCCTGGTGCTTTCCCCTGTTTGGTGGAACTGATAGCCGATTGAAGTTCTATTAGTGTGATGGGCTCCTCAAGTGATTCCCTTGCCTTAGTCGGTAGTGTTGGCATTAGTGACGAGGTTATATATTCAGGTAAAAAATATACATAAAAACAGTGTTATAAAATAATCCACATTTAGACTAAATTATTCCACTAGACAGCGCTAGTGTTGAGCAATTGAAACTTGTGGCCAACAACACATATGGACAATTTTAAAACAGAAAAGAGTCCTTTAACAGAAATCCCTTGTAAAGGGAAGTGATGAAAGTCCAGGGTGTAATACAGAAAATCTGCAGGTAATCTTAAGAGAGAATCCTCCACATGCACCTTCCACCGATCACTTGTAAAATCCACCCGGTGACAAGCACTCACCCCCTAGGGGGTTAAACTCACCAGAAAAGGGGAGTAATAAAGCCTTCAGCGATAGTGTGTTGTCATCATCACAGTAAACAGGGTCACAGGCTAGCAGGGCTCATAATGAATCAAGGAACAAAAAAGAGATGCACATAGCGTAATCCTATTTAATGATTCAAAACCCTTTGTATACAGACACAAACCCCCCTTCAATAAATATACGTACATCAGATAAAATATAAAACAAGCAATCAAACAGGCAGGTAGTGTGTAACTTCACCCAGAGCCGTCAGCGCCGCTACTCAGGAAGACATCGATACTTCCTGGTTGTGCAGGTGATCCAGGTGGAGCGCACACGTCACTTCCGGCGTCGTATTGGCCACGCCCTGACGCGTTTCGTCATATCCTTTGACTTCAACAGAGGGCGTGGTCATACGACGTAATGGCCAGTTTATATACACCCCTCACATGCCGCTCAGCCAATCAGAACGAAACTGCGGGGACAGCAAATGCACGTCACCGGCATCAGCTTCACTGACAGCTTAGTGTAAGCGGCATGCAGGGACACAACCAGCACTGCACTAATCCAATAAAATAGACCATGATTGTGGAGTAAGCACAGATAACCTTGATCAGAATATATTGCTCAAATGGCGTCCATATATGTATCTCAACATTATGGATCACTAATCATAGGCAGCAAGTGTTCACTCCAAAACCGCATTAAATATATAACTTTGATACATGGCACAATCATTGACATAAAATTGAATACCAATTAATATGCACATTAAAAATATAGATGTAGAGGAGAGACCTTAATCAGTTAAATACCTGATCTTCCTATATTTTATGCGCACATATTACAAATTTCTATTAAATAGGCATAAAGCGGGACCATATACGCAATCAAAAGCCCCAACCTACACAGATCATGCTAGCCTTAATATTACACCAAAACTAGCGAACATTTAAATTAATATTTATCAAATAAAAATCAGAATAAAAGAAAAAAATTAATATAAATATAAAAATAGAGAGGCAACAAATCGCACAAAACTAAAAATCGCATATAAATTCAGAGATGAATAGTTATCAAAATAAATTAAATCTAAATCTAATTTTTTAGGCGCCAACCTCAAATTAGAAATTCCAATCAAAAAACATAGAGATCAGTCATAAACGGAGTGACTAGGAAATCGCATAAAAATGAAATTAAACTTAATCCCAATCTCCATGTGAGAATCAGATACTTGTCCACTCTGCATACCCGCATGGAGACAAAACTTATATAATAAGGAGAAGCAGGAGAGAGGCCGAGCTAAATGAGTCGGTCGAAAAAAAATCGCATAATGTATAGATCGAAAAAATCGCATACTAAAATAGAAAGGGATAAACACCAATCTCCCAATAAAGATCAGATGATCATATGAGCTATATAGAGGTAGATCATATAACATAAAGATATAGGCCACTATAACCTCACTAACGCAAAATCCAACTGCTAATAGAACTAAAAAGTCAACCGTAAATCACACACATTAGTAGTCGCTTATAAAGCAGTTGATATCCAGGTCCACATTAAGTCCCCGTGGCGCCAAAGTGTCAGACATGAAGATCCACTGGGTCTCTCTTCTTGACAGATCACGGATCAGATTGGACCCTCTCCACTTTGGCTTCAGATGATCTATACCCCAAAACTTGAGGCCTGAGGGATCTTGGTTATGTTTAAGTTTAAAGTGGAGTGATACATTGTGGTCTTTAAAGCCAATCTTTATGTTCGCTATATGTTCTGCAATCCTAACCCTCAGAAGTCTTTTTGTGCGTCCTATATACATAAGACCGCAGGGGCATTGCATAGCGTATACCACGTAAGCCGTATTGCACGTAATAAATTCATCAATACTGAATTCTCTACCGTTGGAAGGGGATGTGAAACTTTCAAGAGCTCTCATTGGTCTACCCACTTCCCTACATGCCCGACATCTCCTACAGCTATAGAATCCTTTTTTATTCCAGAAGGTTAAAGGCCTGGGAGGGGGGTCAAGCACCTTTCGCACTATCTTATCAGCAAAGCTGTGAGCCCTTCTGTAAATGAATTTCGGTCTACATGGTAGAGATGGACCTAGAGTTTTATCCATACATAACACATGCCAATGGGCATTAAAAATATCTTCCACCTCCCTATATTGGGAGTGGAACCCTGATAGGAAGCTCCATTCATGACCTTCGTTATTTTGGACCTTAGGCCGATCCATCAGAAAGGAGTCTCTAGGCCGTATGGCCAATTCATGAATGGTGGAGTCCAAAGCCTCCCCCGCATAACCTTTTTCCACAAACTTTTTTCTAACAACTTGGGCCTGTCTTAAAAAGTCTGCATCATTGGAACAGTTTCTTTTTACCCTAGTCAGCTGACCCTTGGGTATGTTTTTCAACCACTTAGGGTGATGTCCACTATTGATAGGCAGATAGCTGTTGGAATCTGTAGGTTTAAAATACACTCTAGTGCCCAATCCATCCCCTTGCCTAAAGATGTTTAGATCTAAGAAGTGTATATCATCTTGACTAAACTCACTGGTTAGTCTGATGTTGTTGTTATTGGAATTAAGCTCATGGAGGAATTCATGTAAACTGTCACTAGACCCTTCCCAAATAAAAAACAAATCGTCTATATATCTTTTGTATAGTAACAGTTGAGTACGGGTAGTGGAGAATATCTTTTTGTCTTCCCATTCCCCCATAAACAAATTTGCTATGCTCGGGGCAAATTTTGCCCCCATCGCAACACCTTTACGCTGGGAGAAAAATTGCCCATTGAACCAGAAGAAGTTATGGCTAAGACAAAAGTCTAATGCATTTCTGATGAACATTTTCTGATTATGTGGCAGGTCATCTCGCTGACTTAAAGCCCAATTAAGGGCTAAAAGAGCATCGTCATGCTGTATGACAGAATAGAGAGATGCCACGTCAGCCGTTACAAGGTATAACTCTTGTTTGCCG
Source organism: Lithobates clamitans (assembly GCA_037952925.1). Taxonomy (NCBI): domain Eukaryota; kingdom Metazoa; phylum Chordata; class Amphibia; order Anura; family Ranidae; genus Lithobates; species Lithobates clamitans. The sequence continues at coordinate 722,781 of JBBGZY010000088.1, forward strand.
GTTAGATCCACCTGTTGCAGAATCTGCAAGAGACTCTTAGTGTCTCTTAAATACGCCTTAGTGCGCATAACACTCGCCTGAAGGAAGTGGTCAAGGTATTGTCCCATCCGAGATGTGATGGAACCAATACCATTGACTATGGGTCTCCCTGGAGGTTGGTTCAGATCCTTGTGGATTTTGGGCAAGGTATAAATCGTGGGGATTCTGCTATCACTTGGTACAAGGTACCTTCTTTCTTTACTAGATAGAACACCCATCGAAAAACCCATTTCAACCAAGTTCCTAAGATCCTTCTCATACTGTCCTGAGGGGTCTTTAGATAATCTCACATATGTTTGATCATCACTTAGCATCTCAGTGAGCTGATTCACATAAAAGTCCTTATTCAAAATAACTACCCCCCCCCCCTTGTCTGCTGGCCTGATAACAATCTCCTTCCTTTTCTCAAGCAAGGAGATCCCATCCATAATATGCTGTGGATTAACATTCTTTTTTGGTACCAACTGTTCTAGATCACGCAAAACTAGTCCCTTAAAGACCTCAATATGCTGGTTAGCGCTATTCGGGGGGTTGAACAGGGACCTATTCTTAAGCCCACTGTCCACTGGACCTAACTCATTAATTGTAGACGGCCGTGGTGCTTTGTTAAGAAAATATTTTTTAATATTAACTTTCCTTATGTACTTATGAACATCGATAAATACATCGAACTTGCTAACTGGTCTTTTCAGACCACACTTTAGACCTAAATGCAAAATATTTGTTTCTTTGTGTGATAAGGTCACATTGCTCAAGTTAAAAATGCCTCCTATTCCTGCTCTCTCCTTCTTTTTCTGGGACCTTCTCCCTGCCCTACAGCCCCTTGTTCTTCTCTCCATTGATTGGGGTAATAGGGGTACTCGTCCTCCCGCCATGGGCGCTCCCTCCGTGGAGGTGCATGATGATCCTGCCTCCCCCAACCCTGGCCTGGAGGTCTCCCCCTTCGGTTGGAGTTCCCCCGGCCTCGTCTCTGCCAGCCCCTCCCTCTCCCTAAAAAAGGACGGGGTGAGGATTCAGCAGCTCTTTCTCCATTATCTCTCAAAGGATCAAATCTATTATAAACAGGGACTTGATAATTATTACCACTAGGTAAGTGATTACGTGGCTGATAGGACTCACTTGTCCTATCTTCCCTTCCAGCGTAAGTAGCCTCCCCCCTAGCGGGAGTGGCAGAGGTACCAGTAGGGTAACTGGATCTCTCCGACCTCTTATTACCCCCAGCCTGAGTACCAGTGTTGGACGGTTTAGTTGTGCGATAATTTGATCCTTCCCCAGATACCACATTAGTATTATTAGATCCGCTAGCAGGTATCTTAGCCTGTTGCCAGACATACACAGAGTTGGACCTAAAATCATTAAGGTCCCTATGAAACTTCTTTGATTTTTTCTTCTGTGTATCTCTGTCAATCTTTTCTAGCTTCTTTTTTATACGAGTATTAAACTCTAATACTTGTTGGGTATCCTTCACATGTTCAAGCTGCATACGAAACTCATTAATTTTACCCTCCAAGATGGACATTTTCTTACGTTTACGAGCCAGAACCAGATCTTGCAATTTAAAACCCATATTGGTAAAAAACTCATACCATTCTTGCATAGATTCCGGGTCATCTAGTCCATCCTGGGGAGCTACCTCCCATCTCAAACTTCTAACTATAATTTTCTCTTTAATATACTGCTCGAATGTGCAGATGTCCCACCAAGTGCGGACCTGTTTTTCTAGCACATTTCCTAAAGCAGTCAGTATCCCATTAATATTAGATTGTGCAGTAGCCTGCTCATTGATTGCAAAAATGGCATTGATATCAATCGTTCTACTGCTTAGGAACTGAAGGGCATCCATGGCTGCCAAGGAATACAACTTTTCAGTTGTATTCCTTGGCAGCCATGGATGCCCTTCAGTTCCTAAGCAGTAGAACGATTGATATCAATGCCATTTTTGCAATCAATGAGCAGGCTACTGCACAATCTAATATTAATGGGATACTGACTGCTTTAGGAAATGTGCTAGAAAAACAGGTCCGCACTTGGTGGGACATCTGCACATTCGAGCAGTATATTAAAGAGAAAATTATAGTTAGAAGTTTGAGATGGGAGGTAGCTCCCCAGGATGGACTAGATGACCCGGAATCTATGCAAGAATGGTATGAGTTTTTTACCAATATGGGTTTTAAATTGCAAGATCTGGTTCTGGCTCGTAAACGTAAGAAAATGTCCATCTTGGAGGGTAAAATTAATGAGTTTCGTATGCAGCTTGAACATGTGAAGGATACCCAACAAGTATTAGAGTTTAATACTCGTATAAAAAAGAAGCTAGAAAAGATTGACAGAGATACACAGAAGAAAAAATCAAAGAAGTTTCATAGGGACCTTAATGATTTTAGGTCCAACTCTGTGTATGTCTGGCAACAGGCTAAGATACCTGCTAGCGGATCTAATAATACTAATGTGGTATCTGGGGAAGGATCAAATTATCGCACAACTAAACCGTCCAACACTGGTACTCAGGCTGGGGGTAATAAGAGGTCGGAGAGATCCAGTTACCCTACTGGTACCTCTGCCACTCCCGCTAGGGGGGAGGCTACTTACGCTGGAAGGGAAGATAGGACAAGTGAGTCCTATCAGCCACGTAATCACTTACCTAGTGGTAATAATTATCAAGTCCCTGTTTATAATAGATTTGATCCTTTGAGAGATAATGGAGAAAGAGCTGCTGAATCCTCACCCCGTCCTTTTTTAGGGAGAGGGAGGGGCTGGCAGAGACGAGGCCGGGGGAACTCCAACCGAAGGGGGAGACCTCCAGGCCAGGGTTGGGGGAGGCAGGATCATCATGCACCTCCACGGAGGGAGCGCCCATGGCGGGAGGACGAGTACCCCTATTACCCCAATCAATGGAGAGAAGAACAAGGGGCTGTAGGGCAGGGAGAAGGTCCCAGAAAAAGAAGGAGAGAGCAGGAATAGGAGGCATTTTTAACTTGAGCAATGTGACCTTATCACACAAAGAAACGAATATTTTGCATTTAGGTCTAAAGTGTGGTCTGAAAAGACCAGTTAGCAAGTTCGATGTATTTATCGATGTTCATAAGTACATAAGGAAAGTTAATATTAAAAAATATTTTCTTAACAAAGCACCACGGCCGTCTACAATTAATGAGTTAGGTCCAGTGGACAGTGGGCTTAAGAATAGGTCCCTGTTCAACCCCCCGAATAGCGCTAACCAGCATATTGAGGTCTTTAAGGGACTAGTTTTGCGTGATCTAGAACAGTTGGTACCAAAAAAGAATGTTAATCCACAGCATATTATGGATGGGATCTCCTTGCTTGAGAAAAGGAAGGAGATTGTTATCAGGCCAGCAGACAAGGGGGGGGGGGTAGTTATTTTGAATAAGGACTTTTATGTGAATCAGCTCACTGAGATGCTAAGTGATGATCAAACATATGTGAGATTATCTAAAGACCCCTCAGGACAGTATGAGAAGGATCTTAGGAACTTGGTTGAAATGGGTTTTTCGATGGGTGTTCTATCTAGTAAAGAAAGAAGGTACCTTGTACCAAGTGATAGCAGAATCCCCACGATTTATACCTTGCCCAAAATCCACAAGGATCTGAACCAACCTCCAGGGAGACCCATAGTCAATGGTATTGGTTCCATCACATCTCGGATGGGACAATACCTTGACCACTTCCTTCAGGCGAGTGTTATGCGCACTAAGGCGTATTTAAGAGACACTAAGAGTCTCTTGCAGATTCTGCAACAGGTGGATCTAACCGGCAAACAAGAGTTATACCTTGTAACGGCTGACGTGGCATCTCTCTATTCTGTCATACAGCATGACGATGCTCTTTTAGCCCTTAATTGGGCTTTAAGTCAGCGAGATGACCTGCCACATAATCAGAAAATGTTCATCAGAAATGCATTAGACTTTTGTCTTAGCCATAACTTCTTCTGGTTCAATGGGCAATTTTTCTCCCAGCGTAAAGGTGTTGCGATGGGGGCAAAATTTGCCCCGAGCATAGCAAATTTGTTTATGGGGGAATGGGAAGACAAAAAGATATTCTCCACTACCCGTACTCAACTGTTACTATACAAAAGATATATAGACGATTTGTTTTTTATTTGGGAAGGGTCTAGTGACAGTTTACATGAATTCCTCCATGAGCTTAATTCCAATAACAACAACATCAGACTAACCAGTGAGTTTAGTCAAGATGATATACACTTCTTAGATCTAAACATCTTTAGGCAAGGGGATGGATTGGGCACTAGAGTGTATTTTAAACCTACAGATTCCAACAGCTATCTGCCTATCAATAGTGGACATCACCCTAAGTGGTTGAAAAACATACCCAAGGGTCAGCTGACTAGGGTAAAAAGAAACTGTTCCAATGATGCAGACTTTTTAAGACAGGCCCAAGTTGTTAGAAAAAAGTTTGTGGAAAAAGGTTATGCGGGGGAGGCTTTGGACTCCACCATTCATGAATTGGCCATACGGCCTAGAGACTCCTTTCTGATGGATCGGCCTAAGGTCCAAAATAACGAAGGTCATGAATGGAGCTTCCTATCAGGGTTCCACTCCCAATATAGGGAGGTGGAAGATATTTTTAATGCCCATTGGCATGTGTTATGTATGGATAAAACTCTAGGTCCATCTCTACCATGTAGACCGAAATTCATTTACAGAAGGGCTCACAGCTTTGCTGATAAGATAGTGCGAAAGGTGCTTGACCCCCCTCCCAGGCCTTTAACCTTCTGGAATAAAAAAGGATTCTATAGCTGTAGGAGATGTCGGGCATGTAGGGAAGTGGGTAGACCAATGAGAGCTCTTGAAAGTTTCACATCCCCTTCCAACGGTAGAGAATTCAGTATTGATGAATTTATTACGTGCAATACGGCTTACGTGGTATACGCTATGCAATGCCCCTGCGGTCTTATGTATATAGGACGCACAAAAAGACTTCTGAGGGTTAGGATTGCAGAACATATAGCGAACATAAAGATTGGCTTTAAAGACCACAATGTATCACTCCACTTTAAACTTAAACATAACCAAGATCCCTCAGGCCTCAAGTTTTGGGGTATAGATCATCTGAAGCCAAAGTGGAGAGGGTCCAATCTGATCCGTGATCTGTCAAGAAGAGAGACCCAGTGGATCTTCATGTCTGACACTTTGGCGCCACGGGGACTTAATGTGGACCTGGATATCAACTGCTTTATAAGCGACTACTAATGTGTGTGATTTACGGTTGACTTTTTAGTTCTATTAGCAGTTGGATTTTGCGTTAGTGAGGTTATAGTGGCCTATATCTTTATGTTATATGATCTACCTCTATATAGCTCATATGATCATCTGATCTTTATTGGGAGATTGGTGTTTATCCCTTTCTATTTTAGTATGCGATTTTTTCGATCTATACATTATGCGATTTTTTTTCGACCGACTCATTTAGCTCGGCCTCTCTCCTGCTTCTCCTTATTATATAAGTTTTGTCTCCATGCGGTTATGCAGAGTGGACAAGTATCTGATTCTCACATGGAGATTGGGATTAAGTTTAATTTCATTTTTATGCGATTTCCTAGTCACTCCGTTTATGACTGATCTCTATGTTTTTTGATTGGAATTTCTAATTTGAGGTTGGCGCCTAAAAAATTAGATTTAGATTTAATTTATTTTGATAACTATTCATCTCTGAATTTATATGCGATTTTTAGTTTTGTGCGATTTGTTGCCTCTCTATTTTTATATTTATATTAATTTTTTTCTTTTATTCTGATTTTTATTTGATAAATATTAATTTAAATGTTCGCTAGTTTTGGTGTAATATTAAGGCTAGCATGATCTGTGTAGGTTGGGGCTTTTGATTGCGTATATGGTCCCGCTTTATGCCTATTTAATAGAAATTTGTAATATGTGCGCATAAAATATAGGAAGATCAGGTATTTAACTGATTAAGGTCTCTCCTCTACATCTATATTTTTAATGTGCATATTAATTGGTATTCAATTTTATGTCAATGATTGTGCCATGTATCAAAGTTATATATTTAATGCGGTTTTGGAGTGAACACTTGCTGCCTATGATTAGTGATCCATAATGTTGAGATACATATATGGACGCCATTTGAGCAATATATTCTGATCAAGGTTATCTGTGCTTACTCCACAATCATGGTCTATTTTATTGGATTAGTGCAGTGCTGGTTGTGTCCCTGCATGCCGCTTACACTAAGCTGTCAGTGAAGCTGATGCCGGTGACGTGCATTTGCTGTCCCCGCAGTTTCGTTCTGATTGGCTGAGCGGCATGTGAGGGGTGTATATAAACTGGCCATTACGTCGTATGACCACGCCCTCTGTTGAAGTCAAAGGATATGACGAAACGCGTCAGGGCGTGGCCAATACGACGCCGGAAGTGACGTGTGCGCTCCACCTGGATCACCTGCACAACCAGGAAGTATCGATGTCTTCCTGAGTAGCGGCGCTGACGGCTCTGGGTGAAGTTACACACTACCTGCCTGTTTGATTGCTTGTTTTATATTTTATCTGATGTACGTATATTTATTGAAGGGGGGTTTGTGTCTGTATACAAAGGGTTTTGAATCATTAAATAGGATTACGCTATGTGCATCTCTTTTTTGTTCCTTGATTCATTATGAGCCCTGCTAGCCTGTGACCCTGTTTACTGTGATGATGACAACACACTATCGCTGAAGGCTTTATTACTCCCCTTTTCTGGTGAGTTTAACCCCCTAGGGGGTGAGTGCTTGTCACCGGGTGGATTTTACAAGTGATCGGTGGAAGGTGCATGTGGAGGATTCTCTCTTAAGATTACCTGCAGATTTTCTGTATTACACCCTGGACTTTCATCACTTCCCTTTACAAGGGATTTCTGTTAAAGGACTCTTTTCTGTTTTAAAATTGTCCATATGTGTTGTTGGCCACAAGTTTCAATTGCTCAACACTAGCGCTGTCTAGTGGAATAATTTAGTCTAAATGTGGATTATTTTATAACACTGTTTTTATGTATATTTTTTACCTTGTTCTTTTGGTATGAGACAGCTGCTGCTTATTAGATTGTTTCTCTGCTTAAACAGACACAGCAGAGTTCAATCATTGATTTTCAGTTTGTAAGTGTTTACTGATGTTTATTTATGGTAACCACTTTTAATTATTCTTCTTAATTCTATCTACATCTTGGGCTCTTTAGGGTGTTTGGCGCTGAGTAGTGGTTTCTGCAGGCCTGGTGAAACGCTATTTTATTTTATCTTATATATTCAGGTGTATTGTCTGATGTGGGTAGTGTTGTGTGTAGATTGTATAAAGAATTGTAGTAAGTTCTAAACTCTTCCGTGAATTGTTTGGGTAAAGACACTGTCATTCCGGAGGTAGTTGTGATCCGCGGTATGTAGGACGCTAGTTTTTATTGCTGTAGGGACTGGGCCAGCAACCTCCCACACTTATTATCAGATTCATAAAGTTTTCTCCGGCAGATCTGAAGTGCTGCTTTTGCTTTGAAGTGTAGTAAGTCTGTGACCTGCTTACGGGTTGTGTCAAGCTCGGTCCCTATTTCCCTCGTCGGAGTCATTTTATGTCTTGTTTCTAATGTCTGTAGTTTCCTGAGCAGTGTGGCTAGCTGTTCTGTTCTTTGACGCTTCAGCCTGGAGCCATGCTTAATAAGCATGCCCCGGATCACGGTCTTATGTGCTTCCAACACCAAACCAGCGTCACTGCCAGGGGTATTGTTAGCTTTAAAGTAATGCTCGATCTCCTTCTTTACATCTGCGCAGACCTCCGGGTCCTGCAGTAGGCTCTCATTTAATCGCCAAGGCAGACGCTGAGTCGTGTGTGGGTCAGCAATGGCGTATCTCATCCCTATCGGAGCGTGGTCGGACCACATGATAGATTCTATCTTGGTGTTTAGAACTGCCTGTAGATTTCTGTGAGGTACTAGAAAATAGTCGATAGGGGAGTACGACTGGTGGGGTCGAGAGAAGAACGTATAGTCCCTCTCCCCAGGTGGAAAAGACTCCAGACATCTATCAGTTGTGATGAGTGTAAGGCCGTTTGTATCCTTTTGCGTGAGGTACTTGAGATCGAGGATGTGCCAGAGGATGTGTCCTCAGTCGGGGTTAAAGGTGTGTTGAGGTCACCACCTATAATTAGTTGGCCTTCAGTGAATTGTATAAGTTGGTCTAATCGTCTCGTTATGAATGTGTCTTGATGTTCATTAGGGGCGTATAGGTTTGCGAAGGTCACCTTTGTACTACCTATTAGGCCTTTTAAAAATAGATATCGTCCTTCTGGATCTGTTTTAGATTCTAGCCATGTCCATGGTACTTTAGCTGATATTAGGATTGAGACCCCTCTGGATTTGGCTTGTGCATTGGAAGAGTGGTAGACAGTGGGATAGTATTTGTTTTTAAGAATTGGTATGGTATTGTCTCTGAAGTGCGTTTCCTGTAGCAGGATTACGTCCGCCTTCAGGCGTCTCATGTCGTTAAGAAGCATCCGCCTCTTTTCTGGTGTATTTAGTCCTTTCATGTTTAATGAGATTGTATTTAGGGTGTCCATGTTCGCGAATTAGGGGGGGGAGAGGGGGAGGGGCTTAGAGAAGGGGTCAATTAAAAGATTATAAGAAGAAAGCTAGGTAATACAGGGAGGGTAGTATCGGGGCAGTTTGCCCCTAGATAAAAGGGAAATGTTTAAGGTGTGGAAAGTTTAGAGAGCTACCGCTAGAGTGTGCAGCGTAATGGGGTACTAAGGGCGCAAGAGAAAGAACTTTCTAAAGCGCTGTCCGGAAAAAATCCGGGTATGCAGCGCTGACCTAAGTGGGTTTGTGGGAGGACACAGCCAAAAGTTGGGTCTCCCAGAGTCTCTCTCCGCCCACGGCATATTGAAAGGTCATGTGTCTAATCGGTAAGTTATTTCAATCTGATAGGGATGAATCAATACAGGAAGTAATAGGCAACATCAAGAGGTTATTTAGCAGTAATTAAAATAACATTTCAATTCAAGCAACTATAACAAACCAGGTATAACAAGTGCAAACAGGGGTCCCCATCTCGACACTTAAAAGGTGTTAGGGATGTTTCTGTAATCCTTTAAATTGTATTCCTGGATGATTGTGGTGAGCTTCGAATCTATAGAGAGTATAATCATAGCATCTCCCATGGAGAGAACCGATCGGTGTACTGTACACCACATTTTAAATGCAAAGCACAAAAGTGTCTTCCAAGAATCCGTAAACTGGATCAGTATCCTCCCCTTTCCCTCCAACCCCCCACCCACACAGCCAGACTCAATCTGCAGTTAGAGGTTTTGTCTCACTGTTTTGTAGGGACACTGAAGTTCTTTTAGTTCCTTCACATCTATCCTGTATGGGAGTTGGTACGTTCTCCTGTGTCCCATATGTGGGATACCTGTCTCGGTTACCGTCCACCATTTAGGTTGCATTTATTGTAGCCTCTCCTACTAGCATGTGAGGGAGTGTTCCTTAGCCTTATTGTTGGAAGTCTTACGAATAAGCCAGTGAGATATCCTGGGTTAGGCTAGAGCGGTGTGTAACCCAGATATAGTATCTGCTTGACAAGCTCAGCCTCTATCTCAGGGATGTCCCTCATAGGAAAAGTAACAGGGATGGAGGGTGGGAAATGGCAGCAGGTTAAAGTGTCTCCCTTCTCACCCCCTGCAGGAGACCCCAACCGAAGTATTGAACAGGAGATGTTGAACTAATCAGGTGAGGGGTGTTCAAGAAGAATGCTTATGAGAGTCTGTGGGGGTGTGGGGATGTTTGTATGTCGGGGGTGGATGGGGACATCAAATCCCTTTTACTCACGTGCGGCACTTCCAGAAGCAGAGCCGCGTCTCCTGCTTCCTCGCTGACGAGGCGGTAACGGTCCCCGAGCAGCCGAAGGGCTCGATCTGCCCATCGGGCGTAGGAGAATCTGCAACCAGTCTGGTACTGAAATCAGGTCCGCATCTAGAAAGCGTAAGAGCACCGGTAGATCCGCTGTAGCTTGCAGTGTGAATGCTGATGCTTCGTTACGGAAAGTCACAGATAATGGGTAATCCCATCGGTAGGTAAATCCCTTCTGCTTTGCCAGCTCGAGTAAAGGTCTCAGCATGGCATGATGTTTCAGGGTGGCTCTTGATAGGTCCGGCAGGATTCTGACTTGTGCTCCGTCGTGGTCAACGTCGCCATGTTCCCAGGCGCAGTGTAGGATGGCTTCCTTCTGCAGGTAACGATGTAGCCTGCACACCACATCACGCGGGTTGGATGGATCTGTTGGCCTCGGTCCTAGGGTTCTGTGCACCCTGTCCAGTTCTATGTCTGTGTCTGCGTCATTTAGAACGATGCGGAAGATGTCCTTCACCGCCTCTGCTAGGTGATCCGAACTGACGGCTTCCGGGATGCCTCGAAGCTGTAAGTTGTTTCGGCGGCTTCCGTCCTGGACATCTTCCAGGTGCAGCTGTAAGGATATGGCTGTGTCCCTGTGTGAATCCCAGGCTTGTTCCAGAGCCGATACCCTTTCCTCTAGGGAGGATACAGCCGTCTCCCCTAATGAAACTCTGTCAGCCAGGCTGGACACTTCTCCTCTCACCTCCTGTATGTCCCAGCGATGGGTCTCCTCAAGTCGGAGAATCATCGCCTCAATGTCAGTTTTAGTGGGGAGTGCTTGTAAGAGCGATCGGATGTCTGGGTCCATTGGTGCTGGTTCGGGAGGGTATGTGGAGGCCATCCTTCTTATTGGGGTGTTCTCCGGAGTCCCAGACATCTGGATGGGTGATGTAGACAGGCTCCCAGGAAAAGGTTGGGCACCTCTGGTAGAGGCCTGCTGTGTGAGCTCACGTGGAGGGCCTCGTGGTGCTGCGACCCTGGCACCGGGAGAAAGTTCTTTTCTGAAATAACGGTGTATTTCTCTGGAGTTCTGGTTGGAGGGGGTCCCTTTGGATACTGCTCTTGTCCTGTATCGTTACCGATTTCATACCGATTAAAGTTGGATTAAATGCCGGGATTAGGAGTTTGAGAGCGGGAGCCCAAAGAAAAAGCAACCTCACTCAGCCATGTCCAGGCCACGCCCCCCCGATAGAAATGATTTAATTGCCAATTCCACTAAGGTCCCTACTAGTGATAATCACAATTTTAAAATGGTATTGGACTACAATATACAATACCGTAAATTCGAGAGGATTATCCAAAAAAACTGGTCAATTTTGAAGTAGGATAAAGTCTTAGGTCCTGTATTACCAGATAGGCCTCAATTTATCTATAGGAAAACCCCTACACTAAGGGATCGTTTAGCCCCTGGTGTTCTAAACCTGCCAGTCCCTACATCTGACAAGCTTTTTTCCTTTTTGGGGGGTTTTTATGCATGTGGAAGATGTGTCCCTTGCAGGCACTCCAAAGGAAATATCAAAAAATGGAAAAAAATTTTTGGCTTCAGCCACTAACAAAGAGTATGAGATTAAGCAATTAATCACTTGCGACACTGTAGGTGTTGTCTATATGCTGGAGTGCAATTGTGGACTCCAGTATGTTGGTAGAACTTCGAGACCCCTACATGTTAGATTGGCTGAACATGTCAACAATATTAAGAAAGACCTTAAGACCCACAATGTGTCCAGACATTTCAAGGCCTTTCATCAACAGAACCCCAAAGGTTTGAAATTCTGGGGCATTGAAAGGGTTACGAAGCACTGGAGAGGGGGAAATTTCATCAGACAACTAAGCAAAAGAGAATTCTACTGGATATATGAAACAAGAGTACTGTGCCCCGAAGGGTTAAATGTAGAGTTCGACACTAACTGAATTATTTCTGATCGATAGGGTATTTTTTCCAAAAATTGTAAGGCCATATTTTTGTAGTTTTTTGATTGCTTTAATATTGTTTTTATTGGAGCAGTCGATGGCCGCGGATGACGGATGCTAAATAGTTTTTTAATAGTTCTGAAATTAATATAGTTTTTGAATTTTATATATATTTTTTGAATATGTATTTTAAGTCTATAATACGGGATAATTTATTTGCAAATTGTCTCGTTTTTACTTCAGTTATATTTACTGCATTTGATTGTGTGGATAAATATTATTATTATTTTTGTCTGACGTGTGCACTCAGAATGGGTTCCGTTTACCCTGTATGTTATATAAGGGGACACTTCTGGAATTGTCCTTCCTATCTGGTGTGCGCCGTCTCAGGTTTGTTTACTGTTACTATGGTAACTTACCTCTATAAAGCGCGAGTGCCCACGCAGTCTCGTCATCTGCTGAAGAAGTCCCCGCCCACTGGGATGCAACGCATCCAGAACGAGACGTCGTGACGTCACCCGCGGCCACCGCGCATGCTCCATCCTGTGTTCACACACTGTCGTTTACTGCTTTCGTCCTGGCACTTGAGAAGTGCTTGTTATGTAAGTGTTATTTTATCATTTTTAAATAAATTTTGGCAAATGGAGAGCACTATTCTTGTCCCTCTTCTATGTTTTGTATGCTATGTGAGAATATCCTGATCCTCATCCACCTGGTATTTGACGGAGCTCCTGATCACCGATTTGGATCATTATCTATATGACCCATATGGGAATGCCTATGTGACCCTCTGTAACTAAAGGGTCCTGGTCGTCAGGTGAGAGGCCATTCGTTTTATCGGGGAAGGGCACATCTATCAGTCACTTATACTGGCATGACATCACGCTTGTTTGGTGGAATCTCACAGGAGTTTTTGGACTTTGTTATTGCTCTTGGAATTTATATATTATCATTTTAAGGACTTTAATGTTATATTGATATCTTCATATGCACTTTATCCCTGGATGTATTTGGTTTGTTATATTTAGCGCTGCACCTTATTTTTATATTTGACTTGAGGGATTTGATTGTTTGACCCTGGTGTACAGCTGCTCATTAGCATACACGCGCTGATTTACCTTCAGTATTAATTATTTGAAAGTAGGGGCCTGCCCTATATACTCAGCAGAAATTTGGGCCTTAGGTGTTGTTGTGGCCACAACACTGTAAGCCCTCACAGGGCCCTGCTGTGAAACATTAGATCAAGAATTGTAATTACATGCCCCTGTTGAACAGGGGCAGAAAAATTGGGCCTTTGGTGGTGGTGGTATTGCTGGTGCCACAACACTGTAAGTCCTCACTCGCTCTTAGTGGGCTCAGAAACGGGCCCTGCTGTGAAATATTAGATCAAGAATTGTAATTACATGCCCCTGTTGAACAGAGGCTGAAAAATTGGGCCTAAGGCACTGGTGCTTGTGCCACAACACTGCAACCCCTCACAGATACTCTAGTTGGAACGCAGGAACGAGCCCTGCTGCAAAGTATTGCATCAAAAATTGTAATTACACGCCCCTGTTAGACAGGGGCTGAAAAATTGGGCCTTAGGCACTGGTGCTGGTGCCACAACACTGCAACCCCTCACAGATACTCCAGTTGGAACGCAGGAATGAGCCCTGTTGCAAAGTATTGCATCAAAAATTGTAATTACATGCCCCTGTTAGACAGGGGCTGAAAAATTGGGCCTTAGGCACTGGTGCTGGTGCCACAACACTGCAACCCCTCACAGATACTCCAGTTGGAACGCAGGAACGAGCCCTGCTGCAAAGTATTGCATCAAAAATTGTAATTACACGCCCCTGTTAGACAGGGGCTGAAAAATTGGGCCTTAGGCACTGGTGGTGGTGCCCAGAACCAAAAACGTTCTTACAAGCTATCAGCATGATCATTGAGAAGGAAGAGGATAATTACTCAGGATAGTCACTCAGCATCAGCATAGGCAGTCTTTGAAGGGATCTGAGATTTCAAAAAAAATTATTCCGTTACATCAGCATCAGGTGCTTGGTAGCTGGTGGTGATCCAAGACTGATTCATTTTTATGAAGGTCAGTTAATCGACCGAGTCGGTGGACAGACGCACCCTGTGATCGGTTACAAAGCCTCCAGCAGCACTGAATGTGTGTTCCGAAAGAACTCTGGATGCAGGACAGGCCAGTAGCTCAATTGCATACTGTGCAATCTCTGGCCAGTGATCCATTTTCAAGACCCAATAACCCAGAGGATTTTCGGTGGGAAAGGTGTCCAAGTCAGATCTTGCCCCTAGGTATTCCTGCACCATGTAAAACAGACGCTGGCGATGGTTGCTGGAACCGATCATACCTTGGGGCTGCGGACTAAAAAATTGTCTGAATGCATCGGTCAGACGGCCACCTTCTCCACCGCTCCTTCTTTGACTGACCGAAGGCTCAGCAACACAGAAACAGGAGTTTGTAACCTCCCAGTCTCTAGGAATGCATTGCACACACCTTTCTGCAAGGCCTCCCGAAGATGTTTCATCCTCTGCGCCCTCTGCGACGGCAAGATAAGGTCCGCAACCTTACCCTTGTAACGTGGATCAAGGAGGGTTGCCAGCCAGTATTGGTCCTTCTCCTTGATACCACAAATACGAGGATCCTTCTGCAGGCTTTGCAGGATCAGGGAGGCCATGCAGCGTAGGTTTGCTGAGGCATTCGGTCCGGAGTCCTCTGGGTCACTAAGGACGACATGGTCTGCAGCCACCTCCTCCCAGCCACGTACAAGTCCATGTGTTTTTTGGGACTGATCCCTTAAAGACTGCTGCTGATGCTGAGTGCCAGGCTCCACCTCCATACTGACACAATCCTCCTCCTCCTCCTCTTCCTGTGTGATCGGAGGGCATGCAGGAACACTGTCTGGATAAAGGGGCCTTGAGAGCTAAGGAAGTCCTCCTCTTCCTGCCTTTGTTCTGCCTCAAGTGCCCTGTCCATTATTCCATGCAGCGTGTGCTCCAACAGGTGGACAAGGGGGACAGTGTCACTGATGCATGCACTGTCACTGCTCACCATCCTTGTGGCCTCCTCAAATGGTGACAGGACAGTGCATGCATCCCTGATCATGGCCCACTGGTGTGGGGAAATAAAAACAAGCTCTCCTGACCCTGTCCATAGTCGCACAGGTACTCATTGATGGCCCTCTGCTGTGTGTGCAGTCTCTGCAGCATGGCTAATGTTGAGTTCCACCTGGTGGGCATGTCACAGATTAGGCGGTTCTTGGGCAGGTTAGACTCCATTTGGAGGTCTTCCAGCCGAGCACTGGCATTATATGACCGGCGGAAATGCACACAGACTTTCCTGGCCTGCCTCAGGACATCCTGTAAGCCTGGGTACCTGCCCAAGAACCGCTGCACCACCAAGTTAAGGACGTGAGCCAAACAGGGCACATGGGTCATTTGTCCCTGTCGGGGGGCGGAGAGGAGGTTGGTGCCATTGTTGCAAACCACCATTCCTGCCTTAAATTGGCATGGCGTCAACCACCTCTGAACCTGCCCCTGCAGAACTGACAGAACCTCTGCCCCAGTGTGGCTCCTGTCCCCCAAGCACACCAGCTCAAGTACCGCATGGCATCTTTTGGCCTGCATACTTGCGTAGCCCCTTGAATGGCTACGGAGCACCGCTGGTTCTGAGGACAAAGCACAGGAAGAGGCCATGGAGGAAGAAGAAGAGGAGGGGGTGGAGGAGAGACGTGTGTCACAATCATTAGTAGTAGAATTTTGGAGGCGTGGTGCTGGAACAACCTCCAACACTACTGCACCTTGTCCTGCATCCTTCCCAGCTGCCAGCAGAGTCACCCAATGCGCCGTGAAACATAGGTAACGTCCCTGTCCATGCCTGCTGAACCATGAGTCAGCGGTATATGCACCTTACCACTGACCGCCCTGTCCAGCGAGGCATGGACATTGCCTTCCACATGCCGGTAGAGAGCCGGAATCGCCTTCCGTGAGAAAAAGTGGCATTTGGGTACCTGCCAATGAGGAACCGCACATTCCACAAACTCACGGAAGGGGGGAGAGTCTACCAACTGAAAAGGAAGCAGTTGAAGTGCTAGCAATTTTGCCAAGCTAGCATTCAACCGCTGGGCACGTGGATGGCTGGAAGTGAACTTCTTTTGGTGGTGTAGCAGCTGGGGCAGGGAAATTTGCCTGGTACAATCTGACGTTGGTGTACCGAAAGCAGATTGCCCACAAGTACTTGGTGTGTCACAGCCAAGTATCACAAGTACTTGGCTGTGACACACCTAATTCTACACCTTCATTCCTCTCAGTGCAGGTCTCAGAGAGGACTGAAGGTATAGTGGGGTTGGAGATCTCAGCTGATGAGGAGCAAGGAGAGGTCCTCTTTGTTCTTTGGTGTGGGTCTTTTAGATACGCTTGCCAACGAACTGCATGGCAGGTCAACATATGTCTGGTCAAGCATGTGGTGCCCAAGCCGGAGATGTTTTGGCCACGCGAGATACACTTGAGACATATGTTGCAAATAGCAGTGGTGCGATCTGATGCACTCATCTCAGAAAAGGCCCCCACCAAAGAACTTTTGGAATAACGTGCAGAGACAGCAGCGCCCTGCACATGCGGAGCTTTGGGGTGTGATGCAGTCAGTGTGCTGCCCTTAGGCTGGCCCCTGGAGGGCATCCTGCCTTGTTGGTGATGTGCCTCCTCCTCCTCCTCTCTCCTATCAGGCACCCACGTTGAGTCAGTGACCTCATCATCCCCTCCCTCCTCATCACTGGAGCAAACCTGGCAGTATGCTGCAGCAGGGGGAGCATGACTGCCAGATTGCTGTCCTTCTTGGGCACCCCCTCTGTCTGTGCTCACGTTACTGCCTTCATCTAGCTCAGTATCATCATCAGAGCCTTCTAAACGCTGGGCATCCTCCTGGAGCATGTACCCAATACTGTGGTCAAACAGTTCAAGGGACTCCTCATGGTGGTGCTAGGGAAGGAGTCACTGATGCCATTGAGCCGATAGAAGAGGCCGCGTTGGCAGCTGCTTTGCCAGACGAATTACCCTGAGCATGGGTGAGAGAGGATGAGGAGGATGAGGACGACTTGGTCATCCACTCGACCAAGTCTTCCGCATGTTGCGGCTCAACACGGCCAGCTGTCGAAAAAAAGGCCAAGCGTGTCCTACGGCCACATGCTGATGAGGATGCACCGGCTCCACGACCAGCACTGATGCCTCTAGGCACAGAACCTGCTTGACCAGCACTGTTGCCTCTAGACACAGAGCCTGCTTGCCTCTAGACACAGAGCCTGCTTGCACTAAGCTGGGATATATATATATATATATATATATATATATATATATATATATATATATATATATATATACTGCAGCTAGCAAAATCAACTGCCTGCCTGTAGTATGAGAACACCACCAACCTTCTACAGGTAGCTTTAGCTGAACACTGTGCAGAGCTCGCAAAAAACTAACTTGTAGCTTATTTAGCTGCCTGCGGTAGTGATAGGATCAGGAAAACACCACCAACCTTCTATAGGTAGCTTTAGCTGAACACTGTGCAGAGCTTGCACTACACTAACTTGTAGTTTTAGCTGAACACTGTGCAAAGCTCGCAAAAAACTAACTTGTAGCTTATTTAGCTGCCTGCGGTAGTGATAGGATCAGGAAAACACCACCAACCTTCTACAGGTAGCTTCAGTTGAACACTGTGCAGAGCTCGCAAAAAACTAACTTGTAGCTTATTTAGCTGCCTGCGGTAGTGATAGGATCAGGAAAACACCACCAACCTTCTACAGGTAACTTTAGGTGAACACTGTGCAGAGCTCGCAAAAAAATAACTTGGAGCTTATTTAGCTGCCTGCGGTAGTGATAGCATCAGGAAAACACCACCAACCTTCTACAGGTAGCTTTAGGTGAACACTGTGCAGAGCTCACAAAAATCTAACTTGTAGCTTATTTAGCTGCCTGCGGTAGTGATAGGATCAGAAAAACACCACCAACCTTCTACAGGTAGCTTTAGCTGAACACTGTGCATAGGTCACACTAAACTAATTTGTAGCTTTAGCTGAACACTGTGAGGAGGATGCACTACACTAGCTTGTAGCTTTAGCTGAACACTGTGCAGAAGTCGCACTACACTAACTTGTAGTTTTAGCTGAACACTGTGAGGAGGACGCACTACACTAACTTGTAGCTTTAGCTGAACACTGTGCAGAGGTCACACTAAACTAACTTGTAGCTTAGCTTAACACTGTGAGGAGGATGCACTACACTAACTTGTAGTTTTAGCTGAACACTGTGCAGAGGTCACACTAAACTAACTTGTAGCTTTAACTGAACACTGTGAGGAGGACACACTACACTAATAGTCTATCTGCCTGACTGTGGTACTAATAGGATCAAAAGAACACCAGCAATTTTCTTCAGGTAGCTGTAAATACTGTAACAAGACAAGCCTGCCTGTCAGTAGGAAGATAACAGGAACGGATCTAGCTAAACTGAATATGGTGTATATATATATATATATATATATATATATATATATATATATACAACACACTGAAAGTGCAGCTAACTCACTGACTGTCCTGCCTAATCTAGCTAACTCAAATGAAATAAAACTGTCTCTCTCTCTCTAAGCATGCCAGAACACACTACACAGGGCCACCGTGCAGGCAGCCTTATATAGTGTGGGGCGTGTTCTAAACACCATCAGCCATAATTGGCCAAAGCCACCCTGGCTTTGGCCAATTACAGCTCTCTCTACTGATGGCGCTGTGATTTGCCAAGCATACGGGTCATAGTGCATGCTTGGCCAATCATCAGCCAGCAATGCACTGCGATGCCGCAGTGAATTATGGGCCGTGACGCACCACATGAATTTGGTGCGAACGGCCCATATCGTTTGTAATTCGGCGAACGATCGAACAGACGATGTTCGAGTCGAACATGGGTTCGACTCGAACATGAAGCTCATCCCTACTGGTGAGATCCCACCACAGGGTGACCTCTGCTTTCATATGATGGAGTAATTTGTTGAATTCCACTTCACAGGCTGTGCTGTCCAGAAGCTGTTAGGGATCCCTTATAAAAATGGGTATTGACACGATCTCTGTATGTCTGTGGGACCACATTGTCCCTGGTTGTCTCACTCAAATGAAGTTCCATATCAAGCAGTTTGTCACTGTGGCAATAACAGGTATCAAGCTGTCAGGCTATTAATAGCAATCTTGTTTTCACAGGGAGCACTAACAAACTAATAAAGTCCAGAATATAAACAAAAAAGTCAGTGCTACTACCCATAGATCACATAGAAAGCAGAGATCCCAGGTGCTCGATCCACAGTCGCTGGCTGAGTAGGTAAATGAGGAAAAGATGATCCGCACTCCGGTGATTGCTCTTAAGAAGTATAATATTTATTGACAAGCCACAGTGACCAAACGCAAATAAGAACAGTTGACACGTGTGACGGGAGGGCCCGTGGAACTCAGAATCTCTTGTTAAGTAGGGAATGCCCTTGTTTCAGCTCCCCATACACCTCTTATGTCTAAGTCACCCTGTGCTATACTGGCACAGGGTGAGTGAGAAAATATATCTTGGACTACTTAAAATGGGACAGTAATATTTGTCCACAATATCTCCCAGGATGTATGTAGAGACTATTCTTGGTTTGATTGATTCTGAACTCAACATGTTAATTGAGTGAGCTGATCACATTGTCCTCTATACAATGTAGGAGACTGGCCGACACCTATTGGATCTTCTGCTATTGTGAGAAAATGTCCTGTGGTTGTACTTATGATAATTAACTCTGTTACTGTGTGAAGCTCGGTGCCCACAAGTCTGTGTCCTAAAGGTCATGTCTCTGAGTCATCTGGTCTGGGTAAATGATTTAGTAAACTGGCTCATGTTAATTAGGTTAATTAGGTTACATTTGTATTGTTAGAGTAATATGAGCAGGAAGGGGGACCTCCTCTTCTCCTGTATATAAGACTGTATTCTGGTTCTAATAAAGATATAGTCCATGTTAGCATCTAAGCAAGTGTCTCCTTGTTTTGTGCTCAGAGCGGTTGGAATATCCGATATCTGTCTGCAGACTACAAGGAAGTGGTATACTGACGGAAGCACTCAAGCGGAGCGTGGGACGTTCCGTGACATTGGTGGCAAGCAGCGGGATGCTTCCCGCAGTCTGGGACATCCAAGCTTCCACCTGGATCCAAGGTACAGATAGCAGGAGAGGAGAGGTACAGATACCAGCCGCCATGGAGGAGGAATTCAGAAGGAGGTTGCGAGAGATGCAGATACAGCACAGAGGACCAGTATCAGAGCAGGTCCTGCTGGGATGGTGTGATTCTATTCGCTGAAAACTCTGGAAAGAAGCGCTAGCCCGTGAGCAGCGACACCAGGGAAAAGTTCTCCCCTCCATCCAGGAAAGGTACTGGTCACAGTACGGATTGCGGTGCGGTTTTTGGGAGAAAAAACGCACAAGGAGCAGAAAGCTGAATTAAGCTGGCTGGTCTGGGCAGAGATAAAGCTGGATAAGAGCTACAGAGCCCTCCGGTGGCATGTATCTCAAGCATGTCCCTGAATAGCAGATGACACCCCAATGGAAGGCTTGAGCTACGGCAGCTTGGGACTGTTGTATGTGAAGCTGACAGGGGACCCTAACTTTGGGAGTGATTTGGAGTGGCGGGTGGACGAAATCATGGATTTCCGAGAAGGGCTACTGAACATTTCGGAAGTGCACTGGGCACAGGAAGATTTGGAGTTTCTGGCCATTCAGGAATGGGAGCTGGAGATTGCCTACAAACAGCTGCTAGACGTTGCTCAGTGCCAGGGCTGGGCTCCCTTTGCCTGGGACTATCATGAAATGCCAGATGACAACTCTGAAATCCTAGCTGAAGAGTTGACAATGTGGCAGAGTAATGGTGTACTTTGCCAACCTGCCCCAACAGCTATGGAGGCGGAGGTCTTATGGCGGATGCAGCAAGTGCTGACTGACCTTGATGATCCTGTTTCTGCATGGGATGATCTTGGATGGATGCCTGTCCAGCAGCATGCCAGAGAATTGGCAGTGGAAAATCTGGAGATTGCCATCCCCAAAGCTGAAGTGCTGACAACAGGGCAGTGCTCTGCTAACCTCTGCCCAGCACTGATAGCATCTTCTGGGTTCCATGGACAGGAGATGGTGAACCTCTATCCCCAGACACCAGTTATAGCGGTAGGGGAATTAATAGACTTTTCTGCTGAGGAAAAACAACCTGATGAGCCTCCAGCAGAAGAGCTGGTATTGGGGCCAAGCTTCACTGTGCTCTGTCCAGCACCAACAGTAGGATCTGTGGAGTTACAAGGAACTTCCCCAGTTGAAGCACTGGCAAAAACTACAGAATTCCAGGGAGGCGGGGCAGTCGGTCTCCCGTCCCAACAGTTAGCCGGAGCAGATGGTGTGGGGTTTCCAGCAGAAGGGCTGGCAACAGGGCCGAGTACTGCTGGACTCTGCCCTCAACTAACAGAGGATGGATTTCCTGTGAAGGTGGATCGGGCTTCAGTCTCCACCTGTATACCCCAGGGATGCTGGGCAGTCGGCCCAGATCCCCAACAGCATGACAGAGTGAGCTCAGTCACCCTGTCTTCTCTGCAGCGGCAGAAAGGACTCCAGGGAGAAGGGCCAGTCCAGGCCTCTCCCCAGCGGCAGATATGTTCTCTGAGAGAGGCAGAGGTTGGCTGGGTGAGTAATGCTTTGTTTGGAACAATTTGTTTGGGATACTGTGTGGGTACAGGCATTAGAGGACTGGAACTACTGACTAACTTCGGAGTCAACCCGTCTGGGGTCTCCTCATGTGTTAGTCTTCTGCCAAAAGGGGAGAGATGTGACGGGAGGGCCCGTGGAACTCAGAATCTCTTGTTAAGTAGGGGATGCCCTTGTTTCAGCTCCCCATACACCTCTTATGTCTAAGTCACCCTGTGCTATACTGGCACAGGGTGAGTGAGAAAATATATCTTGGACTACTTAAAATGGGACAGTAATATTTGTCCACATCTCCCAGGATGTCTGTAGAGACTATTCTTGGTTTGATTCTGAACTCAACATGTTAATTGAGTGAGCTGATCACATTGTCCTCCATGCAACGTAGGAGACTGTCCGACACCTATTGGAGCTTCTGCTATTGTGAAAAAATGTCCTGTGGTTGTACATATGATAATTAACTCTGTTACTGTGTGAAGCTCGGTGCCCACAAGTCTGTGTCCTACAGGTCATGTCTCTGAGTCATCTGGTCTGGGTAAATGATTTAGTAAACTAGCTCATGTTAATTAGGTTAATTAGGTTACATTTGTATTGTTAGAGTAATATCAACAGGAGGGGGGAACCTCATCTTCTCCTGTATATAAGACTGTATTCTGGTTCTGATAAAGATATAGTCCATGTTAGCATCTAAGCAAGTGTCGCCTGGTTTTGTGCTCAGAGAGGTTGGAATATCCGATATCGGTCTCCAGACTACAAGGAAGTGGTATACTGACGGAAGCACTCAAGCGGAGTGTGGGACGTTCCGTGACAAAGCTTTTCAACCTATAAGGCCTTAGTCATAACCACATTACAGACATGAAACTTTGAAAATAAATAGTAGCTTCAAGGATCACTGGCTCCACCCATTAATTTTCTTAATTGACTACAGGCAATTATCCAAAAAAGGGGAATCAGCTATACTGCATATTGGGTGATCCATATGTATGCCACTATTTGTCACACACCTAATGCCCACGGTCCGATTTTCCGATTTTCCAACCGTGTGTGGGCTCCATCGGACATTTTCCATCGGTTTTTCCGACACACAAAGTTTGAGAGCAGGCTATAAAATTTTCCGACAACAAAATCCGATCGCGTCAATTCCAACCGTGTGTGGCCTGTTCCGACGCACAAAGTGACACGCATGCTCAGAAGAAATTCCGAGACGGAACAGTTCGGTCTGGTAAACTTAGCGTTCGGAATGGATACAACACTTTCGTCATGGTGCAATGTTAAAAATGGTTTAATACAGCGCACTCTCTTCTTCTTTATAATGTGAGAAGAATGAAGTAGTTTTGCTGCCCATATTCACACAGACTTCTCACAAACTTCTTTCTTTATTATTTATCGGGCTTCCCTTAATATATTTTGATTTGTCACATCTGACAAAAATATTTGTTTTATTTCTTTTTTTTTAAAGGCAGAATTTTTTTTTATTTTAGGTTTGTATTTTTTCCAAGGCTGATCTTTGTTTTATTTTAGTTTTAGTTTTACTCCAGAATATTTTTGTGTGTGTTTTGTGTGTCAAGTTACCACAACACCATTGATATGTTGTTCTATTTATTCTGTAGGAGATTGTTTGGTGTTGTTGTCTCTTGTTAATTTCACATTGTACTTTAGAAATGTACCTGAATCGTCACCAACAAACTGTCCTTTTTGGATGAAAACACACATAGGACAGTTTAATTTTCCCAAAAAAATCATTTATTAAGGACTCACAACTAAACAAAGAGGGAGGCAGCACTGGAGAAACAGCAGAAATGTGTGAAGCCTTGAACCCCCAGGGCACACATCAACTATTTTCAAGCAAAATTGGTGGCCTGAGTCCTTATCTAAGGGAGTCCAGTCTGGTCCAGAAGTCCCAGAGATCCGGAAAGCAGCAGATGACATCTGTGTCCCCAGGCTGTGGTCATACAAGAGACTGCAGCTTTTGTCAGACTAGACTGAACCCAGGGTCATCACTCTCTTGTCTTCTTTCCACGCTTCCTTCAACGCTGTGGCTCTGGTGGTGGAGTTGTGGCAGCAGGAGGAGGAGGAGGAGGAGGATGGTCCAACTCAATCACGTCGGTCTTGGGTGTGATTTCGCCACTCACCCCTTTAGTTAGGACTTTATAAATAAGTTGCTCACACATGAGGCGTTGACCCTCCTGCATGGCCTGCAGCTTGGTGGCAGCCATGCAGGCAAAGGCCTCTTCAGGAGTGGGTAAGGCTCGGAGGGACGCAGAAGCCTCCTGAATGAGCCTGAGCGCAGAATCCTGCATGTGAGTCGCCTTCCTCGCTCTTTTGTATGGAAGGCGGAGGGGAGGAACCTGCGATTCGGTCAGGCTCCGGCTTGTCCCAGGCTTCTCCTGGCTGCCACTTAGCCCCGCCTCCTTCTGGCTGACACTAACCCCCACCTCCTCCTGGCTGCCACATTCCACAGCCTCCTCCTGGCTGAGGTCTTCCTGTGTATGAAAAAGGGACATAGTTTTAGTTTTTTATTCATCAATCACACACAATTGTCACCTCCTGACTGTTGCAAATTGAATGTTAACAAATATAACAGACTATCCTTCTGAGCCCAGCATTTTTCATTCTTGTCCCAATTATTTTTGCCCACTACTGTCTATTGATATGTAAAACACTTTTTTTCAATCAGCAATTAGTGATCATTAATAACATCTAGTAAAGATCATTTCTTTATTGAGCAGAAATCTGTTGAAGAATGCTATACCTGACTCCAGCTGGGCTCCTCCACTTCTTCCTGGCTGGAAGGCCCAGGTTGGATATTGGAAGTCTCAACTGGGGTGGAAAGAAGAGTGGAAGGAAGAGTGGAGAGGGATTCCCTGACTTCAGTGTGGTCTGACAGAAATCGCAGTCTCTCATAGTACCACTGTCTGGGGACATAAACGTCATCTGCTGCAGCTCCGGATCTTTGGGAATCTGTGACCTTCTTGCGCTCCCTAAGATAAGTGCTCCTCAGGCCACCAATTTTGGCTTTTAAATAGGGGATGGTTGCTGTGGGGACCACCGGCTTCACAAACTCCAGCAGTTTCTCCAGTGCTGCCTGCCTCTTTTGTTTATTATTATAATGGGGATGTCTCACTTGCCACAGACGGGGCAGCTCCCTGTATTTGTCTATGAACAGGGGGAGGAAGTTGTGGTCATTGAAGCCATCCATTTTCTCTGCAAGACACAACACAAGACAAACCCTAAGGTCAGGCCAAACTCTCCTAATCTTGTTACAATATAGGCTTCAATTTCCAAGCTGTATAGGCCCAAGTTTAGATCTTACCTTCGTTATCACAATAGGCGCCTCCGATGCTCCTTCCTCCTCTCACAGATCGTACGTAATATGCACGTGTGTTACGCTTTATACACACTGCGCATGCGTGTAACTCCGCCCACCCCTGACGTTCTTTCTAGTCTATTCCCCGCCCCTTTTCGTTCTGCGCAGTGGGGGAAGAGCACATGGCGGATACACAGCAGGTGCATGCTAATTACAGGAACGAGGAGTAGGAGGAGGAAAGCCTGGAGCCAGAAACGTCCCGATCCAGAAGGAGATTTAAGGCATCAAATATGTCCTTTGGGGAGATGTTGGAGATGGTCGACATCTTGAAGGAGGCCGACTATGACGGGAAGTATGGACCTTACCCCAACCCCAATGTTCGAAAGGCCAAGATCATGGCGAAAGTGGTCAAAAGTCTGCACCGGCATTTCGGCGTACGACGATCGAAAGATCAGCTCAGGAAATGGTGGTCGGACCTCAAATTAAGAGAACACGAGCAGTACAGAAGGATCCATAGAGTGCTGCAAAAAAGTAAGTAGTTGTGCTGTGTTCCTATTCTTTTTGTGTTTATTACGTTCGTGCTGCTCCATGTGCTTTTCTTACAAGTGTACATTTTAAAATGGCAACTTTCTGGTTCATGGGCACATTATTCGTTCATATCAAACATTTTTCTTTCGGCCTATAAAACACCATTGTTTTGGCCATATGCATTTGGGCACATTTTTTATGCCCTACTTGTATGAAACTAATTTGGTTGTGTAGATGGCTTTGTTACTAGAATGAAATGCAAACTAGATTCTGTGTAAGGAGAGGACACTGAGCAGCGGTTTTCACATCTGGACACTGGAGCACTAGTGTCGGACCCCTGAACACCATTTTTATTAGGGGGGGACACAGGTGCTCCAGTGTATACTATAGGGGGGTCTCCATCTGTGAAGCTTGTACCAAACATGTAAAGTATTGCAGCTTGACAAAGGACACTGAAAATGCTACATTTTGGAACTCTGTCAAAATAGACAATTGTACCCCACTTCCAAGCAATGTTTCATATTTATAGTTATTCCCTCAAATATCTGTGTGCTAAGTATAGCATTTTTGTTTTACATAGGGGAGAAAAGACTTGGAGGACACCCCTCATCCGAGGAGACCACAGACCCCCCCCTCTCTGGAATTAGGGGAAATACCCCCAACCCAAGAAGTGCAGGAGGAAGAAGACGTGGTGGAAATAGTCACCACAACAGGTAAGATTCTGCGACCACAGGCTCAGGTAAGAGATCGATGCCGGCATATTTTTGATACCTGTTTTTGTTTGGTTTCTCTCTTTTTAGGTGATCGTGATGTTGTGTATCCAGATCGTTTCACATCAGAAAGTGCCCAGATCCTGATCGGGGAGATCATGAGGTGTAATTTACAATTGGAAAACCTCAAGAAAAACATCAATGACGTTATTCAAAAAAATAAAAACATCATTGATGTTTTGGGGCGAGTTTACAACCCCTCCAAAACACTTTGTTTTTTGTGTGCTACAATGTTAAAAATGTTTTAGCGATTTTTAGAAAAGCCAAATTTGGAGGATGCACACAGTGTGCCAACATGTGCTATCTGCCATCACGGGAGATCAATGGACGCGTTTTGGGGGGTGCAACCCCTTCCTCAATAATAAAGTAGCTGAGAGGAAGGGGTTTCTCCCCCAAAACCCGTCCCTTGATCCCCCGTGATGGCAGCTAGCACATGTTGACATTGGTAAATTTGTGTGCATCTTCAAAATTTGGCTTTTCCTGGGGTGACTTCACCCCATCTGAACGCAATATCAAACACAGTTCCTAAATACTCATGTCTGATATTGCCTTCAAGTTCTACCAAATGTGAACTTTGTAAGTTCAAGATTTGTGTCTTGCTTGTTGGTTTTACACATGCCTGTTTTATCTTAAATGGAAATTTATATTTTTTATAAGGCCCCCCAAAAATTGTTATACAACAAACATGTTGGTTTGTTTTAAAAACCTTTTCTAAATGCACATGTGATTGTGCAGGGATTAAAAAGATTGTTAATCAAGAATGTGTGGATTATTGTCTCAACGCTACAACACTTTTGTGGTGATGTAATGGCTGCTTTCTGTGACAATGGGGGTTAGTTCCTAAGGGCAAATACTCTTTGCACTACAAGTGCAGTTTCAGTGCAGTTTCAAGTGCACTTGTAGTGCTAAGTGTCTTTGCCTTTAGTAAATAGCACCCAACAGTGCTTTGTATAAGGTTACACAATCACGCCATTTTCTGGACTCACCACATTTCTGTCAGGGTCAGCTAAAACAAACACAAGCAGTAAATGTCAACAAAGATTTGCTTTTTTTTTGTTTTATTTGCTAAAAGGCTTCACAAATTTGCTGGCATATTGATGGCCCCCCTACCCGCAAAGAACTCAAGGTATCTTAACCAGACATCACGGGCACTCAGGGAGGGAAAGCCAGGACGGCCACTTTCAAGCGCCGCCAGGGTTGTTTCATGTAGAATTCTGGCCTCAGGCCCAACTGAGCCAGCATAGTTGGCAGAATGTTGGCGTAAAAAGTTATGTAGAACACAGCACACCAGGATTATATGATTAAGTTTATACTCTGCCATATGGATGGGTGTCAGAAATAGGCGGAACCGGCTGGCCATGATTCCAAATGTGTTCTCCACCACTCTACTGGCTCTGGCCAGCCGGTAATTAAAAACCCTCTGTTCTGGGGTGAGGGTCCTCATCGGGAATGGCAGCATAAGATGGTCCCCCAGCACAAGTGCTTCATCCGCAACAAAGACGAATGGGAGTCCTTCCACATTCTCTTCCGGAGGTGGCAAGTCCAAGCTGCCATTCTGGAGACGCCTGTAAAACTCCGTCTGGGCGATGACTCCACCATCGGACATCCGGCCATTCTTCCCCACGTCCACATACAGGAAATCGTAATTAGCCGACACCACCGCCAACATCACAATACTATTGAACCCCTTGTAATTATAATAGTATGACCCCGAGTTGGGTGGTGGGACGATGTGGACGTGTTTCCCATCAATTGCCCCTCCACAGTTAGGAAAGTCCCACCGCTGGGCAAAGTGGGAGGCCACAGTCTGCCATTCCTGTGGCGTGGAAGGAAACTGTTGAGGAAAAAAAACAAAAATGAGTATTTTTGCACATAAACATGGAAAGCAGATTAGACACAAACCTTCTTGGCCAACATCCAGATAACATTTATTAAGGGGAATTTTACAACACCAAAGTATAAGGTACACCCATCATATTCCCCCTCCCCCCTCACATGGGCCAATTCTAACATTATAGGGGGGGTCTTGGACAGGTAACCCTCTTCACTTCATTGAGAGATGAATGCCTAAATAATGGGTATTACTTGGAACAGCCCCTCCTTAGTTACACTATTGGCAGCCCACTGGACAGATAAGAAGTGTCATAATACAAAGATATCAATACACACTGTACACATTTGAGCACATTTGGATATTCTGCTATTACCTATCAAGATAATAATAGGATACAAAAACTTTAAACAGTACCATTTGAAAGTATACAGGCAGGCCCTTGCACTACATGCTTTGGGGAATTCATCCATAAATCTGACCACAAAAGAGATGGGTATAGTGTGTATGGGTTTGGCAAAGTCAGCAGATAGATGATTGAGGATAGATAGAGAATTGGTATCAGCTGACTTAGCAGTTGGGGGGAGGGAGGGTTCCAAATGATTTGGGAACCCCCAAAAAAAGCCTCTGGCACTCTGCCAGAATTTAAAGCATAAATCACATTTCTAAACATTTTAGGGGGTGTTTGAGGTAAAGCACTACTATGGCGCTGATAAAATACATTGTTAAGTGACTACATGAGGTGAATATAGGCCAGGAGAACATGCTGGGGAGGTAAGTGAAGGCAAATATGTATGAAGGACAAAAAAAAAATAACATAAAAATACAGCATGCATGAGAACAAAGGGGACATTCACAGCATATTACAATCATGGTAATTAGGGAATGAGGAAAGAAATACAATATATTAGCAAACATTCAATACAATAAAATGTGATATTAAAGGATAAATCTTACCTTCATATACTCCTTCTGCAGGACCTGGATGATGGCAGAACAGGTCTCTGGGATAATGATCCCCAGAGCCTGGAGGGGAGATGCCTGTGGAGAACTTCAAGTCCTGCAGGCTTCTCCCTGTCGCCAAGTACCACAGGGTAGCGACAAGCCTCTGCTCCGGAGTGATGGCTTGCCTCATGCAGGTATCCTGCCTGCTGATATAGGGGGTCAGCGAAGCCAACAAATGGTGAAATACGGGGTCCGTCATCCTGAGAAAGTTCCTGAAATCATCAGGATTATTCTCACGGATCTCACGGAGCAAAGGCATATGAGAGAACTGGTCAAGCTGAAGCAACCAATTCTTGGTCCATGAACTCCTCCCCACCCTGTTCATGGACTAGACTTGTGTCAAGGTAAGGACCCCAACACCAAGCCCCCGCACAGCACAAACTCTATGAGGAGTACGTATACGCAACATGGCTAGAAAACGGTCGGCTGCTCAAAACGAAGTAACAGAACGCACTGAAGAACAGCAAGGCCTGTGAAGAGCGACCCGAAAAACAGTAACGAACGAACAAGAACACAATGACAAGTCACGCGTAGCTTGCTTGCACACACTGAAGAGCAGATACAAATCCACAAGCACAAACTGAACTGCAGAAAACGATCTGAAAGCCACGAGTCTGAAAAAGCGCGAATCGTCTCTCACCAAACTTTTACTAACAAGAGATTAGCAAAAGGAGCCCAAAGGGTGCCGCGCTTGGTTCTGAACTGGCCTTTTCTAGTCTCGTCGTACGTGGTGTACATGACCGCGTGGTTGGCGATCGCAAAAACCGACAACTTTGTGCAACCGTGTGTACGCAAGACAAGTTTTAGCCAACATCCGTCGGAAAAAATTCTAGGATTTTGTTATTGGAATGTCCGATCAATGTCCGATCGTGTGTACGGGGCATTAGAGTGATAATAAGTACATGTGTGCACACACTCATGCATGCACTCATGCACATATACATGATTAAAACACACCATGAAATACAAAAAACATTAGATACAAAAAGTAAAAAATAAAATAAAAATAATAATTCAGGTATGTGAAAAAGACACCAGAGGAGGAAAAGAGAGAAAGAGAAAGGAGGCTCTGGGGAGAGGCATGCTTAATGTAAGTGCAAATCCAGATCCCACCTCAGGTTAAACCCCTGAGGCGATCTAGTTTTTAATCTAAAAATCCACCATGCTTCACTCCCCAGTAGCCTTCTCTCCCTGTCACCTCCTCTGGGCGAGTGAGACAACCGTTCTATTCCTCTAAAGTTCACCCTGGTGACATTCCCTAAGGTGACGTGTTGCATTTGAAATATTTCTAGCATTTGGGTTAATTGTGTCACAGTAATGTTCCCCTATACGGGCTCTCCAAGGACGTGTGGTACAGCCTACATCTTGGCGGCTGCTTGAAATACAGGTGATCAGGTAAACTACATAGTTTGTGCCACAGTTGATGTATTGCTGTATAGTAAACTCTTCACCTGTAGCTGTGGCAACAAATGTTTTACCCATTCGCACAAGTTACAGTACCTACAGGTTTTTATATTACAAGGGTAACTGCCAGGATAGGAGAGCCAGGTGGGTTGGCATTGTGTGAATGAAAATAGACTAGGTGATAGTGCAGTCCCCAGTGTGGGCACACGTCGGCTAGAAAAAAGGCAACCTGCTTGCAGAATTTCATCTAAATCTTTATCTGTATGTAATATTGGCCGATTCTTTTTTATTATTCTGACTATTTGATTATATTCTTGGGAAAATGTGGTTACAAATGTGATAGGTTTACCCGTTTTTCTATTCCTAGAGTTGTAAGATTGATGAGGTTTGTTATTATTTTTATTTTTATTTTCTCTCTCAGTTTTAGGCTTATCTGACAGTAATTCCTCTCTGTCCATCATCAAAACCCTTTCTAGTCCTTGGTGTATAACAGATTCGTTATAACCTCAGTCCAATAAGCGCTGATGGATGACCTTACATTCTAGTTCAAAGGCTGAGTTGTGCCTCCTCCTCCTCCTCACTTTCCTCCTCTCTTTTCTCAGGCACCCGAGTACAGTCAGTGACCTCATCATCCTCTCCCTCCTCATCACTGGAGCAAACTTGGCAGCATTCTGCAGCTGGGGGAACATGACTGCCAGTTTCATGTCCTTCTGTGGCACCCCCTCTCTCTGGGATCACCTTACTCCCTTCCTCAACCTGGGAACCAACATCGAGCCTTAAAATCGCTGCAAATCCTCTAGCAGCATGTAACTGACACTGTGGTCAAATAATTCTGGGGACTCCTCTGTGCATGATGGTGGGGCTACGGAAGGAGTGACTGTGGACAAGGAGCCGGTTGAATAGGCCACTGTGGCAGCTGCATTGGAAGGCAAACTACTCTGAGCCTGGGTAACAGAGGATGAGGAGGATGAGGATGGCTTTGTTATCCACTTCACCAACTCTTCTGCATGTTGTGGCTCAATAACATGGCCAGCAGCAGAAAAAAAGGACAAGCGTGCCCCACGGCCACCTGCAGAGGATGCACCATGTCCACAACCACCACTGTTGACTGTAGACACAGAGGCTGCTTGCCCTCTTTTACTGGCTTGTGAGCGTCTGCTTCTCCTTGGTGGCCTCCAGACATGATGTATTTTTTGTTTTGCAACACCACATGACACTGTATTATATACTGTGTACACTGCCTAAAGTGTATTAGAAGCTATACACCACAGATTGCACTGTATATATTGGCTACACTGAATGCAGAGTGTATACATATATATTAATACACCGCCTCAAGTGTATTAGAAACTGTACACAAGGTATTAGATACTGTGTTCACCGCCTGCACTGTATTAGAAACTGTACAATGGCTGCTCTGCATTGTATACTGTGTACACCACCAGAAGTATATTAGAAACTGTACACACTGTATTAGATAATGTATACACCGCCTGAAGTTATACACCACCGAATGCACTGTATATATATATTTAGGCTACACTGAATGTAGAGTATATATTATATACTAGACTGTACTGTACTCTACATTTATATTAATAAACCACCTGAAGTGTATTATATACTGTACTACTGTACACCGCTGAATGAACTGTATATATACGCTACACTGAATGCAGAGTATATATATATTGTAAGGGATCAGGGGGTGACAAGCTGGCTCAGACAGTTCAGTCAACTTAAAAGGCTTTATTTAGCAAAAAGCAACAGAAAATTGACAAGCTTTGCCTTTCTAGGCCGTTCAAACAAGACAAAAACTCTTCTAAGCAGTATAAGACAGTCCTTTTAAATAACGCTCAGCATCCCAGCCACAGCATATAACATAGCAAAGTCCCAGTTCAGGCAAGCTCACCCAGCATGTTCAAGTCATAGATAACAGGGGTCCTTCCAGCTTCAAGCTCCTCTCAGATTTGATAGCTCAACAGCCATCTCTCTCCAAACTAGGGATGAGCTTCGAGTTCGAGTCAAACTCATGTTCGACTTGAACATCGGCTGTTCGCCAGTTCGCCGAACAGTGAACAATTTGGGGTGTTCGCGGCAAATTCGAAAGCCGCGGAACACCCTTTAAAAGTCTATAGGAGAAATCAAAAGTGCTCATTTTAAAGGCTTATATGCATGGTATTGTCATAAAAAGTGTTTGGGGACCTGGGTCCTGCCCCAGGGGACATGGATTAATGCAAAAAAAGTTTTAAAAACGGCAGTTTTTTTCGGGAGCAGTGATTTTAATAATGCTTAAAGTGAAACAATAAAAGTGTAATATTCCTTTTAAATTTCGTACCTAGGGGGTGTCTATAGTATGCCTGTAAAGGGGCGCATGTTTCCCGTGTTTATAACAGTCTGACAGCAAAATGACATTTCAAAGGAAAGAAAGTCATTTAAAACTACTCGGGGCCATTAATGAATTGCCTTTCCGACAATACACATAAAAGTTCATTGATAAAAATAGCATGGGAATTCCCCACAGGGGAACCCCGAACCAAATTTTTTTTTAAAAATGACGTGGGGTCCCCCTAAATTCCATACCAGGCCCTTCAGGTCTGGTATGGATATTAAGGGGAACCCTGGCCAAAATTAAAATAAACAATGGCGTGGGGTCCCCCTCAAAATCTATACCAGACCCTTCAGGTCTGGTATGGATTTTAAGGGGAATGATGAAATAGGCCCTTTGAGTCTGGTATTAATATTATAAATTGAATATTACTTTAAATATCGTGCCTGGGAGTGTCTATAGTATGCCTGTAAAGTGGCACAGTTTACCTGTGTTTAGAAGAATACCACAGCAAAATGACATTTCTAAAGGAAAAAAAGTCATTTAAAACTGCTTGCAGCTGTAATGTATTGTCGGGTCCTGGCAATATACATGAAAATCAGTGAGAGAAACAGCATAGGTCCCCCCAGCCCATTACAAGGATCTTTGGGTCTGCCATTGATATTAAGGGGAACCCCGCCCCCAAATTAAAAAAAAAATGGCGTGGTGGGGCCCCCAGGCACTATATACTCTGAACAGAAGTATATATACTATACGGCCTGCCCTAAATACTCTGCAGAAAATTGGGCCTTAAGTGTTAGTGGTGCCAGAACACTGTAACCCCTCAAAGTTACACTTGTTGGGTGCAGGAACGGGCCCTGCTATGAAATATTATATCAAGAATTGTAATTACATGCCCCTGGTAAAAAGGGGCAGAAAAAGTGGGCCTTAGGCAGTGGTGGTGGTGCCAGAACACTGTAACCCCTCACATTTACACTTGTTGGGCGCAGGAACAGGCCCTGCTATGAAATATTTGATCAAAAATTGTAATTACATGCCCCTGTTAAACAGGGGCAGCTAAATTGGGCCTTGGTGGTGATGGTGGTCCCACAACACTGTAACCCATCACAGTTACACTTGTTGGGCACAGGAACAGGCTCTGCTGTGAAATATTTGATCAAAAATTGTAATTACATGCCCCTGTTAAACAGGGGCAGAAAAATTGGGCCTTAGGCAATAGCGGTGGTGCCCTTAACCAAAAATATTGTTGGTCAGCTAGCATCAATAAGATTGAGGTGGAATAGGATAGTCACTCAGCATAGGCAGTCTTCAAGGGATCCCACATCCATAGAAAAATCAATCAGTTACATCAGCATCAGGTCCTTGATAGCTGCTGCTGATCCAAGACTGAATAATTTTTAGTTTCAATAGTTCTTTATTTGAGTTTCAAAAAAAGGAACATACATGTTATAGCCATAACTGTAGCAACAGAATAGTTGTTGCAACTGGAAACAAACTCTTCTTATAAATAACACTGTGTTAAATGCAAATATTAACATATGAAGTGGGTTGGTTGAATCAAGGTAGTTGAGTAGTGAGAGAATCCAGATGGAAAGGAGGGGGTGGGGGGGTAGGGTAGAATGGAGGAGGAGGAAGAAGGGCACCAGCAGACCAGTGAAAAAGATAGAGATGTTCAAAGAGCATTTCAGCATAATCATACTTAAACAGTACATTTTGGGTGTTGTAACCAAAGTGACCACATGGCCATAATTTTTTTTAACATTTACATTTTTCCTAGCTACTATCCTTTCCATTTTGCACTGAAATTTGAGATCAGCGACAGTACTTGAAATGGAAGGGACTGTAGTAGCTTTCCATAGTCTGGTATTGTTTAATTTGGCAGCATATAGTAAATGGAGAACTACACATCTAGATTGAGGTGGGAATTTTTCAATGCCAATGTGTAAGAGGGCCAGTTCAGGGGTCGGGGACCACAAAGTCCCAGTGATGGAGGATATCACAGTGAATACTTGATTCCAGAAGGAACTTAAGGATTTGCAGAACCACAGTATGTGTGCGATGGTGCCTATACTGCCGCAGTTTCTCCAGCAGGATGGTGGGTGGGATAGATACATTTTGGATAGTCGGTAGGGGGTGAAATACCATCTGTGGACAGTCTTCTGGTAGGATTCCCAGTGGAGATGCCTTAAAGGTTTCTGTGAACACTCGTTGCCATTGGTATTGGGTGAGGGGAACATTCAATTCCTCCGCCCATTTGTTCAGGGAATGTACTTGGAAGCAAATTCGGGTGTTGCTAAAGCATGAGTACATCTGGGAGATACCTCTGCTAGGGCATGGGGCAGTGGAGTAGTAGTGGTATATTGGTATGGGGATATGTGCTGTGGCGGGCAGTTTAGTTATGTGGAGAAAGTGGGAGATTCGCATATAGGCGAAAGCTTCTGAGCTGGGAAGATTGAATTTGTCTTGGAGGGATTCAAATGTATGCTGTGAACCATGGTCCGTTAGGTCTCCAATGGTCAATATACCAGCGGAGTGCCATCGGGAGAGGTTCAGATCATGGATGCAGGAGGATATGGCTCTTAATGGTCAGATCATGGATGCAGGAGGATATGGCTCTTAATGGTATTGGTATTGATCTACTAGGTGAGTTTTGAGGATATATGTTTAATAGTTTTTTGTAGGCTAACAATGTGGCAGAGATCATTGGGTTCGTTTCCCGAAGGATTGGCGAGTATCCCGCCATCATTAGAAGGAGGTAGTCTGGTAGGGTAGTTGGATGTGAATAGGAAGATTCTATGGTAGACAATAATTTGGATGCCACCAAAAGTAGAGTTGGTCCAAGATTGAGGCGTGATAGTAGTTGCCAATATGGGGTAAGCCCACTCCTCCTATGTTATGGGACCTAGTGAGTATGTAGCCAGCACATCTAGGACAGGAGGGAGCGGGGAAGAGGCAAGATGAGCGTTCGAAATAGGCAGAGAAGCTTGCACGGTATAATCATTTTAAAGGCAGCAATACGACCTAGAGCAGAGAGGCCTATATTGCATAGTGATTTCAGTAGTGTGGGTAAATTTCTAGTGAAGGATAGGTAGTTTAGGTCAATCAGTCATTTTGAGTTCATAGCAATCTGAATTCCCAGGTAAGGGATAGCAGTGCTCGCCCACATGTAGGGTGAGTTGGATTTTA
Organism: Lithobates clamitans; assembly: GCA_037952925.1. Taxonomy (NCBI): domain Eukaryota; kingdom Metazoa; phylum Chordata; class Amphibia; order Anura; family Ranidae; genus Lithobates; species Lithobates clamitans. The sequence continues at coordinate 758,738 of JBBGZY010000088.1, forward strand.
GCCGGGCAACCATTTGTGGCGGAAGATGCACGGGGAGGATCACGGATTTTGTGGCGTTTAGTTTATAATATGATACCAAGCTAAATTGATGGAGGGTATTTTGTATTTCTTGAAGGGACTGGAGGGGTCAGTGATCATCAGGATCACATCATCATCAAACAAGCTAATTTTGTGGTGCCGTTGCAGGGAATACCTGTAATTTGCATGTTGGATCTGATTTTAGAAGCCAGAAGTTCCATTAGTAGGGCAAAATTAAGTGGGGAGAGAGGGCAACCCTGTCACGTGCCATTAATAATCTCGAAGGGGTGGATAGGGTCCCTTTGGTGAGGACTTTGGCCAATGGGTTGGAATATAGGGATAAGATTGCATCTTGGAACCACCCTGTAATACCAAATTTAGTTAGTACTGCTTGAAGAAAAGTCCAATGGACTCTATCAAACACCTTCTCTGCATCAAGGGACAATAGCAGTTTGAGTTTGTGTAGCATGAAGGACAAGGTTGAGGACCCTTCTGGTTGTGTCTGGGGCTTGCCTACCAGGGACAAACCCAACTTGGTCTGGGTGTATCAGCTCAGGAAGAAACACCATCAGTCTGTTGGCCACAACTTTAGCGAGTAGCTTGACGTCAGTGTTTAAGAGAGATATTGGTCTGTAGTTAGAGGCAACAGAGGCATCTTTCCCAGGCTTTGGGATAGTGATTATGATCGACCGTAACATATCTGTAGGTATGGAGCCTGAGGACCCAGCAGCATTGAAGAGGTCCATCAGTCAATCAGGGAGGCCATGCAGCGTAAGTTTGCAAACACATTCGATTGTGAGTCCTCTGGGTCACTGAGGATGAAGTTGTCAGAAGCTGCCTCCTCCCAACCATGTACAACTCCTTGGGTTTCTGGGGACTGAAAACCAACCCTTGAAGACTTCTGCTGAGTGTTATCCTCTACATTCATGTTGACACAATCCTCCTCCTCTTCTTCCTGTGTGTTTGGCGGGCCCACAGGAATGCTATCTGGATAAAGGGGGCCTTGAGAGTTAAGGAAGTCCTCCTCTGCCTCAAGTGCACTGTCCATTATTCCATTGGAGGCAGGATCCTATGCATGTTCCTCACTGGAGTCGCTGGAGATCTTCCATCGCTGGAGATCGAGAATTAGATTATATCACTAGAGTAGGAGCATGGATTTATTGGATTACATCGCTGGAATCTCTTTTTTATTTTTTATTTTTTTATTTTTAATAAAGGACATGTCCCAAGCTGTCTCCTGTGGTTTTTTAACATTTTGACACTTTCTTTTTGTGAAATTGTAGGGGTACCATGTACCCCTTACCAATTCACATGGGGGGGCTGTGATCTGGGTGTCCCCTTTGTTAAAGGGGGCTTCCGGATTCCGAAAAGGGCCCCCCACTAGCAGACCCCCACAACCACCGGGCAAGGGTTGTGAGGATGAGATCTTTGTCCCCATCAACATGGGGACATCCTCCTGGCTGAAGCTGGCATGGCATCCACCACCTCTGAGCCTGCCTCTGCAGAGCTGACAGAATCTCTGCCCCAGTGGGGCTCCTGTCCTCTAGGCAGACCAACTCAAGCACTGCATGGCATTTTTTAGCCTCACTGCTTGCGTAGCCCCTTGAACGCTTACGGAGCACTGCTGGTTCAGAGTAAAAATCTGCAGAAGAGGCCATAGAGGAAGAAGAAGAGGAGGGGGTGGAGGATAGAGCTGTGGCAGAATCACCACTAGCTTTTTGGAGGCGTGGTGGCTGAAAAAGCTCCAACAACACTGAATCCTGTCCTGCATTCTTTCCAGCTGTCAGCAGAGTTACCCAGTGTGCCGTGAAGGAAAGGTAATGTCCCTGCCTATGCCTGCTGGACCATGAGTCAGCAGTAATATGAACCTTATTGCTGACCGCCCTGTCCAACGAGGACAAAACATTGCCTTTCACATGCTGGTGGAGAGCTGGAATGGCCTTCCGTGAAAAAGAAATGGCATTTTGGAACCTGCCACTGTGGTACAGCACTGTCATGACCTTGCAGTAATACATTCATGACCTGTCTGTCTCTTACCTGGTCTGTGTATCAGCCTTGAGGTCCGTACTCTCACATACGCATGCTTAAGTAATCTTCCCTCTGTGTGGCTCCACCCTAGCCTCAACAGGAACCACTATTTAACACTGTATTCTCCAAGCTTGCCTTGCCATGCAATATTGTGTGTTTGGCTTCCTGTGTGCTCTAAGCTTGTCTCTGTCTCTGTTACCGATCTTGGCGTGTTCCCGACTATTCCTGTCTGCTTGTGACCCTGACCTTTGGCGCGTTCTCGACTATCCCTGTTTGCCTGTCGCCCCAACATTTGGCAACCTCCTTACTTTTCCTTGCTGTCCTGGGCTACTGTTTCCTCTCCATCCTCCTGTAGCCTACCGTGAGCGTGAGCTGGGAGACCCTGGGGGCTGCGACCTGGAGCCAGTTGCAGCTCAGTCCATCCTCACCACTAGAGGCTCTGGTGAACACCAACTAGCTCCTAGACTCCGCACCCTGGGGAATCTATGCTCTAACTCACTGTGGAATCTGTGTTGGTGCTCCAGGGGACCTGCCTTCCTGAACCACCCTGAGTTCCATCTGCAGCAGTCAGCCTTAGGGTCCACTATCATAGCGGTGCACTCCTGACCCCAACGGGGTGCATCTATCACCTGGATACAGGTGACCTGACAGTTTGCATGGCCATGGACCCGTCTGATGTGCCGCTACCTGCCAATGATCAGCTGCAGGGCATAGTCCACAGACTCGAGACCCAGGAATCTAATCAGACTCAGGTGATGTGATTCCTTTAGGATTGGCTTCCCACTTTGAACAACTTCAAGCCTCCTTAGGCTCCCTGGTTCCATAACCGCAATCGGCTGCCGTATCAGCTCCGCTTACAGTCGCAGCCGCTAACCCCTTGCACTTACCAGCTCCGTCCCGTTACTTTGGGGATTCCAAGGCCTGCAGAGGGTTCCTTAGCCAGTGTACTATACATTTCGAACTCCAACCCCAAAACTTCAAGTCTGATTGGGCAAAGGTAGCCTATATTATTTCTCTCCTGTCCGGCGAGGCTTTAGCTTGGGCTGCCCCTATGTGGGAGAGGAAAGACCCAGTGGTTTCCAGCCTCTCTAATTTTCTGAAACTCTTCAGGAATATCTTTGAGGAAACAGGTCGTGTCTCTTCAGCGGCCAGCGCTCTCTTACGTCTCCGCCAAGAGTCTGCTTCTATGGGACAGTATGCTCTTCGTTTCCGCATACTGACGGCTGAGCTGGAACAATGAGGCCTTAGTCGTGTTGTGGAATCTCATATTAGCCAATGTATTTCATATTGTATATATTGAATTGCATATATTTTATTGATAATTATTATTATTATTATTATTTATATTATTATATAGTAGTGGTTTTATCAATATTATTATTCAATAAGTAAAGCAACAATTGTTAATCTTTAATAATGTATACTGTGTTTTCCAGATTTAGAAAGTCTTCATTTTTAAGTGTTGAACTTTAAATGACCTCTGCTTTATGACAAGTACTTGTAAACAGGTGTTCTCGAAAATGTATTAAGATAGTCTACTGGATGAAAGTTCATTAGAATAGATTCAAGTTATGAAAAATTGTCTCAGACAGATAAGAAAACAGGTGGTTAAAATAATTAGGTGGAATACAGGAAAGTTATGTACAGAACATTAATTAAGTTTGACAGGGTCAAACAAAGGTCTGCTTGTGCCCTCATTAAAACTGTTAAAATGCATGCATATAGTGAAACATATAAAACATCTGGTGGGGTTATTGAAAGTTAATTGTCTCAAAGTTGTAAATCTGCAAATCCTTGAAGCTAGTTAAATCTTATCAAGATAAGGAGAGTTGGATAACACAGCTAGGTGCCAGACTGTCTCTATACAGGTGTTTTTAATTGGACAAAACCAGTTATAAATCACTTTAATGAACATATAGGAATTTTGGGAATAATTAAGTTTATCTGGTTGTAGTACAGGTGTCAGATTTATGGTTGGTTACTTTGATGTAGATCTTAGCGACCAATCATATGTAAGAGATAAGTTGAGATAAGACTTGTGAAATGGTATATAAATGCAAGCTCTGTAATTGTTAGACAGACAAGTCAGATAGGAGCTCATAAGGCTGAACTCTGTGTATGCTGCCCTATTGCACGGGTCATAGAGGTCAGAACCAATGGGCAAGTATCTGTCCTAACTTGTCCCCTCGGACAAGTCAGATAGGAGCTCATAAGGCTGAACTCTATGTATGCTGCTCTATTGCACGGGTCATAGAGGTCAGAACCAATGGGCAAGTATCTGTCCTAACTTGTCTCCTCGTACGAGTCAGAGAAGACTTCTTAACTTGTTCCAGAGTGTGGTCTCAGGTGAATTTCCCTCACAAACTTGGTCGAGCTGGAACCCAGAACTCTGTGTGGAGACCAGACCACCGGTCAATTGGCTGGTCCCTATCAGGTGAGAGGTTCCCAGGAATTGGCAGTAAAGACCCATTCTGGTTCAAGGTAAGAACAATTCACAATTGTATCAATTGGGGTAGAGGATAAGAATACCTATATCTAATGTGCTTGCATGGTAAGAAACTGTATAAATTAGATCTGTATCTTGTAATACTTTGAACAAAAACCTGTATGCTATCAGCTGTTAATAAACCTGCATTGCTGAAGTTCTGCCTGGTTCGATACTTTACTATTCTACTTCAGTCGCAACCTTTCTGCATTGCCTTTCTGATAGAGTGCAGGACGAATTAGCAGGAAGAACCATCCCCACTGATCTGGACAAAGTTATCTCCCTGTGTAACCAGATAGATATTCGTTTTCAGGAAAGGACCCTAGAAAAGCAACGCCAGCACTCCTTGGTCCTTAGTCAGCCCCGAGCTCCCCTCTTTTCATCCTGTGGAGCATCTCCTGCCAACTAAGGAACCCATGCAGCTGGGCCAGACCAGGCCATCCCCCGAGGAACGTGCTAGGCGCAGAACTCTGGGCCTGTGTCTCTGCTGTGGGGGCAAAGGTCATTTTCGTGACACATGCTCATTTCGTCCAGGAAAAGCTTGGGTAATACATCTGGAAGGTAGAGTATTGGACCCAGAAAAGTCATCTTCTCGTCTCCTTCTTTTGGTTTTTCTTCATGTTGGCGTTTCCTCCCACTCGGCCTTGGCTTATCTGGATTCGGGAGCCGCTGGCAACTTTATGGACTGGAGAGCTGCATCTTCCATGAACCTTACCCTTTTACCCCTCACCACTCCATTGGTGGTCTCGGTGATTGATGGCACTGTTCTTCCAGGGGGGCCTATCCGCTTCCAGACCCCTCCTGTTAAGATGTCGGTAGGGATACTCCACCAGGAGTGGATATCCTTTCTTATCCTTCCTAAGGTCTCAACCCCTATCGTATTGGAGCTTCCTTGGTTGCAGCTCCACTCTCCACACATTGACTGGACTTCTGGGCAGATCCTGACTTGAGGTCCCTCCTGTTTCTCTTCCTGCCTACTCAAGGTTGCCCCTAAGGGGAGACTTCCCATGGCTACCACCTCAGTATCCTCTGCCCTTTCCGCTGCATATAGCAATTTCCGGGATATGTTCTGTAAAAAGTCAGCTGAGGTGCTTCCTCCTCACAGGTCCTTTGACTGTGCCATTGACCTTGTTTCTGGAGTTGCTCTACCCAGGGGTCGTACCTACCCCCTGTCCATCCCAGAGACCCAGGCCATGTCTGAGTATGTTGCAGAAAATCTAGAAAAAGGATTCATCTGGAAATCCTCATCGCCTGCAGGAGAAGGGTTCTTTTTTGTTGCCAAAAAGGATGGTACCCTAAGACCCTGCATTGACTACAGAGGCCTAAACGCAGTAACGATCAAAAATCGATACCCTCTACCCCTAATATCGGAACTATTTGACAGGTTGAAAGGTGCCTCCATTTTTACCAAGTTGGATCTCAGGGGTGCATACAATTTTATCCGAATAGGGGAAGGGGATGAATGGAAAACTGCGTTTAACACTAGAGATGGGCATTACGAGTACTTGGTCATGCCCTTTGGTTTGTGTAACGCCCCAGCGGTGTTCCAAAACTTTATTAACGAAATCTTCAGGGATCTGCTTTAGCAATTTTACCAATCTACCTGGATGACATTCTCATCTTTTCAGATAGTCTGTCGGTTCACAGAGACCATGTCCGGATTGTACTTCAGCGCCTTTGAGAAAATAATATGTACGCCAAGCTGGAGAAATGTTCTTTTGAATGTTCTGAAGTCCTGTTTCTGGGATGCTTCGTCTCTAACTTAGGTCTTCGTATGGATCCTGGAAAGGTCTCGGCCATTACCAACTGGCCTCTTCCTGCCGGCCTCAAGGCCACGCAGCGCTTTCTTGGGTTCACTAATTATTACAGGCAGTTCATTAGGAATTACTCCTCTATTGCTGTGCCAATTATCGCCTTGACCAAGAAGGGTGCTAATGCCAAGGAGTGGTCCCCCGAAGCTGTCTCTACCTTTCATGATTTGAAACAGGCCTTCATTTCTGAAACTTTGTTGAGGCGACCTGACCCGAGGGATCCATTTTTTATTGAAGTGGACGCTTCCTCAACTGGGGTGGGAGCTGTGCTTCTTCAATCCTTTGAGAAAAAACGTCTACCATGTGCGTTTTTCTCCAGAAAATTTTCTCAGGCGGAGAAGAATTACGCTATTGGTGATCTGGAACTTCTTGCGATTGAATTGGCATTGGAGGAGTGGCGTCATCTCTTGGAGGGTTCCCCACATTCTATAACAATTTTCACTGACCATAAAAACCTGCAGTACTTACAGAATGCCAAACGATTGAATCCCAGACAAGCCAGGTGGAGTCTCTTCTTTTCCCATTTTAACTTCACCATTACATTCAAACCTGGTTCCTGCAACAGTCGGGCTGATGCACTCTCTAGATCTTTTGACATTCAGGATGAGGAGCCTACCATTGAACCTGAGCCAATTATCCCTACTTCATGCATCCTTGCCCATTCAACCACCCTGAAGTCAAAAATTCCTCCAAGCAGGACCTTCGTCCCCACTGAGCTAAGAGCTAAGATCCTTCGTTGGGGACATGACTCCAAGGTGGCAGGTCATGCTGGGTTTCTTCGATCCTTCCTCCTCATCAGTCGCCACTACTGGTGGCCTACTCTCCGTTCGGATGTCACAGACTATGTTAAGGCTTGTCATGTCTGTGCCCAGTCTAAGTCCTCCACGCAGGCTACTGCTGGTCTTCTCATGCCCTTACCCATTCCCAAGGAGCCCTGGTCTCACATAGCCACGGACTTCATTACCGATCTTCTACCTTCTGAGAAGAATACGGTCATTTGGGTGGTAACTGATCGATTCTCCAAGATGGCCCATTTTGTTCCTCTTCCTGGTCTCCCTTCTGCTCCTGCCTTGGTTCCCATTTTTGTACGAGAGATTTTCCGTCTTCATGGTGTCCCTTCCCATGTAATTTCAGACAGGGGTGTTCAGTTTACTTCTCGCTTTTGGAGAGCCTTTTGCAAATCCCTCAACATTACCTTGGATTTTACCTCTTTTTACCATCCCCAATCCAATGGCCAGACTGAAAGGGTTAATCAGGAGATGGAGGACTTTCTCCGTACCTTGGTCTTGGCTCATCACGATGATTGGGTCTCATTACTCCCGTGGGCAGAGTTCTCCCACAACAATTATGTCAACGTCAGTTCTCAGAAGACACCCTTTGTCACTGTTTATGGAAGATATCCTCAGTTCCCTCTTCCTATGACCTGTTCTTCTGACATTCCAGCTTTGGCTACTGTTTAGGAATCATTCAATTCCTTGTGGGCTGACGTTCATGATTCCCTCCAGAAAGCTGCCAACAAGTTCAAAAGTTTTGCTGACCGTCGCAGGCATAAGCCGCCTTCTCTACAGCCAGGAGACAAAGTCTGGCTTTCTACCAGGAACATCAGACTCCGGGTTCCTTCTCTCAAGTTTGCCCCGAAATTCATTGGTCCTTGCAATATAATTTCTAAGCTGAATCCTGTTTGTTTTAAACTCCAGATCCCGAAAAGCCTCAGGATCTCAAACTCCTTTCATGTATCCCTTCTGAAACCTTTAGTTTTCAATAAGTTCTCTCGACCTCTCCCTACCTTGGCTCCAGTCTCTGAAGATGATCAGGAATACGAGGTTAGTCAAATTTTGGATTCTCGCTTCTATAAAGGTGTCCTTCAATATCTCGTGGATTGGAAAGGTTTCGGTCCTGAGGAGAGATCTTGGATTTCTGCATCTGACGTCTTCGCACCTCGTCTTCTGAGGAAGTTCCATTTGAAGTTCCCCTCCAAGCCTGGTCCAAAGCGGGGGAGGGGGAGGCCTCGTAAGAGGGGGATACTGTCATGACCGTGTAGTAATACATTCATGACCTGTCTCTTATCTGGTCTGTGTATCAGCCTTGAGGCTTGTACTCTCACACCTGCATGCTTAAGTAAGCTTCCCTCTGTGTGGCTCCACCCTAGCCTGAACAGGAACCACTATTTAAAGCGGGGGTTCACCCACACCGTCAAAAAAAAAAATATTAAAAGCCAGCAGCTACAAATACTGCAGCTGCTGACTTTTAATACATGGCCACTTACCTGTCCCAGGGTCCAGCGATGTCGGCAGGGGACGCTGAGAACCCGCTCGGTTCTCGGCAGCTGCCGCCACCATCCTAGGTGAGGGAATCAGGAAGTGAAGCATTGCAGCTTCACTTCCCGGTTCCCTACTGCGCATGCGCGAGTCGCGCTGCATGTCCCAAGTGGTCCCCGCTCTCTCCTGGGAGCTGTGTGTTCCCAGCAGACAGTGCGGTGGGGACGGGAAGAGGCATAGACTCCCATGGGAGTCTATGCCGGAAGTGGGTGCAAATACCTGTCTTAGACAGGTATCTGCACCCCCCTCCCCCCTGAAAGGTGGCAAATGTGACACCGGAGGGGGGGAGGGTTCCGAAAAGCATAAGTTCCATTTTTGTGTGGAACTCCGCTTTAACACCATATTCTCCAAGCCTGCCTTGCCGTGCAATATTGTGTGTTTGGCTTCCTGTTTGCCGTGTGCTCTAAGTTTGTCTCTGTCTCTGTTACCGATCTTCGCATGTTCCCGACTTTCCTGTCTGCTTGTGACCCTGACCTTTGGCGCGTTCTCGACTATCCCTGTTTGCCTGTGACCCTGACTTTTGGCGTGTTCTCTGTTATCCTTGTCTGCTAGTTGCCCCGACATTTGGCTACCTCCTTACTTTCCTTGCTGTCCTGGGCTACTGTTTCCTCTCCATCCTCCTGTAGTCTACCGTGAGCGTGAGCTGGGAGACCCTGGGGGCCGCGACCTGGAGCCAGTTGCAGCCCAGTCCATCCTCACCACTAGAGGCTCTGGTGAACACCAACTGGCTCTTAGATTCCGTGCCCTGGGGAATCTATGCTCTAACTCACTGTGTGATCCGTGTTGGTGCTCCAGGGGACCTGCCTTCCTGAACTACCCCGAGTTCCATCTGCAGCAGTCAACCTTAGGGTCCACTATCATAGCGATGCACTCCTGACCCCAACGGGGTGCATCTATCACCTGGATACAGGTGGCCTGACAAGCACATTCCACAAATTCATGAAAGGGGGCAGAGTCTACCATCTGAAAAGGCAGCAGTTGCAGTGCTAGTAATTTGGCCAAGCTAGCATTTAGACGCTGAGCATATGGATGGCTGGGACCGAATTTCTTTTTACGGTTCAGCAACTGGGGTAGGGAAAATTTCATTCTAAAATCAGATGGTGGTGTACTGCTAGCAGATTGGCTGCAAGTACTTGGGACACCTATTGCTATACCTTCATTCCTCTCAGTGCAGGTTTTTGGGGGGACAGGAGGTATAGTAGGGTTGGAGATCCCAGATGAGGAGCAAGGAAAAGTCCGCCTATTCTTTGATGTGGGTCTTTCATGTGCTGTTGCCAATGGACTCATGGGACGTCGTCATATGTCTGGTCAAGCATGTGGCGCCGAAGCGGCTGCTGTTCTGGCCACGCTTTATCAAATTCAGACATAGGTTGCAAACAGCAACGGTGTGATCTGCTGCACGAAAAAGGCCCACACCAAGGAACTTTTCAAAATCAGCAGGGAATAAGCAGCGCCCTGCACCTGCGGAGCTCTGCAGTGTGATGCAGTAGGGTGGCTGCACTTAAGCAGCCCCCTAGAGGGAATCCTGCCTCGTTGGAGTTGTGCCTCCTCCTCCTCTATTCTATCAGGCACCCAAGTAGAGTCAGTGACCTCATCATCCCCTCCCTCCTCGTCACTGGAGCAAATTTGGCAGTATGCTGTGGCTGGGGGAACATGACTGTCAGTTTCTAGTCCTTCTTGGGCACCCCTCTCTCTAGGTTCTCTAGGCTCATGTTACTCCCTTCCTCAACCTGGGAACCAACATCGGAGCCTTCTAATCACTGCGCATCCTCCATCAGTATGTACCCGACATTGTGGTCAAATAGTTTGGATGACTGCTCCGTGCATGATGGTGGGGCTAAAGAAGGAGTGACTGTGGTCAAGGAGCCAGTGGAAAAGGTCACTTTGGCAGCTGCATTGGAAGGCAAACTACTCTGAGCCTGGGTGACAGAGGATGAGGAGGATGAGGAGGATGAGGATGGCTTTGTTATCCACTCCACCAACTCTTCTGCATGTTCTGGCTCAATAACGTGGCCAGCAGCAGGAAAAAAGGACAAGCGTGCCCCACGGCAACTTGCTGAGGATGCACCATGTCCGCGACCAGCACTGTTGACTGTAGACACAGAGCCTGCTTGCCCTCTTTTAGTGGCCTTTGAATGTCTGCCTCTCCTTGGTGGCCTTCTGGACATGATGTATATTTTTTTTTGTCAACACCACACTGCACTGTATTGTGTGATGTGTATACCACCACAAAAATAGGAGCAACTGCACTACAGTTGCACTGTTTTGTGTGCTGTGTACACCACCAGAAAATTAGGAGCAACTGCACTACGGCTGCATTGTATTAAGTAATGTATACACCGCCAGAAAAGGAGGAGCAACTGCACTACGGTTGCACTGTTTTGTGTGCTCTGTACACCACCAGAAAAGTAGGAGCAATTGCACTACGGTTGCACTGTTTTGTGTGTTGTGTACACCACCAAAAAAGTAGGAGCAACTGCACTATGGTTGCACTGTATTTTGTGCTGTATAAACCACCAGAAAAGTAGGAGCAACTGCAATATGGCTGCATTGTTTTGTGTGTTGTGTACACCACCAGAAATGTAGGAGCAGCTGCGCTATGGTTGCACTGTTTTGTGTGCTGTGTATACCACCAGAAAAGTAGGAGCAACTGCAATATGGCTGCAGTGTATTAAGTAATGTGTACACCAATAGAAAAGTAGGAGCAACTGCACTACGGTTGTACTGTTTTGTGTGCTGTGTACACCGCCAGAAAAGTAGGAGCAACTGCACTACAGCTGCATTGTATTAAGTAATATGTACACCGCCAGAAAAGTAGGAGCAACTGCACTACGGTTGCACTGTTTTGTGTGCTGTGTACACCGCCAGAAAAGTAGGAGCAACTGCACTACGGTTGCACTGTTTTGTGTGCTATGTACACCACCAGAAAAGTAGGAGCAACTGCACTACGGTTGCACTATATTTTGTGCTGTGTACACCACCAGAAAAGTAGGAGCAACGGCAATATGGCTGCAGTGTGTTAACTAATGCGTACACCACCAGAGAAGTAGTAGCAACTGCACTACGGTTGCACTGTATTGTGTGCTGTGTACACCATCAGAAACATAGGCGCAACCGCATTAAGGTTGCACTGTTTTGTGTGCTGTGTACACCACCAGAAAAGTAGAAACAACTGCACTACGGCTGCATTGTATTAAGTAATGTGTAGACCGCCAGAAAAGTAGGAGCAACTGCACTACGGTTGCACTGTTTTGTGTGCTGTGTACACCACCAGAAAAGTAGGAGCAATTGCACTACGGCTGCACTGTTTTGTGTGCTGTGTAAACCACCAGAAAAGTAGGATCAAATGCACTACAGTTGCACTGTTTTGTGTGCTGTGTACACCACCAGAAAAGTAGGAGCAATTGCACTACGGTTGCACTGTTTTGTGTGCTGTGTACACCACTAGAAACGTAGGAGCGACCGCATTAAGGTTGCACTGTTTTGTGTGCTGTGTACACCACCAGAAAAGTAGGAGCAACTGCACTACAGTTGCACTGTTTTGTGTGCTGTGTACACCACCAGAAAAGTAGGAGCAACTGCACTACGGCTGCATTGTATTAAGTAATGTGTACACCCCTAGAAAAGTAGGAGCAATTCACCTACGGTTGCACTGTTTTGTGTGCTGTGTACACCACCAGAAAAGTAGGAGCAACTGCAACTACGGTTTCACTGTATTTTGTGCTGTGTACACCACCAGAAATGTAGGAGCAACTGCAATATGGCTGCAGTGTATTAACTAATGTGTACACCACCAGAAAAGTAGTTGCAACTGCACTACGATTGCACTGTTTTGTGTGCTGTGTACATGGACCAGAAAAGTAGGAGCAACTGCACTACGGTTGCACTGTTTTGTGTGCTGTGTACATGGACCAGAAAAGTAGGAGCAACTGCACTACGGCTGCATTGTATTAAATAATGTGTACACCACCAGAAAAGTAGGAGCAACTGCACTACGGTTGCACTGTATTTTGTGCTGTGTACTCTACCAGAAAAGTAGAAGCAATTGCAATGTGGCTGCAGTGTATTAAGTCATGTGTACATCACCAGAAAAGTAGGAGCAACTGCACTACGGTTGCACTGTTTTGTGTGCTGTGTACACCACCAGAAAAGTAGGAGCAACTGCACTACGGTTGCACTGTTTTGTGTGCTGTGTACAACACCAGAAACGTAGGAGCAACTGCACTACGGTTGCACTTTTTTGTGCGCTATGTACACCACCAGAAAAGTAGGAGCAACTGCACTACGGTTGCACTGTATTGTGTACTGTGTACACCACCCGAAAAGTAGGAGCAACTGCACTATGGCTGCAGTGTATTAAGTAATGTGTACACCACCAGAAAAGTAGGAGCAACTGCACTACGATTGCACTGTTTTGTGTGCTGTGTACACCACCAGAAACATAGGAGCAACTGCGCTACAGATGCACTTTTTGTGCGCTGGGTACACCACCAGAAAAGTAGGAGCAACTGCAATATGGTTGCACTGTTTTGTGTGCTGTGTACACCACCAAAAAGGTAGGAGCAACTGCACTACAGTTGCACTGTTTTCTGTGCTGTGTACGCCACCAGAAAAGTAGGAGCAACTGCGCTACGGTTGCACTGTTTTGTGTGCTGTGTACACCACCAGAAACGTAGAAGCAACTACAGTAGGGTTGCACTAATTTGAGCGCTTTGTACACCACCAGAAAAGTAGGAGCAACTGCACTACGGTTGTACTGTATTGTGTGCTGTGTACACCACCAGAAAAGTAGTAGCAACTGCACTACGGTTGCACTGTATTGTGTGTTGTGTACACCACCAGAAAAGTAGTAGCAACTGCACTACGGTTGCACTGTTTTTTGTGCTATGTACACCACCAGAAAAGTAGTATAAACTGCACTACGGTTGCACTGTTTTGTGTGCTGTGTATACCACCAGAAAAGTAGAAGCAACTGCACTATGGCTGCACTGTTTTGTGTGCTGTGTACACCACCAGAAAAGTAGGAGCAACTGCAATACAGTTGCACTGTTTTGTGTGCTGAGTATACCACCAGAAAAGTAGGAGCAAATGTACTACGGTTGCACTGTTTTGTGTGCTGTGTACACCACAGAAAAGTAGGAGCAATTGCACTACGGTTGCACTGTTTTGTGTGCTGTGTACACCACCAGAAAAGTAGGAGCAACTGCACTACGGTTGCACTGTTTTGTGTGCTGTGTACACCACCAGAAAAGTAGGAGCAACTGTATTACAGTTGCACTGTATTATGTGCTGTGTACACTAACAGAAAAGTAGTAGCAACTGCACTATGGTTGCACTGTTTTGTGTGCTGTGTACACCACCAGAAAAGTAGTAGCAACTGCTCTACGGTTGCCCTGTATTGTGTGCTGTGTACACCATCAGAAAAGTAGGAGCAACTGCACAACGGTTGCAATGTTTTGTGTGCTGTGTACACCACCAGAAACGTAAGAGCAACTGCACTACGGTTGCACTGTTTTGTGTGCTGTTTACACCACCATAAAAGTAAGAGCAACAGCACTACGGTTGCACTGTTTTTGTGTGCTGTGTACACCACCAGAAAAGTAGGAGCAACTGCACTACGGTTGTACTGTTTTGTGTGCTGTGTACACCACCAGAAAAGTAGGAGCAATTGCACTACGGTTGCACTGTATTTTGTGCTGTGTACACCACCAGAAAAGTAGGAGCAACTGCAATAGGGCTGCAGTGTATTAAGTAATGTGTACACCACCAGAAAAGTAGGAGCAACTGCTCTACGGTTGCACTGTATTGTGTGCTGTGTACACCACCAGAAAAGTAGTAGAAACTGCACTATGGTTTCCCTGTTTTGTGTGCTGTGTATACTACCAGTAAAGTAGGAGCAACTGCACTATGATTGCACTGTTTTGTGCGCTCTGTACACCACCAGAAAAGTAGGAGCACCTGCACTACAGTTGCACTGTGGTGTGTGTTGTGTACACCACCCTAAATGTCGGAGCAATTGCACTATGGCTACAGTGTATTAAGTAATGTGTACACCACCAGAAAAGTAGGAGCAACTGAACTACGGTTGCACTGTTTTGTGTGCTGTGTACACCACCAGAAACGTAGGAGCAACTGCGCTACGGTTGCACTGTTTTGTTCGCTGTGTACACCACTGGAAAAGTCGGAGCAACTGCACTACGGTTGCAGTGTATTAGGTAATGTGTACACAACCAGAAAAGTAGGAGCAACTGCACTACGGTTGTACTGTATTGTGTGTTGTGTACACCACCAGAAAAGTAGTAGCAACTGCACTACGGCTGCACTGTTTTGTGTGCTGTGTACACCACCAGAAAAGTAGTATAAACTGCACTACGGTTGCACTGTTTTGTGTGCTGTGTATACCACCAGAAAAGTAGAAGCAACTGCACTATGGCTGCACTGTTTTGTGTGCTGTGTACACCACCAGAAAAGTAGGAGCAACTGCACTACGGTTGCACTGTTTTGTGTGCTGTGTACACCACCAGAAACGTAGGAGCAACTACACTATGGTTGCACTGTTTTGAGCGCTTTGTACACCACCGGAAAAGTAGGAGCAACTGAACTACAGTAGCACTGTATTGTGTGCTGTGTACACCACCAGAAAAGTAGGAGCAACTGCATTATGGCTGCAGTGTATTAAATAATGTGTACACCACCAGAAAAGAAGGAGCAACTGCACTATGGTTGCACTGTTTTGTGTGATGTGTACACCACCAGAAAAGTAGGAGCAACTGCACCACGGTTGCACTGTTTTGTGTGCTGTGTACGCCACCAGAAACATTGGAGCAACTGCACTACGGTTGCACTGTTTTGTGTGCTGTGTACACCACCAGAAACATAGGAGCAATTGCACTATGGTTGCACTGTTTTGTGCGCTGTATACACCACCAGAAAAGTAGGAGCAACTGCACTGCAGTTGCACTGTTTTGTGCGCTGTGTACACTACCAGAAAAGTAGGAGCAACTGCACTGTGGCTGCAGTGTATTAAGTAATGTGTACACCACCAGAAAAGTAGGAGCAACTGCACTACGGTTGCACTGTTTTGTGTGCTGTATACACCACCAGAAACGTAGGAGCAAATGCGCTACGGTTGCACTGTTTTGTGCGCTGTGTACACCACTGGAAAAGTCGGAGCAACTGCACTACAGTTGCACTGTTTTTTGTGCTGTGTACACCACCAGAAAAGCAGGAGCAACTGCACTATGGCTGCAGTGTATTAAGTAATGTGTACACCACCAGAAAAGTAGGAGCAACTGCACTATGGTTGTACTGTTTTGTGTGCTGTGTACACCACCAGAAAAGTAGTAGCAACTGCACTACGGTTGCACTGTATTGTGTGCTGTGTACACCACCAGAAAAGTAGTAGCAACTGCACTACGGTTGCACTGTTTTTTGTGCTGTGTACACCACCAGAAAAGTAGTAGCAATTGCACTACGGTTGCACTGTTTTGTGTGCTGTGTATACCACCAGAAAAGTAGGAGCAACTGCGCTACGGTTGCACTGTTTTGTGTGCTGTGTACACCACCAGAAAAGTAGTATAAACTGCACTACGGTTGCACTGTTTTGTGTGCTGTGTATACCAGCAGAAAAGTAGGAGCAACTGCACTACGGTTGCACTGTTTTGTGTGCTGTGTACACCACCAGAAAAGTAGGAGCAATTGCACTACGGTTGCAATGTTTTGTGTGCTGTGTACACCACCAGAAAAGTAGTAGCAACTGCTCTACGGTTGCCCTGTATTGTGTGCTGTGTACACCATCAGAAAAGTAGGAGCAACTGCACTACGGTTGCAATGTTTTGTGTGCTGTGTACACCACCAGAAATGTAAGAGCAACTGCACTACGGTTGCACTGTTTTGTGTACTGTTTACACCACCATAAAAGTAAGAGCAACCGCACTACGGTTGCACTGTTTTTGTGTGCTGTGTACACCACCAGAAAAGTAGGAGCAACTGCACTACGGTTGTACTGTTTTGTGTGCTGTGTACACCACCAGAAAAGTAGGAGCAATTGCACTACGGTTGCACTGTATTTTGTGCTGTGTACACCACCAGAAAAGTAGGAGCAACTGCAATAGGGCTGCAGTGTATTAAGTAATGTGTACACCACCAGAAAAGTAGGAGCAACTGCTCTACGGTTGCACTGTATTGTGTGCTGTGTACACCACCAGAAAAGTAGTAGAAACTGCACTATGGTTTCCCTGTTTTGTGTGCTGTGTATACTACCAGTAAAGTAGGAGCAACTGCACTATGATTGCACTGTTTTGTGCGCTCTGTACACCACCAGAAAAGTAGGAGCACCTGCACTACAGTTGCACTGTGGTGTGTGTTGTGTACACCACCCGAAATGTCGGAGCAACTGCACTATGGCTACAGTGTATTAAGTAATGTGTACAACACCAGAAAAGTAGGAGCAACTGCACTACGGTTGCACTGTTTTGTGTGCTGTGTACACCACCAGAAAAGTAGTAGCAATTGCTCTACGGTTGCACTGTATTGTGTGCTGTGTACACCATCAGAAAAGTAGGAGCAACTGCACTACAGTTGCAATGTTTTGTGTGCTGTGTACACCACCAGAAATGTAAGAGCAACTGCACTACGGTTGCACTGTTTTGTGTGCTGTTTACACCACCATAAAAGTAGGAGCAACCGCCTTACGGTTGCACTGTTTTGTGTGCTGTTTACACCACCAGAAAAGTAGGAGCAACTGCACTACGGTTGTACTGTTTTGTGTGCTGTGTACACCACCAGAAAAGTAGGAGCAATTGCACTACGGTTGCACTGTATTTTGTGCTTTGTACACCACCAGAAAAGTAGGAGCAACTGCAATATGGCTGCAGTGTATTAAGTAATGTGTACACCACCAGAAAAGTAGGAGCAACTGCTCTACGGTTGCACTGTATTGTGTGCTGTGTACACCACCAGAAAAGTAGTAGAAACTGCACTATGGTTTCCCTGTTTTGTGTGCTGTGTATACTACCAGTAAAGTAGGAGCAACTGCACTATGATTGCACTGTTTTGTGCGCTCTGTACACCACCAGAAATGTAGGAACACCTGCACTACAGTTGCACTGTGGTGTGTGTTGTGTACACCACCCGAAATGTCGGAGCAACTGCACTATGGCTACAGTGTATTAAGTAATGTGTACACCACCAGAAAAGTAGGAGCAACTGCACTACGGTTGCACTATTTTGTGTGCTGTGTACACCACCAGAAACGTAGGAGCAACTGCGCTACGGTTGCACTGTTTTGTTCGCTGTGTACACCACTGGAAAAGTCGGAGCAACTGCACTACGGTTGCAGTGTATTAAGTAATGTGTACACAACCAGAAAAGTAGGAGCAACTGCACTACGGTTGTACTGTATTGTGTGTTGTGTACACCACCAGAAAAGTAGTATAAACTGCACTACGGTTGCACTGTTTTGTGTGCTGTGTATACCACCAGAAAAGTAGAAGCAACTGCACTATGGCTGCACTGTTTTGTGTGCTGTGTACACCACCCGAAAAGTAGGAGCAACTGCACTACGGTTGCACTGTTTTGTGTGCTGTGTACACCACCAGAAACGTAGGAGCAACTACACTATGGTTGCACTGTTTTGAGTGCTTTGTACACCACCGGAAAAGTAGGAGCAACTGAACTACAGTAGCACTGTATTGTGTGCTGTGTACACCACCAGAAAAGTAGGAGCAACTGCATTATGGCTGCAGTGTATTAAGTAATGTGTACACCACCAGAAAAGAAGGAGCAACTGCACTATGGTTGCACTGTTTTGTGTGATGTGTACACCACCAGAAAAGTAGGAGCAACTGCACCACGGTTGCACTGTTTTGTGTGCTGTGTACGCCACCAGAAACATTGGAGCAACTGCACTACGGTTGCACTGTTTTGTGTGCTGTGTACACCACCAGAAACATAGGAGCAACTGCACTATGGTTGCACTGTTTTGTGCGCTGTATACACCACCAGAAAAGTAGGAGCAACTGCACTGCAGTTGCACTGTTTTGTGCGCTGTGTACACTACCAGAAAAGTAGGAGCAACTGCACTGTGGCTGCAGTGTATTAAGTAATGTGTACACCACCAGAAAAGTAGGAGCAACTGCACTACGGTTGCACTGTTTTGTGTGCTGTGTACACCACCAGAAACGTAGGAGCAACTGCGCTACGGTTGCAATGTTTTGTGCGCTGTGTACACCACTGGAAAAGTCGGAGCAACTGCACTACAGTTGCACTGTTTTTTGTGCTGTGTACACCACCAGAAAAGCAGGAGCAACTGCACTATGGCTGCAGTGTATTAAGTAATGTGTACACCACCAGAAAAGTAGGAGCAACTGCACTACGGTTGTACCGTTTTGTGTGCTGTGTACACCACCAGAAAAGTAGTAGCAACTGCACTACGGTTGCACTGTATTGTGTGCTGTGTACACCACCAGAAAAGTAGTAGCAACTGCACTACGGTTGCACTGTTTTGTGTGCTGTGTACACCACCAGAAAAGTAGGACCAATTGCACTACGGTTGCACTGTTTTGTGTGCTGTGTACACCACCAGAAAAGTAGGAGCAACTGCACTGCAGTTGCACTGTTTTGTGCGCTGTGTACACTACCAGAAAAGTAGGAGCAACTGCACTGTGGCTGCAGTGTATTAAGTAATGTGTACACCACCAGAAAAGTAGGAGCAACTGCACTACGGTTGCACTGTTTTGTGTGCTGTGTACACCACCAGAAACGTAGGAGCAACTGAGCTACGGTTGCAATGTTTTGTGCGCTGTGTACACCACTGGAAAAGTCGGAGCAACTGCACTACAGTTGCACTGTTTTTTGTGCTGTGTACACCACCAGAAAAGCAGGAGCAACTGCACTATGGCTGCAGTGTATTAAGTAATGTGTACACCACCAGAAAAGTAGGAGCAACTGCACTACGGTTGTACCGTTTTGTGTGCTGTGTACACCACCAGAAAAGTAGTAGCAACTGCACTACGGTTGCACTGTATTGTGTGCTGTGTACACCACCAGAAAAGTAGTAGCAACTGCACTACGGTTGCACTGTTTTGTGTGCTGTGTACACCACCAGAAAAGTAGGACCAATTGCACTACGGTTGCACTGTTTTGTGTGCTGTGTACACCACCAGAAAAGTAGGAGCAACTGCACTACGGTTGCACTGTTTTGTGTGCTGTGTACACCAACAGAAAAGTAGTAGCAACTGCACTACGGTTGCACTGTTTTGTGTGCTGTGTACACCACCAGAAACGTAGTAGCAACTGCACTATGGTTGCACTGTATTGTGTGCTGTGTACACCACCAGAAACGTAGGAGTAACCGCACTAATGCCCCGTACACACGGTCGGACTGTGTTCGGACATTCCGACAACAAAATCCTAGGATTTTTTCTGACGGATGTTGGCTCAAACTTGTCTTGCATACACACGGTCACACAAAGTTGTCGGAAAATCCGATCGTTCTAAGCGCGGTGACGTAAAACACGTACTTTGGCACTATAAACGGGGCAGTGGCCAATAGCTTTCATCTCTTTATTTATTCTGAGCATGTGTGGCACTTTGTGGATTTGTGTACAAACGATCGGAATTTCCGACAACGGATTTTGTTGTCGGAAAATTTTATATCCTGCTCTCAAACTTTGTGTGTCAGAAAATCCGATGGAAAATGTGTGATGGAGCCTACACACGGTCGGAATTTCCGACAACAAGGTCCTATCACACATTTTCCGTCGGAAAATACGACCGTGTGTACGAGGCATAAGGTTGCACTGTTTTGTGTGCTGTGTACACCACCAAAAAAGTAGGAGAAACTGCACTACTGCTGCATTGTATCAAGTAATGTGTACACTGCCAGAAAAGTAGGAGCAACTGCACAAAGGTTGCACTGTTTTGTGTGCTGTGAACACCACCAGAAATGTAGAAGCATCTGCACTACTGCTGCATTGTATTAAGTAATGTGTACATCACCAGAAATGTAGGAGCAACTGCACTACGGTTGCACTGTTTTGTGTGCTGTTTACACCACCAGAAAAGTAGGAGCAACCACACTACGGTTGCACTGTTTTTGTGTGCTGTGTACACCACCAGAAAAGTAGGAGCAATTGCACTACGGTTGCACTGTATTTTGTGCTGTGTACACCACCAGAAAAGTAGGAGCAACTGCAATATGGCTGCAGTGTATTAAGTAATGTGTACACCACCAGAAAAGTAGGAGCAACTGCTCTACGGTTGCACTGTATTGTGTGCTGTGTACACCACCAGAAAAGTAGTAGAAACTGCACTATGGTTTCCCTGTTTTGTGTGCTGTGTATACTACCAGTAAAGTAGGAGCAACTGCACTATGATTGCACTGTTTTGTGCGCTGTATACACCACCAGAAAAGTAGGAGCAACTGCACTGCAGTTGCACTGTTTTGTGCGCTGTGTACACTACCAGAAAAGTAGGAGCACCTGCACTACAGTTGCACTGTGGTGTGTGTTGTGTACACCACCCGAAATGTCGGAGCAACTGCACTATGGCTACAGTGTATTAAGTAATGTGTACACCACCAGAAAAGTAGGAGAAACTGCACTACGGTTGCACTGTTTTGTGTGCTGTGTACACCACCAGAAACGTAGGAGCAACTGCGCTACGGTTGCACTGTTTTGTGTGCTGTGTACACCACTGGAAAAGTCGGAGCAACTGCACTACGGCTGCAGTGTATTAAGTAATGTGTACACAACCAGAAAAGTAGGAGCAACTGCACTACGGTTGTACTGTATTGTGTGTTGTGTACACCACCAGAAAAGTAGTAGCAACTGCACTACAGCTGCACTGTTTTGTGTGCTGTGTACACCACCAGAAAAGTAGTATAAACTGCACTACGGTTGCACTGTTTTGTGTGCTGTGTATACCACCAGAAAAGTAGAAGCAACTGCACTATGGCTGCACTGTTTTGTGTGCTGTGTACACCACCAGAAAAGTAGGAGCAACTGCACTATGGTTGCACTGTTTTGAGCGCTTTGTACACCACCGGAAAAGTAGGAGCAACTGAACTACGTTAGCACTGTATTGTGTGCTGTGTACACCACCAGAAAAGTAGGAGCAACTGCATTATGGCTGCAGTGTATTAAGTAATGTGTACACCACCAGAAAAGAAGGAGCAACTGCACTATGGTTGCACTGTTTTGTGTGATGTGTACACCACCAGAAAAGTAGGAGCAACTGCACTACGGTTGCACTGTTTTGTGTGCTGTGTACACCACCAGAAACATAGGAGCAACTGCACTACGGTTGCACTTTTTTGTGTGTTGTGTACACCACCAGAAACATAGGAGCAACTGCACTATGGTTGCACTGTTTTGTGTGATGTGTACACCACCAGAAAAGTAGGAGCAACTGCACCACGGTTGCACTGTTTTGTGTGCTGTGTACGCCACCAGAAACATTGGAGCAACTGCACTACGGTTGCACTGTTTTGTGTGCTGTGTACACCACTGGAAAAGTCGGAGCAACTGCACTACGGCTGCAGTGTATTAAGTAATGTGTACACAACCAGAAAAGTAGGAGCAACTGCACTACGGTTGTACTGTATTGTGTGTTGTGTACACCACCAGAAAAGTAGTAGCAACTGCACTACAGCTGCACTGTTTTGTGTGCTGTGTACACCACCAGAAAAGTAGTATAAACTGCACTACGGTTGCACTGTTTTGTGTGCTGTGTATACCACCAGAAAAGTAGAAGCAACTGCACTATGGCTGCACTGTTTTGTGTGCTGTGTACACCACCAGAAAAGTAGGAGCAACTGCACTATGGTTGCACTGTTTTGAGCGCTTTGTACACCACCGGAAAAGTAGGAGCAACTGAACTACGTTAGCACTGTATTGTGTGCTGTGTACACCACCAGAAAAGTAGGAGCAACTGCATTATGGCTGCAGTGTATTAAGTAATGTGTACACCACCAGAAAAGAAGGAGCAACTGCACTACGGTTGCACTGTTTTGTGTGCTGTGTACACCACCAGAAACATAGGAGCAACTGCACTACGGTTGCACTTTTTTGTGTGTTGTGTACACCACCAGAAACATAGGAGCAACTGCACTATGGTTGCACTGTTTTGTGTGATGTGTACACCACCAGAAAAGTAGGAGCAACTGCACCACGGTTGCACTGTTTTGTGTGCTGTGTACGCCACCAGAAACATTGGAGCAACTGCACTACGGTTGCACTGTTTTGTGTGCTGTGTACACCACCAGAAACATAGGAGCAACTGCACTATGATTGCACTGTTTTGTGCGCTGTATACACCACCAGAAAAGTAGGAGCAACTGCACTGCAGTTGCACTGTTTTGTGCGCTGTGTACACTACCAGAAAAGTAGGAGCAACTGCACTGTGGCTGCAGTGTATTAAGTAATGTGTACACCACCAGAAAAGTAGGAGCAACTGCACTACGGTTGCACTGTTTTGTGTGCTGTGTACACCACCAGAAACGTAGGAGCAACTGCGCTACGGTTGCACTGTTTTGTGCGCTGTGTACACCACTGGAAAAGTCGGAGCAACTGCACTACAGTTGCACTGTTTTTTGTGCTGTGTACACCACCAGAAAAGCAGGAGCAACTGCACTATGGCTGCAGTGTATTAAGTAATGTGTACACCACCAGAAAAGTAGGAGCAACTGCACTACGGTTGTACTGTTTTGTGTGCTGTGTACACCACCAGAAAAGTAGTAGCAACTGCACTACGGTTGCACTGTATTGTGTGCTGTGTACACCACCAGAAAAGTAGTAGCAACTGCACTACGGTTGCACTGTTTTTTGTGCTGTGTACACCACCAGAAAAGTAGGAGCAATTGCACTACGGTTGCACTGTTTTGTGTGCTGTGTATACCACCAGAAAAGTAGGAGCAACTGCACTACGGTTGCACTGTTTTGTGTGCTGTGTACACCACCAGAAAAGTAGTATAAACTGCACTACGGTTGCACTGTTTTGTGTGCTGTGTATACCAGCAGAAAAGTAGGAGCAACTGCACTACGGTTGCACTGTTTTGTGTGCTGTGTACACCACCAGAAAAGTAGGAGCAATTGCACTACGGTTGCACTGTTTTGTGTGCTGTGTACACCACCAGAAAAGTAGGAGCAACTGCACTACGGTTGCACTGTTTTGTGTGCTGTGTACACCAACAGAAAAGTAGTAGCAACTGCACTACAGTTGCACTGTTTTGTGTGCTGTGTACACCACCAGAAACGTAGTAGCAACTGCACTATGGTTGCACTGTATTGTGTGCTGTGTACACCACCAGAAACGTAGGAGCAACTGCACTGTGGCTGCAGTGTATTAAGTAATGTGTACACCACCAGAAAAGTAGGAGCAACTGCACTACGGTTGCACTGTTTTGTGTGCTGTGTACACCACCAGAAACGTAGGAGCAACTGCGCTACGGTTGCACTGTTTTGTGCGCTGTGTACACCACTGGAAAAGTCGGAGCAACTGCACTACAGTTGCACTGTTTTTTGTGCTGTGTACACCACCAGAAAAGCAGGAGCAACTGCACTATGGCTGCAGTGTATTAAGTAATGTGTACACCACCAGAAAAGTAGGAGCAACTGCACTACGGTTGTACTGTTTTGTGTGCTGTGTACACCACCAGAAAAGTAGTAGCAACTGCACTACGGTTGCACTGTATTGTGTGCTGTGTACACCACCAGAAAAGTAGTAGCAACTGCACTACGGTTGCACTGTTTTTTGTGCTGTGTACACCACCAGAAAAGTAGGAGCAATTGCACTACGGTTGCACTGTTTTGTGTGCTGTGTATACCACCAGAAAAGTAGGAGCAACTGCACTACGGTTGCACTGTTTTGTGTGCTGTGTACACCACCAGAAAAGTAGTATAAACTGCACTACGGTTGCACTGTTTTGTGTGCTGTGTATACCAGCAGAAAAGTAGGAGCAACTGCACTACGGTTGCACTGTTTTGTGTGCTGTGTACACCACCAGAAAAGTAGGAGCAATTGCACTACGGTTGCACTGTTTTGTGTGCTGTGTACACCACCAGAAAAGTAGGAGCAACTGCACTACGGTTGCACTGTTTTGTGTGCTGTGTACACCACCAGAAACGTAGTAGCAACTGCACTATGGTTGCACTGTATTGTGTGCTGTGTACACCACCAGAAACGTAGGAGCAACCGCACTAATGTCCCGTACACACGGTTGGATTTTGTTCGGACATTCCGACAACGCGGTGACGTTAAACACGTACTTCGGGACTATAAACGGGGCAGTGTCCAATAGCTTTCATCTCTTTATTTATTCTGAGCATGCGTGGCACCTTGTCCGTCGGATTTGTGTACACACGATCAGAATTTCCGACAACGGATTTTGTTGTCGGAAAATTTTATATCCTGCTCTCAAACTTTGTGTGTCAGAAAATCCGATGGAAAATGTGTGATGGAGCCTACACATGGTCGGAATTTCCGAAAACAAGGTCCTATCACACATTTTGCATTGGAAAATACGACCGTGTGTACGGGGCATAAGGTTGCACTGTTTTGTGTGCTGTGTACACCACCAAAAAAGTAGGAGAAACTACACTACTGCTGCATTGTATTAAGTTATGTGTACACTGCCAGAAAAGTAGGAGCAACTGCACAAAGGTTGCACTGTTTTGTGTGCCGTGTACACCACCAGAAAAGTAGAAGCATCTGCACTACTGCTGCATTGTATTAAGTAATGTGTACACCGCCAGAAAAGTAGGAGCAACTGCACTACGGTTGCACTGTTTTGTGTGCTCTTTACACCACCAGAAAAGTAGAAGCATCTGCACTACGGTTGCACTGTTTTGTGTGCTGTGTACACCACCAGAAAAGTAGGAGCAACTTCACTACGACTGCACTGTTTTGTGTGCTGTGTATACCACCAGAAACGTAGGAACAACCGCACTACAGTTGCACTGTATTGTGTGCTGTGTACACCACCAGAAAAGTAGTAGAAACAGTACACCTCGGAATGCACTGTAGATATACGCTGCAGAGTGCATATATATATATATATATATATATATATATATATATATATATATATATATATATACACAGTGGGGACGGAAAGTATTCAGACCCCCTTAAATTTTTCACTCTTTGTTATATTGCAGCCATTTGCAAAAATCATTTAAGTTCATTTTTTTTCCTCATTAATGTACACGGGATATCCTGGACGAAAACCTGGCCAAGTACAGGGATATCCTGGACGAAAACCTTCTCCAGAGTGCTCAGGACCTCAGAATAGTCTGAAGGTTTACCTTCCAACAAGACAATGACCCTAAGCACACAGCTAAAATAACAAAGGAGTGACTTCACAACAACTCTGTGACTGTTCTTGAATAGCTCAGCCAGAGCCCTTACTTAAACCCAATTGAGCATCTCTGGAGAGACCTAAAAATGGCTGTGCACCAACGTTTACCATCCAACCTGACAGAACTGGCGAGGATCTGCAAGGAGGAATGGCAGAGGATCCCCAAATCCAGGTGTGAAAAACTTTTTGCATCTTTCCCAAAAAGACTCTTGGCTGTATTAAATGCTTCTACTAAATACTGAGTAACGGTTCTGAATACTTAGGACCATGTGATATTTCAGTTTCTCTTTTTTAATAAATCTGAAAAAATGTCAACAATTCTGTGTTTTTCTGTCAATATGGGGTGCTGTGTGTACATTAATGAGGGAAAAAATATGAACTGAAATGATTTTAGCAAATTTCTGCAATATAACAAAGAGTGAAACATTTAAGGGGGGTCTGAATACTATATACATATATATATATATATATATATATATATATATATATATACATATTTATATATATATATATATATATATATATATATATATATATATATATATATATATATATTCACTTGTGGAGGAGAACCGCACTCTGCTTACGATTTAGTGCCAGCAATCAGGTCTTCCCACCGACCTTGTATATAGAAAAAGAGTCCAAGAGGTTGCTGCACTTAAAAATTTTTTTTTGCTTTATTTCACAATTTGTTCAGTAGGGATTTACAAAGCAAGTATAATCCAAAATCACAGGCACAGGATGCCTACACAGTTTCAGACCCAAGTAGATTCAGATATGGATGGATGGATGGATTACGTCTCGGGCTAGTCAGCTTACGCCCTTCCTAAGATCCATTGAAGCACATCTGAGGGTTTCAATCCAATCATTCATTTAAATACAGGTTAAGTGAAGTACTTCACATATGGAATCAACATGGCTAATTAGTTCAAATGAACTAATTAGCCATATTGATTCCATATGTGAAGTACTTCACTTAACCTGTATTTAAATGAATGATTGGATTGAAACCCTCAGATGTGCTTCAATGGATCTTAGGAAGGGCGTAAGCTGACTAGCCCGAGACGTAATCCATCCATCCATCCATATCTGAATCTACTTGGGTCTAAAACTGTGTAGGCATCCTGTGCCTGTGATTTTGGATTATACTTGCTTTGTAAATCCCTACTGAACAAATTGTGAAATAAAGCAAAAAAAATTTTTAAGTGCAGCAACCTCTTGGACTCTTTTATATATATATATATATATATATATATATATATATATATATATATATATATATATATATATATATATATATATAAATATATCAAATACACTGCCTCAAGTAGATTAGAAATAGTACACCATGGAATGCACTTTAGAATGTAGAACTCTAGGCTACACTGATTGGATGCTGCAGAGTATATATTGTGGCAGAGCGAGGCTCTGTTCCAATGAAATTGGAGGTAAAAGAGACACAGAAACAAAGAAGAAAACTAATGCGCAAAACCAAGGCGAGCCAAAGCAGCTAAAGAGAACTAAGAAGCCGCCACACATACGGCAGTGTTCCCACACAGAAAAAGAATAAGGTAAATATGTGGCGCTAACTCAAAGTGCATAAATGTGATGAAATAAACATAATACAATTCTTGAAGTAAAGTACATATGCATAAGAGCAAAATCACATAAATAAAGTGACTAAACATCCATTAAATTAATAAAAAGTGACATCAGATAAATAACAGTGAAAATTCATGACATATGACAAGGGACTTTGATAAAGTCAGGTGTACACCACGAGTCAGGTGTCATCACTTCCGGCTGTGGCCGAGACAGGAAGTACTGGGATCTGTGCTGTTCATTTTATGCTCTACATGTAAGTTACTATGTTGTTTTGAATAAACCTGTTTTGAATACTGCACAATGGGGATACTCCTTTTTATTGCATGCCTCCACCCTACTTGCCGAACTCGAGGCTTTCCATTGGAGATTTGCCAGACCTGTGACGATTGGAGGAGACTGATCGATTGATGGTGTTTCATCCACTTCCTGATTGTAGGCTCAACTTGATACTAGGGGTCTTTGCTAGAGGTGAGGGGCTGGGGGAAACGTGTGGCGAGTATGGTTATTCAGAGGAATCTGTTACCTATCATCGTTTGCACTTGCACTTTTTTCATTTATTTTTTGCACAAACTGTTTTATGAAGACTCACTTTGTTCATTGGAATTGTTATTATAATAATTGAATTGAAAATGGTAAAAAAGCAGAAGTAGTATGCGCTGCCCTTTTGGAGACCAAAAGATATTTTTCTTCTTTGTAGTAAATGTGTTACCTAGTGACCTTATTCCTAAAGAATTGCTTCTAAAGCCTGTATGTGTGAAAAGGTTGAATAAAAGCTGTGACTGGTGACGTATTTTTTCTATTAAAAGTGAATGGTGCTCCAATTATTCAGCAAAGGTGCATTGTGCGCTTTAAATTAGGTAATAAATTAGGTAAATGGATATGGATCCAATACCACCTAAGTGGAAAGTATAAAAAAAAGAAAGAAAAAAAAAGGAAAACAGGAGTAGTATGGCGCTGCCCTTATGGAGACAAAAGGACTTTTTCTTTAAAATAAACAATAGCTCCTAAAGTATTGCTTCTAAGCCTGTGTGCGCAAAATAATTAAATAAAATCTGTGACTGGTGCTGAGTACTTACTATTAAAGGTACAATTGCAACATAGGGGGCTTCAATTATTCAGCAAAAGTGCATGGTGCAACATCACTAACGTGACCAGTGTTAAATCATAAAAATTTATACAAAATTGTGCAAATTATCCATCATATATAGTGACTGATGTGCTGTGACCAGTAATAGTTGGATAGGAAAAGTTCAGTTTATGAAAAAACAAATTATTTTTAAAATTGTTTTGAAGTGTTCAATCTCTGAGGGTCAAATATTTGTAGGAAAACTTCTTATCCAGGTGCTGGTTTCTTTAATTAGTGCCTTGTCTGCATGCTCTGACAATGCTTGCACTCACCTGGTTTTTCTTTCCCCTGCAGGGGTATGCGCGGTCACAGTCTCTGCCACTGTGCAGCAATCAAAGATGTCCCTCAAACTTTACTTGCATATTGTGGTGTAGTAATTACATGTAAAGGAAAGAAGGTATGCCCATTGCGTAAAACCATAAGAGAACTTTTATTAAAGCTTAATAAAATATATGTACTAACATTTCAAATGAAAAAATCAAGCATAGAAAAAGTTAACGAATTCCCTTTGTTAGAGGTGCTGCAAGAGGTCCGTAGCCCTCCCTACGCGCGTTTTGTCGTCAGACTTCTACTGGGGCGTTCATCTTGCTGTACCTCCTGGGTTTAAATAGTGTGGCCTGTAATAAGTGCAACTATTATTGGATCGGCGGCCATTTTTGCTAAGGTTTTGAAGACCGAAGCCTAATGGGATTGTGCATTGGGTTGTTAGCGGCCATTTTCTTGGGGATATTATAGACCGAAGCCTAGTAGAACTATCCATTGGGTTCTTATGGCGGCCATTTTCTTGGGGATATTGTGGACCGAAGCCCGGGTAGTGCGCATTCGCTTAGCTATTAATGAGGGAACATTAAGTCCGAGCTGTCAGCAAAGAACGTCACCGTTGACGCTCGGCCACATTCTTTCTTCCCCCACTTCTTATTAGAATCTAAGCTGGCTTCCGGGTCGGTGACACCCCCCAGGGCACTGCTAATCGATTTTTTAGAAACAATATATGCACATACTGGTCCCACTATTACCCTATGTTCTAACGGTTTAATATATATATATATATATATATATAACTACATATAACCAGGGGAGGTTATCCTTATACCATTTTTACGTCATTATTTATTTATATATGTTTTAGAACTAAGGTTGGAAGCAGTAATGGGTACTGCATTGAATAAGGGAAGAGGGTGTGTGTGTTACACATAATCTATATATAGTTGGGGGCTTTAAATTATATTCTGTATGTGTGCTCCTAAGTGACCTTAATTTGAATTAGAGTGGGAGTTGAGGAGTTTCTTAGGAAGAGTGCATGTTTCAGATCTCATGGACAGTGAGAAATAGACAATCAATGGGACATTAAAAATAAAAATAAAAAATATAGATATTATTAAAAAAAAAATTTTTTTTTTAAATTTCTTTAAAATTCTTTCAAAAAAAATTTTTTTGATTGTTAAAAATTATGATTATAGTTCTAGAAGTTTGTGAGGAAACAGTTTAGATCCACGTCTATGTTCATTCCTGCCAGTTGGAGGGTGTCCAGCAGGAAGATCCATTAGGTCTCATTTTGTGAGATTTTGATTTTTTTATTCTCACCCCTCCAATGTCCTTTAATTTTATCGATCCCATAGAATACCATACATGACGAGTCCTTATTGTGATAGTCTTTAAAATGTCTTGAGACGCTGTGTTTAGGATATCCAGTTTTGATGTTTGTTACGTGTTCCCAGATTCTAACATGTAGCTGTCTTGTCGTCCGACCCACGTATTGTATATGGCACGGGCATTCCAGTACATAGGTCACATGGGTACTGTTGCAGGTTATGAGCTCTTTTATGTTATATTCTTTCCCATTATTTGCTGATCTGAATGTTGTTATTTTCCTATTGGTTTTTTTGGTGCTTTTACACGGTAGGCATTTTCCGCACTTGAAAAAGCCTTTCAGGTTTTTTATTATTTTAATTTGTTTTGGTGGGTCCAGAGCGTTATGCACCAATTTATTTCTAAGTGGAGGGGCTTTTCTGTAGATGAAACTAGGCTTTTTTGGTAATATGGAGTTCAGAATTTTATCTGATTGTAAAATAGACCAGTGTTTCTTGATTATGGACTCTGTGATTTTATATTGTCTATTATAACCCGTTAAGAAGGCCATGCCTATATTTTTGTCCTATTTCTTGGTGTTACCGGCTGGTTTTCCTTCTATTAGTGTGTTTCTGTCCATTTTTTTCACCTTCTCCTTTAGGTTTATTAGCTCCATTTTGTAATAGCCTTTTTCAACAAACCTCTTGATTATAATGTCTGCTTGTTCTTCATAATCGTTTCCATTGCTACAGTTTCTGTGTATCCCCATTAATTGTCCCTTTGGAATGTTTCCAATCCATTGTGGATGATGACAGCTGCTGGTTGGGATGTACCCATTCCTGTCAGTGCTTTTAAAGAAAGTCCTAGTATTCAGATTTCTATTTTCTTTGTAAATCTGTAAATCTAGGTAGTTGATACTTTGTTTGTTCCAACTACCGGAAAAGGAAATTCCATACGCATTGCAGTTAATTTCATCGAAAAAGGCTTGTAAATCTCCCTCTGTACCTCTCCACACAATAACTATGTTGTCTATATATCGACGGTATAGTTTTAGGTTTTTTCTCCTTATGCTAAAAATTTGTTCCTCCTCCCATCTGTTGAGAAAAATATTTGCTACGCTCGGGGCATATTTTGCCCCCATGGCTACTCCCTTGATTTGGGTATAGTAGTCCCCTTTATGTCAAAAATAATTATGGCTCATGGCCATTTTTAAGCCTTCCGTGATATATTTAATTTGCTCTCCTTTTAGATCAGTTTGCTGGTGTAGAGCCCACTCAACACTGCTAAGGCCATCCTCCTGTCTGATGTTTGTATACAGGGAATCAACATCTATGGTCACTAAAAAATCTTCTTGTTCTACCTTAAAATCCTTCAATTCCTTAATCAATTGTCTACTGTCCTTCAAATATGATTTTCCCTCTGATACGAGTGGTTGTAGAAATCCGTCTAAGTATGCCCCCAGTCTTGAGAATAACGATTCAATGCCACTGATTATTGGCCTCCCTGGTGGGTTGGATTGATTTTTGTGTATCTTAGGTACATAGTAGATCACTGGGGTCTTTGCTGTTTCTGGGGTTAGGTACGTGGCTTCTTTTTTTGTTAATATTCCTCTTTTTTCTCCTCTTTGGATGTACGCCTTAAAATTTTTTCCCATATTCTTCTTTTGGATTCCCTTTTAGGTTCTTGTATGTATCTGGTGTTTTTAATAGTCTTTTCATTTCTGTTTCGTAGTCTTTTTTATTAAGTATAACCAGGCCCCCCCCCCCCTTGTCGGCCGGTCGTATCACTATGTTCTTATTTTTCTCAATTTCCTTATGGTGTTCCAAATTTTTGTATTTTTATTTCTCTTTGGGTTGATTTTCCTTAAATCTCTCTCTACCATTTTTTTGAAGACTACTAGACTCATTTTGTTGTGTTTTAGGGTTGAAAATGGAGTTGCTCTTCAGGTTTGAATGTTTGTAATAAGGAATCTCCTGATTAATTTGGTCCTTTTCCTTCCTTTTTACTGCAAAGAATTAATATTTAATTTCCTTACGAATTTTTGTAGGTCTATATACACCTCGAATTTGTCCAATTCTTTGTCCGGAGCATATTTCAGGCCCAAATCCAAAACCTTCATTTCTTCTTCATTAAAACTTACATCACTTAGATTAAAGATGCCACTTCCTAATATTCCCTTCTTCTTTTTCTTGGTCTCCCCTCTCTTTCCTCTTTATTGTTTCTTCTTGCCCATTTCGGTGGTCTGTAGGTATGATCTGTCTTCTCCTCCCGTTGTATTTCCTCCTCCCTTTCCCTGTTCCTTGTGTCCATGTTTCTGGTTACCCTTGGATTCCATCCGTAATTTTGGCTTCTGTAGGGAAATCTGAAAGGTCTCCACTCTCTTTGTCCTCTGTAGGGCCTTCTCTCCCTTTGGGGTGCGTTGTATCCCCTGTGTACTGGTGGTCCTCTCCTGGGTGTTGGAGGTCTCCCTCTGTATTCTGTTGGAAAAAAAACCCTTCTTTGTTGCGTTTCTCCATATGGGGTATTGTGATGTTCATAATCATCCCTTAATGGAGAATATCTGTTATGATATCTCGGGGTCCCGGGTGTAAATGGAACGGTATTGTATTGTTGTGTTCTGTTATCATATCTTCCTGGTTGTCTGAAATTACGTCCCGGGCTTTCTCTTTCCCTTCTAATTCTTGGGGTTGTGCCTCCTTCAGCAATGTTTCTTGCTTGGGTGGGTCTTACTTCCTGCCATGGTGCATTGTCCCTTTCTATTTAGCTTTCCCTCGATTCTTCCATTAATGAGATGTTAAGATCCTCTTCCATATAATTTTCATCTGATTGCCACTTGTAGACATGTTGATTTTTGTAACCTAATACATCTCGCTTAAACTTTTTTTGCTTTTTCTGTTGTATTTCCTTGTCATATTTCTTCATTGCTTCCTGTAGGTTATTTTCTTTGTCTTTATATTCCTTTGATTCTTGAAACGTATCAATTGATCTCTTAATTGTAGGATTTCAGATTCTATATTCTTTAGTTTATGTTGTCTCCGTACTATTAGTTTCTGTAGTAAAGCATTTTCGCTTTCATTGAAAAACCTGTACCATTCTTCCATCAGTTCTTTGTTATTAACTGCATCATTTGGTGAGATGTCCCACCTGAGTCTTCTTGGTGTAATGTTTTGGGAAATGTACATTCCCAAGGTGGCCACATCCCACCAAACCCTTAATTGTTTCTCAATGTTATGTTTAAGCTGTTTAAAAAGACCGTCTATATCCTGTTTGTTGATCACTTGTTCTTGGTTAAAAACCTCTATTAGATTAATAGTTCTATTATTGGTATATTTAAAAATATCCATTGCTGCAGATTTTTTGTTTGACGTAATAAACGTAAACACTGAATAGTAGGTGTATGGGGTAAATCCGCGCAATGAATTGGGTATTTTAGTTGTGGATATGGCTGCTGCCTCTACACATACAATACCACCTAAGTGGAAAGTATTAGAAAATGGTAAAAAAGGAGTAGTATGGCGCTGCCCTTATGGAGACAAAAAGATATTTTTCTTCTTTGTAGTAAATGTGTTACCTAGTGACCTTATTCCTAAAGAATTGCTTCTAAAACCTCTATGTGTCAAAAGGTTGAATAAAAACTGTGACTTGTGACGTATTTTTTCTATTAAAAGTGAAAAATGCAACATATGGTGCTCCAATTATTCAGCAAAGGTGCATTGTGCGCTTTAAATTAGGTAATAAATTAGGTAAATAGTTGTGGATATGGATACAATACCACCTAAATGGAAAGTATAAAAAAGGAAAACAGGAGTAGTATGGCGCTGCCCTTATGGAGACAAAAGGACTTTTTCTTTAAAATAAACAATAGCTCTATAATTCCTAAAGTATTGCTTCTAAGCCTGTGTTCGCCAAGTAATTAAATAAAATCTGTGACTGGTGCTGAGTACTTACTATTAAAGGTACAATTGCAACATAGGGTGCTTCAATTATTCAGCAAAAGTGCATGGTGCAACATCACTAAAGTGACCAGTGTTAAACCATAAAAATTTATACAAAATTGTGCAAATTATCCATCATATATAGTGACTGATGTGCTGTGACCAGTAATAGTTGGATAGGAAAAGTTCCGTTTATGAAAAAACAAGTTTTTTTTAAAATTGTTTTGAAGTGTTCAATCTCTGAGGGGCAAATATCTGTAGGAAAACTTCTTATCCAGGTGCTGGTTTCTTTAATTAGTGCCTTATCTGCATGCTCTGACAATGCTTGCACTTACCGGATTTTTCTTTCCCCTGCAGGGGTATGCGTGGTCACAGTGTTTGCCACTGTGCAGCAATCAAGGATGTCCCTCAAACTTTACTTGCATATTGTGGTGTAGTAATTACATGTAAAGGAAAGAAGGTATGCCCATCGCGTAAAACCATAAGAGAACTTTTATTAAAGCTTAATAAAATATATGTACTCACATTTCAAATGAAAAAATCA
Organism: Lithobates clamitans; assembly: GCA_037952925.1. Classification (NCBI taxonomy): domain Eukaryota; kingdom Metazoa; phylum Chordata; class Amphibia; order Anura; family Ranidae; genus Lithobates; species Lithobates clamitans. Next base: position 793,536 of record JBBGZY010000088.1, read on the forward strand.
AGCATAGAAAAAGTTAACGAATTCCCTTTGTTAGAGGTGCTGCAAGTGCTAGAGGTGCTGCAATTTTTTCTAAAAAATCGATTAGCAGTGCCCTGGGGTGTGTCACTGACCCGGAAGCCAGCTTAGATTCTAATAAGAAGTGGGGGAAGAAAGAATGCGGCCGAGCGTCAACGGTGACATTCTTTGCTGACAGCTTGGACTTAACGTTCCCTCATTAATAGCTAAGGGAATGCGCACTACCCGGGCTTCGGTCCACAATATCCCCAAGAAAATGGCCGCCATAAGAACCCAATGGATAGTTCTACTAGGCTTCGGTCTATAATATCCCCAAGAAAATGGCCGCTAACAACCCAATGCACAATCCCATTAGGCTTCGGTCCTCGAAACCTTAGCAAAAATGGCCACCGATCCAATAATAGTTGCATTTATTACGGGCCACACTATTTAAACCCAGGAGGTACAGCAAGATGAAGGCCCCAATGGAAGTCTGATGACGAAACGCACGTAGGGCGGGCTACGGACGTCTTGCAGCACCTCTAACAAAGGGAATTCGTTAACTTTTTCTATGCTTGATTTTTTCATTTGAAATGTGAGTACATATATTTTATTAAGCTTTAATAAAAGTTCTCTTATGGTTTTACGTGATGGGCATACCTTCTTTCCTTTACATGTAATTACTACACCACAATATGCAAGTAAAGTTTTGGGGACATCCTTGATTGCTGCACAGTGGCAGACACTGTGACCGCGCATACCCCTGCAGGGGAAAGAAAAATCCGGTGAGTGCAAGCATTGTCAGAGCATGCAGACAAGGCATTAATTAAAGAAACCAGCACCTGGATAACAGAAAATTGAATAATTACCTATCCGTAATTTTTCTTTCCTGGTGCCTGCCCATGGCAGTATACCCATGGTTGGTTGCTCCGGCCCCTACCAACTCACAGGACCATTTTAACTCTAAAAAAAAGAGTTCCTCCCCTTAGTCAGTATTCCTGTAACTAGATCTCATAATGCTAAGGATCATTGAAGGGAGGGTGTATGCTGCCATGGGCAGGCACCAGGAAAGGAAAATGATGGAAAGGTAAGTATTCAATTTTCCATTTTCCTGGTGCCTCCCATGTCACCATACTCATGGTAAATAACTCGCTTAGAGGGAGGGTACTGCAATAAAGCAATTTAATTAAACAAGAAAGCTACAGTACAGATAACTGCAAAGTCCTTTCCCCAAACTCTCGGGAAGTAAGGACTGCTGGGGCCACACTATAGTGGGACATGAACGTGCTGAAGGACGACCAGCTGGCCGCTCGACAAATTGTCTCAGAGGAGACCCGCGCCAAAGCTGCCCAGGAGGAGGCTATTCCACGCGTTGAGTGCGCATTGACCGCATCTGGAACTGGGAGACCACTAGCCCGATATGCTCTTTGGATTAACCTTACAATCCAGCTTGCCAAGGTCGTCTTAGATGCTGCCATTCCCTTCCTGGCACTCTTGGGGATGACAAATAGCTGTTGATCTTTCCTGAATTGCTGCATCAAATTTAGGTAGTGACTTAGGGATCTGGCTGTATCCAACTCATGCAGTTTTGAGGAGGCTGGATCCTCCCCGAATGCTGGAAGAACCCACTCTTGGTTCAGATGGAAGACTGAAGGTACTTTAGGGATGAACTGATGAATAGGTTGCAACACCACCCTGTCTGGGAAGAAGGTAATGTAGGGTTCTTGTGACCCTAATGCTTGGATCTCTGATACCCTGCGACCCGAAGTGATGGCGACTAGAAAGACTGCCTTCAGAGAAATATCCTCCAAGGTGCATTCTTCTGTGGGAGCAAACGGAGGTTTTGAAAGGATATTAAGCACGATAGACAAATCCCATTTGGGGTATAGCGTCTTTCTAGGCGGTCTCAATCTTAGAACTGCTTTCAAGAAACGTTCCACCAGAGGATCTAGCGCCCACCGGGTGTCTGTTAGAGCCGAAAGGGCTGAAACCTGGACCTTAAGCGTATTCAGGCCCAAACCTAAGTCCAATCCACTCTGTAAAAAGAGGAGTATGTTCTTGATTCCGGGGTTTAGAGGATCGAAATGGTTACTTTCTGTCAATTCCGTAAACTTTCTCCAAACTCTATAGTATGTGGAATTCGTAGATGCTTTTCTGGCCTGTAGTAGTGTTTGAATGACATTATGCGAACATCCTAACTCGCCCAACCTTTTCCGCTCAACTTCCAAACCCTCAAGTCTAGGATCTCCGGGTGCAGGTGACAGAACTTGCCTTGAGACAGAAGGTTGTCTATGCGTGGAAGGTGAAGCGGTTTGCACAAGGTCATCTTGATTAGCAACGTGAACCATGGTCTCTTGGGCCAGTATGGAATCACTGCCAAAACTGTGATCGCTTCTGTGGTTAGACGTTGGAGAAACCTCAGTATCAGTGGAGTTGGTGGGTATGCGTATGCTTTCTGAAAGTTCCATGGCTGGGTTAGGGCATCCACCCCTGCTGATTTCGGAGATGGGAACCTTGAAAAGAAAAGCGGTGTCTTCGCATTGAGCGGGGAGGCAAATAGGTCTATTTGGGGAGTGCCCCATTGTTGGCATATCCAGGAGAAGACCCTCGGATTCAGAGACCACTTGTTGTTGTGGCTGAAAGATCTTGAAAGCTGATCAGCTAACTGGTTCTCTGGCCCTGGGATATATGAGGCCTGTAGGTTGACTAAATTCCTCTCGGCCCATGTCAGAATGGGTGTCACTTCGTTCAGAAGGGACCTGCTGTGCGTTCCTCCTTGATTCTGAACATAAGCTACTGGCGCTTTTTTGTCCATCTGGAGAAGGATGGATTTTTCCCTGAGGAAGGTTGCCAGAGACAGGATTGCTAACTAAGCCGCCCTTAGCTCCAAGGTTTTTGATACTACCTCTGTCGCATTGAATTGCCATCTGCCCTGTACCAACTGGTCTTGGTAATCTGCCCCCCATCCTAACTGACTTGCGTCTGTCGTCAGAACAGTCCATGGGATGGTACCAAGGGGACAGTGAAGCAGAAGGTTGGATGGTCTTGTCCACCACCAAAGGCTGGAATTCATTGTAGGTGTAATCAATATCCTCTGCTCTAGGCGATCTTTCTTCCACTGTGATAAGAAGCCCACCTGGAAAGTCCGTAGATGCCATCTGGCCCATTTCACCATAGGTATGCATGAAGATAGGGAACCTAGCAGGCTCAGACAGTCTGATGCTGCCATAGAATGGCTCGCTAGTGCCCTTTTCACTTTCCCTATCAATGAAGGGATTTTTTCTGCCGGGAGTGAAACTGCTCTTCCTGGAGTGTTGAAGAATGCCCCTAGGTAAATTATCTCCTGTGTGGGCATAAGTTGACTTTTGGCGTAGTTGATTAGCCAACCAAACTTTATCAGTGTGTCTAGGACCAACTGTACATGTATCACCAAGGTCTGCCTGTGCTGAGAAAGAACTAGAATATTGTCCAAATAGTGTAGTACTCGAATCCCCTTCTCTCGAAGAGGAGCCAAGATCGCTACTAGCACTTTGGTGAAAGTTCTGGGCGCTGTTAAATTCCCGAAGGGAAGGCATTGGAATTGAAGATGTAAGTCACCTATTCTGAACCAAAGAAAAGGTTGAAACTGAGGGCGGATAGGTATGTGCAGATACGCATCCTGAAGGTTTATGGACGCTTGAGAACCTTTCCAGCCCCTTCTATACTCCTTCTATACTCCCATCCTGGAGGGTAGGATCTGTAGTCCTTCCCTCTTAACTGGCCCGCTGGGCGGTTTGCAAATCTCTTCCTCCTGCTTCTGTCCTGGGGAATTAGCCCACTTTTGCCCCCTGTGACTCTGGTAATTGCCGTATCCATTTTTTCGCCAAACAGGGCTTTCCCATCGTATGGAATATGACACCATGATTGCTTAGACATTGGGTCGGCCAACCATGGTTTTAGCCACAACGCTCTTCTTGCCGTTATGGAATACAGCATGGCCCTGGAAGAGCATTTTAGGACGTCGATAGCTGCTTCTGCTATGAAATCTGAGGCCAGCTTTAATTCATCCAGTGCCTTAATGATTTCTTCTGAACCTACCCCTTGTCTGAGGGCTGTTTCCACGTTGTCTGACCATACTCTGGTGGCCCTTGAGATGGAAGTCAGAGCTACCGCTGGCTTGCATGCTCCTCCAGCCGCCTGATATGTTTTTTTTCAGGTCTGAGTCAATCCTTCCGTCAAGGACATCCTTAAAGGAGACTGCGTCTTCTAGTGGTAAGGTCGAGTTTCTAGCCAACCTCATAACTGAGGCGTCCACAGTTGGTACAGCATCAAAAAGTTGCGCATCTACTTCTGCCAGTGGATATAACTTAAGAAAACGATTATACGCCATAGGTCTTCTGTCTACCTTCTGACATTCATCTGTTACCACCTCCTTGATTTCTTCCATCAAGGGAAATGTTGATACCTTCTTTTTCAGATGTGGGAAATATTTCTTTGTTTTAGAAGGCTCCGGATTTTCCTCCCACTGGATTGCATCCTTGACCGCGGTTATGAAAGGCTCAACTAGAGCGAAGTCAAAAGCTGAAATATTGCTATCCACCCCTTCCGCCTCGTCTTCAGAATCCACCTCTGTGTCCGAATGAGGAGTGGACGCGCTTACTGCTGCTTTAGGCGAGGGTGGGTTAATTTGGTCTTGGGAGAGGGCCGACTCCCTGATTGAATCCTTGATCAATTTCTTAATTGATTCCAGAGACTGCTGCTTATCTTTCTCTTTATCCCCTGTAGCCTCTAGTAGACACTTCTCGCATACCAATTTTTTCCGGCAGCGCTTGTCTTCCACATAACCAACAGGTCTTCTCTTTTGGATGCACTGGTCTGTGGGATTCGTGTCTGCTAGGGGTATGTCGGGGTGACCTCTGGCCACTGCGGGAGGCATGAGCTGAGGATGAGTGAGAGTGTCCTGAGCTCCTATGACCTTTGGATCTCCTATCTGAGGAGCTACGGTGAGATGATCTGTGGGATGATCCCCGGTGCGGGCTGTAGAAACAAAAAATATGTTCTAATTTGCCCGTAGTGCTCTTTTTTTCCCCCTTTAAAACTTACCTGATTGTTGCAGCCCTTACCTAGTGGTATGATGAGGATCTTTTTGCTGCGGTATCACATTACTAGGGGCAGCTGGGCAAGAAGAAAAAAAAAAAAGGATAGATTTCTTTCTGCTTTCCTTTTTAACCATATGCATACACATATATTTATATATATATATATATAACACATACACATATATATACATATATACACACACATACATACACATAGATACACATATCTACACAATACATATACATAACCCCAAACAAAAGTACTCATTTGCAAGCCCCTATATACCTTGGCCAGGCTCCATTGCAAAAAATAGGGAAGACACTTAAAGGAGATGTCTTCACCTTGATAGCTGGCCCTGTAATGAATCCCAGGCTCTCCATTTATGTTGAGAGCACTTTGGGAGTACCAAGATGGCCACCGACAGCTTCAGTTTGCTACTGGGCATGTGCCGTACTGTCACATGACGTCACGCTGTGACTCTGCCCCCCCGCTGAGTAAAACAGAGCCGATCGGCGCGCGCGAAGCGCAGCACATTGTTACAGGAGGAGGAGGACACAATCCATGGAGGGACGCTGCAATGCAAGTAACAGCCTGCTTACATACGGATAAGAGACATACCATCAGGGAAGAGCATAGAGGAGAGGCTAAGATCCTGTTAATCTTCCAATATGGCCCAAAAAAAGATCCACAGAAAAAAACGGCCTCCCATACTTATCTGGCGCCTTTAGCAGCCCAAGCGATGGGACTCCATACTGCAGGAGAGCATGAACCTGCAACGGTTACACCATAAAGCGGTGAGGTAAGGCTGATAATGATCCTGCTGGCATGAGGACAAAGTAAAGAATACTGACTAAGGGGAGGAACTCTTTTTTATAGAGTTAAAATGGTCCTGTGGGTTGGTAGGGGGCGGAGCAACCAACCATGGGTATGCTGACATGGGAGGCACCAGGAAAAGAAGTTTTCCTACAGATATTTGACCCTCAGAGATTGAACACTTCAAAACAATTTTAAAAAGAACTTGTTTTTTCATAAACTGAACTTTTCCTATCCAACTATTACTGGTCACAGCACAATTAGTCACTATATATGATGGATAATTTGCACAATTTTGTATACATTTTTATGGGTTAACACTGGTCACTTTAGTGATTATGCACCATGCACTTTTGCTGAATAATTGAAGCACCCTATGTTGCAATTGTACCTTTAATAGTAAGTACTCAGCACCAGTCACAGATTTTATTTAATTATTTGGCGCACACAGGCTTAGAAGCAATACTTTAGGAATTATAGAGCTATTGATTATTTTAAAGAAAAAGTCATTTTGTCTCCATAAGGGCAGCGCCATACTACTCCTGTTTTCCTTTTTTTTTTTTTTTTTTTATACTTTCCACTTAGGTGGTATTGGATCCATATCCATTTACCTAATTTATTACCTAATTTAAAGCGCACAATGCACCTTTGCTGAATAATTGGAGCACCATATGTTGCATTTTTCACTTTTAATAGAAAAAATATGTCACCAGTCACAGCTTTTATTCAACCTTTTCACACATACAGGCTTTAGAAGCAATTCTTTAGGAATAAGGTCACTAGGTAACACATTTACTACAAAGAAGAAAAATATCTTTTGGTCTCCATAAGGGCAGCGTCATACTACTCCTGCTTTTTTACCATTTTCTAATACTTTCCACTTAGGTGGTATTGTATGTGTAGAGGCAGCAGCCATATCCACAACTAAAATACCCAATTCATTGCGCGGATTTACCCCATACACCTACAATAATTGGATTGACTTGTGGCTATTTCTGCACTTTTTTGCACTTTATGTGATTTTTGTTATTGCATGCGACTTTTTTTATCATGTGATTTTTTTCAATATTTTCTAAATTTGTGATTTTTTTCATCTTGATGCACTTGTAGACTATTTTTTGATTTATTCACCTTCATTTGGATTTGTTTATTTATCTATTTGATGTCATATTTCATGAATGTTCACTGTTATTTATCTGATGTCACTTCTTATGAATTTAATGGATGTTTAGTCACTTTATTTATGTGATTTTGCTCTTTATGCATATGCACTTTACTTGAAGAATTGGATTATATTTATTTCACATTTATGCACTTTGAGTTAGCGCCACTTATCTCTATTTACCTTAAAAGAGACACAGAGTTTGCATATCTGCAGACTGCAAGACTACAGAGTGTAGAGTTTAAATGGAGAAAACTGCTCTGTCAGTTTTCTCCAGGTTTTGCTAGTTTCGAGTGGGATTCTGTAGTAGAGATCCCTGAGAGTCATGTGTGGGACGGGATCTCCAACCCTGTGTCCGGGTCTTGAGGATAGCAAGCAGGTTGCGTGCCCAGCTGCACACATCCCATATAACGAGGGGCTGGTGAGAGCAGGAGTTGGGAGGATGGTGGAGTGTGAGTAGTTTTGCTGCTGCTGTGTGAAGACAAACTTGTGTTTGGAGAGTGGTCTGCCCTGTGGGAGACTGTATCCTGTGTGTAAGGGGGATTCTTTGCCCAGGGAGTGGGAAAGGCTGACCAGCCTTGAGAGTCGGGAATACTACGGAAGCCAGTGAGTCCAGGGGGCTGGAAACAATCAACTCTGTTGAGAGCAAGCAGAGGAACTGCTGACAAGAGAGAGCCAGGTGGCTTGGTATGTTTTCATTTATGAGTGCTTAATGAAGTTAAAACCCTGCGTGGGATTTCTGGATGGACTTTTGGTTTGTTTTTTCCCTTTAATAAACGTGGGTTACCAGGCCCTTAACTATACATGCCTGTCTGATGTGGACTCACTATATTAGACTGACTGTATATACAGTGGGGATGGAAAGTATTTTTTTTTCCTCATTAATGTACACACAGCACCCCATATTGACAGAAAAACACAGAATTGTTGCCATTTTTGGAGATTTATTAAAAAAGAAAAACTGAAATATCACATGGTCCTAAGTATTCAGACCCTTTGCTGTGACACATATATTTAACTCAGGTGCTGTCCATTTCTTCTGATCATCCTTGAGATGGTTCTACACCTTCATTTGAGTCCAGCTGTGTTTGATTATACCGATTGAACTTGATTAGGAAAGCCACACACCTGTCTATATAAGACCTTAGAGCTCACAGTGCATATCAGAGCAAATGAGAATCATGAGGTCAAAGGAACTGCCTGAAGAGCTCAGAGACAGAATTGTGGCAAGGCACAGATCTGGCCAAGTTTACAAAAATATTTCTGCTGCACTTAAGGTTCCTAAGAGCACAGTGGCCTCCATAATCCTTAAATGGAAGACATTTGGGGCGACCAGAACCCTTCCTAGAGCTGGCTGTCCGGCCAAACTGAGCTATCGGGGGAGAAGAGCCTTGGTGAGAGAGGTAAAGAAGAACCCAAAGATCACTGTGGCTGAGCTCCAGAGATGCAGTCAGGAGATAGGAGAAAGTTGTAGAAAGTCAATCATCACTGCAGCCCTCCACCAGTCGGGGCTTTATGGCAGAGTGGCCCGACGGAAGCCTCTCCTCAGTGCAAGACACATGAAAGCCCGCATGGAGTTTGCTAAAAAACACCTGAAGGATTCCAAGATGGTGAGAAATAAGATTCTTTGGTCTGATGAGACCAAGAGAACTTTTTGGCCTTAATTCTAAGCGGTATGTGTGGAGAAAACCAGGCACTGCTCATCACCTGTCAAATACAGTCCCAACAGCGAAGCATGGTGGTGGCAGCATCATGCTGTGGGGGTGTTTTTCAGCTGCAGGGACAGGACGACTGGTTGCAATCGAGGGAAAGATCTATGCGGCCAAGTACAGGGATATCCTGGACGAAAACTTTCTCCAGAGTGCTCAGGACCTCAGACTGGGCCAAAGGTTTACCTTTCAACCAGACAATGACCCTAAGCACACAGCTAAAATAACAAAGGAGTGACTTCACAACAACTCTGTGACTGTTCTTGAATGGCCCAGCCAGAGTCCTGACTTAAACCCAATTGAGTATCTCTGGAGAGACCTAAAAATTGCTGTCCACCAACGTTTACCATCCAACCTGACAGAACTGGAGAGGATCTACAAGGAGGAATGGCAGAGGATCCCCAAATTCAGGTGTGAAAAACTTGTTGCATCTTTTCCAAAAAGACTCATGGCTGTATTAGATCAAAAGGGTGTTTCTACTAAATACTGAACAAAGGGTCTGAATACTTAGGACCATGTGATATTTCAGTTTTTGTTTTTCAATAAATCTGCAAAAATGTCAACAATTCTGTGTTTTTCTGTCAATATAGGGTGATGTGTGTACATTAATGAGGAAAAAAATGAACTTAAATGATTTTAGCAAATGGCTTCAATAATAACAAAGAGTGAAAAATTTAAGGGGGTCTGTCAGAGAACTCACACAGTAAGCACCCGTCTCCCATGCAGCAGCTGCCAATCCTCGTTCTGCTAATGCCAAGGTGCATGCACGGAACCATAGCCAGAGGCGAATGAGATCCAGGGTGGGCATGCACAATGGCACCTCTATGCGAATGCGCGCTAACGCGCGTCCGCGAGTGCCAAAGCGCTAATATGCTAACGCGCATGCGCCAAAGTGCTAATGTGCAAACGCGCATGTGCCAATGTGCTAAGTTGCTAATGCGTATGCGCATACGCACATACGCTGGTGCCAATCCTGGCACACAGCACCCTATATAAACAGAGAGTCTGCCTAGCATCAGTGCTGGATTGTCTTCAGCTTGTTCCTGTGTTCCTGTTGTTACTCTGCCTGATTGACCTTGTTCCTGAAAACCCGGCTATCTTCTTACCATTCTCTTGGATCTCCCCTGCCTGCTGAACCTGCCTCTACTTGCAATACTGACCTTGGCTTGAACTTATGATTACGGCTCTGCCTCCTGATTCTGTACCCTGCTGCCCGTCTGTTGCCAACCCCTGCCTGTTCCTGACTACGGTTTTGCCTTCTGACTTGGTACCCCGCTGCCAGCCTGTTGCCGACTCCTGCCTGTTCCTGATTCTGCAGTTGATCCTGATCTGGCTACCGCTGAACAAGTTTGGTGATCAGTTTCCACATCTCCTCAGCAGAGGTTCCTATATCTCCAAGTTCCAGCCTCCTGCCTGCAGGCACCTGCACCCTTTTGTTGCCCTCGCACCCCCTGTACCCACCACCAGGGGTGCTTGGACCGGAACCGTGCAAGAGGCCACCCTCATCATTTCGGGCTCCACTGTAAGGTACGTGATAGGGTCTGAATACTTTCCATCCCCACTGTATATATATATCAAATACACTGCCTGAAGTAGATTAGAAATAGTACCCCACGGAATGCACTGTAGAATGTAGATCGCTAGGCTACACTGACTGGATGTTGGATGCACCCTGCCTTTGGCCAATTATGGCTCTCTAAAGCTGGCCATACACCATACAATTTTTCTGTTCAATTTTCTTTAGATTTACCTTCAACTATGTAGTACAAGGGCCTGCCTGATTGCATCCAAATTGAAAGTGTTTAGGTTTGACCTCATATTATATGGTTTTGGTAAATCTAAAGGAAAGTTGAACAGGAAAATTGAATAGCGTATGGCCAGCCTTAGCAGAGGGTGCTGGGATTGGCCAAAGCATGCAGGTGAGGTGCATGCTTTGGCCAATCATCATACAGCAATGCACTGCAATCTCGCAGTGCAGTATGGGGTGTTCCGCGGGTGCTTGAATTTCCCGCGAACTCCCCATATTGTTTGATGTTCGGCGAACGGGTGAACACCCGATGTTCGAGTCAAACTCGTGTTCGACCCGTACATCAAGCTCATCCTTAGTCCTAATACACATGTTTCAGTAGTAAGGAAGTCAATCTATAAGGGGTTCAAATAATGTCTTTATTGGTATACTTGCAGGAGAGAAAGGGGATTCATGGTTTCAAATGCCAAACTAATTTTCATGGATACCTGGGTACCTTTGGATTTGCCTGTGTGTAATCACTGATCTCCTTTGTTTTTCAATATCTTGTTATTTATCAGTTTGGTGCTGTGCATTATCAAACATGCCAACATCATCATGATTTTGTGACTGTACCTGATAAAATAACTCCTTTTTTTTGTAGATTTAAAATAGTTTTATGTTATATATAACTAGCCTAATCATGTTTCATTTAGAAACTTTATGCCTGGCATTGGAAAAATGATTATATTTATTATGTTTTTTTTTTTTTTTTTAGATATTACATTATGCTCAGAACTCAATATGTACCTTGTTTAATCTGCCCACAGTTTGCATACAATAACATGCAGTACACCAGGCATTATCTGGTACATGACTTAAATAACCTGAGCATGAAAATCCTAAGGGTACAAAAAAACCACATTTACCACTGAACCGTCCTCATGATTGCTTGTGAAATAGAGTAATCACTGCAAATTATGGTTTTGTTCAGTATCCAGAGGTTTTCTACCACAAGCTGAAGTTTGTTCTGGCATGACTTATTTGTGATAAATTATTAAAGATGTACATGCTCTCTAGAACTCATAATTTTGTTTAAAGCAGATAAAGTTCTGTGTTTATGTGATCTTGAATTGGCTTTGAACTGACAATCTGTTAAAAAAATATACTTGTACATCTGGGTATTGTAAAACCATTGAGGGAATAAAATATGAATTTGTTCCACCGATTCACTGCATAGACTGTAATGTATTTTGTCATAATCGCTGCATAATTGTAAAATATCAGACAATATGCAAAGGCCAAGACTTTTGGTAGTGAAGTTACATACCAGAAAACACAAACATAGCTATTTAATAAGGTGGTGTAAGGTTCTGGTTTACTATATTTCGTACTTAGTGTTTTAACATGGCTTTATTAATCCCAAAAATATTTAGATATACAGTAGGTAGATCCAGGTGGGCTTATAGACCCCAGTTTTCATGTATGTTTTGGATACTCCCTGCAATCTGATTAATTTCTTGTTCATATTGGAGATATGGATGTTCCTGCCCATCTTTGGTTACTACAGCTCCTCCTGTTGTTCTCCATAATATTAAATTATTTAAAAAAATACCAAGAGTGGGAATCCTTTATCATGGCCACAGCAATGGCACAGACCAAGTAACTCAACCACAGATATCTCAACAAGGAACCTTCAAGAGATTTAAAAAGCTGTCAAGCAGTTGAATGGATTGTCTATGTACGTAAACTGGAAGTCTGCTTAAGAACAAAAGGGGAGCCATGGACAGTCTGTTAATTATTTAACCTAAAAGATGGAGGACATAAAATGGCTGAAAATAATGAATGCAGAAGGCAGCCTTGGATTGAAGAAAATTGCAAAAAAAAAAAAAAAAAAGTTTATGTTTTCCATTATTCAGCTAGTAGTTTTTACTGCTGCACAGTGGTTCAAGAGGTCTGTAGGTGGAATAGGGTGACCTGTTTTCCATATTAAGTGACTGTATCTTGTACAAGACATTTTTCAAAGTAAACACTTAAAACACAACACCATATTTAGAATTAAAACGGAAAAACAAAGAGTTGACTTCTTTTTACAGTCATGATAAGGCTGCAGGGTCTCTTTTTGCACTGCTAAGTAAAAATGGGGAATAGCTATGTCTTTGGGTCCTAGCTAACAGTAATATCACATGGCTTCAAGCAGGATGACACATTAATAAAGGATGATAATTCTCTGGATTATTGGTGGCCTGGATAAGAGCAAAAAGAACAAGCAGCTCTCAACTTGCCAGTTTAATGACTATAGCCTCGTACACACGATCGGACTTTCCACCAACAAAACTGTGGAATTTTGTCCGAAGGGTGTTGGCTCAAACTTGTCTTGCATACACACGGTCCCACAAATGTTGGCCAACAATTACGAACATAGTGACGTACTAAGTGGTTTTTACGCTCTTTAGCACCACCCTTTGGGCTCCTTCTGCTAATTTCGTGTTAGCAGAAGTTTAGTGAGTGTTGATTCGTGCTTTTCTTTTCACGTGTTTCATTTAGTGCTTTTCAGTTTGTGCTTTTCAGCTCGTTTCTGAAGGGCCGCTCGTCAACCAGCCATGTTGCGGAATCAGAGGAGATAACGTTATTTATTATTGGCCTTGGAGTTATTACTTTGACATTATTTTTTTGGTTGAATAATGATTTGATTTGGTATATTTTCTATATTGTTGGATGCATAGAATGCACTTTTTGGTTAAGTTCTATTGGCAGATAGCATGTCTAAATTTTTTTTTTTAAATGCACAATAAAAAAATCGTGGAGAATAATACTTGGCTATGTGTTTTACTTCAAATGACAGTTTGGGAGTAGGCAGTTACATTTTAAAAACATACAAAGTAAAATTGACAAGGGACACCGACATTTGTATCTTTGTTCTTAAAACTATGGGATAATGGTGTTGTGGCAACTTGCACAAATAAAAATAAAGCATAATAATATTCTTGATATATCACAAAAAAAAAAAAAAGCCTTTGAAAATTTGTTTGCAATAACTCCATCAGTATCTCCAGCAAAGCAGCTTCATTATCATCCCATTAAAGAAGAGAATTGTGCGCTGCATTTGGAGATTTCATAATTTGCCACGTCCCAAATGTTAATTCTCCATTACAAACACTAGTTTACAAGACCGACCGCTTCTGCTTCCGAGCATGCGTTTTTGTACTTTGTACTTTTGTCCGACGGACTTGTGTACACACGAACGGAAAATCCGACAACACACATTTGTTGGCAGAAAATTTGAAGACATGCTAGCCAACATTTGTTGGTGGAAAGTCCGACAACAATTGTCCGATGGCGCATACACACGGTCAAAATTTCCTCCAACAGCCTGACATCCAACATTTCCCATCAGAAAATCTAATCGTGTGTATGGGGCTTATGACTATTTAAGTCCAGTTCAGGAATGCATTTTGTTGATCAGAAAAAATAGTTTGTTCACAGAAACTGAGCAAGATAACATTTCTTTTGAAAAAGAACTCCACTGGTGCAAAATATATCTTGATGTGTCTTTCATGTGCATTTAATTTCACCATTTTTTTTCACATACACGATCCTTCTGTTATTATAAATGTAGTTCTAAAACAGTTACTGCTTCATTGATCATTGACCTCTGGCAACAAAAGTGAGTACAAGAGAAAATGTCCAAATTGGGTCCAAAGTGTCAATATTTTGTGTGGCCACCATTATTTTCCAGCACTGCTTTAACCCTCTTGGGCATGGGGTTCACCAGAGCATCACAGGTTGCCACTGGAGTCCTCTACCACCTATCCATGATGACATCACCAAGCTGGTGGATGTTGGAGACCCTGCGCTTCTCCACCTTCCGTTTTGAGGATGCCCCACACATACTCAATAGGGTTTAGGTCTGGAGACATGCTAGGCCAGTCCATCACCTTTTCCCCTTAGCTTCTTTAGCAAGGCAGTGGTCATCTTGGAGGTGTGTTTGGGGTCGTTATCATGTTGGAATACTGCCCTGCGACCCAGTCTCCGAAGGGAGGAGATCATGCTTTGCTTCAGTATGTCACAGTACATGCTGGCATTCATGGTTCTCTTAATGAGCTGTAGCTCCCCAGTGCCGGCAGCACTCATGCAGCCCCAGACCATGACACTCCCACCACCATGCTTGACTGTAGGCAAGACACACTTGTCTTTGTACTCCTCACCTGGTTGCCACCACACAGGCATTACACCATCTGAACCAAATTTGTTTATCTTGGTCTCATTAGACCACAGGACATGGTTCCAGTAATCCAGGTCCTTAGTCTGCTTGTCTTCAGTAAACTGTTTGTGGGCTCTTTTGTGCATCGCATCATCTTTAGAAGAGGCTTCCTTCTGGGATGACAGCCATGCAGACCAATTTCATGATCTTTGCATGAACTATTAAACATGTCATATATCAAAGGGGCTTCAGGAAAATACTCAGTTCAACATATCATGTATCAAAATACTTCAAGAAATTGTAGCAAGTGGTAACCCCTAACTAATGACTGAAATTCCACCCTGATAGTAATTGAATGGAGGAATCCAGTGAGGTGGGGTTATCCAATGCATTTCAAAATATAGGTATAATGCTATATATAATGCTTACAGCATTGGTGTAATAATCTACATGTACATACATTTTACATTGTAAATCATGTCCATTTGAGCATACTCAAGAACATACTTACAGTATATTCCATATTTGACTTGAGCATTCCCATGACTTCAAGGAAGGCCTCCCTATATATCCATTGCCAAACCGTTTGTGAAATAGATAAATGCTGTTGCTTTAACAAAAAAAGGGGGTTACAGTGAGGGAAAAAGTATTTGATCGCCTGCTGATTTTGTATGTTTGCCCACTGACAAACAAATGATCAGTCTATAATTTTAATGGTCGTTTTTTTTTATCAGTGAAAGACAGAATAACAGCAAAAATATCCAGAAAAACGCATTTAAAAAAAGTTAGAAATTCATTTGCATTTTAATGAGTGAGATAAGTATTTCACCCCTTCGCAAAACACAACTTAGTACATGGTGGCAAAACCCTTGTTGGCAATCAGAGAGGTCAGACATTTCTTGTAGTTGGCCACCAGGTTTGCACACAACTCAGGAGGGATTTTGTCCCACTCCTCTTTGCAGATCCTCTCCAAGTCATTAAGGTTTTGAGGCTGACATTTGGTAACTCGATTCTTCAGCTCCCTCCACATATTTTCTATGGGATTTAGGCCACTCCAGGACCTTAATGTGCTTCTTCTTGAGCCACTCCTATATTGCCTTGGCCATGTGTTTTGGGTCATTGTCATGGTGGAATACCCATCCATGACCCATTTTCAATTCCCTGGCTGAGGGAAGAAGGTTCTCACCCAAGATTTGACAGAACATGGCCCGTCCATTGTCCCTTTGATTTGGTGAAGTTGTCCTATCCTCTTAGCAGAAAAACACCCTCAAAGCATAATGTTTCCTCCTCCCATGTTTGAAGATGGGGATAGTGTTTTTGGGGTCATAGGCAGCATTCCTCCTCCTAACATAGCGGGTTGAGTTGATGCCAAAGAGCTCCATTTTGGTCTCATCTGACCACAACACTTTCACCCTCTTCTCCTCTGAATCATTCAGATGTTCATTAGCAAACTTCAGACAGGCCTGTACATGTGCTTTCTTGAGCAGGGGGACCTTGCGGGTGCTGCAGGATTTCAGTCTTTCATGGCGTAGTGTGTTACAAATTGTTTTCTTGGTGACTATGGTCCCAGCGGTCTTAAGATCATTGACAAGATTCTCCTGTGTGGTTCTGGGCTGATTCCTCACCATTCTCATCATCATTGAAGCTCCACGAGGTGAGATCTTGCATTGAGCCCCAGACCGAGGGGGATTGACAGTCATTTTGTGTTTCTTCCATTTGTGAATAATCGCACCAACTGTTGTCACCCTCTCACCAAGCTGCTTGGCGATGGTCTTGTAGCCCATTCAAGCCTTGTGTAGGTCTACAATCTTGTCCATGACATCCTAGGACAGCCTTTTGGTCTTGGCCATGGTGGCAAGATTGGAATCTGACTGATTTGTTGTGTGGACAGGTGTCTTTTATACAGGGAACAAGCTGATGTTGGGAGTAGGGATGGGTGAACGGTTCTGCCCAAGCATAAGTTCAGGCTGAACTTTGGTTGTTCGGATGTTCGGGCGAACATCAAACAATATGTGTTGTTCGCAGCAAATTCAAAAGCCGCGGAACACCGTTAAAGTCTATGGGACACTAACATGAAAAACCAAAAGTGCTAATTTTAAAGGCTTATATGCAAGTTATTGTCCTAAAAAGTCATTGGGGACCTGGGTCCTGCTCCAAGGGACATATATCAATGCAAAAATAAGTTTTAAAAACTTCCATTTTTTTCGGGAGCAGTGATTTTAATAATGCCTAAAGTGAAACAATAAAAATGAAATATTCTTTTAAATATTGTGCCTAGGGGGTGTCTATAGCATGCCTGTAAAGTGGCACAGTTTTCCCGTGTTTAAACAGTACCACAGCAAAATGACATTTCTAAAGGAAAAAAGTCATTTAAAACTGATCGCGGCTGTAATGAATTGTCGGGTCTTGGCAATATAGATAAAACTCATTGAAAAAAACGGCATGGGTCCCCCCCCAGTCCATTACCAGGCCATTTGGGTCTGGTATGAATATTAAGGGGAACCGCAAAATAATTTTTTTTTTTTTAAATTGCGTGGGGGTCCCCCAAAATCCATACCAGGCCCTTCAAGTCTGGTATGGAAATTAAGGGGAACCCTGCACCAAATTTTTAAAAAATGGCGTAGGAGTCCCCCCAAAATCCATACCCGACCCTTCACGTCGGATAGGGATTTTAAGGGGAACTCTGCACCAATATAAAAAAAAATGGCATAGGAGTCCCCCCAAAATCCATACCAGACCCTTATCCGAGCACGCAACCTGGCAGGCCACAGGAAAAGAGGGGGGATGAGAGACCGCCCCCCCTCCTGAACCGTACAAGGCCACATGCCCTCAACATGGGGAGGGTGCTTTGGAGTAGCCCCTCAAAGCACCTTGTCTCTATGTTGATGGGGGCAAGGGCCTCATCCCCACAACCCTTGCCCAGTGGTTGTGGGGGTATGAAGGCGGGGGCTTATCAGGATCTGGAAGCCCCCTTTAACAAGGGGACCCCCAGATCCTGGCCTCCCCCCATGTGAATTGGTAATGGATACATTGTACCCCTACCATTTCACAAAAAAACTGTCAAAAATAGTAAAAAAGACAAGAGACACTTATATAGCATATAGCTGAGGGTAGGGCCATTCGGTGTCGTAAATGGGTGACCCCGCATTACTCTGACATCACATGGCAGGGTCACGCATTTACATCACTGAGTGGCCCTGCCCTAAGCTATATAACAGCTGCCATCGAGAAGGAGCATCACTCGGCGGGAGCCTCACATGGAGGAGGAGGTGTTGCGGCTTTTTTATTTCTGTTTTTGGATCATCGGCGGCATTAGATGGACATACATCGTGGGACATTTTTATTTTTTTATCTTTTAATGAAGGACTTGTCCCTAAGTGTCTCCTGTCTTTTTTACAATTTTTTACACTTTTTTGTGAAATGGTAGGGATACAATGTACCCGTTACCAATTCACATGGGGGGGTCAGTATCTGGGGGCCCTCTTGTTAAAGGGGGCTTCCAGATTCTCATAAGCCCCCCACCTGCATACCCCCACAACCACCTGGCAAAGGTTGTGGGGATGAGGCCCTTGTCCCCATCAACATGGGGACAAGGTGCTTTGGGGGCTACTCCAAAGCACCCTCCCCATGTTGAGGGCATGTGGCCTGGTATGGTTCAGGAGGGGGAGCACTCTCTCATCCCCCTTTTCCTGCAGCCTGCCAGGTTGCGTGCTCGGATAAGGGTCTGGTATGGATTTTGGGGGGACCCCTATGCCATTTTTTTATTTTGGCGCAGGGTTCCCCTTAAAATTCATAGCAGACCCATCAGGTCTGGTATGGATTTTGGGGGGCCCTACACAATTTTTTTTTAATTTGGTGCAAAGGTTCCCCTTAATTTCCATACCAGACCTGAAGGGCCTGGTATGGATTTTGGGGGGACCCCCACTCAATTTTTTTATATTTTTTTTTGGTTTGGGGTTCCACTTAACCTCCCTGGCGGTATGATTATTTCTGATTTTAGGTGCTGAAAGCGGTACAATTATTTTGCACAGAAATTTGGCGTTTTATATTGTAGGCCTGTAATTCTTAGGAATAGTTCACTTAAATCTGTCCAAACAAGAGTCTAGTAGACATCCCGGGTATGATAAAGTTTGAAAAACTAAATAAAAAATTATAATATAATAAATAACTATAAATAATTATAACAAATAATAATATAATAATAATAAAAATTATATAATAATGTAATCAAATCAAAAACACTGAAATTTGCTCAGTTGCAGAATTTTAGCTTTTGTTACTTTTAGTGTTTGATGACGGATCTCCCCACAAATCACTATCGCTCAATTCTGCGAGTGATTCTAATTTATTATCGCTTTTTTCTAGCTGGTCTAAAACCACTTTTGATGTAAAGAGACAGTTTTGGTTGCTATGGGCAATCTCCAGTTTCCTGGCAGAAAGAACAGTTTTATATATATAAAACTGCATGCAGGACACTGGGCAAACCACTAGGGACAAAGGGGACGTGTAATTATTTGATACAGTACTGTAATCTGTAAGATTACAGTATGCTGTATCTATACTGTGTGTTTCACTATTTGAATTTACCGCCGAACTCCGTCCCCGTGCGTCGCACCGCTCGCAGGGAACGGAGCTCGGCACTGTGAATCGAGCGAGACACAGCGGCTCGCCGATCACAGCGGGGAGACATCGCAGGATCCAGGGGACAAGGTAAGTATACTCTTCCTGGATCCTGCGATGCAAGCCCGAGTCTGGCTCGGGGATACCGCTTTTGGTAGAAAAAATCCAACCCGAGCCAGACTCGGGAATACCGCCAGGGGGGTTAATATTCATACCAGACCCAAAGGGCCTTTTAACTTTAACGGTGTTCGTCCAAATTTTTTGCCTGTTCGCATGTTCTGGTGCGAACTGAACCGGGGGGTGTTCGGCTTATCCTTAATTAGGAGCACTGCCTTTAAGAGAGTGCTCCTAATCTCAGCTCATTACCTGTATAGAAGACACCTGGGAGCCAGAAATCTTGCTGATTGATAGGGGATTAAATACTTATCTCACTCACTAAAATGCAAATCAATTTATAACTTTTTTGAAATGAATTTTTCTGGATATATTTGTTGTTGTTCTGTCTCTCACTGTTAAAATAAACCTACCATTAAAATGAGAGACTGATCATTTCCAGTGGGAAAATGTACAAAACCAGCAGGGGATCAAATACTTTTTTCCCTCACTGTATATTAAGTTACTTGTGGATCGATATCAGCATCCCTTCTTACCCCCAAATGTAGCTGAGGCAAAAACGTTTCAAAGCCTGGAGGTAAATGTACTTACTGGTGCCTGGCGTTGTTTATATAAACTGCGCAGTTGGAATCTGTCACAATCGAATCCTTGCTCTGTCGACTACTCTTCGATTAGACAGAGTTCCTTATCCCACTGCTGTACTATTGAATCACTATAGACTACATGTCACGTACCTGGTGATGGAGCCTGATATGCAGAGGACGGCCTCTCTTACAACTCTTACTTGAAGCCCCTGATAGAGCTGACAGGAAGCACCGAGATGCAGAGTTGCACGAGTGCCTGGCGGGATCGCTGAACCTGGAGCTGGATCGGAGCCCTCGGCCGGGCTGTAGAGGTGTCTGTAGGAATCCCAGAGCAGTGGTAGGCAGGTAGCTGGAGTGAGTAGACAACCGGTCCCCACAGGCAGAAGTGCAGGTGCAGCAGAAGGGATGGTGGCACCTTTGAGGCTGAAGAGAAGGCAGGTACAGGCAGGCCGGGTCATACACAAACGGGCACACCAGGAACAGAGACTGAAGCGGAAGCGGAATCAGATTACAGGCCAGGTCGTCAGCAGACTGGCAGCGAAGTGGCAGAAGGAGCAGGCAAATGCAGAGTAGAGGACAAGCCGGGGTTGGATGCAGGCAGGAAACAGGAACGTCAGGAAGCAAGCCAGGTCACAACAGGAATGAAAGTCAGGTAGGTAATTGCAGGATACACAGGGAATGCTGTAGAGCAGACAGCACTGAGTCTGGAAACTGACTGAGTTTAGGTAGCCTGTTTGGGTGTCAAAAGCTGTCACAGGGTGTGTGTGCACCAATGGCATTCTGACAGGGGCAGAGGTAACAGGTCGTCTTCTTTGGCAGCCATCTTGGGTTCTGGCATGCCCTTCCTGACACTACAGACAACAAATAAGGTACTAGAGAAGAATTCAGTCCTCAAGATCTTTCATAAGTCTCTCAAAGTTACCTTCAAAGTCATAGATTGTACTGGCTGGACTCTGGTAGAGCTCCAGCTCCTTAGCAATTGAGTTTCTAGTGGAATCTCAACTTTAATACCCAAAGGCGGACAGCATTAAATTGTTCCTGTGTACACCTTCCTATCCAACAGTCACAGCTTGCTTTCTCTAGGCCTTCAACTCTTTTCTCCAGCAGCCAACATCCTAAGCTCCTAAGAGGGATTCATGATGGGACCTGTAGTCCTTAACTTTTTCTGGGTCACATCCCCAAAAGTAAACAACTTAAAGTCCCAGCATGAGATCTAACGATGTGACCTGTTGCCAGCTCATGCTCCCATGACGCACATGCTCCACATATGTTGTAATTCATCCACTGCTCCCGACCTCACTCCAGACAGATTGACTCTTGAGAGGTGCTCTGTTTTATCCCTGTGCCTGTGTGGGTTTACTCCGAGTACTTCGGTTTCCTTCCACACTCCAAGGACATGCTGGTAAGATAATTGGCTTCTGTCCAAAATTGGCCCTGGTATATGGGTGTGAGTTGGGGACCTTGGATTGTGGGCTCCTTGATGGTAGGGACCGAGGTTAGTGTGCGATGTATGTGTGGAGTGTTGCGTAAATTGATGGCGCTATATGGGTACCTAAAATAAATAATAATAGATGAGCATCTTAATGAGACACGATGTACAGGGATAGGGACAATTGTAGACATGCACCCACACTCACTCAGGTTTAACTGGATGGACTGGTGTCTTTATTCAGCCTAAAGCCCGGTTCACACACGGGCGGCACGACTTGCAGGTCGCCTCAGCGAGGCGACCTGCAAACGACTGCCGGGGCGACTTGCGAGACGACTTCTGCATAGAAGTCTATGCAAGTCGCCCCAAGTCGCCCCCAAAGTAATACAGGAACCTTTTTCTAAGTCGGAGCGACTTGCGTCGCTCCGATTAGAACGGTTCCATAGCACAGAACGGGAGGCGACTTGTCAGGCGACTAGGTCGCCTGACAAGTCGCCCCAGTGTGAACCGAGCCTTACCAACTATGTAAGTAAAAAAAAAAGCAAAAAGATTAAAAAAATTGTAAAGGCACCCTCTGTTACCCCGTGCGCACACACACGCACAAATAAAAACGCACACACAAGACATGCATATAACAGCAATTGCACCACACATGAGAGGTATTGTCATGAACATTGAAGTGAGAGCAACATATTTTTAGGACCATAATTCATGGTTCACTCAAACTGGATAATTTGTAACGGATGGAATAGATTTTAAACCATTGCCTATCAATAATTTTGAGTACCATAGTTTTCACCATTTCATGGGCACACACAATTTTAAGGCTTAACATGTCTGGTACCTATTTCCTCTATGCAAACCTATCTTTTAAATTTTACCAAAAAACAGGTATTATACTGTGTTTATGCGCACTAAAACTCAATTTACTGTGTTTTTTTACTGTATTTTTTCCTTAAATATGCATTTGATAAAGTCTTTTGTAAATATCATGAGACACTAAAAGATGCAACTGCAACCATTTTATTCTCCAGGGTCTCTGCTTTCAGAAAATATATCATTGTTGGTGGTTTTAAGTTATTTTCTAGCCAAAATGAAAATATGAGCATGTGTGCAATTTTTTTTTTTTTAAATTGTCAGTCAAGTGGTTAAAGGACCTTCCTCCAGCAGGTTGGTTTATTACTGCACATGCCAGTGGTAAGATCAGGCCAGTACACAGTAATAAGGCTACACTGTGTGGGGTCAGCTTCAAGTGGAGAGCTCGCAAAGAGGTATCCTATGAACCAAGTAGATTTAGGGGGTTCCTGTTAGCGTTCACAGCAAAACAAAAAGATTTGCTCGCAGGGGTAAGAATCACAATCCAAAACAAAAGTCAAACAAACAGTTATTAGCCCCCTGGCTAGTAATTGACCCCAGTGGGTCTGCTTCAGACCTGCAGACATGTTTCCTTATGTTTTGCTTGTATTCTTTACCAGGAAAAACCCATTACCACTGGAAAAGACAAATTATACCCCAGGTGGGGCACAAGCTGTGGTCAGTGATTAACCCCCTGCATCTGATGAAACCTTACACTGTCACACATTTATCCTATGAACCACAAAATCTGATGTAGCAAGTACATTCCATCCACAACTGACAGGGGCTGTTTGTCACAACTGTTGTATACACTGTTATTTGCACTACATTGCACCATATGAGTATTTACTACTGACACTACTGTGGTAAAGTCATTCCTTTTTGCTCTCTAGTGTGCTCTGGCAAAGCCAGGTTTCACAGGAAGCTCGGCAAACAAATATAATGTCTACTTTGCTGCACTTGTAAATGTCCCTGTTTCTTTTCACTTTCTTCAGAGGGCAAAAGCTGGGTACACACAGACAGTATTTTTTTTTCATTCAACCAGAAGGTTGAATGAAAAAAACTGTCAGATCCCAGCATCAACACAAAGAATGCAAGCACTGATCAAATGCTTGTTTTCCAGCATGCTCGTTTAACAAAAGCTGGTCATTAGTCCAGCTTCTGTTGAACTAATAGCTGTACACATGTCAGTTCAGCAGGCCACTGTGTACTAGGCTTTAGTACAGCATAAATATAGCCCATTGTATCACCACTGGTATGTCAGTGAGTTTTTGGTCCAGTTATGGGACTGGTCACCACTAGAAAGGGCAGGAGGTCCCATGTACTGAGGGGATAGTGCTAAAGTACCATAAAATGATACATTCAATACTTTGTGCTACATTCTAGCTCACATGTCTATTGTGCTTTATCTTTATAATAACTTTTTTGTTAAGTTTTGCCTTTTATATAACCTTTTTCGTGATGGCTCCCACACTGACAATATTCCTGGCTGTACAAACCTCACCTGCAGTAAAACTTTCTATTTATACCATTAATAATATGTGCGTGCTGTAAATGAGCCTAAACATGTTCATTAGGGTACAAGTAATTACAGCCCTGCAGCAAAAACACAGATATTGTTATTGTTGCTTAGGTTTTTGAGCTACTTCAGTTTACAATAATGTCTGTTTATCTTTAATTAAATTTAATTTACTCTCTAAACAAAAGCGAAGCAAAACTTTTATGTAGATATCACCGATTTCATAAAATTTATATCAACTGAATTTTTTAAATTTATAATTCACTGTTACCTAGCCCTGTGATATTTATGGCATAATACTGTGAAAAGACATAATGTATGCCACTAGTATTTATACCATCATAAATATTACAGCATCATTGTCTTTAAAGCTCCACCCCAAACAATACAAATCATCCCCAAATTGTTTGGAAGATAATACCCAATGTTCTACATCGTTCATTGGGGTGGGTCAGGATGTCTCTAATTGAGAACTTAAGATGCATTTTTATGGTTTATGCCATGTAAAAAGAATGCCCTCATGGAGTCCTAAACTAAGAACTCTCTTGTCATAGCTGGGGTCCACTCATTATAGAGTCAGTATTCTGAGCTACAAGTCAACTGGTACCTGCACAATGCCATTTGGTGGATCTCACCACAACTGGCTGGAACGGGACAGAGAGGGGTGCTGAAAGCGGCAGGTAGTAGTGCAGCTGGACATGGTTAAGCTGGACACGGGGTGCTGAAGTAAACACCACCAATATTTGCAGCCATTTTTATTCTACCACAGGTAGTGTTTTTGTGATGACTGGCTTTATACTTTTACAGTTAGTAAACTACAGACATTTTTAAGAAAGAAAGTAATTAATGTTTTCCAGAGTGTCTGAGAATTATGAAAAACCAACTACAGTTCCTGAACTTAAGTTCCATATATATCCACTCCTGCCTTTGATTCCTCACTATTGGTTAATAGTTGTGAGGCAAACTGCCCCCCAGATAGCAAGGATAACTTTCCAGCCACAAATGTGTGGCAGTGTTGAATTGCAAGTCTGTTAACTTGCTGCATGTTTTCACTAAGTCTGTTACTTGCTGCACATTTTAACTGGCAATTTGTACACCCGTAGAACACTTGAAGCACAAGTTCTAGTTGACACACAAAAAAGGAAAAAAAAACATGCCAGACCCTTAATCCAAGCATGCAGCCTGTATGGCAAGGAAAGGGGGTGGTGCATGCATCCCTTGCTGCACCATACCCGGCCCCATGGCCTCAACATGCAGAGGATGCCTTGCTGGTAAGGTCCTCATAACATGAGGAAAAGAGCCTCTTCCTCACAATCCTTGCCCGATGGTGGGTGGGGGCTTATCAG
The DNA here is from genome assembly GCA_037952925.1 of Lithobates clamitans. Classification (NCBI taxonomy): domain Eukaryota; kingdom Metazoa; phylum Chordata; class Amphibia; order Anura; family Ranidae; genus Lithobates; species Lithobates clamitans. Next base: position 818,690 of record JBBGZY010000088.1, read on the forward strand.
AATCTGGAAGCCTTCTTTAACAATAAAAAAATCCTGGGTGGCTAAACTCCAACATAAAAATGCATATAAAGGCAAAAGAAAAGACCTTAAAAAATACAAGGCTGAGGGGTCATTGTCAGCATTCCAACTTTACAAAGAAGGCAATAAAAAATGTAAGAGCGCAATCAGGGCAGCTAATAAAGAACACGAAAGGCACATAGCGGAGGAGAGTAAAAAAAATAAACAAGAATTTCTTTAAGCATATAAACAGTAAGAAAGTGAGGCTAGAACATATTGGCCCCATAAAGGATGATGAAGGGAATTTGGCTACAAACGACAGAGAGAAGGCAAAAGTTTTGAATAAATTCTTCTCCTCAGTCTTCATAAAGGAAACGGGGGATACAGTAACCAAGACGATAATGTTAAGTTTAATAACACCTCACAGAAAGCACCCTCGTGGCTAACAGAAGACAGAATCAGAAATAGACTTGAAAAACTTAACATAAATAAGTCACCGGGACCAGATGGCTTTCACCTGAGGGTCCTTAAGGAACTTAGCCAGGTGATAGCCAAACCATTGTTCCTAATTTTTATGGACAGTTTACTGACTGGAATGGTACCAACTGATTAGAGAAACACCAACGTGACACCAATAATTTAAAAAGGGCTGAGGTATATCTCTGGGAACTACAGGCCAGTTAGCCTCACATCAATATTCTGCAAGCTAAGGAGGGAATGATAAGGGACTATATACAAGATTTTAGTAATGAAAGCAGTATCATTATCAGTAATCAGCATGTATTCATGAAGAATCGTTCTTGCCAGACCAGTCTATTAACCTTCTATAAAGAAGTGAGCTGCCATCTAGATAAAGGCATATCTGGATCTTGCAAAGGCATTCGATGCAGTTCCCCACAAACGTTTACAGTACAAACTAAGGTATGTAGGCATGGATCATAGGGTGAGTACCTGGACTGAAAACTGGCTACAAGGTCGGGTCCAAATGGTGGTGATAAATGGCAAGTACTCGGAATGGTCTGGTGTGGAAAGTGGGATCCCCCAGGGATCTGTCCTGGGACCGATCCTGTTTAATTTATTCATAAACAATTTAGAGGATGGGATAAACAGCTCACTCTCAGTATTAGTGGATGATACAAAGTTAAGCAGGGCAATAACTTCTACACAGGATGTGGAAACCTTTGCAAGAAGATCTAAACAAAATAATGGGGTGGGCAACTACATGGCAAATGAGTTTTTTTTTTTTTAATTGTATTTTTATTAAAGTTTTTCAATAAAGAAATTACATAACATTAGGATACAAGAGTGAAATGAGGGTTCACAACATGAGAGTGATAGTAATATAAAAGAAAATTGTCCACATAGACAGGACACAAAAGTGTACTGTACAATTCAATACAAAAGTATATAACAGCTTATAAGTGTAATCAAAACATATGCAGAGGTCATACATATAGAGCAAAACTAAGTTAGAGTATATACAGTAAGTACGGTCAGGAACTCTAGAGGGGGTCAAACTATTACATACCAAGGTCAAATTGTATGGGAATAAATCTCCAAAGATAGAGTCGAGAAATGGAACCAGTAGTTATCAGGGCTAAGTGAACTAAATTTGTGTTCCATATTCCGAACCATCCCAAGGCTCCCAGATTTTGTCAAATTGGAGTATGGTGTCTTGCACAATGGCTGTCATATATTCCATTCTGCGAATCTCTGCAATAAGCTGAAGAAGTCTAGGCTATGGTAGGGGGGAATTAGATAACCAACATAAAGGAATTAGTCTCTTGGCAGCAAGGAGAATGTAAGAGATTAGTCTATTTTTTTTAGTAATACCAGAAAAAGGAAGACCCAGTAGATAGTGTAGTGGGTCAAGTGGTAGAGACACCCCCACCACTTTCTGTAATAGCAACATCACTTCTTGCCAGAAGGGCTGAATCAGGTCACGTTGCCAAAAAATATAAAATATAGATCCCACAGCCTTTCTGCAACGCCAACATTTAGCTGAGCTTGAAGGATCATATTTATGTATGACCTCTGGTGTCCTATACCAGTGCATAAGGATCTTAATGGATGTCTCTCTCTGTGTAACACACTTAGAGGACTTGAAAACAGAGGAACATATCCTGTTCCACATCTGGGAGCTGATGGGCCGACCTATCAGGCAAGCCCATCTTCTCGTCTACAAATGTGTGTCTTCAGCAAGGGGAATTGACTCCTGGAGAATGTGATATATGGATGAGACTAGGTGTGGCTGGCAAGGGCCCTGTGCGTATAGATTTTCAAAGAGGGTGGGTTTCTCAAGAGATAGATCCGAGGCCTTGGAGTGAAAGAAGTGCCTAATTTGCAATTAGAAGTGAAACTGATGCAGAGGTATGTCAAACTTTTCACGGAAGTATTCAAAAGAATGGAACCTACGGGAGATTGGGTGGACTAGATTTCAGAGTTGGAATAGGGAATTGTTTATCCAAGGGAGGACACGTCCCAAGGACAAACTATTAGGAATAGATGGGTTAAATAGCATATTTGTAAGGGGAGGACATGGGGAAGAGAGAGGAAAATTCTTTAGGCATTTACGCCATATGGACGTTGTAAAATTCATTGGAGCTGTACATTGGCATCTAAAAATGGGGTCTATATTGGACATATGAGACCAGATTAGGGAGCATGGATGAGCCGGATATAATACCCCTTTCTCTATATCGGCCCAGTGACTTGAGGTCTGTAGATTAAACCAGGAAGCAATGGCCCTTAAATGTGAGGCGTAATAATATTTAGCAACATCCGGCGCTCCCAAGCCCCCCCTAGATCTCCTGGCAAGAACCACCGAACCTGCAATGCGATGAGCCTCACCATTACAGATACATTTATGGAAATTTCTCTGAAAAGCTTTAAGTTGGGAAAGAGGGATAGCAACCGGTAAGGTTTCAAAATAATATAAGAATCTAGGTAAGATGGACATTTTCAGCACATTGATCCTGCCAAGGAGGGAGAGGGGGAGCCCAGTCCAACTTTGCAAAGACTTATTGATATCTGCAATGAAGGGAGGATAGTATACCGAGTAGAGGGATGAGTAGGTAGGAGTAATCTGAATTCCCAGGTATTTTAGAGAGGTGGAGCACCATCTGTAGGGTTGGGACAGCAGCGGACTTGTTAAAGTTAACAAGATGTCATCTGCAAACAATGATAACTTGTATTCCCTCTGTGGCATCACCACCCCACAAATATCAGGATGAATACGAATGGACTCAGCAAGTGGTTCTAGACATAAAATAAAAAGTAAAGGGGATAGGGGACATCCCTGCCAAGTACCATTAGTCATAGGGAGGCTAGGCGACAGAAAGGATGACATCTGAACCTGAGTCATGACATGGGAATATAGGGCTTCTAAGGCTTTAAAAAAAGGGCCTTTTAGTCCATACTCACGTAGAGTGGTAAACATATAGGGCCAACTCAGCCTTTTGAGGGCCTTTTGAGCATACAGACTCAAGACCAGAGCCTGGCGGGGAGATCTGTTCAATAAATCTATCACATTTTTAGTGCGACGGGTGTTATCCCCAGCATGCCTATTTAAAACAAAACCCACTTGGTCTCTGTTAATTAATTTAGGAATGTATTTGGAGAGTCTAGATGCCAACATTTTTGTGAATATTTTGTAGTCTGAATTTAGAAGGGCTATGGGCCTATAGTTTCCTGGAACAGAAGGGTCTTTACCTGATTTATGGATAACTGATATATATGAATGTGAAAACTGAGAATGTGGGGGTTGTCCTTTAAGTAGGGAACCATATAAAGTTTGCATGTGAGGGGATAAAATGTCCAAATAGGTCTTGTAATAAAAGTAAGGCAGTCCATCCAGGACAGGAGATTTATGAAGTGGGAGATCTTTAACAAAATTTTGAAGTTCCTCTGCAGTTATAGCTGAATTTAGATCAGTCAGGTCGGAAGAGGATAGTTTTGGAAGTTTGAGTTCAGTGAAACAATTTGTTAAATTTCCCTTGGGTGAAGTTAAAATGGTTTTCAGAAGTAAGACAGTTATATAACTTACGATAATAACTACCAAAAATCCTGGTCATCTCCATAGGACAGTGTGTTCTAGACCCATAGTCTCGAAGAAGATAGTCAGAAAAAGAGTTAAAGAGGCGTGGGCGCAGTTTGTTGACCAGTGTGGCTTGTTAGAAAATTCAAAGAAGTTTTGTTTCATCCAGATTATGAACTTAGCCGCTTTGTCAAGGTGTAGGGACTTTACCTGTTCTCTGAGAGAGGTCACCCTACGCAATTTCAACACTGTGGGTTTGCGCAACAACCAGCGTTCAGCCTTCTGCAGAGCATCCGTCAAGGACTGCAGAAGCTGATTTCTATTTTTTTTTTATACGGGAGCCCTCCGCGATACAAGCACAACAGAAGACAGCCTTGTGTGCCTCCCACAGTGTGGAAAAGTCTGAAACTGACCCCAGGTTAAATTGAAAAAACTCTTTTAGGTCTGTAGCTAATTTTGTGCGTGAGATCTCTGATTGAAGAATATGGTCATTAAGACACCAATGACATGTCCTGGTGGGGGTCTGGGATAGCACAATATCCAGTACAATAGGGGCATGGTCTGACCATGTAATGGGAAGTATGTAGGAATCTAGAATGCAAGATATGAGTGGGGCAGAAATAAGAAAATTATTTAAGCGGGAGTACATTTTGTGAGCCATGGAGAAGAAAGTATATTGTTTAATTCTCCAGGAGTCAAAAAGTTGATGTGACCTAATGCATTTGCGAAAGGAGTTAGCCTGTGAAATGATGCTTTGTTAAGGGACAACTCTAATTATAGCTTGTCTATCCCTAGAGGGGGACATGATTAAACTGAAGTCTCCTCTACAATCATAAAAGGTTGGGAATGATAATGATGAGAATCAAAGACCTTATTAAGAAAATCAACCTGCCCAACATTAGGAGCATATATATTAACTAGGGTAAAAGAAGAGGTCATGTAGCCACACTCCAGGATAAGATACCTCCCATGAGGGTCCGCATGTACTTTTTGGACCCTAATAGGTCAGGATTTTTTAATTAAAATTGCCACCCCAGCCTTTCCTGTGGAATCTGAAGCTAGAAAGGAGGTGGGAAGAAACCTGGAGGCAAACTTCAACGTACCTCCCGCTCGAAAATGAGTCTCCTGGAGCATGACCACATCCACCCCCGAGGATCTGAACTCCTTCAGAGCCATCCAGCGCTTCCGAATGGAGCCCAGGCCCTTTACGTTATATTACATGATTCTCAACGCCATAAGTGTATTGACCCTTTGAGGAAAACAGAAAACAGAACATAAAAAACCTTGATATCTATTAAAAGAACAATATAGAACATGATGGAGGAGATTATCCCAATGAGACCCATGGAGTAGCACATACATCTCTTTAACATAAACCCCTAACAGTCGAGGTAAAACCAAGACTTGTGACCTCAACCTATAGAGCTGATACGTATGCGTGGACATGTTGGAAAAAGAAAAAAAACAAAAATGGAAATAGAAAAGAAAACATGTATGGAGGTAAAAAAAAAACTCCATACGAAAAATGAAACACATTTTTGAGACCTGAGATCCGTTGGCATCTCAGAAGGTCTCGCACCATGGCTGAGACCAAGTAGGGACACATGGGGGTCTCCAACAAGGAGGGTCCAGGAGAGAGGAAAAGAGCACCGCCCCCGCTCCCCTTAAGAACTTGGCATTTATAGAAACATTCTGGCAAAGTTAACTCTTCAAAAAACAGTCTTCAATATGCAACTGAACATTAACAGCAACTTTACCTATAATACCCCATGAGCTTGGGAAAGTCGAGCCCCTGATACAAATTATCAGGAGACTCATAATACCTGAAGTCTAGCACTTGGCATTGGGGGACCTGTAATTGCAGGAGGAAAAAAAACAGATGAGCCAAAAGTTTTGATCGGGAGGATCAAGGAGGTTGCTTGGAAAATGGGGGTGTTGAGGAGTAGATGCTTGCTTTCATGATTGACCCCTTACAGGGGTCCACACACGACTGGGGGTGGTAGGAAATGGACAAATCTGTCCAGGAGGAGGTAACAAATCTTCAGGTAGTGAGGGAAGATTAAAACTTTTCAAAAAGGCGTCACCTTCTTGAAGATCCCGTAAACTGTGCTGAACCCCATCTCTGGACACGATGAGGCGAAAGGGAAATCCCCAGTAGTATTGGACCCGATGATGCTGCAGATGAGCTGTTATTAGTCGCAGGTTCCTTCGTTTCGCCAATGTGATGGGAGAGAGATCACTGAATATTTGCAGTTTAGCCCCCTGGTATGTGATCTGTGATTTGTTTCGTGTGGCCAGTGTCAGGGCTTCTTTACTATCGTAAAAATGAAATCTCACAATCACGTCCCTGGGCCTAGCTCCAGCCGAGGGTTTCGGGCCCAAAGAACAGTGGGCCCTGTCTAGGCGCCAGTCCACATTTACCACCGGGGGGGACCAAAGTGTTGAAGAGCCCCAGGAGATAAGGGCGTAAGGCCGAGTCACCCACTTTTTCAGGGATACCACGGAATCATAGATTTTGTCTTCTTTCTCTGTTCTCCAGGTCTTTTTGCTGTAACTGCAATTGGGAGACTGCATGTTTAAGGCTAGAGTTCTCTTCCTCTATGACCTGCACGTAATGCACCATTTCGTCAAATTTATGTTCCAGCATGTCTGTAAGTTCCCCAATTTGAGTGATTTTCCCCCCTCAGTTCTGTAGATATTTTACTTACAGCAGCCAAGATAGATTGGGTAATTTGGAGTAGTAGTTGAAGTTTAGCGTCTAATTGAGCATCAAGGACGTCTGGGGTTAAAACTGCTGGTGTAGAGGAGAACGGGGGGCCTGAGGCCTGTGTTGCAGCCTGTATTGTTGAAGGAGGGGGATTTTTCTGCATCCTCCATCCCCAGTAATGGATCCATCACTGTGAACGGATCAGTGGGAGAACTCGAGGCCGAGGATTGCGGCCTAGTGACGAACCGATCCATGTCGGATCCCTGGCGTGGCCCAAAAAGAGGTGTATAGCCTTGGTGCTGCTGGCTGATCTTGCACATGGGGTGCCCGGGTAGGAGAGAGTGTGTACCGGCTTACCCCCGTTGCATTTACAAGCTGATGGCGGTGTGCGGAGGTCACGGAAAGCGGACGGAGCCCGGAGCTCTCTCAAAAGACGTCCACCATGATCGAGAGCCACGCATGCTCCCGCAAATGAGGTTTAATGTTGAAAAATGTGTGGCATTGTAAGGCATTTGGGTGCTAATAATACGAATGCAAGTTACTCGCTAGGGGGAGAACCTCTGGGGGAATCTAGGATGGAAAAGGACCTGGGGGTACTAGTAGATGACAGGCTCAGCAGTGGCATGCAATGCCAAGCTACTGCAAGCAAAGCCAACAGAATATTTACATGCATTAAAAAGGGCATTCACTCCAGAGATAAAATGATAATTCTCCCACTCTACAAGACTCTGGCCCAGCCACATCTTGAGTATGCAGTCAAGTTCTGGCACCTGTCCTCAGAAAGGACGTAGTGGTGCTGGAGAGAGTACAGCGAAGAGCAACAAAGCTAATTAAGGGAATGGAGGACCTCAGCTATAGGGAAAGACTGCAAGCATTGAACTTATTCTTTCTGGAGAAGAGACGCTTGAGAGGGGATAATCAATCTACAAATACCATACCGTCGACCCTGGCATAGGGGAAAAAAAATTTTAGTGAAAGGGAATTCAAAAAGACACGTGCCCATTCACTAAAACTGGAAGAAAAGTGGTTTAACCTTAAACTGCACAGAGCGGTAAGGATGTGGAATTCTCTTCCTAAAGCAGTGGTATCAGCAGGGAGTGTCGATAGTTTAGCCTCCCTGGCGGTATGATTCTTTCTGATTTTAGGTGCTGAAAGCGGTACAATTATTTTGCATGGAAATTTGGCGTTTTATATTGTAGGCCTGTAATTCTTAACAATAACACACTTAAATCTGTCCAAACAAGAGTCTAGTAGATATCCCGGGTATGATAAAGTTTGAAACACAAAAACATAAATTATAATATAATAAAAAAAAATAATTAAAAAAAATAAAAATAAATAGTAATAAAATACATTTCCACACGATTCATTATCGCTCAATTCTGCAAGTGTTCTAATTTACTATCGCTGTTTTCTAGCTGGTCTAAAGCCATTTTTGACGTAAAGGGACACTTTTTCGTTGCTATGGACAATCTCCAGTTTCCAGGCAGAAAGAACAGTATATGCAATATAAAACTGCATGCAGGGCATGGGCCAGAGCACTGGGGACAAATGGGATGTGAAATGATTTCGTACAGTACTGTAATCTGTAAGATTACAGTACTGTATGTGTTATGCTTTTTACATTTTTTGAATTTGCCGCCAGGCTCCGCCCCCGTGCGTCGCGACGCTCACAGGGAACGGAGCCTGGCACAGAGAGGCTTCGGAACAGGACACAGCCCGCGGACACTGCGGGGGACTTCGCAGGATCCCGGGGACAAGGTAAGTAAGGAGGCACCAGGATCCTGCGATGTAATCCCGAGTGTGGCTCGGGGTTACCGCTAATGGTCCTGAATTTTAACCCCGAGCCACACTCGGGAAAACCGCCAGGGAGGCTACAAAACTATTAGATGGGCACCATATCGACCAGAACATACAGAGGTATACAATGTACTATTGACATAAACACCTACACACATCATAGGTTGAACTGGATGAACTGGTGTCTTTTTTCAACCTCACCAACTATGTAACTAACAAGGGGCACCCAGATCACCCCCCCCCCCCCCCATGTGAATGAGTATGAGGTACATAGTATCCCTATTAGTTCTCAAAAATAAGTTGGAACCTAGAAATAAAGACATCCACTTTTTTGACAAGTGCTTCATTGAAAAAGAAAGTCCCCAAAAAAAGTGTCTTCTTGTAAACCCATCATCAGTCACATAGTCCATCGATGCAGATCCATGTCAATAACACAATGATGGGCGATAACCTGCCGGGAAAAAAATTGGCACTGCAGAGACAAGTTCCCCTTGTTCGCTAATCGTCCACTGAATGGAAAGTTTGGTAGCTGACAGCTGTTATATAAAAGTGTCTGGTTTTTCCGGTGATGTCATTCACCATATGTACGGTACATACTGTATGGTCAATGATGTCACTGAGATCCCGCCTCTTTGCCTACATAGCAGGGGATTCTTGGCCATGTAAGTGAATAGGACCATTAATGTCCCTGGTCATTAAGGACTTGGTGGTGCGTGCACCTGTCAGCGCTTCTGACAGTGGGAATTTGTCATGTGTAGTAGTGGTAGTAATATCTCTGATACATGACGTTCAGCTCACGCTGAGTGGGTAAATATTCAAGGGTTCTTCTGAATGCCTGAACAGCCAAATTTCCTTGCGTTCATCCTTTTTTGTTAGGGACTGTACCTATCTTTGCTATGGTTTTATAGTAAGTTGCAGGAGGCAAACTGGGCATTAACATGAATTTCTTAAAGGCAGTTCCTCTCTAATGAGCTACCAATGCACTACTAGCATGCAATAATTGACAGGTACTAATTTTTAATGCATTGCACAATCTTGTGCATTGATGTGCTTTTGTGAGATCCTTTGTGGTGCCATTCAAAATGCACAGATGTGAAACTAACCAAGGAAAAAGAAAAGTTATGCCCTCCTTCCCTTCTTATTTAGTTAGGCAGTACTTATGTGATGTTTTCCTGTTTTAACAGTTCACACCATAAGAACCCAAAAATGTAAATAATTTTAATAATCCTTCCTAAATTGCTATACTGCCAGTTCAAGCCTAACCCGGCGTGCCTTTTACAACTGGAAAACTGTGACAGACCTAGCCGGGAGAGAGACTTTTGGAGGGGACTGTATGCTAGCCTCTTGCCGATCGATCGTGGGCCCTGGCATTTGGGGGAACGGTGTTCTTTGTGAGCTGTATGCCTGGGGACCCTTGAGGTGGTATTACTGTGGATTCTGGTCCTGGTCCTGGTCCCCCAGGACACACAGACTCTGGGGACCCTGGATTTGCTATGTTGGAATAGTGACTGATTCATACCGTTGGGACTCCTACTGTTAAATGCTAATGTCATCAATTCCAGCTACCTGTCTGTTGTCTGCTAAAATGTGTATTGTAAATAAGTCTCTAGTATGGGATCTAAGAGTCATTAGATCCCCATTGTTGTTTGTGTTTAATTAACTCTGCTATTGTGATAATGTTGATTGGATTTTCTGAACTACAAGATGGTCAGTCTGGCCTAAAGGTCATGTCTGAGTCATCTAGGCTGTCTAAAGGGATTAGTTAATTAGCTCATGTTAATTAGGTTAATTAGGTTACAGCTGAATTGTTAGAGTAATATGAGCAGGAGGTCTGCACCTCCTCTTTTAGTGTATAAAATAGCCTGTATTTTGCAATAAAGGAGATTCCTGGTTGAACCTACATACAGTCTGCCTGGTGTTTGTTCTGAGCTATCACAACTGGGTTAGAATGGCACATAGCTGTAGTTCTAATCCCGGAGCATGGGATGACCGAGCAATCAGATGTTGCGATCTGCAATCTGATTCTATAGCAGCAGAGGAGTGTCGGGAGAGTGGAACCGAGCAAGCAAGGGGCTCGTTACAATAACTAACTACCTTTTTACACTTCAACAAATATTTCTTAGACTTCATTGTTGATGCAAAATCTAATATGCACTGTGAGGCACAATTAGGTTTTTTTAGCAATAAATATTTATAAGTAAGCCATTTATGCTTTAGCTTGGAAAAAATTACACAAGACTGACTTTAGAATAAAAAAAAGTGACTGCCAATTGTTAACAATTGTACTAAATTGGTATGTGGATAGCTGCCAAATAATGTAATAGCACACACACTGCTTCATGCTTACATAACAGCTGAGGAATGTCACATGCTGTCAATACTTGTGTGTTCATATTTTCATCCTTGCATTGAAAAAATCTTCACTGCACATTAAAATACAAAGTGGATCTGCAATTTCTTTGTACGATGCTAATATTGTCACTCCAAGAACAGTAACTGTTTTATTGCTGCAGTTGTTAAACTTACAATATAATTACAGAAGAATTAATAATCAGGCTTCATATGTGAAAAGGCAATGTGCAGTATGTCAATGTCCGTGTTTAAATAATGTGTTCATGGTTAAGATGAAGCTGTTCATTCATGTGCAAGAGAAAACAAAAGCTAGGCTATTTTTTTTCTTTTTTTTACACAAGGAGACTACAAAGCATACACACACGATTGGTGAATTGCAGGTGCAATGTCAGGCTCTTGCAGAAACTGCCTATTGCTCTCTGCCTGTGCCTCTGTCTATCCGTGCTGATTTTAAATGTGACAGTGGCTGAGAGGAGAAGAACCGCCACCCACTGTCAAAAGGGAAGGGCGTCTGTGCGTTAGGGGGCTGTGATTACCAACACGGTACATATGCACCCTATATACAGATGTAACATGTAACGTGTTGGTAAAGGTGAACTTATCTTTTAAAAAACAGCATTCTGCTATCACACTAAAGCCGCGTACACACAATCAGATTTTCCGCTGGGAAATGTGTGATGACAGGCTGTTGGCAGCAAATCTGACCGTTTGTACGCTCCATCAGACAACTGTTGTCGGATTTTGTGGACAAATGTTGGATGGCAGGTTTTAAAATTTTCCACGGACAAATGTCTGTTGTCGGATTTTCAGAGCGTGTGTAAACAAATCTGTTGTACAAAAGTCCAAAGTATAAACACGTATGCTCGGAAGCAAGGACAAGCTGGAGGCGGTCACTCTTGTAAAAGTAGCGTTCGTAATGGAGAATTAACATTCCTAAAGCGGCAAATAATGAAATCTCCAAATGCTGCGCACATTGTCTTCTTCTTTATAATGGGATAATAATGAAGCTGCTTCACTGGTGATACTGACGGAGTTCTGCCAAACGTATTGTGGGGAAATTAGTTTGCGGGGATCACCTTTTTCTGAATGACAGCAAACGGGTACTTTCTTAAAAATCTGGCGGATGCCAGGTTTATTTACTGGAGGTTTGCAAAATAAAACAAACAAACAGTAACTTAAATCCTTGCCGTCTGACGCTAACTAAACAAATAGTCTCCTCTCAGTGCGAGGCTGATCCCCGTCACCCAAAAAAACATGCGGAAAAGCAAACCTTTTCATCCAACACCCAAAGCTCCTCTCACTCAGGTTCCTTTCTGAGTCTCAAAACCAGAGTGACCTGCTGTGCTCTTCCTGGATATTTAAAGACCAGCTGACTGTGGACTCCAGTGGACCCGAACATCCGGACCGGAACTCAGCCTGTCACCAGAGGCTGGAAAAACCGGGCCAGATTCCGGTTCAGTCCCTTACAGTGGAACAAATATCAAGAAGATTTTTTTTTTTGGATCAAGTTACCACAACACCATTCTTCCGTAGTTTAGAAGATCAAAGATACAATTTAAGTTGGTGTCCCCTTTGTTAGTTTTACATTGGGAGTAGGCAGGTACATTTTAAAAATACAAACTGTCATTTGAAGTAAAACACATAGCCAAGTATTTTTCTATTTAATTTTTTTTTATTTAATAGGGATCACAAGAAGGTCCTATAAAAATCAAGAGGAAGGCAGCGATGGAGAAAATGTTGGAATTGGTAAACCCTTTGTACCCCAGGGCAGACCTCAATTATGTGAAGAGCAAAATTGGGAACCTGAGGAGTACATTTATAGGGAGCACAAGAATGTCCTGGACTCCAAGAGATTGGGAGCAGCAGCAGATGACTGGTATGTCCCCAGGCTGTGGTATTACCACAGCCTGTGTTTTTTGACAGACCAGACCGAACCCAGGCCATCGCTGTCAATGTTCCCTTCCACATCGGCTGAGGCCATTTTTTTTCTTGTGCACTATTCAAAAAAAAATTCAAAAAAATTATACATGTGATCTGCCATCCAAACAAAAATTAAATAACTTACTCAAAAATTGCATTCTCAGCATACAAAAATAAAGTATAACAACTAAAATCATAATTTTTGAACAAAAAAAAAAGCAAATTAGTAATTATATGGATGAAAATCCCCAGCCCAGTGGCGTTGTTGGGGGTCTTGGGGCTGGAACTGCTAATGTCTGGCATGCTGCTGTGGTGGGAGGGGCTGCTGTGGTGGGGCATTCAAATCATTGATCTGGGTTTTTGATGTTTTCTCCCCTCTTCCCCTTGTTGAGGAGCTGGAGGATTCGTTCCTCACACATACTCCTTTGTTCCACATCCATCTCCCTCAATTTATTTGCTGTCAGACAGCCAAATGCCTCAGCTGCATCTGGGGCCATAGTGATGGCAGTTGTTGCGTGGCTCAGGAAGGCAGCTGTGGTCTCGTCCAGGTTCCTGCTCTTCCTGGCCCTTTTAGCAGAAGGGTGTAGGGGAGGGATCTGGGACTCCATGTGGCTGCTGCCAACGGCCTCCTCCCGACTGACACTTTCCTGTGTATGAAAATGGGGCATAATTATTTTTTGTTAAAATTTGGTTCATCAATCACACACAATTTTGAGCTCATGACTGTTGCAAATTGAATGTTGAGAAATAAGAGACTATCATTCTGACCCCAGCATTTTTCCTTCTTGTCCCAATCATTTTTTGCCACTACCGTCTATTGATATTGAAACCACCTTGTTACTGTAATTTAGACATTTTGGAACAATGTCTAGTTATCATCATTTTATTTTTGGTTACAAATATGTTATACAATGCTATACCTGGGTCAAGCTGGGCTCCTCCACATCTTCATCCTGTGTTGAACGACCAGTGTGGATCTCAGAAGCTGTGGCCTCATCCAATGTGGAACAGAGTGTTGACAGTGATGGCCTGAGTTGGGTTTGGTTGGACAAAAACACAGGCTGTTGTAGCACCACAGCCTGGGGACATATATGTCATCTGCTGATGCTCCCGATCTCTGTGATTCCTGGACCTTCTTGTGCTCCCTATTAAACGTACTCCTCAGGTTCCCAATTTTGCGCTTCACAAAATTGATGTCTGCCCTGGGGTACAGAGGCTTCACCAATTCAAGAAGTTTCCCCATCGCTGCCTTCCTCTTGATTTTATTTGAGTAATCGCTACTTTTCACCTTCCGCAGACAGGGCATTCATTTTTGTAGTTTTATAAAACTTTTATAAGAAAGGTGGTTGTTAGCCAAGTTACATCTAAAAAAATAGGAATCAACTTTGTGTTTATCCTTGCTTCTTTAGGAGTGCTGTATTTTGTTTTCAGGAAAGTACAAATACGTACTTTGTCCATTTTAAGGATGCAAATTGGTTTGGGCAACAATGCCTTATGTAGCGAGTGCAAAAATCATTGTAAGCCCTGGTTCACATTGATGCTACTTTGAAATCGCACTACTTCACTTGAATTTGTGTGATTTCTAAGTAGCAAGGTCAGCAAGATTTCAGGTGCTACTTGATAGACATTTGTGTGGCTTCATGTCCAGATGTCTATTGAAGTCGCACCTGAAATTGCATAAAGTAGTGCAGGAACTACTTTTGCAAATTGGTGCACCACTGCTAATTCTGTGTCGCATTGATTGGAATAGTGCCTTTGCCTCCAATAGGCTGCGACTTGTCATTCGATTTTAGCCCGCAAATTGCATGACAAATCGCTCCAATGTGAACCTAGGCTTTAGTGTCAGAGGTGTCAGTGTTTCCCCACTCCACTTCTCTAGGTGCACCACCCGATCCTTTTTTCTGTTTTTTTCTCATTAAAAAAATTACTGTGTGAATTACTAACATTGAAAATGATGTCATCATCTGTGACAAAAGCAATATATATGGAAAACATGACCTGGGAAAGCATCTGGAGAAGGAGAGGTGGGAAACACTGCCCTAGGTAATGTTAATTGTAATCTTTATGTGTTTTTAAGAATATCAAAGGCAAAATTTGAAGATGCCCACAAATGGTGCCAAAATATTCTTATTTCCCTCATGATCCCATGCCTAAAATGTGTCTTTCCCTACATCTAGTTTGCTAAAGTCACAAAACAAACAATGGGTCAACATGTGCTAGCTCCCATCATGAGGTATCAATGGACGTGTTTTGGCGGTTGCAACCCCTTTCTCTCACCTACTTTAGTTATGAGGTAGGGGTTGCACCCCCAAAACGTGCCCATTGATACCCTGTGATGGGAGATAGCATATGTTGACACACTCTGTGTTTTGGGGCTTTAGAAACAAACCTGTTTGTACCTACACACATTTTAGGCAGGGGATTATAAGGGACATTTAACAGTTATGCCTCTACATGGACATGTCTTCAAATTTTGGCTTTTAGAGGGGTGAGATCACCCCATCTGAGGAAGGCAACATCAACACAGTCTTGGGATACTAATGTCTCATATGGCCTTCGCTTTAACAAACTTGAACTTTCTAAGTTCCTGAGTTGGGGATGTATATCTTATGTTTTCAAACATGCCTGTTTAGCCCCAAAAAAGGCAAAATAATGGCAAACATACATGTTTATACACCAAGATGTTGGTTTGTTCTAAAGCCTTAAAACGCACATGTGGATTTGCTATGAGTAAAATGTTTTTTACTAAACAATGTGTGGCTTATTATTTCAATGTTCTATACCAGTGTATTTGTTAAGTTGGTGTAGTTACAGTGACAATATCCTCTAAAATGTGCCAAACTCAGGCAAGTTTATGGCCTCAAAGAAATGAAAGGAGTTGAAAAAGCATAATGTTTTTGAACTTAATGCGTTATATACATTAAGAAAAAAAAACATTGCATGTGAGTAGCAGACCCACAGCACAACATAATAGTTAGCTGAAGAAGAGATTGTCACTTCATGTAGCAAATATGGTACGTTTGCACTATTGTCTAAAATGGACAAAAAAGGTCATTTGACAGCCTATTATACAGAAGAAACACAGACAACAATAGTTCAAATGAAATAGTATTTTGTGAAAAATTATGATTGATGATCAGCTACATTTGGCTGCCAAGCCACAGCCCCATTACCCACAAAATATTCTAGATATTTTTGGCCAATATCTCGGGCATTTTGTGAGGGCAACCCAGCATGGGCAGGTTCCAGAGCCGTCATGTTTCCCACTAATGTATGAGCTGCAGCCTCTTCAGCTGAGCCCGACACTGCGGGGTCAACATCAGCTGGCAGTGATGAGAGATAGCTGCTTGCATTTCTCTATAAAAAATGTGGAGGATGCAACAGCACAAAACCACATAGATAATTTTATATTGAGCCAGTTTGATGGGGGTTAAAAAGAGCCTGAAATGACTTGACAGGATTCTAAAGGCATTTTCAACAACCCTTCTGGCATGAGAGAGTCTGTAGTTGAATTATCTTTGCTCTGGGGTGAGGTTCCACATAGGAAAGGGCTTCGGAACATGTTCCCCAGAGCAGAGGCCTCATCTGCGATAAAAACAAAATTGAGGCCTTCAAAATTGTCCTGAGCAGGTGGCAAATTTAAGGTGCCATTCTGGAGCCGATGGTAAAACTCGGTCTGCATGATGAAACCTCCATCCGAGTTGCGGCCATTCTTCCCAACATCCAAAAAAAGAAACTCATATGTTGCAGAAACAACAGCTAGCAGCACTATGCTGCAAAAGCCTTTGTAATTATAGTAGTATGAGCCTGAGTTGGGTGGTGAGACAATCCTCACATGTTTCCCATCAATTGCACCACCACAGTTGGAAAAATCTCACTGATGCTGAAACTGGCCTGCAACATCCTGTCATAGCTGGGGGGTGGAAGGAAACTGTGGAGTCAAAAAAGAAAGAAGAAATTACTACTTCTGCACATAACATTGCAAGCAGATTTGACAAAACATTCTTGGCCAACATAAGTGTAAAATTTAAATGAGTATTTAAAGACAAAAGTGTAAGGTCATCTTATCAGATTCATCACTCCCTCTGGTGGCCCATTAGAAAAATGTTATTGTGGAGGGAGGTAATGGGTAGATGTTTTGGACAGGTAACCCTCTCCACTTCCATGAGAGCATCGATGCATAAATAACGTGTGATACTTTGGCCAGCCCCTCCTTAATTACACTATTGGCAGCCCAGTGGACAGGTAAGAAGTGACATGATCGAAAAATATGGATACACACTCTCCAAATTGAAGCACATTTTGGCATTCATAAATTACCTATCAAGATAATATGAGACAAAAACTTACTATGTTACAATTGGAAGGTAATCAGACATGCCCTTGCACTACATGCTTTGGTGAATTCATCCAGAAATAGAACCACAAAAGAGGTATAGTATGTATGGGTTTTGCAAAGTCAGAAGATAGAGTATTGGTATCGGTTGACTTAGCATTTGAGGGGGAGAGGGTTCCAAATGAGTTTGGGCCCCAAAAAAATGACCTTTTACACTCTGCCTGAATTTGAGGACAAGAATAACATTTGTACACATTTTAGGGGGTGTTTAGGGTAAGCACAAAAATGTAGCTGACAAAATACATTGTTAAGTTACTAGGCTAGGTGTGTATGGGCCCAGGATAGCATGCTGGGGAGGTTAGTGAAGGAAAATATGCATGAAGGACAAAAAAGGAGCATTAAAAGCATGCATGAGGACAAAGAGGACATTCACAGCAATTAATTATGGAATGAAGAAATGAATACAATACATTAGCAAACATTAAATACATAGAATGTGGAGGACTAGAATAATGGCAGAACAGGTCTCTGGAATAATGAGTCCCAGAGCATGGGGGGAGATCCCAGTTGTAAACTTCAGGTCCTGGAGATTTCTCCCCATCGCCAAGTACTGCAAGATGGCTATGAGCCTTTGCTCGGGAGTAATGGCAAGCCGCTTGCATGTGTCCTGCTTCTTAATATAGGGGTCAGCAATGCCAAGAGATGGTGAAAGCAGGGTTCCATCATCTGGAGATAATTTCTAAATTCACCAGGATCATTCTCCTGGCATATGAGAGAATTGGTTACAATTAAGCAACCAATTCTTTGTCCAAGAACTCCTCCTCCTGTTCCTGGACTGGACTTGGGTCAAAGCAACAACTTTAAGCCCAATGATAGCATGCTCTCCGACGAGAATGCAACATAGCTAGTTGACGAACGGCCGCTCAGAAACGAACTGACAAGCACAAATTTAAAATCAGAAACGAACTGACAAGCACAAACTGAAAATCAGAAATGAATTCATAGTACGGATTGTTGGCCGACAATTGTGTGACATTTGTATGCAAGACAAGTTTGGGCCAACGCCCTTCGGACAAAAGTCTGCGGTTTTGTCGGTGGAAAATCTGATCGTGTGTACAAGGCTTAATAGTTGATTGCAGTAAACAAAGTTTAACTTTATATATGTCAGAAACCATGAACCAGACTGAGACAGAAGTACAGTTAAATTACACTTGATTATTAATAAAAAATAAAAAGGTAAATAGAGTAAGCATAGTCAAAGCATAGCCAGAGTCCAGTAACCGGATCGGGTAGTCAGCCAAGCCAGAGTTCAGTAACCAGATCGGGTAATCAGCCAGGCCAAAAGTCAGGGATCCAAGTGGTGGAACAGCAAGCAGGATAAGGAGCCAGAAAGGATGTTAGCAAGCCAGTCTTTAAACAGGAACACAGGAGATGGTTTCCTGTGCTGTGACCAAGGCGAAGGCAGGAAAGAAGTGAGCTGGACGTCTTTAAGTAGGCGGGACTGATGAGCAGATCCACAACAGCTGGTTAACTATGGAGAGAGAAGAGAGCTGGCAATTAGCTGACAGCTAAGCGGCCAGCTCAGAGAAGGAAGGGCTGAGCCAGCCCTGACAATATACTAACATTTACTTTGCTAAGTGAACAGTCTCTATTAACCCTATTGTGTTTCATTGAGTGGGGGAAGCATTAAAATAAATGTTCCACTCTTTTATGGCACCCATATTCACTTGTACCAAAACTACAAGTGTTTGAGTAAGATCTACTACCTTCCACCCTTTTGGAGTTCCAGGTTTTCTGTAAAATAAAAAAGGTTAAAAAAAAGCTTCAACCAAAACCACATTATCCGTGGTCATGGAACACAAAATGCAGGGAAATTTACTCAACATACATATAAACATTGGAGAAAAAACTGCCATACCTTCTAACCATTCTTGCATTCATCCAATACTAAACTAAAACATAGAAAATTGTAAATGTAAATGTAATTTTTATTATTATGTATGTTTTTGATATGAATAAATAAAGAGTATGAAGAAAAATCTTTTGTCTGGGGTTACACATAAATGAAGCATCCAGCATGGAACATGAAAACCTTAATAATGGACATAATAAGTGGCCATACAAGAGAAGGCAAGATCCATAATTTAATCTTGGAGAATGGCAGTGTGTGTGATTGAACTCTTAAGCATATACAAAAGCCTAAAAATCCAAAAACAAAAACCATGAAATTTCATTTAATTTCCCTGTCAGCCTTTCCATGCTCTCAAGCTATTTTAGTTTTACCCTTGTTAATTATAGAAATATCTAGAGTTTAAAGGCTTATGATGTGTGTTGCTATGGCCATTTGTATTGTCTTGATAGCAATAATATAGAGTATGGTTTGGTAAGAGCATATGTTTACAGAGGTCCTTCCCCCTCCATTGATATGTAAATAAACCAGATGGATGGGTTTTGGAGCTGAGCAGAGGAAGTTGGTGTATGCAGGAAATGGGTGGGAGGGGCTTGGGGAGAGTTGGAAAGAAACATGTGTTTGGACAACAGAGATGTGTTTTGGAAGGACAAAGAGGAAGACATGGCTGCCGGAAGCTGGATACGGTAACTTTGGAGACGCTTCTGTGAGTTGAACTCTGAGCAAGGAACTATGAAGGACATCTTGACCCTGTTGAGTAACTGTTTAGTTTACTTAATGTGTACATATTGTACTTGCTTATATTTGTAGACATATTTTGTAAGCTATAAGTTGTGTTGTGCATCCTACAGTTTGTGCAGATTTTTCCCTGTTTAGGAAGCATTGATACACTTCAGAAGTCTAAGCTTTCTTGTTTTTGCCACAAGAACTTAATAGATAGACAGAAAGCATTACAATGGGGGCTCGTGGTCTGGATTTGTGCTACAATTTCAACTTAGGCAGATCTGTTTTCTGTGGTGTGTTTTGTTGCTTGTGCTGGGGGAAGATGCTGTGTACACTGTTTAGGAAGAGTAATGCTGCAAAGGTTTCTGGTGTTCAGGAGGCTACCAGAATTCCGACCGTGTGTGGGCTCCATCGGACTTTTTCCATCGGATTTTCCGACACACAAAGTTTGAGAGCAGGCTATAAAATTTTCTGACAACAAAATCCGATTGCGTCAATTCTGACCGTGTGTGGACAATTCCAGCGCACAAAGTGCCACGCATGCTCAGAAGAAATTCCGAGACGGAACTGCTCGGTCTGGTAAAATTAGCCTTCGCAATGGATATAGCACTTTCGTCACGATGCAATGTTTGAAATTGTTTAATGCAGTGCACTCTCTTCTTCTTTATAATGCTAGAAGAATGAAGTAGTTTTGCTGCTCATATTCACACAGACTTCTCACAAACTTCTTTCTTTATTATTTATCGTGATTTCATCACTATGTAGGAAGGCCAGTATGGTGGCCTGAATTTATGGGAGGAGCCCAGGGGGTATTTAACCAGCCCGCTCGCCTGTGGTCTTTGTCAGTTTCCTGTGCGTGGTACGTTACGTCACTAGGCCGACTCTTCCAACTTGTTGGCGTTTGTGAAATTGCGCGTTCGAAATTTCAGCAGCTTTTGGTTCCCGTTCGCAGTTTCTGAGAGGCTTCCGTTCCTGTTCGTAGTTTTCGTACAAACGTGTCTGGCTCGGCGGTCGCAGGTAGGGTTTCCTTGACATATTTCATCATATCATGTATCACCATTTGTTAGATACCGTGTCGCTCAAACCCCGATACGGAACTTACGATTCATTCGTTAAGAAACCCTGCACGTAGCCGTAGCACTCAGCCACCGATTCGTGCCTCTATCATTTATAATACATTTTTCATTCATTTTATGTACCTCACTCTGATTCGAATCCAGTTGCATCCGCTTCGCACCTATTTGTCCAGCCGTGTCTCACTTTTTCTTGTCTCTTGTTTTATACCATGCTTCACAGTCTTGTTCGTTATCAGTCACAAATACGGCACACAGATTCGTGCCTCTGTCATGGCTTATCATTTCAACAATTTCACTAATTTCACCATCATGTACTGCACTCCGATTCAAATCTAGTCGCTTCTGTGATGCACTGATTTGTCCCGGTGTGCCCCAGTTATTTGGCCTCATTTCAGTACATGCTCCAGAGTCCGGTCGTTGTCAGTCGCAGTTTGCGGTTCACCGATTCGTGCCTCTGTCATAGGGAATCATTTCACTGTCACGTATCACGTTCAGATTCGAATCCAGTCACATCCACCATGCACCGATTCATTCCGGCGTGCCCCAGTTATTTTTCGGCCTCATTTCAGTACATGCTCCAGAGTCCAGTTCGTTGTCAGTCGCAGTTTACGGCTCACCGATTCGTACCTTTGTCAGGAGAAATCATTTCAATGTCACGCATCACGTTCCGATTCGAATCCAGTCACATCCGTGATGCAACAATTCATTCCGGCGTGCCCCAGGTATTTCGGCCACATTTCAGTACATGCTCCAGAGTTCGATTCGTTGTCAGTCGCAGTTGCGGCAGACCGATTCGTGCCTCTGTCATGGCACGTGCCTCTACCATGACAAATCATTTCATTCATTTCATCATTTCACTGTCACGTACTGCGCCTGAATTCGAATCCAGTAGCATCTGTGATGCACCGATTCGTCCTGGCGTGCCCCAGTTGTCTTGGCCTCGTTTCATTCTATGCTCCACAGTCCGACTCGTCGTTTGTCGCAGTCGTAAAAAAATAAAATAAAACATAAAGGTAAAAATAAATAAATAAAATGTTTTCGGCCTCATCTAGCACCTGCACCAGAGCTTGGTTCGTTGTCAGTCGCAATCGCGGCATGACCGATTCGTGCCTCTGTCAGGGCAAACATTTCATTCATTTCACTGTTGCATACCGCACTCTGATTCAAATCCAGTCACATCCGTGATGCACCGATTTGTTCCGGTGTGCATTAGTGTTTTTCCTTTTACCTCATTTCAGTACATGATCCAGAGTCCGGTTCGCTATCAGTCCCAGCTGCGGCACGACCGATTTGTGCCTCTGTCATGGCGAAACATTATTTCATTCATTTCACTCTAAGGCAAACATTTCATTCATTTCGTTGTCACATGCCGCGCCCTGACTCGAGTCCAATGCAAGCACACATTTAAGCACAACGCTTACAATCATTACAAACACGCATCTTAGCATAACTTCTTGCAAACATTGCAAGCATGCATCCAAGCATAACTTCTTGCAATCATTGCAAGCACGCATCCAGTCACAACTTCTTGCAATTGTTGCAAGCACACATCTAAGCACAACTTCTTGCAATCGTTGCAAGTACGCTTCCAAACATAACTTCTTGCAATCGTTGCAAGCGGACATTCAAGCACAACTTCTTGCAATCGTTGCAAGTACGCACCCAAACATAACTTCTTGCAATCGTTGCAAGCACACCCAAGCACAATTTCTTGCAATCATTGCAAACACGCATCCAATCATAAACTTCTTGCAAACATTGCAGGCATGCATTCAAGCATAACTTCTTGCAGTCGTTGCAAGTACGCATCCAATTACAACTTCTTGCAATCGTTGCAAGCACATATCCAAGCATAACTCTTGCAGTCTTTGCAAGCACATGCAGTAATACGAACTTCTCACAGTCACCACAAACACATCTCTAGCGATATAAACTCCCTTGCAATCGTTGCAAGCACACATTTAAGCACAATGCTTACAATCATTACAGACACGCATCTTAGCGTAACTTCTTGCAAACATTGCAAGCATGCATCCAAGCATAACTTCTTGCAATCATTGCAAGCACACATCCAGTCACAACTTCTTGCAATTGTTGCAAGCACACATCTAAGCATAACTTCTTGCAATTGTTGCAAGCACGCATCCAAACATAATTTCTTGCAATCATTGCAAACACGCATCCAAGCATAACTCCTTGCAGTCCGTGCAAGCACATGCAGTAATACGGACTTCCCACAGTCACTGCAAATACATCTCCATTGACACAAACTCCCTTGCAATCGTTGCAAGCTCGTATTTAATACAACTCTTGCAATCATTGCAGGCCTCGCATCTTAGCATGACTTCTTGCAATCAGTACAAACACATTCCCAGTGGCACACAATCAGTCACATATCATTCTTCAGTGGCACTTAATCGGCCAGTTGTCTCCAGTGGCATCTTCATACGAGCCACTCGTCATTTTCTGTATCATTTCTCGCTTAGGTCAGTTGAGTTCAGGTTCCATCCCACACCAGGTATCGTATTGCCACACACAGCTGGCTCCTTCTCATAACACTATTAGGCTATACCTAGCCAGCATCCAGCATTTCCTGTCCTTACAGGACCCCAGAGAGCCGCCTGTGTTTACGGCCCATAAGTAAGATCCCTTCTACGTGGCATCCAGAAGCATCAGCCCATAGCTGACGGCAACGCTTGCCCATCACAACTGCCATCTTTAGGGACATGTCACAAACCTCACACATTCCCCAGTCTAGTCATCCAAGCAGCCATCTACCTGGCCCTCTGTGGTTTTCTACGGCCTAACAAATTCACTTTTACTGGCACTGGCAGCCAGGTACTATGTAGACACCACTTGACTTGCTGATAAAACCATTACATCCTTCAGCTTGCGGTCTCCAAAACTCAACAATCCGGAACCGAGGTCTACAATAACCTCTTCCGAACTAACAACTCCATGCAGGCCAGCCTCCCCCTTGACAAGCTGACCCGCATCAGGCCAGTTCCCCAAGACTTCACCAATACACGGGTGTGTACTAAGAAGCAGCTTCAGTCTTTCCTGGGAATGCTCAATTTAGCAATACAGGTCTTTTCCCCAGGATTGATCTTCTGTGTCTTCCTCTCCCACACACAGGACCCCTTGCAGATCCTTAATTTAGATGCTGCGGCGGTAGCGGACCTATCAATGCCAGAAGGTTCCATACTATGTGGATCGGTATATCAATGTTTATACCATCTATGTCGCCCTTATCACCCCAGGTAGTGACAGATGCCACAGCCTCCACAGGCTTCGCTGCAATTTTTGGCCACCATTGGTTTACAAGAACATGGCCTCCAGAGACACTCCTAAACCCCGTGTTTACACAGATTTCCTCCCTCTTCAAGCTATACCCGGTCATGGCAGCCGCTCAACTCTAGGGTCATATCTGGACAGGCCGTGGCTTTCGCCACTGACAACCGGTCCGAGGCGATCTTCTTGACGAAGCCAGGTCCGCATCGCTCTGTTATGTCCTTCCTGCGCAGGCTGGTGCAATTATCTTGGCAACACCAGTTTAATGTCCACTGTACGTTCATTCCAGGCTGCCATCTTTGGGGACATGTTTACTATCTTTAATAGTTCACCATTTGGCCTTCTCCCCAGTTTTCTCATACAAGCATCCATTTACTTAGCCTACTACGGCTTCTGGCGGCCCAGCGAGTTCACCCGCAGCAATCCCGCAGACCAAGTTCTGTGTAATTGGCTTGCTACCAACACCATTTCATCCTCCACCTTGCAGTGTCTAAAACTCAGCAATCAAGCTCCACGATAGACATCCATCTCTATAAAATAAACAATGTCCGGTGTCCTGTAACCATACTCGACCGCCTACTGTCACTCCTACCGGTACACTCAAACTCTAGTCCCCTATTACCTTTCAGGCAAACCCTTGAGTGCCTGCCAGTTCATCAAACACCTGGGGGTTCTTCTACGCAGCCTACACCTCGACCCCAGTCAGTACTCCGGTCACTCTTTAGTATTGGGGCAGCCTTGGCAGCATTTTGGCATGGGTTCCAGACCACGTCATTAAGAGACTTAGCAGGGGAAACTCTGCCTACCTCGCCTGGTACATCCCCACTCCTTAGGTGGAAACGGCACAAGCATTCACCAAATTTGCTCAATAAATAAAGCTAAAGCTACACCCCTACCTGAATGTTTTTGCCCCCCTATTTTGGTATACCGACCATCAGACCAGGGCACACTTTAGGTCCATTTCATGTTGTAAGTATTATGGTAAGTCTAATTGTTCATATCCGTATTGGCCATAGGGCTTCGACCATAAGTAGGAAGGCCAGTATGGTGGCCTGAATTTATGGGAGGAGCCCGGGGGGTATTTAACCAGCCCGCTCGCCTGTGGTCTTTGACGGTTTCCTGTGCGCGGTACCCACCCTCCCATCCCCTTTTCAGGACATTTCTCAAATTCATTTCTCTTCACAAAATATTCATTTCTAATCTAGGGTATGCCCCCTTATTTTGGTATACCGACCATCAGACCAGGGCACACTTCAGGTCCATTTCATGTTGTAAGTATTATGGTAAGTCTTATGCCCCGTACACACGGTCGGATTTTCCGACAGAAAATGTGTGATAGGACCTTGTTGTGGGAAATTCCGACCGTGTGACCGTGTGTATGCAAGACAAGTTTGAGCCAACATTCGTCGGAAAAAATCCTAGGATTTTGTTGTCGGAATGTCCGAACAAAGTCCGACCGTGTGTATGGGGCATAATTGTTCATTTCTGTATCGGCCATAGGGCTTCAACCATAAATTTTGATTTGTCACATCTGACTAAAAAATTTTCAATTTTTTTGGCTTGTATTTTTTTCAAGCCTGATCCTTTTTATTTTTTATTTTTTTTGACCAGAATATTTTTGGGTGTGTTTTGTGTTTCAAGTTACCACAACACCATTATTATTGTGTATTATTTAATCTCAAGGAGGTTGCTTGGTGTTGGTGTCTCATAGGCAAGTATAATTGAAACAAAAATTCCTTTATTAAGGGCTCATAACCAAACAAAGAGGGAGGCAATGCTGGATAAACAGCAGAAATTGGTGAAGTCTTTGGCCCCCAGGGCACAAATCAATTATTTTACTGCAAAATTGGTGGCCTGAGGAGTCCATATATAAGGGAGTACAGTCTTGTCCAGAAGTTCAAGAGATCATGAACAGCAGCAGATGACATGTATGTCCCCAGGCCAGAACAGACTGAACCCAGGCCATCACTCTCTGGTCTTCCTTACACGCTTCCTTCCTGGCTGTGTCTCTGGTGTTGGAGGTGTGGCAGGAGGAGGAGGACCTGGAGGAGGAGGACCATGGGTGAGCTGAAAAAATGTGGCTTTTGCTTGTGAGTTGGCCCCTCAACCCCTTCTAAAATGACACACTCACATAAGAGGTGTTGGCTCTCCTTCATTTGCAGCATTTTGCAGGCTGTTATGGAAACAAAATCCTCTTACACACTGTGGGGTGTTCTGAGGGCCTCAGTAGCCTTCCAAAATAGGCCAATTGCAGCCTCCTCCAGGTTACTCCTCTTCCTGCCACTTTTTCTTTGAAGGTGGAGGGGAGGGACCTGGGTATAGGGCAGCCTACTTGGCCCAGCCACCTCCTGGCTGAGACTTTCCTGTGTATGAAAAAGGGACATGGTTTTAGGTTTTTGGTTCATCAATAACAATCAGAAATTAGTACTCCAAACTAACATAGATTTAACCTCATTAATTTGACAACCAGAAATATTTAGAAGAATGCTATACCTGACTCAAGCTGGGCTCCTCCACATGTTGCTGCCTGTAAAGCCCAGGTTGGACGTCAGAAGCCTCAGCTGGGGAGGAAGGAAGTGTGGAAGGAAGATTGGAGAGTGCTGGCCTGGGTTCAGTCTGACCTGCCAGAAAATGCAGTCTGTCATAGTACCACAGCCTGGGGACATAAATGTCATCTGCTGCTCCTGATCTCTGGAAACCCTGGACCTTCTTGCATTCCGTTAGATAGGTGCTCCTCATGGCACCAATTAGGATCTTCAAATAGGTGATGTCTGCTGTGGGGATCACTGGCTTCACAAATTGCAGCAAATTATCCAGCGCTGCCTTCCTCTGTTTGTTTCTTATAATCAGGGTGGTTTACCTGCCATAGACAAGGCAGCTCCCTGAACATATCTATGAATATGCTCATAAACTCCTGATCCTTCAAGATATCCATTTTCTCTGCAAGACACAACACAAGACAAACCCTAATGTCAGGCTAAAGTCTCCTAATCTTGTCCCAATAGAGGCCTGAACCTAGAAGCAGTATAGGCCCAATGTTAAATCTTACCTTCGTTATCACAATCGGTGCCTCTGATACTCCATCCTCCGCTCACAGATCGTACGTACTATGCACGCGTGATACGCTTTTATATACACTGCGCATGCGTGAAACTCCGCCCGCTCCTGACGTTCTTTCTAGTCTATTCCCCGCCCCTTCTCATTCGGCGCAGTGGGGGAAGAGCACATGGTGGAAACACAGCAGGTGCATGCTAATTACAGCAACGAGGAGGAGGAGGAAAGCCCGGAGACAGAAACGTCCCGATCCCGGAGGAGACGATTTAAGGCCTCAAATATGTCCTTTGGGGAGATGTTGGAGATGGTCAAAATCCTGAAAAGGACCGACTATGATGGACCTTACCCCAACCCCAATGTCAAAAAGGCCAAGATCACGGCGAAAGTAGTCAAGAGTCTGCAGAAGAATTTTGGGGTACGACGATCGAAAGATCAACTGAGGAAGCAGTGGTCGGACACTGGAGCACTAGTGTGGGACACCAAAACACCCTTTTTATTATGGGGTCCCACACAGGTGCTCCGGTGTATACTATAGGGGTGACTCCATCTGTGAAGCTTGTACAAAACAGGTAAGTATTCAAGCTTGACAAAGGAAAAAAATATTTCTTCATCTTGCAACTCTGCCAAAAGAGACAATTGTACCCCACTTCCAAGCAATGTTTCATATTCCTATTTCTGTCAAAAAATATCTGTGTGCTAAGTATACCTATTTTTTTTTTACATAGGGGAGAAAAGACTCGGAGGACACCACTCATCCGAGGAGACCACAGACCCCCCACCTCATGAGGAAGTGGAAATCCCCCAAAGGCAACAGGAGGAGGAGGAGAAAGGAGACGTGGTGGAAATTGTCACCACAACAGGTGAGTGTCTGCGACCACAGGCTCAGGTAAGAGATGGATGGCGGCATATTTATAATACATGATGTGTTTTTTTTTAATATATTTTTAGGTGATCGGGATGTTGTGGATGAAGGACATTTCACCAGTGAGAGTGCCCAGATCCTGATCGGGGAGATCATGGGGTGTAATAGGGACTTGGAAAACATCCAGAAAAACATCACTGATGTTAAAAACAAAATGAAGAACATCATTGATGTTTTAGGGAGAGTTTAAAACCCCTCAAAATCCCTAATGTAGTTTGCATTTTTTCCCAAAAAAATTGTTGCACTTTTTTACATAGTGTTGAAAAGCCAAATTTTGAAGATGCACACAGTGTGTCAACATGTACTATCTGCCATCATGGGAGATCAATGTATGTGTTTTGTGGGTGCAACCCCTTCCTCAATAATAAAGTAGCTGAGAGGAAGGGGTTGCACCCACAAAACACGTCCCTTGATCCCCCGTGATGGAAGCTAGCACATGTTGACATTCTTGAATTTGTGTGCATCTTCAAAATTTGGCTTTTCCAGGTGGTGACTTCACCCCATCTGAACGCAATATCAAACACAGTTTAGAAATACTCATGTCTGATATTGCCTTCAATTTAAAAGGAAGTTGAACTTTGTAAGTTCCAGAATTGTGTATTTCTTGTTGGTTTTAAGCATGCCTGTTTTACCTTAAATGGACATTTCTACTTTTATTAATGTGACCCCAAAAATTGTTATACAACAAACATGTTCGTTTGTTTTAAAAACCTTTGATAAATGCACATGTGATTGTGTTAAAAAGATTGTTCATCAAGAATGTTTGGATTCTTCTTTCAATGCTCCCCAAATTTTCGGTTGTTAAAATTGTTGGTTTCTGTGACAATGAGGGTTATTTCCTAAGGGCAAATGCACTTTGCACTACAAGCGCAGTTTCAGTGCACTTGTAGTGCAAAGTGTCTTTGCCTTTAGTAAATAACACCCAGCAATGCTTTCTAATGTTACACAATCACGCCATTTTCAGGACTCCCCAAATTTATGTCAGGGTCAGCTAAAAGAAAGACAAGCAGTAAATGTCAACAAATATTTTAGTTGTTCAAATTTGTTTTTTATTAAAAAAAGTCTCAGACATTGTCTGGCATATTGATGGCCCCCCCTACCCGCAAAGTATTCCATGTATCTTAGATGGACCTCGCGGGCACTCAGGGGGAGCAAGCCAGGACGGCCAGCCTCAAGCGCCATCAGGGTTGGTTCATTTACTTGAATTCCAGATTCAGGCCCAACTGAGCCAGCATATTTCACAGAATTTCTCTGTAAAAAGTTGTGGAGAACACAGCACGCCAGGATGATATGATTGAGTTTATACTCCGCCATATGTATGGGTGTAAGAAATAGGCAGAACCGGCTGGCCATGATTCCAAATGTGTTCTCCACCACTCTTCTGGCTCTGGCCAGCCGGTAATGAAAAACCCTCTGGTCCGGGGTGAGGGTCCTCATAGGGAATGGCTGCATAAGATGGTCCCCCAGCGCAAACGCTTCATCCGCAATGAAGACAAATGGGAGTCCTTCCACATTGTCTTCTGAAAGTGGCGAGTCCAAGCTGCCATTCTGGAGATGCCTGTAGAGTGCTGTGTGGGCGATGACTCCACCATCTGACACCCGGCCATTCTTCCCCACGTCCACATACAGGAACTCGTAAGTAGCCGACACCACCGCCAACATCAAAATACTATTGAACCCCTTGTAGCTGTAATAGTATGACCCCAAGTTGGGTGGTGGGATGATATGGACGTGTTTCCCATTATTTTGCCCCTCCGCAGTTAGGAAAGTCCCACCGCTGGGCAAAGTGGGAGGCCACAGTCTGCCATTCCTGTGGGTTGGAAGGAAACTGTGGAGTCAAACAAGAAAATAAAATTAATAATTTTTCACATAAACATGGAAAGCAGATTAGACACACACATTCTTGGCCAACATCAGTATTACATTTATACAAAGGTATAAGGTCCCCCTATCAGATTCCTCCCCCCCATGGGCCATTTTGTAAATTTTACAAGGGGGGGAGAGATGTTTTGGACAGGTAACCCTCTCCACTTCATTGAGGGATGAATGCCTAAATAATGTGAATTACTTTGGCCAGCCCCTCCTTACTTACACTATTGGCAGCCCACTGGACAGGTAAGAAGTGTCATAATACAAAGATCTAAATACACACTGTACACATTTTAGCACATTTTTACATTCTGCTATTACCTATCAAGATATTAGTAGGATCCAAAAACTTTTAAAAGTACCATTTAAAAGTATTCAGGCAGGCCCTTGCACTACATGCTTTGGGGAATTCATCTATAAATATGACCACAAAATAGGTGGGTATAGTGTGTATGGGTTTGGCAAAGTCAGCAGATAGAGGATTGGTATCAGCTGAGTTAGCAGTTGGGGGGAGGGAGGGTTCCAAATGATTTTGTGACCCCCCCAAAAAACCTCTTGCACTCTGCCAGAATTTAAAGCACACATCACAATTTTTAACATTGTAGGGGGTATTTAGGGTAAAGCACTACTATGGAGCTGACAAAATACATTGTTAAGTGACTACACTAGGTGAATATAGGCCTAGGAGAGCATGCTGGGGAGGTAAGTGAAGGCAAATATGTATGAAGGACAAAAATAAAAATGAAATAAAAATCCAGCATGCATGAGGACAAAGGGGACATTCACAGCATATTACAATCATGGTAATTAGGAAATGAGGCAAAGAAATACAATACATTAGTAAACATTAAATACAGTAAAATGTGATGTTAAAGAATAAAAATCTTACCTTAATATACTCCTTCTGCAGGACCTGGATGATGGCAGAACAGGTCTCTGGGATAATGATCCCCAGAGCCTGGGGGGAGATGCCTGTCAAGAACTTGAGGTCCTTTAGGCTTCTCCCCATCGCCAAGTACCGCAGGGTGGCGATGAGCCTCTGCTCTGGAGTGATGGCTTGCCTCATGCAGGTATCCTGCCTGCTGATATAGGGGGTCAGCAAAGCCAACAAACAGTGAAATACGGGGTTTGTCATCCTGAGAAGGTTCCTGAAATCATCAGGATTATTCTCACGGATCTCACGGAGCAAAGGCATGTGACAGAACTGGTCACGCTGAAGCAACCTATTCTTGATCCATGAACTCTTCCCCACCCTGTTCATGGACTGGACTTGTGTCAAGGTAAGGACCCCAACACCAAGCCCCTGCACAGCACGAACTCTACGAGGAGTACGTATACGCAACTTGGCTAGAAACCGGTCGGCTGCTCAGAACAAAGTAACAGAATGCACTGAAGAACAGCAAGGCCTGTGAAGAGTGACCTGAAAATCAGTAACGAACGAACACAAACACAATGACAAGTCAATTGTACTCGCTGCACTCACTGAAGACCAGATACAAACCCACAAGCACAAGCTGAACAGCAGAAAACGATCTGAAAGCCACCAGTCTGAAAAAGCGTGAATCGTCTCTCACCAAACTTTTACTAACACGAGATTAGCAAAAGGAGCCCAAAGGGTGCCGAGCTTGGTTCTGAACTGTCCTTTTATAGTCTCATCGTACATGGTGTACGTGACCGCGTTCTTGGCGATTGGAAATTCCGACAGCTTTGTGTGACCGTGTGTATGCAAAACAAGTTTGAGCCAACATCTGTCGGAAAAAATCCATGGATTTTGTTGTCGGAATGTCCGATCAATGTCCGATCGTGTGTACGGGGCATAAGTGTTTCTGTTGCCATAAAATGGGGCATTTTGCAAAAATGTGCCATGTTGTGAAGACTGGACAACAGCAGGCCTGTGTGTTTCCAGGACAGCATGGAGAGACATGCAAGTTTACTCATTACGTTGGAAGTCAATGCCTTTCCGTGAAAGTGTTTCAAGGCAACAGTGGGCACCCTACAATAGTTTTGCAGTTAGAAATGGGCAGATAGAGAAATGTGAGCAGTGAGCTATGTTTTTGGCACAGTTGGAAGGAACATATAATATGCTTTTTCTCTTACTCTTTTCAGGTATTGAGCATCGAGAGGTGGAGCAGGTAGAGCAGATGACCATGCTGGATGGGAGGAGGCAGACCAAAAGAGAGCCTAAGGAAGATGCGGATGATTTCCTGATGGTGGCTGAATTGGAGTGGACTTTCATCTGAGCATTTCCTTATGACCAAGAAGACAAGAGACTTTCATCTGGGACTTTCTTTACAAGCTGCCAAAAGACATTGTTAACCCTGCTCAAAAGTAATGTTGCAGCCTTCCAGGGACAAACAAATCGTCTGACCGCCCAGAAGATGGGGGGTTGTAAGGGAATTTTTTCCTCTCATTTACAATACGGGGGGTTTATTTCACCCTTTCCTGAACAAAAGGCTTTAAGAAGTTTCCTATATTATCTTATAAAGTCAAGAGGTGGTATGTGTTGCTATGGCCATTTGTATTGTCTTGATAGCAATAATATAGAGTTAGGTTTGGTAAGAGCATATGTTTACAGAGGCCCTTCCCCCTCCATTAATATGTAAATAAACCAGTTGGATAGGTTTTGGAGCTGTGCAGAGGAAGTTGGTGTATGCAGGAAATGGGTGGGAGGGGCTTGGGGAGAGTTGGAAAGAAACATGTGTTTGAATAACAGAGATGCGTTTTGGAAGGACAAAGAGGATCACATGGCTGCCGGAAGCTGGATAACTTTGGAGATGCTTTTGTGAGGAATTATGAAGGACATCTTGACCCCTAAGTTGAGTAACTGTTTAGTTTACTTAATGTGTACATATTGTACATGCTTATATTTGTAGGCATATTTTGTAAGCTATAAGTTGTGTTATATTGTGCATCCTACAGTTTGTATGTGCAGATTTTTCCCTGTTTAGTAAAGCATTGATACACTTCAGAAGTCTAAGCTTCCTTGGTTTTACAACAAGAACTTGATAGATAGACGGAAAGCATTACATGATGTGAAATTGCACAATGTTGCGATCATATGGATAGGAATATCTCAGATGGACATAAAGTTTTAAACTTATTTTAATTAAAAGAGAAACAAATTAGCAGCAAACTCCAGATAACACTTTTTAAGAAATTACAGCAACAGTTTATTTGTGTTTTCGAGGACTGCTTAGGTCACATGAATAAATGCTGACTGTGCTGACTGTTATAATAATTGTTATATAACATATAATGTTATATAATGCTGGTTGTCAAATCCATTAAAGGGTAACTCCACTTTCAAGGGGAAAAAAAAATAGGAAATAAAAAAAATAATATAACGTACAATTGCGATACAAGTCATATTGTAATTGAATTTTATTAAAAATGACTTTTCCTTTTTAATCTGCAGCCACTGTAATTTTCTATAAATGTAATGCAATCTGTCTACCTGGAGTTGTTCTGTACACAGAATATGTACTGACCACCGCCCAGAAACATCATTTCCTGCTTGTGTAATTGGCTCACCAATTTTCCTAGAAGTCTGCCTAAGATACAAGTCCGATTTCAGGCATACCCTGCAGCAAAGATGTCATTTTTGGTGAGATGCTTTCAATAGGAACCCAACTAAAGGGATGTATGCCCAGCGGCTTTCCTCATTAGTGCCCTGCAGCTGCCACAGCTGACTGATAATTATGAAACCACTCCCATTAGATGCACTCAGCGCAGAGGCACAGACAAACACACAGTGATTTCTTCAGAATAACAAAATGTAGGAATCTGCAACAAAGGTTGTTATAATCCTTGTAATGTAGTACAGTACATAGTTCACCCAGAGGGGAATATTTTTTTTCTCAACAATAGTGGAGTTACGCTTTCACTGACTGGCACTGTTGCTGGACAGCTTGGCCTATTACTGGAAGGTAAAAAATAATGGATATACTCCAAAAATTATAGCCAAATCTAACTGAATATGTTATTAAAACCTTGCTGTCGTGGCATAGAACTTAAACTTTTTAAACTCCATCCCCTAGCCATAATTTACACCATAGAAACCATAGCAAAATGAAAAAAAAAAAGACATGTTTAAATGATCCTAAAGTTGCCTTTTCTTGAGAATTATTTTGTTTGACATTTAGATGAGTCCCTTAGTAACCTAGGGCAAAATGATTCTATGTTCTCCAAAATGATATTTTAGAATTCTGCTTGGATGAGCAAGTTTGTAATGAATGACTGTTTGGTGTTTGTTGGTCTGGCCATTGCTTTTCAGTCAAATTTCTCCAATGATTGATGTTCTCATTGAGTTATATAAATCAGTTTACTTTTAACATGATACTTGTCACGGAGGTAATGGGTTTTCACAATAACCATGATAGATTTATCTTGCTGAGTAAAGAATACAAAAAAGTCTTTTGAATAACAAAGATTTAATGTGAAAAAGAAGTCCTGCTACAAAATAACAGAGCAGTTATTAATTTGCAAAATCCCTAATCAACATGTCATCACTGTTTGTATACTTAAGAGCAGGCAGGTGGGTAGGGACTATTTTTAGTGTTTTTCTGGTTGGCTTTGTAATTCCATGTCTTGGAAATACGTATGCCTATTGTATGTTTTTGTGACTGTGAATCCAAAGCTTTTCATTTGGGAACATGTCACAGCATGCTTTACAGCTTTTATGTGTAAAATAGGAGTGAAATTGCTGTGCTAAACCAAAAAAATTGTAATATAAAAACTAAGAGCAGCTATCACACAAACCAAGTCCACTGAGAAGTAATAGAAATAAGTGCAGCGATAAAAGTATCAAATATGCAATATATTGACATATAAATGTGAATCAAACACACATTCAAGTGCAAAAAGTGAAAAAAATAAAATAAAAAGATCAAATGTCCATATGTGAAATATGAAACAGCAAAATGAACTTCTAATTACTGAAAGTCCACAGGTGAAATGCAAAATAATAAAGGGGTTTCTCCTCAATTTCCAATCAAAGGGTTAACACCAATATATGTGTAGATATTCAATAGGAAGAGGTAGGTACCCTTACCAGATCAGTAAGACACACATACCATATAGCAGTGCGTCAAAAAGGCATAAGGAGGATCTCTCGTGATGTAATGATGTCAAGCCGGACAGTATCCTGTGAGTCACGAACACCAATGGACACAAGGAGGAAAATGGTCCCAGGCGGAGGTTCGAAGGCTATCACTCACAATACCCTTTTCCAGGAGGGGATGGTCCAGGGATGATCATCAGTGTTCAAACATGGGATAAAGAAAGAGGGGAACTCCACATGGTGCAGGTCAACCAAAATGGAATTTTTTGGAATAAAATGCCATACATAGATAAAAAAAGTGATCACAATAGCTGTAAAGATAAAAATGGCAATGTGGGAAGCTAAAAATGCTGGCCCTACGCGTTTCGACTGAAAAGTCTTTAACAGGGGCATGGTGGGTAGGGACTATTTTTAGTGTTTTGCTGGTTGGCTTTGTAATTCCATGTCTTGGAAATATGTATGCCTATTATATGTTTTAGTGACTGTGAATCCAAAGCTTTTCATTTTTGTCACAGCATGCTTTACAGTGTTTATAAAAACATTTTTGTGTTTTCCATTGCAGAGATTCCTCTGTCTGTTCCAGTAGTAGCACTGATCAAGACAGAAATTGAAGCATAAACATCAATAAACAATGGAAAAAGTACTAACTCTTCCCCACATGGTTACTTGGTGTATTTTCACTTTTGCAGCCAAATTGGGATAACATCTACGTTATATTTGTTACATTTTCCAATTAAAATAGCATAATTAAAAAAAATATACAAATTGCTGGTCACCTTTTTAAGTGTGTTTTACTTGCTAAAAAGTACTTACAAGTTAAACTTGCTTTGTAATGTTTAGCAGAGGACTATGGAGTTAATGTTTAACATAATCAACTGTGTCTGTACTGTGTTTGTAGTTCTTCATTACCAGCGATAACCTGTGGTTGATGGAAAGAAAATTGCATAAAATATGGCCTGCATTAGAATCAGAGATGACACCTTATCTTTAGAAGCATCTAAAATGTAAGTCTGTGAATGGGAGCAGGTGTGTTAAATTTGGTGTTATCGCTCTCACTTTCTCATACTGGTCACTGGAAGTTCAACATGGCACCTCATGGCAATTGAACTCTCTGAGGATCTGAAAAAAAATTGTTGCTCTACATAAAGATGACCTAGGCTATTAGAAGATTGTGAAGACCCTGAAACTGAGCTGTAGCATGGTGGCCAATACCATACAGTGGTTTAATAGGACAGGTTCCACTCAGAACAGACTTTGACCAAATAAGTTGGGTGCACATGCTCAGCATCATATCCAAAGCTTGTCTTTGGGAAATAGACTTATGAGTGTTTCAAGCATTTCTGCAGAGTAGGGATGAGCTTCGAGTTCAAGTCGAACCCATGTTCGTCTCGAACATCGCCTGTTCGACCATTCGTCGAATTGCGAATGTTATGGGCCGTTCGCGCCAAATCTGATGATTGGCCAAGCATGCACTATGACCGGCATGCTCGGCCAATCACAGCGCCATCTGTACAGAGAGCCGTAATTGACCAAAGCCAGGGTGGCCAATTATGGCTCAGGGGGTTTAGTACACGCCCCACACTATATAAGGCCGCCTGCATGGTGGCCTTGTGTAGTGTGTTGCGGCAGAGAGAGATAGAGAAACAGTGTCATTTGATTTAAGTTAGAGTAGGCAGGCGAGTCAGTTAGCTGCACTTACAGTGTATTGTGTGTGTATGTATGTGTATGTATGTATGTATGTATGTATATATATATATATATATATATATATATATATATACACTGTATTCAGTTTAGCTAGATCCGTTCCTGTTATTATGTTCCTACTGACAGGCAGGCAGGTGTTTTTACAGTATTTACAGTTAGTGTACTGTGTCCTTTGCACAGTGTGCACCTAAAGCTACCTGAAGAAAATTGCTGGTGTTCTTCTGATCTTATTAGTAACACAGGCAGGCAGCTACAGTATTTACAATCAGTGTACTGTGTCCTCTGCACAGTGTGCACCTAAAGCTACCTGAAACAATTGCTGGTGTTCTGATCCTATTAATACCACAGGCAGACAGCTGCAGTAATTACAGTTAGTGTACTGTTTCCTCTGCACAGTGTGCACCTAAAGCTACCTGAAGACTATTGCTGTTGTTCTGATCCTATTAATACCACAGGCAGGCAGCTGCAGTATTTACAGTTAGTGTAATGTGTCCTCTGCACAGTGTGCACCTAAAGCTACCTAAAGACAATTGCTGGTGTCCTCATACTAATAATACTACAGGCAGGCAGTTGATTCTGCTAGCTGCAGTATTGGCATATAAATATACAGCCCAACTTTGTGCAGCTACATCTCACTGCAGGCCATTAGTATGTCTGGAAGGTCAACAAGGAGAGGCAGACAGTCACAAGCCAATAAAAGAGGGCAAGCAGGCTCTGTGTCTAGAGGCAACAGTGCTGGTTGTGGAGACGTTGCATCCTCATGAGCACGTGGCCGTGGGACACACTTTTCCTTTTTTTCGGCAGCTGGCCGCGTTGAACCGCAACATGCGGAAGACTTGGTAGAGTGGATGACCAAGCCGTCCTCATCCTCCTCATCCTCTCACCCAGGCTGAGGGTACTTTGTCTGGCAAAGCAGCTGCAAACGCGGCCTCTTCCCTCGACTCAATGGCATCAGTCACTCCTTCCCTAGCCCCACCATGTCCTCCTGAGGAGTCCCCTGAACTGTTTGACCACAGTGTTGGGTACATGCTCCAGGAGGATGCCCAGGGTTTTGAAGGCTCCGATTAGGTACCCAGCTAGAGGAAGGCAGTAATGTGAGCCCATAGAGAGGGGGTACCGAAGAAGGACAGCAATCTGGCAGTCATGTTCCCCCAGCTGCAGCATACTGCCAGGTTTGCTTCAGTGATGAGGAGGGAGGGGATGACGAGGTCACTGACTCCACGTGGGTGCCTGATAGGAGAGAGGAGGAGGAGGCACATCTTCAACGAGGCAGGATGCCCTCCAGGGGCCAGCTTAAGGGCAGCACACCGACTGCATCACACCGCAGAGCTCCGCATGGGCGCTGCTGTCTCTGTGCGTTATTCCAAATGTTTAATGGTGTGGGCCTTTTTTGAGACGAGTGCATCAGATCCCACCACTGCTATTTGCAACATATGTATCAAGTGTATCTCGCGTGGCCAAAACATCACCCGCTTGGGCACCACATGCTTGACCAGACATATGTCGACCTGCCATGCAGTCCATTGGCAAGCGTACCTAAAAGACCCACACCAAAAGAACAAAGCGGACCTCTCCTTGCTCCTCATCAGCTGGGATCGCCAACCCCACTATACCTTCAGTCCTCTCTGAAACCTGAACTGAGAGGAATAAAGGTGTAGAATTAGGTGTGTCATAGCCAAGTACTTGCGGGCAATCTGCTATCGGTACACCGACGTCAGATTGTAACAGGCAAGTTTTCCTGCCCTAGCTGCTGCACCGCCGAAAGAAGTTCGCTCCCAGCAATCCACATGCCCAGCGGTTGATAGCTTGGCTAAATTACTAGCACTTCAACTGCTTCCTTTTCAGTTGGTAGACTCTGTCCCCTTCTGTGAGTTTGTGGAATGTGCAGTTCCTCAGTGGCAGGTTCCCAAACGCCACTTTTTCTCACGGAAGGCGACTCCGGCTCTCTACCGGCATGTGGAAGGCAATGTCTTGGCCTTGCTGGACAGGGCGGTCAGCGGTAAGGTGCATTTTACCGCTGACTTATGGTCCAGCAGGCATAAACAGGGACATTACCTATCTTTCACCGTGCACTGGGTGACTCTTCTGGCAGCTGGGAAGGATGCAGGACAGGGTGCAATAGTGTTGGAGGTTGTTCCACCACCACACCTCCAAAATTCTACTAGTGGTGATTCTGCCACACCTCTCTCCTCCACTCCCTCCTCTTCTTCTTCCTCCATGGCCTTTTCCTGTGCTGATTTGTCCTTGGAACCAGCGGTGCTCCATAGGCGTTCAAGGGGCTACGCAAGCACGTGGACAAAAAGATACCATGCAGTGCTTGAGCTTGTGTGCTTGGGGGACATTAGCCACACTGGGGAAGAGATTCTGTCAGTTCTGCAGGGGCAGGTTCAGAGGTGGTTGACGCCATGCCAGCTTAAGGCAGGTATGGTGGTTTGCGACAATGGCATCGGTTCTTGGGCAGGTACCTGGGCTTACAGGATGTCCTGAGGCAGGCCAGGAAAGTCTGTGTGCATTTCCACAGGTCATATAATGCCAGTGCTCGGCTGGCTGACCTCCAAAAGGAATTTAATCTGCCCAAGAACCGCCTAATCTGTGACATGCCCACCAGGTGGAAGTCAACATTGGCCATGCTGCAGCAGCTGAACATGCAGCAGAGGGCCATCAACGAGTACCTATGCAACTGTGGCACCAGGACAGGGTCAGGGGAGCTTGATTTTTTCCCCACGCCAGTGGGCTATGATCAGGGATGCATGCACTGTCCTGTCACCATTTGAGGAGGCCACAAGGATGGTGAGCAGTGACAGTGCATGCATCAGTGACACTGTCCCTGTTGTCCACCTGTTGGAGCACACACTGCATGGAATAATGGACAGGGCACTTGAGGCAGAACAGAAAAGGGAGGAAGAGGAGGACTTCCTTACCTCTCAAGGCCCCCTTTATCCAGACAGCATTCCTGCGTGCCCGCCGATCACACAGGAATAGGACAAGGAGGAGGATTGTGTCAGCATTGAGGTGGAGCCTGGCACTCAGCATCAGCAGCAGTCTTCAAGGGATCATTTACAGTCCGAAGAAACCCATGGACTTATACATGGCTTGCAGGAGGTGGCTACTGATCATGGAGTCCTTAGTGACCCAGAGGACTCTGGCCCAAATGCCTCAGCAAAACTACGCTGCATGGCCTCCCTGATCCTGCAAAGCCTGCAGAAGGATCCTCCTATTTGTGGTATCAAGGGAAGGGATCCTTACTGGCTGGCAACCCTCCTTGATCCACATTACAAGGGTAAGGTTGCGGACCTTATCTTGCCATCACAGAGGGAGCAGAGGATGAAACATCTTCGGGAGGCCTTGCAGAAAAGTTTGTGCAACGTGTTTCCAGAGCCTGGGAGGTTACAATTTCCTGGTCCTCCTGGACAACGTGTTGCTGAGGCTTTGGTCAGTCACAGAAGGAGCGGTGGAGAAGGTGGCTGTCTGACCGATGCGTTCAGACAATTTTTTAGTCCGCAGCCCCAAGGTATGATTGATTCCAGCAACCATCGCCGGCACCTGATTCACATGGTGCAAGATTACCTAGGGGCAAGATCAGACTTGGACACCTTTCCCACCGAAAATCCTCTGGGTTACTGGGTCTTGAGGATGGATCACTGGCCAGAGCTAGCACAGTATGCAATTAAACTACTGGCCTGTCCTGCATCCAGCGTTCTTTCGGAATGCACATTCAGTGCTGCTGGAGGCTTTGTAACCGATCACAGGGTGCGCCTGTCCACCGAATCGGTTGATCGGCTGACCTTCATAAAAATGAATCAGTCTTGGATCACCAGCTACCAAGCACCTGATGCTGATGTAACCGATTGATTTTTTTTCTAATGTGAGATCCCTTCAAGACTGCCTATGCTGATGCTGAGTGACTATCCTGTTATGCTGAGTGACAATCCTCTTCCTCCTCAATTTTTATGCTGATAGCTTGTAAGAACATTTTTGGTTCTGGGCACCGCCACCAGTGGCCAAGGCCCAATTTTTCTGCCCCAGTTTAACAGGGGCATGTAATTACAATTTTTTATGCAATACTTTGCAGCAAGGCTAATTCCTGCGCTCCAACTATAGCATCTGTGAGGGGTTGCAGTGTTGTGGCACCAGTGCCTAAGGCCCAATTTTTCTGCCCCTGTTCAACAGGGACATGTAATTACAATTCTTGATCTATTATTTCCCAGCAGGGCCCGTTCCTGCGCCCACCAAGAGTAACTGTGAGGGCTTACAGTGTTGTGCAAAAACCAACACCTAAGGCCCCAATTTCTGCAGAGTATGTAGGGCAGGCCCCTACTTTCAAACATCCAACTTACAAATGACTCCTACTTGCAAATGGAAGCAGACAACCGGAAGTGATATGAAATCTACCTGTAAGAGTTAATGTTGGAAAAACGTGTCCCCTCTTCACTGATGCTTTATCACCAATCCTTGTTTCACTAAAAACCCCGCATTTTCAAAAAGCATTTGTCATTGGGACAGAATGTGAGGTGAAATCTTCTGAAGAGGTGCACAGGCAGCAAAACAAATGTTACAGGGGTGATAACCCTTCCCTATGTTTTCCAAAAAGCTTAAAAATAGATTTTTTGGCTGGAGCTACACTTTAAAAATGTACCAGTTCAAAATTACAAACAGATTCTACTTAACAACAAACCTACAGTCCCTGACTTATTTGCACCGCCTGTATACTGCTGTTCAGAGTATATAGGGCCTGGGGGCCCCACGCCTTTACTTTTTTAATTCGGGTGCAGGGTTCCCCTTAATATCCATACAAGCCCCAAGGGGGCTGGTAATGGACTGGGGAGGGGTACCCATACCGTTTGTCTCACTGATTTTCATCCATATTGCCAGGACCCAACATTACATTAAAACCGCAAGCAGTTTTAAATGACTTTTATTCCTTTACAAATGTCATTTTGTGCAGGGACTGTTCTAAGCACGGGAAACATGCGCCACTTTACATGCATAATATAGACACCCTGCAGGTACGATATTTAAAGGAATATTTCACTTTTTTTTCACTTTAAGCATCATTAAAATCACTGCTCCCAAAAAAACTGCTGTGTTTAAAACTTATTTTAGCATTGATACATGTCCCCTGGGGCAGGACCCGGGTCCCCAGATGCTTTTTAGGACAATAAATTGCATATTAGCCTTTAAAATTAGCGTTTTTTATT
The DNA here is from genome assembly GCA_037952925.1 of Lithobates clamitans. Taxonomy (NCBI): domain Eukaryota; kingdom Metazoa; phylum Chordata; class Amphibia; order Anura; family Ranidae; genus Lithobates; species Lithobates clamitans. The sequence continues at coordinate 860,646 of JBBGZY010000088.1, forward strand.
TCGAACGTTCGAGTCCCATAGACTTTAATGGGCTTCTAAAGTTCGCGCAACCTTTTGTTCCGTTCGCAGGTTCTGGTGCGAACCGAACCGGGGGGTGTTTGGCTCATCTCTACTGCAGAGGTTGAAGGGGGGTCAGCCTGTCAGTGCTCAGACCATATGCTGCACACTGCATAAAATTGGTCTGCATGGCTGTCGTCCCAGAAGGATGCCTCTTCTAAGGAGGATGCACAAGAAATCCCACAAACAGTTTGCTGAAGACAAGTAGACTAAGGACATGGATTACTGGAACGATGTCCTGTTGCCTGATGTGACCAAGATAAACTTATTTGGTTCAGATGGCGTCAAGTGTGAGTGGCGGTAACCAGATAAGGAGTACAAAGACAAGTGTGCCTTGCCTACAGTCAAGCATGGTGGTGGAAGTGTCATGGTCTGGGACTGCATAAGTGCTTCTGGCACTGGGGAGCTACAGTTAATTGAGGGAACCATGAATGCCAACATGTACTGTGACATACTGAAGCAGAGAATGATCCCCTACCTTCGGAGACTGGGCCGCAGGGCAGCATTCCAACATAACGACCTCAAACACTCCTCCAAGATGGCCAGTGCCTTGCTAAAGAAGCTGAGGGTAAAGGTGATGGACTGGCCAAACATGTCTCCAGACCTAAACCCTATTGAGCATCTGTGGTGCATCCTCAAACAGAAGGTGAAGGAGCGCAAGGTCTCTAAAATCCACCAGCTCCATGATGTCATCATGGAGGAGTGGAAGGGGACTCCAGTGGCTAACTGTGAAGCTCTGGTGAACTCCATGCCCAAAAGGGTTAAGGCAGTGCTGGAAAATAATGGTGGCCACACAAAATATTGACACTTTGGGCCCAATTTGGACATTTTCACTTAGGGGTGTACTCACTTTTGTTGCCAGCGGTTTAGACCTTAATTGTTGTGTGTTAAATTATTTTTAGGGGACAGCAAATTTACACTGTTATACAAGCTGTACACTCACTACAAATAAGTTCAGAGATTAGGTTATATGTAATAAAATGGAATGACACAGGGAAGAAGTATTGAACACATGAAAAAAGGGTGGTGCAAAAAGGCACGGGAAGCCAAGAAACCACCTGAAATTTATCAGTAATTAGAAAGCAATACTGCCCTTTGTCAGTACAAATACATTTCAGCTGGTTCAGTCTCAACTGATGGCCTATAAATAGGTCTCATTACCAAGGTGTCACACAAGAAACATCTCATGCTGGGTAAAAGTAAAGCGCTCTCTCAAGCAAGACCTTCACAACCTTATTGTTGCAAAACATACTGATGGCATTGCTTACAGAAGGATTTCTAAACTGAAGGTTCCAGTGAGCAGCAGTGGAATAAAAATCATTTCACCATAAACCGGCCACAACCAGGTGCTTCTGGCAAGATATCTGAAAAAGGGGTGAAAAGAATTATGAAAAGAAGTGTTGTCCAAGAGCCAATGACCAGTTGTGGAGACCTTCAGAAAGACCTGGAATTAGCAGATACAATTGTATCAAAAAAAACAATAAGTAATGCACTCATGCATGCTGCATCCTGCATGCATGCTCACCATGCAAGACTCCATTGCTGAAGAAAAAGCATGTTGAAGCTTGTTTAAAGTTTGCTGCACAGCATTTAGACAAGCCTGTGAAATACTGGGAGAACATAGTCTGGTTAGATGAAACCAAAATTGAACTCTTTGGATGCCATAATACACGCCATGTTTGGAGGTCAAATGGCACTGCACATCACCCCAAAAACACCATACCAACAGTGAAGTTTGGAGGTGGGAACATCATGATGTGGGGCTGTTTTTCAGGATATGGTACTGGCTAGGGATGGTCCCAATATTAGAGTCGAACATAAATTCGACGTAAACATTGGGTGTTCGTTCGTTCACAAACGAACTGAAAATATGCAGCAAATTCGAGTGCTGCAGAGTGCCCCATAATGCACTGCGAGATCACCAGACCGCATGCTTTGGCCAATCACAGTGCGATCTGCTGTGAGAGCCGTGATTGTTCAAAGGCAGGGTGTGTTTGGCCAATCATGGCTCAGGGGGCTATGTCCATGCACCACACTATATAAGGCTGCTTACATGACAGTCGTGTATAGTGTGATAACATGGAGAGGAGAACTTGAGCTAGATTAGGCAGATTAGTTAGTGGCATGCAGGCAGTTTAGTATATATATACAGTGTAGTCAGTGTAGAATATATATATAGAGTGCAGGCAATATATTAAAAAAAATATTATATATATATATATATATATATATATATATATATATATATGTGTGTGTGTGTGTGTGTGTGTGTGTGTGTGTGTGTGTGTGTATATATATATATATATATATATATATATATATATATATATATATATATATATATATATATAGTGCATTCAGTGTAGACTATATATACAATGCAGTCTAGTGTGTGTGTATATACATATACAGTACAGTCAGTGCAGAGTATATAATGGTGCATTAAAGTGGTCACCCTATGACAGAATTAACCCCTTAGTGCTGACCGTACACACATATGCAAAGGAGCGAGAGGGGACGTCCCCCCTCCTGCTGCCTTCAACCACTTTTACCGGGACTCCCATCACACTGGGAGACCCGATCCACGATCCGGAACTTCCGCCGGCTAGAGTGAGACTGGAAGGAAGCCAGAAATGGCTTCTTTCCAGTATCCTAAAGGTAAACACGGAAGCGACGTCACAAAGTCACTTCCGACTTACTTGGCTGCCAATGGCGGCAAATTTAACAAAAATTACAGTGTTCAGAATCGCTGTTTTTGGCGATCTGAATACTTTAAAGTACAAAGGAGAGATGTGGGGTCTTTTAGATGTTTACATTCCTTGTGACAGCAATAAAAGTTTTTTTTTTAAGAGACATGATAAAAAAATAAAAATAAATAAAATACATAAGAATTTTTTTTTAAAGAGCCCTGTCCCCACGAACTTGCATAGCAAAGAAAACCCACACGTAAGTCTCGCCCGCCTATGTAAACGGTGTTCAAATCACACATGTGAGGTATCGCTGCGATCCTTATGCCCTGCACATGGTCGGATTTTCCGTCGGAAAATGTGTGATAGGACCTTGTTGTCGGAAATTCCGACCGTGTGTAGGCTCCATCACACATTTTCCATCGGATTTTCCGACACACAAAGTTTGAGAGCAGGCTATAAAATTTTCAGACAACAAAATCCGTTGTCAGAATTTCCGATCATGTGAACACAAATCCGACGCACAAAGTGCCACGCATGCTCAGAATAAATAAAGAGATGAAAGCTATTGGCTACTGCCCCGTTTATAGTCCCGACGTACGTGTTTTACGTCACCGCATTCAGAATGATCAGATTTTCCGACAACTTTGTGTGTGTGTATGCAAGACAAGTTCGAGCCAACATCCGTCGGAAAAAATCTTAGGATTTTGTTGTCGGAATGACCGATTAATGTCCGACCGTGTGTACGAGGCATTAGAGTGAGAGCAATAATTCTAGCACTAGACCGCCTATGTAACTCTAACCTGGCAACCATTCATTTTTTTTAAAGCGTTGCCTGTGAAGATTTTGAGGTACCGTAGTTTGTCACCATTCCACGAGTGAGAGCAATTTCAAAGCATGACATGTTAGGTATGTTAGGTATGTGTTTACTTGGAGTAACATCATCTTTCACATTATACAAAAAAATTGTAAAAATGTAAAAAAGTAAAAATAATCAATAATCAATTTTTGACAATTCCATTATTAAAAAATAAAGAAAATAAGTGTTCCACGATGTCCATCCATCTTCAATCATGCTGCCCGATGGACCCGAAAAAATATTTTTAAAAAAAGGTCCGCCTTTATGGGAGGCCTCCCGCCGACTGCTGTCTCTTGACTGTGACAGCTGTTATATAGACAAGGGTGGGGCCACCCAGTGATGTAACTGAGTGACCACGCCCCTTCTGACATCATGGGGACGGGGTCATCCAGTTACGTCAGTGGGTGGCCCTGCCCTTGCCTAAAGACAGCAGTCACCAGGAGGCCTCCCATGGAGGCAGAGTTTTTTTCTATTTTTCGGGTCCGCTGGGCTGGCGTGATTGAAGATGGATGGACATCAAGGGACACTTTTTTTTAAATAAAGGAATTGTCAAAACTGTCTATTGTGGTTTTTACTTCCTGACACTTTTTTTGGTGAACCGGTAGGGGTACACTGTAACCCATACCCATTGACATTGGGGGGGGCGGGATATGGGGGCCCCCTTGTTACATGGTTAGTAAGGTTGAATAAAGACACCAGTCCATCCAGTTCAACCTGAGTGAGTGTGGGTATGTGTCTACAATTGTCCCTATCCCTGTACATTCTCATTAAGATGCTCATCTATTATATTATTATTTATTTAAGGTACCCATATATAGCGCCATCAATTTATGCAGTGCTCCACACATACATCGCACACTCAAAGGGGGCTTCCAGATTCTGATAAGCCCCCCACCCACAGACCCCCACAACCACCCAAAGGGCCTGGTATGGACTGGGGGGGACCCACGCCAATTTTTTCCTTGATTTTTCATCTATATTGCCCACAGCAATACATTACAGCCACAAGCAAGTTTAAATGACATTTTTTCCTTTAGAAATGTAATTTTGCTGTGGCACTGTTGTATACATCACACAGATGTGCCACTTTACAAGCAGACTAATGGGACCCCCCAGGTACAATATTTAAAGGAATATTTCATTTTTATTGTTTCAATGTAAGCATTATTAAAATCACTGCTCCTGAAAAAATGGTTGTTTTAAAAACTTTTTTTGCATTGATAAATGTCCCCTAGGGCAGTACCTGGGTCCCCATATGTTCTTTATGGCAATAACTTGCATATAAGCCTTTAAAATGAGCACCTTTGATTTTCCATGTTCGTGTCCTATAGACTTTCATAGGGTTCACACAAATTTTTTGCCTGTTCGCATGTTCTGTTGCAAACCGAACCAGGGGGTGTTTGGCCCATCCCTAGTACTGGCAAACTTTATATCACTGAAGGAAGGATGAATGGAAAAATGTACCAAGACATACTTGATAAAAAGTTGCTGCCATTTAGCAGGAGGATGAAGATGAAATGAGGGTGGACATTTTAGCAAGACATTGATCCCAAACACAAAGCCAAGGAAGCTCTCAATTGGTTTCAAAGAAAGAAAATAAAGCTGCTATAATGGCCCAGTCAATCACCTGATTTGAATCCAATAGAAAATCTATGGAAAGAACAGATCAGAGTTCATAGAAGAGGCCCAGGGAACTTTCAAAATCTGAAGACTGTTTGTGTGGAAGAATGGGCCAAAATCACAATTGAACAATGCATGCGACTAGTTAATCCATACAAAGAGGTGTTTTGAAGCTGTCATTACCAACAAAGGATTTTGTACAAAGTGTTAAATAAATTTCAGTTAGTGTGTTTAACACTTTTTTCCCTGTGTTATTCTATTTTATTTGTACAAAGTGTTAAATAAATTTCAGTTAGTGTGTTTAACACTTTTTCCCTGTGTTATTCCATTTTATTACATATAACTTAATTTCTAAACTTATTTCTTTGATTTTTTTTATATGTATGTATTGCATGGGTTGTTACCGACATGTGGTGAAAATGTCATGTCAATAGCACCTATAAAAATAGATTTACCTAGAAAAATGGTGAAATGTTTTACCTATTTTACCTGCTGTATATACAGTATATACAGTGGGGACGGAAAGTATTCAGACCCCCCTTAAATTTTTCACTCTTTGTTATATTGCAGCCATTTGCTAAAATCATTTAAGTTCATTTTATTTCCTCATTAATGTACACACAGCACCCCATATTGACAGAAAAACACAGAATTGTTGACATTTTTCGAATTTATTAAAAAATAAAAACTGAAATATTACATGGTCCTAAGTATTCAGACCCTTTGCTGTGACACTCATATATTTAACTCAGGTGCTGTCCATTTCTTCTGATCATCCTTGAAATGGTTCTACACCTTCATTGGAGTCCAGCTGTGTTTGATTATACTGATTGGACTTGATTAGGAAAGCCACACGCCTGTCTATATAAGACAGCTCACAGTGCATGTCAGAGCAAATGAGAATCATGAGGTCAAAGGAACTGCCTGAAGAGCGCAGAGACAGAATTGTGGCAAGGCACAGATCTGGCCAAGGTTACAAAAAATGTCTGCTGCACTTAAGGTTCCTAAGAGCAAGTGGCCTCCATAATACTTAAATGGAAGACGTTTGGGACGACCAGAACCCTTCCTAGAGTTGGCCGTCTGGCCAAACTGAGCTATCAAGGGAGAAGAGCCTTGGTGAGAGAGGTAAAGAAGAACCCAAAGATCACTGTAGCTGAGCTCCAGAGATGCAGTCGGGAGATGGGAGAAAGTTGTAGAAAGTCAACCATCACTGCAGCCCTCCACGAGTTGGGGCTTTGCGGCAGAGTGGCCTGACGGAAGCCTCTCCTCAGTGCAAGACACATGAAAGCCCGCATGGAGCTTGCTTAAAAACACCTGAAGGACTCCAAGATGGAGAGAAATAAGATTCTCTGGTCTGATGAGACCAAGATAGAACTTTTTGGCCTTAATTCTAAGTGGTATGTGTGGAGAAAACCAGGCACTGCTCATCACCTCTCCAATACAGCCCCAACAGTGAAGCATGGTGGTGGCAGTATCATGCTGTGGGGGTGTTTTTCAGCTGCAGGGACAGGACGACTGGTTGCAATTGAAGGAAAGATGAATGCAGCCAAGTAAAGGTATATCCTGGATGAAAACCTTCTCCAGAGTGCTCAGGACCTCAGACTGGGCCGAAGGTTTACCTTCCAACAAGACAATGACCCTAAGCACACAGCTAAAATAACAAAGGAGTGGCTTCACAACAACTCTTTGACTGTTCTTGAATGGCCCAGCCAGAGCCCTGACTTAAACCCAATTGAGCATCTCTGGAGAGACCTAAAAATGGCTGTTCACCAACGTTTACCATCCAACCTGACAGAACTGGACAGGATCTGCAAGGGGAAATGGCAGAGGATCCCCAAATCCAGGTGTGAAAAACTTGTTGCATCTTTCCCAAAATGACTCATGGCTGTATTAGATCAAAAGGGTGTTTCTACTAAATACTGAGCAAAGGGTCTGAATACTTAGGACCATGTGATATGACAGTTTTTCTTATTTAATAAATCTCCAAAAATGTCAACAATTCTGTGTTTTTCTGTCAAAATTGGGTGCAGTGTGTACATTAATGAGGAAAAAAATTAACTTAAATGATTTAACTTAATGATTTTTGCGTTTCCTACAGTTAATTAGAACAACCTGTTCTTTGTTAGGGTGATTTACAGAATAACAAATAATTATAATATTGATAGCTAAAAAGTGCTGCTGAAAATTAGCAGGCTTATTTTAAACCAGCACAAAACCATTCTGGTATAAAGAGGGCAACACATTTGTAGACTGCATTGTGCAAAAGCAGCATGCAGATAATGTGAAAAAATTTAGCCTTGGCATCTGTTATATGAATTGGTAAATAACCATTATACAAGACTTTCTTCTGCATGACTACATTGACATTGGCAAATTAATGATTTAGACATTTATTGCATAAAGGATTGTATTGTAATTATAATCTGTTTTCTTCAGATTCTGTCTGTATTTGAAATTATTATCCCCATACTGTATATTTGCGCAAATGTAGTATATTTGTTTGATTTCATTTTATTAAGTTTTCAACACATTGAAGTACAAAAAAAGCATTCATAAGCCATGTAATAAGCCATGTGTAGGTCCATGTAATGTTAACATTTACACATGTAGATAATGCCTATCTAGGCAATTGACAGTAATAACATAGTTATGGTACAGAGAGGAAGAACAACAATCCATAATGTATGGCATATGTACTGTCAAGTCTTAGGATGCATTTTTTTTACATTTATTATGTATTCATCTTTGGAATACTGTATTTTGTTATGGAATATATCATGCAATTATACATATTATATAATATGTATATATAATGTTATATATTATATATTATTATAACTACAAATCCGCTTGACAGCATGGTATTTGGTTGATTTGCTACTTTACTACTATTGTATTTATCAATACATTTGTATACCATTTATCCATTCATTGGGTGTGTTGCTCCTCATTTAAAGTTCCAAGGGCTAATTCATGTGTTTTTAACTTCAGTCAGTCTCAGTCTGTCTCTCCCTTGATTTATTAAGTAAATAAAGTTCATTCTTTATCATCTCATTTTGTCACCCCTATTAAACTTATCGTTGAAAACCATAAAGTCCCTTGCTTCACTATGCTGGACTCTGTGGCCAGGGGGGAAACTTCATGGATATTGAATTTGCCCAAGACAATAACATTTAAATGGGAAATAACTAGACTTGCACCGATACAACAACTCATAAGACTGAATACAATTACCGATACATTTTTCAAGTACTCACTGATACTGATTACCAATACTTTTTTTAATGCCATGTGACAGTGGCACTAATATGCAGCACTGATGGGCACTGATAGGTGGCACTGATGAGGCGTGGACTGTGTCAGTTTTTTTCATTTTATTTTATTTGTTTACATTTTTTTGTATTTTTTAAAATGTATTTATTTTCTTATTTTTACAATGCCTTCTTTTGTGTTTTTTAGGTGGGGGGGGGGAGTGGACGGTGTCAGTGTTCTTTTTATTTAAATTTTTATTTTTACAATTTAACCTTTTTAAATATTTTTTTGATTATGTGTGAGACAATCTGGTTTTAAGTTGAGTAAGGCTATGACAGGATCTGGTTGCAATTTTAGTTCAAACATTCTGGAGGCAATTTCAAATATTTTTCCCCAAAACGTTTGTACCGTCGGACAGGACCACCATATATGCATATGAGTGCCTGGATCTGAACAGCCCCGAAAGCATTGAGCTGCTTGGGTTGGTGCAAATTTGGCCAACCTGGAGAGTACAAGGTACCGACGAGTTAAAACCTTATAGTTAGTTTCTACCGCCAGAATGTTTGGTGAAGAAGATTTAGTTGCAGTCCAGATTTTAGACCAATCAGCCATATCCAACGATTTTTCCAAGTCCTCCTCCCATTTCCGGGCATAAGGTGGTTTTTCGAGGCCAGGAATCGTTGAAATTTGTGAATATATGGAAGAAATCATACCTTTTGAGTGGGGGTCTTTTAGGCATACTGATTCAAAATTAGTGATTTGGGACATAGAGGTATTTGTGCTTACCAAAGGTGAATAGAAATTTTTAATTTGAACTAAACAGTTCAGAGTGTGGTAGCTTATAGGTATCGCAGAGGGTAGGAAAGGTGAGGAAGGATGTGGAGGAAATCAGTTTATTTAGCCGAATAATGTCTAAAGAATTCCAGGCTTTGAATGATTTAGGGGAGACCCATGCTGGATAAAAAGCAGGGTTTTTGAGGAAGGATAAAAGAGGATTATGAGGAGATTGTAATAGGTGTTTAAATTTAAGCTTATCCCATAAGGATAGAAAGTATTTGGTGATAGCATTACGTAGATTCTTCCGATCTTTGGAGTGGAGCCATAATAGATTTGAAATAGAGAGTGGGTCGCATTCTGAAGCTTCTATTATTACCCATAAGGGTATTTCTTGTGTTGCATGGTATTTAGAGAGGCTGGCAATGTGTGCTGCTCTGTAATAGTTTCTAAAGTTTGGAAAGCCAAGGCCTCCCTTAAGTTTTATGAGGTGTAATGTGTGTAAAGATATGCAGGCTTTGATGGAGCCCCAGATAAAAGTTTTTGATCTTTTTTGTATTATTCTTAAATAGTGAGGAGGGATTGATATTGGCAAAACTCTAAATAAGTAAAGCAGTTTGGGCAGAATTGTCATTCTTACTGTGTTAATTTTGCCTATCCATGATAATGGAAGATGTGTCCATTGCTGTAGGAGTTTTGTAATCTGTTTCAGGATTGGGGGGTAGTTTGCTGAGAAGAGGTCATGGTGAGAGGCTGTTAAGTGAATTCCTAGATAGGGAATTGACCTTTCATCCCAAATAAATGGAAGTGCATGTTTTACCGAGTCCAATTCCACTTTGGAGAGAGATATATCCAGGGCTATGGATTTTTTAGGATTTATTGAGAGACCTGAAATCATCACAAAATTATTGAGAATGGGCAGGAGATTGGATCCAGAAATTTGTGGAGATGACAGAAATAGTAAAATGTCATCTGCAAATAGACATAATTTGTGATGGTATCCAGCGGTTTCACCAGTGATAGTCGTTTCTGATCAAATTTGTTGGGCTAAAGGTTCTATTAGGAGGGCATATAAGAGAGGGGAAACTGGACATCCTTGGCGTGTTCCCCTCTCTATATTAAAAGAATTAGATTTGTATCCCACATATTTGATATATGCTTTGGATTTGTTGTAAAGTGCTTCAATACATGTCAAAAAGTGGGGTCCAAAACCCCATTTTTGTAATGTGTAGCGTAGATAAGGCCATGATACAGAATCAAAGGCCTTTTTATATAGAGTGAAATGAAACAAGAAGGAATATGGCGTGCTTTAGCTATTTGCGCTAATAAAACTGCTCAACGTACATTGTCGCCAGCTTGGCATGTTGGCATGAAGCCTACTTGGTCCCTGTGGATTAGATTGCCTATGATCTTGTTTAGTCTTTTTGCTAAAATTTTTGCTAGAATTTTGATATCTAGATTCAAAAGGGATATTGGACGGTAATTTGTGCAAGAGGTGTCATCAGTGAGAGGTTTGGGGATCATGCAAACTATGGCAGTTAGTGATTCTTGTCTAAAAGATTTTCCCTCTAGTAACACATTAAAAACATCAGCTAACATAGGTGATAGGGTATCTGTAAATGTTCTATAATATAAGGCAGAGTAACCATCCGGGCCTGGTCTCTTATTTATCTTTAGTTCTTTAATGGTATTAGAGACATCTTCTGGAGAGATGCTTTCTACTAGTAGAATCTTTTGATTTAGGGAAAGCTCTGGTAATTTTATGCTAGAAAAGAAAGCATCTGCTGAGTTTGAGTCAAAATTGTTAGAAGATGAATATAATGAGGTTAAGTGGTAGTGGAATTTCTGGACAATTTTGATAGGTTTACTTGTGTATATGTCTTTCGCTAATTTTAAGCGAATTGGTTTAAAGCGTTTGTTTATTGAGTTAAGTGTATGTGCTAAGTAAGTACCCGGTTTATTGGATTTCATAAAATAGTTGTATTTAGAGCGTTTAAAAAATTTTTCGACTGACTCAGTTAAAAATAAGTCAAATGCAATACGGGTTTTATCTAATTGAGATTTTGTGATGGGCGATGGATTGTCTTGATGGGCTATAAAGGAATTATTAAACTCAGATTCTAATTTACGAGCAAGGGTTTTTCGTTCACGTTTGAATAAAGTATATTGTTTCTGAATTATATTACGTAACACAGGTTTTATGTGCTTCCCAAAGTGTTAATGTAGTTATTTCTGGGCAGGTATTAAATGATATATATTCTTTTAGGGCTTGTTCGATGATTTGAAGGTGGTTTGAGTGTTTGAGCATAATATCTGGGAGATACCATGTGGGGTCATGGCCTTTGGGTATAGTAGAATTAATTGAAGTGAGTACTGCATTATGGTCAGACCATGGGATAGGAATTATGTCGGCTGTAAGTATTTCTGGAATCATGCCAATTGTTAGTAATATATGATCAATCCGTGTTGAAGTTTGATGGGGATGAGAGTAATATGTGTATCTACGTTTTGTGGGATTACACTCTCTCCATGTATCTACTAAGTTATATTTGGATAACAATTGGGAAAAAGACATTTTGAATGTTTTATTGGATGGAGTGTAAGGGGATTTATCCAGAAATGGAAGGAGGACCTGATTGGAGTCTCCACACAAAATATTCTATTTTATGATCATTCACAACTTGTAGTAAGTGTGATAAGAACGGGTTTGGTTTTTTGTTAGGCGCATAGTATGAGATGACAGAACCTGGTTTATCCATTATTTGTCCTGTAAGAATTATGTAGCGTCCTTCTGGGTCATTAATTTGACATTGGAGGATAAATGGAGTAGAACGATGAAGGCTATGAGGGTACCTCTTTGTTTAGAGGTAGCCGAGGCTGTACAAATTTGTGGATAAAAATAGGACATAAATTTAGGAGTAGATTTTTTTGTGAAGTGTGTTTCTTGTAAACAAACTATGTGAGCCTTCCGGGCCTGAAATGTACGAAAAGCCTTGGTTCGTTTCTGGGGTATATTAATTCCCTAAACATTCAGGGATAGAATGTTCAGTGGTGCCATGGTAACCGAATAGAGAATTGAGATTTACCAAATAGCGTGTTGTTCCGGTTAGATGGGTCAATCCATGTGGACTTGAAGAGTGAGAAGAGGAGGAAAATATAAATAAATGCTGAGGTGAGAAAGAGAAAGAAAACAGAAGCGGTTAAAGAATATCTTATATAAGATATTATAAAGAAATGTACAGAGACTTCCCGTGAGAAGGGATAAAGATCCCCCTCAGGGAAAAAAGTGCAACTGTCAGACTTCCACATATTATAAGTGGAAGAATGAGGGAGGCAGAATAGGGCACACGGATCTCCCGTACCTGGGAGAAGAGCCTTCCAATGAGAACATGACAAAGATGTTCCTAACAGTACACCACACAATCTAAGATAAATTTTGGAAACGGGATCCAACAAAATTAAGGAGGGGAAAATTGGGGAAGTGGGAAATTTGAGAATGTCACTAAGCATTTTCAAGATCCCCTGGTAAAGTGTGTATCAGGCTGTAATAATGAAGAAGGGAACTGGAGGATGGAATAGAATTAATGGGTCCCTAAGCTAGTAATAAGTGTAGAACAATAGGTCAACCTGAAGGGTTTGGAGTGAAAAACTCCTATGATATTAACAGCATATTAGAATTCCTAATATTACCGTAAACTAAAAGTCAACCAAAGATTGAGAACTATAATAAGTAAATCAATTAAATCTTGTGGTCAGACTAAATATTAGAAATACTTTTAGACCATCTGTAAGTATCTTTTGAGGAGGTTTAAAGTATTTTAAATTTTCTACACTATATGTGCAATGGTCTATATTGTAATTTTAGGATATTGACCGTAGTTTTAGAGAAAAAAAAAGCGGGGGAGTATATATATAAAAAAAATGAAAAAATGTAAAAATATAAAAAAAATACATTTAAAGATAAGTATCTTCAGCTGTGACTAAAAAGATGAATGAGAATTATAAATCATGCGGTAATTAAATAAAGAAAATGTAAAATAGATTTTTTATATTAGTAGATTACTAGTTTCAAGGCAAGAGTGCACGGTGCATCTGTGATGAAAGCTTTTATCAGGATGAAGAATGAACAGTAAGCTTTGCTTAGATTACTTCCTTCAGTCCATAGAATCATCTCTTTCCTAAAGGGGAGATGCAAACCTCTCTTATGGGATGGATGGTTTCCATTTCTCAAGGTAGATTGAGAGGAGTTGCCTGCGGATGATAAAGATGGTGATCTTCTATGTGTTGAAGTAATACGTGGTGAGGAATTAGGTGCAAGTCTATGAGCGTTTGTTGAAGTTCTTCATTGGATCTACAGATGTATTTCATTCCATTGTAAGCAAAGCGTACAGAGAATGGAAAGCCCCATTGATAAATGATGCTCTGACGTTGCAATTCCATGAGGAGGGGTTTCATTGCTCGCCTTTTTGATATAGTGACCTGGGATAAATCAGCGAATAGTTGGTAGTTGTTAGCTTGAAAATGTAGGCCTTTTTTATCTCTGGCTGATGATAAGAGCTGTTCCTTTGTGCGATAATAGTGAAATTTCATTATTATATCACCTGGCGGATTGTCTAATTTTTTTGTTGTAAGGGTTCGGTGTATTCTGTCAAACTCCAATCTTTCAATTGGGATATCTGGTTGCAGTTCATGACATAGAGCCATTATGGTGGATTGTAGGTCAATGATCGATTCAGGAATTCCCCTTATGCGTAGATTGGACCTTCTGGCTCTATTCTCCTGGTCTTCCAATTTAGTTTGGAGCATTAGGTTTTCCTCTCTGAGATTTTCCATAGCAGTGTTATGTTCTTGTGTGATATTTTCCAAATCATCCATTTTAAGTTCTAATGCAGCTGTGCGGTTGCCTAATTCTCTTATTTCTCTAGTAAGGTTGGTTGTAATTTGCTCAGAGGTTTGTTTTAGGGCTTTATGCAACATACGTTCAAATTGTTTAAGTATAGCTGGAGCTATTTGTAAATTCTGTGAGGTATCTTGTGAGGTGACAAGTTCACTTTCTGAATCAGCTGGGGAGTCAGGCTGTGTCATTTTGTGCCTGTCAGGCTGTGTCATTTTGGGCCTGTGAGAGCGCACTGAGGCAGTGTATGTAGAGGGGGGCGGCGCCATTTTAACCGCTGCTTTCCCCTGTGAGGTGAGGGGATTCTTTAACTTAGAACGGCCGCCTCCCAGAACCATATTTTCCCACAAAAACTGACCCCCGAGTTCCCGGGTAGATACTGAAGCCCGTGGATATTTCAAATACTTGCGGGTTTTAGTTTGACAGCGGCTCTTCTCCTGTACGGTACGGAGCTCTAACTGTGCATGTCCACATCGCTAGACTCCGCACATGCGCCCCCTTTTTTCCAATTGATGGATCGTGGGCAGCAGATCTGAAATACTTATTCCATCCTTTAACGGTAAAACCCACCACTATGATTTATTTAATGTGACAAATGACAAAAAAAATGTATAATTCTGAATAGAAGTATTATATTTTTTAGATCCAAATGTGCCCCCTAAAGAGACCGTATCTAGCTTGAATTGCGTCGGGGCTTATATATCATACAACACCATGTAATGTAATGATGTGTCGAATGTGTTTTTTCACCGTTTTATGGAATATGAACTTTATCATTGGATCAGACTTTATATGTATACACTGTATTCAACTACATGTTTTTTTTGGACATTTTGTTAATAAATAGTTTTTCCAATACCATCTAGAAATAATCTCTGTGATGTTACACATTGCTGTTTTAAAGCCCCACTGGGGAACAACCTTTTTTAGATAAACCATTCTTGGGGTGCGCAGCTCCTTTGGACGCTTTCATATGTGTCTTTCCCATTTGTATATACCAGCTCTTTTTCCTCCGCTCTCCATACTGACAGATCCAGGACAAGAGGGGGACCGGAGGGGCACAGAGGGGGCAGAGGAACACGGAGGAGGACATGGGGGGGGAGTACAGAGGGGGACCAGAGGAGCATGCAGGAGGACACAGAGGGGGAGCACAGAGGGGGACAGGAGAAGCACGGAGGAGGACACAGAGTGGGAGCACAGAGGGGGACTGGAGGAGCATGGAGGGGGACACAGAGGGGAGAACAGAGGGGGACCGGAGGAGTTTTGGGATGTTGGTGATAAAAAAAATTCAGATCAGTTACCACCTCATTGACCATATGACTGTCCCACTAAATTGCTTCCAGGGGTAGAAATAGCCTTTGACCATATTTAGTCTCTAATAGAACCTAAAATGAAGGTGCTCAGGTAGTGGCTTGATGAGAATTTAAAGGAGGGCTTTATCAGACACTCAAGTTCTCCTGCTAGGGCAACCTTTTTCTTTGTCGAGAAGGACTCCACCATGTGTCCATCCTGCTGTATTGACTACAGGGATTTGAACAAAATTACTGTTAAAAGTCACTATCCACTCTCTCTAATTCCAGAAATGCTGGGAAGACTCCACTCTGGTAAAGTTTTTACCAAATTAGATTTACTGGCGGCAAACAACCTTGTAAAAACGTGCCCTAGGGACAAATGGTAAACTGGTTTAGAACCAGATATGGACATTTTGAGTCTTTGGTCATGCCCTCTGGTATTTGCAGTTCTCCCACAACTTTTTAACATTTCATTTATAATGCTTGGTGAGATCTGTTGGACCAGTTTGTAATAGCATATTTGGATGTTCTAATTTTTTTCTGATAACTTGGAAGAACATCACAGGCATGTCTGCACTGTCTTTGAAAAGCTAAGGTGGATTTAACTTTACATCAAACTGGAGAAATGTGAGTTTGTACAAACTCAGATCCAATTCTTGAGATACATAGTTTCTCCAGAATGAGTAAACAAGGATCCTGATAAGATCAAAGCAGTGATTGATTTGTCTGCCCTTAGGGACGATAAGGAAATATAATGATTTGTTGGATTTGCCAAGCTTTACAGAAGGTTCATTAGGAATTTCTCCAAGGTAATTGCTCCGATTGTGCAGCTGACAAATAGGGGGCATGGAGTTGATGCTTCAGATACTGCTGTGGGAGCTATCTTTGCTCAGCAAATTGGAGAAAAGATGCAGCATCATCCTTGTGCGATTCCTCTTGATTAATGTCTTCAGCCGAGAAGAATGGTGACATTGAAAAAAAGGAGTCACTAGCAATTAAGGAAGTGGAGACATCTGCTGGATGGGGCTAAGCATCTTGTAACAGTCTTCACTAATCATAGAAATTTAGAATGTATTCGCTCTGCCAAAAGAATGTCATCTAGACAAGCACATTGAACCCTATTCATCTACATATTCTATTTTGTTATTTCATACCATCCTGGCCCAAGGAATGGCAAGGCTTATACCTTATTGCGGATGTTTGGGCCTCTCTAGGAAAGAAACTCTAAACATACAATCCTGCCTCAATAAAATTTTCTGGTGGAAATGAGTTTTAACACATTTTTAATCTTCTCAACGAGGGATATAACATGACCCACTTCTCAATCAGCCTCCTAAGGACATTAAGTTTGAGTAAAGGCATAGATTTTGGACTCATGTACATTGACTCTTTGTATCTGAATCAGTTCAGGTAGAAGCTCTCTGGTTGGTTCAGGACTCTAAACTTGCTCAGCATTTTGGGGAATTCTAAAACACAACAATTTTTATAATGTTCCTTTTGGTGGCCTGGTTACAAGAAATATATCAAGACCTACAATATGTGGCCTCATGTCTGACCTGTGCACACAATAAGGCTCCCCGATTTTCCCTTTTGGGGTTACTTCAACTTTTCCCTTGTCCATCAGGACCATGGGGGGTCAATTTCTATGACCTTGTGGTCGATCTTTTTCCCTTTAAAAGAGATGACTGGTATCTTGGTAGTCATCAACCATCACACTAAAATGGCTCATTTTATACTGTGGATTTTGATAGCTTAAGATGTCTTTAAACTACAAGGAATTCCTGATAATGTAGTGTCTGACAGATGGGTACAGTTTCTAAATTTTTTTTTAGAAAAGCCTTTGCTCAACTTTAAGTGTTATTCTGTCCTCTGCTTTCCATACTCAGTCTAATAGTCACACCGACAGGACCACTCAAACTTTGTAGTGGTACCTTTAATGTCTTGTCAGTTTTCTTCAGGAGTGTATAATCTTCTTGCTGCAGAGTTTGCTTGTAAAAATTGTAAACATGCTCCACACCCATGCTCCAAAGCCCTTTTTTTTCTTGAAGTCATTCTAAAGGCAGAATTTGTTTTCACCTACATTCTATGCATTGAGGTAAAAAAAAACCTTCTGAGTGCAGCACCCCCCTCAGCCCCTCTTACTACTTACCTGAGCCCCATTTCGAGCTGTGCACGAGAGCATTGGCTCTCCAGAAGTGGGAGCCAAAAAGGAGAGAGAGGGGGCAGGGCCAAGCAGCGCTCTGTGTGTGAATGGAAATTGTCTATTCACAGGGGCTCAGCTTGGGAGTGAGCCTGCTCGTGTGCCTCCATAGCAAGAGGCTTGCTGTTGGGGGCACTCAACAGGGGGAAGGAGCCAGAACCACTAGCAGAGAACCCGAAAAGAAAAGGATCATGGCTTCTCTGTGAAAAATTATTCCACAGAGCAGGTAAGTATAACATGTTTGTTATTTTAAAAAACCTTTAGAATCACTTTAACCGCATGCCGACCAGCCTCCACAGTTACACTGTGGCAACATGGCTCGGCTGCGCGAATCGCCGTCATGGTATGTCGGTACGCTCCCTGCTCGCCCACGGAGCCTATGTGAGTACCCGGCAGTCACGATCACCACCAGGCTCCCGCGATCACTCGGGGCACACTGAGACCCGGGATCTGTGTGTGTGTAAACACACAGTTTCCGGTTCTCTGAGGGGAGAACAGACATATGGTCTGTTCATACAGAGTATGAACAGACGACCTGTCATGTCCCCTGCACAGTCCCCTTCCCCCTTCAGAACACGTACTAGGATACACTTAACCCCTTCGCTGCCCCCTAGTGGTTAACTCCTTCACTGCCAGTGACATTTTTACAGTAATCAATGCAATTTTATAGCATTGATCGCTGTAAAAATGCCAATGGTCCCAAAAAAGTGTCAAAATTCTCTGACGTGTCTGCCATAAAGTCGCAGCCCCACTAAAAATTGCAGATCGCCGCCATTACTAGTAAAAAAAATGAATAATAAAAAAGCCATAAAACTATCCCCTATTTTGTAAACGCTATAACTTTTGCGCAAACCAATCAATATACGCTTATTGTGATTTTTTTTTTTACTAAAAATATGTAGAAGAATACGTATCGGCCTAAACTGAGAAAAAAAATGTTTTTTTATATATTTTTTAGAGATATTATTATAGCAAAAAGTAAAAAATATTGCGTTTATTCAAAATTGTTGCTCTTTTTTTGTTTATGGAGCAAAACATAAAAACTGCAGAGGTGATCAAATACCACCAAAGAAAGCTCTATTTGTGGGAAAAAAAGGACGTCAATTTTGTTTGGGTGCAACGTCGCACGACTGCGCAATTGTCAGTTAGAGCGACGCAGTGCCAAATCGCAAAAAGTGCTCTGGTCTTTGGCCAGCCAAATGGTCCGGAGCTTAAGTGGTTAAGTACTGGGTATCATTTAGTTTTTATTCCTAATTTCCGTATTTCAAATGCAATTCCTGCTGCTACCGACAGATTAACCACTGTACAGGAGATTCAGGAGAAACTAATTGATACTTTGAAGGAGGTTCAGGAATATTAAATGAAGGCCACTGCCAGACATCGCAGATCACTCCCTATTTTTCATAACGGTTACAAAGTTTGTGTGTGGTAAACAAGTGATTATTGCCTTGCATGAAAGTGCTGGCAAAACAAGTCGGTGAGTGTAATTCTTGAGGGAGTGGAAGCACTGCTCACGAGGGGAGAGGTGGAAGAAACACAGAATCACCTTTGTTTTTATCAAGAGTTATTACTACCCTTTTGGACACTTTTTTGTCACGTGTGATGTTATGTCTTTTTTGGACTGATTTATTTGAAGATATGTTATGCACTATGTTTTTGTGCATGTGCAGCATGGAATGAAGTGATTGCACAAAATATTTCACTGGAGATGTATTGTCATATATGTTTATAGTAAGAGTACACTTTGTGTGAGTGTTTAGTACACATTAAGAGGGTCACACCATCATAGTGCTAAAGACACTTGTATACTTTTATAGTTTGTTTATATACATATATATTTTTCAGTTTGTAGATCTGTTCAGAGCAAGATTATACTTTGTGGGAGTGTGTAGTACACATTTAGAGGGTCACACCATTATTGTATTAAAGGCACTTGGACACTTTTTTAAAGCGCCTCTTATTTTTTCCTGGATGCCTGTAGGAGGATTGTGGGAGTTACAGGCATCTTGGATCTAATATTTAGTATATGCAATATTTAAAGGGGCGGCTCAACACTGTTTGTGGGGAGTAATTTCACCACGTAGTTTATTATATTCACATATAGTTTGTGGATTATAGGGGGCGCGGTGGAGGCATTTTTTGTTTGAAGGGCGGTTTATCATTCAGAATACCATAATATATTTACGATTTTTTCCTTACCACTTGCAGCCATGGATGCGTTTAGTTTCTTAACCAATAGACAACTTAACCCCGAGTCAGTTTTCTCTAATGATCAGCCTATAGTTGAATATGAGGAAGACTGGAAAAACAAGTAAAAACATGGTGGGTTGTGTTCACATTTGAACACTACCGTAGAGAGAACCTCATATTTAGTAGCCTAAGGTGGGAAGTTCCACCTCAGGATGGATTGAATGACCAGTCATTCATGAATGAATGGCTGGAATTTTTCAATAAAGTAGGCAGGGAATTACAGGGATTAGTCCTGAAAAGGAAACAAATTAAATTAAGCATGTTGAATGAAAAGATTAAAACGTTACAAGATAAATTGGAGCCCATTAAGGATACCAATCAAATGAAGGAGTTCAATGTTAATATAAAGAAAAAATTAGAAAAAATTGATAGAGAAACGCAGAAAAAGAAGGTAAAAAAGTTCAATAGAGATTCTAATGATTTTAAAACTAATAAAATATATGCATGGCAGACAACAGTGGACAATAATACTGGAGACCCAGCTACCAACAGCAGTGCGGTAGGGGGGACCAGTAATCCCCTATTAAAACCAGAGACTACGAATAATAATAAAAAAGCAGGAAATAGGGGTAAAGATGGAGCTGATGCCATGGAACCGAGATCGAATGAGAGGGGTCGGAATACAGTGGAGGATTATTATACAGGTGGCCGTTATCATTCCCCCAGACCCCCATCACGGGGAAGAGGAGGAAGTGGGTACCACCAATCCCTGAGACCCCCATCACGGGGAAGAGGAGGATATCCACGTGGACATTATGATTATCCATCCCCCCGGAATTATAGGGGAAATACACCACAAGGTTATAGACAATGGCAACAATATCCCCCACCTTATCAATACTCAGAAGGCTATGGGGATATTCCTCTCTATAATAGGTTTTCACCATTGGAAAGGCAAGAGCAACCTGAGTATGCTCCTTTTTTAGGACAATGGGGGAGGGGAGGAGGAACACCGAGGAGGAATCCCGGTGGGGCTTATCAGAAAGGGGGAGGAAGACAGATACCCCCCCGAGGATTCAACAAAGAGAATATGCCCCCCCCGAGGAGAAGGAGGGGATGTAGGGCAGGAAGATCCAAAAAATCCAAGAAAAAGACCGAGGGATGTATGAATACGGGTATCTATAACCTAAGTAGTGTTGAGCTCAATCACAAGGAGCTCAACATACTGAACTTGGGTCTAAAATGTGCCCCAAAAAAGGAAATTAATACGTTTGATGTCTATATAGACACGCATAAATTCATTAGATCCATGAACATCAAAAAATACTTTCTAAGCCATCTGGTGGTGTCCACAATGAAAGCTGTGGTACCAACTAACAAAATGGATACGGGGTTAAAGAATAAGTCTATTTTTAATCCCCAGAACCCAAGCAATCATTTTATAGAAGTATTCAAGAGCTTGGTATTAAATGATATTGAGAGGCTGGTCCCACGTAAGGGAGTGAATCCTCAGTATATTTGGGAAGGGATTAAATCCTTGGAAGAAAAGAAGGACCTTATAATACGACCTGCTGATAAGGGTGGAGGGGTGGTATTACTGGATAAGTCATTCTATCTCAACAAGCTTTTGGAGCTGGTAGGGGACAGTTCTACCTATAGGAAGCTATCCTCTGACCCCACCGAGACATATAGAGTACAGCTATCAGCCTTGGTGGAATTCGGCTATAAAATGGATGCATTAAACCTGAAAGAGAAGAGATACTTGGTCCCGAGTGCCTGCAGGATTCCAATTATTTATACCCTGCCAAAGGTGCATCAAAATGCACAGTGCCCACCACCTCGCCCCATTGTCAATGGGATTGGCTCTGTAACTGCCAGATTAGGGGAATACTTGAACAAATTCCTCCAGCCAAGTGTTAAGGCCACCAGAGCATATCTGAGGGATACTGGAGATCTATTATCTTTGCTCAATGATGTTCAATTAGAAACTCCATCAATGGTATATTTGGTAACGGCTGATGTAGCCTCCTTATATACCATTATACAACATGAGGATGCTGCTCTGGCCCTTAATTGGGCATTGAGCAAAAGGGATGACATCCCGGTGATCCAGAAACGTTTTTTGGGACATGTATTAGACTTTTGCATGTCCCATAATTATTTTTAGTGCAATGATCGGTTCTATTCTCAGCAGGTTGGCGTGGCAATGGGAGCTAAATATGCTCCCAGCCTCGCCAACCTGTTTATGGCTAAGTGGGAGGACAGAAAAGTATTTAGTCAGAGGAGACCTCAATTATTATTTTATCGGAGGTTCATAGATGACCTTCTATTCATTTGGGAGGGCACAGAGGAATCTGCTATTGAAATTATACACGAACTTAATACTAATAATAACAATATTAAATTAGAGCATCAAATTAGTAACCACTCGGTAAATTTCTTTGATGTCACGGTAATAAGAGAAGGGAATGGATTAAAAACAAAGGTATTTTTCAAACCAACGGATCGCAACAGCAACTTATCAATAAGAAGCGGCCACCACCCGGCATGGATAAGAAATATCCCTAAGGGACAAATGTTGCGTGTGCGCCGGAACTGTACACAGTTGGAAGATTTCTTTGAGCAGGCTGGGGTCCTAAAAAATAAATTTATACAAAAAGGTTATGGGGAAGATGAATTGAATGGGGTCATTCAGGAAGTAGCAGAAATGCCTAGGGAACAATGTCTTAAGAAAAAGGAAACTGTAGTAAATGATAACCAACATCAGTTTGGGTTTATTTCTGGATATCATTGCCAATATAAGGATATCGAGGGCATTTTTAGGAAATATTGGCACATTTTGCGCAGAGATAGGCACTTGGGAGAAGTGCTACCTAGTCATCTAAAATTCATATACAGAAGGGCCCCGAGCTTTGGTGACCATGTGTCAAGAAAATATTGCATCCGCCAGGGCAAAATGACCTGAGATTGGACTTTAAGGGATTTTACTGCTGCAGGAGATGCATTTGTTGCAGAACTGTGAAAGTAAGTCACAGAGGAATAACGAGTGTGACCAATAGGGAAGGTGAATCCTTTGACATCAAGGAATTCAGCACCTGCAACTCCTCACATGTTGTATATCTAATGTGGTGCCCATGTGGCCTATTGTATGTGGGGAGAACAAAGAGGCTCCTAAGGATTAGAATCTCAGAACACCTAACCAATATAAAGAACGGTTACAAATACCATAGCGTTTCTCTAAATTTTAAGGAAAAACATCAACAGGACCCCTCTCTACTACAGTTTTGTGGGATAGATGTGATTCACCCATCGTGGAGGGGATCCAATAGAGTTAGGAATCTATCCTAAAGGGAAACTCGGTGGATATTTTTACTGAAGAGTCTGACCCCGAGGGGGTTAAACATAGAACTAGATTTGAACTGTTTTATCAATGATTTTTAATTATACAGATTTTGAGAACGTTTAGTATTTTAGTTATGTAAAAGCTATATGTCTTGAGGGCCCAAGGGGAAGATGTATCTGCCGAGATATTAGATACATGTCCTTGTATTAAGATTAATTGTTATTTATTAGAAATGATTTCCCACGCTTGATTTGAAAAGGTGGGGTGGGGCTGGACGTATATGTAATTGCCCTTCTTATTAATTTTTATTTCGAATAATAATTAATTATTAATTTTTATTTCGAATTTTATATTTATATAAATTTGACATGCTTATTGGTTGGTAGGTATATATGTAAGGATATCCATTTTTTTATATATACTAGTTTAAAGCTATTTTAATATTTTATTTTTAATATTCCAATCATTTACTAGGGATGCACATACATATATGAATAATGCCCATGGTATGTGTATACATATAGATATGTTGGCAGTTCATACCCAGAAGGAATGACTGGTAGATTTTATTCAGCCAACCAAGATAAGGAGATTCTCACCATGTAGATATATATATTTGTGTAAACAGTACAGATATCCAGTGAGCAGTTTGAGAGCGGTGCCTACAGTGAATAACAGTGCTTTATGCTGTGTGGTAACGCTGCTTACAATATGTGATGTTGCATGCAGCGATCGGTTGAAATATAAGTTATGTCTGCATTACACCTCACTGAATAGGACATTCTTTGTAATTAGCCAGTCCATACAATTAAAATGCCCGATCCCTAGTGTGTTGTGCACCGGAGTTCTCAGCGTAAGTTATACAATGGGGACCCGTTGTCTTGTCATTTTTAACATTTTTGACAGTTTTTTTGTGAAATGGTAGGGGTACTTCCCCCTCCCAATGTTGAGGGCATGTGGCCTGGTACGGTTCAGGAAGGGGGGCCGCTCTCTCGTCCCCCCTCTTTTCCTGCGGCCTGCCAGGTTGCGTGCTCGGATAAGGGTCTGGTATGGATTTTTGAGGGGACCCCACGCCATTTTTTTTTTAATTCTGGCGCGGGGTTCCCCTTAAAATCCATACCAGACCTGAAGGTACAAAATTTAAAGGAATATTACACTTTTATTGTTTCACCTTAAGCATTATTAAAATCACTGCTCCCGAAAAAAACGGCCGTTTTTAAAACTTTTTTTTGCATTGATCCATGTCCCCTGGGGCAGGGCCCAGATCCCCAAACACTTTTTATGACAATAACTTGCAAATAAGCTTTTAAAATTAGCATTTTTGATTATTCATGTTCGTGACCCATAGACTTTTATGGTGTTCGCGTGTTCGAACAAATTTTTTGCCTGTTCGCAAGTTCTGGTGCGAACCGAACAGGGGGGTGTTCGGCTCATCCCTACTCCCAAATCACAGACTCAAGGGATAATGAGGTCTAACACATAGAGCCAGGAATATTGAAGGATGTAAGGTACATATTGAAAACAGTTCAGCAGAAAACCTAATAAAGCAAACATATATTATTATCTATGCTTTTTTCTTGTGCTGGAGAGTTGTATAACACTTATATGGAGCATATTATAAAGAATATCCCCACATTCATCTCTTTTGTGAACATTGTTTCTAAACAAAGTTTGCCAGTCCTTAGATAGTTATAAGGACCACTAGAGATATTTCTCACACACTCCTGACTCGAAACCCTCCAAGAAATGCCTAAAACTAAGTTGGGTGTTCAGGCCTAGGAAGACAGTGGCATTTAACTCCACTATCCATCGAGTTTCTCGCTGTAGAAGGAGCTTATCCCAGTCTCCTCCCCTAGTGCTTGGATAGATTCAATCCAGGATTAAAAAGTTGAATGTGGGGCATATTCCACCATGGTGGTTGGCTACATGTCTGCCAATAGGTAAATCTGGATCTGCTGTCCGCATGCTGGGGATATGTCACCTTGCTCGCGTTCGAAACTCCAGTTTTGTCTTACCTATGTAAAAACACTTGCACTGACACACCAATAAGTATACCACCCCGGGAGTTCTACAATTGGCATAGTGTCATGGTTTGAACACCACGCCATTGGGTAATAGGATATTTTTTTAAATGTTCATGTATCAGCATGTGGTACATCCACCACAGGTAAAAGTACCCATGTTTTTACAGGGATCTGATCTAAATCTCCCAACAAATTCACTCTGAACCAGTTGATCTCTTATTGATTTGGTTCCACGGTATGTAATCACTGGGTATGGTGGTACATGTGGTCTTAGGATTGGATCAATGGTAAGCAAGTGCCAATATTTTTCAATCGTTTTCTTAATTGTTTTGTGCTGGCTGTTATATCTCGTGATAATACGAGTTATCTGTGCTTTGATGTTTTCAAAGTTTTGAGTTTCCGGGAAAAGAAGGCTATTCCTTGATTGCTCACTTGCATGTTTAAAGGCTCTCTTGAGAAGTTTATGTGAGTAGCCTCAATCTAGGAGTCTCGTCCTAAAATGGTCGGCTTCTATATGAAAAGACTCCTCAGTTGGCAGTTTCTCCTTAGCCTGAGGTATTGGCTATAGGTAATGGACCGGAGGAGAGATCTGGGGTGTGCACTGGAGGCATAGAGGACAGTATTACCCACAGTAGGCTTCCTATATAGGCCACTGGAAAGGGTGCCATCCTAATTTTTGGAAATAGTGACATCCAAGAATGTAATTGTGCCCTTACTACAGGACATAGTAAAAAACAAATTGAAGTTGTTTTTATTGATGGCTAGCAAAAATGTGTTTTGTAGCTCAACTGAACCCTCCCAGATGATGAGGACATCATCGATGTACCTATACCACATAGTGATATGGCACATCAATGTGGTCAAATACTCATCATCTAGGAGGTACCGCTCCCACTCCCCCAGGTACAGGTTCGCGTAGGATGGGGCACAGCAAGTCCCCATTGCTACTCCCTGCACCTGGAGGAAGTGGGACCCATTAAAAGAGAAATAGTTGTGTGACAAGATAAATTCCAGAGAGGCAGTGATAAACTGCCAGATTTTCCAATCATCTTTGTGAGACTGTGAGAACACGTGCTTCACAGCTGCAATTCCCAGATGATGGGGCATTGAGCTGTAGAGCGCCTCGATATCTATAGCCACTAGTAGAGTATCTGGGGTGAGTTGAATTCCTTCTAGGTTTTTTAAAAGATGTATCATATCTTTTATATATGATGGAATATTCTGTACGTAGGGTCTAAGTTGGACATCTACAAATTTACTTAGATTTTCAGTAATACTTCAGATTCCTGAGATTATTGGTCTGCCTGGTGGAGTCTGCATGTTCTTATGTATCTTTGGCAGGCTGTAAAAAGTGGGAATCTTAGGATGTTTCGTACGTACATATTCCCAGGTCTCTCTACTGATTGCCCTGTTGGCAAACCCCTCATCCACTAGGGAATAGAAGTCTGTGTTGTATTTTTCAATCATACTTTTTCAAATTTTCTTATACCACGTGCTGTTTTGGAGAATCTTGTCACACATTTCCTGGTATTGGTCATTTGTCATCACGACAATATCCCCCCCCTTGTCCGCTGGTTTGATCGTTCAATCGTGTTTGTCTTTTAGTGATTGCAGTGCGATTTTTTTTTCTTCTTTGGTTAGATTTCCAATTGGTTTGATTTTGTTTATCTTGATTTTTTTAAGATCCGCACTTACAAGATTTACAAACACTGTCAAATTTGTGTTCTCAGACAGGTGGGGGAATTTTTCTGATTTCTTTTAAAAGACAGGAGGGGCTGATATGGGTTCAATTTTTTTGGCATGCTGTTGCAGCACATTAGTCAAGTCAGCATTGTCGGATAGATCGTTTGGATCGGATTCCTCCAATAAGCTGACTGGAGTCTCCAATGCTTCATCTGTTTCAACATTTTTGCTTGTTTCTTCTTCATTTGTTTCTACATTTTTAACTGTCTCAGTTTTTTTTTTTTTCGAGTATAGACTTTTTAGGAATAGCCGTCTTGTGAACAGTTGGGCATTCTTGCTTTTTAGTTCCTGTGTGCAGGACTAGAAACATTATGCCCATTATACAATTACTCAAACATGTATATAGCTGCATGCATATCCTTATGCAGCCAAGATGCATTACTTTTATGCCATCAACACTGCTCCTTTTCTTTCTAGTCCCAGCAAAACTATTACTCTTATGCCTTTTGGATCTGGTTTTGTTTTGGAGCTGTACTGGGGGCCGCTTTTTCTTCCCTTTGAGCGACAGGTTATTTGCCACGTTCCCCCTGCTGCTGTGGGGGGAATTTTCACTGTAGACACAGGCATCTCGAGCTGCTTGGCACTGTAGCCCCGCCCCTTGTGTCTCTTTTCAGTATATGGGGACATGGAGGAGGCGGACGTACGGCACTGCTAACGTCGCTGCGTCTGCCGCCCACGTCTGCTTTTGAATGACATTAGACGATGGGTGTGCACTACAGAGGTTGGGATTGACGTCAGACTCTGCCCTATGATACACCTCCACCATCCAACATGACAGAGCGTGCATAGGGCGGGACACTGCGCACGCAATCTCCCCTTACTACATAAGCAGCAGCTTAAACACAGGCATTAGCCTCCTCCACTCCCTTCAGGATGGACGCCAGCATTTTTTGTCTATACAACACTGGATTCAGAGCTATTGTACTAGCTCAGGGTTTCAATATTTTATCATACAAAGTATCTGTCCATTTTAAATCACTTTGGGGCATCTCATTGAAGATTTCCTGCACATTACCTTAAGTTCTCCCCTTTGGAGATATACATCAAATGACCAACACTCATATTAAGTTACCTTTTACCCCCCACTTCCATCTATAATTTGTGCCTATCAATTAATGATTTGGTGGGGATCCTTAAATAAACAAAGAAACTTTTTACTCTCAATGACAATATCATGTTGGATAATAATGAGCTTCTTTGATGAGCCTTACATTTAAAGATGTTATTTTTCTATACATTTTTTATTTTTTACAGATATTTTGCCGCTTAGAGCGTGGTTATTTGCTCCATTGAAGCATTATACCAATTCACATTCAACTACACAAAACTTTTGGCTAGCTACAACTAATCAGTCATCTCTATCCCATACTGCCCCACGGCATCCGCTCTGTTGCTATGGCTGTATGACATCAATTGGCATGCTATTTGGAGGTATATACAGTATCAAGTTTATACAATTGGTAGGTGAACTCCCAATCTCTGCCTCAACTATGCTCCTCTTCTCTTGACCCTCGTCCATGATGGATTCTATTTTTGCTGTTTCTTATTTTTATTATTATTTATATTTATTTTTACTCTTATTGTTTTTTCTATCATTACTATGATATCTCTTTTTTGTATCTGTTTTTAGAATATGCTATGGTAGTTTTTACCTTGTCTTGAATGCCCCTGATGAAAGGACCCACTCAAGTGTCCTGAAACGCGTCGGGCCGAATATCCACAAAACTACCACGCACTAACGATTCATTGTTGTTTTTATTCAATATACTCCTTAGGTGATGTTTGCACCTAAATAATTTTATATCTTCCTTAAAATAAATATCATTTATACCTACAAAGTCCCTCATTACTTACTTGGGGGTATCTTTTCATTCTCTCCTGACGGGGGGGTCTGTGCTTATCAGTGCAGCTCCCCTCGGATGCCCGCCCAGGACCACCAGGATGCCGCTAGGACCACCAGGGATTGCCACCACACTGGACCACCAGGTATGCCACCCTAGGCCACCACAGAAATGCCAATCAGTGCCCAGGCAGCTGCCAATCAGTGCCCATCCCCAATGCTTGCCAGTGCCATCAGTGATGTCTATCAGTGCCATCTATCAGTGTCACATATCAGTGCCCATCAGTGCCACCTATCAGTACTCATCAGTGCCCAGCAGTGCCACCTATCAGTGCCCATCAGTGCCACCTATCAGTGCCACCCATAAGTACCCATCTGTGCAGCCTTTCGGTGCCCATCAGTGTCGCCTATCAGTGCCCATCAGTGCCCACCAGTGCCACCCATGAGTGCCCAGCAGTGCCACCCATTAATGCCCATCAGTGCTGCATATCAGTGACACCCATCAGTGCCACCTACCAGTGCCCATCAGTGCCGCCTATTAGTGCCTATCGTCAGTGCCCATCAGTGTCACCTCATTGGTGCTGCCTTATCAGTGCCCGTCAGTTCCACCTTATCAGTGCCCATCAGTGAAGGAGAAAACTTACTTATTTACAAAATTTTATAACAGAAATGAAAGAAACTTTTTTTTCAAAATTTTCGGTCTTTTTTTTATTTGTTTAACCACTTGAGCCCCGGACCATTATGCTGCCTAAGGACCAGAGGTCTTTTTCCAATTTGGCACTGCGTCGCTTTAACTGCTAATTGCGTGGTCATGCAATGCTGTACCCAAATGAAATTTGCGTCCTTTTCTTCCCACAAATAGAGCTTTCGTTTGATGGTATTTGATCACCTCTGCGGTTTTTATTTTTTGCGCTATAAACGGAAAAAGACCGAAAATTTTGAAAAAAAATGATATTTTCTAGTTTTGGTATAAAAAAAATCCAATAAACTAAATTTTAGTCATACATTTAGGCCAAAATGTATTCGGCCACATGTCTTTGGTAAAAAAAATGTCAATAAGTGTATATTTATTGGTTTGCGCAAAAGTTATAGCGTCTACAAACTATTGTACATTTTCTGTAATTTACACAGCTTTTAGTTTATGACTGCCAATGTCATTTCTTGAGGTGCTAAAATGGCAGGGCAGTACAAAACCCCCCAAATGACCCCATTTTGGAAAGTAGACACACCAAGGAAATTGCTGAGAGGCAATTGAATATTTATTTTTTTGTCCCAAGTGATTGAATAATGACAAAAAAAAAATATTTACAAAAAGTTGTCACTAAATGATATATTGCTCACACAGGCCATAGGCCTATGTGGAATTGCACCCCAAAATACATTCAGCTGCTTCTCCTGAGTATGGGGATACCACATGTGTGGGACTTTTTGGGAGCCTAGCCGTGTACGGGGCCCCGAAAACCAATCACCGCCTTCAGGATTTCTAAGGGTGTAAATTTTTGATTTCACTCTTCACTGCCTATCACAGTTTCGGAGGCCATGGAATGCCCAGGTGGCACAAAACCCCCCAAAATGACCCCATTTCAGAAAGTCGACACCCCAAGCTATTTGCTGAGAGGCATATTGAGTCCATGGAATATTTTATATTTTGACACAAGTTGCGGGAAAGTGACACTTTTTTTTTTGCATAAAGTTGTTACTAAATGATATATTGCTCACACAGGCCATGGGCATATGTGGAATTGCACCCCAAAATACATTTAGCTGCTTCTCCTGAGTATGGGGATACCACATGTGTGGGACTTTTTGGGAGCCTAGCCGCGTACGGGGCCCCGAAATCCAATCACCGCCTTCAGGATTTCTAAGGGTGAAAATTTTTGATTTCACTCTTCACTGCCTATCACAGTTTCGGAGGCCATGGAATGCCCAGGTGGCACAAGACCCTCCCAAATGACCCCATTTTGGAAAGTAGACACCCCAAGCTATTTGCTGAGAGGCATGGTGAGTATTTTGCAGCTCTCATTTGTTTTTGAAAATGAAGAAAGACAAGAAAAAACTTTTTTTTTTTTCTTTTTTCAATTTTCAAAACTTTGTGACAAATAGTGAGGTCTGCAAATTACTCACTATACCTCTCAGCAAATAGCTTTGGGTGTCTACTTTCCAAAATGGGGTCATTTGGGGGGGTTTTGTGCCACCTGGGCTTTCCATGGCCTCCGAAACTGTGATAGGCAGTGAAGAGTGAAATCAAAAATTCACGCCCTTAGAAAGCCTGAAGGCGGTGCTTGGTTTTCGGGGTCCCGTACGCGGCTAGACTCCCAAAAAGTCTCACACATGTGGTATCCCCGTACTCAGGAGAAGCAGCAGAATGTATTTTATGGTGTAATTTCACATATTTCCATGGCATGTTTGAGCAATATATCATTAAGTGACAACTTTGTGCAAAAAAAAAAAAAAAATTTGTCTCTTTCCCGCAACTTGTGTCGCAATATAAAATATTCCATGGACTCAACATGCCTCTCAGCAAATAGCTTGGAGTGTCTACTTTCCAAAATGGGGTCATTTGGGGGGGTTTTGAACTGTCCTGGCATTTTATGCACAACATTTAGAAGCTTATGTCACACATCACCCACTCTTCTAACCACTTGAAGACAAAGCCCTTTCTGACACTTATTGTTTACATGAAAAAGTTATTTTTTTTTGCAAAAAAATTACTTTGAACCCCCAAACATTATATATTTTTTTAAAGCAAATGCCCTACAGATTAAAATAGTGGGTGTTTCATTTTTTTTTTCACCCAGTATTTGCACAGCGATTTTTCAAACGCATTTTTTGGGGAAAAAACACACTTTTTTAAATTTTAATGCACTAAAACACACTATATTGACCAAATGTTTGATGAAATAAAAAAAGATGATCTTAGGCCGAGTACATGGATACCAAACATGACATGCTTTAAAATTGCGCATAAACGTGCAGTGGCAACAAAATAAATACATTTTTAAAAGCCTTTAAAAGCCTTTACAGGTTACCACTTTAGATTTACAGAGGAGGTCTACTGCAAAAATTACTGCCCTCGATCTGACCTTCGCGGTGATACCTCACATGCATGGTGCAATTGCTGTTTACGTTTGACGACAGACCGCCGCTTGCGTTCGCCTTAGCGCGAGAGCAGGGGGCGACAGGGGTGCTTTTTTTTTTTTTTTTTTTCATTTTTTTTTGTTTTTTTTATCTTATTTTTAAACTGTTCCTTTCATATTTTTTTTTTTATCATTTTTATTGTTATCTCGGGGAATGTAAATATCCCCTATAATAGCAATAGGTAGTGACAGGTGCTCTTTTTTTGAAAAAATTGGGGTCTATTAGACCCTAGATTTCTCCTCTGCCCTCAAAGCATCTGACCACACCAAGATCGGTGTGATAAAATGCTTCCCCAATTTCCCAATGGCGCTATTTACATCCAGGTGAAATCTAAGTCATAAAATGCTCGTAGCTTCCGGTTTCTTAGGCCATAGAGATGTTTGGAGCCACTCTGGTCTCTGATCAGCTCTATAGTCAGCTGGCTGAATCACCGGCTGCATTCTCAGGTTCCCTGTTGAGACAGGAGAGCCAGAGAAAAACACGGAAGACGGTGTGGGGGGGGCGGATTCCCTCCCACGGCTTGTAAAAGCAGTCTAGAGGCTAATTAGCCGCTAGGATTACTTTTACATGAAAGCCGACCGCTGGCTGAAAAGAATGATACCAAGATGATACCTAAACCTGCAGGGCATCATTCTGGCATAACCACTCAAAGTCGTGAATGGCGTACCTGAAGACAAAAAAATGGTTAACAATAAAGCACAGTAAACGGTAAAGTATAAAAAATTGCATACCTGAAAAGCAAACATGATAAAACATAACAACAATAAAACATTGCAGAATAGAATACAGTAAAAAAGAGCAGAACAATAGAGAGAGAATAGAGAGAGAGAGAACAATAAAACGACAACTATTTTATTTTATTTTATATATTTATTTTTTTTTGACACTTTTTTTGTAACTAACTTTTATAACTGTAACCGGTTCCAGGTTCGGGTCTCTCAAAATGCGATGGCATCTTGGGAGACCCTGTGAAAGTGTGTCCTAGATTGTGGAATGCTGTCCCCTACGCTAATACTCAACTAGTGAATGGTAGCATTCAAAACATTCACCAATGCAAAGACCAGGATTGTCAGGACAGGAGGGACAATAATAGCGGGTGTCACGCCTATATACGCGATTGCTGCAGACACAACATCTTTTTTGGGGGGGTTCGTTGGGTAGGGGTACTCGGGAGGACATAAAAATGCCTCATGCAGCCAACTGCATTTGGTTGGGGATGTGAATGGGGGAAGTACGGGCGCTGCAGAAGCGGTGGGTTCCCAATTAGGATTGGCGAATGCAGCAGGAAGGGCGCTATGGGCATGATGGGCCTGTGTTTGTCTTTTTGGTGGCAGCGGGACACTACATGTGCTTGCCACCTCACCAGCTTGAACTGCACTTATGGGACTCGCCACGTCACCAAGTGTTACTGCAGTGCTGGTTTGACTACGACCGGGGTGTACTACGCTGCTGGTGCTTGCCAGTTCAATAAAAAGCTACCAAAAAAACTGTTAGCGATCACAGGGAACAGGCCTGACTCTGCGAACGCTACAGTTATGCGTTTAGTGTTTTGTAAGTGACAGTGATCGATCGATACTGCACTTGGGTGGGCTGAGCTGGGCCGGGCGGAGGGGCAAAATGCAGGTGCTAGCAGGTATCTGGGCTGATCCCACTAACACTGCATTTTTGGGAACCCTAAACTGCTGGGGACGCTAGTATAGATCTGATCGGATCAGATATTGATCCGTTCAGATACTGTACCACTAAGGGAGGTGTATGCTGCGTGCGTGGGTGTTAGCGGTACTGGCGCTAACCTGACGCTGCCCGGGGCCGGTGCTTGCCAGTTCACCAAAATACTACCAAAAAAACTGTTAGCGATCGCAGGGATCAGGCCTGACTCTGCGAACGCTGCAGTTATGTGTTTAGTGTTTTGTAAGTGACAGTGATCGATCGATACTGCACTTGGGTGGGCTGAGCTGGGCCGGGCGGAGGGGCAAAATGCAGGTGCTAGCAGGTATCTGGGCTGATCCCGCTAACACTGCGTTTTTGGGAACCCTAAACTGCTGGGGACGCTAGTATAGATCTGATCGGATCAGATATTGATCCGTTCAGATACTGTACCACTAAGGGAGGTGTATGCTGCGTGCGTGGGTGTTAGCGGTACTGGCGCTAACCTGATGCTGCCTGGGGCCGGTGCTTGCCAGTTCACCAAAATGCTACCAAAAAAACTGTTAGCGATCGCAGGGATCAGGCCTGACTCTGCGAACGCTGCAGTTATGCATTTAGTGTTTTGTAAGTGACAGTGATCGATCGATACTGCACTTGAGTGGGCTGGGCTGGGCCGGGCGGAGGGGCAAAATGCAGGTGCTAGCAGGTATCTGGGCTGATCCCGCTAACACTGAGTTTTTGGGAACCTTAAACTGCTGGGGACGCTAGTATAGATCTGATCGGATCAGATATTGATGCGATCAGATACTATACCACTAAGGGAGGTGTACGGTGCGTGCGTGGGTGTTAGCGGTACTGGCGCTAAGCTGACGCTGCCTGGGGCTGGTGCTTGCTTGCCAGTTCACCAAAATGCTACCAAAAAAACTGTTAGCGATCGCAGGGATCAGGCCTGACTCTGCGAACGCTGCAGTTATGCGTTTAGTGTTTTGTAAGTGACAGTGATCGATCGATACTGCACTTGGGTGGGCTGGGCGGAGGGGCAAAACGCAGGTGCTAGCAGGTATCTGGGCTGATCCCGCTAACACTGCGTTTTTGGGAACCCTAAACTGCTGGGGACGCTAGTATAGATCTGATCGGATTAGATATTGATCCGATCAGATACTATACCACTAAGGGAGGCGCATGCTGCGTGCGTGAGTGTTAGCGGTACTGGCGCTAATCTGACGCTGCCTGGGGCGACGCATATCACCGCCGGGCGATTAGGGGGCTAAATATTCGGTAATAAATGGCGGGTGCCCTGACACTATAAAAAATAAACAAACTAACCAGCGTCAACCGTAACGGTTATACGGTGATCAGTGGTGAAAGGGTTAACTAGGGGGCAATCAAGGGGTTAAAACATTTATTAGATAGTATATGGGGGTCCCTGATGCTATAAAACGCTGACGGCGAACCTAAATATTTACGTCCCTAACTAGCGTCACCAGCGACACTAATACAGCGATCAGAAAAATGATCGCTTAGTGACACTGGTGACGGGGGGTGATCAAGGGGTTAAAACTTTATTAGGGGGGGTTAGGGGGGTACCCTAGACCTACAGGGGGGTAACAGTAACTGTGCTAACACTGTAACTGTCACAAAC
Organism: Lithobates clamitans; assembly: GCA_037952925.1. Lineage (NCBI taxonomy): Eukaryota > Metazoa > Chordata > Amphibia > Anura > Ranidae > Lithobates > Lithobates clamitans. Next base: position 895,848 of record JBBGZY010000088.1, read on the forward strand.
TGACACCTAGAAGTAATCAGAAAAAAAAAAAAAAAAAAACCTGCTTGGTGTCAGTTTGTGACGGGGGGGTGATTGGGGGGGATTGGGGGGGGATTGGGGGGGGGGATCGGGGTGTTTTGTATGCCTGGCATGTTCTACTGTGTGTGTAGTGTTGGTGCACTCACATTGATGTCTTCTCCCCTCGGCACTGGAACGGAAACTACCGAGCCGAGGAGAGATTACATCACTTCCTTTGCTGCTGTTTAGCATACAGCAGCAAAGGAATGTTCCCATTGGCCGGCGGCGATCGCGAGGGGGGGGCCATGAACGGATGGACTCCCCCTCCACTCCGATCGCCGGGGAACAAAACGGGACCGCCTCGGGCACCGGGGGGTCCGATCGGACCCCCCACCCGCGGGAGGCAAATCACGTACATGTACGTGATTTTGCCTGCCCGTGCCGCCTTGCCGACGTACATCGGCGTGAGGCGGTCCTTAAGTGGTTAACAAAAAATAAAAAACGCAGAGGTTATCAAACACCACCAAAGAAAAGCTCTATTTGTGGGAACAAAATGATAAAAATTCTGTTTGGGTACAGTGTAGCGTGACTGTGCAATTGTCATATAAACAGAGACAGCGCTGAAAGCTGAAATTTGGCTTGAGCAGGAAGGGGGTGTACGTGCCTGGTATTGTAGTGGTTAACCACTTCAATACCCAGCAATAGTCAAATGACGCCCACAGATGGGATCTTCCATCCTGGGTGGGCGTCATATGATGTCCTCGGCTTTCTGCCGCTACTGTGGGCCCCGGGGACCCACAGAGCGGTGATCGGGGATCCGGTATGTCCCTCGGGACACAGCCATTCCCCGATGGGGGTAATGGAGCGGCGGTGGGCGGCGGAGCTTCAGGAGCAGCGTGACCAGCTGTGATTGGTCACTTTGCAGAGTGGCATTGGGAAGCGGCGTGCACCGTGCCTGCGCGTGCCCCCAGTGGCACGCAGAGCGGCGATCGGGGCTGAGGCTTCTCCTTTGGATACAGCCCAGCCCCGATCAGTGTAAAGAGAAAATGAAATTGGCTCTTTACCACGTGTCCAGCTGTGTCCAATCACAGTCGGTCACTAACTGTAAACAAAACAGTGTGTAACCTCTGTTGCTGGATTCTCCTCTTCACACACTGATCCAGTGTGAAGAGGAGATCAGCTAACAGTAAGTGACATATTACAGTACCCTATACTGAACTACTGTGCCCAGATTTCCCCCCTAAACAAAGAGGACCTGTCATCTAGTACCTGTCATCTAGTACCTGTCTTCAGGAGTACCTGTCATCTAGTACCTGTCCATCAGGAGTACTGTACCTGTCCATCAGGAGTACCCGCCACCTCACCAGAGTACCCGCCACCTCACCAGAGTACCCGCGCCACCTCACCAGAGTACCCGCCACCAGAGTACCTGCCACCTCACCAGAGTACCCGCTACCAGAGTACCCGTCACCTCACCAGAGTACCCGCCACCTCACCACCTGCCACCAGATTACCTGCCACCAGAGTACCCGCCACCTCACCAGAGTACCCACCACCTCACCAGAGTACCCGTCACCTCACCAGAGTACCTGCCACCAGATCAGAGTACCTGCCACCTCACCAGAGTACCTGCCACCTCACCAGAGTACCTGCCACCAGAGTACCCGCCACCAGAGTACCTGCCACCAGAATACATACAGCTACTATGTCCAGAAAGGTGTACACCCCAGAAGAGGCATACCAAATACTCAGTCTGACCGATCAGAGCAACGGGGAGCTCTCACCGCTCAGTTCTGATTCTGATTCTTTTTCAGAATATGAGCCCCCTGAAGGCAGCACATCAGGATCCAAATCAGAGGAGGAAGCAGTCTGTCCAAAAAATGGTCTGAACACCAGGCAGCTACCAGCAGTGCCAACGGCGGTAGACCCCAGGAGGAGAGGCCCAGTACAAGCGCTGCTAGACCCCAGGAGGAAAGACCCAGTACAAGTGCATACCAAGAATTAGGGCCCAAACCCAGCTTCCAGTTGCCTTGGCAAACCCATTGTGGCTTCCTTCTACCACAGGGTCAGCCATGATCCTCCCTTTTACAGCACAGCCAGGTGTGCAGGTCAACACTGCAGGTTTTTTACAAATGGATTTTTTTTAACTTATTTTTCTCTGACAAATTAATTCAAGGCATTGTGGACCAAACCAATCTCTTTGCCCAACAATTCATTGCAACCAACCCCAGCTCCAGCTATGCCCACCCTTTTGAATGGAGACCCCTAACAGTGGTGGAGCTTAAATTGTTTTTAGGCCTAACGCTCAACATGGGGCTTACAAAAAAATTAAATGCATAAGTATTGGTCGACCAAACCCATCCACCATTTGTCAGTTTTTTCATTGGCCATGTCCAGGTCCCGATACGAAATTATAATGCGCTTCCTGCATTTCAGTGACAACTCACAGTGCCCCCCCCCAAAATCACCCAAACTTTAATAAACTATATAAAATTCACCCACTAATTAATTTTTTTTACAAGAAGTTTGCCAAACTTTATGTCCCTGACAAAACATATCTGTGGACAAATCCCTGGTGCATTTCACAGGCCGGCTGGGAATCAAGTAGTATCCCCAGTAAGAGGGCAAGGTACGGCTTGAAGCTCAACAAGCTCTGTGAAAGTGTCACCGGTTATGTGCACTCATTCCACGTTTATGAAGGCAAAGATTCCCAGCTTCAGCCCCATAAATGTGTCCATCGTACATGGGAATAAGTGGAAAAATTGTTTGGGAGTTGGCATTCCCACTCCTCCAAAAGGGGTATCATATTTACATGGACAACTATTACACCTATAAATAAAAAAACTTTGGCCTGTGGTACAACAGGGAAAAACCGAAAGGGCTTCCCACAGTGTCTTGTCACCACAACCATTCAAAGGGGGAATCGACAAGCTTGAGGAATAGGGATGAGTTTCGAGTTCGAGTCGAACTCATGTTCGACTCGAACATTGGCTGTTCGCAAGTTCTCCGAACAGCGAACAATTTGGGGTGTTCACGGCAAATTCGAATGCCACGGAACAGCCTTTAAAAGTCTATGGGAGAAATCAAAAGTGCTAATTTTAAAAGCTAATATGCAAGTTATTGTCATAAAAAGTGTTTGGGGACCTAGGTCCTGCCCCAGGGGACATGGATCAATGCAAAAAAAAGTTTTAAAAACGGCCGTTTTTTCAGGAGCAGTGATTTTAATATTGTTTAAAGTCAAAAAATAAAAGTGTAATATCCCTTTAAATTTCGTACCTGGGGGGGTGTCTATAGTATGCCTGTAAAGGGGCGCATGTTTCCTGTGTTTATAACAGTCTGACAGCAAAATGACATTTTGAAGGGAAAACCCATTTAAAACTACCCGCGGCTATTGCATTGCCGAAAATACACATAGAAGTTCATTGATAAAAACGGCATGGGAATTCCCCAAAGGGGAACCCCGAACCAAAATTAAAAAAAAAAAATGACGTGGGAATCCCCCTAAATTCCATACCAGGCCCTTCAGGTCTGGTATGGATATTAAGGGGAACCCCAGCCAAAATTTAAAAAAAAATGACGTGGGGTTCCCCCTAAATTCCATAGCAGACCTGGGTCTGGTATGGATTTTAAGGGGAACCCCGCGCCAAAAAAAAAAAAAAACGGCGTGAGGTCCCCCCAAAAATCCATACCAGACCCTTATCCGAGCACGCAACCTGGCAGGCCGCAGGAAAAGAGGGGGGGACGAGAGTGCGGCCCCCCTCCTGAACCGTACCAGGCCACATGCCTTCAACATTGGGAGGGTGCTTTGGGGTAGCCCCCCAAAACACCTTGTCCCCATGTTGATGAGGACAAGGGCCTCATCCCCACAACCCTGGCCGGTGGTTGTGGGGGTCTGCGGGTGGGGGGCTTATCGGAATCTGGAAGCCCCCTTTAACAAGGGGACCCTCAGATCCCGGCCCCCCCTGTGTGAAATGGTAAGGGGGTACTTACCCCTACCATTTCACTAAAAAACTGTCAAAAATGTTAAAAATGACAAGAGACAGTTTTTGGGGGCGGGGTCACCGGGACCACCCGGTGACCCCGCCCCCCTCTGACGCATGGGACATGACGGGACTTCCCTGTGGCATTCCCCGTGACGTCACAGGGAAGTCCTGTCAAGTCACTGTGCATCAGAGGGGGGCGGGGTCACCGGGTGGTCCCGTCCCCCGTTATTTAAGAACTGTCAGACGAGGAGCGCCGTCACACAGCGGGAGCCTCCCTCCATGCCAGCATGGGTGCGGAGCGGCCCGGAGAAGAAAATGAAGAAGAGAAGAAGAGAAGAAGAGAAGAAAAGAAGAAGAGAAGAGCGGGAGCCTCCCCCCCATGCCATGGGTGCGGAGCGGCCCGAGGAGAAGAAGATAGAAGATGCCGCGGAGGAGATGCTGGACGAGAATGCCGGAGGAAGAACCAGAAGAGCCAGAAGAACCAGAAGAACCAGAAGATGAAGGAAGATAAAAGAAAGAAGAAGCATTTAAATAAAGGAATTGTCAAAAACTGTCTCTTGTCATTTTTAACATTTTTGACAGTTTTTTAGTGAAATGGTAGGGGTAAGTACCCCCTTACCATTTTACACAGGGGGGGGCCGGGATCTGGGGGTCCCCTTGTTAAAGGGGGCTTCCAGATTCCGATAAGCCCCCCGCCCTCAGACCCCCACAACCACCGGCCAGGGTTGTGGGGATGAGGCCCTTGTCTTCATCAACATGGGGACAAGGTGTTTTGGGGGGCTACCCCAAAGCACCCTCTCAATGTTGAGGGCATGTGGCCTGGTACGGTTCAGGAGGGGGGGGCGCACTCTCGTCCCCCCCTCTTTTTCTGCGGCCTGCCAGGTTGCGTGCTCGGATAAGGGTCTGGTATGGATTTTTGGGGGGACCCCACGCCGTTTTTTTTTTTTTTTTTGGCGTGGGGTTCCCCTTAAAATCCATACCAGACCTGAAGGGTCTGGTATGGAATTTAGGGGGAACCCCACGTCAATTTTTTTTACATTTTGGCTGGGGTTCCCCTTAATATCCATACCAGACCTGAAGGGCCTTGTATGGAATTTAGGGGGACTCCCACATCATTTTTTTTTTTTAATTTTGGTTCGGGGTTGCCCTGTGGGGAATTCCCATGCCGTTTTTATCAATGAACTTCTATGTGTATTGTCGGCAATGCAATAGCCGCGGTAGTTTTAAATGTGTTTTTTCCTTCAAAATGTCATTTTGCTGTCAGACTGTTCTAAACACGGGAAACATGCGCCCCTTTACAGGCATACTATAGACACCCCCCAGGTATGAAATTTAAAGGGATATTACACTTTTATTGTTTGACTTTAAGCATTATTAAAATCACTGCTCCTGAAAAAACGGCCGTTTTTAAAACTTTTTTTTGCATTGATTCATGTCCCCTGGGGCAGGACCCAGGTCCCCAAACACTTTTAATGACAATAACTTGCATAGTAGCCTTTAAAATTAGCACTTTTGATTATTCATGTTCGTGTCCCATAGACTTTAACGGTGTTCGCGTGTTCGAACAAATTTTTTTCCTGTTCGCATGTTCTGGTGCGAACCGAACAGGGGGGTGTTCGGCTCATCCCTGTTGAGGAACAAGGAAGTGTTGGCTGTGAAGTGAAGGGATAGAAAAGATGTGTACATCATGTCCACCATCCAAGAAAATCCCTCTTCTGGTACAAAAAAGTCGCAATTTACTTTTTTCATTTGGCCCTTTTAAATTCTTTCATCATCTACCAAAAATCAACGGAAACACCCACCACCTTCATAAAGTTTATTGAAGACATTGTCACTGCCCTGATCTACCGAAACGTATCCCCCCAGAAAGCATTCGCTTCGATTGTGTCAGCAGACTACATGAGCGCCATTTTCCGGACCATATTCCACCAACAGGATCCAGAAGACAACGCCAAAAAAAGTTAGGTGTGCACCAAAAGAGGAATTAGGAAAGACACTTCTAGAGTCCCGACTGTCCCTCCCAACCTGGCCTTTGCATCGGAGAATGCTTCAAGCGATATCACACTCTCGAAAACTATTAGCCCATATTTCTAATACTGCCCTTTCCCTGTTTTCAATTTCTGTCCTGAATATTTCCCTGCCTCAACCAACCATATCATTGTATTCCATGTGAACTGACCTTGGCCTGTTTCTCGACTATGCCTCTGCCTACCGTCTGCATTGTTTATTCGCCATGTTTCTGCCTTTCACGTGAACTGACCCTTGACTGTATCGACTATGCCTCTGCCTACCGTCTATTTCTGCCTTGTACTTGCACTGACCTCAGCCTGTTGACCATGTTTTTGCCTGCCCCTTGGATTGATCTTTCACCCTGCTACACAGGGGTCTCAGATATGGGAGAAGCCTCTACCCCTGTTCCCATTCTTTCCTGACCAATGCCCTAAGCTTGATGGTCCTGCCTGCGCTCTGGACAAATACTCTGGCTGTGCTGACCATACCTCTGCCTGCTGCATGTACTAACTATGGACAGTATTCCTGCCTGCTGCATGGACAATCCTTTGATCCTTTTGCTGCTGCTGACCACATCCCTGATTGCTATCTGGACCAATGCTTTGGCTGTGCTGACAACATCTCCACCGGTACTGACTATTCCTGCCTGCTGCCTGTTTTTCTGTCACTGTCCATGTTCCTGCCTGCTGCCTGGGCTGATGCTCTCCTCTGTGGACCACTGCACTACTAAAACCGCAGGTAATCTTTTCTTTACCCTTTGCTCAGCAGAATTTATTTTGGTTTGTAATTGGTATGTACAGTACATGCTATGTGTTAGAGATATGAAAGGCCTTCAACAATGTGATAGGTTGGCAGGAATTTATGTGTGTAATTTATGCTCCTAGAACACCTGACAGTGCTACTTGGATGTTGGGCCTCTGTATGTGGCCAGGCTGTGTAAAAGTCTCACACATGTGGTATTGCCATACTCAGGAGGAGTAGCAGAATGTATTTTGGGGTGTCCTTTTGCTATGTACATGCTATGTGTTGGAAATATCTTATAAATGTACAACATTGTGTAAAAAATGCGTTTTATTTTTTTTTCCACATTTTTCAAAAAATTCTGGAAAAAACAAACTATTCAAAAGAGTCATTATGCCCATAGATTATACGTTGGGGTGTTAGCTTTCCAAAATGGGGTAATTTTGTGGGCGTTTCCATTGTCCTGGTGCTCCATGGTCTTCAAAATTGTTATAGGTGACTGAGAAATGAGATGTGTAATTTATGCTTGTAGAATGCCTGACGGTACTACTTCAATGTTGGGCCTCTGTATGTGGCCAGGCTGTGTAAAAGTCTCACACATTTGGTATCGCCATACTCCAGAGGAGTAGCAGAATGTTTTTTGGGGTGTCATTGCAAGTATGCATCTGCTGTGTGAGAGAAATAACTTGTTATTATGACAATTTTGTGCAAAAAAAATAAAATTTTTCCCAAGAATTGTGGAAAAAAAATTAAAACTATGAGTAAGCACTTGGTGTAAGAGTGAAATGCGTTAGCTATTCTTGTGCCACCTCACAGTCGTGTTTTGTGTACCCCATGATCCTGTATTTTGAATAAAAAGATGGATTTATCCATTCCGGTGTGCGGCTGTCCAGGTCTTCTTGTTCTCTTCTACTTATAAATGGACAACTTTGTATAAAAAAAGCGTTTTCATTTTTTTTCCACATATTCCAAAAACTTCGGGAAACAAATGAACCATTCAAAAGACTCATTATGCCTCATAGATTATACGTTGGGGTGTTAGTTTTAGAAAATGGGGTCATTTTGTAGGCGTTTCCATTGTCCTGGTGCTCCAGAGTCTTCAAAACTGTAATAGGTGGTTGAGAAATGAGATGTGTAATTTGTGCTTGTAGAATGCCTGATGGTGCTACTTCAATGTTAGACCTCTGTATGTGGCCATGTGGCCAGGCTGTGTAAAAGTCTCACACATGTGGTATCACTATACTCAGGAGGAGTAGCAGAATGTATTTTGGGGTGTCATTGCAAGTATGCATGTGCTGTGTGAGAGAAATGACTTGTTATTATGACAATTTTGTGCAAAAAAAATAAAAATTTTCCCAAGAATTGCGGGAAAAAATTAAAACTTCAAAAAACTCACCATGCCTCTTACTAAATACCTTGGAATGTCTGCTTTCAAAAAAGGGTTAATTTGGGGGGTATTTGTACTCCTGGCTTGTTAGGGTCTCAAGAAATGTACATCAGGTGTGATCAGATTTTCAATGATTTGCACCATAGCTTGTAGTCTCTATAACTTTCACAGAGACGAGTGCGCATGCGCGAGAGCTCCGACATGGCCGCCTGAGCCAAGAGCTCCGCTCCACCCCGGACCGCCGAGCCGCACACTAGCCGCCACAGCCCGCTAACGGGCGACACAACACCCTCCCCAGGAAGGGGAACTGCCGGGGAGCAAAGGGAGATGTCTGGGCCCCAGGCAAGACGAGATCTTGGCCCCCAATTTGCCTCGGCGGGAGCGGACGGGAATCCCAAGATGGCCGCCAGCACGGACGGACCGCTGCATCAAGGAGGCATCCACTCCAGGACACCAGAGTGCAGGCCAGTATTAACCCCTCCGACCCTGACTTACGCTCAAGCAGCACAGGGACCCTCTCAAACTCCACATATCCCTCTGCACGACCTCACAAAGAGCCAGGCCTCAGCAAGGTCCCCCTCAGAGACGCTGTCCCTCTCTCAACAAGAGATACTCTCACAGGCCCTCCCTGCACAGGCCCAAACACCTGCTCCTAGTATGTACCAATCTGGATTCTCAGTATCCGACCTCACAGCAATACAAGAAGCCATGTTTGTTAAATTCTCATCTCTTTTGGAGAAAGGACTGGCTAACACAGCTAATCAGATCACCAATACTATTAAAGCGGACCTGTCCAATTTAGGCGCCAGAATTGAAGCCATTGAGGACAAAGTGGAATCCACAACCGCTAGAACCAACCCAAACTCTGCTCACCTCAGGACCATTCAAGATCAATCAGACATGGCCCTTTCCAGGATCGACGAACTCGAGAACCGGTCTAGGAGGTACAACTTTCGGATAAGAGGCCTTCCGGAAACCTTTTCGGACATACCTCCACGGTCCAGGACATCATAACAGCCCTTATTCCCAACATTCCCCCCCAACGTCTTGAACTGGACAGGGCACACAGGTCTCTTGGACCCCCCAGACAAGATGGCTCCCCAAGGGACATCATAGTCAAGCCGCACTTTTATGCGGTTAAGGAAGAGGTCATGCGCCAATCTCGTCTAAAGCCTACGCTGCAGCACCAGGGTCACCAGATCCATGTTTTCGCTGATCTCGCCCCTACAACTATTCAAAGACGCAGGACACTTAAACCCCTTCTCACGGTCCTCTCTCAACGGGACATCAAATACCGTTGGACCTTCCCCTTCGCTGTTAAGTTCTCCATCCAGGGCAAAACCCACTCATTCGCTACCCTACAGGAAGGGGAGAGGCTTTTACTAGGCCTCAGGCTGATATCCCATGAAACTCCAATGGACTTTACGTCTGCTTCCTCGGGCTCTACTAAACGACCACCTCCAGGCAGCCCGGTATCCCCACTATGGTCGAAGGGCCCTTCCAAGAAGAGCAAGGAGGGGAAACCACCCTAAGACTGACTTACCCACCTCATCTCTTCTCCCCAGTCTCTCCAGAGACATTCTCGGGACTGTTCTTCCTCCAAGATGATGGAGCAGGAGCTCCAATACCTTCCTACGTCTTACGGACATGGTATCCCCCACCGCGTCACTTTCTTAGAAGCTCACTGTGATATTCACCGTTTTCTACGTCTATCATCTCCTCCTGATACAGAAGACCTACACCATTCACTCACCTCCTTTTTCCCCAGCACGCCGACTGCAACAACCAGCTAAATTGGCTGACAACCGCCCTAGAAGAAGAAGACATCTACAAGAAATTCAATTCTACAAGAAAACCAAGATACCTCTCTCATAATGAGCAGATTACTGGACTAGAATTGGGACATAGGTTTTGCTAGGCCAAATCTTAGTTCAGTTAGAAAACTTGGTATACCTGTATTTCCCATTACCCTTCCCCTTTTGCAGGTGTAGGTCAGATAGACTAGATAGATGAGGACTCTCTCGTCAGGGGGGGACCACCAGGCTTTTCCCCTCACATGGGCAGTTGGGGGGGGGATACCCAGGGGATTAGAAGTGGGCGAGATCCTCAGGTTCTTGTTGATTTGTTCCTACCTGGGCAGATTTATGCCTCAGGCATAGAGATCCCTGATAATTAGGCTTTTATTGCAGTTATTCTTTTAACAACTGTTGTGTGTTTAGTTTATAGTTCAATTTTGACAAACCAAGGGTCCGGGGTGGACCACTTGTGCCTCTACTCGATTCCAGAGAACCGTTGGTGTCCTCTGGTATCGGAACTTCTGACGCCCTACAGGGCAGTCAGAAGTAGTTCATTGGGGTTAGAGCGGACTTGGATCCGCATAAACCCAAGGGTACCTTTATAGTACCCATGTCTTTGTTTTTCTCTTTAGTGTTTTGTAAGTATTTAATCTCTTTCTTCCTCATCTCACCCCTTTTCTCTCTCCTAGCCAACCCAGGGGGGGGGTACCCCTCCAAGCACCAGAATTGCGCCTAGGACGGCTCATCACAATCTGGCCGACGTTCAATGTCAAAAGACCCCCAAGGGTAAGTGACTGCGTGATTTCCAGCTTCTATTCCCTCTGCTCCTATGGCTGACCTCACCGTGAAGGATAATGACCTCAAGATTGGTTCTCATAATGTTCAGGGCCTTAATTCTCCAAGGAAAAGGAGATTAGCCTTTGATCATTATAAATCACTGAGGTTTGATGTGATGCTCCTGCAGGAGACACGTTTCCACTCCCGGTACACCCCCAAGTTCCTACACTCACACTTTCCGACATTTTATCTAGCGAACGCCACCAATAAGACGAAAGGGGTTGCTATTCTTTTCTCTAAAAACTGCAAATTCTCATTCCTCTCTGACTTTAGGGACCCAGAGGGCAGATTCATTTTGGTGAAGGGTACCCTGGAAGGCGTTCTATATTCTTTTGTCTCATACTATGCCCCTAATAAGGGCCAAGCGGCGTTTTTCCAGGACCTCTTCTCAACCTTGAACCCTCTCTTGGAAGGCAAAGTAATTATGGGGGGGGACTCAAATGTTGCATTTGATCAGGGTCTGGACAAAACCAGGCCCCTCAAAAACCAACTCACACGCCCCACAAAACTTAGCACGAGGATCGCCAAAATGGTCCATTCGTAGGGTCTAGTAGATGTTTGGAGGGAACTGAACCCCAACAAAAAGGACTTCACACACTTTTCCGCTCCTCACCAATCGTACGCTAGGATTGACCACATCCTCACCCAGACAGCTCTTATTCCTCTGTCAACCAAAGCAGCAATTCTGGACACAGCATGGTCTGATCATTCCTTGGTTGCCCTTACTCTACAAAATGTCCTGTCTGGGCGAGGAGGTTTCTACTGGCGACTAAACGAATCCCTGTTAGCCGACCCTAGCTTGGTTCAGGAAATTGCTAAAGCTATTAAAGAATATTTCCACTTAAATGACGTGGATAATATCGACCCCGAAATCCTGTGGGCAGCCCACAAGGCAACCATTCAAGGAGTCATAATTAGACTAGCGTCCAAATTTAAGAAGGAACGATTGATTGACATTCAGAAACTTGAACAGTCCTTCCTCCAACTAAAAGCAGAACATAAAAAGCACCCATCTAAGACCCTTTTGGGTAAACTTGATGCCACCAGACTTGAGCTGAATCTCGCCTTAACGGCTAAAGCAGAGAAGACTCTTCGATGGTCTGGAGCCAAATTTTATTGCCACAGGGATAGATTCGGCGCAATGCTAGCTTCTAAACTCTCACCTAAATTTCGCTCTAGTTCCTTCCCCAAATTGAGGATAGCTGGTCAACCCCCAACAGCAAATCCTAAAAGTATCATGTCTGCTTTCCACGATTTTTACTCTTCACTCTACAGCCCGCCTCTATCTGAGAAAGGCTCCCTAGTAAATGATTTCTTATCACAGCTGCAACTTCCATCACTATCCAGGGACTGTAGAGACTTAATGGATTCCCCCATCACGGAAGATGAAATCAGGGAAGTTATAAAAAGCCTTAAAACCGGCTCAGCCCCAGGGCCAGACGGCTTCTCAGTCCCTTACTATAAGGAATACAGCACTATCCTAGCCCCGTATCTAGCAAAGTTCTTTAACTCTAAAAAGTCAGGATCCCCTCTAGAATCTCAACTAAACACAGCTTTCATCTCAGTGATCCCCAAACCCAACAAAAACCATGAGGAAGTTGAGAACTACAGACCCATTTCTTTAATTAACAATGACCTCAAAATTCTCACTAAAATTCTTGCCAATCGCCTCTCCTCCTTTATCAATCACTATGTACACAAGGACCAAGTTGGTTTTATACCCGGTAGGCAAGGACCAGACCAAATTAGGAGAGCTATAGATATAGTATCCATCCTTCAATCTAACTGGGAAGGGGGACCGAAACAGAAAGGTATGATCCTCTCGTTGGATCTCCACAAAGCATTCGACTCGATCGAATGGCCTTATCTCTTCTCCATACTAGAAAATTGGGGCTTCGGACCCAACTTTTTGGGAATACTAAAATCTTTATATTCCTCTCCCAAAGCGGTAATACGCCTACAAGGCCAATACTCTAAAACTCTGACCATTGCAAGAGGAACTAGGCAGGGATGCCCACTTTCCCCCCTAATTTTTGCCATAGCTATCGAAACAATAGCAATAGCAATAAGAGCAGATCCCAACATCCAAGGAGTTGCCTGCGGTGACCAGGTCCACAAATGCGGGCTGTTTGCGGACGATATGCTCCTTTTCCTCACATCCCCAACCACCTCCCTTCCAAACCTTTGCAGGCTTCTGAATAGGGATGAGCCGAACACCCCCCGGTTCGGTTCGCACCAGAACCCGCGAACGGACCGAAAGTTCGCACGAACGTTAGAACCCCATTGACGTCTATGGGACTCGAACGTTCGAAATCAAAAGTGCTCATTTTAAAGGCTAATTTGCATGGTATTGTCCTAAAAAGGGTTTGGGGACCCGGGTCCTACCCCAGGGGACATGTATCAATGCAAAAAAAACGTTTAAAAACGGCCGTTTTTTCGGGAGCAGTGATTTTAATGATGCTTAAAGTAAAAAAAAAAAAGTGAAATATTCCTTTAAATATCGTACCTGGGGGGTGTCTATAGTATGCCTGTAAAGTGACGCGTGTTTCCCATGTTTAGAACAGTCCCTGCACCAAATGTCATTTTTAAAGGAAAAAATCTCATTTAAAACTGCTTGCGGGTTTAATGTCATGTCGGGTCATGGCAATATGGATGAAAATCAGTGAGACAAACGGCATGGGTACCCCCCAGTCCATTACCAGGCCCTTTGGGTCTTGTATGGATATTAAGGGGAACCCCGCACCCAAATTAAAATAAGGAAAGGTGTGGGGCCACCAGGCCCTATATACTCTGAACAGCAGTATACAGGCGGTGCAAACAAGACAGGGACTGTAGGTTTGTTGTTAAGTAGAATCTGTTTGTAATTTTGAACATTTTTAACGTGTTTAGCTCCAGCCAAAAAATCTTTTCTAAGCTTTTTGGAAAACATAGGGAAGGGTTATCACCCCTGTGACATTTGTTTTGCTGTCTTTCCTCCTCTTCAGAAGATTTCACCTCACTTTTTTGTCCCAATGAAAAATGTTTTTTGAAAATTTGGGTTTTTTTGTGGAACAAGGATTGGAAAGCATCAGTGGAAAGGAGAAATTGTTTTCCCATATTAACTCTTACAGGAGAGAATTTCCCTTCCTAGGGGTAGATTTCATCTCACTTCCTGTTGTCTCCTTCCGTTTGCAAGTAGGAGTCGTTTGTAAGTTAGATGTTTAAAAGTAGGGTCCTGCCCTATATACTCAGCAGAAATTTGGGCCTTAGGTGTTGCTGTGGCCACAACACTGTAAGCCCTCACAGGGCCCTGCTGTGAAATATTAGATCAAGAATTGTAATTACATGCCCCTGTTGAACAGGAGCTGAAAAATTAGGCATTAGGCACTGGTGCTGGTGCCACAACACTGCAACCCCTCACAGACACTCTAGTTGGAACGCAGGAACGAGCCCTGCTGCAAAGTATTGCATCAAAAATTGTAATTACACGCCCCTGTTAGACAGGGGCAGAAAAATTGGGCCTTAGGCACTGGTGCTGGTGCCACAACACTGCAACCCCTCACAGACACTCTAGTTGGAACGCAGGAACGAGCCCTGCTGCAAAGTATTGCATCAAAAATTGTAATTACACGCCCCTGTTAGACAGGGGCAGAAAAATTGGGCCTTAGGCACTGGTGCTGGTGCCACAACACTGCAACCCCTCACAGACACTCTAGTTGGAATGCAGGAACGAGCCCTGCTGCAAAGTATTACATCAAAAATTGTAATTACACGCCCCTGTTAAACAGGGGCTGAAAAATTGTGCCTTAGGCACTGGTGGTGGCGCCCAGAACCAAAAATGTTCTTACAAGCTATCAGCGTGATGATTGAGGAGGAAGAGGATAATTACTCAGGGATAGTCACTCAGCATCAGCATAGGCAGTCTTTGAAGGGATCTGAGATTTCAAAAAAAATTATTCGGTTACATCAGCATCAGGTGCTTGGTAGCTGGTGGTGATCCAAGACTGATTCATTTTTATGAAGGTCAGCCGATCGACCGAGTCGGTGGACAGACGCACCCTGTGATCAGTTACCACGCCTCCAGCAGCACTGAATGTGCGTTCCGAAAGAACGCTGGATGCAGGACAGGCCAGTAGCTCAATTGCATACTGTGCAAGCTCTGGCCAGTGATCCATCCTCAAGACCCAGTAACCCAGAGGATTTTCGGTGGGAAAGGTGTCCAAGTCTGATCTTGCCCCTAGGTATTCCTGCACCATGTAAAACAGACGCTGGCGATGGTTGCTGGAACCGATCATACCTTGGGGCTGCGGACCAAAAAATTGTCTGAACGCATCGGTCAGACGGCCACCTTCTCCACCGCTCCTTCTTTGACTGACCGAAGCCTCAGCAACACGTTGTCCAGAAACAGGAGTTTGTAACCTCCCAGTCTCTGGGAACGCGTTGCACAGACCTTTCTGCAAGGCCTCCCGAAGATGTTTCATCCTCTGCTCCCTCTGCGATGGCAAGATAAGGTCCGCAACCTTACCCTTGTAACGTGGATCAAGGAGGGTTGCCAGCCAGCATTGGTCCTTCTCCTTGATACCACGAATACGAGGATCCTTACGCAGGCTTTGCAGGATCAGGGAGGCCATGCAGCGTAGGTTTGCTGAGGCATTCGGTCCGGAGTCCTCTGGGTCACTAAGGACAACAACGTCCGCAGCCACCTCCTCCCAGCCACGTACAAGTCCATGTGTTCCTTGGGACTGATCCCTTAAAGACTGCTGCTGATGCTGAGTGCCAGGCTCCACCTCCATACTGACACAATCTTCCTCCTCCTCCTCCTCATCCTCTTCCTGTGTGATCGGCGGGCACGCAGGAACACTGTCTGGATAAAGGGGGCCTTGAGAGCTAAGGAAGTCCTCCTCTTCCTGCCTCTGTTCTGCCTCAAGTGCCCTGTCCATTATTCCACGCAGCGTGTGCTCCAACAGGTGGACAAGGGGGACAGTGTCACTGATGCATGCACTGTCACTGCTCACCATCCTCGTGGCCTCCTCGAATGGTGACAGGACAGTGCATGCATCCCTGATCATGGCCCACTGGCGTGGGGAAAAAAAACCAAGCTCCCCTGACCCTGTCCTGGTGCCATAGTCGCACAGGTACTCATTGATGGCCCTCTGCTGCGTGTGCAGCCGCTGCAGCATGGCCAACGTTGAGTTCCACCTGGTGGGCATGTCACAGATTAGGCGGTTCTTGGGCAGGTTAAACTCCTTTTGGAGGTCCGTCAGCCGAGCACTGGCATTTTATGACCGGCGGAAATGCACACAGACTTTCCTGGCCTGCCTCAGGACATCCTGTAAGCCCGGGTACCTGCCCAAGAACCGCTGCACCACCAAGTTAAGGACGTGAGCCAAACAGGGCACATGGGTCATTTGTCCCTGTCGGAGGGCAGAGAGGAGGTTGGTGCCATTGTCGCAAACCACCATTCCTGCCTTAAGTTGGCGTGGCGTCAACCACCTCTGAACCTGCCCCTGCAGAGCTGACAGAACCTCTGCCCCAGTGTGGCTCCTGTCCCCCAAGCACACCAGCTCAAGCACCGCATGGCATCTTTTGGCCTGCGTACTTGCGTAGCCCCTTGAACGCCTACGGAGCACCGCTGGTTCCGAGGAAGAGGCCGTGGAGGAAGAAGAAGAGGAGGGGGTGGAGGAGAGAGGTGTGTCACAATCAGCATTTTGGAGGCGTGGTGGCGGAACAACCTCCAACACTACTGCACCTTGTCCTGCATCCTTCCCAGCTGCCAGCAGAGTCACCCAATGCGCCGTGAAACTTAGGTAACGTCCCTGTCCATGCCTGCTGGACCATGAGTCAGCGGTAATATGCACCTTACCGCTGACCGCCCTGTCCAGCAAGGCATGGACATTGCCTTCCACATGCCGGTAGAGAGCCGGAATCGCCTTCCGTGAGAAAAAGTGGCGATTGGGTACCTGCCACTGAGGAACTGCACATTCCACAAACTCACGGAAGGGGGCAGAGTCTACCAACTGAAAAGGCAGCAGTTGAAGTTCTAGCAATTTTGCCAAGCTAGCATTCAACCGCTGGGCATGTGGATGGCTGGGAGCAAACTTCTTTCGGCGGTGCAGCAGCTGGGGCAGGGAAATTTGCCTGGTACAATCTGACGTCGGTGTACCAAAAGCAGATTGCCCACAAGTACTTGGCTGTGACACACCTAATTCTACACCTTCATTCCTCTCACTGCAGGTCTCAGAGAGGACTGAAGGTCTAGTGGGGTTGGAAATCTCAGCTGATGAGGAGCAAGGAGAGATCCTCTTTGTTCTTTGGTGTGGGTCTTTTAGATACGCTTGCCAACGAACTGCATGGCAGGTCAACATATGTCTGGTCAAGCATGTGGTACCCAAGCGGGAGATGTTTTGGCCACGCGAGATACGCTTGAGACATATGTTGCAAATAGCAGCGGTGCGATCTGATGCACTCGTCTCAAAAAAGGCCCACACCAAAGAACTTTTTGAATAACGTGCAGAGACTGCAGCGCCCTGCACATGTGGAGCTTTGGGGTGTGATGCAGTCAATGTGCTGCCCTTAGGCTGGCCCTTGGAGGGCATCCTGCCTCGTTGGTGATGTGCCGCCTCCTCCTCCTCCTCCTCCTCCTCTCTCCTATCAGGCACCCACGTTGAGTCAGTGACCTCATCATCCCCTCCCTCCTCATCACTGGAGCAAACCTGGCAGTATGCTGCAGCAGGGGGAGCATGACTGCCAGATTGCTGTCCTTCTTGGGCACCCCCTCTGTCCGTGCTCATGTTACTGCCTTCATCGAGCTCAGTATCATCATCAGAGCCTTCCAAACGCTGGGCATCCTCCTGGAGCATGTACCCAACACTGTGGTCAAACAGTTCGAGGGAATCCTCATGAGGACATGGTGGAGCTAGGGAAGGAGTCAGTGATGACATTGAGCTGAGGCAAAGCACCCTGGGCATGGGTGAGAGAGGATGAGGAGGATGAGGACGGCTTGGTCATCCACTCAACCAAGTCTTCCGCATGTTGCGGCTCAACACGGCCAGCTGCCGAAAAAAAGGCCAAGCGTGTCCCATGGCCACGTGCTGATGAGGATGCACCGTCTCCACGACCAGCACTAGACACAGAGCCTGCTTGCCCTCTCTTATTGGCTTGTAACTGTCTGCCTCTCCTTCTTGGCCTTCCAGACATACTAATGGCCTGTAGCTGCACTAAGCTGGGATAGAACACCTGTAATTTACTTCAGGTAGCTTTATATACTGTAACCAGACAAGCCTGCCTGTCAGTAGGAAGATAACAGGAATGGATCTAGCTGAACACTGTGAGCAGGACGCACTGTACTAAATGTAAATAGTCTAGCTGCCTGACCGTGGTACTAATAGGATCAAATAGAACACCTGTAATTTTCTTCAGGTAGCTTTATATACTGTAACCAGACAAGCCTGCCTGTCAGTAGGAAGATAACAGGAACGGATCTAGCTGAACACTGTGAGCAGGACGCACTGTACTAAATGTAAATAGTCTAGCTGCCTGACCGTGGTACTAATAGGATCAAATAGAACACCTGTAATTTTCTTCAGGTAGCTTTATATACTGTAACCAGACAAGCCTGCCTGTCAGTAGGAAGATAACAGGAACGGATCTAGCTGAACACTGTGAGCAGGACGCACTGTACTAAATGTAAATAGTCTAGCTGCCTGACCGTGGTACTAATAGGATCAAATAGAACACCTGTAATTTTCTTCAGGTAGCTTTATATACTGTAACCAGACAAGCCTGCCTGTCAGTAGGAAGATAACAGGAACGGATCTAGCTGAACACTGTGAGCAGGACGCACTGTACTAAATGTAAATAGTCTAGCTGCCTGACCGTGGTACTAATAGGATCAAATAGAACACCTGTAATTTTCTTCAGGTAGCTTTATATACTGTAACCAGACAAGCCTGCCTGTCAGTAGGAAGATAACAGGAACGGATCTAGCTGAACACTGTGAGCAGGACACACTGTACTAAATGTAAATAGTCTAGCTGCCTGACCGTGGTACTAATAGGATCAAATAGAACACCTGTAATTTTCTTCAGGTAGCTTTATATACTGTAACCAGACAAGCCTGCCTGTCAGTAGGAAGATAACAGGAACGGATCTAGCTGAACACTGTGAGCAGGACGCACTGCACTAAATGTAAATAGTCTAGAAGATAACAGGAACGGATCTAGCTGAACACTGTGAGCAGGACGCACTGCACTAAATGTAAATAGCAGGAACGGATCTAGCTGAACACTGTGAGCAGGACGCACTGCACTAAATGTAAATAGCAGGAACGGATCTAGCTGAACACTGTGAGCAGGACACACTGCACTAAATGTAAATAGCAGGAACGGATCTAGCTGAACACTGTGAGCAGGACGCACTGCACTAAATGTAAATAGCAGGAACGGATCTAGCTGAACACTGTGAGCAGGACGCACTGCACTAAATGTAAATAGCAGGAACGGATCTAGCTGAACACTGTGAGCAGGACGCACTGCACTAAATGTAAATAGCAGGAACGGATCTAGCTGAACACTGTGAGCAGGACGCACTGCACTAAATGTAAATAGCAGGAACGGATCTAGCTGAACACTGTGAGCAGGACGCACTGCACTAAATGTAAATAGTCTAGAAGATAACAGGAACGGATCTAGCTGAACACTGTGAGCAGGACGCACTGCACTAAATGTAAATAGCAGGAACGGATCTAGCTGAACACTGTGAGCTGGACGCACTGCACTAAATGTAAATAGCAGGAACGGATCTAGCTGAACACTGTGAGCAGGACGCACTGCACTAAATGTAAATAGCAGGAACGGATCTAGCTGAACACTGTGAGCAGGACGCACTGCACTAAATGTAAATAGCAGGAACGGATCTAGCTGAACACTGTGAGCAGGACGCACTGCACTAAATGTAAATAGTCTAGAAGATAACAGGAACGGATCTAGCTGAACACTGTGAGCAGGACGCACTGCACTAAATGTAAATAGCAGGAACGGATCTAGCTGAACACTGTGAGCTGGACGCACTGCACTAAATGTAAATAGCAGGAACGGAT
This sequence comes from Lithobates clamitans, assembly GCA_037952925.1. NCBI lineage: Eukaryota > Metazoa > Chordata > Amphibia > Anura > Ranidae > Lithobates > Lithobates clamitans. Next base: position 915,675 of record JBBGZY010000088.1, read on the forward strand.
CTAGCTGAACACTGTGAGCAGGACGCACTGCACTAAATGTAAATAGCAGGAACGGATCTAGCTGAACACTGTGAGCAGGACGCACTGCACTAAATGTAAATAGCAGGAACGGATCTAGCTGAACACTGTGAGCAGGACGCACTGCACTAAATGTAAATAGCAGGAACGGATCTAGCTGAACACTGTGAGCAGGACGCACTGCACTAAATGTAAATAGCAGGAACGGATCTAGCTGAACACTGTGAGCAGGACGCACTGCACTAAATGTAAATAGCAGGAACGGATCTAGCTGAACACTGTGAGCAGGACGCACTGCACTAAATGTAAATAGTCTAGAAGATAACAGGAACGGATCTAGCTGAACACTGTGAGCAGGACGCACTGCACTAAATGTAAATAGCAGGAACGGATCTAGCTGAACACTGTGAGCTGGACGCACTGCACTAAATGTAAATAGCAGGAACGGATCTAGCTGAACACTGTGAGCAGGACGCACTGCACTAAATGTAAATAGCAGGAACGGATCTAGCTGAACACTGTGAGCAGGACGCACTGCACTAAATGTAAATAGCAGGAACGGATCTAGCTGAACACTGTGAGCAGGACGCACTGCACTAAATGTAAATAGCAGGAACGGATCTAGCTGAACACTGTGAGCAGGACGCACTGCACTAAATGTAAATAACAGGAACGGATCTAGCTGAACACTGTGAGCAGGACGCACTGCACTAAATGTAAATAGTCTAGAAGATAACAGGAACGGATCTAGCTGAACACTGTGAGCAGGACGCACTGCACTAAATGTAAATAGCAGGAACGGATCTAGCTGAACACTGTGAGCAGGACGCACTGCACTAAATGTAAATAGCAGGAACGGATCTAGCTGAACACTGTGAGCAGGACGCACTGCACTAAATGTAAATAACAGGAACGGATCTAGCTGAACACTGTGAGCAGGACGCACTGCACTAAATGTAAATAGTCTAGAAGATAACAGGAACGGATCTAGCTGAACACTGTGAGCAGGACGCACTGCACTAAATGTAAATAGTCTAGATAGAAGATAACAGGAACGGATCTAGCTAAACTGAATACAGTGTATATATATATATATATGCAACACCTGGGATGCATATATGTACACAATACACTGTAAGTGCAGCTAACTGACTGACTGTTCTGCCTAATCTATCTAACTCAAATCAAATGACACTGTCTCTCTCTCTCTCTATCTCTCAGCACACCGGAACACACACTACACAGGGCCGCCGTGCAGGCAGCCTTATATAGTGTGGGGTGTGTACTAAATCCCCTGAGCCATAATTGGCCAAAGCCACCCTGGCTTTGGCCAATTACAGCTCTCTCTACTGACGGCGCTGTGATTGGCCAAGCATGCGGGTCATAGTGCATGCTTGGCCAATCATCAGCCAGCAATGCACTGCGATGCCGCAGTGAATTATGGGCCGTGACGCGCCACACGAATTTGGCGCGAACGGCCCATATCGTTCGCAATTCGACGGACGGTCGAACAGCCGATGTTCGAGTCGGACATGGGTTCGACTCGAACATGAAGCTCATCCCTACTTCTGAAAGAGTTTTCAAGGGTTTCTGGGCTTAAGGTCAATTATGCCAAATCTTCAGCCTTGAATATCTCCCTTGACCCAACCTTAGTGGCATCCCTGCAGAGTTCCTTTGATTTCAAATGGAGTGATTCTTACATTGACTACTTAGGGATAAGGCTCACAGTGAAAACTGAACTCCTTTATGCATCCAACTTCCCTCACACTTACCGCAAACTAGAGACTGACTTATCCAAATGGGCCAGGGGGGGTTTATCTTGGTTAGGGAGGATTCATGCCGTCAGGATGAACTTGCTCCCCAGAATTCTCTACCTATTTAGAGCCATTCCAATCAACATCAATAGGGAACATTTGAAATCGTTCCAACGGAAAATAGTAAAATTCATTTGGGGAGGGAAAGGGTACAGACTACAACAGAGCACTTTATACTTAAGTAGAACCCAAGGGGGATTAGGCCTTCCGCATCTATTATGGTATTTTCAATCGGCCAGATTAGCTCAGATTTCGACGGTATATGCGAAAGCGGAGAGACCGGACTGTATAATGATTGAGAGACAGGCAGTCCCCTCTTTCACTATCGATTTTCTTTTGTGGGTTCCCCCTAAGAAACGTCCCCCCATTCTATCCCCAATCCTCTCGCAATCCTTTCAGTTGTGGGATTCTCTAAGAAACCTTCCAAACTTAACTTCCCGCAAACAACCACTGGCTCATATATTCAATAATCCTGACTTTCCCCTGGGAACCGACATTAAAGCATTCCGTTGGTGGCTGAACAAGGGGATGTACCGGATTGGACACTACTTCACATCAATGGGGCCTTTAACCAGGGCCTTCTGTGTGAGTCAGTTGGAGATGCCTGATTCTGAGAACTTTCGCTTTCAGCAGATCAGACACTTCCTCACTCATAGAGGTAAAGACAATCCTTCTAACCACTCATTCACCCCTTACGAGGTATGGTGCGGTCGGTCCACGGAGCAGAGGGGTGGAATCTCCATCATTTTTCAGTCACTCTCTAATCAAACAGCCAAGACTCCATACATGGTAGCTTGGGAGTCTGACTTAGCCCTGGAGTGGGACCTGGAGAAATGGAGGGTCACCTATAATAGGGCGTACAAGAGCATCCTGAACATCTCACTGGTGGAATCCAGCGTAAAGGTCATCACGAGATGGTACCTTCCACCAGAGAGACTGGCCAGAATGTTCCCCTCCACGGACTCCAGGTGCTTTAGGGGTTGTCTTCTTAGGGGCTCATTGGCCCATATCTTTTGGGAATGTCCACGGCTGAGGTCTTTCTGGCATAGGATTTTCCAAATGATTAAAAAAGTCACCGGAGTACAGGTCCCAAGAACCCCCGCCATAGCGCTCTTGAACGACCATTTACCCAAAACTCCAAAAATGTCACGCAGATTGATTCATTTTATTTTGCTGGGAGCTAAGCTTCTATAGCCAAGGCATGGAAACAACCCAAGGTGTCCTTCAAAGCGGCTACCCGTAAAATTTCATGGATCATGGCCCAAGAGAAGGTGGCCAGTACCCTGAATAATACCACAGAGAAATTTGAAGCTATCTGGGAACCATGGGCTAATTTCTTGGGCACCTCCTTGATCCCAGGGGTTAAACCCTGAAGCATCAAGCAGTATCTGGGTTTGGAGGACCTCCTCCCGTGGTTTGGCTTCCATCTACCTTCTCCTCCTCTTCTATCACCCCTCTCTCACCTCTCTCTCTTCTCCTTTTTTCCTTTATCTTGTTTCTTTGCAGGTTGATCTATCAAGTTGATGCTCTCCAGCCTTAATTAAGACCATTGCAGAGATCTCAGGGAACCCAACTCCCAAGGGCAGCATAGATAGTAGATCGTTACTTTCTGTTTTGATACACAGAGACATGAAGCATTAACTAAGGGGGTGTCTGGGACAGGTGGGAGAATTCCGCTCAGGCACAGTGTGTTCCCAGTTGGGGTGCAGACGGTCTCTCCTACCTCCCCCTCACCAAACTAATCCTTATCTCTGGGTCTCTAGATCTATGCGAATTAACTTTGTCATATGTAGGTTTACATGCAAGGTCGCAATTTTCTTTTTTGTGTGTTTTGTTAGTGTCAAATCTACAGTCATAAGGTATACATGTAGCCCCCCCCAAGGGGTTTCATTTATTCTACTATGTACGCCTGCATTTAAAGCGATGGTTATGTATATTTGTTTTTGATCTAATAGAAACTTAATAAAATATTTTTGAAAGCAAAAAAACTTTCACAGAGACAAAATAATATACACTTATTTAGGTTATTTTTACTAGAGATATGTAGCAGTATACATTTTGGCCCAAATTTAAGAAGAAAAATGACTTATTTGCAAAATTTTATAATAGAAACTACACAAAGTTTTTTTTTTCAAAAATGTCTCCCTTTTTCGCATATATTGCAAAAAATAAAAAAAACCCAGCAGTGATTAAATACCACCAAAAGAAAGCTCTGTTTGTGAGAGAAAAATGATAAAAATTTGGTTTGGGTACAGTGTAGCATGACTGAGTAATTGTCATTGCAAAGTGTGAGAGCGCTGAAAGCTAAAAATTGGTCTGGGAAGGAAGGGTGTATAAAAGCCCTATATTGAATTGATTAAAGAATGAAAGAAGGTAATTTAAATGTGGGTAGGTCCATACCTAAGGTGTTAAAAAAGACTAAATTGAGAGTGCGCAGGCGCGGGATTCCCAAGATGGCCACGTAAGCCGGGAGCTCCGCTCTGCCCAGCCCAGCAAGCCACCCAAGCGCCGGAGTAAGGCCGACAGGACGCCCGCCACCCGAGGATTCGGACTCAGGGTCACATACAGCACCGATCCATGCCAAACAGCTCGGTCCGCCATTCACAGCAGAGGACTCCCGGGCCGTATCCAAGATGGTGGCCGCAACACAGCTCAAGGAGCCTCATGCAGGGGGACACGCAGACACAAGGCAAGTGCTAGCTCCTGCTGGATTAGCTTTCACTCCCCAATCCGATCCCCACAACCAAGCTATGGTGACACTCTCACCGGCTTCCACGGAATCGCTTATAGAGCGCACTATTGACAATTATACACTGTCCCCACTGAACAACACACCGGCTCATCAGGGAATCTGGATCTCTAGGGGAAACCCTGAGGGGGACATACCCGTTAATGCAGGAGACTTATTCCTCAAGCTCTCTGACCTCCTAGACAGGGGGCTAGCAAACACAGCCACAAAAATCACGAATAAAATACGTGCTGACTTTCAAAACCTGGGAGCAAGGATGGAAGCAATAGAACACAAGTTGGACATCACAGTGTCCAGAGCTAATCAGAACACCGAGCACATCCATGTCATTCAAGAGCAATTGGAGGTGACATTGAACAGGATCGATGACCTAGAGAACAGGTCAAGAAGGGACAACTTCAGAGTCAGAGGAATCCCTGAATCAATAACAGATATCACGAAAGCCATTCAAGAATTAATTAAATCCCTCATTCCAGAGCTATCCTCCATTAAATTGGAGTTGGACAGAGCACACAGATCCCTGGCCCCCCCTAGAAAAGACGGGCCCCTCAGAGATATAGTGGTGAAGCCACACTTCTACAGCGTGAAGGAAGAGATCATGAAAATATCACGCCAGCAATCCCGCATCCTCTTCCAAGGTCAGGAAATCCAAATATTTGCTGACATTTCACTCATGACCATCCAAAAACGCAGAGCCTTGAAGCCTCTACTGCAAATTCTCACTCAGAGGGAGATCAAATATTGGTGGGCATTCCCCTTCGCGCTAAAATTTACCTTCAAAGGCAAAACCCACTCATTCACCACTTTCCCAGAGGGCGAACGAGTTCTACTATCACTTAAACTCATCTCGCTGGATCCTGCAATGGACACGACTAATATGCAAGCGGGCTCATCTAAACGTCCAACTCCCAACAGCCCAATCTCCCCCTCCTGGAAATCCAATAAAAGCAGACGTCTGAGGGAACAAATGCAACCTGAGGATGTTAGATGCAAGACTCCTGCTTTGTTCCTCTCCCTTTTTTGATCCGTCGGCACCTGGACCTCCTTTGAGGAACTTTACCCTATACGGATCTTCCACCAAGGTTCTTTAAACCTTCTCCAGGACAATTGTCCATTTGTTGACTAACTCTAGCAGTTATAATTCCACCCCAGCTATTCTACTTTAACTTTCTCCTGAGACCTTAAGCTGGTCTGGTTACCTAACTACCACCCATGGGAACTCCAAGGTTCTGTTCATAAATCCAAGCAAGATTGATTATAGCTGTTCTTTGAAATACATTCCTATTATTCCTGTTCGAGCCCCCTACCCCAGAAAAGGGGTTTGCCTTTCAATGAATATTCAGTTTAATTTTTTGGTTATGAAGGCGCCGGCCCTCCCCCCTCGTCTTACCCGCCCACAGCAGATCGGTTAGTTCTATTGTCTGCTCTTACTATCCCGCATCTCCCTAGTTTTCTTCTTCCACAGCAGGTCCCACAGCGGCTTTACGGAAGATTGTAACTCTCCCACATGTCGGACTTACTCCTAGTTGGAAAGAAAAATTTGTCGCTTGAATTTCGTTTGTATGTTTTTATGTTTTTATTATTTTTCTTCTCTCAGCATTAAGTTTCAGGTTACAGGGTTGGCTCGGGCTGAGGCAGCTGCCCTGCGACTCCATCCATCCCACGATAATGGAGCTGCCATTCTCGTTCAATGGACTGGTGGCCCACCTTCCGGACCACCTTAGTTTGTTACTGGATTACGGAGTGGGGAAAATTTTTCCCTCACTCTGTATCTGGCCTATATTAGGCCAAAATGTTCTTTTCTTCTATATTTTTCTGTGTCTCTGCTTTAATCCTTCTGTGTTTCTCTCTCCCTCTCTTCCTACCCCCGGGTTGTCAGATCAAGTTCATCTCCTTCTCATCCAGCATCTCCAGGTTCCAGACACTACTCCTCGCTCTCCACCTGCTCGGTCTTCGTCAACGTGGGTAGGGTAAGTGTCTCAAAAACAGAAACATACTTACACCCCAAAGATTATGACTAACAACACACTGCCTCCTTCTCATATAAAAATCATCTCACATAATGTCCAAGGCCTCAACTCCCCAATCAAAAGGAGAAAAATCCTCCAATCCCACCGCAATCAAAGGGCATCAGTGGTAATGCTCCAGGAAACCCATTTTCCTACTCAATACTCCCCTCATTTCTACACGCTCACTTCCCACAGTTTTACTTAGCAAACGCTGAAGACAAAACCAGGGGGGTAGCGATCCTTTTCGATAAGGACTGTCAATTTAAAGTGAGCCAGACCCTTAGTGACCCTGAGGGCAGGTATTTGTTAGTGAAAGGCCAGATCGAAGACCAAATCTTATCACTAGTTTCCTATTACGCACCAAACAAAGGACAGGGAAAATTCTTCACTTCCTTATTTCAAACCCTAGGACAACTTTTAGAAGGAACAGTAATTTTGGGGGGAGACTCGAACGTCGCATTCAACCAGAGCCTTGACAAATTGAAACCCCCATCTAAACAGCTCTCTAGGCCCACCAAAATCAGTTCCAAAATCGCTAAACTAATCCACCAACAGGGACTTACAGACATCTGGAATGAACTCAATCCTTCCACAAGGGACTATTCTCACTTCTCAATACCCCATCAAGTCTACTCAAGAATTGACCATATTCTTATCTCCTCCGTCCATATACCTGCAGTTATTCAAGCTAAAATTAAGGAAACTGCCCTCTCGGACCACTCGATGATCACCCTAACTCTCCAGGGACTGCTCCTTAGACCTCCATCTCCCCTCTGGCGCATCAAAGATCATATTATCAAAGATCCCATTCAGATCTCAGTGATAACTAGGGCTTTAAAAGAGTACTTTACCTTGAACAACGTAGAGGGAATCTCGGCCGAGACCTTATGGGCGGCACACAAAGCCGTGATACGAGGCAAGTTTATTCAAATTTCCTCCCAATTAAAAAAGGAGAGAACCACGGACATTCTAAAGCTGGAGAGAGAATTCAACCTCCTTCGCAAGAAACACAAAACAAACCCGTCCCTGGTTCAAACCGCTCAGCTTGGCGCTGCACGAATTAAGCTAAATTTGGCGCTTACGGTCAAAGCTGAGAGTTCTCTACGTCATTTACGTCTTTACGTCTTTACGTGATTTACGTCTAAATCAGGATAAAATGAGCACGATGCTGGCCTCGAAGTTATCTCCCAAAACTCGTATTTTCGCACTCCCCAAAATAAAACTACAAGACGGAACATCTTCCCAAAATCCCCAACGAATCTTAGAATCTTTTCAGTCTTTCTACTCAAAGCTATATAGAGCGAATGATAGCGAGGACGCGCGAGCTATAGATGCATTTTTAGAAAAACTGCCTATCCCCACTATACACAAGTCCCACAAAGAAATCATGGAAGCCCACATCACAGTAGAAGAAACTTTAGAGGTCATTAAAAATCTTAAAGGGGGCTCTGCCCCTGGCCCAGACGGTCTATCCAGTCTATATTATACGACCTTTGCCGAAACTCTGGCTCCTCACTTAACTAGACTGTTCAACTCCAAACGGAAGGGTGACCCCATGGAATCTCAGTTAAATGCAGCTTACATTTCAGTCATCCCCAAACCCGACAAAAACCCCGAACTGGTAGAAAATTACAGACCCATATCACTAATAAATAATGATTTAAAAATTTTGACCAAAATTTATGTTAACAGACTAAATACATTTATTAACAGGTACATCCACAAAGATCAGGTGGGATTCATCCCCGGCAGACAGGGCCCGGACCAGGTTAGAAGGGCCATAGACATCGCTTCAATCTTACAATCGGGCTGGGACGGAGGATCACCACAGGAGGGCCTTCTTCTTTCGTTAGATCTACAAAAGGCTTTTGATTCTCTGACATGGGCCTTCATATTCGCCTCTCTCAAATCTTGGGGGTTCGGCTAAAATTTCATTGGAATCCTCAAATCGCTCTATTCTAAGCCTGAAGCAAAAGTCAAATTGCAGAGCTTTTTATCATCCCCCATTAAAATTGCCAGGGGCACGAGACAAGGGTGTCCCCTATCCCCCCTAGTGTTTGCTCTAACAATAGAAACACTCGCCATAGCAATTAGGTCAGACCCGAATATTAAAGGTGTTAACTGCGGAATGAATACACATAAATGCGCCCTATTTGTGGATGATATCCTCTTATTTATCACCTCCCCAATTACTTCCTTACCCAACATTAACAATCTTCTTCAAAATTTTGGTGACGTCTCGGGCCTGCGAGTCAATATGATTAAATCTCAAGCATTAAACATATCCCTCAACCCAACCTTAGTTGAACGACTAAAACTGGCCTTTAAATACAATTGGAGCGATTCTTCAATATGCTACCTAGGAATAAACCTCACGCCCAAAATAGAATCCCTCTATCAAGCCAATTACCCTCCCATGTATCGCAGATTAGAAGAAGACCTACGAGCATGGTCATCTCACAAATTATTGTGGCTAGGGAAAATCCACGCAATTAAAATGACCCTTCTCCCTAGAATCCTATACCTTTTCAGAGCCCTCCCAATCCCAATTAAAAGAGATCACCTCAAGAGCTGTCAGGGGAAGATTATAAAATTTATCTGGGGGGGGGTACAGGTTTGCCAGGAACACTCTTTATACCCCGAAATCTAAGGGAGGATTGGGCCTCCCTGAGCTATTCAAATACTATCAAGCAGCTAGACTGGCCCAATTATCAACTATTTATTTTAGGGGTAAAAAACCCAACTGGGTTAATATAGAACGGCAGGCGGTCCCAACATACACTTTTGATTTTCTCCTACGGACTCCCAGTAAATCTAGACCATCCATTATGGCACCCACACTCTCACACTCCTTTAAACTTTGGGATGACATGGTCCATCTACCCTCCTTGACTTCACAATTACGCCCACTATCGCATATGTTCCACAATCCCCTTTTCAAACCGGGGTTAGACATCAAAACCTTTCAGTGGTGGTTAGACAAGGGAATGTACCACATTGGACACTATTTTACCGCTTCCGGACCAATTTCCCTGAACGATGGTGCTGACAAGCAACGGAGCAAAAAGGGGGCATATCGTTGATCTATGCAGCACTGACATCTCCCCTTTCCAAACTTCCATATATGACAGACTGGGAGAGAGACCTGGGTGAGTCTTGGGACCTGGAGATGTGGCACAAAATGGGAACGAGAGCATATAAAGGTATGGTGAACTTTTCCCTAATTGAAGCTAACTTGAAAGTCCTTACAAGATGGTACCTGGTCCCAGCCAAACTTGCACAGATGTACCCATCCTCGTCTCCTCTATGCTTCAGAAATTGCCAAGCCCAGGGTTCCATGATACACATTTGGTGGAAATGCCCGAAAATCAGGGGATTCTGGAATAAGATCTTTAACTTAATTAGAAAAATAACGGACAGTCCCATTCCAAAATCCCCCCAGATAGCTCTTTTAAATGGTCATATTCCCAAAATCCCCAAAACATCTGCTAAACTTATATCTTTCATGTTGACGGGCGCAAAAATATCCATAGCTAAGGCTTGGAAACAACCAGGAGTCTCTATGGTAACAGCTAAAAGAAAGATCTTGTGGATCATGTCCCAAGAAAAATTAGTAAGTGCTCTAGCGGACTCAAACAAAGCATTTGTGGCAATCTGGGAACCCTGGGCGAAGCATGTAGGCATCTCCCTCACACCAGGAGTAGGAATTTAGAATTAGGTTGCCATTTTTATGAAATCTGACAATCCCCCAAAACCCCACTTTCTCTTACTGTAGTTCTTTTTTTTCTCTTTTTTCCCACTATCCCTTTCTCTCTCCAGTTGTTGAAATTACAACACTACAGCAATTGTATATTCAACACATACTGCAGAAGTACATTATGCATGTGTTTTGTTCTTTCTTTTTTTATTAGCCTTTTTCTAAGTTCTTCAGATCCTGAGTCTGGGATCCCAGGACTCCTAGCCTTATCCTCGGGAAGGTCTGGGAAGGTCCCCTCGTTCAGTCCGGGAATCCTCTATACCCCTGGGGGGCGCGGAGGGTCTTGACAGGTTAAATATACACCTATAATATTACATTTTCTATTGGAGCTCGACAAAGTTTGTTCCCGTTGGGGGTGTCAGGCCTAATGTTAGCAACTGGTGTTTCCCTTTAAATTCCTGGGATAAATTACTCTGTAACCATTATGTTGTTTATGGCTACCGTTGGTTCCTATGAATATGGCTTTCCCAAGTTATATATATTAGAGGTGGGCTGCGCCCTACCGACAACTGTATGCCTTTAAGTGTAATGTACTGCTTTTCAATAAATATTTTTGAAAATTAAAAAAAAAAAAAAGACTAAATTCATTAAGGGAAATGTTGTTCTGTAGTGCATATAGGACAAAGGGGTTTTGGCTATGCGATTTAAACTTAAAGCTTTACCTACCATACAAAAAATGATAACAAGAGTTATGCCCAATCGGACATTGATCGGACATTCCGACAACAAAATCCATGGATTTTTTCCAACGGATGTTGGCTCAAACTCGTCTTGCATACACACGGTTACACAAAGTTGTCGAAAAATCCAATCGTTCTAAATGTGGTGACGTAAAATACGTACATCGGGACTAGAAACGGGACAGTAGCCAATAGCTTTCGTCTCTTAATTTATTCTGAGCATGCGTGGCACTTTGTGCGTAGGATTTGTGTACACACGATCGGAATTTCCGACAACGGATTTTGTTGTCGGAAAATTTTATAGCAAGCTCTCAAACTTTGTGTGTCGGAAATTCCGATTGAATATGTGTGATAGAGCCCACACACAGTCGGAATTTCTGACAAGGTCCTATCACACATTTTCCGTTGGAAAATCCGACCGTGTGTACAGGGCATTACAAGAATTCAAAGGGATACGTTAATGCTTAAACAAGAGAAAGCTTCTTTGCTTAAGTTACCACAGTCACCGATGCATTCTGGGAGAAGGGTAGAAACGGATATTTATATTCTTACTGAGTGTCAACAAATATCTCGAGAGAATAAGACTGACATACAGTATATGGGGAGAATGAATATTAATGGTCCAGTCAGTACAGTGACATTACAGTAGTATGTGAGGTGGGTCTGCCCTTTACTAATATTTATTTATAGAACTATACAGTATAAGTGCTTCATTTGCTTGCAAGAAGTGTAATTGTTTAGTACATGTTAACCACTTGCTTACTGGTTACTTAAACCTCCTTCCTGCCCAGACCAATTTTGAGCTTTCAGCGCTGTCACTCTTTGAATGCCAATTGCGCAGTCATGCTGCAGTGTACACAAATTAATTTTTTATCATTTTATTCACACAGATAGAGCTTTCTTTTGGTGGTATTTAATTGCTGCTGGGTTTATTATTTTTTGCTAAATAAAACAAAAAGGGATTGAAAAATTTGAAAAAAAAAGTGTTTCATGGTTATAAAATTTTGAAAACAGGTAATTTTTCTCCTTCACTGATGTGCGCTGATGATGCTGCACTGATGGGTACTAATAGGCACTGATAAGGCAGCACTAATGGGCACTGATAGGTGTGGCACTAATAAGCACTGATGAGGCGGCACTGATAGGTGGCACTGAGAGGTGGCACCGATGGGTGGCACTGAAGGGCACTGATAGGTGTCACTGATAGGTGGCACTGATAAGTGGCACTGATAGGTGGCACTGATGGGCACTGATGATCACTGATGGGTGGCACTGATGGGCACTGGTAGGCACTGATCTGTGGCACTGATTATGAGACACTGATGGGCATTGATTGACAGCACTGGTGGGAATTGATGGGTGGACCTGTGGGCACTGGTAGGTGGCACTGGTAGGTGGCACTGGTGGGTACTGCTAAGTGGCACTGGTAGGTGGTGCAGTGGGCACTGGCAGTTGACACTTGTGGGCACAGAAAATGCAGCCACGGCTTTCTGTGTGAGGGACCAATGTCCCCCTGACAGAAGCTGTTGATCAGCTTTTTTCCCCTCACCCTGACAGTGTGAGGAAAAAAAATACTGATTACCAAGCTTCTGTTTACATCAAGTGAACAGTGTAATTGGCTGACAGCTGATCACGTGGTAAGGGGCCGGGATCGACCCCTTACTCGGATCCGTGATCAGCCGAGTCGCATCGACTCAGTGATCACAAAGCGCTTGCTTGGGAGGACGTCCATGGATGCACTCCTGGCAATTAAGGCCCATGCTGTAGCCATCTTTCAGCTATAGCGCGTGCGGCAAGCAGTTAAATGTGTTTAGATGACTCTTTAAAGGTAAAGGAATAGAATTATTTCAAGGGTACAAATAAAAGTGCTTTAGGTGTGCTGGGGGATTGTGTAGAGAGGAAGGCTTTTTAATGAAAACACCCTACATTGTAGTAAGAATAAAGTAAGTGAGTTTAAAAGTTTAAAGGTGTTTTAATAAGAACACCCTACATTGTAAAGGGTAATGTAAGTTAAGATTTGAAGGAAAAGTCAGAGAGGAGTTATTTATTAATGAAAAGTAATACATTGAAAAACAGCAGCCAAGAAAACTCAGGGAGTATTAGCCTCTTAGGATTGCAGTGGAAAAGTTAATGGAACTTACCACTCATAGGCCAGGTAGAGCTCACATCTAGAAGCTAAGTAACACTGTGTCTGCAGTTTAATCCATTATGCTACCAATTGGTATGCTACCAATATGCCATACAGTTCAGAGACAGAGACACACAGAAGTAGAATAGTTTTAAAAATAGGAAGTGACATTACGAAGCTTGGAGGTTTAAAGGGGACATTGGAAAACATTGATGGTGAAGCGTACCATTCCTGGCAAAGTGTCCATGTGTTTGCTGTAGCTACGCGTATATTCATCGTTATCCATATTTTGATGATCATGTAGTACTTAAAACAAGGGATGATCAGGAATGATCGTCAAGGACAGTCCTAATCCTAGTTTTTTAGCAGTTAAAACTAGACTGATTTGAAAAGTTTTCAGTATAAAATGAGGAGCAGCCAGTCTCAATCTACGCAGTAAATTTTGAGATATATATGTTAGCCCATGTACTACTATTGAAACTAAGAAAAGGGGAACTTGACATTGAACATAGTATTATTATTTATTATCATTTAATATTACCACATATAATATTGCCATCTTTGTTCTGATAATTCAATAATAAAGGTTGGAAATTAAAGTAGATAAAAAGATGAAATAGATTCTTGTAAATTTTGCTTTATGGGTGCAGTTTACCCTCTATTATTCGAGAATGCATATTGCTACATTTGCATCCCATGTTCAGCAAGTCCTAGCCTTGCTGGAATGGAAGGTGAGTGTGGAAGACAAATGCGAGTTCTTAAAAAGGGTTTAGTTCAGAGAAGTTATCTGTATAGATTTACACAGAGATGATTATCTCAAGTGAGTATGTTCACTTATTTTGGGAGTTGAGGCTGTTAGGCCCATGTTCCTGATAATTTATAAATATATATTTACAAAAGATTTTCTTAGAAGTGGGGGGTTACATTTAAAATTTGATAATGGGATTTTGGTAAAAAAAGGGTGAAATTATAAAAGTTTAAAGAGTTACTGAAATTAAGTAATCCGGACCAAAATAAATTGTTGCATGTATATTGAGTCCGTGAAATGCTAAAATTTGAGGGGAAAGTTTGTTTAAATAACAACCAGGGTGACTATTCTTCATATATTACTTTTTGAATTCCCAGAATTGCAACTGTAAAGTGTTGATGATATAATGTTGTTTGTTCATCAAATGCTTTGTTTGTTGCTGATTAGGGATGAGCTGAACACCCCCCGGTTCGGTTCGCACCAGAATCTGTGAACAGCCCGAAAATTTGCGCAAACTTTAGAACCCCATTGAAGTCTATTGGACTCGAACGTTCAAAATTAAAAGTGCTAAATTTTGGGGACCTGGGTCCTGCCCCAGGGAACATGTATCAATGCAAAAAAAAGTTTTAAAAACATCAGTTTTTTCGTGAGCAGTGATTTTAATGATGCTTAAAGTGAAAAAAAAAAGTGAAATATTCCTTTAAATATCATATCTGGGGGTGTCTATAGTATGCCTGTAAAGTGGTGCGTGTTTCCCGTGCTTAGAACAGTCCCTGCACAAAATGACATTTTTAAAGGAATAAAAGTCATTTAAAACTGCTTGAGGCTTTAATGTAATGTTGGGTCCCGGCAACATGGATGAAAATCAGTGAGACAAAAGGCATGGGTACCCCCCCTCCAGTCCATTACCAGGCCCTTTGGGATTTGTATAGATATTAAGGGGAACCCCGCACCCAAAATTAAAAAAAGAAAGGCGTGGGGCCCCCAGGCCCTATATACTCTGAAAAGCAGTATACAGGCGGTGCAAACAAGACAGGGACTGTAGGTTTGTTGTTAATTAGAATCTGTTTGTAATTTTGAACTGGTACATTTTTAAAGTGTAGCTCCAGCCAAAAAATCTATTTTTAAGCTTTTTGGAAAACATAGGGAAGGGTTATCACCCCTGCGACATTTGTTTTGCTGTCTGTGCACCTCTTCACAAGATTTCACCTCACTTTCTGTTACAATGACAAATGTTTTTTGACAATTTGGTGTTTTTAGTGAAACAAGGATTGGTGATAAAGCATCAGTGGAGAAGAGACATGTTTTTCCCATATTAACTCTTACAGGAGAGAATTTCCCTTCCTAGGGGTAGATTTCATCTCACTTCCTGTTGTCTCCTTTCCTTTGCAAGTAGGAGTCATTTGTAAGTTGGATGTTTGAAAGTAGGGGCCTGCCCTATATACTCTGCAGAAACTGGGGCCTTAGGTGTTGGTGTTGCCACAACACTGTAAGTCCTCAAAGTTACTCTTGGTGGGCGCAGAATTGGGCCCTGCTATGAAATATTAGAGCAAGAATTGTAATTATATGCACCTGTTGAACAGGGGCAGAAAAATTAGGCCTTTGGTGGTGGTGGTGGTGTTGCCACAACACTGTAAGTCCTCACAGTTACTCTTGGAGGGAGCTGGAAAGGGCCCTGCTGTGAAATATTAGATCAAGAATTGTAATAACATGCACCTGTTGAACAGGGGCAGAAAAATTGGGCCTTTGGTGGTGGTGGTGCTGGTGCCACAACACTGTAAGTCCTCACAGTTACTCTTGGTGGGCGCAGAAACGGACCCTGTTGTGAAATATTAGATCAAGAATTGTAATTACATGTCCCTGTTGAACAGGGGCAGAAGAATTGGGCCTTAGGCACTGGTGCCACAACACTGCAACCCCTCACACATACTCTAGTTGGAGCACAGGAATGAGCCCTCCTGCAAAATATTGCATCAAAAATTCTAATTACACGCCCCTGTTAAACAGGGGCTGAAAAATTGGGCCTTAGGCACTGGTGCTGGTGCCACAACACTGCAACCTCTCACAGATACTCTAGTTGGAGTGCAGGAACGAGCCCTGCTGCAAAGTATTGCATCAAAAATTGTAATTACACGCCCCTGTTAAACAGGGGCTGAAAAATTGGGCCTTAGGCACTGATGCTGGTGCCACAACACTGCTACCTCTCTCACATACTCTATTTGAGTGCAGGAATAACCCCCTCCGTGCAAAATATTGCATCAAAAATTGTAATTACACGCCCCTGTTAAACAGGGGCTGAAAAATTGAGCCTTAGCCACTGGTGGTGGCGCCCAGAACCAAAAATATTCTTACAAGCTATCAGCATGATCATTGAGGAGGAAGAGGATAGTCACTCAGCATAACAGGATAGTCACTCAGCATAGGCAGTCTTGAAGGGATCTGACATTTCAAAAACAAATATTCAGTTATATCAGCATCAGGTGCTTGGTAGCTGGTGGTGATCCAAGACGAATTCATTTTTATGAAGGTCAGTTGATCGACCGAGTCGGTGGACAGGCGCACCCTGTGATCGGTTACAAAGCCTCCAGCAGCACTGAATGTGCGTTCCGAAAAAAACGCTGGATGCCGGACAGGGCAGTAGCTCAATTGCATACTGTGCAAGCTCTGGCCAGTGATCCAACCTCAAGACCCAGTAACCCAGAGGATTTTCAGTGGGAAAGGTGTCAGATCATGCCCCTAGGTATTCCTGCACCGTGTAAAACAGACGCTGGCGATGGTTGCTGGAACCGATCATACCTTGGGGCTGCAGACTAAAAAATTGTCTGAACGCATGGGTCAGACAGCCAACATCTCCACCGCTCCTTCTTTGACTGACCGAAGCCTCAGCAACACATTGTCCAGGAACAGGGGTTTGTAACCTCCCAGTCTCTGGGAACGCGTTGCACAGACCTTTCTGCAAGGCCACCTGAAGATGTTTCATCCTCTGCTCCCTCTGCGACAGCAAGATAAGGTCCGCAACCTTACCCTTGTAACGTGGATCAAGGAGGGTTGCCAGCCAGTATTGATCCCTCTCCTTGATACCACGAATGCGAGGATCCTTCCGCAGGCTTTGCAGGATCAGGGAGACCATGCAGCGTAGGTTTGCTAAGGCATTCGGTCCGGAGTTCTCTGGGTCACTAAGGATGACATGATCTGCAGCCACCTCCTCCCAGCCACGTACAAGTCCATGGGTTTCTTGGGACTATAAATGATCCCTTAAAGACTGCTGCTGATGCTGAGTGCCAGGTTCCACCTCCATGCTGACACAATCCTTCCTCCTCCTTGTCCTCTTCCTTTGTGATCGGCTGGCACGCAGGAACACTGTCTGGATAAAGGGGGCCTTGAGAGCTAAGGAAGTCCTCCTCTTCCTGCCTCTGTTCTGCCTCAAGTGCCCTGTCCATTATTCCATGCAGCGTGTGCTCCAACAGGTGGACAAGAGGGACAGTGTCACTGATGAATGCACTGTCACTGCTTACCATCCTCGTGGCCTCCTCAAATGGTGACAGGACAGTGCATGCATCCCCGATCATGGCCCACTGGCGCGGGGAAAAAAAACAAGCTCCCCTGACCCTGTCCTGGTGCCATTGTCGCACAGGTACTCATTGATGGCCCTCTGCTGCGTGTGCAGCCGCTGCAGCATGGTCAACATTGAGTTCCACCTGGTGTGCATGTCACAGATTAGGCAGTTCTTGGGCAGGTTAAATTCCTTTTGGGGGTCAGCCAGCCGAGCACTGGCAATACATGACCTGTGGAAATGCACACAGACTTTCCTGGCCTGCCTCAGGACATCCTGTAAGCCCGGGTACCTGCCCAAGAACTGCTGCACCACCAAGTTAATAACGTGAGCCAAACAGGGCACATGGGTCAGTTGTCCCTGTCGGAGGGCGGAGAGGAGGTTGGTGCCATTGTCGCAAACCACCATACCTGCCTTAAGCTGGCATGGCGTCAACCACCTCTAAACCTGCCCCTGCAGAGCTGACAGAATCTCTGCCCCAGTGTGGTTCCTGTCCCCCAAGCACACCAACTCAAGCACCGCATGGCATCTTTTGGTCTGCGTGCTTGCATAGTCCCTTAAACACCTATGGAGCACCGCTGGTTCCGAAGACAAATCAGCATAGGAAGAGGCCATGGAGGAAGAAGAAGAGCAGGGGGTGGAGGAGAGAGGTGTGGCAGAATCACCACTAGTAGTATTTTGGAGGCATGGTGGTGGAACAACCTCCAACACTACTGCACCCTGTCCTGCATCCTTACCAGCTGCCAGAAGAGTCACCCAGTGCGTGGTGAAAGATGATAGGCCAGCGAGGCCAAGACATTGCCTTCCACATGCTGGTAGAGAGCCGTAACCGCCTTCCGTGAGAAAAATTGGCATATGGGAACCTGCCACTGAGGAACCGCACATTCCACAAACTCACAGAAGGGGCAGAGTCTACCAACTAAAAAGGCAGCAGTTGAAGTGCTAACAATTTAGCCAAGCTAGCATTCAACCGCTGGGCATGTGGATGGCTGGGAACGAACTTCTTTCGATGGTGCAGCAGCTGGGGCAAGGAAATTTGCCTGGTACAATCTGACGTTGGTGGACCAATAGCAGATTTCCCCCAAGTACTTGGCTGTGACACACCTAATTCTACACCTTCATTCCTCTCAGTGCAGGTCTCAGAGAGGACTGAAGGTATAGTAGGGTTGGAGATCCCAGCTGATGAGGAGCAAGGAGAGGTCCTCTTTGTTCTTTGGTGTGGGTCTTTTAGGTACGCTTGCCAACGAACTGCATGGCAGGTCAACATATGTCTGGTCAAGCATGTTGTGCCCAAGTGGGTGATGTTTTGGCCACGCGAGATACGCTTGAGACATACGTTGCAAATAGCAGCGGTGGAATCTGATGCACTCATCTCAAAAAAGGCCCACACCAAAGAACTTTTGGAATAACGTGCAGAGACAGTGCCCTGCACATGCGGAGCTCTGTGGTGTGATGCAGTCGGTGTGCTGCCCTTAAGCTGGCCCCTGGAGGGCATCCTGTCTCATTGGTCATGTGCCTCCTCCTTCTCCTCTTCCTCTCTCCTATCAGGCACCCATGTGGAGTCAGTGACCTCATCATCCCCTCCCTCCACATCACTGGAGCAAAGCTGGCAGTATGCTGCAGCTGGGGGAACATGACTGCCAGATTTCTGTCCTTCTTGGGCACCCCCTCTCTCTGTGCTCACGTTACTGCCATCCTCTAGCTGGGTACCATCATTGGAGCCTTCAAAACGCTGGGCATCCTCCTGAAGTATGTACCCAACATTGTGGTCAATCAGTTCGGGGGATTCCTCAGGAACACATGGTGGGGCTAGGGAAGGAGTGACTGATGCCATTGAACCAAGGGAAGAGGCCACGTTGGCAGCTGCTTTGCCAGACAAAGTACCCTGAGCCTGGGTGAGAGAGGATGAGGAGGATGAGGACGGCTTGGTCATCCACTCTACCAAGTCTTCCGTATGTTGTGGCTCAACGAGGCCAGCTGCCGAACAAAAGGACAAGCGTGTCCCACGACCAGCACTGTTGCCTCTATACACAGAGCCTGCTTGCCCTCTTTTATTGGCTTGTGACTGTCTGCCTCTCCTTGTTGGCCTTCCAGATATACTAATGGCCTGCAGTGAGATGTAGCTGTACAAAGCTGGGTTGTATATATATACTGATACTGCAGCTAGCAGATTCAACTGCCTGCCTGTAGTATTATTAGTATGAGAACACCAGCAATTGTCTTTAGGTAACTTTAGGTGCACACTGTGCAGAGAACGCAGTACAATAACTGTAAATACTGTAGCTGCCTGCCTGTGGTATTAATAGAAGCAGAACAGCATATGTCTTCAGGTAGCTTTAGGTGCACACTGTGCAGAGGACACAGTACACTAACTGTAAATACTGTAGCTGCTTGTCTGTGGTATTAATATAGGATCAGAAGAACATCACCAATTTTATTCAGGTAGATTTAGGTGCACACTGTGCAGAGGACACAGTACACTAACTGTAAATACTGTAGCTGCCTGCCTGTGGTATTAATAGGAGCAGAACAACAGCAATTGTCTTCAGGTAGATTTAAGTGCACACTGTGCAGAGGACGCAGTACCCTAACTGTAAATACTGTAGCTGCCTGCCTGTGGTATTAATATAGGATCAGAAGAACACCACCAATTTCATTCAGGTCGCCTTCGGTGCACACTGTGCAGAGGACACAGTACACTAACTGTAAATACTGTAGCTGCCTGCCTGTGGTATTAATATGAGCAGAACAACAGCAATTGTCTCCAGGTAGCTTTAGGTGCACACTGTGCAGAGGACACACTACACTAACTGTAAATACTATAGCTGCCTGCCTGTGGTATTCAAAGGATCAGAAGATCACCACTAATTTTCTTCAGGTAGCTTTAGGTGCACACTGTGCAGAGGACACAGTACACTAACTGTAAATACTGTAGCTGCCTGCCTGTGGTATTAATAGGAGCAGAACAACATCAATTTTCTTCAGGTAGCTTTAGGTGCATACTGTGCAGAGGACGCGGTACACTAACTTTAAATACTGTAGCTGCCTGCCTGAGGTATTAATATAGGATCAGAAGAACACCACCAATTTTCTTCAGGTAGCTTTAGGTGCACACTGTGCAGAGGACACACTACACTAACTTGTAAATACTGCAGCTGCCTGTGGTACTGTACTGATAGGATCAGAAGAACACTGCTAATTTTCTTCAGGTAGCTTTAGGTGCACACTGTGCAGAGGACGTACTACACTAACTTGTAAATACTACAGCTGCCTGCGATACTAATAGGATCAGAAGAACACCACCAATTTTTTTCAGGTAGCTTTAGGTGCACACTGTACAGAAGACACACTACACTAACTTGTAAATACTGTAGCTGCCTGCGGTACTGTACTAATAGGATCAGAAGAACACCACTAATTTTCTTCAGGTAGCTTTAGGTGCACACTGTGCAGAGAACGCCCTACACTAACTGTAAATACTGCAGCTGCCTGTGGTACTGTACTAATAGGATCAGAAGAACACCGCTAATTTTCTTCAGGTAGCTTTAGGTGCACACTGTGCAGAGGACGTACTACACTAACTTGTAAATACTACAGCTGCCTGCGATACTAATAGGATCAGAAGAACACCACCAATTTTCTTCAGGTAGCTTTAGGTGCACACTGTACAGAGGACACACTACACTAACTTGTAAATACTGTAGCTGCCTGCGGTACTGTACTAATAGGATCAGAAGAACACCACTAATTTTCTTCAGGTAGCTTTAGGTGCACACTGTGCAGAGAACACCCTACACTAACTTGTAAATACTGCAGCTGCCTGTGGTACTGTACTAATAGGATCAGAAGAACACCGCTAATTTTCTTCAGGTAGCTTTAGGTGCACACTGTGCAGAGGACGCACTACACTAACTTGTAAATACTACAGCTGCCTGCGATACTAATAGGATCAGAAGAACACCACTAATTTTCTTCAGGTAGCTTTAGGTGCACACTGTGCAGAGAACGCCCTACACTAACTTGTAAATACTGCAGCTGCCTGCGGTACTGTACTAATAGGATTAGAAGAACACTGCTAATTTTCTTCAGGTAGCTTTAGGTGCACACTGTGCAGAGGACGCACTACACTAACTTGTAAATACTGCAGCTGCCTGCAGTACTGTACTAATAGAATCAGAAGAACACCACTCATTTTCTTCAGATAGCTTTAGGTGCACACTGTGCAGAGGACGAACTACACTAACTTGTAAATACTGCAGCTGCCTGCGGCACTGTACTAATAGAATCAGAAGAACACCACTAAATTTCTTCAGGTAGCTTTAGGTGCAAACTGTGCAGAGGACGCACTACACTAACTTGTAAATACTGCAGCTGCCTGTGGTACTGCCTGCGGTACTGTACTAATAGGATCAGAAGAACACCACTAATTTTCTTCAGGTAGTTTTAGGTGCACACTGTGCAGAGGACGCACTACACTAACTTTTAAATACTGCAGCTGACTGCGGTACTGTACTAATAGAATCAGAAGAACACCACTCATTTTCTTCAGATAGCTTTAGGTGCACACTGTGCAGAGGACGAACTACACTAACTTGTAAATACTGTAGCTGCCTGTGGTACTGTACTAATAGAATCAGAAGAACACCACTCATTTTCTTCAGATAGCTTTAGGTGCACACTGTGCAGAGGATGCACTACACTAACTGTAAATACTGTAGCTAATAGGACTAATAGGATCAGAAGAGCACCAGCAATTTTCTTCAGGTAGCTGTAAATACTGTAAAAACGCCTGCCTGTCAGTAGGAAGAGATTAACAGGAACGGCTCTAGATAAACTGAATACAGTGTATATATATATATATATATATATATATATATATATATATATGTATGTATGTATTCAGTGTATTCATTTATATATATACCTAGAATGTGTATATATATATATATATATATATATATATATATATATATATATATATATATATATATATACAATACACTGTAAGTGCAGCTAACTGACTCGCCTGCCTACTCTATCTAACTCAAATCAAATGACACTGTCTCTCTGTCTATCTATCTCTCTCTCAATGGCAGAACACACTACACAGGGCCACCGTGCAGGTGGCCTTATATAGTGTGGGGCATGTACTAAACCCCCGAGCCATAATTGGCTAAAGCCACCCTGGCTTTGGCCAATTACGGCTCTCTGTACAGATGGCACTGTGATTGGCCAAGCATGCGGGTCATAGTGCAAGATTGGCCAATCATCAGCTAGCAATGCACTGCGATGCCGCAGTGAATTAAGGGCGGTGACGCGCCACTCGAATTTGGCGTGAATGTCCCATATTTTTCGTAATTCGGCGCATGGCTGAACACACGATGTTCGAGTCGAACATGGGTTCGACTCGAACACGAAGCTCATCCCTATTGCTGATGGTCAGATATATTTGCAAAGTTGGGAGGTTGACTTCTGAGTCAGAATAAGCATTTGGGTAAAATGTTCTGTTCTGAGGCCCTCGGGTCCACTTGTGTCCCAGGGAT
Source organism: Lithobates clamitans (assembly GCA_037952925.1). Lineage (NCBI taxonomy): Eukaryota > Metazoa > Chordata > Amphibia > Anura > Ranidae > Lithobates > Lithobates clamitans. The sequence goes on from JBBGZY010000088.1 coordinate 938,674, forward strand.
AGAAAGAACTAAAGGTGTTTATGTTTTGTTGAAATCCTGCTGTAATACTGGATTCGGGAAAAATGTTTAGTTAAATATAGTTAAATATTGAATCTATATATTGAAAACTGTTGCTGAGAAACATTTTTATTTCTGCATGCTTTGTGGATTCATGTTTGAATTAATGAGGAATAGGGATGAGCTTCGTGTTCGAGTCGAACCCATGTTCGACTCGAACATCGTCTGTTCGCCCGTTCGCCGAAGTGTGAATGATATGGGCCCTTAGCGCCAAATTCATGTGGCGCATCGCGGCCCATAATTCTCTGCGGCACCGCAGTGCATTGCTGGCTGATGATTGGCCAAGCATGCACTATGACCCGCATGCTTGGCCAATCACAGCGCCGTCAGTAGAGAGAGCTGTAATTGGCCAAAGCCAGGGTGGCTTTGGCCAATTATGGCTCAGGGGGTTTAGAACACGCCCCACACTATATAAGGCCGCCTGCATGGCGGCCCTGTGTAGTGTGTGTTCCGGCGTTGAAAGAGAGATAGATAGACAGAGAGACAGTGTCATTTAATTTGAGTTAGCTAGACTAGGCAGGACAATCAGTGAGTTAGCTGCACTTACTAGACATGTGCACACTGAAATATTTAGTTTCGGAATTTCGTTTTCATCTGAAAAATAAATTTATTTAGTTACTCCCGAAATTCATTTTTATTTATTTCTTTTTTCGTTAAAAATTGCATTCGTCTGAAAATCCAAATTAAGGTCGAATCTGTCATTGAAGGCTTATGGTGTCTGTCGAATGTTCAAAGAAGATTCGACGGAGCAGCTAAACTGTACAACGCCATATAGTTTACCTGCTCCGTCGAATCTTCTTAGAACTTTCAACAGACACCATAAGCCAAAGTACGTGTATACTTAGTTCTAGCTATTTTACTGCTCCTCTTCTTTGGTTACAATCAGCCAATAACATTCATCATCATCATTATTTTTATTTATCTTTTCTTTTTTTTTGCAGCGTGTGCTCCAACAGGTGGACAAGAGGGACAGTGTCACTGATGAATGCACTGTCACTGCTTACCATCCTCGTGGCCTCCTCAAATGGTGACAGGACAGTGCATGCATCCCCGATCATGGCCCACTGGCGCGGGGAAAAAAAACAAGCTCCCCTGACCCTGTCCTGGTGCCATTGTCGCACAGGTACTCATTGATGGCCCTCTGCTGCGTGTGCAGCCGCTGCAGCATGGTCAACATTGAGTTCCACCTGGTGTGCATGTCACAGATTAGGCAGTTTTTGGGCAGGTTAAATTCCTTTTGGGGGTCAGCCAGCCGAGCCGAGCACTAATAGGATCAGAAGAACACCGCTAATTTTCTTCAGGTAGCTTTAGGTGCACACTGTGCAGAGGACGTACTACACTAACTTGTAAATACTACAGCTGCCTGCGATACTAATAGGATCAGAAGAACACCACCAATTTTCTTCAGGTAGCTTTAGGTGCACACTGTACAGAGGACACACTACACTAACTTGTAAATACTGTAGCTGCCTGCGGTACTGTACTAATAGGATCAGAAGAACACCACTAATTTTCTTCAGGTAGCTTTAGGTGCACACTGTGCAGAGAACACCCTACACTAACTTGTAAATACTGCAGCTGCCTGTGGTACTGTACTAATAGGATCAGAAGAACACCGCTAATTTTCTTCAGGTAGCTTTAGGTGCACACTGTGCAGAGGACGCACTACACTAACTTGTAAATACTACAGCTGCCTGCGATACTAATAGGATCAGAAGAACACCACTAATTTTCTTCAGGTAGCTTTAGGTGCACACTGTGCAGAGAACGCCCTACACTAACTTGTAAATACTGCAGCTGCCTGCGGTACTGTACTAATAGGATTAGAAGAACACTGCTAATTTTCTTCAGGTAGCTTTAGGTGCACACTGTGCAGAGGACGCACTACACTAACTTGTAAATACTGCAGCTGCCTGCAGTACTGTACTAATAGAATCAGAAGAACACCACTCATTTTCTTCAGATAGCTTTAGGTGCACACTGTGCAGAGGACGAACTACACTAACTTGTAAATACTGCAGCTGCCTGCGGCACTGTACTAATAGAATCAGAAGAACACCACTAAATTTCTTCAGGTAGCTTTAGGTGCAAACTGTGCAGAGGACGCACTACACTAACTTGTAAATACTGCAGCTGCCTGTGGTACTGCCTGCGGTACTGTACTAATAGGATCAGAAGAACACCACTAATTTTCTTCAGGTAGTTTTAGGTGCACACTGTGCAGAGGACGCACTACACTAACTTTTAAATACTGCAGCTGACTGCGGTACTGTACTAATAGAATCAGAAGAACACCACTCATTTTCTTCAGATAGCTTTAGGTGCACACTGTGCAGAGGACGAACTACACTAACTTGTAAATACTGTAGCTGCCTGTGGTACTGTACTAATAGAATCAGAAGAACACCACTCATTTTCTTCAGATAGCTTTAGGTGCACACTGTGCAGAGGATGCACTACACTAACTGTAAATACTGTAGCTAATAGGACTAATAGGATCAGAAGAGCACCAGCAATTTTCTTCAGGTAGCTGTAAATACTGTAAAAACGCCTGCCTGTCAGTAGGAAGAGATTAACAGGAACGGCTCTAGATAAACTGAATACAGTGTATATATATATATATATATATATATATATATATATATATATATGTATGTATGTATTCAGTGTATTCATTTATATATATACCTAGAATGTGTATATATATATATATATATATATATATATATATATATATATATACACAATACACTGTAAGTGCAGCTAACTGACTCGCCTGCCTACTCTATCTAACTCAAATCAAATGACACTGTCTCTCTGTCTATCTATCTCTCTCTCAATGGCAGAACACACTACACAGGGCCACCGTGCAGGTGGCCTTATATAGTGTGGGGCATGTACTAAACCCCCGAGCCATAATTGGCTAAAGCCACCCTGGCTTTGGCCAATTACGGCTCTCTGTACAGATGGCACTGTGATTGGCCAAGCATGCGGGTCATAGTGCAAGATTGGCCAATCATCAGCTAGCAATGCACTGCGATGCCGCAGTGAATTAAGGGCGGTGACGCGCCACTCGAATTTGGCGTGAATGTCCCATATTTTTCGTAATTCGGCGCATGGCTGAACACACGATGTTCGAGTCGAACATGGGTTCGACTCGAACACGAAGCTCATCCCTATTGCTGATGGTCAGATATATTTGCAAAGTTGGGAGGTTGACTTCTGAGTCAGAATAAGCATTTGGGTAAAATGTTCTGTTCTGAGGCCCTCGGGTCCACTTGTGTCCCAGGGATAGAAAGAACTAAAGGTGTTTATGTTTTGTTGAAATCCTGCTGTAATACTGGATTCGGGAAAAATGTTTAGTTAAATATAGTTAAATATTGAATCTATATATTGAAAACTGTTGCTGAGAAACATTTTTATTTCTGCATGCTTTGTGGATTCATGTTTGAATTAATGAGGAATAGGGATGAGCTTCGTGTTCGAGTCGAACCCATGTTCGACTCGAACATCGTCTGTTCGCCCGTTCGCCGAAGTGTGAATGATATGGGCCCTTAGCGCCAAATTCATGTGGCGCATCGCGGCCCATAATTCTCTGCGGCACCGCAGTGCATTGCTGGCTGATGATTGGCCAAGCATGCACTATGACCCGCATGCTTGGCCAATCACAGCGCCGTCAGTAGAGAGAGCTGTAATTGGCCAAAGCCAGGGTGGCTTTGGCCAATTATGGCTCAGGGGGTTTAGAACACGCCCCACACTATATAAGGCCGCCTGCATGGCGGCCCTGTGTAGTGTGTGTTCCGGCGTTGAAAGAGAGATAGATAGACAGAGAGACAGTGTCATTTAATTTGAGTTAGCTAGATTAGGCAGGACAATCAGTGAGTTAGCTGCACTTACTAGACATGTGCACACTGAAATATTTAGTTTCGGAATTTCGTTTTCGTCTGAAAAATAAATTTATTTAGTTACTCCCGAAATTCATTTTTATTTATTTCTTTTTTCGTTAAAAATTGCATTCGTCTGAAAATCCAAATTAAGGTCGAATCTGTCATTGAAGGCTTATGGTGTCTGTCGAATGTTCAAAGAAGATTCGACGGAGCAGCTAAACTGTACAACGCCATATAGTTTACCTGCTCCGTCGAATCTTCTTAGAACTTTCAACAGACACCATAAGCCAAAGTACGTGTATACTTAGTTCTAGCTATTTTACTGCTCCTCTTCTTTGGTTACAATCAGCCAATAACATTCATCATCATCATTATTTTTATTTATCTTTTCTCCCCTACGTCGAATCTTTTCTCCCCTACGTCGAATCTTTCCTCCCCTATGTCGAATCTTTCCTCCCCTACGTCGAATCTTTCCTCCCCTACGTCGAATCTTTCCTCCCCTACGTCGTATCTCTCTATGTCGAATCTTTTCTCTCTATGTAGAATAATCTTGGACTAATAGAGCTAAGTTTAGGCACATTCGACCACAGGTTTGATGGACACAGATTGTTATTGTCATCATCATGTCGAATCTCCTATCTATATCGAACTGTTGTAGCAACGAAAACGAAAATAAAGCATTTGTTTATGTCGGATCTTTCGTTTTTCGGATTCTGCACTTTCGTTATCATTTGTTAAAACGATAACGAAAATACCTGAAATTCGGACGAAAATGCATTTGGACAAAAACGAATGCACATGTCTAGCACTTACAGTGTATTGTGTATATATATGCATCCCAGGTGTTGCATATATATATATATATATATATACACTGTATTCAGTTTAGCTAGATCCGTTCCTGTTATCTTCTTACTGACAGGCAGGCTTGTCTTGTTACAGTATTTACAGCTACCTGAAGAAAATTGCTGGTGTTCTTTTGATCCTACTAGTACCACAGTCAGGCAGCTAGACTATTTACAGTTAGTGCAGTGTGTCATGCTCACAGTGTTCAGCTAAAACTACAAGTTAGTGCGGTGCGTCCTGCTCACAGTGTTCAGCTAAAACTACAAGTTAGTGGGGTGCGTCCTGCTCACAGTGTTTAGCTAAAACTACAAGTTAGTGCGGTGCGTCATGCTCACAGTGTTCAGCTAAAACGACAAGTTAGTGCGGTGTGTCCTGCTACAGTGTTCAGCTAAAACTACAAGTTAGTGGGGTGTGTCCTGCTCACAGTGTTCAGCTAAAACTACAAGCTAGTGCGGTGCGTCCTGCTCACAGTGTTCAGCAAAAACTACAAGTTAGTGCGGTGCGTCCTGCTCACAGTGTTCAGCTAAAACTACAAGTTAGTGGGTTGTGTCCTGCTCACAGTGTTCAGCTAAAACTACAAGTTAGTGGGGTGCGTCCTGCTCACAGTGTTCAGTTAAAACTACAAGTTAGTGCGGTGTGTCCTGCTCACAGTGTTCAGCTAAAACTACAAGTTAGTGCGGTGCGTCCTGCTCACAGTGTTCAGCTAAAACTACAAGTTAGTATAGTGAGACCTCTGCACAGTATTCATCTAAAGCTACAAGTTAGTGCAGTGCGTCCTGCTCACAGTTTTCAGCTAAAACTACAAGTTAGTGTGGTGTGTCCTGCTCATAGTGTTCAGCTAAAACTACAAGTTAGTGCGGTGCGTCCTGCTCACAGTGTTCAGCTAAAACTACAAGTTAGTGGGGTGCGTCCTGCTCACAGTGTTCAGCTAAAACTACAAGTTAGCAGGGTGTGTCCTGCTCACAGTGTTCAGCTAAAATTACAAGTTAGTGCGGTGCGTCCTGCTCACAGTGTTCAGCTAAAACTACAAGTTAGTGTAGTGAGACCTCTGCACAGTGTTCATCTAAAGCTACAAGTTAGTGCAGTGTGTCCTGTTCACAGTTTTCAGCTAAAACTACAAGTTAGTGGGGTGCGTCCTGCTCACAGTGTTCAGCTAAAACTACAAGTTAGTGCGGTGCGTCCTGCTCCCAGTGTTCAGCTAAAACTACAAGTTAGTGCGGTGCGTCCTGCTCACAGTATTCAGCTAAAACTACAAGTTAGTGTAGTGAGACCTCTGCACAGTGTTCATCAAAAGCTACAAGTTAGTGCAGTGCGTCCTGCTCACAGTGTTCAGCAAAAACTACAAGTTAGTGCGGTGCGTCCTGCTCACAGTGTTCATCTAAAACTACAAGTTAGTGTAATGAGACCTCTGCACAGTGTTCATCTAAAGCTACAAGTTAGTGCAGTGTGTCCTGTTCACAGTTTTCAGCTAAAACTACAAGTTAGTGGGGTGCGTCCTGCTCACAGTGTTCAGCTAAAACTACAAGTTAGTGCGGTGCGTCCTGCTCCCAGTGTTCAGCTAAAACTACAAGTTAGTGCGGTGCGTCCTGCTCACAGTATTCAGCTAAAACTACAAGTTAGTGTAGTGAGACCTCTGCACAGTGTTCATCAAAAGCTACAAGTTAGTGCAGTGCGTCCTGCTCACAGTGTTCAGCAAAAACTACAAGTTAGTGCGGTGCGTCCTGCTCACAGTGTTCAGCTAAAACTACAAGTTAGTGGGGTGTGTTCTGCTCACAGTGTTCAGCTAAAACTACAAGTTAGTGTAGTGAGACCTCTGCACAGTATTCATTTAAAGCTACAAGTTAGTGCAGTGTGTCCTGCTCACAGTTTTCAGCTAAAACTACAGGTTAGTGGGGTGCGTCCTGCTCACAGTGTTCAGCTAAAACTACAAGTTAGTGCGGTGCGTCCTGCTCCCAGTGTTCAGCTAAAACTACAAGTTAGTGGGGTGCGTCCTGCTCACAGTGTTCAGCTAAAACTACAAGTTAGTGCGGTGCGTCCTGCTCACAGTGTTCAGCTAAAACTACAAGTTAGTGTAGTGAGACCTCTGCACAGTGTTCATCTAAAGCTACAAGTTAGTGCAGTGCGTCCTGCTCACAGTGTTCAGCTAAAACTACAAGTTAGTGCGGCGCGTCCTGCTCCCAGTGTTCAGCTAAAACTACAAGTTAGTGGGGTGCGTCCTGCTCACAGTGTTCAGCTAAAACTACAAGTTAGTGGGGTGTGTCCTGCTCACAGTGTTCAGCTAAAACTACAACTTAGTGTAGTGAGACCTCTGCACAGTGTTCATCTAAAGCTACAAGTTAGTGCAGTGCGTCCTGCCCACAGTGTTCAGCTAAAACTACAAGTTAGTGTGGTGCGTCCTGCTCACAGTGTTCAGCTAAAACTACAAATTAGTGTAGTGCATCCTGCTCACAGTGTTCAGCTAAAACTACAAGTTAGTGCAGTGCGTCCTGCTCATAGTGTTCAGCTAAAACTACAAGTTAGTGTAGTGAGACCTCTGAACAGTGTTCATCTAAAGCTACAAGTTAGTGCAGTGCGTCCTGCTCACAGTGTTCAGCTAAAACTACAAGTTAGTGGTGTGCGTCCTGCTCACAGTGTTAACCTAAAACTACAAGTTAGTGCGGTGCATCCTGCTCACAGTGTTCACCTAAAACTACAAGTTAGTACGGTGCGTCCTGCTCACAGTGTTCAGCTAAAACTACAAGTTAGTGTAGTGAGACCTCTGCACAGTGTTCATCTAAAGCTACAAGTTAGTGCAGTGCGTCCTGCTCACAGTGTTCAGCTAAAACTACAAGTTAGTGTGGTGCGTCCTGCTCACAGTGTTCAGCTAAAACTACAAGTTAGTGCAGTGCGTCCTGCTCACAGTTTTCAGCTAAAACTACAAGTTAGTGTGGTGTGTCCTGCTCATAGTGTTCAGCTAAAACTACAAGTTAGTGCGGTGCGTCCTGCTCACAGTGTTCAGCTAAAACTACAAGTTAGTGGGGTGTGTCCTGCTCACAGTGTTCAGCTAAAACTACAAGTTAGCAGGGTGTGTCCTGCTCACAGTGTTCAGCTAAAATTACAAGTTAGTGCGGTGCGTCCTGCTCACAGTGTTCAGCTAAAACTACAAGTTAGTGTAGTGAGACCTCTGCACAGTGTTCATCTAAAGCTACAAGTTAGTGCAGTGTGTCCTGTTCACAGTTTTCAGCTAAAACTACAAGTTAGTGGGGTGCGTCCTGCTCATAGTGTTCAGCTAAAACTACAAGTTAGTGCGGTGTGTCCTGCTCCCAGTGTTCAGCTAAAACTACAAGTTAGTGCGGTGCGTCCTGCTCACAGTATTCAGCTAAAACTACAAGTTAGTGTAGTGAGACCTCTGCACAGTGTTCATCAAAAGCTACAAGTTAGTGCAGTGCGTCCTGCTCACAGTGTTCAGCAAAAACTACAAGTTAGTGCGGTGCGTCCTGCTCACAGTGTTCAGCTAAAACTACAAGTTAGTGTAGTGAGACCTCTGCACAGTGTTCATCTAAAGCTACAAGTTAGTGCAGTGTGTCCTGTTCACAGTTTTCAGCTAAAACTACAAGTTAGTGGGGTGCGTCCTGCTCACAGTGTTCAGCTAAAACTACAAGTTAGTGCGGTGCGTCCTGCTCCCAGTGTTCAGCTAAAACTACAAGTTAGTGCGGTGCGTCCTGCTCACAGTATTCAGCTAAAACTACAAGTTAGTGTAGTGAGACCTCTGCACAGTGTTCATCAAAAGCTACAAGTTAGTGCAGTGCGTCCTGCTCACAGTGTTCAGCAAAAACTACAAGTTAGTGCGGTGCGTCCTGCTCACAGTGTTCAGCTAAAACTACAAGTTAGTGGGGTGTGTTCTGCTCACAGTGTTCAGCTAAAACTACAAGTTAGTGTAGTGAGACCTCTGCACAGTATTCATTTAAAGCTACAAGTTAGTGCAGTGTGTCCTGCTCACAGTTTTCAGCTAAAACTACAGGTTAGTGGGGTGCGTCCTGCTCACAGTGTTCAGCTAAAACTACAAGTTAGTGCGGTGCGTCCTGCTCCCAGTGTTCAGCTAAAACTACAAGTTAGTGGGGTGCGTCCTGCTCACAGTGTTCAGCTAAAACTACAAGTTAGTGCGGTGCGTCCTGCTCACAGTGTTCAGCTAAAACTACAAGTTAGTGTAGTGAGACCTCTGCACAGTGTTCATCTAAAGCTACAAGTTAGTGCAGTGCGTCCTGCTCACAGTGTTCAGCTAAAACTACAAGTTAGTGCGGCGCGTCCTGCTCCCAGTGTTCAGTTAAAACTACAAGTTAGTGGGGTGCGTCCTGCTCACAGTGTTCAGCTAAAACTACAAGTTAGTGGGGTGTGTCCTGCTCACGGTGTTCAGCTAAAACTACAACTTAGTGTAGTGAGACCTCTGCACAGTGTTCATCTAAAGCTACAAGTTAGTGCAGTGCGTCCTGCTCACAGTGTTCAGCTAAAACTACAAATTAGTGTAGTGCATCCTGCTCACAGTGTTCAGCTAAAACTACAAGTTAGTGCAGTGCGTCCTGCTCATAGTGTTCAGCTAAAACTACAAGTTAGTGTAGTGAGACCTCTGCACAGTGTTCATCTAAAGCTACAAGTTAGTGCAGTGCGTCCTGCTCACAGTGTTCAGCTAAAACTACAAGTTAGTGTAGTGAGACCTCTGCACAGTGTTCATCTAAAGCTACAAGTTAGTGCAGTGCGTCCTGCTCACAGTGTTCAGCTAAAACTACAAGTTAGTGTGGTGCGTCCTGCTCACAGTGTTCAGCTAAAACTACAAGTTAGTGCAGTGCGTCCTGCTCACAGTGTTCAGCTAAAACTACAAGTTAGTGCAGTGCATCCTGTTCACAGTGTTCAGCTAAAACTACAAGTTAGTGGGGTGCATCCTGCTCACAGTGTTCAGCTAAAACTACAAGTTAGTGCAGTGCGTCATGCTCACAGTGTTCAGCCAAAACTACAAGTTAGTGCGGTGCATCCTGTTCACAGTGTTCAGCTAAAACTACAAGTTAGTGGGGTGAGTCCTGCTCACAGTGTTCAGCTAAAACTACAAGTTAGTGGGGTGCGTCCTGCTCACAGTGTTCAGCTAAAACTACAAGTTTGTGCGGTGCGTCCTGCTCACAGTGTTCAGCTAAAACTACAAGTTAGTGTAGTGAGACCTCTGCACAGTGTTCATCTAAAACTACAAGTTAGTGCAGTGCATCCTGCTCACAGTGTTCAGCTAAAACTACAAGTTAGTGGGGTGCGTCCTGTTCACAGTGTTCAGCTAAAACTACAAGTTAGTGCGGTGCGTCCTGCTCACAGTGTTCAGCTAAAACTACAAGTTAGTGTAGTGAGACCTCTGCACAGTGTTCATCTAAAGCTACAAGTTAGTGCAGTGTGTCCTGCTCACAGTGTTCAGCTAAAACTACAAGTTAGTGGGGTGCGTCCTGCTCAAAGTGTTCAGCTAAAACTACAAGTTAGTGCGGTGCGTCCTGCTCACAGTGTTCAGCTAAAACTACAAGTTAGTGTAGTGAGACCTCTGCACAGTGTTCATCTAAAGCTACAAGTTAGTGCAGTGCATCCTGCTCACAGTGTTCAGCTAAAACTACAAGTTAGTGCGGTGCGTCCTGCTCACAGTGTTCAGCTAAAACTACAAGTTAGTGTAGTGCATCCTGCTCACAGTGTTCAGCTAAAACTACAAGTTAATGCAGTGCGTCCTGTTCAGTGTTCAGCTAAAACTACAAGTTAGTGTAGTGAGACCTCTGCACAGTGTTCATCTAAAGCAACAAGTTAGTGCAGTGCGTCCTGCTCACAGTGTTCAGCTAAAACTACAAGTTAGTGCGGTGCATCCTGCTCACAGTGTTCACCTAAAACTACAAGTTAGTGCGGTGCGTCCTGCTCACAGTGTTACCTAAAACTACAAGTTAGTGCGGTGCATCCTGCTCACAGTGTTCAGCTAAAACTACAAGTTAGTGTAGTGAGACCTCTGCACAGTGTTCATCTAAAACTACAAGTTAGTGCAGTGCGTCCTGCTCACAGTGTTCAGCTAAAACTACAAGTTAGTGCGGTGCGTCCTGCTCACAGTGTTCAGCTAAAACTACAAGTTAGTGCAGTGCATCCTGCTCACAGTGTTCAGCTAAAACTACAAGTTAGTGCAGTGCGTCCTGCTCACAGTGTTCAGCTAAAACGACAAGTTAGTGGGGTGCGTCCTGTTCACAGTGTTCAGCTAAAACTACAAGTTAGTGCGGTGCGTCCTGCTCACAGTGTTCAGCTAAAACTACAAGTTAGTGTAGTGAGACCTCTGCACAGTGTTCATCTAAAGCTACAAGTTAGTGCAGTGCATCCTGCTCGCAGTGTTCAGCTAAAACTACAAGTTAGTGCAGTGCGTCCTGCTCACAGTGTTCAGCTAAAACTACAAGTTATTGGGGTGCGTCCTGCTCACAGTGTTCAGCTAAAACTACAAGTTAGTGCGGTGCGTCCCGCTTACAGTGTTCAGCTAAAACTACAAGTTAGTGCAGTGCGTCCCGCTCACAGTGTTCAGCTAAAACTACAAGTTAGTGCAGTGCGTCCCGCTCACAGTGTTCAGCTAAAACTACAAGTTAGTGGGGGGCATCCTGCTCACAGTGTTGAGCTAAAACTACAAGTTAGTGCAGTGCGTCCTGCTCACAGTGTTCAGCTAAAACTACAAGTTAGTGCAGTGCGTCCCGCTCACAGTGTTCAGCTAAAACTACAAGTTAGTGGGGTGCATCCTGCTCACAGTGTTGAGCTAAAACTACAAGTTAGTGCGGTGCGTCCTGCTCACAGTGTTCAGCTAAAACTACAAGTTATTGGGGTGCGTCCTGCTCACAGTGTTCAGCTAAAACTACAAGTTAGTGGGGTGCGTCCTGCTCACAGTGTTCAGCTAAAACTACAAGTTAGCAGGGTGTGTCCTGCTCACAGTGTTCAGCTAAAATTACAAGTTAGTGCGGTGCGTCCTGCTCACAGTGTTCAGCTAAAACTACAAGTTAGTGTAGTGAGACCTCTGCACAGTGTTCATCTAAAGCTAAAAGTTAGTGCAGTGTGTCCTGTTCACAGTTTTCAGCTAAAACTACAAGTTAGTGGGGTGCGTCCTGCTCACAGTGTTCAGCTAAAACTACAAGTTAGTGCGGTGTGTGCTGCTCCCAGTGTTCAGCTAAAACTACAAGTTAGTGCGGTGCGTCCTGCTCACAGTATTCAGCTAAAACTACAAGTTAGTGTAGTGAGACCTCTGCACAGTGTTCATCAAAAGCTACAAGTTAGTGCAGTGCGTCCTGCTCACAGTGTTCAGCAAAAACTACAAGTTAGTGCGGTGCGTCCTGCTCACAGTGTTCAGCTAAAACTACAAGTTAATGTAGTGAGACCTCTGCACAGTGTTCATCTAAAGCTACAAGTTAGTGCAGTGTGTCCTGTTCACAGTTTTCAGCTAAAACTACAAGTTAGTGGGGTGCGTCCTGCTCACAGTGTTCAGCTAAAACTACAAGTTAGTGCGGTGCGTCCTGCTCCCAGTGTTCAGCTAAAACTACAAGTTAGTGCGGTGCGTCCTGCTCACAGTATTCAGCTAAAACTACAAGTTAGTGTAGTGAGACCTCTGCACAGTGTTCATCAAAAGCTACAAGTTAGTGCAGTGCGTCCTGCTCACAGTGTTCAGCAAAAACTACAAGTTAGTGCGGTGCGTCCTGCTCACAGTGTTCAGCTAAAACTACAAGTTAGTGGGGTGTGTTCTGCTCACAGTGTTCAGCTAAAACTACAAGTTAGTGTAGTGAGACCTCTGCACAGTATTCATTTAAAGCTACAAGTTAGTGCAGTGTGTCCTGCTCACAGTTTTCAGCTAAAACTACAGGTTAGTGGGGTGCGTCCTGCTCACAGTGTTCAGCTAAAACTACAAGTTAGTGCGGTGCGTCCTGCTCCCAGTGTTCAGCTAAAACTACAAGTTAGTGGGGTGCGTCCTGCTCACAGTGTTCAGCTAAAACTACAAGTTAGTGCGGTGCGTCCTGCTCACAGTGTTCAGCTAAAACTACAAGTTAGTGTAGTGAGACCTCTGCACAGTGTTCATCTAAAGCTACAAGTTAGTGCAGTGCGTCCTGCTCACAGTGTTCAGCTAAAACTACAAGTTAGTGCGGCGCGTCCTGCTCCCAGTGTTCAGCTAAAACTACAAGTTAGTGGGGTGCGTCCTGCTCACAGTGTTCAGCTAAAACTACAAGTTAGTGGGGTGTGTCCTGCTCACGGTGTTCAGCTAAAACTACAACTTAGTGTAGTGAGACCTCTGCACAGTGTTCATCTAAAGCTACAAGTTAGTGCAGTGCGTCCTGCTCACAGTGTTCAGCTAAAACTACAAGTTAGTGTGGTGCGTCCTGCTCACAGTGTTCAGCTAAAACTACAAATTAGTGTAGTGCATCCTGCTCACAGTGTTCAGCTAAAACTACAAGTTAGTGCAGTGCGTCCTGCTCATAGTGTTCAGCTAAAACTACAAGTTAGTGTAGTGAGACCTCTGCACAGTGTTCATCTAAAGCTACAAGTTAGTGCAGTGCCTCCTGCTCACAGTGTTCAGCTAAAACTACAAGTTAGTGCGGCGCGTCCTGCTCACAGTGTTCACCTAAAACTACAAGTTAGTGCGGTGCGTCCTGCTCACAGTGTTCACCTAAAACTACAAGTTAGTACGGTGCGTCCTGCTCACAGTGTTCAGCTAAAACTACAAGTTAGTGTAGTGAGACCTCTGCACAGTGTTCATCTAAAGCTACAAGTTAGTGCAGTGCGTTCTGCTCACAGTGTTCAGCTAAAACTACAAGTTAGTGTGGTGCGTCCTGCTCACAGTGTTCAGCTAAAACTACAAGTTAGTGCAGTGCGTCCTGCTCACAGTGTTCAGCTAAAACTACAAGTTAGTGCAGTGCATCCTGTTCACAGTGTTCAGCTAAAACTACAAGTTAGTGGGGTGCATCCTGCTCACAGTGTTCAGCTAAAACTACAAGTTAGTGCAGTGCGTCATGCTCACAGTGTTCAGCCAAAACTACAAGTTAGTGCGGTGCATCCTGTTCACAGTGTTCAGCTAAAACTACAAGTTAGCGGGGTGAGTCCTGCTCACAGTGTTCAGCTAAAACTACAAGTTAGTGGGGTGCGTCCTGCTCACAGTGTTCAGCTAAAACTACAAGTTTGTGCGGTGCGTCCTGCTCACAGTGTTCAGCTAAAACTACAAGTTAGTGTAGTGAGACCTCTGCACAGTGTTCATCTAAAACTACAAGTTAGTGCAGTGCATCCTGCTCACAGTGTTCAGCTAAAACTACAAGTTAGTGCGATGCGTCCTGCTCACAGTGTTCAGCTAAAACTACAAGTTAGTGCAGTGCGTCCTGCTCACAGTGTTCAGCTAAAACTACAAGTTAGTGCAGTGCATCCTGCTCACAGTGTTCAGCTAAAACTACAAGTTAGTGGGGTGCGTCCTGTTCACAGTGTTCAGCTAAAACTACAAGTTAGTGCGGTGCGTCCTGCTCACAGTGTTCAGCTAAAACTACAAGTTAGTGTAGTGAGACCTCTGCACAGTGTTCATCTAAAGCTACAAGTTAGTGCAGTGTGTCCTGCTCACAGTGTTCAGCTAAAACTACAAGTTAGTGGGGTGCGTCCTGCTCAAAGTGTTCAGCTAAAACTACAAGTTAGTGCGGTGCGTCCTGCTCACAGTGTTCAGCTAAAACTACAAGTTAGTGTAGTGAGACCTCTGCACAGTGTTCATCTAAAGCTACAAGTTAGTGCAGTGCATCCTGCTCACAGTGTTCAGCTAAAACTACAAGTTAGTGCGGTGCGTCCTGCTCACAGTGTTCAGCTAAAACTACAAGTTAGTGTAGTGCATCCTGCTCACAGTGTTCAGCTAAAACTACAAGTTAGTGCAGTGCGTCCTGTTCAGTGTTCAGCTAAAACTACAAGTTAGTGTAGTGAGACCTCTGCACAGTGTTCATCTAAAGCTACAAGTTAGTGCAGTGCGTCCTGCTCACAGTGTTCAGCTAAAACTACAAGTTAGTGCGGTGCATCCTGCTCACAGTGTTCACCTAAAACTACAAGTTAGTGCGGTGCGTCCTGCTCACAGTGTTACCTAAAACTACAAGTTAGTGCGGTGCATCCTGCTCACAGTGTTCAGCTAAAACTACAAGTTAGTGTAGTGAGACCTCTGCACAGTGTTCATCTAAAACTACAAGTTAGTGCAGTGCGTCCTGCTCACAGTGTTCAGCTAAAACTACAAGTTAGTGCGGTGCGTCCTGCTCACAGTGTTCACCTAAAACTACAAGTTAGTACGGTGCGTCCTGCTCACAGTGTTCAGCTAAAACTACAAGTTAGTGCAGTGCGTCCTGCTCACAGTGTTCAGCTAAAACTACAAGTTAGTGTGGTGCGTCCTGCTCACAGTGTTCAGCTAAAACTACAAGTTAGTGCAGTGCGTCCTGCTCACAGTGTTCAGCTAAAACTACAAGTTAGTGCAGTGCATCCTGTTCACAGTGTTCAGCTAAAACTACAAGTTAGTGGGGTGCATCCTGCTCACAGTGTTCAGCTAAAACTACAAGTTAGTGCAGTGCGTCATGCTCACAGTGTTCAGCCAAAACTACAAGTTAGTGCGGTGCATCCTGTTCACAGTGTTCAGCTAAAACTACAAGTTAGTGGGGTGAGTCCTGCTCACAGTGTTCAGCTAAAACTACAAGTTAGTGGGGTGCGTCCTGCTCACAGTGTTCAGCTAAAACTACAAGTTTGTGCGGTGCGTCCTGCTCACAGTGTTCAGCTAAAACTACAAGTTAGTGTAGTGAGACCTCTGCACAGTGTTCATCTAAAACTACAAGTTAGTGCAGTGCATCCTGCTCACAGTGTTCAGCTAAAACTACAAGTTAGTGCGATGCGTCCTGCTCACAGTGTTCAGCTAAAACTACAAGTTAGTGCAGTGCGTCCTGCTCACAGTGTTCAGCTAAAACTACAAGTTAGTGCAGTGCATCCTGCTCACAGTGTTCAGCTAAAACTACAAGTTAGTGGGGTGCGTCCTGTTCACAGTGTTCAGCTAAAACTACAAGTTAGTGCGGTGCGTCCTGCTCACAGTGTTCAGCTAAAACTACAAGTTAGTGTAGTGAGACCTCTGCACAGTGTTCATCTAAAGCTACAAGTTAGTGCAGTGTGTCCTGCTCACAGTGTTCAGCTAAAACTACAAGTTAGTGGGGTGCGTCCTGCTCAAAGTGTTCAGCTAAAACTACAAGTTAGTGCGGTGCGTCCTGCTCACAGTGTTCAGCTAAAACTACAAGTTAGTGTAGTGAGACCTCTGCACAGTGTTCATCTAAAGCTACAAGTTAGTGCAGTGCATCCTGCTCACAGTGTTCAGCTAAAACTACAAGTTAGTGCGGTGCGTCCTGCTCACAGTGTTCAGCTAAAACTACAAGTTAGTGTAGTGCATCCTGCTCACAGTGTTCAGCTAAAACTACAAGTTAGTGCAGTGCGTCCTGTTCAGTGTTCAGCTAAAACTACAAGTTAGTGTAGTGAGACCTCTGCACAGTGTTCATCTAAAGCTACAAGTTAGTGCAGTGCGTCCTGCTCACAGTGTTCAGCTAAAACTACAAGTTAGTGCGGTGCATCCTGCTCACAGTGTTCACCTAAAACTACAAGTTAGTGCGGTGCGTCCTGCTCACAGTGTTACCTAAAACTACAAGTTAGTGCGGTGCATCCTGCTCACAGTGTTCAGCTAAAACTACAAGTTAGTGTAGTGAGACCTCTGCACAGTGTTCATCTAAAACTACAAGTTAGTGCAGTGCGTCCTGCTCACAGTGTTCAGCTAAAACTACAAGTTAGTGCGGTGCGTCCTGCTCACAGTGTTCAGCTAAAACTACAAGTTAGTGCAGTGCATCCTGCTCACAGTGTTCAGCTAAAACTACAAGTTAGTGCAGTGCGTCCTGCTCACAGTGTTCAGCTAAAACTACAAGTTAGTGGGGTGCGTCCTGTTCACAGTGTTCAGCTAAAACTACAAGTTAGTGCGGTGCGTCCTGCTCACAGTGTTCAGCTAAAACTACAAGTTAGTGTAGTGAGACCTCTGCACAGTGTTCATCTAAAGCTACAAGTTAGTGCAGTGCATCCTGCTCGCAGTGTTCAGCTAAAACTACAAGTTAGTGCAGTGCGTCCTGCTCACAGTGTTCAGCTAAAACTACAAGTTATTGGGGTGCGTCCTGCTCACAGTGTTCAGCTAAAACTACAAGTTAGTGCGGTGCGTCCCGCTTACAGTGTTCAGCTAAAACTACAAGTTAGTGCAGTGCGTCCCGCTCACAGTGTTCAGCTAAAACTACAAGTTAGTGCAGTGCGTCCCGCTCACAGTGTTCAGCTAAAACTACAAGTTAGTGGGGGGCATCCTGCTCACAGTGTTGAGCTAAAACTACAAGTTAGTGCAGTGCGTCCTGCTCACAGTGTTCAGCTAAAACTACAAGTTAGTGCAGTGCGTCCCGCTCACAGTGTTCAGCTAAAACTACAAGTTAGTGGGGTGCATCCTGCTCACAGTGTTGAGCTAAAACTACAAGTTAGTGCGGTGCGTCCTGCTCACAGTGTTCAGCTAAAACTACAAGTTAGTGCGGTGCGTCCTGCTCACAGTGTTCAGCTAAAACTACAAGTTAGTGGGGTGCGTCCTGCTCACAGTGTTCAGCTAAAACTACAAGTTAGTGCGGTGCGTCCTGCTTACAGTGTTCAGCTAAAACTACAAGTTAGTGCGGTGCGTCCTGCTCACAGTGTTCAGCTAAAACTACAAGTTAGTGCAGTGCGTCCCGCTCACAGTGTTCAGCTAAAACTACAAGTTAGTGCAGTGCGTCCCGCTCACAGTGTTCAGCTAAAACTACAAGTTAATGCGGTGCGTCCTGCTCACAGTGTTCAGCTAAAACTACAAGTTAGTGCAGCATGATGCTCAACTACACTGCAGAGTGCATGAGCATCATGGGAAATGTCGTTCCAAAACATCTGGGGTACCAAAGTTCGCCAGCACTGCTATAGGCTATGTGTTACTAAAAAATGATTATGCAGGGGTGGGGGTTAAATAATATGCTGTGCTGGGAGTTAATTATTGTGCAATGTTGGAGACTTATCTTTTGTGCAGTGCTGGGGGGTTTATTATTGTGTTTTGCTTGAGGTTTTATTATTGTGCCAAGCCAATGGTTACTTATTGTGCTGAGCTGGGGATTAAATATTGTGCTGTGCTTGGAGTTAATTACTGTGCCAAGCTGGGGGTTAAAGGAGTTGTAAAGGCTTACAATTTTTCACCTTCATGCATTTTTTGCATGAAGGTAAAAATCCTTCTGTGTGCTGCTTCCTCCACAGCCCCCCTAATACTTGACTGAGCCCCTTCTCAATCCAGTAATGCTCACAAGAGCCTCAGATGCAAGGAGAGTAGGGGTAGGGCCGAGCTACAGCTCTATTTGTCTTATGGATGCATAGAGCAGGGTTCAGGAATGAGCATGCACCAGTGCCCCCATAGAAGCGGCTTGCTATTGCGGGAACTGGTCAAGGGGGAGGATCCAGGAGCATCGGCGGGGGACCCAAGAATAGGTGGATCAGGGCTGCTCTGTTAAAAATTACCTGCACAGAGCAGGTTAGTAAAACATGTTTGTTATTTTATTTTTTAAAGGTGAACCTTTAATACCACTTTAATTATTGTGCTGTTCTGGGTGTTAAATTGTGTGCTGTGCTTCAATATTGTACCACATTGGGGTCTGATTATTGTGTAATGTCTTGGAGGTTATTTCTGGCCCTGACATATGCTGGGGGTTATCATTGCTTGTCCTTACACTTGCTGGGAGTTAGCATTGCTGGTCCTTACACTTGCTGGGGGTTATTACTGGCAATGACACTTTCTCGGGGTTTATCAGCTCACACTTCACCTTGTAACTTTTAAAGGGTACAAAACAGGAGTAAAAGCACCACTAAGGCTCCCTTGTGCTAAGGGCAAAGCTCTGAATTTTCACAACTGTAGGCCAGAAACTACACTGTGGTTTCACACAGATATGCCACAAGACAGGAGAGAGGATCTAGGAGACATGCTCTTTTCCATTAGTCCTCTCCCTCCCATTGAGCAAACACTCTAAGGAGTCTTCAATGACAAAGGTCCACCAGATGGAGCATTACAACTCTAGACCTGTAGAGCACATTGCAGCTGACTGGGGGAAGATTTAATAAAACTGGTGCACTCAGATTTTGGTGCAGCTATGCATGGTAGCCAATCTGTTTCTAACTTTAGCTTGTTCAATTAATCTTTGGCAAAAAACTGGAAGCTGATTGGTTTCTATGCAGAGCTGCACCAGATTTTTGCACCATGCAGTTTTAGTAAATAATCCCCACAGTGTCTAGGCAAGCACTTAATGCAGATCCCAGTGCCCTCAGGACACATTAAAGGTCATCCCCAATACTTCTTCCCAGTGGGTTCCAGGACAGACAGTCATAAAAGCTGCAAAATTAGCCTCACATGGCTCAGAAGCTATTGTAAAAACTTTCTGAAAGAAATTGTTAAATTGTGATAAAAAGTAATTTGTTTGCTTCACTCAGAGCAGGAGGAAGATATCTGTTCTCTTAGGGCACTAGCAAAAAAACTGATGCAACCAGGGAGTGGGACAAATTGTCTTTACAGCGTTGTTTGCCATTGTCCAATTTCAGTTGGAGGGCACAGCATAAATGTACCTAAATACTCATCTCGTAATATATGATTCAGAATGCTTTATTTCATTTTAAATGTCCTTGCCTATGATTGTATGTACTGTATGTGTTTATGTCACCTAATTTCACGGCAGTTCACCATACTTTATTTCTTTGTAAATCAGAATTATTAAGTAAGTGCATACATTTAGGGCCATTTACATTTTGTGGTGCTTTAACTCGTCACAAAATGTGTGACTCAAACACATATAATTTAATATACAGTATATAATATATAGAGTATACTGAAGCCCAATAAACCTATGTTTATATTGAAAAAATCCAGTATCTTTAAGGGAGAAATAAGTTAATTTAATAATTTATTGTAAACCCTTACCTTATAAAGCAATACCTTTGTTATAAAGCAAAACCTATGTTTATATTTTAAAAAATCCAGTATCTTTAAGGGAGAAATAAACTAATTTCATAATTTATTGTAAACCCTTACCTTATAAACCAAAGTTTAAAATAGAAATGAAAGTAAGACATTTGTATATAGATATAAAAACATTACAAATACCTTTTTCCCCCTTTTTTATAAGTGATCACATTCCCTCTGTTCTCAGCTGCATAATAGCTGGGAGAGGAGAAACAGAAGCTTCCCAGTGAAAGGCTGCGCAAGGGGGAGGGGGTGTCAGGACAAGTCTGATCATTGGAGACAGGGCAGCTCCAGACAATTTTGGGGGGGGGCTGCTGTGGTGGTGCTGCAAGTGGGGGAGAAGCGCTTACTGGGGGGAGCAAATGCTCTAAATATCCCAATTAGGACCTGCAATGATAACCCCAGAAAGTGCCAGGGTCAGTAATATCCCCCAGCAAGTGTAAGGACCAGCAATGCTAACTCCTAGCAAGTGTAAGTACAAGCAATGATAACCCCCAGCATATGTCAGGGCCAGCAATAACCTCCAGGACATGTCACAATAATCAAACCTCAATGTGGCACAATATTGAAGCCTTGGCCCAGCACAAAACTTAACACCCAGAACAGCACAATAATTAAAGTGGCATTCAAGGTTCACCTTTAAAAAAATAAAATAAAATACCAGATGTTTTACTTTCCTGCTCTGTGCAGTAGTTTTTCACAGAGCAACCCCTATCCTCATCTTCTTGGGTTCCCCGCTGGTGCTCATGGCTCCACCCCTTTGACCAGTGCCCCCATAGCCAGCCGCTTGCTATGGGGGCACTGGTGCGTGTTCACTCCTAGCCCTTCTCTATGCGTCCATAAGGCAAATAGAGCCATACTTTCTCCCCAGCCCTGCTCTATGCGTCCATAAGGCAAATAGAGCCCTACTCTCTCCTCATTGGCTCTCTGGGAGTTCCGGGACATCTGAGGCTCTCGTTCACATTGCTGGATTGAGAGGGGGCATGAAGGCAAAAAAGTTTCATCATTTACAACCACTTTAACCCCCAGCTTGGCACAGTAATTAACTCCAAGCACAGAACAATATTTAATCTCCAGCTCAGTACAATAGGTAACCACTGGCTTGGCACAATAACAAAAAAGTCTCCAACACTGCACAATCATTAACTCCCAGCAAAGCACATTATTTAACCCCCATCACTGCATAATAATTTTTTGTGACACACACAACATAGCCTATAGAATGTAGAATGAAGAGATCAGTACTATGTAGAATTTAGAAGAATGGTTTGACAGAATTAACAGGACCGCGGAAATGGAGGAATTAATTCACATTGTGAGAGACACACCACAAAAATTTGGAATCAAATGGGCATGTTGGAGGCACTACCAAATGACCTCAGAATATGCTCGACTCTACTCCCCGAACCATTAAATTATCTGACTCAGGGTAACTTGAAACATATCTCTGAAAATGCACTAACCACCTAACTAACTTCCCACGTTACTCCCAAACCCACCGGACCCACCGGCACTTGATGCCCATAATGCTACACAGCACACAAGGGCCCTTGTGGGGATCCCCTGCAGAGGAGGGAGGCAAGAGATGGCTACTGCTGCAAATACATAATCACAAAAACTCTCCCAATTCAAATATTCCTGACATTACACCCCTGTCCCCCCTATATCCGCTCCGCATTCATATACACTCAGATCACCAACCCCCCCACCATGCCTAAGTGAACCCTTTTAGGAATTTATAACTCATACTTTCCCCCCAACTACTCCCTGTCTGCCCCCCCCTCCTCCCTGATAAATCTACTATCGGCAAATGGAACAGGATACCAATGACAAAACACCCCATATACGCAATAACCCAAGCTACTATTCCACTATCAACACATCCCGTGCTGCACAAGACAACCTTCTAAGTGGAAAAAATCCCCAAATATCCCCGTGGGACTATATATATACATGATCACATACCATGACTCATGACAGACACACCTCTAAACACAGTTTACCCAACAGACAAGACAAATGAGAATTGGACACCCTTACAAATCCACAACCCCAACAGGTCTAAACTTGAAACATGCAAGAGATCTGTTCAAGCACACATAGTTCACCTCAACATATGGGGATGCAATGTAACTTTGAATTTATGAAGGACTGTTCTACTTGTTATAGATATTAATGCTCTGTTCAATGTGTATGTTCAATGGTTACTGTAACCTTACATATATAAACAATAAAATTCTTTAAAAAAAAAAAAAAAAAAAGAATTTAGAGTATGAGGGTCAGGACAGTGTACAACATTACTGTACCCCCTTGTACAATGTTGGTCACTGTACCTTCCTCCAGCCACTGGATAAAATTCAATATGGAAATGAGTGTGATTCTACATTTTGACCAGACATTGATAAACTTTAAAGCTTAATGCGGAATTTCACTTTAAATGTGAAGTTCTGCTTATCCTCTTCTACCACTGTTGCAACTTTTTTTCTTTTTCTCCTTTTCCTGACAGTACCTGCTCCGTTTGCTTTTCTCTAGATGGGAAGAGCAGAAGTCCATTCTCCCCCCAGCCCACATTTCTATAGACCCTCTGCTTTCAGTAAATATGTAATGTTTTTGGGGCTTCCAAATAATCATCAGACCAATAATGAGCACTTAAACATGTGCACAAAAACAAAGAAAAAAAAGGGTGTAAAGGCCACTATAGTGAAATATATTGTGTTCTGGTAACTGTATATGATTAATGTCATTAGTGATTGAATTCAATGTATTGATTTCCTTTTTTTTTTATTTCACATCTCTTGTATTTATATTTTTCTCCATCTTTACATGCAGGCCAAGCTGTTCAGCATGTGTTTAAATGGCAAATTCAGCTTTTGCTAAGGAAAGCTTATGTTTGACCTGCTTTGCCTGCATTTCAAATGCACATCAATAGTACATGTTGCAACCAAAGAAACCCAGCGCAATGCAAAACAGATTAGACACAACTTCAGTTCAATGTCAAATTACCATGTTGAAGAGAAAAAAACAACGCCCTAAAACTGCCCTCTCTACAGGATGATAGCTTTTTTTTGTCAAATGGACACCATTGTTATCCTATTACAGGAAGTTGAAAATCAATATTCATTAATAGGATAGACAATTGTTAAAACAGGAGAAAAAAACAAACACAATTGTGTTAATGCTAATGATAGTCAAATTAACAATTTTTGCTTTTGCCTTTATTTCTAGAATAAATGTATTTCAAATATGTTTGAATTTCGGAAGCAAACCTCAAAAATATACTATCTAATGTAGTTGAGATGCTGAAGAAATGCTGTCAACTATGGGTAGGCAATTAGTTTTGAGGGAGAAACTCTTACTAAGAACTATTAGGTGGAGTGTAAAACACTGGGAAACTGAGTTTTTATAAATAAGTAATTTTTTTCTACATTAGCTTATCACATCTGTTACAATTTTTATAGTAATGTGTTTTATTTTATAAACACATTTGTTAATGTATTATGTTATTTATAGGTATGTACCAGGCCTTATACACTAGAAAAACTACACTTTGCAGCAGGTTTTTTGGCAGATTCTAAGCTTTGAAACCAAGGCCTATCTAACTGTAGAGGTGTTGTGTAAGAGAGTACCAATCCACTGCGCTTTCTGTGAATACACATTTAATAATTTATTTTACTTTATGGCATGTATCTTCCTTAATCTGATAAACACAATAAATTATTTTTAATTTGTATTTTCTTCATTTGAAATGAGCTATGTTGTTTTCTTTTAAAAACGAATACATTTGGTAAAATTCATGAAAATAGCTCCAAAAGGCAAATAATATATATATAGGTATAGTGAAAAAGCAGGAACTATGTTTAAAACACAGAATGTATTTCATTTAAACATATTCCCTAAATGAAAATTACATTGCACTGTTTCCCCATTAAAAACAATCTTACAACATTAAAATTAACTCCCACTATGGAAAGTTAATTTAACAGTTCAGCTATAAATCCCATAGCATATTTAATAGAAGCCTATACCATAATGGCTGAGCAGCAGGAATACATCTGTGTGTTATTACAGAGAACAGTATCACATACATGAAAAGTCTGGGGACAATAGTCCACACATACACACATGGCACATATAATACATTACATACTGTATTTCATTCACTAAATGACAATCCATAATACAGCAGTAAACATATTTAGATGAAGATACACATAATCTCCTTAGCATTTTATTTTTTTTTAAATTTTGCTTGTATAGAGCCTAAAATATCTTTAAAGAAATATTTAAAATGTATTTTGGAAATGCCAAGATCAGCTAATGCCTTTTTTCTCTAAATAGGACAACATATAACACTACTGCTTGAAAAAATACCTATAGCTTCCAATAAGTTTAGGTACCCAGCAAGCCTTGAACTGAGCATGACTTGGATACCATTCACAGTGTTTATACATTGGGCACCAAATATCTCCTCATCTCTGAACTCGTTAGGGTATAAGGGTCAAATGTGTCTTTCAAAGCTAAAGGAGAATACTACTTAAACTACAGAGAGCTACTTGGCTTCCCCTGCATGCTATGGCTGTTGGTATTTTGTCAAAATGAATAAAGGTGTCTGAAAGCTTCTGGTCTTGCACCAAGCAACTAGGTTCCAAATATATTTTTTCAGGACAGATTGTAGAATCCAAAAAGATTAGTTGCTATGAACAAGACAGATGCATTTTCTTTTATATATTCTTGATACAAGAAGTTGGCTGTTTCTAAAAGCACTTGGTCAGTAGAAGAAAGAAGACCAGAGATACCATTGCTGCACTCTTTAGCTATTCTAGAGTTTCTCTAGGAAAGGAACAAAGGTGATATCACTTGAACAGGTCATCGATAGTCTCTGCATCTCAGAAGTTCCCCAAATTTAGTTTATTCATTTTTAGTTTTCAGGATTCTTGGTCAAAAGTCGAGATTTTCCTATTAAATTACATATTGACAACCTGGAACTTGATATTATTTTGCCTTTAATGCTAATAAAGTGGCAAATATATAGGCCAGGAAATATGTTGCCACACATTACAGCAATTTAACAAGAAAACTGCACATTAGGGAATGCTTACATTTAGGAAAATACAACCTTTGATGTTTATCTCCAGCATTTTCTGCTATGAAAAGTTCTGGCTTACTTTAGAGTTCAAACTATAAATAACAATGCATAGTTCTTTTCTATATTTTTTTATTTTGTTTTGGAAAAAAAATTATTGCAGTACAGTCATCCCTGCTTCAAGTTCAATAAGGAGCAAACAAAACAGGTGTGTGAGTGGTCCGTATTGGTCCAGGAGCTGGCCTCAGAAGTGCTGGAGGAAGTGCTGACGTTTGGAATAGCGTGGCTGCTGGCGCAGTTCGGAGGCTGAAAGATGAATTCACAGCCGCGGCGCAAACAGCAGCAGCTGCTGCAAGTGGATTTGATAGGATCCGTGCTGTTAATGGCTTTAGACGCTGTTTGGAAAAAGCTAATTTTATCTATTAAAAGAAAAAAAAAAGTTTTTAGACATTTAATCTGTGTAATTGTCACAATAATAAAACAAGAACACTTTAAAATAAAGATAAATACTGTAAACTACTACAAAATGTACAATTCCATATTTGGTAATCTTTGAATAATATAAATCAGTCATGATAATTTCATTCCACTTGTAAAAAAATGTACAATTTCATAATTGGTAATGTTTGAATAATATAAATCAATCATGATAATTTCATTCCACTTGTAAACGCTTGTACTGTATACTGATGCACTTATTGTATAACCCTATGGGCCTGATAATGTGTTTTTTTTTCTTTGCTATTCTTTGTTATATTTTATAAAAAATTCAATAAAAATATATCGATGCAAAAAAAATAAATATATAAATCAATCATATTTTAAAACATAAACGTTATCACCAGCAAGAACACCACCATCATCGGTCATTATTATTATCATAAACAGGTAGCACTTATCCATTGCCTTACCGTGTATGTACTAGTATTAAAATAGCAGAGGCTTGCATATTCACTCTAGATATTAGATAGAATATTACACTTTAAACCCGTTTGGCCATACTGATGTCTTTCAGGGAAAAGAGAGCCCACAGTTTTTGTATTTCACTAAAAGAAGTTACATTTACAAAAAAGGCAATACAGTTAATGTAGTTCAGTTTGAATCAGCTAACTACTGCACATTCTGGCAGCTCCTACACACCGTACGACTTTCATGGTAAGCTTGGGTTGTGGTAAGAATAAGTAGTTAGGAATTGCCACATCATAATATTAGGGTACAAATATAAATCCATAGTTACTTAACACTTTTTTGGGCCAGTGAGGTCCTGGTCCATCTAATTTATTAAAGAATAACTCCTAGAAAAACTCTGCTGGGTTAAAAAAAAAATAATAGTCAGGAGATGTATGCCACCTCCTGGATCTCTGGCTGTTATTTACAGTTAAGTAGTTAGGAATTGAAGAATCACATCCTAATATGTGAATACAAGTTTGTTTCAATGATAAAATATATACAAACCCAGCACATGTCATAGGTTGTACTTCCACTCCCTTCATCAGGGCTTGACAAAAATTGAACCCGTGAAACTATTTTTGCGTACTCAAAAACAGTTTGTAGTTAGATATTGTTAATATGGGGTTGCGCAGATACCGGAAGCATCTAGTTTGTGCCTATGGAAAGAAATATTTCCATTTAAACCCATCCTGGTTCACACTAGTGCGATTTCAGATGTCACACAGAATTGCATAACAATGGAAGTCACATTGTATTCAATGGGGGCCATTCACATCAATGCAACTGAGCATGGAGCATTTTTGGAAAAGGTCCTGTACTTTATTAGTGCAATTCCAGCATGATTTTGGACCCATAGACTTTAATAGAAATGCACAGAAATCACATGTGCATCCAATCACGATGCGAGTTGGCAAGCAATTTCATTTTTAATTTTAACCTTCGACTTTCCTCCCAGGCAAATAAGTAGTGGTAGTAGTAGTACCAAAACACACAGCCATAAAAATTGCATCAACACTGTAAATAAGTCGTACTATATCAATGCACTTGAAATCGGATAAAAATCATATCCCACTAGTGTGATCCAGGCCTTAAATGTATTCCAATTATATGGGCTTAGATGCTACAGATTAATATTACACTTCCAGTGAAAGTAACTCAGCTCTCTACTCATAGCACAAAGGTGCCTTTGAAGCATTATTTCTGTTCTTAAATATTAATGAACAATGTAGATGTAAAAGCAGCTATATTGTAGAAGAATGACTACATGCAGATTGGTGCAATTAGAAAGCAAACTGACAAGGGTATTCCCTTGCTTTTAAAGCAGCACTGCTAAATACTTTTGTAAAATATTAAACATATCTAGATTATTAAATTAGCATAAGACGTATATTGCAAGCTAGTAAAAAATTAAAGCCATATTAACCATACACATTTTCTTTTTTTATTTTCTCTCTCAAGATATGCTATATTCAGATAAGAGAAATGCTTTTACAGAGTGCTTATCTTAATTTTACAGTGAAACACCCCGGAGGATAAAAATCCATTCTTGCATGCAGAATGTTCTAATAGCTGTAGATACTTTCATTTGATGATTGAAAATGTTCAAAAGATGTTCTTTTAAGATAATAATTTTTATCAAAGGATTCACTAATTTGGAGAAAAACAAGCCTACAAGCAATTATACAAGTTTAAGTGCTGTTTACTAAATGTTATTTTGAAATAAGATTAAAATATACTGTAAGTACTGTAACTTATGTTATAATATAATCAAAAGTATGGTTAAATTAATAGCACATACTTGAACTGATATAGTATTAAAAACCCATTGACGCAACAGGTAAATAATATCTACCAACATATATAGACATTATAGCAGATGATTGGATATCAATTGGCTTGGCTTTTGATTACGAAAACATGTTATAATTAGGAAGTTAGTGTTCCCAGACAAAATATTCAAAATGTATTTCAATGTTTGACCGGCAAAGCTATATCATGTGCAACACAGTTCTATATTGACTGGTAATGTGCACTGTTGTTATATAGCAAAGTAATTAACACCTTCCCTTCCCATCTGGTCTTTTGTAAAATGTTAGCTGGGCAGGAGCACTGTTGTTCTGGAAGGACGTCATATGATGGGCCACTCTCCGGCACGATCTGTCACCTGCCGTTTCCACTGGACATTACAGATGGCAGATCACTTTACTGTTCCGCTGCAAGTACCATGTGATCACTGTGGCCAATCACAGCAGATCACATAACAGTTGTACACAATGAAAGGCTTTGATTCATGCCTTTCATTGTGTTCTATTATGATGAGCTCTGTGATTGGTCAGTCATCACATGGTGCAGACAGGGCCAATCACAGCCCACTCATATCATATAATTGGCTGTGGCCAATAACAGCTAATCACAATAGTAAACACTGAATGAGTACTTTTCATTTAAAAAAATGGTCGCTTATAACTGTAAAATCCACAGTTAAAAGCAATCACAGTGTGTAAAAAAAAAAAAAAGAAAATCTGTTCACCTCCCCAGAGTAGTATAGTTACACTTACTGTGGTAACACTGTATTGCTCTGGTCACTGTATGTTAAAAAAAAAGAAAGAAAATAACAATAAGAAAAAAAGTATGTATTTATTTTTACATACTGTCACCAGTCAGTGTTGCTTATCACTGCCACACCAGTTATATGATGATGCTTCACTGCACTGGTGACAGTATGTTAAAATGTTAAATCTTTTTTTTTTTTTTTTCTTAATTTTCCAAAAAATTGTGACAATAAATTACAACTTCAAAAAAACATGCCATGCTTTTTACTAAATACCTTGGACTGTTTACATTCAAAAAGGGGTCATTTGTGGGATATTTGTACTGTCCTGGCATTTTTGGGCCTCAAGAAATGAGATAAGCCGTCAGTACATCAGGATTGATGGATTTTCAGATATACCATAGTTTGTGGACTCTATAACTTTCCAACAGACTAAATAATATACACTTAATTGCATTATTTTCATCAAAGAAATGCATTTTGGCCTAAATGTATGAAGAAATATCATTTAAATTTAATTTAAACTTCTATAACAGAAACAAAAAAAAAAAATTGTTTCAAAATTTTAAGTCTTTTTTTAATTTGTTTTCCAAAAAACAAAAACAAAAAACAAAGATTATTAAATACCACCAAAATAAGGCTCTATTTGTGTGAAAATAAAGGATGCAAATTTCATATGGGTACAGTGTTGCATGACCGCGTAATTGTCATTCATAGTGTGACAGCACTGAAAGCTGAAAATTGGCCTGGCCAGGAAGCGGGGTAAAAATATCTGCTATTGAAGTAGTTAAAGACTAGTTACAATAATGCAATTTAAAATTAAATTAGTAGTTTTAGATGGGTGTGCAGCAGGTAGTTTTAGATGAACTTGCAATCATTTGACACGAAGTTCCTGTTTACTCTGAAAACCCAATCATGCACAGATACTTTTCACATGATTAGAAACATTAAGTGAACATTCATACACATTATTGAGTGAAGCTTCTCAACTCCTTTAGTAAAATATCCCAATCTTGTTTCCAATTAGGGTAACTGTTCCTATGTGCTGTATAGTGAGATCTACAATAAGATAGAACAAGTTCTGCTAGTGCTGATGCCATTGTGATCTGGAGGCTGAACTCACTAATGACATCAGTACCGAATAATAGTTTGTAATGCATGTACTAGCAGTTTTCTACTCAACTTTTTCTGTATTCTGGTGTCTCAATGGCTGCTTTTTTTTAAATCAAAAAGGTGTTTATTGAACAAGTTTACATAGCTTCCATTGTACAAGCATCATACATTAATACACATTCATGTGAACGATACATTACAATCATCATTTATTACCAAAATCTCTATAACATTGCAATGTTCTACAACCCTGTGGTCAGTAATCTTTAAGGAGCCTCATGCCCCCCCCCCCCCCCCAGGACACTGTAACAGTCTGGACATTACCAGTTCCTTGGAACTCAGTCCAGGGGTGTCCAACCATGATGCCCAAATCCTCTCAAATCTATTAGAGCTACCCCTATGTTGGTAAATGCATTTTTCCATATTCAAGGTGTTGCCCATATGTGTTATCCAAGATTTCACTGAGGGTGGTGAAACCGACTTCCAGCTAAGCAGTATAAGTTTTCGTGCCTGGAACAGTGCCCTAGTGAGTGCTATTCTAGTCATCTCTTCCGTGACACTGTCCTCTAGGTCTCCTAATATACAATGAATTGGATCTAGGGGAATGTTACTCTGGAACACTTGGTTAAGTGTCCCTAGTACCTTGCTCCAGTACCTATGGAGTTTTGGGCATCTCCAAAGTAGATGAATGAGATCACCTTGATGTCGCTCACATCTACTACATAAAGGGTCTGGCCTTCTACCCATATTATATAATTTAAGTGGGGTGTAGTGCACTCTAAGTACTATATATAGTTGGGATACCTTTTGGGTCACATTGAGAGAACATTTCTTAATAGATTGCAGAACTTCCTCCCATTGTTCTCCCATAATTGGACCTATATCCTTATCCCATAGGGATGGTGCCTTAGTTGGGTGCGCTTTTAAAAGTTGCATCAGTAACATTTGATAACAATATGAGATAAAACCTTTAGTTTCTGTGCTGGACTGTATCAAATAAAAAATAGGGGTGGCTGACTGAGTCCAGGGAGTAGCTTTTCCTTGTGTGTCCACAGCATGTTTAAGCTGGATATAAGAAGAGTACATAGTATTTGGTAAATTATACTTGGCTTGTAACTCTGAGAACGTCATTAGCCTGCCACTCCGAAATATATGGGATAATAGAATAACACCAAAAGAGCGCCATTTGGGACCCTGTTGCAGTTTTGCTAACTTGAAGTAAGAGAGATTCCCCCATATTGGACTATATTCTGTGAAACCTGTCACCTCTTGCAGCTGCCTTCCCTTGTTCCAAATTTTCTGTACCAAAGTGAGAGTGGGTGTCTGTTTGTTGGATTTGTGAAACAACTGGGCCTCAAGACCCATCGGAATTGTTTCCGCTCCTGTCCCAATCTGCATTAACTGCGCCGATGTGCCGGCCGGGTCCCGGGCCATGGAGCCAACCAGATGCTGCAACTGAGCTGCTATATAGTACAGCCAAGGGTTGGGTACTGCCAGCCCTCCGCTGTCCTTAGGGTTTTGTAATTGTTCCAGCTTGATTCTAGGGGTGCCCATATTCCACAGTAGTCTTCTAAAAAGGGTGTTAACCACTCTAAAAATCTTTAAGTGTATCACTACTGGGGAGTTGTGTAGGAAATAGAGTAGCTGCGGCATTAGTATCATTTTTATTAAATTTGCCTTACCTGCCAGTGAGAGTTTAAGCCTGTTCCATGTATTAATTTTGTCTCTAAATCTAGACAGCAAGGGGTGTATATTTAAAGGACAGTATTCCGCTAGTTTAGGTGAAATTTGTATGCCTAAGTATTTGAATGATGACGTTACCGGGACCGAGCAGGAATCTGGCAAATTCACCACTCCCTCCTCGTCCAGCAACATCAGAGCCAACTTAGACCAGTTGATTGTCAGGCCAGAAATCCTGACATGATTTTTGTCACCTCCACCAAAGATATTGTGGTGTCCCCCCGGAAAAGCATCATGTCGTCAGCGTACAGCATAATCTTTTCGTGGAGGTCCCCATATTTAAATCCTGTGATCCCCTGACTGGCCCTTACTACAGCCGCCAATGGCTCAATGGCAAAGAGCAGGGGGGGCAGGGGACATCCCTGCTTTGTGCGCCTGCTCAGAGCAAACGCATGAGACATCCTACCTGACATCCTACCTGACATCCTGATGGTCGCCTTCAGGGATGCATACAGCAGTTTAACTCAAGCTATGAAGCGATCCCCAAACCCAAACCTGGACAGTACCGCCCAGAGATATCTCCAGCCCACACTGTCAAACGCCTTGTTGGCGTCTAGGGATAACAAAGCCCTGTTTCCCTTGTTGTCCGACTGTAACTGCATATTTAGAAATAGGTGTCTGAGGTTGGTGGCCGTGGATTTTTGCGGCATAAAACCGGCCTGATCAGGGTGTATTATGGAATCAATGATCTGGTTGACCCTAAGCGCCAGGACCTTAGCCAGGATTTTAACATCACTTTGAAGTAGAGATATGGGCTTATATGAGCCCGGGTCCTTCCCAGGTTTCAATAACAAAATGATGTTAGCTCTAGTCATAGAGGCTGGCAGACTACCTTCCTTAAGAGAATTATTGAACACTTCTAGCAAGTGTGGCATTATCCATTCGCCATACTGGGCAAAAACTTCCATGGGGATGCCATCCTCTCCTGGAGCCTTGCACGTGGGAAAGGAGCATGCCGCATGTCGTAACTCTTCCAATGTCAGGGGAGCTTCCAGTGATTGTCTAGCCCCCTCAGGCAGAGAAGGCAGATCAATCCCCGAAAGATATGTCTCTAGCTCGTTATCTGTGTAGTCATCCCTCGCACCGTAGAGATCCTTGTAGAAGGATGCTAGCTCTGACAGAACGTGATCCGGGTCATTAACCACTTTACCACTAGTTGTGCAAATCGCTCCAACTGCTGGGGACAGTTGTTGCGACCTGGCTATTTTTGTCAACAGGCGTCCCGTTTTTTCCCCTTCTTCATAGAATGCCTGCTTATTAAAAAACCTTTTGCATTCTGCGGCGGAGGATCTCAAGCGGTCCAGTGAGTCCTGGGCAAAATCTGTAGGGTCAGTAACATAAGTTAGTTCCAGCTGACGCACCTGATCCCCAACCTGTTCCAGTAGGGCTGAGGAGTTTGTTTTGACTGTAGCTATCTCATCAATAAACACCCCCCTAAGGTAGGCCTTAAAGGCTTCCCAGTTTTGAATTTCATCTGTTAGATGTTTATGAGAGTGGAAGAATCGTTCTATTTGGGTTGAAATTCATTCTGGGGAGTTAAACAGTTTCAGCCAGAAGGCATTAAGCTTCCATGGCGCCCTAGGTAGTGAGGTAGGGGATTGGGTAATCAGCCACACAGCCACTGGCGAGTGGTCAGACACTCCACGTGGAAACTACTCTATCTTAGATATGCACTCCAGTAAATTAGGGGTGCCTATACTAAGGTCGATACGGGACAGGGAACCATGAGTTTTGGAGAAGCATGAAAACTGCTTTACATCAGGATTACGTATGCGCCATAGGTCAATCCAGCCCAGCTCCGCAATTAGGCGGCTGAGCGCTGTACCCCTACCACCCCTGGGGGAGGGGGCTGGGGGATGCCTATCCAATTTGGGATCTAAGTAGCAGTTGAAATCTCCCATGATCAGCAGTGGGACATCAGGTTTGCCCGCCAGGTACATCAGCAACAACTGCAACACCTCCTGTGAAAACGGGGGTGGGATATATATGAAGGCTATGTTAATGTTAAGGTATACAATTTACAGTAAATGAATACAAATCTACCAGCAGCATCCACCAGCGAGTCCAGTTCTTGATATGTCAATGCTTTGTGTATCAGTATACTCACACCACGGGAATAAGCGGTGTGAGTGGAATGATACGACTTGCCCACCCAAGCATATTGCAAACATCCCACATTGTCTCCCAGGAGATGTGTCTCCTGAAGGCCAATAATGGCAGGATGGAATTTGCGCAAACCAGAGGAGATCATGGTCCTTTTTAAAGGGTCATTCACTCCGCGCACATTCCATGATACTATGGGTGTGGATACCATTGCAAACAGTTAAAAATACATTGAAAGGGAGCTCCTCTAGAGGTCAGACCAGTTCGGGCTGCATGGTTGCCCAGGTGCATTGGATTATGTTGCATTGAAGAACACTCTTTCAGGAAAGGGTTTGTACAATGGAAGCTCGGTGTTCGAGAAGGATGGATATTCTCGCGCAACTGCGCGGCAAAACAGTAGAAAACAAAACGAAAATAAAAATAGACTGTGTTTAGAGCCCTGGATCCAGCCATGCTGTAACGCACACAACCATAACTGTCCAGGGGCTGTAGGGTCTGTGGTCTGTTCTGAATATTAAAGCCAACAGGGCTTTGAAACAGTAGCCATGCAACCCATAACTTCACATAGCTTTCAAACACCCAACACGGTAACATCACCCGTGAGGGTCTGTGCTTCACGTGAAAATAACTGGTGTTAAAGAAATAACGATATTTCTGCAGTAATCACTTGCTGTGTAAGCAAATAGTATAGTTCCTCTTCAGAGTGATAAGCATAAAAGGGAATGAACACCCTGCTTTCCCCTGCATCTCTTCTGCCACATCTGGTTTATCCGGCTCCTTCATCACGGCCCTGGCGGCGCAGAGCTTGCTCGTTTTGATCCAGCCATGTCGCAGCATCTTGTGCATTTTCAAAAAATTGGTTCTGTCCATTGGCCGTCACTCTTAGCTTAGCTGGGAACATCATTGCATAGGATAATTGTAGCCTTTGTAGCCTTTTCTTGATATCTGCAAATTTCGATCGTCTGCATTGTACTTAGGCGGAGAAGTCTAGGTAGAATGATATTTTGGTGCCGTTATGCTTGATCTTGCCATTTTCTCTGGCCAGTCTCAGTATCACCTCTCTGTCCTTGTAGTTCAAGAGCCTGGCCAACATTGAACGCGGGGGGTTCCCAGGAGGAAGGGGATGTGGGGGCACCCTGTGTGCCCTTTCCAGAGTGTAAATGGGAGAGAAAGCTTCTTTACCAAAAACTTCCTGTAGCCATCCTTCAATAAAGTTTGTGGGGTCACGTCCTTCCACTTTTTCAGGGAGTCCCACTATACGCACATTGTTGCATCGCAGGTGGTTCTCAATTTTGTCAGTTTTACTAAGGGCTTGAAAGGCATTTTGAGTGGCCGTCCTGACATCTCTGTGAAGGGGGGGCAACTGGTCCTCCACGTCGCTCACCCGACCCTCCACTGCTGTGGTTCTTTCCCTGATCTTTTGGAGATCTTGATGCATAAGGGACACCGTTTACTTCAGCCCTCCAAATTTCTCCTTCAGATCATCCACAGAGGCAGTACATTTATGCACAGCATGCAGGATTTCACTCAGAGAGGGCTGGGCATTGTCCTCTGTGGGGGAGTCAGATGGATCGGACATGAGATCCTGCTGCATGTCTAATGGCACTGTGTCATCTAGCATGCTTGTATCTTCCCTGTTATCCATCTCAGAGGTGTATAAGGGCTTAAGGGAGCCATGCAGGGGGGAATCAGAACGCCCAGCCATCTTTTGAGCATAGTAAAGCATGTCCTTGGATTGCTCCTTGTTTTTAGGGAGTTTGCTGGACTTACCCCCCTGCTCGAATTTCTTCTCCAGGCCGCGCTATGCTTTAGGAGGCTGAGACTGGCCGGCGCCATCTTGGTCAGCTTGGGACTCCCAGGCCTCGGTCTCCGCTCGGTTCCCCCGGGTCATCATCAGCTCAGGACGGTCAGCCAACAGCACCGGACATCTCCGGGAGGTAACAGGCAGCTTTCTGGGGCAAAAACGGGCGAAATCGGTGGTGAGGAGAGGATATTAGACAGGATCATCAGCGGGAGCTCCGTGCAGCAGGTCTGCTCACATGCCTCGTCAGGCCACGCCCCCCTTAATGGCTGCTTTAAGAGAAACTTTTAATATACACAAAGGGAAAAAACAGAAGCTGAAAAACAAAAAAACAGGGAAAAACCTAGGTAATGTATATACACTGAGCAAAATTATAAACACAACACTTATGTGTTTGCCCCTATTTATCATGAGCTGATCGCAAAGATCTACAATTTTTTTTATGTACACAAAAGGCCTATTTCTCTCAAATATTGTTCACAAATCTGTCTAAATCTGTGTTAGTGAGCACTTCTCCTTTGCCAAGATAATCCATCCACCTCATATACTCACCGGACATGTCATCCATTGAGCTTGCCATTGAAGAGGAATGGACCAACATTCCACAGGCCACAATCAACAACCTGAACAACTATATGCGACGGAGGTATGCTGCACTACATGAGGCAAATGGTGGTCACACCAGATACTGACTGGTTTTTGGACCCCCCCGACCCCCCCCCAATACAGTAAAACTGCACGGTTTAGAGTGGCCCTTTTATGTGGCACACCTATGCAATAATCATGCTGTCTAATCAGCATCTTGATATGCCACACCTGTGAGGTGGATGGATTATCTCAGCAAATGAGAAGTGCTCACTAACACAGATTTAGACAGATTTGTGAACAATATTTGAGAGAAATAGGCCTTTTGTGTACATAGAAAAAGTCGTAGATCTTTGCGATAAATAGGGGCAAACACAAAAGTGTTGCGTTTATAATTTTGCTCAGTGTATAAACCATTCAAGTGAGAGCTCTGCTATTTTTTTCCTGTGCATGCCAAACTCTTTAATAACCTAAAAAAAAAAAAACATGCCGTATTATTATCTACATTTTCTTGGTGTCTTAGCCTTTTATTTTCCCTGTACAACAGAGCACAGTCTGAGAGAAAAAGGACAGCAACATGAGCCATTCAGTTGTGCTGTGGTTCATATATGATAACAAGGAGCATGCTGATAGGATGAGAGGGATGATTGAGCTGAGTAAGTAGCTCTCTAGTATACGGCTGCTCCTTCTCTGTCCAATCAACAGGTTGGAGACAAAGAAGTGACCTAACGGTATTGCTCAAAGGAACCTTAAAAAAGTTTGGTTATCATCTTGGCACTACTATCAGCCAGAACTGTGTAAATCTCAAGACTGGCTGGACAAAATCACAAGTTCTCTGACAGGTAAAAACAGATGCCATATATGTATTTTAGCTGTGTTTGCTTGGAGTTCAGCTTTAATCTTGGTTCTTTGCAATCCAATGCATTTATTGACTACCAGACAAGGTCAGCAGGATGCAGAAGGAGTGTTCTCTTTGCTTCCTGTATCACCAATCACATTTAAACTTACAAGGTGGGTCTAACCCTTTAATTGCCACAAATCAAAGGCTTACGTTGGCAGCAGCTGTGGCATTTAAACACACTCCTGGCTACACCAGCATCTCTTAGGGGTTTTATCTTTATTGTTGCAGGAGCTTTTTTTATTTTCCTGTTATTTATATATGCAGAGCACAACAATTGTCACTTGCTAATGCTTTGGAATGACCATCTTTACCTAGTAGGCACTGCCAGTAGAAAACAAACATGCATTTGTTTGGGGAACGTTTTTTCCTATAAAAGACCATTCGAAAGTAACCTTTAATAAAAAATTAACAATCTAATATATTATAATCTCAAAAAATCAGTGAACTGGCAGATGTTTGAACCTGAGTAGTAAAATGGTAGTTGGAGCATATTTTGTTTAGGACTTGGTCAGCTACCGTAAGAGGGAAAAAAAACATATAGTGTCTACTGGAATTGCCCAGCTAAGACTGAATTTTAGTTTTCAAGACTATTTTAGCCTTGCTTCATATGTACTTTAAAATCCAATGTGATTAACCTAATTACATTCATGGCATAATACAATTAAGTTATCTAAATGTTTAGGTTATCTTAAATTACCTTCAATCAGGAGTAGGGAATAGAAAAAAGTATTCAAAAGTTTGAAAAAGCTGAATTTTACTAGAATCAAAGGGTATGCCTAGACAAAAAAAATGTACATTTCTTTAATCCATAAACATCCCCCCATGTTTTATCCTTAATAACAAAATAGAGTCCTATTTCTCTTTTACCATTGGGAGAATGGAAAAAGAAGCACATGTAACATTGTGCCTTTACCTCCAGTTCTCACGCTGCACATCAAGAAGATACACATTATCCTGCCAGTCTTGAGCACATGCAAAGTGGACCTAATCTCTTCCTCTGTCAGGGAGCCAATCTCAAACAACTTGATTCCAGGATCCTCTTCACAACTATCCTAATGCCTCAGCTAGGGATACTTAAATAGCAAACTCAACTCCTGGCTCCCTTGCATGTCCAGCCCGGTGCTGAAGCTCTAAAGCTCCTCTACACAATAGGTCCTGAATGCTGAGGAGGGGGAGCCCAGGACTTGTGCAGCAGAGAGACTGGAAGCAGCAAAACTGGGCTGGGCATACACGGAAGACAGATGTGTTAAGCTTTTTTTGTCCCATGCACCTCTGTGCTCTTCCTGGTTCCTCAGTATCTCTCCCACAGCAGAACTTTGAAAGATAGCTCTTTATCAACAATCCCTAACACAATTCACCTTGCCCCTCAAATCAGCCCTCCAGCACATCTCTTGCCCCAAATTGCCACCAGCAAAACCTGCCTTTTCCCCTTCCCACTCAGTGTTCTTACAGCAAATCCCCATCATAAGGTCCCCTTTCTCATTACACTGTGTCCTCATCACTCTAGGAAGTGCATGCATTTCTCCCCACGCATCATACAACAGATACCACCCTGCCTGAGCACAGTACATCCCTTTCCTTCACATACTTCCCACCATTAAACTCTCCAACACTTCTCTCCTGCACATACTGCTTACTGCCATAACCTCTTCCACTCCTCTGCAGCATTTACTGCCTGCTGTCTAATGCTTCACACTTCTCTTCTGCACATATTGCCTGTCAGCATGCTATCCACGCTCCCCTCCATCTCATACTACCCACTACCATATACTTAACATTCATCTACTGCACACATGGACACACTTTTGGACACATTGCAAAAATGGACACACTTTTTCTAGTTCCTGCTGAACTACAGAACCCCACCAGTTGTCATTGCTCTCCACATGCATAAATTGATTTCATAGCCAGCAAAATAATGCTACTTCCTTGACTCGCAGAAGCCTTCACAGCCATTGCATGCGGGAAAAGAGGTTTTGTGAGCTGTAGTTTCGGTGATCTGCCTATGTCAGTAGGAACTATTCCTCCTGTACCTACACCTACAGAAATTTTAGAAGCCTCGTGATGATGTCACAGAGTGTTTTAAAAGGGACTCCTTGCTACAGGAAAAGGACAACAAAAACATACTGGAACATGCTCTAGAGCAGGAAGGGGTGGTTGTTGGAGGTAAATTTGGGTCAAGTCTATACATATTCTTTAAAGGAAAACTATCATTAGAAACATGCATTATAGAGGTATTTGCCAGCCCTTGTATCTAAAAAAAGGCCAGTTCTGTGGCTCTCATGCTGACCTTTTGATGACCTTTTGTGATTCAAATATTAAAGGCAGAAGTAACCAGCCTGCAGCCATATTTGTTGAAGGAGGTCAACAAATGGCAGCACCTTTATTTTTTCAAAAATGTATTACCTTCAGATTTAAAATAACATTACATGTGTTATGATGCCTTGAAAAAGTATTCATACCCCTTGAAATGTTCCACATTTTATCATATTACAACCAAAATCGTAAATGTATTTTATTGGCATTTTATGTGATAGACCAACACAAAGTGGCACATAATTGTGAAATGGAAGGAGACTGATAAATTGTTTTCAAAATGTTTTACAAATAATTATGTGAAAAGTATGGCATGCATTTGTATTCAGCCCCAGTCAATACTTTGTACAACCACCTTCTACTGTAATTACAGCTGGAAGTCTTTTTTGGGTATGTCTCTACTAGTTTTGCACATCTACAGACTGACATTTTTGCCCATTCTTCTTTGCAAAATAGCTCAAGCTCTGTCAGATTAGATGTAGAGCATCTGTGAACAGCAATATTCAAGTCTTGCCACAGATTCTCAATTCGATTTAGGTCTGGACTTTGACTGGGCCATGCTATCACATGAATATGCTTAGATCTAAAAATATTATAACAGGTTTTTTTCTAAGATTGCCCAGTATTTGGCTCCATACATATTCCCATCAACTCTGACCTTCTTCCCTGTCCCTGCTAAAGAAAACCATCCCCACAAAATTATGTTGCCACCACCTTTTTTCACAGTGGGGGTGGTGTGTTCAGGGTGATGTGCAGTGTTAGTTTTCCACCACACATAGAGTTTTGCTTTTAGGCCAAAAAGTTAAATTTTGGTCTCATCTGACCAGAGCACCTTCTTCCACATGTTTGCTGGGTCCCCCATATGGCTTCTCACAATCTTCAAATGGGACTTCTTATTGCTTTCTTTCAACAATGACTTTCTTCTTGCCACTCTTCCATAAAGGCCAGATTTGTGGAGTGCATGACTAAAGCCCTATACACACGATTGGACATTGATCGGACATTCCGACAACAAAATCCATGGATTTTTTTCCGACGGATGTTGGCTCAAACTTGTCTTGCATACACATGGTCGCACAAAGTTGTCGGAAAATGCAATCGTTCTGAGCGCAGTAATGTAAAACACGTACGTCAGGACTATAAACGGGGCAGTAGCCAATAGCTTTCGTCTCTTAATTTATTCTGAGCATGCGTGGCACTTTGTGCGTCGGATTTGTGTACACACGATCGGAATTTAACCAATCGGATTTTGTTGTCGGAATATTTTATAGCCTGCTCTCAAACTTTGTGTGTCGGAAATTCCGAAGGAAAAAGTCCGATGGAGCCCACACACGACCGGAATTTCCAACACTTTTCCAAATCCAACCGTGTGTACAGGGCATAATAGTTGTCATGTGGACAGATTCTCCCACCTGAGCTGTGGATCTCTGCAGCTCCTCCAGAGTTACCATAGGACTTGGCTTGGCTGCTTCTCTGAATAATGCTCTCCTTTCCCGCCCTGTCAGTCTAGGTGGACAGCCATGTCTTGGTAGGTTTGCAGTTGTGCCATACTCTTTCCATTTTTGGATGGTGGATTGAACAGTGCTCCGCGAGATGTTCAAAGCTTGGGATATTTTTTAATAACCTAACCCTGCTTTAGGCTTCTCCACAACTTTATCCCTGACCTGTCTGGTGTGTTCCTTGGCCTTCAAAATGCTGTTTTTACTAAGGTCCTCTAACAAACCTATGAGGGCTTCATAGAAAAGCTGTATTTATACTGAGATTAAATTACACACAGGTGGACTCTATTTACTAATTAGGTGACTTCTAAAGGCAATTGGTTCCACTAGATTTTAGTTAGGGGTATCAAGGTAAAGGTGGCTGAATACAAATGCACGCCACACTTTTCAGATATTTATTTGTAAAAAATTTGGAAAACCATTTATGATTTCCCTTTACAATTATGTGCCACTTTGTGTTGGTCTACCACATAAAATCCCAATAAAATACATTTACGTTTTTAATTGTAACATGACAAAATGTGGAACATTTCAAGGGGTATGAATACTTTTTCAAGGCACTGTATGTAATGATTTAAAACAAAAACCTTAATTTTCTAAATTGTATGCATTACATGAATTCAACTTACCACAGCTGGAGTGGGCGTCTTCTGTACTTTATTGTAAGGACTATATTTAGGTTTTGGTGGCTTCCCAGCTGCTCTGTCTTTGTGCCTTCGACTGCTTATGTGCTGAAAAATATCAGAATGGTAATAACAGAGTTGTAAAAAAAATATTATTGGATCCCTTTTAAAAAGTAACAACTACATGTCACAATCAATAGTTCATTCCAAATTGTTATTGTTCATTCACATGCAAAGGAACATACTGTATTGATCTGTTTGTCTCTATACATACAATAACATGCAATATTTTGATCAACCTGGTTAAATTACAGCATCGATTTTCCCAGTGAAAATAATGTGATACATAAGCATGACGTGTTTCTGCAAATTCACAATTAATTTTGCTGAATATAACAGACCGGAAACAAAAAGAACATAAATAAAGAACCTTCAAAAGTTTGAACAACCTCCAGAGTAATCCACAGGTGTATTTTTTTGGAAGGTACCAGAGTTTATTTTCTGAGGGCTTATTCCAAGATAGGGGGGAACAATTCTGTGACCCTTTGAATCTGTCAAGGTGGTGTTCTCACAGTTAGCAGCCATGGACTTGGACATGAAAATAAATATAACTGATTCTCACAAAGCTTTGTAAGGATATCAAATATATAATTTTAATTTCTGTAAAATCACTGAGATATAAAGGAGTTAAAAGTAAATGTTGAAGTTGAAACAAAAACAGGAAAACCAAGAAAAATCTCCCACAGAATCACTGGTAACCATACACAACCCCAGTATCACTCCAATAGATCAGCAGTAAGGTTTAGTTGCCACTTATTGTGCATTACTTTACTGAAGAAAAATGATTAACATGAAATGTCACCAAAAAGAGACATTGCTTGTGATCACTTTACTAAAATCAATGTCTGAATTAACAAACATAACACTTAGATACGTAAAAGACATTTTGGAACCAACTGCTTTATAGTAAATGAGTCAGAAAGGCACTAGGACTAGTACAGCTGAAGCTCCTAGATGTCCATAGGGGCACAAATGTGCAGGTGCCCATTTGCCTGTGCATAACCGTGCATGAATGAGCATGCTCCTGTTGCTAATGTTGGCACCATTGACACTATTTAAAATGCAGCATGCTATCAGCTAGTATTGGCTGATCTGTAGCTATTACCTGTGTTCCTGCATTGACTCCTGTTATTGACCTGGCTTGCTTGAACACTTCCTGCCCTGACCTTGGCCTGTCTCTGGATTTGCTCTGTCTCCTGTTCATCTGCGTGATTCAACATCGCCATTCTTTGCTTGTACCCTGACTGTTCTCTGCCTGCCATCTATGGCTGTATGAGAAGCCTCTCTCTACATGTCAGGCTCTGTCACAAGGTACATGATAAAATCATAACACATTGCTACGATAGCAAGATATATTTGGAGGAAAAATAAGAATTTGAACAATACAACTGTTCCAATTGTTCAAGCTGAAATCCAGCAGATATCAGTTGATGCTGCTATGTTGTGGAAACACACAATAGAAGATACCTGTTACTGCAATGCATGATAATGTATGAATGTGTGGTTGCTTAGTGGTGCCATGCTTTCTAAATGGAACCCAAATGCTATTTTACAGTTGTGGGCAACACACTCATTCAACACACGCTAAAGTGTGTATGGCCACCTTGCAAGAACAATGCATTAAAACCTAATTCCATAAATCTGTACCTATAAATAGTACCATGTGCTATGCTTTTAACTGAAAACGTTGTAAGGATATATTCAAGTGTTCTAAAACCAAATAGCAATTGCTACTTTTTCCTAATTCCTAAATTTTGCAGCATA
This sequence comes from Lithobates clamitans, assembly GCA_037952925.1. Taxonomy (NCBI): domain Eukaryota; kingdom Metazoa; phylum Chordata; class Amphibia; order Anura; family Ranidae; genus Lithobates; species Lithobates clamitans. Next base: position 981,630 of record JBBGZY010000088.1, read on the forward strand.
AATTTTGCTAATGCTTTCAGCTGCTGAGTGAACAGTTAGTATACATAAAATATTGCTTGATTGATTTTGTATGTACGACAGGGCTATAGTATTTTTCCAGATGTTAATATCTCTAGCCCCAAATCACTACATGTCAGATCTCACTATCTAGCTATCCTTTGTGATAAAGTAGATTTGGTTGTAAATCCATTGGTGTGACTGGATCAATTTTCATATGCCCTCATCATCCAACCATCCAGGCTACTCAAATTATGCATATATGTAGTTACTCTGTCAATTGGCTGTAGTGTTCTAAAGGAAATATTCAAACAGAACCGTGAAAAAAAACATAAAAATTTCTAGAGATGTGCTAACATGTGTAGCAAAGTTGCAGACTGAATTCCATAAAGATAAATGTATCTAATCATTTATTAGGGTGTGGTTCATATAAAGTCTACACTTCTTTGAAAGCAGTAGATAAAATGTAGATTTGGGCTAATAGTAGAATAAATGTAATTGATAATAAAACCTATGAGTTCAATAATAGCCCAGGCATGATCATAACTGTTTAGCACTGGGTGTACATAAGTAAATAAAATGATTATTCAACTGTAAGGTTTCAGGCCTAACACCAAACCTTTGAGATTAAAAAGATTGGACCCACAACTTTTGATAATGTTCTTTTATTCCATGTAAAATAAATTACTTTACAGAACATCTCTCTCTAGGTAAAATTACAAAAGAAGCACAAAGGGACCTGAATTGGATTACGTTATTTACACTGGACCTTTCCAAAAGGTAATTGTGCAGGGACTAAAACACATTGCCTGCTTCATTTAAAATCTTGTAGCTATTCAATAAACAGTAATTTAGAGGTGACATTGGTTGAGAACTGCTATTCCCCTGTGAAGAACTGCACTTTAGATTAACAAATTGATGCAAAGCTGACCAATAGACTGCTCTCCTGTAGCAACATCATAGATTACGGAAAACGATAGTTTTAAATTTCATGTGAAGCCTTTGTGAAATGAACCAGTTTAGTTGCAATAACTTGTAAGGTTACCTATTAAACTTTGCACTATAGGAGTACAACAGAGTTGCAATGAGTGGGTTGGGTTTCTTCTGTCTCCCATATGAGAAAGAGACATCAGCAGCAGTCCTGGGACACACACAGCAATAAAAATATAACAACAGTCTTAACTGTTTTCCGCTACAGTCAAACCAAAAATGAAGTGTTTTTTTCACATTATATATTTTTTATTATCATAACAACCACTCCAATTTTCTATATTTTTATCTTATCTAAATAAATTATCCAGTCATTATTTTATGCCAAACCAAGTTTCTGTAATAATGATTATTTCATAATCTTTGACTAACCAATCAACAATTTAGAGCTGGTTTTCTTTTTCCTGATCTGTTGCAGATTATTGCAACTACATAGGTACCTTGGGATAGAAACATATACTGAGAACATTACACACTATGTATACTTTCATAGAATAAAAGTGGATGTTAACTAAAACACAATGGCGAAGACATCTTCTGGAGGCTGGATAGTTGCTTAAAATGATTGTATTTTTTTAAAATAACAAACATGTCATACTTACCTGCTCTGTGTAATGGTTTTGCAGAAAGCAGCTCTCCTTCTCTTCTTGGGTCCCCTGCCGGTGCTCCTAACCCCCTTGCTGAGTGCCTCCATCACAAGCCGCTTGCTATGGGGCCACTCGTGCGTGCTTGTTCCTGACCTGGCTTTATGTCACCCTAAGACACACAGAGCGTGGCTCAGCCTCACCCCACAGCTGGCTGTGATTGACAGCAGCAGAAGTCAGTGGCTCGACTGCTGTGTCTGAGCCGATGAGGATGGAGCAGGGGGGCAGGGAAATGAGGAAGGAGAGGAACCAGGAGGAAGCTGTCACATTCTTCATAAGCTGCACACAATAAAGAAGTCTCCCTCAAGTTATGCCCCCTGCTGGTTAAATGTTCTTAGCCTATTAACTTCCATGGTTGAATGTTCTTAAGTTATTTTCTCTTAGAATTGAATTATTTGCTCAGTGAAAAGCAAAAAGTAAGCTATTACACACACATTGCAAACATTATGGGAACTGACTGCTATGCTTGTATGAATGCTGAGACATTTGTAAAGTAAATTGAAAAAAAAATGGCACTCTAGTGTGTTAGGACTACAGAAAACTCCTACTCTCTTCTCCATAATGAGGAGTGTTTTTAGTCTCCAGAGGAAAACTAGAAATAATGCTAAATGATAAAAGTCTGCCACATGCAGAGAGCACTGGAAGTGATCAGCTCATGATTTTTCTGGCAGGAACAACAACTATATATATTTTTGCACTTAATAAATAGATATGATAAAATAAGTTCAATTGTATATTTAACAGAGCAAAATTGAGCAAGTAAGTTATGTTTATTCTTAAGGTTTTTATACACAAAAAGGAGAATAAAAGCTATGACAAATGTCCCATAGCCATTAACTTATCATGGCTTGGTATGATATTCAAGGAATCACCCCAAAAGATCTCCATGCAGGGCAAGTCAAGGAGTGTATGCACAAATAGAAACTACTACTCTATTATATTTAAGCTATCAACAAGGGGAGGGAGGGGGAAGTAACAGTAGGGGTGATAGATAGGAAGGGGATAGATAAGAAGGGGAGGGAAAGGGGTCAGGGAAACATACCAAAATACAACAACATGTAGAAAAAGACATAAGCAATATAGGTGTGTATGCAGCAATGCCTACTATGCAATAGCCTAGTAAAAAAAAAAAAAAGATAAACAAGGAAGTCAACTATACTCTCCAGATTAATAGAATTTACAGTCTGTCAAGGGTTACCCTGTGGAGAGGGTAGTCAAACTGTTCACTTAGGATTAGAAGTATAGCTAGAGGGGGTCTAGAGAACTATCTTTGAATACATATAATTAATTCAGATTGGAATATTTGTATTGAAAAAAAAATCATGAAAATAGCTGCTTTTCTTTCTCCCTTTCATGTCTTTGCAGTTATTTTTATTTTTGTATTCCTTCTGCAACATAGGTTTTGAGCTAACACATCCCACACTTGCTATTTTGAATGCCATAAATAAAAACAACAATAAATGTATTGGTAATTTTATTGTGGTAAGCCTAATTAACAATTTTAAATGCATTCTAAGTATGCAGTGAAACTCAAATCTCTCTTTTCTTGTAAAGAGTAAAGTAAAAAGATTTGAAATGTTAGAGATTATTAGATGTAAAACCAATATGAGTGGGTGACAAAAGAAAGATTGTATTGTTTGAGGCTGTATACAAATGAATCATAGAGTGCTTCACAAATACACCATGTGAAGTAAATTACAGGGTACCTTGTTACATTCCAGCTTGTAGTTTGTTTTATTTTCAACATAATCAATAATAGCAAGCACACCCTTTCCACTGTATACAATACACTCTAGGTTTTAACATGCAGTTCCTTGTGTTAATACCTTGAACTTTCAGTTTTACGAAGGCTCATTATACAGTCCTTTTTAACTCCTTCTTGGCCAGGAAGGTTATATGATGGAACGAACTCTGGTCAGAAGACGTTGGATGTGGTGACTAGAGTTGGGCCAAGCAAAAGTTTGACTGGTATATCGCCTGTTTGCCCTTTCGGTGAACACCCAACTTTGCAGAGCCCTCGGCAAGCGAACACCCTGAGTGTTGCACAGTGCATTCTAATCTCTGATTGGACAAAGCTTTGCCCAATCAGGCAAAGTGAAAAGGCTGGTTGTTAAGGAGTGGGCCGGGAAGCCAGCTGCTGTGTAATTAACAACAGATGAGTCATCAGCTGTCAACGGGCTTGCCCTCTGAATGAGAAAAAAAAACATTGCCGTCAATAGAAAAAAAGTGAAAAAATGGCATGGGGATCTCCCCCCAATCCATACCAGGCCCCACAGGTCTGGTATGGATTTTAAGGGGAACCCCATTCCAAAATTTTTAAAAATGGCATTGGCCCCCAAAATCTATACCAGAATCCTTATCCGAGCATGCAGCCTAGCAGGACAGGAAAGGGGGGGCGAGAGAGCTCCCCCTCTCCTGAACCATACCAGGCCACATGGCCTCAACATGGCCTTGTTGATGTTGATGGGGACAAGGTCATCTTCCTGACAACCCTGGGTTGTGGGGGGTCTGCGAGCAGTGGGCTTATCAGAATATGGAAGCCCCCTTTAACAAGGGTCCCCAAGATCTGCCCCCATGTGAATAAGTATTGGAGCACATTGTACCCCTACTCATTCACCTAAAAAGTGTCAAAAATAAATAAAGTTCTTGACAATTCCTTTAAAAAAAAAACAATGTCCCCAGTGTAGATTCTTCGCCAATCACGATGCCCGCTGCACCGCCGAACCCGGAAAAAAAAACATTCCGCCCACAACGATGACTAACTGCGGAATGCCCGGTCTGATAAGGGGCAAGGCCACCAGCCACCAGATCCATGCCAGATCAAAGGGTGGGGGGACCCCCGCAACTTTTTTTTAACATTTTTGCATTGCCAGCAATGGTATTGTATTGCCAGCAGTTTAAATGTCATTTTTTTCTTTATAACTATCAGTTTTGCTGAACCAGGTTCTATACACAATACAGATGCCCACTCTACAGGCATACTAAGGGGACACCCCAGGCACTATATTTAAAGGAATTTCTTTTTTTTCTTTTTTCTTTTTTTTTTCACTTTAAGCATAATTAAAATCACTGCTCCAATAAAAATGATCTTTTTAAAAAAAAATTTTTGCATTAATACATGTCCCTCAGGGCAGTACCCAGGCCCCTTTACCCTTTTATTGGCCAATAACTTTCATATAAGCCTTCAAAATGGGGACTTTTGATTTTTCAAGTTCGCGGCCCATAGACATTAATAGGGTTCGGGGTTGGGGTCCGTACTTTTGTAATGTTCGAGAGTTCTGGAGCAAACTGAACTGGGGCTGTTCGGCCCAACTGTAGTGGTTGCCTATGTCTTTCTAATTTTTGACAATAATAGCTAGAGGCAATGGCCTCAGCCAAGCAACAACCCGGTATGAAAGCAATCAACCAAGTACATATGATCATGTACACATGTGTGCTGTAAGATACATGTACTTTAAACCTCTAAAAAATAAATAGCAACAGCAGATCTAATCCTTGGAATGCTCAACAAATAAGGGTATAAATATGATATGATATTATGTTTTAAATCATTAAGAGGTTAAAAGTAGTGGAAAAAATAAAGATTTACTTTACCTACTTGAAGTGGTTGTAAAGCCTTAAAGCATAACTCTAATGCCGCGTACACATGAGCGGACTTTTCGACCGGACTGATCCGATGGACTATCCGACCGACTTTTGGTGGACTTCCAACGGACTTGCCTACACACAATCACACCAAAGTCCGACGGATTTGTACGTGATGATGTACGACCAGACTAAAATAAGAAAGTTGATAGCCAGTAGCCAATAGCTGCCTTAGCGTCGGTTTTAGACCGTCGGACTAGCATACAGACGAGCGGACTTTTTGATATGAACTGGGTCCGGCAGAGGTCCGACGTAAAGATTTGAAACATGTTCCAAATCTAAAGTCTGTCAGATTTTTGACCGAAAAAGTCCATTGCATGTCCAGTGAAGCCCACACACAGTTGAATTGTCCACCGGACTCGTTCTGTAAGAGCAGTCCAGTCCAAAAGTCCGCTCGTGTGTACGTGGCATTACACTGTTTAAAAGTCCTCTTGAGGACTGTTGAGAAGCCCTGCGACTTCATGTCTGACTTTCATCTGACTTCAATGAACGGGATCCGACTTTGATCCCAACAAATACTAGGTCCTTTGAGCCTGCTAGGAATCTTAAGGAGGAACCCTTTGCCAAAAGAAAAGGTCTGGTATGGATTTTAAGAGGAATCCCCACTCCAGAATAAATAAAAAACAGCGTGGGGTCCCCCCCAAGGTCCATACCAGACCCTTATCTGAGCATGCAGCCTGGCAGGTCAGGAAAGAGGGGGAGACAAGCAAGCACCCCCCTGGACCATACCAAGCCACATGACCTCAACATGGGGGTGGGTGCTTTGAGGACAAGGGCCTCTCCTCGACAACCCTGGGCGGTGCTTGTCAGAGTCCTTTATTAAAGCAGCTCCAACATCTCTTCTCCCTGGATTTCTTCTCGCCACGCTGATGTCTTTTTCCTCTGGTTCTTCTCGCTGCACTACTGACTTCTTCCTCTGCTGGTTCTTCCTCCATTCATCTGGTTCTTCTTCTTTCTGCTGTTGTGCGAGCTTCACTCTCTGCTGGTCCTTTTATAGACATGGGGCGTGGCCATCCGATGATGTCATCTGGAGACCCGGCCCCCTTGTGATGTCACCACCTGGGACCTGATGAAGACATCACCGGCGGGAGAAGAAATCGGAGGGAGAAGAGACGCTGGAGCTGCTTTAATAAAGGACTTTGTCAAAAACTTGTGTGCTGGTTTTATTTCTTCAACACTTTTTTGGGGTGAATGGGTAGGGGTACAATGTACCCCATACTCATTCACTAAGGGTGGGGGGCCAAGATTTGGGGGGGCTTGCAGATTTTGATAAGCCCCCCACCCACAGACCCTGTTAACCAACGCCCAGGGTTGTCAGGAAGAGGCCCTTGTTCCCATCAGCATGGTGACAAAGTGCTTTGGGGTGGGGGGGTGCAGAGCCCCCCGCCCCAAAGCACCCACCACCATGTTGAGGGCATGTGGCCTGGTATGGTCTAGGAGGGGGCGCTTGTTAACCCCTCCTTCCTGACCTGCTGGGCTGTGTATTCAGATAAAGATCTGGTATGGATTTTTGAGGGGACCCCACGCCATTTTTTTTCTATTTTGGCGTGGGAATTCTCCTTAAAACCCATACCAGACCGAAGAGCCTGATATGGAATTGGGGGGAACCCTATGCCATTTTTTTAAAATTTTGGTGTGGAGTTCCCTTTAAGATCCTCAGAGCACAAGTCACATGCCAAAATTGGATCAGTTAAGATGATGATTCGACTTCAATGATATTCAATGGGCTGAAGTAGGACCAGTGTCAGACTAAAGTAGTGCAGGAACCTTTTTCAAAGTCGGACCGACTCGTGTCGGAGCAGTTAGGACGGCTCTCATAGGGTTTCCTATTTGGAATATCATACCAAAAATGACATTTTTGCTGCAAGGGATGCCAGACCTCTTGGGAAATTGGTGAGCCAAATCACACAAGCAAGAAATTATGTTTCTGGGGGGCGTTCTGTACACATTCTGTGTACAGAGCACCTCCAGGTAGCCATGTTACATTGCATTTCAAGAAAATTACAGAGCTGCAGATTGAAAAGGAAAGGGATTTTTTTTAATAACATTCATATACAATATGACTTGTGTCGCAATTATATACGCTATATTATTTTTTCCTTTTTTATTTTTTTTCCCCATGAAAGTGCAGTTATCCTTTATCGTTTTTCACCTTAATGCATTCTATGTATTCACAATGTATTTTGCTTTGGCTATATTATGTCATATTCCATGCTAGGCTAAAGCATGTTTGCAAAGATCAAGTGACAGTTTTCTATAAGACCAGTTAGTCGTCCATTTCTCATCAGTTTTTCATCCATTTTTTACATTCACCAGCTTAGAGTCCTTAACCACTTGAGTCCCATTGCCTTTTTTTCACGCAAAAACAGACCGTTTGCCCATTTACATACTTTTTTTGTCCGATCTATTTTTTTTTAATGGAAGAAAAATAGGGCTTTGCTCCGTTCCAAAAAACGGATGTTGACGGAAGCGGATGTATATGGATGTAAAGAAAGATCATCCATTTAGGCCAGTTTTTTCATAGAGATGCATTGATGTCTGTTTTTCATCCATTAACAGTTGGTGAACAATGGGCAAACGGTTCGTTTGTGTGAAAGGGGCCTTAGAGGATTAGAAAGACATTTGAGCCTTGGAAAATAAATTCCCCACTTTGCCATTATATTTTTAAAGTCAAATTCCAGCCAACATTTTTTTTAGTAAGTTATATCTAAATAGCTTCCCAACTATATAGCTGTGTTAATTTTTCCCAGGTTCTTGTTTCTTTTTGTGACCCCCATTAGAGATATTTCCCCTCATTTCCTCACCTATGTGTGTCCCCAGACAGGAAGGGACAGACAACAATAACCCCTTGTTTATTAATATAAAAATGTGTTTTTGTCTATGTACCCATTATTTCCTGTACTATCAGGAAGGGAAGGGAAATCTCCTTATCAGAGACACAGATGGCAATAAAAACAGATAGGGTTTCTAACCCTTCTTTGCTGTATCCAAAACAAAATGACATGTTTTTGCTGGATTTGGGCTTTAAATATTGTCGGCCTGGGCAAGCTCTGGAATAAGAATGTATATATCTATGTGTCTTATTATAAACTGTATTACATAACCATATGGTTATTGTATTTTTTAAAACATAAGCTTATAACTGTTTTATGCTAATAGAAAATATTTACCATAATTATTTATGCACAAAAGACAACACAGATTACAAAAGCAAACATCAATGATATATAAAATGAAGAGTATCCTGTAGAAAACAAGGATGTTATTACAATGTAAAGACAAAGTAATACATTCTTTCCTCTCACAAACTGTAATCAATTCAGCTTTCAAGATAAAACAGTAACCGTCATTTTAGGAGATACATTTTTCCTAGAGGCATTTACCTCTCTATCAGCTATCGGCAGTATTTGCATGTTGCAGAGCATGCTGGGATTTATATTAGGAGAGCACAGGAATGGCTCTGCACTTGTTGATTGCTCCTGCAGACTTCAGATCTAGACAAGATCCTCTAAGGAGGGGGGTTCTCTTCTGAGCCATTTAGATTACTCATTTAGGGTGTGTGTCATTTTCACCCCTTGCTGGCTAAAAGGGTAAATATTAAATATGTAAATGCAATAGTTCTTATCTAGTTGACCATAAAATATTTTCAAGAATATTACTTTGTATTCCTGAACACAGTACATGCATGCAGAATACTGTATATATGCAGAAAGAATATATATTAGCTTTAAAATGTTTACACTACATTTAAAGCTCAAATTATTCTGAACAATAGCTATGGGCAATATTTTTCTTAAAGTATATCTGAAAACAATTTTTTTTTAAATGTATTGTGGATAAAGTGAAGTAGGGTTAAAAAAATAAAAATGAACTGTCATTGTTAGATGGTTCCACCAAAAAACAAGAGTTAGAACCCAACTGGTAGCTTCACATAAAGTTATGCTGTATAAGAGTTTGAGATTTGTATGAGAGTTTCAGCCCAGAAGGGTGTTGCATTAGCACAAAGAAACATAGAGTATGTAAGCATGTACTGTACTTTAAAGCAACATCCTCACTGCGTATAAAAAAAGAAAAAAAAAAGAAAAAATGGGCTTGCAAAGCAAACCATGAATACTTACCCATTCTATCACTCAGGATGTCAAACTCCACAGACTTTAAAACCTTTAAACTAGGGTTAAAACTGCTGTAAGTTTTTTTTTCTGCCATCTGCATCTCATTAATGGGATTTACCAACGCTTTTTGGCCTGTAGACTCAAAATGAAGTGAGAAGATAACTTTCCAATGTGAGGGAAATTCCCTGTTAGACAGTTTTCATAGTACCAAGTGTCCCCATTTGAAGATTTTTCATCTATTCCTGTTAAAACTTTTGAATTTCCCTCACTTGTATTCCAGGTGATCAGAGAAATTAAAAAGAATGAATCTTCCTAAATAGGATCGCAGACAATAGAAAGTACACAGTGGTTCTAACCCTTAACAGCTCTAGTAAAATTTGAAAACAAGTTTTGCCTTTAGTTAAAATTATATACTAAACTTTAGAGCCCCTGAAACCTTCCCTTATGACCCCCATGAGTCCTGGAGTGTTTTTTTCTTCAGAGGTGTCTCTGTGTTGTGCCTTATACAGTACCTTTATGCAACCTTCCTAATGAGAAGGATTATATGCTCAGGAGCTGATCAGTTCATGTCCTGGGCTTAATGCTGGGCCAATTCTGTCACTCACAGCCAATGGTTCCAGCACTGACTTTCCCTAGAAACTGTTGGAAATGCTGAGACAAGGGGCTGCTTTAAACCACAAGATAAAAAAATATGTATATTTCTACATTTTTAATGAAAATTAAGTACAAAAATATAAAAACAATTACTTCTGGTATCCCCTACTGCTTTAGAGTGTGCCCAATAGTGGAAACATCAGATGTTATTACTTATAATATTTGGTTCTGATTTTTAACCAACACATTAACAAAGCTTTAAAATAAACCTGTCAAGAGAAAAAACTGAGAACCTCCTTTCCTGACCATCTGAAAATGTTAGTGTAATGCCCTGTACACACGGTCGGACATTGATCGGACATTCCGACAACAAAATCCATGGATTTTTTCCAACGGATGTTGGCTCAAACTTGTCTTGCATACACACGGTCACACAAAGTTGTCGGAAAATCCGATCATTCTGAACGCGGTGACGTAAAACACGTATGTCGGGACTATAAATGGGGCAGTAGCCAATAGCTTTCCTCTCCTAATTTATTCTGAGCACACGTGGCACTTTGTGCATTGGATTTGTGTACACACGATCAGAATTTCCGACAACGGATTTTGTTGTCGGAAAATTTTATAGCAAGCTCTCAAACTTTGTGTGTCAGAAATTCCTATGGAAAATGTGTGATGGAGCCTACACATGGTTGGAATTTCCGACAACAAGGTCCTATCACACATTTTCCATCGGAAAATCCTATCGTGTGTACAGGGCATATTGGTCCTGGCTATTATGTTGTCCCTCTGACCATTGTTTATGAGCCATTGGCACAGAATAAGTATCAACAAATTCAAAGTAAATTCTGAAGCATTAATCTACATACTTGTTTCAGGTCAATGACCACTGAATTAAAAGGGTCAGCATGATAGCCTAACAGCTAGCACTTTCAGAAGAAGAGGTCCACAGTGGCTGCCTTTATGTTTCTCTCATGGCAAATTTCCTTTAATGTTGCTTGAAAAGAGCATCACTGAAAATGGTGTAAAGTTAAGTTAAAATGCCACATCAAAATGTAACCCTCTATTAAGGGAAAACACATATGAAAAATATTGAACTGATATGGGAACATTATCACAATTAGAAAGCTTAAAGGAACATGGAGGGTCTATATTATAACAACCCCCTCCATTTCTTAGGAGACTTGTTCTCCTTCCAAATACTACTGTAACCCTCCCTGAAGCAGGTTGTCATGTGTCTTTTTGCTTAATTCATCTTTAAAGCACCAAAGCAGCATTGTATGTCGATTCTCATAGACCTTTAAACTGTCATGGTTAATTGTTTGGAAAAATAAAAATGAACTGTCATTGTTAGATGGTTCCACCAAAAAACAGGAGTTAGAACCCAACTGGTAGCTTCGCATAAAGTCATGCTGTATAAGAGTTTGAGATTTGTATGAGAGTTTCAGCCCAGAAGGGTGTTGCATCAACACAAAGAAACATAGAGTATGTAAGCATGTACTGTACTTTAAAGCAACATTCTCACTGTGTATAAAAAAAGAAAAAAAATAGAAAAAATGGGCTTGCAAAGCAAACCACGAATACTTACCCATTCTATCACTCAGGATGTCAAACTCCACTGACTTTAAAACCTAATCATATCTTTATCATCTTAATCATATCTGATCCTTTTTGATTTCTATTGCTCTTGTTTTTGAGGATAGATCTATGGTTGTTCCAAGCATATTTGATTTTACTTATTGTTGACTGTCAAATTGCCTCTGCAAAAATTCCTGACAGTTTGAGGTTATGGCCATGTGTTCCTGATCCTAGATTCATATTAAAATCATTTAAGATGAAATTTTCATCTGACACTTCCAGTATTGTTGGATATTGGCAAACCCCTGCTGAGCTGTATGGTTCTTTCTTTTAACCCCTACATTTCATACAGGACACAAGGACTTTCTGAAAGAACCCAAGAGCACAGTGGGCACCAGATGTTGCAACTGGACCAGACACGTGACCAGTCATGTTTTTTGTTTTATAGTTTTTCTCCAACAGAATTTAGTGGACAGTGACCGGTAAATATTGATGATTTTCTTGGCAGGTTTGGCTTGCTCACTTTAATTTTACATACAGAGTTGCTTTATTGTTTCTATTACTGGCTACATATGTTAGCATGCTATTACCTGTTTAAGCTGGGTCTCAGAATTGACATGGACATCACAAATTTCACAGTGAAATGTTTTGTTTTGGAGGCCTGTGTTCCCTTTGCTGATAAGCAATCTTCCTTTTACACCAGCTCGTGGAAATGCTTTAATAGTGCCACTTCCGTTTCGAGCTTCCACCATGGTTTTGTGCTTTGTACCTGTAAATATGGGAAAAGATAACAAAAAACAACATAGCATTCTTTTAAATTTCTGTACTTTAAAATAAACAATAGAGATATACTGAATGACATTGACTGTATATACGTACATTAAAGTGGTTGTAAAGGCAGAAGGTTTTTTTTACCTTCATGCATTCTATGCATAAAGGTAAACAACCTTCTGTGTGCAGCAGCCTCTCCAGCCCCCCCAAATACTTACCTGAGCGCCCTCTTCATCCAGCGATGTCCAGGGACTCACACTCCTGATTGGCTTTTGGCAGCAGCGGAAGCCATTGGCTCCCGCTGCTGTCAATCACAACCAGTGATCCAATCAGGAGACAAAGGGAGCAGGCCGAGCTGCATCTCCATGTGTGAATGGACATACAGAGCTGAGGGTCAGGGACATGCCTGCTTGGGTGCCCTCAGAGCAGGCTGCTTGCTGTGGGGGCACCCGGCAGGTGGAAAGAGCCAGGAGCATCACCGTGGGACCCGAGATGAGGAGGATCTGGGTGGCTCTGTGAAAAACCACTGCACAAAGCAGGTAAGTATAATATGTTTGTTATTAAAAAAAAACAAAAAAACTTTAATATCACTTTAACAGGGCTAAAAGGTGCTAGCCTGCATTAAATAGGAAACATTAATCATGCATAGTGCTAGGATATGGTATAAATACAAGTTGCAATAACAATAGTAGTAAAAGTATTACATTTTAGCTAATTTTATTGTATTTTTCAGAAAAGTGTGATTTTGGACTAAACTGTTTGGACTAAATTATCTGACATAAATTATTCCTGAATAAGATTTGTTTTTAATCTTGCCCAACAATTTTTAAACAGTCTTCTAATTTTTTTCTAGGCTAGCTATAGGTTTATAAAAAAAAAAACTCAGGGTGAAGCTGTGAACTGGTTTGGGGTCAGTAAATAAGAGACTTATAGTTAGTGCTATCTATGTTGCTTTTAGTATGTTAAGATACTCCTCTCACTGGATCATAGAGAATGATGGGCAAACCACCTTGTGCACAGCATAAGCCCACAGGCAGCAGAGGTTCTAACAATAGTGGTGCTATCAGCAGATCTAAACTGTACCATTCCTGTGGTCTGAAAGTTATTTTTATATAAACGTAGGGTAACCTATAACGTAAAGCCTATAACTTTGAGGAATCATATTTTAAGATACAGAAAACATTGATTAGAACATTTGTATCAGAATGGGTTATCATATTGGTACCCAAACATACACAGGTTCAATATCCTAATTTACACTAATATACAGTGCATCGGGAAAGTATTCACAGCACTTTACTTTTTTCATTTTGTTATATTACAGCCTTATTCTAAAATGGATTAAATTAATTATTTTCCTCCAAATTCTACAAACAATACCCCATAATGACAACATGATAGAAGTTTGTTTGAAATCTTTGCAAATTTATTAAAAATAAAAAATGAAAAAATCACACGTACATAAGTATTTACAGCCTTTGCCATAACACTTAAAATTTAGCTCAGGTGCATCATGTTTCCACTAATTATCCGTGAGATGTTTCTACAACTTGATTGGAGTCCACCTGTGGTAAATTCAGTTGATTGGACATGATTTGGAAGGCACACACCTGTCTATATAAGGTCCCACAGTTAACAGTGCATGTCAGAGCACAAACCAAGCCATGAAGTCGAAGGACTTGTCTGTAGACCTCCGAGACAGGATTGTATTGTGGCACAGATCTGGGGAAGGGTACAGAAAAATTGCTTGCAGCATTGAAGGTCCTAATGAGCACAGTGGCCTCCATTATTCGTAAATGGAAAACATTTGGAACCACCAGGACTCTTCCTAGTGCGGTCAGCCCAGCCACACTGAGCGATCAGGGGAGAAGGGCCTTAGTCAGGAAGGTGACCAAGAACCTGATGATCACTCTGACAGAGCTCCAGCATTTCTCTGTAGAGAGAGGAGACCCTTCCAGAAGAACAGCCATCTCTGCAGTACTCCACCAATCAGGCTTATCTGGTAGAGTGGCCGGATGGAAGTCACTCCTCAGTAAAAGGAACATGACAACCTGCCTGGAGTTTTCCAAAAGGAACCTGAAGGACTCTCAGACCATGAGAAACAACAATTCTCTGGTCTGATGAAACAAAGAATAAACTCTTTGGCCTGAATGCCAAGCATCATCTCTGGAGGAAACCAGGCACCACTCATCACCTGACCAATACCATCCCTACAGTGAAGCAGTTTTTTAGTGGCAGGAACTGGGAGACTAGTCAGGATTGAGGGTAAGATGAATGCAGCAATGTACAGAGACATCCTTGATAAAAACCTGTTCCAGAGTGCGCTGGACCTCAAACTGGGGCGAAGGTTCATCTTCCAACAGAACAACAACCCTAAGCACACAGCCAAGATAACAAAGGAGTGGCTATGGAACAACTCTGTGAATGTCCTTGAGTGGCCTAGCCAGAGCCCAGACTTTAACCCGATTGAACATCTCTTGAGAGATCTGAAAATGGCTGTGCACCAACACTCCCCATCCAACCTGATGAAGCTTGAGAGGTCCTGCAAAGAAGAATGGGAGAAACTGATCAAAAATACATGTGCCAAGCTTGTAGCATCATACTCAAAAAGACTTAAGGCTGTAATTGGTGCCAAAGGTGTTTCAACAAAGTATTGAGCAAAGGCTGTGAATATTTATT
Organism: Lithobates clamitans; assembly: GCA_037952925.1. Lineage (NCBI taxonomy): Eukaryota > Metazoa > Chordata > Amphibia > Anura > Ranidae > Lithobates > Lithobates clamitans. Next base: position 996,640 of record JBBGZY010000088.1, read on the forward strand.
TACATGTGATTTTTTAAATGTTTTAATAAATTTGCAAAGATTAAAAACAAACTTCTTTCACATTGTCACTGTAGGGTATTGTTTGTAAAATTTTGAGGAAAATAATTAAGTTAATCTATTTTAGAGTAAGGCTGTAAAATGTGGAAAATGTGAAGCATTGTGATTACTTCCTGGATGCACTGTAAAGGAAACACATGCAAAGGTAAATGCTAGCATATCCTTAAAATATTGTATCAAACATTGAATACATATATGTTAGGGAGCATATAATAATTCTTAAAGAGGAAGTAAACTTCCATGTAGTATTTGTATCTATAGGTAAGCCTATAATAAGGCTTACCTATAGGTACTGTTAATATCTCCTAAACGTGCACCATTTAGGAGATATTTACTGTATATGCAATCGATTACATCTTCAGTCCATGCGCTCTGAAGGAACGGCCACCCGTGCTGTTTCTTCAGAAGCATGTGCCATGACCAGTAGCTCCCGTGCGCATGCATGGGAGTGACGTCACGCGGCTCCAGCCAGTCACACAGTCAGAGTCCGCAGACCCAGAAGGAAGACCGGCGGAGATGGATGTGGCCTCCAGCGGGGACAGCGACTGCTTCGTTTGCAGGCAAGTTTAACATAAAGTGCTAGTATGAGATGCATACAAGCACATCATGCCTTTACTTTTGCAGGTCAGTAAAAAAGGGTCTTTACTTCCTCTTTAAATTCTGCTGTGCAGCAAGTGCTCACAGGGTAGTGTGGGATCATCACAGCCTACTGATTACTCATCAGATGCCAAATGCCCAAGAAAGGAATAATTTATATCTCCACTGAGTCTCATGCATGACGATGGTTGGTAAAGTATGTGTTGGCTACAGCAATCAAATTGTCTTCCTCTCAATGGGATTGGAATCTAAAAGCTGATTGGTGTGAATGCAATTTGAGTTCAAATCAATCATGAGTTCTCACTGAACCCAGCCTGTTTGTGGTTTACTGAACCAGTGAGGGTCATAGTGATTAACAAGGTTTTACATCACTGGATGAGGTGATTGACTATAAAGTTGTATTGGTGGACATTATTAAATTATTCTAAGTTTACTTCTTATTATAAAAGTGGCTTCCAGCTTCACATTCCTACTATATTGTATAATTTTTGGAGGAGAAGATGTTGGAAGAGGGCCTTGTCCTTCAACATTGGGACAAGATACCTTGCAAGAAAGGGGATACTTTTGCCACTTACCTTGTATGGTACCGCCCCAATGTTAAAACTTATTTGTGGCCTGATCTGATACAGGAAGGGGGGCCACCTACTCACTGTGTTCCTGCTTGCTGGCCACCAAGGCCACATGCCTGGATAAGGATCTGGTTGTAATTTTAAGGATAATTCCATGCTGTTTTGTTTCAGTGACAGTACACTTTTTATGAAAAAGGAAAAACGGTTCCCTCTAATAAGTCAATCCAGGCCCTTATTCAGGCATGCAGCTTAGATGGCCAGAAAAGGAATGATGACAACAAGCATGCTCCTCCCTTCAGGGGAATGAGTACATCAACACCCCTTATTATTCATCCCCAGAAAAAGTCACATTTATTAAACAAGAAAATGTCACAGTGTCATTCATCATTAATCATGTCATCCACTGAAGTATATCTTATGTCAATAATGATGATCTAACTATATCCTAACTAACTAAATATATCTTCTCACAGCTCAACTTTGTTTCCCAATGGTACTCCTATCACAAATGATTGCTGGTGCTGTGATAATGTAAACCCAGCAGAAGGGATCCCAGATAATGTTATCATCCATTGGCAGGTGGTGGGTGGTGGTGGTGGTGGGAAAACATTGGCTAGCAATGTGTTTTCATGACAATGAATTTACATTAATGGATGATATGATTGATGATTAGTTCACATCAGTGAACATTAATTCCTTTTTGTTTGTTTTTTGGATTTACATCAGGGACATCATTTCCTTTTTTGGATTGTTTGTGTGTTTATTTACATTTGACTTTTTTGAGGAATGAGTAATAAGGGACATTAACATATCCTTGTACTCACTCTCATGGAAAGGGGCAATGATCTGGGGGCTACTTATTATAAAGGGAGCTTACAGGTTTCCTATAAGTCCCCCCACAAATTCTTTTTGTGAAAGAGAATGTTGGGAGGGGACCCTTTCCCTTCAACATTGGGCCAAAGTACCTTTCAATGAGGGAAAGGCTTGACCAGGCTCACTTTTCATGCACCCATTTTTTAAAGCAACTACAAGTAGGAAGGCTTAAATAAATTTGTATGAGGAGGCTTGCCCTAGAAATATCTGCCCCATTCCTCCCCTTTCAGTCAGCCTTTCTCTTCACGTTATCACGTGTACAGCGTAATTTCCAACGCGACCTTTCTGACTTCCCTTCCATGTTTTCGTCTCGAAAAGGAAGATGTGCAGCCACAGCAGGCTCCACTTCTCCCCGCTCTCACATGCGGGTTACATGTTTTGGGCAGGGGGTGTATGGGCAGGGTAGTGGGCCACCCCATCTGGACTATCTCAGGCCATGGTGTTGGCCATGGGGGGGCCAGGGGGCTGAGCAAGATCGGGCATCGCTGGTGCTGGGGAATGGCAGTCCCGGGCTCCTCTCCTCCTCCGGTGGCGGCACTATTGTTCCCGGTGGTGGTGGTGGCACAACACTGTAAATCCTCACACATACACATGTTGAGCACAGAAACGGGCCCTGCTGTGAAATATTAGATTAAAAATTGTAATTACAATACAGTGCAGCCATAGTGCAGTTGCTACTACTTTTCTGGTGGTGTAGACAGTACACAATACAGTGTAGTGCGATGTTGCAAAACAAAATATACATCATGTCCAGCAGGCCACCAAGGAGAGGCAGACGCTCATAGGCCACTAAAAGAGGGCAAGCAGGCTCTGTGTCTACAGTCAACAGTGCTGGTCATGGACATGGTGCATCCTCTGCCGGTGGGGCACACTTGTTCTTTTTTGCTGCTGCTGGCCGTGTTATTGAGCCAGAACATGCAGAAGAGTTGGTGGAGTGGATAACAAAGCCGCCCTCATCCTCCTCATCCTCTGTCACCCAGGCTCAGAGTAGTTTTCCTTCCTATGCAGCTGCCAAAGCGGCCTATTCAACAGGCTCCTTGTCCACAGTCACTCCTTCCGTAGCCCAACCATCATGCATGGAGGAGTCCCCCGAACTATTCGACCACAGTGTCAGGTACATGCTGCTGGAGGATACGCAGTGATTTGAAGGCTCTGATGTTGGTTCCCAGGTTGAGGAAGGGAGTAACGTGAGCCTAAAGAGAGGGGGTGCCCAAGAAGGACAAGAAACTGGCAGTCATGTTCCGCCAGCTGCAGCATAGTGCCAAGTTTGCTCCAGTGATGAGGAGGGAGGGGATGATGAGGTCACTGACTCTACTTGGGTGACTGATAGAATAGAGTAGGAGGAGGAGGCACAACTCCAACGAGGCAGGATATCCTCTAGGGGGCAGCTTAAGGGCAGCCACCCTACTGCATCACACCGCAGAGCTCCACAGGTGCAGGGCGCTGCTGACTCCCCGCTGATTTTGAAAAGTTCCTTGGTGTGGGCCTATTTGGACACGTGTGCAACAGATCACAACGTTGCTGTTTGCAACCTATGTCTGAAGCGGATCAAGTGTGGCCCTACAGCAGCCACCTGGGCACCACATGCTTGACCAGACATATAGCCAGGTCCATAAATATTGGGACATTGACACAATTCTAATCTTTTTGGCTCTATACACCACCACAATGGATTTGAAATGAAACAAACAAGATGTGCTTTAACTGCAGACTTTCAGCCTCCCACTTTTTAAGGGACCAAAAGTAATGGAAAAGATTAACAATCATCCATCAAACTTTCACTTTTTAATACTTGGTTGCAAATCCTTTGCAGTCAATTACAGTCTGAAGTCTGGAATGCATAGACATCACCAGACACCTGGCCATGGAACAGCCGAGCAGCCAATTGTCCCATTACTTTTGGTCCCTTAAAAAGTGGGAGGCACATATACAAACTGTTGTAATTCCTACACTGTTCACCTGATTTGGATGTAAATACTCTCAAATTAAAGCTGAAAGTTTGCAGTTAAAGCACATCTTATTCGTTTCATTTGAAATCCATTGTGTTGGTGTATAGAGCCAAAAAGATTAGAATTGTGTGGATGTCCCAATATTTATGGACCTGACTGTATGAGGACCTCCCATGCAGTCTTTTTCCCGTATACTATATTTGAGATTTAATATCTCTTAGATATGAGTTAAATGAGAGTTCTTTGACCATGAGTGAAAGCTTTAACACAATAACAACATTTATTGGTGAGTAGTTGAAAGTCTATCCAATACAAAACCATCTATCTATCATCTACACCAAGGAAGAAAATATTAAGTTAATATTAGGTAGACATGTGCATTCGTTTTCGTCCGAATGCATTTTCGTCCGAATTTCAGGTATTTTCGTTATCGTTTTAACAAACGATAACGAATGTGCAGAATGCGAAAAACGAAAGATCCGACACAAACAAATGCTTTATTTTCGTTTTCGTCGCTACAACAGTTCGATATAGATAGGAGATTCGACATGATGATGACAATAACAATCTGTGTCCATCAAACCTGTGGTCGAATGTGCCTAACCTTAACTCTATTAGTCCAAGATTATTCTACATAGAGAGAAAAGATTCGACATAGAGAGAAAAGATTCGACGTAGGGGAGAAAAGATTCGACGTAGGGCAGAAAAGATTCGACGTAGAGGAAGAAAGATTCGACGTAGAGGAAGTAAGATTCGACGTAGAGGAAGTAAGATTCGACGTAGAGGAGGAAAGATTCGACGTAGGGGAGAAAAGATAAATAAAAATAATGATGATGATGAATGCTATTGGCTGATTGTAACCAAAGAGGAGGAGCAGTAAAATAGCTAGAACTAAGTACACACGTACTTTGGCTTATGGTGTCTGTTGAAAGTTCTAAGAAGATTCGACGGAGCAGGTAAACTATACGGCGTCGTACAGTTTAGCTGCTCCGTCGAATCTTCTTTGAACATTCGACAGACACCATAAGCCTTCAATGACATATTCGACCTTAATTTTGGATTTTCGGACGAATGCAATTTTTAACGAAAAATGAAATGAATAAAAACGAATTTCGAGAGTAACTAAATAAATTTATTTTTCGGACGAAAACGAAATTCCGAAACGAAATATTTCAGTGTGCACATGTCTAATATTAGGTTAAAATAAGAGAATTACATCAAAGAATACAGAGTATATTAATCTGCATATTAATCTTGCATTAATCTGCCAACATACTTAGTTACAAGTAAAATGCAGACCTTTCCCATAGTTACCCTTTGCACCAAGGTTCCATTCTGATGATTGCTCTCCCATAAAAGTGTGTGTTTCCCTCCCATCTAGTATGTGTATTTCATTACATGCTGATGCCTCATTGGTTGGTATAGCGTGGCTTTGATTGGTGAGCTTCCCTATTCCTGGTTAGGGGCTGGCTACATCTCCAATTCCTATACTTTGCATAAGTCACCCCCTTTAATGTAAATCTTTGTCACTATTCTGAGCAGGAGCTTAACTTGAATTTTCCCAGGAAGTTAAGTATCGATTAGGGGTTGGTCTCCCTTCATTGCATATCCCAGCATGGGATCCTTTGAAGTGAGTATGTGTAAAACAATGAGGTTTGGATCCCATTGTTTATATACACAAGCCTAGGCACCGACTTGTCTGGTCTACCAGAGATTTCTGTGAAAATAATATGTTCAGCCCTATATAGATAAAAGCTAAATTAAATATATTCAATAAATATAAATAAATTAAATATAAAATATATAAATATAAATAATTAAATATAAATTTAATATATTCATAATTCCAATATTTTACATCTATTAATGTAGATTTCACATAAACTCATAAGGCAAGTCCATAGATCCACATCAAAGAAAAAGGCGGACTTCCTTGCTCCTCATCTGGGATCTCCAACCCTATTCCAGTACTCTCGAAAACCTGCACTGAGAGGAATGAAGATATAGCTAAAGGTGTCCCAAGTACTTGCAGCTAATCTGCTAGCAGTACACCACCAACTGATTTAAGCAGGCAAATTTCCCTACCTCAGTTACTAAACCATAAAAAGAAATTCTGTCCCAGCCATCCACATGCTCACAGTCTAAATGCTAGCTTGAATGCCAGCTTGGCCAAATTGCTAGTACTGCAACTACTGCCTTTTCAGCTGGTAGACTCTGCCCCCTTTTGTGAATTTGTGGAATGTGCTGTACCTCAGTTGCAGGTTCCAAAACGCCATTTATTTTCATGGAAGGCCATTCCAGCTCTCTACCGGCATGTGGAAAGTCAATGTTTTTGTCTTGTTGGACAGGGCGGTCAGCAGTAAGGTGTATATTACTGCAGACTCATGGTCTAGCAGGCATGGGCAGGGATGTTACCTTTCCTTCACGGCGAACTATGTAACTCTGCTGGCAGCTGGGAAGGATGCAGGACAGGGTTCAGTATTGTTGGAGCTTGTTCGGCCACCATTCCTCCAAAATGCTAGCGGTGATTCTGCCACAGCTCTCTCCTCCACCCCCTCCTCTTCTTCTTCTATGGCCTCTTCTGCAGACTTTTTCTCTGAACCAGTGGTGTTCCGTAAGAGTTCAAGGGGCTATGCAAGCACTCAGGCAAAAAGATGCCATGCGGTGCATGAGTTACATAGTCACATAGTAGGTGAGGTTGAAAAAAGACAAAAGTCCATCAAGTCCAACCTATGTGTGTGATTACATGTCAGTATTACATTGTATATATAATGCGGTAGTTCAGGTGCTTATCTAATAGTTTCTTGAAACTATCGATGCCCACTGCTGAGATCACCGCCTGTGGAAGGGAATTCCACATCCTTGCCGCTCTTACAGTAAAGAACCCTCTACGTAGTTTAAGGTTAAACCACTGCTTAGGGGAAAGAATCCACACTGGGGCAGAGATTCTGCCAGCTCTGCAGGGGCAGGCTCAGAGGTGGTTGAAGCCATGCCAGCTTCAGCAAGGAATGGTTGTATGTGATAATGGCACCAACCTTCTCTCTGCCCTCTGACATGGACACTTGACCCATGTTCCATGTTTAGCACACATCCTGAATTTTGTGGTGCAGCGGTTCTTGAGCAGGTACCCAGGCTTACAAGATCTCCTGAGGCAGGCCAGAAAAGACTGTGGTTATTTCCAATGGTCATACAATGTCAGTGCTCGCCTGACATTCAAATGGGATGCAACCTGCCCACCAGCCACCTCATTTGTGACATGTCCACCAGGTGGAAGTCAACGTTGGCAATGCTGCAGCGGCTGTACACACAGCAGAGGGCCATCAATGAGTACCTGTGTAAGTATGGAACCAGGACAGTGTCAGGGGAGCTTGGATTCTTTTTGCCAAGCCACTGGCTACTGATCAAGGATGCATGCACTGTCCTGTCACCATTTGATGAGGCCACAAGGATGGTGAGCAGCGACAATGCATGCATCAGTGATACTTTCCCTCTTGCCTTCCTGTTGGAGAACACGCTTCATGGAATAATGGACAGGGCACTTGAGGCAGAACAGTGTGAGGAAGAGGAGGACTTCCTTACCTCTCAATGCCCCCTTTATCCATATATTATTCCTGAAGGCCTGCCATACACACAGGAAAAAGGGGAGGAGGATTGTGTCAGCATGGATGTGGAGGAAAACACTCAGCAGCAGTCTTCAAGGGAGGGTTTTCAGTCCCCAGAAACCCAAGGAGTTGTACGTGGCTGGAAGGAGGTTGTTACAGATCATGTGATCCTTAGTGACCCAGAGGACTCAGAATCGAATGCCTCTGCAAACTTTCGCAGGCTTTGCAGAATCAGGGAGGCCATGCAGCGTAAGGACCCTAGGATTCATGGTATCAGAGAGAAGGAATCATTGCTGGCTGGCAACCCTTCTTGATCTACGTTACAAGGGTAAGGTTGCAGAACTCATCCTGCCTTCGCAGAGGGAGCAGAGGATGAAACATCTTCAGGAGGCCTTAAAGAAAGGTTTGTGCAATGCATTTCCAGACCCTGTAAGGATACAATTTCCTGGTGCTGGACAACATGTTGCTGAGGCTTCTGTCAGGTCACCTGAGGCCAGGTGACAGATGCACACCGTTGGGGTCAGGAGTGCACCGCAAAGGTAGTGGACCCTACAGATGACTGCTGCTGATGGGAGTCTAGGTGGTTAAGGAAGGCAGGTCCGCTGGAACACCAACACAGGTCCCACAGGGGCTAGAGCGTAAGATTCCCCAGGGCGCGGAGTCTAAGAGCCAGGAGGTGTTCACCAGAGCCTCTAGTGGTGAGGATGGACTGGGCTGCAACTGGCTCCAGGTCGCAACCCCCAGGGTCTCCCAGCTCACACCCACAGTAGACTACAGGGGGACAGAGATAGTAAGGGAATAAGCCAAAGGTCGGGGTGACTAGCAGACAAGGATAAACATAGAACACGCCAAAGGTCATGGTCACAAGCAGATAGGGATAGTTGAGAACAAGCCAAGATCGGTAAATGGAATCAGATGTAGAAGACACAGCAAGATGCACATCAAAGGTTGATCAGCAAGGCAGGCTTGCAGTGCACAGGTTAATATAGAGTTCCCTGATAGGGATAGGGATCATAGAGTGTGCCTGTCCACAGACTCCCTTGATAGGTTCACATTCATAAAAATGAATCAGTCTTGGATCAGCAGCTATCAAGCACCTGATGCTGATGTAACTGATTGATTTTTCTATGGATGTGGGATCCCTTGAAGACTGCCTATGCTGAGTGACTATCCTATTCCTCCTCAATCTTGATGCTGCTAGCTTCCAACAATATTTTTGGTTTAGGGCACCACCACCACTGCCTAAGGCCCAATTTTTCTGTCCTTGTTTAACAGGGGCATGTAATTACAATTTCTGGTCTAATATTTCACAGCAGGGCCTGTTCCTGTGCCCAACAAGAGTGTCTGTGAGGGGTTACAGTGTTTTGGCACCACTACCACCAAAGGCCCAATCTTTCTGCCCCTGTACCAGCAGCAGAGAAAAAGGACAAGCGTGCCCCACGGCCACCTGCAGAAGATGCACCATGTCCATGACCAGCATTGTGGACTGTAGATACAGAGCCTGCTTGCCCTCTTTTAGTGGCCTGTGAGCGTCTGCCTCTCCTTGGTGGCCTTCCGGACATGATGGGGATTTTGTTTTGCAACACCACACTATTCTGTATTGTATACTGTGTACACCACCAGAGAAGTAGTAGCAACTGCACTATGGGTGCACGGTATTGTGTACACCACCAGAAGTATAATAGCAACTATGGGTGCACTGTATGTATTGTGTACTGTGTACACCACCAGAAAAGTAGTAGCAACTGCAGTATGGGTGTACGGTATTGTGTACACCACCAGAAGTCTAATAGCAACTACGGGTGCACTGTATGTATTGTGTACTGTGTACACCACCAGAAAAGTAGTAGCAACTGCACTATGGGTGCACAGTACTGTGTACACCAACAGAAGTGTAATAACAACTATGGGTGTAAAGTATTGTGTACACCACCAGAAAAGTAGTAGCAACTGCACTATGGGTGCACGGTACTGTGTACACCAACAGAAGTGTAATAACAACTATGGGTGTACTGTATTGTGTACACCACCTGCAAAATAGTAGCAACTGCACTATGGGTGTACAGTATTGTGTACACCACCAGAAGTCTAATAGCAACTATGGGTGCACTGTATGTATTGTGTACTGTGTACACCACCAGAAAAGTAGTAGCAACTTCACTAGGTGTGCATGGTACGGTGTACTGTGTACACCGCCTGAAGTATATTAGAAACAGTTCACCAGGAACGGCCTGCAGTGAGATATAGCTAAACTTTATGCAGTGGATATATATATATATATATATATATATATATATATATATATATATATATATATATTGTAATGTTTGGGGAACCAGCTAGATCGCAGGACACAGACTTTTCACTCAAAAGGAGATTTATTGTACTTAAATAGCTTTACAGCAGCAAAAACAAAAGAAAAAGGTTTCAGTCTCACCGACTTGCAAAGTCCAGAACTGCTATTGCAGTTAAACAGTCCTTTAGTTTCTGTTGCAGGTAGATTCCCCTAGCAGGAGGCTTCCAGGCAGGCCACTGCTATTCACTGTTGCTGCACACCAAAACACCATCCACCATCCACCATCCACATTCTCCCCTACACTCCTCCACACCCTCTCTAACTTCCTGTTTTGTTTTAAACCCACTTCCTCTTACAGGTGAGTTAACCCTTTTTTGTTCCCTTAAAGGGACCACAGTCCAAACAGAGGGGAAACATAGCGTCCTTCCAGGACCCAGCCACAGGGTCCTGTACATATCCCCCCCTGTGCCCCAATGCCATGGAGGTGGAGGCAACAGTGGAGCTCAAACAATGGACTCGGGAGAGGGCACCTGCATTTTGATGCAGTGTCCCGGGCCTATGCTCCACTACAAATTTAAATTCCTGGAGTGCCAGGAACCACCGAGTAACCATGGCATTATTCCCTTTACCCTGTCTCAACCATGTTAAAGGGGCATGGTCAGAAATCAGCCTAAACTTCCTTCCCAAAAGGTAATATCTGAGGGACTCCAGAGCCCACTTAATGGCCAGACACTCTCGTTCAATTATAGCGTAGTTTTTCTCCGCTGGTGTTAACTTCCTACTGAGGAAGTCTACCGGGTGCTCCTCTCCATGAACAACTTGTGACAACACCGCTCCCAATCCTACATTGGAAGCATCAGTTTGGACAACAAACTCTTTTGAAAAATTGGGTGCTACCAGGACAGGGTGTTGGCACAGTGTGGACTTGAGCTCCAAAAAGGCCTTCTCAGCGTCCGTATTTCACTCCACCATGACCGATTTCCGACCCTTAGTCAGATCGGTCAATGGAGCCGCCAACGTGGCAAAGTTGGGTACAAACCTCCTGTAGTATCCCACCATGCCCAAGAATGCAGGTACCTGCTTTTTTGTGAGGGGACGGGGCCAACTCTGTATAGCCTCTACCTTGCTGACCTGAGGTTTCACCATCCCTCTACCCACGATATAGCCCAGGTATTTCACCTCCTCAATTCCCAAAGCACATTTTTCAGGGTTTATTGTAAACTCCTCCTTCCAAAGAGAGTCCAGCACTGCCTGGACTTTGGGCAAGTGTGATTCCCAGTCTCTGCTAAAAATGACGTCCAAGTACACTGAGGCATACTTCCGGTGAGGTCGTAAAATCCTATCCATTGCTCGCTGGAATGTGGCTGGAGCAGTTTGCAATCCAAAAGGCATCCTTTTGTACTGAAAACCCCCCTCTGGGGTAGAAAAAGTGGTTTTCTCCCTAGCAGCCTTAGTCAACGGGATTTGCCAATATCCCTTGGTAAGGTCTAACGTAGTGATAAACCTGGCTGGACCTAGTCTCTCAATAAGCTCATCTACCCGGGGCATGGGGTAGGCATCAAACCATGAAACTTCATTAAGTTTCCGGAAATCATTGCAGAATCAAAAACACAATCGGGCTCGACCACTCACTCTGCGATTCTTCAATAATCTCCAGGTCTAACATCTTCTTCACTTCCTCTGAAACAGCCTTCCTTTGGACCTCTGGGATGCGGTAGGGCCGGACAAAAACTTTGACTCCTGGTTCCGTGATGATATCATGCTCTATGGTACTCGTGAGCCCTGGCAAGTCTGAAAATTTTTCTTTATTTCTCTGCAAGAACTCCTTTGCCTGCTGACTTTGGGTTTTAGACAGGGTATTTGCTACTTGGACACTCTCCACCCCAACCCGAGGCTCCAATCTTGCACTAGCCAGGGAGGTCACTGGTTCCCTCTCTGTCCAGGGCTTTAACAAGTTTACATGATATTTTTGATAGGGTTTCCTCTTACCCGGTTGGTGGACTTTATAATTCACCTCTCCCACTTTTTCTACAACTTCAAAGGGGCCTTGCCACCTGGCTAAGAATTTACTTTCCACAGTGGGAATCAACACCGCTACTCAATCCCCCACTTGGAAGTTCCTTATTTTAGCAGCCCTATTATAGACCCGTCGTTGAGCCTCCTGGGCTTTTTGTAAATGTTCCTTGACTAGTGGCAACACAGTTCGGATCCTCTCCTGCATTTGGGAAACATATTCAAGAACACTCTTATGCTGACTAGGTTCACTTTCCCATTCCTCTTTAATAAAATCCAGTAGTCCGTGAGGTCTCCGCCCATATACCAACTCAAAGGGTGAAAACCCAGTGGAGGCCTGGGGCACTTCCCGGATAGCAAACAGGAGAGCTGGTAACAGACAGTCCCAGTCTTTCCCATCCCTTTGTACAACTCTCTTGAGCATAGATTTAGGGGCTTATTAAAGCATTCTACTAACCCATCCGATTGGGGATGGTAGACCGATGTGCGCAGCTGTTTAATCTGGAAGAGCTTGCACACATCGGCCATAACCCTTGACATAAACGGGGTGCCCTGGTTCGTTAGTATTTCCTTGGGAAAACCAGTCCGTGTAAACAACTGGAATAATTCCCGGGCAATAGCCTTAGAGGAGGTATTCCGCAGGGGTAGCGCCTCAGGATATCGGGTGGCATAGTCGAGAATCACCAGTATGTAGGAGTGACCTCGAGCCGACTTCACCAAGGGACCCACAATATCCATGGCTATCCTTTCAAATGGGACCTTAATTATGGGCAGAGGGACCAAAGGATTCCGGAAGTGGGTCACCGGAGCGGTCAACTGACAGGTGGGACAAGAGGTACAGTATATCCTTACCTCTGCTTTCAGACCTGGCCAGTAAAACCGGTCGGTGATCCGTGCCTCCGTCTTTTCAACTCCCAGGTGTCCCCCTAAAACATCATCATGGGCCAAGTCCAGGACCTTGCGACTATACTGTTGGGGTACCAATAATTGCTCTACCACATTTTCTCTCACTTTGGTAACCCGATAAAGCAATTCATTACATATTGCAAAGTGTGGCCACCGCTCATTTGCACCTGGCTCTTGGGGAACCCCATTTATTACTACCACCTGTTCCCGTGCATGGGCCAAAGTGGGGTCCTGCATCTGGGCAGTACCAAATGCCCCCTGCGGAACACCCAAATCCGGTAGGGCAGGGGTAACGGCCACTTCCTCATCCTCTTCCCCCAGCATTACCTGAAGTGGGGAAGGTTCTCCCCCCTCTTCAGTGTTCAGGTAGGTCTGTGAACCACACATTTTGACACCCTTAATAATATCAGCACTACTTTCATCACCATTAACCAAATCATTAGCATTTTCAAGAACATTCGGCATTTTAGGGTTATTTCTCTCAACAGCAGGAACAGAGGGACTAGTTTCTCCCCAGTCTCTGGACCGTCCAGGTAGTTCTCCTTGTCCCCACAGTTTTGCAAATAATGGACAGTCTCGTCCTATGATAACATCATGTACTAAGTTCTTTACCACCCCCACCTCTTGAATACCAGTGCCACATGCTGTGGAGATGGACACCGAGATGAGAGGGTACTCTCTAGTGTCCCCGTGAATGCACACCACCCATAAAGTTTTTCCTACCAGACCGATCTTCCCAATTACTCTAGGATGGACCAGGGTTACCATGCTTCCGGAGTCCAGCAAAGCCCAGGCAGGGAGGTGGTTCACTTGGACTTCACATTCAAATTTCTCTTCTCCAAGATCAATATGTGTTGTGCACGCTTTCTGGGCATAGAAAGACCCCCTCCGAAGAACCCCGCATTTCATGGGCTCCTCTTGCAGAGGGCAGTGGGCCCGGGTATGGCCCCAGGAATGACATTGCCAACATTGTACATCCCCTCCTCTCCGAACAGGAACAGATCGCTGAGAAGGTATCGGGAGTGACTCTTGACCTTCCGGGGTGTTGGTTCCAGGGCTCCAGGGAATGTCCTTTCGAAGGGCAGCAGTCGAACGAATAGGCCGTGGCAGACTGGGTCCTTGGTGCTTGGTAGGGCCAAGCAGATCCTCCACCACTGTGTATCGTTCCACCATCTCGACAAGAAGGTTCACTGTTTTGGGGTCTCCATGGCTGACCCACCATTGAAGGTCATCTGGCAGTGACCTTAGGTATTGGTCCAGCACGACCCGCTCCACGATTTGGAGGCCAGACAACATTTCGGGCTGCAGCCATTTTTTTACCAGTTGCACCAGGTCATGCATTTGAAACCGTAGTGGACGATCTGGACGATACTTCCATTGGTGCACTCGTTGGGCCCGAACAGCTGTAGTTACCCCCAAATGAGCCAATATTTCTGCCTTTAATGTTTGATAGTCTTTAGCGTGATCTGGTGGCAGGTCGAAGTAGGCTTTTTGAGGATCTCCGGTTAGGAAAGGAGCAATTAGGCCGGCCCACTGGTCCTGGGGCCACCCTTCTCTCTCTGCCGTCCTCTCAAATGCAGCAAGAAATGCCTCTACATCATCACTCAGGGACAACTTCTGCAAAAAATGGCTTGCCCTCATGGTCACCTGGTTGCCAGGGGCAACAGCCGCTTGCTCACGGCCCTGAGAAAGCTGCTGCACTACTTCTTTTAAGGCAGTCACCTGAGCCTGCATAACCTCTTGCTGGGTCGCTTGCTGGGCTGCCAACTGGGCCACCAACAGGCGAGTGTTTTCTTGCTGTACCTCCAGCTGGGTTGTTAAGCACTGATTAGCTTCCTCATGGCGAGTCTGCGCTTGATTATTAGCCAAGGCCAGCTGTTTAATTATCTCCTCCATTGCTTCAGCTTTCAGGGTTTGTGCAGCTTTAACCCAGGACATAAATCCACTGTACTGTCCCTTTAAATGTCAGTTTTAAGTCCAATACAAAAAAAAAAAAAACAGCAAGAAAAATGCCTGTTACTCTGTCCTGCCCGCATTCGAGCACCACTTGTAATGTTTGGGGAACCAGCTAGATCGCAGGACACAGGCTTTTCACTCAAAAGGAGATTTATTGAACTTAAATAGCTTTACAGCAGCAAAAACAAAACAAAAAGGTTTCAGTCTCACCGACTTGCAAAGTTCAGAACTGCTATTGCAGTTAAACAGTCCTTTGGTTTCTGTTGCAGGTAGATTCCCCTAGCAGGAGGCTTCCAGGCAGGCCACTGCTATTCACTGTTGCTGCACACCAAAACACCATCCACCATCCACATTCTCCCCTACACTCTTCCACACCCTCTCTAACTTCCTGTCTTGTTTTAAACTCACTTCCTCTTACAGGTGAGTTAACCCTTTTTTGTTCCCTTAAAGGGACCACAGTCCAAACAGAGGGGAAACATAGCGTCCTTCCAGGACCCAGCCACGGCGTCCTGTACAATATATATATAGATAGATGTATATATACAAGACTATCTGTATATATATATATTAAATACACTGCAGCTAACTGAATCACCTGCCTGCCTGAAGTATATTAGAAACAGTACACCAGGAACTGCCTGCAGTGAGATATAGCTAAACTGTATGCAGTGTGTATATATATATATATATATATATATATATATATATATATATATACACGAGGCTATCTGTATATATATATATATATATATATATATATATATATGTTAAATACACTGCAGCTAACTGAATCACCTGCCTGCCTGAAGTATATTAGAAACAGTACACCAGGAACGGACTGCAGTCAGATCTAGCTAAACTGGATACAGTGGATATATATATATATATATATATATATATATATATATATATATATATATATATATATATATATATATATATATATATAAAATACACTGCAGCTAACTGAATAACCTGCCTGCCTGCTCAATCTAAATGACACTCTCTCTCCATCCACGCCAATGCCGATGTGCAGGCGGCCTTATATAATGTGGGGCGTGGACTTAGTCCCTCTGAGCCATGATTAGCAAAAGGCACCCTGTCTTTGGCCAATTATGGCTCTCTTAGCTGAGGGCACTGTGATTGGCCAAAGCATGCAGGTCATGGTGCATGCTCTGGCCAATCATCATACAGCAATGCACTGCACTACTACAGTGCATTATGGGCCATTACGCGCCGCACAAATTTGGCGTGAATGGCCCATAATGTTCGGTTTTCAACGAACGGGTGAACAGCCAATGTTTGAGTCGAACTCATGTTCAACCCGAACAGAAAGCTCATCCCTACTGACACGCTTAGTCCTGCACAACGTTCACTTCATCATTTTGCCACGGTCACCATAAAAAATAAATAAATAAATATATGTTAGAGCAAGACATTTTGTCATGTTATTCTGGTGTTTAGGGTTGGTCTCATACATGATTCAGGATCATAGCTTCACGTTTGGGTCTTATGGCGTCACACCACTGCAAGGTTACCTATAACGATTAGGGTACCTAAGTATTGAGATGTTCGTTTTTAATCGGCTTGTGTGGTGGAAAATCTCCTCATTCATTTCCCATATGGCTCACTTTACGATTTTCATACGTTATGACATTTCACTACTCACTTCAGTTGCCTCACACATCTTCAGGCTGCATAGACCTGAGTTTACATTTTTAATTTGCCTGATACGCCTCAGGTAACTCAGCCTTGGTAAATTCAGGAGGCTGACACATTTTCAGTCCTGCACTATGTATACTTTGTTATTCATCACATACATGGTTAATTTTATATTTCACTTATTAGGTTACGGCGTTACACTGTTTACATTGTTACCTTTCACGTTTATGGGTATTAACAGATTGAGATGATCGTTTTAATTGGCTTGTATGGTGGCAAGTCTCCTCATCCGTTACATATACGTCATACGTTTCGACATTTCACAACTCTCATATCTTTCCCTGACACACTTTCAGGTATCCAAGGCCTGAGTTTACTTTTTAATTTGCCTGCTATGCCTCAGGTAACTCGGCCTTTAGCCATTGCACAAGTCTGACATGTTTTAAGGTCTACACTTACATGAATTTTGTTAACTAATTCACTTCCACCATATGGAATACACTCGTAGCACCTTTTTTCTAAGAGGAAAAAAAAAAGAGGGGGAATTTATCACTTTTTTCGTGAATAAATTATTTGCTCACTATGAGTCTTTGTTGTCAGTCAAATAGGTCATGTCACAGGCGGTAGATATTGAAGATTTTGCTTCTGTTCCTCCTTGTCGGGCCAGGGGTTCAGTACATGGCAGCACGCTCTCCCTGAGACTCTGGACCATCCCCATACTCATGGCTGAACTACAGTGCAGGGGTATCTCGTACCCCGGTATTGGCTTTCAAAGCTGAATTTTTTTTACTTTTATTCCGAGGACATCAGGCTCCATTCATGAGCAAGTCACTTTTTGTTTGGTTGGGTTATCCCTCTCACAATTCACTCCACGCTAAGCTCTATGGCAACCTCCTGTCAGGAGCTATGAGCTATTGTTGAGGTGTTGGAAAGCCATCCATTCCCGGCCCTGGAGGCACTCGTTATTCCCAACAAATCGGCGGTTTCTGGGTCCCCATTGGTCGGACCTTTATCCTCAGGTAATGACGCCAGTTCTCTTTCTGTTATGCCCCGTACACACGGTCACATTTTCCGATGGAAAATGTGTGATAGGACCTTGTTGTCGGAAATTCCGACCGTGTGTAGGCTCCATCACACATTTTCCATCGGATTTTCCAACACACAAAGTTTTAGAGCAGGCTATAAAATTTTCAGACAACAAAATCCGTTGTCGGAATTTCTGATCGTGTGTACACAAATCCGACGCACAAAGTGCCACGCATGCTCAGAATAAATAAAGAGATGAAAGCTATTGGCTACTGCCCGTTTATAGTCCCGACGTACGTGTTTTACGTCACCACGTTCAGAATGATCAGATTTTCCGACAACTTTGTTTGACCGTGTGTATGCGAGACAAGTTTGAGCCAACATCCGTCGGAAAAAATCCTAGAATTTTGTTGTCGGAATGTCCGATCAATGTCCGACCCTGTGTACGGGGCATTACTCTTAATTTCATTCCAGCAATATCAAGAAGATATTCTAGATGGTAAAGACGTTTTCCCAAGGCAGGTTTTTTTTATCTCTTGGGTGTTGGCACCGTTACCTTTAGCCCCCAACTCCGATTCTCGGGTCAAACTATATTCCGTGGCTTTTTTCCAATTTCCACTTTTGGGAGGGGTTCTTCCAGCCCTGGAATGGCATCATCATGTTCATCCCTGCATTTGCGGTGTTGTCTGTTCAGGTTATTACTGATGCTGCTGCCACCAAAGGCTATGCAGCAATTTTTGGCACTCACTGGTTAGCAGGACCATGGCTAGATGATTGTCTGGCTTTTCCCAGGTTTGCAAACATCAGCTTTGGTTGAGATTACCCCATAGGGTCTGCAGTGCAGGTGTGGGGTCACTTATGGACAGGTAACACTGTAAGGTTCACCTCAGACAACTAGGCTACCTCCGAGATCTTCAACAAGGTAGGTCCAGTTCATTACTCATTATGGCTTTTGTATGCAGGCTCATTGAGCTGTCTCTCCAGTTCAAATTCCAGTTGTGCTATAGGTTCATTAATTGGTATACAGAATACAGCTGTGGACGCTCTATCTCGTTTTAATTATCCGTTGTTTTCCAGCAGGTCCCAGACGCAGATGCCTGAGTCATTCAGTCACCACACTTCTTGCTTCTAATAATGGATTAGATACTCACTGGGCTATCGCGGTAGGGTTGGTCGACAGGTCATTATCTACCAACACGGGAAAGGCTTATAACACGGCCTGGAATACTTTCTAGACTTTTCAAGCATGGTACCTTAGGCCTGATTGTTACAACATTCAATACCTTCTGGCTTTGTGGCCTACTGCCTCTTACAGCTCGAACTGTGAACTTCTCTAATGCAAACACTGCAGCTTTCCTCATTAGAAAGCTAAGCTTTCCTTAGGCGGCTAAAATGAAGGCAGACCTTCCTATTTAGAAATCACTCTGGAAAGGACATTGAAGATATTGAAGATTTTGCTTCTGTTCCTTCTTCTCGGGCCAGGGGTTCAGTACATGGCAGCACGCCCTCCCTGAGACTCTGGACCATCCCCATACTCATGGCTGAACTACAGTGCAAGGGTATCTCGCACCCCGGAATTGGCTCTCAAAGCTGAATTTTTTTGACTTTTATTCCCAGTACATCAGGCTCCATTCATGAGCAAGTCACTTTTTGTTTGGTCGGGTTATCCCTCTCACAATTCACTCCACGCTAAGCTCTATGGCAACCTCCTGTCAGGAGCTATGAGCCATTGTTGAGGTGTTGGAAAGCCATCCATTCCCGGCCCTGGAGGCACTCGTTATTCCCAACAAATCGGCGGTCTCTGGGTCCCCATTGGTCGGACCTTTATCCTCAGGTAATGACGCCAGTTCTCTTTCTGTTATGCCCCATACACACGGTCGGATTTTCCGACAGAAAATGTGTGATAGGACCTTGTTGTCGGAAATTCCGACCGTGTGTAGGCTCCATCACACATTTTCCATCGGATTTTCCGACACACAAAGTTTGAGAGCAGGCTATGAAAATTGAGTACTGTCCGTGATACTTTTTTTATTTGCACTAACATACAATTTTTCAAGACAAGCTTTCGGGGTATGTCCCCTTCTTCAAGGTCCAAGCAGTACTGATTCACAAATTTTTAAGCAGAATGTTAAAGAAGAAGAAAAAAAAACAAAACAAAAAAAAAAAACTAAAAAACTAAAAAAAAGAGAAAACCAAACACATACAAATCAATGGTAATAAAGATAGCAGCAGAGTTAGTGAGATAAGACAGAGGGAGAGCTAGGGGGGGAATGCAGGGGGGGATACTAGTCACAGAGCGGTCGTAAAACTTTAGCATAATGTGTAAGGAAACCAATATCTAAATTCAGGCCATTATTCTTTGTGTCAAAAAGAAGTATCATTCTTAGTTCAAACGTTTTCCTTTCCTGGATAGTTCTGAAATTCCCTTTAAGAACTAAGACATTGAGGTCTTCTATAGTGTGGTCCGATTGTGAGAAATGATGTCCCACAGGTGTGCATAAACTGTCTTCTTTATGTTCTTTGATGGTATGTCTGTGCAAATTCATCCTCGCTTGCAACTTCTGTCCTGTTTCACCAACATAAGATCCTTTGCTGCACCTTTTGCATTGGATGAGGTACACAACATTGCTGGAGGTACAGTTGTAAGATCCCATGATATTGAAGGTCCCATTTGTGTGTGTAACACTTTTGGATAGATTTATCTGGTTGCATAGTTTGCAGAGTTTTTTATTGCAGGGTTTGCTACCATTATTTGTGTCTGAGGTTGGGTGGTTGTCTGAAAGCCAATAATGGGGGTTGTTGGAATATTCCTTTCAGAGTTTCATCCTCTGTTATAATGGGTTGTAAATCTTTGATTATCTTTTTGATCCCTTCAAGTGCTGGGTTGTATGTGGTGACTAGAAGTACTCGGTTATTTGTTTTTTTCTCTGTGTATTGGAGGAGATTTTCTCTTCGGGTCTTCAAGGCTGTGTTTATGCTGTTGTTGATGGTTTTGTCTTTGTAACCTTTCTTATGGAAGAAGTCTGCCAGTGTTCTGAGATGTTTATCTCTGTCTTTTGGGTCTGAACAAATTCGGTGGTATCTGATGGCCTGGCTGTGTATGATGGCCCGTTTGGTGTGTTGGGGGTGAAAACTGGAACTATGAAGATAGCTGCATCGGTCAGTCGGTTTTCTGTATATCGACATGTGTAGCTTGTCATCCCTGATGTATACTGTAGTGTCCAGGAAGTTGACATGTGTGTTCGAATAGTCCATTTTTAGTTTGATAGATGGGTGAAAAGTGTTGATCAATGAGAAGAATTGGTTTAGATTTTCTTCACCTTCAGTCCATATCATGAATATATCATCAATATAGCGATAATATCTGTATGGCTTTTGTTGTATGCTGTTCAGAAATTTGTCCTCCAGGTCAGCCATAAATAAATTTGCATATTGGGGTGCCATTTTGCTTCCCATAGCAGTACCCATACACTGGAGATAGATGTCATTATTGAAAGTGAAGTAGTTGTGTGTAAGAATGAATTCAATGAGCCGTGTCACATCCTCAGCAGTGTATTTGTGGTCTGGTGAGGATGATAAGAATCTGTGACATGCCGCCAACCCATCCTTGTGAGGGATGTTACTGTACAGAGATTCTACATCCATAGTGACTAGAAGTGTATTAGGTGGTAATTGTTGTATATTGTTAAGCTTGTTCAGAAAATCAGTGGTGTCTTGCAGGAAACTTGCAGTTTTCATGACTAAAGGTTTTAACATGTTTTCTACAAGGCCTGAGATATGTTCGGTAAGTGTATTCATACCTGTTATAATGGGTCTGCCTGGATTTCCTGGCTTGTGGATCTTGGGCAGCATGTAGAAGTCTCCAATTTCTGGATTTTCCCGGAATCGCATTGATGAGTTCTGAATGTAGGTGGCTTGGTATTGTCGCAATGAGACCTTTTAATTGCTGAGTAAAATCCTGGGTCGGATTATAATCCAGTTTTTTGTAGTAAGTAGTATTTGCCAGCTGCCTCTGGCCCTCTTGTATATATTTGTCTGTATCCATCACAACGACTGCTCCCCCTTTATCTGCTGGTTTGATGGTTATGGCCTGATTATTGCGCAGATCATGTACAGCTCTTCGCTCCAGTGGTGAAAGGTTGTATAATATTTTTTTTTGCTGGGTGGATATCAGGGATGTAACTCGCAGCCTGAAGCTGTCAATATAGGTATCCAGTTTGGGGTTGTGTCCTTGTGGAGGTGTGAAGTTACTGTTCTTTTTCCTTTTGTAACCTCCTATTGTCCTAGGATTCCTTTCCTTACTGTCAAAATATTCTTTGAGCCTTAGTCTCCTAAAGAATTCCTCCACATCTGACCATACCTCTAATTTATCCAATTTGGTGGTTGGGCAGAATGTGAGGCCTTTGGAGAGGACTGTTGTTTCTGGTGTAGTAAGTTGATGATTTGACAAATTTATGATTCCGAGTTCCTCTGTTATATCCACATTTTCTGTAAAGTCAGCATTTACACAAGGGATACCTGGGGATTCTGGATTGGCTTCCAAGTTGCTGATAGCAGGAGTTATAGAAGTTGTGTTTGTTTTGTGTTGTTTAGGTTGTATCCAAAAGGTCTGCTCTTGGTGTAGCTTTTGGAGTTTTTTTTGCTTCCTGTTCATGGCAAGTTTTTGCAGTTGTCTTTGTAAGGTTTTAATTTCATCCTTAATTTGGTTGATGCTTGTGGGGTCCAATGGTGTTGAGGTTTCAAACACCGACTGCTTTTGTTTCCGGATTGTTTCCCTTTTACCATAGAGTTTATGAATGAGGTTGTTCCTTAACCTTTCGCTGGTACGTCTGCAGAGTCCTTCTGCATAAGGAGAGTTCAGTGTATTTGCACAAGGATTTTTAATCCGGAGACCCTGTGGTATGAGATTCCTCTTTTTGCATCTTGAGAGAAAGAAGATGTCGCTGTTGACCTGTGTTTCCTTTGTGATCAGGTTGGTTAACTGCTTCTTTTTGCGGCTATATGCAGTATCTTCCATCATACTTGATTTGATTGTAGCCGTATTAGTGCAATTGTGACAGAGAAAATTGAGTACTGTCCGTGATACTTTTTTTATTTGCACTAACATACAATTTTTCAGGACAAGCTTTTGGGGTATGTCCCCTTCTTCAAGGTCCAAGCAGTACTGATTCACAAATTTTTAAGCAGAATGTTAAAGAAGAAGAAAAAAAACAAAAAAAAAACAAACAAAAAACTAAAAAAAAAAGAGAAAACCAAACACATACAAATCAATGGTAATAAAGATAGCAGCAGAGTTAGTGAGATAAGACAGAGGGAGAGCTAGGGGGGGAATGCAGGGGGGGATTCTAGTCACAGAGCGGTCGTAAAACTTTAGCATAATGTGTAAGGAAACCAATATCTAAATTCAGGCCATTATTCTTTGTGTCAAAAAGAAGTATCATTCTTAGTTCAAACATTTTCCTTTCCTGGATGGTTCTGAAATTCCCTTTAAGAACTAAGACATTGAAGTCTTCTATAGTGTGGTCCGATTGTGAGAAATGATGTCCCACAGGTGTGCATAAACTGTCTTCTTTATGTTCTTTGATGGTATGTCTGTGCAAATTCATCCTCGCTTGCAACTTCTGTCCTGTTTCACCAACATAAGATCCTTTGCTGCACCTTTTGCATTGGATGAGGTACACAACATTACTGGAGGTACAGTTGTAAGATCCCACGATTTTGAAGGTCCTATTTGTGTGTGTAACACTTTTGGATAGATTTATCTGGTTGCCTAGTTTGCAGCGTTTTTTATTGCAAGGTTTGCTACCATTATTTGTGACTTCATAATCAGTGAAGTTTCCTGCTGATTAGTTTGTGTCTGAGGTTGGGTGGTTGTCTGAAAGCCAATAATGGGGATTGTTGGAATATTCCTTTCAGAGTTTCATCCTCTGTTATAATGGGTTGTAAATCTTTGATTATCTTTTTGATCCCTTCAAGTGCTGGGTTGTATGTGGTGACTAGAGGTACTCGGTTATTTGTTTTTTTCTCTGTGTATTGGAGGAGATTTTCTCTTCGGGTTTTCAAGGCTGTGTTTATGCTGTTGTTGATGGTTTTGTCTTTGTAACTTTTCTTATGGAAGGAGTCTGCCAGTGTTCTGAGATGTTTATCTCTGTCTTCTGGGTCTGAACAAATGTTAAAACCTTTAGTCATGAACACTGCAAGTTTCCTGCAAGACACCACTGATTTTCTGAACAAGCTTAACAATATACAACAATTACCACCTAATACACTTCTAGTCACTATGTATGTAGAATCTCTATACAGTAACATCCCTCACAAGGATGGGTTGGCGGCATGTCACAGATTCTTATCATCCTCACCAGACCACAAATACACTGCTGAGGATGTGACACGGCTCATTGAATTCATTCTTACACACAACTACTTCACTTTCAATAATGACATCTATCTCCAGTGTATGGGTACTGCTATGGGAAGCAAAATGGCACCCCAATATGCAAATTTATTTATGGCTGACCTGGAGGACAAATTTCTGAACAGCATACAACAAAAGCCATACAGATATTATCGCTATATTGATGATATATTCATGATATGGACTGAAGGTGAAGAAAATCTAAACCAATTCTTCTCATTGATCAACACTTTTCACCCATCTATCAAACTAAAAATGGACTATTCGAACACACATGTCAACTTCCTGGACACTACAGTATACATCAGGGATGACAAGCTACACACGTCGATATACAGAAAACCGACTGACCGATGCAGCTATCTTCATAGTTCCAGTTTTCACCCCCAACACACCAAACGGGCCATCATACACAGCCAGGCCATCAGATACCACCGAATTTGTTCAGACCCAGAAGACAGAGATAAACATCTCAGAACACTGGCAGACTCCTTCCATAGGAAAGGTTACAAAGACAAAACCATTAACAACAGCATAAACACAGCCTTGAAAACCCGAAGAGAAAATCTCCTCCAATACACAGAGAAAAAAACAAATAACCGAGTACCTCTAGTCACCACATACAACCCAGCACTTGAAGGGATCAAAAAGATAATCAAAGATTTACAACCCATTATAACAGAGGATGAAACTCTGAAAGGAATATTCCAACAAACCCCATTATTGGCTTTCAGACAACCAGCCAACCTCAGACACAAGCTAATCAGCAGGAAACTTCACTCTGATTATGAAGTCACAAATAATGGTAGCAAACCGTGCAATAAAAAACACTGCAAACTATGCAACCAGATAAATCTATCCAAAAGTGTTACACACACAAATGGGACCTTCAATATCATGGGATCTTACAACTGTACCTCCAGTAATGTTGTGTACCTCATCCAATGCAAAAGGTGCAGCAAAGGATCTTATGTTGGTGAAACAGGACAGAAGTTGCAAGCGAGGATGAATTTGCACAGACATACCATCAAAGAACATAAAGAAGAAAGTTTATGCACACCTGTGGGACATCATTTCTCACAATCGGACCACAGTATAGAAGACCTCAATGTTTTAGTTCTTAAAGGGAATTTCAGAACTATCCAGGAAAGGAAAACGTTTGAACTAAGAATGATACTTCTTTTTGACACAAAGAATAATGGCCTGAATTTAGATATTGGTTTCCTTACACATTATGCTAAAGTTTTACGACCGCTCTGTGACTAGTATCCCCCCCTGCATTCCCCCCCTAGCTCTCCCTCTGTCTTATCTCACTAACTCTGCTGCTTTCTTTATTACCATTGATTTGTATGTGTTTGGTTTTCTCTTTTTTTTTTAGTTTTTTGTTTTTTTTTTTGTTTGTTTTTTTTCTTCATCTTTAACATTCTGCTTAAAAATTTGTGAATCAGTACTGCTTGGACCTTGAAGAAGGGGACATACCCCGAAAGCTTGTCCTGAAAAATTGTATGTTAGTGCAAATAAAAAAAGTATCACGGACAGTACTCAATTTTCTCTGTCACAATTGCACTAATATGGCTACAATCAAATCAAGAGCAGGCTATAAAATTTTCAGACAACAAAATTCGTTGTCGGAATTTCTGATCGTGTGTACACAAATCCGATGCACAAAGTGCCAAGCATGCTCAGAATAAATAAAGAGATGAAAGCTATTGGCTACTGCCCCGTTTATAGTCCCAACGTACGTGTTTTCCGTCACCATGTTCAGAATGATCAGATTTTCCGACAACTTTGTTTGACCGTGTGTATGCGAGACAAGTTTGAGCCAACATCCGTCGGAAAAAATCCTAGGATTTTGTTGTCGGAATGTCCGATCAATGTCCGACCCTGTGTACGGGGCATTACTCTTAACTTCATTCCAGCAATATCAAGAAGATATTCTAGATGGTAAAGACGTTTTCCCAAGGCAGGTTTTTTTTATCTCTTGGGTGTTGGCACCGTTACCTTTATCCCCCAACTCCGATTCTCGGGTCAAACTAGATTCCGTGGCTTTTTTCCAATTTCCACTTTTGGGAGGGGTTCTTCCAGCCCTGGAATGGCATCATCATGTTCATCCCTGCATTTGCGGTGTTGTCTGCTCAGGTCATTACTGATGCTGCTGCCACCAAAGGCTATGCAGCAATTTTTGGCACTCACTGGTTAGCAGGACCATGGCTAGATGATTGTCTGGCTTTTCCCAGGTTTGCAAACATCAGCTTTGGTTGAGATTACCCCATAGGGTCTGCAGCGCAGGTGTGGGGTCACTTATGGACAGGTAACACTGTAAGGTTCACCTCAGACAATCAAGCTACCTCCGAGATCTTCAACAAGGTAGGTCCAGTTCATTACTCATTATGGCTTTTGTATGCAGGCTCATTGAGCTGTCTCTCCAGTTCAAATTCCAGTTGTGCTATAGGTTCATTAATTGGTATACAGAATACAGCTGTGGACGCTCTATCTCGTTTTAATTATCCGTTGTTTTCCAGCAGGTCCCAGACGCAGATGCCTGTGTCATCCAGTCACCACACTTCTCGCTTCTAATGATGGATTAGATACTCACTGGGCTATCGCGGTAGGGTTGGTCGACAGGTCATTATCTGCCAACACGGGAAAGGCTTATAACACGGCCTGGAATACTTTCCAGACTTTTCAAGCATGGTACCTTAGGCCTGATTGTTACAACATTCAATACCTTCTGGCTCTGTGGCCTACTGCCTCTTACAGTACAGCTTGAACTGTCCCACAACACCGTTCAGACATACTTGGCAGGAATCCTACATTTGTATCCTTACGGCATCCCGAAAGGCCATCTATATTCTCGGCACATTCCATTGAGGCTATTCTTAAGGGTATCCAGATGGATAACCCCTCTACCACGGCCTTATCACAGTGCTCTTGGTCAAACATTACCGCACCCTCCTGATGTACTTGGGGTTGGACCCTAAGTCATATTCGAGGTGTCCCATGCATTTGCACACTTGGCTGATTAACCTGTGGTGCGTTTTTTTCAAATAAACCTCCTTTTCATGATCATCCTACTGTCTTTATTTTTTCCCCCTTTTAGGCATACTGTCCACATGACCACGGCACACCCCAGGTCACTTTCCCGCTTTCCTCCATTACATTTCATTGATTATCTTCAAAAGACTATGAGTACAAGTAGGAAGGCTGGCTGCCGGCCAGCCTAAATTTGTATGAGGAGGCTCGCCCTATAAATATCTGCCCCATTGCTACCCTTTCCATCAGAATTTCTCTTCACGTTATCCCATTCCCTTTGTTTTACTTCTTCTTTATTTCCAATTACTTCTTGGGTATGCCCCCTTTTAGGCATACTGTCCACGTGACCACGGCACACCCCAGGTCACTTTCCCTCTTTCCTCCATTACATTTCCTTGATTATCTTCAAAAGACTATGAGTACAAGTAGGAAGGCTGGCTGCAGGCCAGCCTAAATTTGTATGAGGAGGCTCGCCCTATAAATATCTGCCCCATTGCTACCCTTTCCATCAGAATTTCTCTTCACGTTATCCCATTCCCTTTGTTTTACTTCTTCTTTATTTCCAATTACTTCTTGGGTATGCCCCCTTTTAGGCATACTGTCCACGTGACCACGGCACACCCCAGGTCACTTTCCCTCTTTCCTCCATTACATTTCCTTGATTATCTTCAAGAGACTCAGAGTCTCCAGTTTCCTATAAGTCCCCCCACAAATTCTTTTTGGGAAAGAGAATGTTGAGAGGGGACCCTTGCCCTTTAACATTGGGCCAAAGTGCCTTGCGGGGAAAGCTTGACCAGGCTCACTTTTCATGCACTTGTTCAAGCAACTACAAATTATAAAATGTCACTGATCGAAACATGCATAATGGGAAATAAAAGATCTGAAAAATCATGTTGCTGCTGCCACAATATCAAAATCTCAATGATCTTTAAACCAGGCTAAGTTAAAGGATAAGTTAAAGTAGATGTAAACCCAATGTCATCCTTTCTAAACTACTGCTATAGGGGTTATCTATAAGGATATACATGCCTCCTGCATGCATCCTTACCTGTCAAATGTCTCCCCTCTGTCTGTTATTAGACACGAAAAACTGCATATTCTGTGGGAGGGTCTGTTGTCTGGAGCTCGGTGGGCGGAGTCGTGATGTCAGTAGACTCCCCGCCCTCCTCTACTCTCCCCTTGTCAATATGCATTTTCTTTGTGTATTTCTAACACTGAACTTCTGCTGAACTTCTGCTATGATCTCTAACATCCAGTGAAAAGACAGGAAAGTAACCACATGACTTCAGAATGCCAAATCATGGTGAGGTGTGGAACAGCCAATCCTTGCAGAGCTGCTGAAGAAAGGAGTGGGGGAGGGAATTTAAAAATACTGCATGTCTCTTAGGCTAATGCACTAGGTGTAAATCACCTGTCACTCACAGCAAGGGGGAGTATTTGACAAAGTTTTTCTCAGTTTGTCAAGAATTGTCTCACTGAACAATAAAAGGGGATTGCTCAGAGATGGATTAACTCTGTGTGGCAAGACTGTGCTCAAATGATAGCAAATCTTATACTCTACAGTATGATAAAAAAAATTCAGGTTTACATCCACTTTAGTCTTTGTAATAGTAATAATAATAAATGCACATCTTTTTGCAGGTAAAAAAATTAGCATTTTCTTTTTTTTTACTAGGAGCCTGCAAAGCATTGCACCCGCGATCAGCAGATCACCGGTGTAATGCAGTGCTCTTGCAGACTGTCAGTTTAAGCTGTCTGCTCATACCTCTTCAAAGGTTTTTAAAAAAATGACAACCTTTGCAACATCGCTCTGTTAAAACGACTTCTTTTTCAGAACATCGTTTTGTTTTACAAACCTGAGTATGTGATATTAAGTGTCATGCCCCGTACACACGGTCGGATTTTCCGACGGAAAATGTGTGATAGGACCTTGTTGTCGGAAATTCCGACCATGTGTAGGCTCCATCACACATTTTCCATCGGATTTTCCGACCCACAAAGTTTAAGAGCGGGATATAAAATTTTCCGACAACAAAATCCGTTGTCAAAAATTCCGATCGTGTGTACACAAATCCGACGGACAAAGTGCCACGCATGCTCAGAATAAATAAAGGGATGAAAGCTATTGGCCACTGCCACGTTTATAGTCCCGACGTACGTGTTTTACATCACCGCGTTTAGAACGATCTTTGTGTGACCGTGTGTATGCAAGACAAGTTTGAGCCAACATCCGTCGGAAAAAATCCTAGGATTTTGTTGTCGGAATGTCCGAACAAAGTCCGATCATGTGTACGGGGCATAAGTGTGTAAGTAAGCATATATGATTTGACCATATATTTGCTAATAAAGGCAAAATGAGTTAACAGTGACAATACAAGAAAGAGCAACTACTTTGGCCCTGCACCTATAGGCAAAAGCCATCTGTGCCTAAATGTAAATTCAACCTTGATGAAACAGTCTTTCTGAATTTCCTTTCATTGCCTAAATGTGTTTTACACTATTAAAGTGCAACATTTTTGGTTTTAACTTTCTCTATTTTAATTGAATACTATAACTGTGAGCAACTTAAAGCTTATCTATATAAAAAAAAATGTTTTTCACTACCCCTGTCTTGTTGGGGAGATTCCCATCTTCTTCCTCTTCTAAATGAACATCAAGTAAAAGTAAATCTCTCAAAAATGAAGGAAAAGACAATTGTCACCAGATTAAGTGTCCCCATTCAAAGATTTCTCCTCATCTCCTGTTCCAGTGACCACTGAAACATTTAAGAAGATATCGTTTCACTTTCTGACCTAGTGATGAAGGTCACCAGGACAACTAGAAAGACTACTCTCCTGATGAAAGGACAGAGATAGCAATAAAAAATAACAGGAGTTTTAACCTTTTCCCCTCTCTATCTAAAGTGAATACCTACTTTGTTTTAACCATTTGCCTACTGGGCACTTTTACACTCTTCCTGCCCAGGCCAATTTTCAGCTTTCAGCATTGTTGCACTTTGAATGACAATTACACAGTCATGCAATACTGTACCCATAAGAAATTTTTATCATTTTTTTCACAGAAACTTAGCTTTCTTTTGGTGGTATTTATTCACCACTGGGTCTTTCATTTTTTTCTAAAAAAAACAAGATATTTGAAAAAAAAATATTTTTTTTAGTTGCTGTTATAAAATTTTGTAAACAGGTATTTTTTCTCCTTCACTGATGTGCGCTGATGAGGCTGCACTGATGGGCACTAATAGGCTGCATTGCTGAGGCGACACTGATGGGCATTGATAGGCTGCACTGATGGGAACTGATGAGGTGGTACTGGTGGGCACTGATAAAAATGCACTGATGAGGCTGCACTGATATGCGGTGCTGATGAGAACTGATAGGTGGTACTGATTGACACTAATAGGCAGCACTGAAGGCACTGATAGGTAACACTGATAGGCAGTACTGAAGGGGGCTGATTGACAGCACTGATTAGCACTGATTTGCAGCACTGACGGGCACTGATTGGCATCAATGATGGGCACTGATTGGCACTGATTGGCAGCACTGATGGGCACTGTTGGGGCTGCTCTGATAATTAAGACACTGATGATCAATGTCCTGATTATCAGTGCAGATGTCCCCATTCACACTGTAACAGCGTGAGAAAAGGAATGCCGATAAACGGCAGGTGTGCTTACATCCAGATCAGCTGTGATTGGACACAGCTGATCACTTGGTAAAGAGCCGCTGTGATTGGCTCTTTACCCCAATCTGTGATCAGCTGCGTCCAAAGGACAAAGCATTTACAGAGCGCATTGGGGCGTGATCACAGGAGGATGTCATATGACACCCTCCCAGAATTGGACTACTGCGCTGTAGCCTTCATTTTGCTATAGCCCGGTTGGCAAGTGGTTAAACATCAATATATTTTAGATTTATTTTTCACTACCTCTCTTTAATTATTAATACTTAAAATTATTTTCTACCTAAAAATACTGGAATTACTGATTTTCAGAAGTTCATTAGAATTATTTTTACTTCTCTATGAGGTAAATACTCAGAAATGTTTAAATGTTATACATGTTGAATGCAACTCAGCATATAATCCAAATAAAAGAAAGATGTTGTAAAGCTAAAGGAAAAATTCAAGCTTATTACAGATCTTTTTAGCTTAAGCAGAACTTTTGGCAAGGTAAAAAGAAATAATTTTGGCAGTGAAGACATGTAATTTACTCCTTAAATAGGCCTCAAGCTGAATTTAGAATTATTAATGATGTGTTTGATATTGCTGTCCAAGTCCTTGTGTATGAGATCCTGGAAGCTGCAATGTTCCTCTACCTTTTAAGATGATGAAACATAGAGCATTTACAACAAAAAGGCCAGACATTACTTAAAGGTGAGGTTAGGAGTTTAATACAATCCCCCACTTCCTCCAACTAATATAATGTTGAGGACTTTCTCTGGGGAAATCTGCCATTACTAAATGCTACAACATAGCAACCACTGTATACTCAGACAAGGCAGAAACCCATCAGTTGTAATAAAGGTTATCAGGAAAATCCATTTTGTTTGACTGCAGATCTTTGTCAATGTAGCATTTTCACTTTCAGTCAAGCAAGGCAAATGGCTATACAGTAAACAACAATAATAGTGCTTTAAAGTGTAACTCTGTTTTTTCTCTTGTGGAAAACATAAGTCTCTATAGGGAATCAATATATGTTACAAAGGTTTTATCAAACTTTTTTGCAGATTTATACTATTTTCTGTTCTGGTGGAGTAGGTGTTGGTTTCACAATGTCCTTTCCAGTGTGATTTCTAAATAGGAAGGTCTGTCTTCATTTTAGCCGCATAAGGAAAGCTTAGCTTTCTAATGAGGAAAGCTGCAGTGTTTGCATTAGAAAAGAATGGGCCTTTGAGAGTTTCTCACGAAAGATTAAACTCTTGCATCTCGGTGCAAACTTCTGAGAAAACAAATGAACCAACACCTTTTGTTTTTTATAGTGGATAGACGCAACATCTGAAAGTTTTAGAAAATGATAGCACATTGAAATGGATAGGTCATTTTTTTAAAGCATTATTTTACAAAAATAGCTTCTGTAGCAAATATGTGTTATTACTTTAACCAAGTGGACTTTTCCTTCAAAGCAAAACAAATTAAACTCTAAAATAGTAGTAGTAGTGAACTAACACTAAAACTGGAGGCACCTACCCCTTACTACAAAATCTCTCAATTCTTTGCTATCCACATTTCAATTGCCTTTAGGCACACTCCTGACTTTATCACACAGTGCAATGCCCGGTTCTTTACTGAACAATCTGCAGCACTGGCCATTGTCACATGGTGTGTGGTGGGTGTACATATGCTTGTACAAATAAGCCAAAGTTTCTAGCTGTATAGCCCATCTGGTAAACCTGAGGTGGGAGATATATGCTTACATTTTAGGATGCTGGCTACCTGCTATAATTGCTTAATGTGAAATTTTGTGTTCCATATAGATATGCATTTTTTTAAATAAATGCATATCTATATGCATTGTTTTAAATAAATGCATATCTATATGCATTTAAATAAATGCATATTATTATTATTATTATTTTACAGGATTTATATAGCGTCGACAGTTTACGCAGCGCTTTACAACATTAGGACAGACAGTACAAGTACAATACAATTCAATACAGGAGGAATCAGAAGGCCCTGCTCATTAGAGCTTACAATCTAGGAGGGAGGGTCAAGTTATACAAAAGGGTAATAGCTGTGGGGGATGAGTTAATGGAGAAAATAGTGCAGTTGTTAGATAGAGGCAGGATAGGCTTCTCTGAAGAGGAAAGTTTTCAGGGATCGCCTAAAGGTGGATAAATTTGGAGACAGTCTGACGGATTGGGGTATGGAATTCCAGAGGATGGGCGAGGCTTGGGAGAAGTCCTGGAGGTGGATATGGGAGGAGGTGATGAGGTAGTTAGAGAGCAGTAGGTCTTGGGAGGAATGGAGATGGTGATTAGGTTGGTATTTTGAGACTAGGTTAGTGATGTAGCTGGGGGCAGAGTTGTGGATGGCTTTGTAACTTTTTGTT
Source organism: Lithobates clamitans (assembly GCA_037952925.1). Lineage (NCBI taxonomy): Eukaryota > Metazoa > Chordata > Amphibia > Anura > Ranidae > Lithobates > Lithobates clamitans. The sequence continues at coordinate 1,029,646 of JBBGZY010000088.1, forward strand.
AGTATTTTGAATTTAATTTGTTGGGTGAGTGGTTGCCAATGGAGGGATTGGCAGAGAGGGGTAGCAGACACTGAGCGGTTTGTAAGGTGGATGAGTCTGGCAGCAGCATTCAAGATGGACTGAAGGGGGGATAGTCTATTTAAAGGTAAGCCAATGAGGAGGGAGTTGCAGTAGGTAGATATGCATTTATTTAAAAAAAAAAAAACAAGAAATAAATGTATATCTCAGGAAATCAACTGATCTTCTATATATAGGTAAAAACCCCTAATGCAAAACACCTGACAAGTGTAACTTATAGAAATTTAGGGTTTACAAAAATGACATTGGGCATCAAGGTGACATAATGCACAAGGAAACAATTTGAAAAAACACAATAAATAACTCCGTAGTCATTCATTGATACATACGAATCAATTAATATAGCACAGATACAATATAACAACCTATGCATCCCTTTAAATGATATTTAGACCATGCTGATATTTTGATCAGAAGATATATTGTATATCTAATAAGTTTTTATTACATGTATGAGATTTTTTATTTATATTAATATATTCATCAAAAATAATCTACATTTTTAAATGTGATTTATAGATTCATTTAGACGAATATATATTATTTCATGCCTTTTTTGTTGTATTTATGATGTTTACTCTAAGCTCTAGAGTTTCATGAAGGCATGTATTTGTAACTAATGAAGTCTATATAATCTACCAGCTCCCTGTCCACACTTCAGGCACCTTTGAACCTATCTACTTAGATTACATGGTAATTGCATGGCTACAGAGGCAGTGAGGAAATTGCAGTCTCTTACCACTGTTGTGAGCCTCCAGCTGTGAGGCAGAGTTGACAGCGACTTTGCATAGTGAACAGTAAAGAAGTCTTTTAGCCTTTTCTTCCTCAGTCTCTCCTGAAGGGCATATGCTGCTGCTAGTTACCAGAGTGATTTTCTTGTCAACCTTTGAGGTGTTCTCCGTTGTCATAACACTGATTTTTCTTATTTCTAATGTTGTATTTGCTGTTATTGCTGGGATTCCTGGGGCAATTTCTGAAAGTAAACAAAATAGTCTGTTAAATGGGAAACTACCATTATTTGACATTTTTACATATGTTTACAGCATGTAATGGTCGAAAGATCATGTTGATAGCCTATATATTCTAAAAACCTAAACATTGTAACCATCTCTTATTAGTAAGTCCTGACAGACAGAGGTAGCAATAAATTGAATTATGCACATAAAGCACATATGACAAGATACTATACTACTTTCAGGTTATATAAAGATATGCAGAATTGTAAGAAAAACAAGTGAACAAATATCTGCGCTAACTAAAAAGAACAATAAGAGCAGCCAACATAGTTTGTTGATTTCATCAAACACAAATATAAAAAGTCAAAATGCAGCGCTTAGGTGAAAAAAAAATTACATATAAATGTGATAGTCCATAGAAAATCAATAAGGAGTAAAGATGACGTGAAGCCTCCACCAAACTTTAGTGTGCAAAGGAAAGGCACACCACACCCACGTGCTATCAATCTACTTACCAGAAATATATGAAAACAAGCGATGTAATCATATGATGCAAAGGATTAACAGTAGATCCGAATGGCACACTCCATCATTGACAGGCAGATCATGGAAATAGTCAGGTCGTCACATATCAAAAGGACATCAGGACTGTAGGTACTGGAAATATCTCCTAAACCTGCACGGTTACCATATATGCTTACGCCGAAGAAACGGGTAGGGTTACCACCTCATCCCTTTAAACCCGAGCACATATGTGTTCGAATCTCCGTCAAATCTTCTTTGAACATTCGACAGACACCATAAGCCTTCAATGACAGATTCGACCTTAATTCATTTTGATTTTCGGACAAATGCAATTTTTTAACAAAAAAACGAAAAAATAAAAACGAATTTAGGGAGTAACTAAATAAATTTTTTTTCTGGACGAAAACGAAATTCCGAAACAAAATATTTCAGTGTGCACATGTCTAGTGCAAGGTGTAGATGGAGATTATTTTTAATAAATGTTTCCTGAAATAAACTGTCTAGGCAAGTATTCATTCAACAGGTGAGTCTTAACGTCTATAACTTTCTGTGCATGTGTAGTACACGTGCCAAAATGATCTGTTCCAACCACTTTATAGGACTAACTGCTAGTTTGTAGTATAGAATGTTTGTCTTTTGTTTTAAGGGGAACACAAATTTGAAATTAAAAGAACACTTGATTTAATTAGTCATCTGTCCTATAGGCATTTCAAATAGAGTCCAGTGATCAACATTAATTACAGTTAATATACTTGTACTTTGGACAAAGCTTTAAAGCACTTCATTTAACACCTATACTTAATTGGATCTTTAACGTAATATTAACATGAGCTAGGGAACACTTTATTTTTAAGTATTAAATATCTTACTTGTTTGTGTCTTGTGTTATAGTTGCCCCTGCTTTTAATTCTACACTTTGCATTACATTCAAAACATAGATTACATGAAGATGTTTGTTACAGAACAAGTTTACTATTTTTCTATTACCTGAAACTTAAATAACAGTTTTATAATATAGTATTAGATTATGTATAAGTACTGTATGATGCACCAATAATGTCACTTCACAGGGCATACTACTCCAGGAGACAGGGACTATAGGACTCAAAAGGGACTGACAATAGTCACATACAGAGCACATTAAAGAGGAAGTAAACCCTGGTGGGTTTTACTTCCTCTTTATGTCCCTGCAAAGGCAAAGCATAATGGGCTACTATGCATCACATAGTAGCCCATTATGTGTCACCTACCTGACACCGAAGCCCACGCTGTCGCCGATGTCCCCATGAGCAGGGAGCTTCCATCTTTGCCCCTCTTCCTTCTGGGGCCGCAAACTCCAGCTCTGTGACTGGCCAGAGTCGTGTGACGTCACTCCCGCACATGCACGCGGGAGCTGCCAGTCACGGCATGTTCCATATTAGAAACGGCACAATGTGCCCTTTCTAAGGGGCTCATGTGCCATAGTTATTGCCGCTTATCATTTTACTAAATATCTCCTAAACCGTGGAGGTTTAGGAGATATTTCAAGCACCTACAGGTAAGCCTTAATATAGGCTTACCTGTAGGTAAAAGAGGTTGTACAGGGTGTACAACCACGTTAAGTCCTGCATACAGGATATTGTGCAACAGTTAGCATTTCCCTACATCTCCCAATATCTGCCTACTGCTCCCCTGACTGTCCTGCAAGAGTCTTCTGCTTCCATTCATGTAGAACGTTTACAGAAGGAATTAGAAGCAACCACTTTACAAAAGTCATTAATTGTAAAAGGGTTTGCATGTTACCTAAACAACAGTGCTTAGTTCTGGAAGGCACCAAATACTCAGTTATTGAAGGCAAGATTGGGATGGGTAATTTATCTATTCAGTTTATAGAAATGTAGTGGAAAGACAGCAATCCATGTGTTTATATTGTGTTGGCAATTTATTTTAAAGAGGAGCAAAACAAGAATTCAAAAACAAAACACTGAGATCAGATGGTACTTGTAGGAAGAAAAGAAACAAGGTGCTTTCCAGAAGCAGCTGAGGGAATGAGTACACTGGTTGGTTTTGTTATTTGTTACAGATGTCTCAACATTCTCACTGAGGCAGAGAATTACCTTCTTTTTAAAGCACCGTACACCCTGGATGAAAAATGTCTTGCACTCACTTCTTTGTGGAACACCTCTAAAAAAGTTGCCTCCAAGCAATTACTAATGAGGCCTTTTAGAAAAATATTTTTTTTTTCTGTAGACTTATAAATAGTTTGAAATACTTTGAAATCCATTTGTGACACTGCTGGAAACAGCTTCATATTGATGCATTGAAACAGCAAGACCTGCCATTCCTGCAGAAATCTGAATCAAACATATTTGAAAAATGGTCCAAAATACACTTGTAACTTGATTATTATTTAAACCTTTTTCTACAAGGAACTAGCACACTTTATAGAATCAATACTTATGTACAACATAATTGCACAACTCTTTTGGGCTTTTGAGCTCTTCCCTATCCTTGTGAGCAAGCCAGGAATGGTGAAACATGTCATGTCATGTTTTTGAGTAGTTTTGGCTGAGTTTTGGCACTTATGTTGTACATATATACATTAAAAAAAAAATTATTACTTAAATTAAACCATATCTGTTGGTGTACAATAAACACACCTGACTATGTGAGAACATGCCTCAATAAACACACATTACTGAGCTAGAACATTTTGGTCATAAACTATGATGTGTTATTACACTGAAGGTTTTCCATTCCTAAATAAATCAACTGGAAGGTTTCATGGACCTACACTACCTGACAATATCATCATCATGCACTTTGCATAAACCACTATTCATATAACGTGATAAAAAAAAAAGATGCACAGTTTTCGCCAAAGCTACAGTATAATTAAACAAAAATGTTAATGCTTCAAGAATAGTTCATAAATACTGTTTATTAAATTTGAATTAGACATTAATGTTCAGAATAAGCTTCATCTATTAGGCCATGTCTAAGCTGATGAATATGATGTGAATGGTAAAAAAAAAAAAAAACTTAAGCTGTTCAATTAAACATAATGGATTACAATATTTGCTACTACAACATTGTGTCTGCTATCATTGCTTATAATAGAAAAGGCCTTCACCAGTTAAATGATAAACACAATGTTTTTGTGTCTGCAGGCACTGGTGTGCCAGTACAATACTGCTTCTGTGTGTGTGGACATATTTTTTGCATCTGTACAATACTGATTCTGTGCCTGTTGAAATTTCTATGGTCTTTTTAGTATGGTACTGATTGTATTTCTGCAATCCTGCCACTACACTGATGTGCAGTTCTGCATTTATTACCAATACACTGATGTGCAGCTCTGCATTTATTACCACTACACTGATGTGCAGTTCTGCATTTATTACCACTACACTGATGTGCAATTCTGCATTTATTACCACTACACTGATGTGCAATTCTGCATTTATTACCCCTACACTGGTATGCAATACTCTATTCTTCTGCTGAAGTCATACACATTTATGTACTTTTTCCCTAGGCACCAAATCACACCCCTGCACTCCCTGCTACTGCCCTGTGCACACTTCTGCACATACCACCACTGCACTGTCAATTCTGCTCCTGCAATTACTTCACATCTAAGGATTTGTAAGCTACAATATATTCCATTTTTGTTTTTGGGCCCCAAGTTGAGTGAAATATATGAGTTGCCGCTGCATAACTCAATTTCTATAAATACTAGTTGCCTGGCTATCATGTTTGTGTATCCAATGGCTTCAAGACTTTCTGAATAACTGACCTGGAACAGATATGTAGATCATGAGTGATAATTTCACTTGCTACATTCTTATAAAGTATCTAGCCAAAGAAAACCAAGAAGCTAGACCTTTAACAAGGTCAGCAATGACATCCCACATATTTTGGTTAATATAGGCTTATTTTAAATATGTTACAGTAGGAAACCTGACATAGACTAATAAAATGTACAATTTAAAAAATTCTTTAAAGTTTTAAATATGTAATATATGATTAATGAGCCCACACCCTCATTTTCTGTCTAAACATACTACATCTGCTATTGGAAATAGAAAACAATGTGTTTAGCCAAAGCTGATCTAGTGTAACACATTCATTTAGAGACAGCAAAAATATATCAGCTTTTTTTCCAGCTGGTGTGCTAGAAAAAGTCTCCTAATAAAAATGTCTGCCCTAATCCCCACTCATATCAGTGAATGATTATATTTTAATCAGAGGCCTAAAACTGTCAAAATGCTTTATTTATTTTGAAATGATATTACATAATTCTTCTAGCCTCAATTTAAGAATGTTTCACAAGATTTAAATTAGACTATTTTGGTCACGCCATATTCAATCATGCCCTGCATAAAATAAATATTAAATGTTATGTCACACAGTAGGCTTTGAACACATCAACAATTAATTTGATGAAATTGATTAAAAACAGATAAGGTCAATTAGAGGTCTGTAATAGTCTGTGAAATTTAAGTGAAAATTTCTGTAGCAAACAGAAAATCTGTAAGAATTTCAAAGGCCAAATGTGCAACAGGCAGCGGTATGGTTGAGAATATAAAATGTATAGTAATGTTTTTGACTCACGCACTTTTTTGAAAGTTGTAGCGCAAACATTTTCCAACACTCTTTCTCAAAGTACATACCACCAGAACATGATAGAAAGTTGCAATCACTTCCAGGAGAAAAGGTTCTCACAGACTGTGTTTTTTTATCTTTTAGAACTGACCTAAGGCAATGCAAAGAGCAGTGAAGATGGAAAACGTTTAATAAAGCTTCCAAGGGGAAAAAAAATTCACCCTCTCCCCACAATATAGTCGGGATATATATATATATATATATATATATATATATATATATATATATATATATATATATATATATATATAGGGATAGAGTGGTGTGGGGTTAAAAGTTCTGTTTTCACTACTAGGGAGATTCACATTCTCTATTTGTCTTGGCTGGAGATAATTCACCAGTAGGGATGAGCTTCGTGTTCGAGTCGAACCCATGTTCGACTCGAACATCGGCTGTTCGACCGTCCGTCGAATTGCGAACGATATGGGCCGTTCGCGCCAAATTCGTGTGGCGCGTCACGGCCCATAATTCACTGCGGCATCGCAGTGCATTGCTGGCTGATGATTGGCCAAGCATGCACTATGACCCGCATGCTTGGCCAATCACAGCGCCGCCTGAACAGAGAGCCGTAATTGGCCAAAGCCAAGGAGGCTTTGGCCAATTATGGCTCAGGGGATTTAGTACACGCCCCACACTATATAAGGCCGCCTGCACGGCGGCCCTGTGTAGTGTGTGTTCCGGCGTTGAAAGAGATAGACAGAGAGACAGTGTTTGATTTGAGTTAGATAGATTAGGCAGAACAGTCAGTCAGTTAGCTGCACTTACAGTGTATTGTGTATATATATGCATCCCAGGTGTTGCATATATATATATACACTGTATTCAGTTTAGCTAGATCCGTTCCTGTTATCTTCTATCTAGACTATTTACATTCAGTGCAGTGTGTCCTGCTCACAGTGTTCAGCTAGATCCGTTCCTGCTATTTACATTCAGTACAGTGCTTCCTGCTCACAGTGTTCAGCTAGATCCGTTCCTGCTATTTACATTCAGTGCAGTGCGTGCTGCTCACAGTGTTCAGCTAGATCCGTTCCTGCTATTTACATTCAGTGCAGTGCGTGCTGCTCACAGTGTTCAGCTAGATCCGTTCCTGCTATTTACATTCAGTGCAGTGCGTCCTGCTCACAGTGTTCAGCTAGATCCGTTCCTGCTATTTACATTCAGTGCAGTGCGTCCTGCTCACAGTGTTCAGCTAGATCCGTTCCTGCTATTTACATTCAGTGCAGTGCGTGCTGCTCACAGTGTTCAGCTAGATCCGTTCCTGCTATTTACATTCAGTGCAGTGCGTCCTGCTCACAGTGTTCAGCTAGATCCGTTCCTGTTATCTTCCTACTGACAGGCAGGCTTGTCTGGTTACAGTATATAAAGCTACCTGAAGAAAATTACAGGTGTTCTTTTTGATCCTATTAGTACCACGGTCAGGCAGCTAGACTATTTACATTTAGTACAGTGTGTCCTGCTCACAGTGTTCAGCTAGATCCGTTCCTGTTATTTACATTCAGTGCAGTGTGTCCTGCTCACAGTGTTCAGCTAGATCCGTTCCTGCTATTTACATTCAGTACAGTGCGTGCTGCTCACAGTGTTCAGCTAGATCCGTTCCTGCTATATACATTTAGTGCAGTACGTCCTGCTCACAGTGTTCAGCTAGATCCGTTCCTGTTATCTTCCTACTGACAGGCAGGCTTGTCTGGTTACAGTATATAAAGCTACCTGAAGAAAATTACAGGTGTTCTTTTTGATCCTATTAGTACCACGGTCAGGCAGCTAGACTATTTACATTTAGTACAGTGTGTCCTGCTCACAGTGTTCAGCTAGATCCGTTCCTGTTATTTACATTCAGTGCAGTGCGTCCTGCTCACAGTGTTCAGCTAGATCCGTTCCTGCTATTTACATTCAGTGCAGTGCGTCCTGCTCACAGTGTTCAGCTAGATCCGTTCCTGCTATTTACATTCAGTGCAGTGCGTGCTGCTCACAGTGTTCAGCTAGATCCGTTCCTGCTATTTACATTCAGTGCAGTGCGTCCTGCTCACAGTGTTCAGCTAGATCCGTTCCTGTTATCTTCCTACTGACAGGCAGGCTTGTCTGGTTACAGTATATAAAGCTACCTGAAGAAAATTACAGGTGTTCTTTTTGATCCTATTAGTACCACGGTCAGGCAGCTAGACTATTTACATTTAGTACAGTGTGTCCTGCTCACAGTGTTCAGCTAGATCCGTTCCTGTTATTTACATTCAGTGCAGTGCGTCCTGCTCACAGTGTTCAGCTAGATCCGTTCCTGCTATTTACATTCAGTGCAGTGCGTCCTGCTCACAGTGTTCAGCTAGATCCGTTCCTGCTATTTACATTCAGTGCAGTGCGTCCTGCTCACAGTGTTCAGCTAGATCCGTTCCTGCTATTTACATTCAGTGCAGTGCGTGCTGCTCACAGTGTTCAGCTAGATCCGTTCCTGCTATTTACATTCAGTGCAGTGCGTCCTGCTCACAGTGTTCAGCTAGATCCGTTCCTGTTATCTTTCTACTGACAGGCAGGCTTGTCTGGTTACAGTATATAAAGCTACCTAAAGAAAATTACAGGTGTTCTTTTTGATCCTATTAGTACCACGGTCAGGCAGCTAGACTATTTACATTTAGTACAGTGTGTCCTGCTCACAGTGTTCAGCTAGATCCGTTCCTGTTATTTACATTCAGTGCAGTGTGTCCTGCTCACAGTGTTCAGCTAGATCCGTTCCTGCTATTTACATTCAGTACAGTGCGTCCTGCTCACAGTGTTCAGCTAGATCCGTTCCTGCTATTTACATTCAGTGCAGTGCGTGCTGCTCACAGTGTTCAGCTAGATCCGTTCCTGCTATATACATTTAGTGCAGTACGTCCTGCTCACAGTGTTCAGCTAGATCCGTTCCTGTTATCTTCCTACTGACAGGCAGGCTTGTCTGGTTACAGTATATAAAGCTACCTGAAGAAAATTACAGGTGTTCTATCCCAGCTTAGTGCAGCTACAGGCCATTAGTATGTCTGGAAGGCCAAGAAGGAGAGGCAGACAGTCACAAGCCAATAAGAGAGGGCAAGCAGGCTCTGTGTCTAGTGCTGGTCGTGGAGACGGTGCATCCTCATCAGCACGTGGCCATGGGACACGCTTGGCCTTTTTTTCGGCAGCTGGCCGTGTTGAGCCGCAACATGCGGAAGACTTGGTCGAGTGGATGACCAAGCCGTCCTCATCCTCCTCATCCTCTCTCACCCATGCCCAGGGTGCTTTGTCTGGCAAAGCAGCGGCCTCTTCCCTCAGCTCAATGTCATCAGTGACTCCTTCCCTAGCCCCACCATGTCCTCCTGAGGATTCCCTCGAACTGTTTGACCACAGTGTTGGGTACATGCTCCAGGAGGATGCCCAGCGTTTGGAAGGCTCTGATGATGATACTGAGCTCAATGAAGGCAGTAACATGAGCACGGACAGAGGGGGTGCCCAAGAAGGACAGCAATCTGGCAGTCATGCTCCCCCTGCTGCAGCATACTGCCAGGTTTGCTCCAGTGATGAGGAGGGAGGGGATGATGAGGTCACTGACTCAACGTGGGTGCCTGATAGGAGAGAGGAGGAGGAGGAGGAGGAGGAGGAGGAGGAGGAGGAGGAGGTGGCACATCACCAACTAGGCAGGATGCCCTCCAGGGGCCAGCCTAAGGGCAGCACATTGACTGCATCACACCCCAAAGCTCCACATGTGCAGGGCGCTGCAGTCTCTGCGCGTTATTCAAAAAGTTCTTTGGTGTGGGCCTTTTTTGAGACGAGTGCATCAGATCGCACCGCTGCTATTTGCAATATATGTCTCAAGCGTATCTCGCGTGGCCAAAACATCTCCCGCTTGGGTACCACATGCTTGACCAGACATATGTTGACCTGCCATGCAGTTCGTTGGCAAGCGTATCTAAAAGACCCACACCAAAGAACAAAGACGATCTCTCCTTGCTCCTCATCAGCTGAGATTTCCAACCCCACTAGACCTTCAGTCCTCTCTGCGACCTGCAGTGAGAGGAATGAAGGTGTAGAATTAGGTGTGTCACAGCCAAGTACTTATGGGCAATCTGCTTTTGGTACACCGACGTCAGATTGTACCAGGCAAATTTCCCTGCCCCAGCTGCTGCACCGCCGAAAGAAGTTTGCTCCCAGCCATCCACATGCCCAGCGGTTGAATGCTAGCTTGGCAAAATTGCTAGCACTTCAACTGCTGCCTTTTCAGTTGGTAGACTCTGCCCCCTTCCGTGAGTTTGTGGAATGTGCGGTTCCTCAGTGGCAGGTACCCAAACGCCACTTTTTCTCACGGAAGGCGATTCCGGCTCTCTACCGGCATGTGGAAGGCAATGTCCATGCCTCGCTGGACAGGGCGGTCAGCGGTAAGGTGCATATTACCGCTGACTCATGGTCCAGCAGGCATGGACAGGGACGTTACTTAAGTTTCACGGCGCATTGGGTGACTCTGCTGGCAGCTGGGAAGGATGCAGGACAAGGTGCAGTAGTGTTGGAGGTTGTTCCGCCACCACGCCTCCAAAATGCTGATTGTGACACACCTCTCTCCTCCACCCCCTCCTCTTCTTCTTCCTCCATGGCCTCTTCCTCGGAACCAGCGGTGCTCCGTAGGCGTTCAAGGGGCTACGCAAGTACGCAGGCCAAAAGATGCCATGCGGTGCTTGAGCTGGTGTGCTTGGGGGACAGGAGCCACACTGGGGCAGAGGTTCTGTCAGCTCTGCAGGGGCAGGTTCAGAGGTGGTTGACGCCACGCCAACTTAAGGCAGGAATGGTGGTTTGCGACAATGGCACCAACCTCCTCTCTGCCCTCCGACAGGGACAACTGACCCATGTGCCCTGTTTGGCTCACGTCCTTAACTTGGTGGTGCAGCGGTTCTTGGGCAGGTACCCGGGCTTACAGGATGTCCTGAGGCAGGCCAGGAAAGTCTGTGTGCATTTCCGCCGGTCATATAATGCCAGTGCTCGGCTGACGGACCTCCAAAAGGAGTTTAACCTGCCCAAGAACCGCCTAATCTGTGACATGCCCACCAGGTGGAACTCGACGTTGGCCATGCTGCAGCGGCTGCACACGCAGCAGAGGGCCATCAATGAGTACCTGTGCGACTATGGCACCAGGACAGGGTCAGGGGACCTTGGTTTTTTTTCCCCACGCCAGTGGGCCATGATCAGGGATGCATGCACTGTCCTGTCACCATTCGAGGAGGCCACGAGGATGGTGAGCACTGACAGTGCATGCATCAGTGACACTGTCCCCCTTGTCCACCTGTTGGAGCACACGCTGCGTGGGATAATGGACAGGGCACTTGAGGCAGAACAGAGGCAGGAAGAGGAGGACTTCCTTAGCTCTCAAGGCCCCCTTTATCCAGACAGTGTTCCTGCGTGCCCGCCGATCACACAGGAAGAGGACGAGGAGGAGGAGGAGGAGGAGGAGGAAGATTGTGTCAGTATGGAGGTGGAGCCTGGCACTCAGCATCAGCAGTCTTTAAGGGATCAGTCCCAAGGAACACATGGACTTGTACGTGGCTGGGAGGAGGTGGCTGCGGACGTTGTTGTCCTTAGTGACCCAGAGGACTCCGGACCGAATGCCTCAGCAAACCTACGCTGCATGGCCTCCCTGATCCTGCAAAGCCTGCGTAAGGATCCTCGTATTCGTGGTATCAAGGAGAAGGACCAATACTGGCTGGCAACCCTCCTTGATCCACGTTACAAGGGTAAGGTTGCGGACCTTATCTTGCCATCGCAGAGGGAGCAGAGGATGAAACATCTTCGGGAGGCCTTGCAGAAAGGTCTGTGCAACGCGTTCCCAGAGACTGGGAGGTTACAAACTCCTGTTTCTGGACAACGTGTTGCTGAGGCTTCGGTCAGTCAAAGAAGGAGCGGTGGAGAAGGTGGCCGTCTGACCGATGCGTTCAGACAATTTTTTGGTCCGCAGCCCCAAGGTATGATCGGTTCCAGCAACCATCGCCAGCGTCTGTTTTACATGGTGCAGGAATACCTAGGGGCAAGATCAGACTTGGACACCTTTCCCACCGAAAATCCTCTGGGTTACTGGGTCTTGAGGATGGATCACTGGCCAGAGCTTGCACAGTATGCAATTGAGCTACTGGCCTGTCCTGCATCCAGCGTTCTTTCGGAACGCACATTCAGTGCTGCTGGAGGCGTGGTAACCGATCACAGGGTGCGTCTGTCCACCGACTCGGTCGATCGGCTGACCTTCATAAAAATGAATCAGTCTTGGATCACCACCAGCTACCAAGCACCTGATGCAGATGTAACCGAATAATTTTTTTTGAAATCTCAGATCCCTTCAAAGACTGCCTATGCTGATGCTGAGTGACTATCCCTGAGTAATTATCCTCTTCCTCCTCAATCATCACGCTGATAGCTTGTAAGAACATTTTTGGTTCTGGGCGCCACCACCAGTGCCTAAGGCACAATTTTTCAGCCCCTGTTTAACAGGGGCGTGTAATTACAATTTTTGATGTAATACTTTGCAGCAGGGCTCGTTCCTGCATTCCAACTAGAGTGTCTGTGAGGGGTTGCAGTGTTGTGGCACCAGCACCAGTGCCTAAGACCCAATTTTTCTGCCCCTGTCTAACAGGGGCGTGTAATTACAATTTTTGATGCAATACTTTGCAGCAGGGCTTGTTCCTGCATTCCAACTAGAGTGTCTGTGAGGGGTTGCAGTGTTGTGGCACCAGCACCAGTGCCTAAGACCCAATTTTTCTGCCCCTGTCTAACAGGGGCGTGTAATTACAATTTTTGATGCAATACTTTGCAGCAGGGCTTGTTCCTGCGTTTCAACTAGAGTGTCTGTGAGGGGTTGCAGTGTTGTGGCACCAGCACCAGTGCCTAAGACCCAATTTTTCAGCCCCTGTCTAACAGGGGCGTGTAATTACAATTTTTGATGCAATACTTTGCAGCAGGGCTTGTTCCTGCGTTTCAACTAGAGTGTCTGTGAGGGGTTGCAGTGTTGTGGCACCAGCACCAGTGCCTAAGGCCTAATTTTTCAGCTCCTGTTCAACAGGGGCATGTAATTACAATTCTTGATCTAATATTTCACAGCAGGGCCCTGTGAGGGCTTACAGTGTTTTGGCCACAGCAACACCTAAGGCCCAAATTTCTGCTGAGTATATAGGGCAGGACCCTACTTTCAAACATCTAACTTACAAACGACTCCTACTTGCAAACGGAAGGAGACAACAGGAAGTGAGATGAAATCTACCCCTAAGGAAGGGAAATTCTCTCCTGTAAGAGTTAATATGGGAAAACAATTTTTCCTTTCCACTGATGCTTTCCAATCCTTGTTCCACAAAAAAACCCAAATTTTCAAAAAACATTTTTCATTGGGACAAAAAAGTGAGGTGAAATCTTCTGAAGAGGAGGAAAGACGCAAAACAAATGTCACAGGGGTGATAACCCTTCCCTATGTTTTCCAAAAAGCTTAGAAAAGATTTTTTGGCTGGAGCTAAACACATTAAAAATGTTCAAAATTACAAACAGATTCTACTTAACAACAAACCTACAGTCCCTGTCTTGTTTGCACCGCCTGTATACTGCTGTTCAGAGTATATAGGGACCTTTCCTTATTTTAATTTGGGTGCGGGGTTCCCCTTAATATCCATACAAGACCCAAAGGGCCTGGTAATGGACTGGGGGGTACCCATGCCGTTTGTCTCACTGATTTTCATCCATATTGCCATGACCCGACATGACATTAAACCCGCAAGCAGTTTTAAATGAGATTTTTTCCTTTAAAAATGACATTTGGTGCAGGGACTGTTCTAAACATGGGAAACACGCGTCACTTTACAGGCATACTATAGACACCCCCCAGGTACGATATTTAAAGGAATATTTCACTTTTTTTTTTTTACTTTAAGCATCATTAAAATCACTGCTCCCGAAAAAACGGCCGTTTTTAAAAGTTTTTTTTGCATTGATACATGTCCCCTGGGGTAGGACCCGGGTCCCCAAACCCTTTTTAGGACAATACCATGCAAATTAGCCTTTAAAATGAGCACTTTTGATTTCGAACGTTCGAGTCCCATAGACGTCAATGGGGTTCTAACGTTCGTGCGAACTTGCGGTCCGTTCGCGGGTTCTGGTGCGAACCGAACCGGGGGGTGTTCGGCTCATCCCTATTCACCAGAACAGAAGTAGAAACAAAAACCTCCAATTGTAATATGTGTTGTGGTAACAATAATAGAGCATTTATCTTACTTTGGATACACTATCAATCACTTCTTGTTATGTTTACTGGACAGGAGATGAAGTGTTACCTCTCAAATGGTAAACAGAAGTCAAAGAAAATGTTTAAATGATTAAGCTATACTTTAGCTATACTATGGATATGGTTATTTGTGAGAAAATCATTCAAATCTCTTTTATTTCATTATATATTTTAGAATCATAACACTAAGGGCCCATTTACACACATGCATTGTGGTAATGTGAATGTTTTTTCATATATTACTGCAACACAGAGTAACACATGCTATGTGTGTTGCTGCATTGCATTACTGCAATAAGTTTAAATGGCTCCTCAAATCCACCCCAGTGGTGTCGGTAGGGAGGTGCGGTGGGTGCGGACAGCACCCGGATGATACCGGCCAGAGGGGTGACACCAGGGGTGGACTGAGCCAGGCTGCTCTGATGCCCCCTGAAAGGCTGAACCACTTCTGTGGCAGACATGTAGGGCTGGCGGAAAACCTGTGACTCCATCCACCTGCTCCTCTCCTCCCCCTTCTCCAATGACTGCTTCGTCCTCTGTGTGTGCTGGTGATAGCCAGTTCATGAGCTGCAGCTGTCCTAGAAGGATCCCAACACTGCTCGGTCCACCTCCAACATGCCTGAGCATGACACCTCCCTTCCCCCTCTCTATGAAGCCGACAGCCACATTGAAACAGAAGGCACTGACTGAACCAGTGAGCCCCCGGGACCATCCAAGTGAGTGAGCACTGACCAGACCCTGACCTAATCTCTCTCTCCCTACCCCCCTCTCTCTCTCTCTCCCTGCCCACTCTCTCTCTCCCTGCCCCGCCTTCTTCCTACCCCCTCTCTCTCTCCCTGCCCCCTCTCTCTCCCTGTCCCTCTCTCTCTCTCCTTGCCCCTCTCTCTCTCCCTGCCCCTCTCTCTCTCCTTGCCCCCTCTCTCTTCCTGCCCCCTTCTCCCTGCCCACCCTTCTCTCTCTGCCCTCTCTCTTCTGCAGGTTGCAAAAATTATTTAGGGAGGGTGACACGAACCCTAGTGATGCCACTGATCCACCCTTACAATGCACCTTTGTTGCAGTGAACTGCAATGGTAGATAATGCACTACCATACATTATGATGAGCTGTGAAAAAATGTGAATTTTAATTGCATTTGTTACTTCATCTCATGATTGTTTTCCTATTAACATGTTCAAGTTGCATACATAAATATCATGCACATGTAGAATTGTTCATTTTCACATAAAATAATGTATTAATTGTTTTAGTAATTTGACTGACTCATTACACCTCCCATGCAAAGTTTCTAAATCATCAGTAAAATTGATATTCTCTATATGTCCATTTTTTCTTTATACAGTCCTTGAAATGAACCAAATCTTTATCTTGAACTTAGGTATTTACACATATGAATTGGACAACTTCTGAGTCTTCCTGCATATTTTTTATAATTGATATCTTCAAATCCATTTGAATAATTTAGCTTACAGATTATGTGAAATCAAGAGGTTTCATTTAGCAGAACTTTTGGTAATGGAAAGCAGTAGATTTGAATTGAAATCAATGTCGAAGGTGAAGTTTTTTTCAAACAACATAGTGGCTTTAAATAATTTCTGAGGGTTATGAAAGCTCCTTTTAACTATCTTGGACCTATTTTAAAAACAGTCCCCATTTTTTTTTTTTAATTGAAAACAGAATAGCCTAAGCAATATTACCCGAGGCCAATGTGCCTTGAAAGCTTGCACTACTTTGTATAATCTTTTAAATTAGTCAATAAATACCCTGTTTCCCCGAAAATAAGACCTGATTGTCGGTGATGGCTGCAATATAAGCCCTACACCCCAAATAAGCCCTACCCAGTTTCCCCCAAAAAAAGCCCTATCCTGAAAAGAAGACCTACAAGGACTTTAACTAGGGCTTATTTGGGGGGTAGGGCTTATATTGCAGCCATCACTGACAATCACGCTAGGTCTTATTTTCGGGGAAACAGGGTAGTCCCCCTAAATCAAAACTTCTTGAGTTATTGTAAAATATTTTTTGCGCAGCTTTTTTTTGTGCAAATTAGTAGCTCCATTCCCATCATTCGGTCTGCTTTTGTACACCCACATAGGGTGGCGTACAAAAATGCAACTATCATCTTTTTATTCTACAGGCCCTCTACATTAAGAATACATATAACGTTCTGAGGGTTTTAAGTCATTTTATAGGCAATTTTTATTGTATACAGAAGTCAAAAGAATTGGTTACACTAACAGCTAGACAATATATTGTTTATTCAATGACATGAAAAAGGTTTGGATTTACTGACACTTTAAATGAATATACTCTAGGATAATGAACACAAATGTTTAATTTGTTCAGGTACTTCTAAATAAAGCAAAATAAAATTACTTTTAATGAACATTACTTATTGACAAAAAAAGAAAAAATACATTAAAATACGAAAACTTAAAAATAAATAGAAGGTAATATATGTATTTATTCTAGAAATAAGATGATTATGAAAATATAAGCTTCTAGTCGTCCACAGAAGAATTTGCTCATGGTGAAGGTACCGCAAACATATTTGTCTTTAGAGTTTATATGTAAATGAAGCAGCTTGCCCATAGCAGCAAGCAATCTGTTTGTTTTAAATTTTATGTAATTACTACAATGCTGGAGAATGTATGCATAGGCAAAATATAGAAAATGCTGGTTAACAAACCACGTCTACTTCAGCATTCATATTACCTGTTCCAGCTCTGTATCACACCTGCTCAAGAATCGTTACTATGCATAATGGAAGAACAGCCCAGTATACACTGTATGATTTCTGTGTAATATTATTACAGATAAAGTTTTATAGACACTGTTTGGCCAATTATAAACAAAATCTTATTTCACTGTAAACAATATAAACAACTCACAGATATTTCTTGTTATATAGCTGAACTCTAGGCAAATAAAAAATTGTCTCTTTTAATATACCAAATAAAAATAATTTTAAATGTTACCCGTATCCTCACTATCTGTACAGTATATGAGCTTTCTCATTTAGACCAATACTTACAAGAAGGGAATGCATAGTGAAAACCTCTTTAGTATGCTGCTGCTGATTTATTGCCCAAGTACCAGGATGAGGTAGGGGAGGTGATGAGGTGATAGGTCTCCATTTCATTATGCAGTATAGCAGGGATGTCTAAATCACAGGAGTGGCTAGATAGAGATAGTTTTATAGGTAAATTGGTCACACATATGTGTCTGAAATGTTTAACAGTTTGACCACAGTTTGGTTTTAAGACTTTTAGACTTTAAGACTTTTAGTGAGCTACCTATAGTTTTTCAAAGAGAAGTAACTATTTGTGGATAAAAATCATTGATAAGGAATCTTAAGATTATTTCTACTAATTATATACACATGTGCAGATTTGAACATGTACATTAACATGGCTATTACTACTACATGGCCATCAAACTGTATGGAGCCCAAAGACATTTTGGCCAAGGCTGACCATAGTTACATAGTTAGTCTGACTGAAAAAAGACCAGTCCATCTAGCTCAACCAATAAAAGGGAAACAAAATACAATCCTATATACACAATCCTATACCCACAGTTGATCCAGATGAAGGCAAAAAAAACAGTAAAGCATGATGCAATTTGCTCCAGCAGGGGAAAAAAATTATTTCTGATTCCCCAAGAGGCAATAGGATATTCCCCGGATTAACTTTACCTATAAATGTTAGTATCCAGTTATATTATATACATTTAGCAAATAATCCAGGCCTTTTAATAGCAATCTACTGAGCTAGACAGAACCAGCTTTTGAGGGAGTATATTGCACTTTTTCACAGCTCTTACTGTGAAGAAGCCTTTCCATATTTGGAGATTATATCTTTTTTCTTCCAGACGTAAAGAGTTTCCCCTTGTCCTTTGTAAAGACCTTAAAATGAATACATCAACACTAAGTTCACTATATGGACCACTTATGTATTTATACATGTTGATCATATTCCCCCTTAATCTCCTCCATCAAGAGAGAATAAATTTAGTTCCTCTAATCTATCCTTATAGCTGAGCTCCTCCATGCATCGTTTCAGTTTGGTTGCCCTTCTCTGCACTTTCTCCGGTTCCCCAATATCCTTTTTATGAACTGGTGCCCACATCTGAACTGCATATACCAAATGAGTTCTTACTAATGATTTGTACAATGGGCAAAATAATATCTTTCTCTCTGGAGTCCATTACTCTCGTAATACAAAAAAGGATTTTGCTCGCTTTGGAAACCACTGATTGGCATTGCCAATATTAAGCTTAAGATCTATCAGGACACCCCCAGATCCTTCTCCACCATTGATTCCCCCAGTTTTACTCCCCCTTGTACATATGATGCATGCATATTCTTAGCCCCCAGGTGCATACTGTACCTTTACAGTTATCAATCATAAACACTTGCTGACTTCCTTCCGCATATATACTGAGGCAAGGTGGCTTGGCTGTGCAAACCGGCATACCTGTACGTCGGTCTGTGCATGTGGTACTGCGGGCGCTCACGCCTGTCCCGTGGCGCGGGAGCTCACCCACGTGTTCCGGCAGACTCAATGTCCACCGGCCACCCACGATCGCAGTGAAGAGATGCAGAATGGGGATCTGCCAATGTAAACAAGGCGGATCCCCGTTCTGACAGGTCAGTTGTTCCTAGTGATCAGGAAGAGCAATCTCTCTCTACTCCCAGGCAGTCAACTCCCCCCGCCACAGTTAGAAACACCTCCCTAGGACACACTTAAGCCCTTGCTCATCCCCTAGTGTTAACCCCTTCCCTGCCAGTGACATTTATACAGTGATTAGTGCATTTTTTTTAGCACTGTATTGGTGTCATTGGTCACCAAAAAGTGTCACTTAAGGTCAAATTTGTCTGCCGCAATGTTCCAGTCCTGCTAAAAATCGCTGATCCCTACCATTACTAGTAAAAACAATAAAAAAATGAAAAAGTCCCTAAATCTTTCCCCTATTTTGTAGGCACTATAACTTTTGTGCATACCAATCAATATATGCTTATTGTGATTTTTTTTACCAAAAATATGTAACAGAATACATATTGGCCTAAACTGATGAATCAATTTGTTTTTTTATATATATATTTTTTGGATATGTATTTTAGCAGCAAGTAAAAATTATTGTTTTTTTTTTTCAAAATTGTCAGCCTTTTTTTGTTTATAATGCAAAAAATAAAAACCACAGAGGTGATAAAATACCACTAAAAGAAAGCTCTATTTGTGGGAAAAAAATGCAAAATGCAAAAAAAATGGCCTGGTCATTAAGGGCGTAAATCCTTCTAGAGCTGAAGTGGTTAAACCTAATTTGCCACATAGTTGCCCAATTAAACAGTGCATTAAGTTTGTCTTGCAAGTTGGAGACATCCTCTAAGGATGCTATTCCATTGCATAGCTTGTTGTCATCTGCAAAGACTGAAATGGTACTTTTTTTTTAAGTATCTTTATTCAGATTTTGAAGATTACATCAAAGCCAAAAAAAAAAAAACAACCAATAACTATATACTGTTTGACCAATATAAGCAAGGGCATTCCATAGGTTCAGGGATGCACAGGTAGTTAAAGTAAGAACCAAGAAGCGTGGATGGTAAGGGTGTCTCCATCTCATGCTGTACCATGGTGAGAGAGAGAGCAGATTCTACTTGCTAAGAAAGATATCGCATACAGAGATTACATTTATTTTTTTATAACCAGATTAAGCACAGGTGTAAGTGAGCCTGCATAAGCCTCTCAGAGCCATATGAGTGGATAGAGGTGTAAAAGGCACAGGGGTGATCACAGGGTGCACTCGCATCATTTAGAGGATAGGGGTATTTGAAATGGTAAATTTAATCACAGACCCTATATCATTTATAAAGATATTAAAAAGTAAAGTAAATATTTTTTTGCCAGCAAGAACTCATCTGGTCTTTTATTAAACTCTCCAGTACCTTCCCAACTATAGACTATTACTTTCAGTTTCACTTACAACTCCATCTCCTCCTCTTCCTCTTTCTGTTGGGGTACCCCAAGGCCCCTTGGCCCCCTCCTATTTTCTCTCTATACCTCTTCCCTGGGTCAGTTGATAACCTCCTATGGCTTCCAAAACCACCTTTATGCCGATGACACCCAGATCTATCTCTCCACTCAACTCACCCCCTCGATCTCCTTATGGATCTCAAACTTACTGAATGACATATCAGTATGGATGTCACGCCACTTTCTCAAACTCAATCTTTCTAAAACTGAGCTTGTTATATTTCTTCCTTCCCATTCCCCTCTCCATGACCATGACAATTAAGATCAACAGCACAACCATTGATCCCTCCACACATGCCAGGGTGCTGGGTGTAATCCTTGACTCTGACCTCTCCTTCAGCTCCCTCATCCAATCACTGGTTAAATCTTGCTGCCTTAGACTTTGTAACATCTCTAGAATTCGCCCCTTCCTGGTGAACGACACCACAAAGCAACTTATCCACTCCTTGGTTATTTCCGGCCTCGACTACTGCAACTCTCTCCTTAATGTCCTACCCTTATGCAGGCTATCCCCCCTTCAGTCTATTATGAATGCTGCTGCTAGACTCATACACCTCACTAACCAATCCATGACTGCTGCCCCTCTCTGCTAATCCCTTCACTGGCTTCCACTACCCCACCGTATAAAATCCAAAATACTAACCACAACATACAAGGCCATCCACAACATCGCCCCCAGCTACATCACCAACCTCATGTGCAGATATCGCCCAAATTGTCCCCTCTGCTCCTCCCAGGACCTCCTGCTCTCTAGCTCCCTTGTTACCTTCTCTCATGCTCCCCTACAGGACTTCAGTAGAGCCTCTCCCATCCTCTGGAACTCCCTGCCTCGGTATGTCCGATCAGCCCCTCCCTTTAGAATGTAAACTCCATGAGCAGGCCCCTCCTGTCCCTTCTGCATTGAACTGTATTGAACTTGTGCTGTCCACCCTCCACATTGTAAAGCACTGCGCAAATTGTTGTATATAATAATAATAGACTATAGTAATCTATAGTTACTTGGTAAAGGCTTTGATCCCTTTTTAAGCACATACAGGCACCACATTGGCCTTACACCAATCCAATGGTACTATCTCAGTCATTAAAGAGTTCAATTCTTTAACCAATTCAACCCCAGAAGGATTTACCCCCTTCCTGACCAAGCCCTTTTTTGCGATAGGGCACTGCATCGCTTTAACTGACAATTGCGCACTCATACGACGTTTACTTTTTACTATAATAAATATGCCCCAAAAATATATAAAAAAAACACATTTCTTCCACAGTTTAGGCCAATATGTATTCTTTAGACATGTGCATTTCGTTTTGTTCCAAATCGAAATTCGGACAAATTTTTCATTATTCGGAAATTCGAATTTCCGAATTACAAAAGTAACGAATTTAAACGAATCCAAAAAAAACGATCAAATTCGAAAACAAATTTGAATCGAATTTGAAAACAAACTTGAATCGAATTAGAAAAAAATAGAATATAATTTTCCAAAAAATACAATAAAATAGAATATAAAACAATAAAGCAATATATATATATATTGCTTTATTGTTTTATATTCTATTTTATTGTATTTTTTGGAAAATTTTATTCTATTTTTTTTTTATTCGATTCAAGTTTGTTTTCAAATTCGATTCAAATTTGTTTTCGAATTTGATCGATTTTTCGGATTCGTTTAAATTCGTTACTTTTGTAATTCAGAAATTCGGATGCATCCGAATTTCTGAATAATGAAAAATTCGTCCGAATTTTGATTCGGAACAAAATAATAAATATATATATTTTTTTTATTATTCTGTTCTATTGTTTTTCTATGCTTTTCTTTTCTATTATTTTCTATTCTATAAGTCTTTTCTATTCAAATTCGAATTCATTCATATTGTTTTTCTTGTCTATTCTTTTCTACACTGTTCTAATGTTTTCTATTCAAATTCATATTTATTTTATCCGAAATCTGAATTTATATATAGGGGACAAGACAGCGCAGCAGACCGGGTCCCCGCTAGCAAAAGAGCTGGAAGAAGATAGCGGAGGGGCCCGGGAGAAGAGGCGGAACACTGGGAGAAGAAGTCGGAAGAAGACCCCCGAAGTCAGAAGAGACCCCCCCGGAGATGCCTAATAAATTACTTTTAAAACCTGTGTAGTGTAACACTTTTTATCCTAGGTGAATGGGTAGGGGTACCATGTACCCCATACTCATTCACATAGGGTGGGGGGCCGGGATCTGGGGGCCCCTTATTAAAGGGGGCTCCCGGATTCCGATAAGCCCTCCGCCCGCAAGCTCCAACACCCAACCGCCAGGGTTGTCGGGAAGAGGCCCTTGTGCTCATCAACATGGGGACAAGGTGCTCTGGGGTGGGGGGGCCCGCAGGGCACCCCCCTCCCCCAAAGCACCCACCCCCCATGTTGAGGGCATGTGGCCTGGTACGGTTCAGGAGGGGGGGCATGCTCAGATGAGGGTCTGGTATGGATTTTGGGGGGACCCCTATGCCAATTTTTTGACGTACGGGGTTCCCGTTACAATCCATACCAGACCCAAGGGCCTGGTATGCCCCTGGGGAAACCCACGCCGGTTTTCTCATTTAAAATTTGGTGTGGCATTCCCCCTCAGGATTCATACCAGACATCTGTCAGCACTGCCTGACGCTCATCACGAAAGGAAAAAAAAGTTTTCCTTTCCCGACGAGTGAGCCAGCGCAACATGCACAGTACCCTGTCGCCGAGAACCAGCTCAATGGGATCGCGCTGGAAACACAATCTCGTGGTCAGGCACTGTATATATATATATATATATATATATATATATATATATATATATATATATATATATACAGTATATAGTATATTTTTTCTATGCTTGTCTATTGTTTTTCATTGCTATTATTTTATATTATTTTCTATTTTATTCTAATCTTTTCTGTTTTGAATGCGAATTCATTCTATACGAAATTCGAATTTCAGAAAATGGTTATATAGAAATAGAATGAAATAGAATTCTAATAGAAAAGACTAGAATAGAAAAAACAATAGAACAGAATAGAAAAAAAAATATATATATATATATATATATATATATATATATATATATATATATATATATAAAACCATCTTCCGAAATTGGAATTTGGTACATCTTTTCTATTCAATTTTGGAAGATGGTTATATTATATATAAATATATATAAAATATATATATATATATATATATATATATATATATATATATATATATATATATATATATATATATATATATATATATATATATATTTATATATATAATATAACCATCTTCCGAAATTGAATAGAAAAGATGTACCAAATTCCAATTTCGGAAGATGGTTTTATATATATATATATATATATATATAATATTTTTTTTCTATTGTGTTCTATTGTTTTTTCTATTCTAGTCTTTTCTATTAGAATTCTATTTCATTCTATTTCTATATAACCATTTTCCGAAATTCGAATTTCGTATAGAATGAATTCGAATTTGAATAGAAAAGATTAGAATAGAAAATAATAGAAAAGCATACACTAGAAAAACAAGAGAACAGAACAGAACAGAATATAATATAATATAGATATCATATTTTATTCTATTCTGTTCTCTTGTTTTTCTAGTCTAGTCTTTTCTACTCTATTCTAATCTTTTCTAATCAAATTCATTTTATATGAAATTTGAATTTTATATATATATATATATATATATATATATATATATATATATATATATATATATATATATATATATATATATATATATATATATATATATATATATAATTTTTTTTTCTATTCTGTGCTATTGTTTTTCTATTATTTCTTTCTTTTTGAATTCAAATTCAGTCTATATATATATTTATTTATATATATATATTTTTTTATATTTTTTCTATGCTGGTCTATTGTTTTTCTATGCTATTCTTTTCTATTCTTTTCTATTATTCTAATCTTTTCTATTTGAATGCAAATTCATTCTATACGAAATTTGAATTTCAGAAAATGGTTATATAGAAATAGAATGAAATGAAAATGGTTATATAGAAATAGAATACAACTGAATTCTAATAGAAAAGACTAGAATAGAAAAACAATAGAACAGAATAGAAAAAATATATATATATTATATATATATATATATATATGTATATATATATATATATATATATATATATATATATATATATATATTTTTTTTTTTTTTTTTTTTTTTTATTCTGTTCTATTGTTTTTCTATTCTAGTCTTTTCTATTAGAATTCAGTTGTATTCTATTTCTATATAACCATTTTCATTTCATTCTATTTCTATATAACCATTTTCTGAAATTCAAATTTCGTATAGAATGAATTTGCATTCAAATAGAAAAGATTAGAATAATAGAAAATTATAGAAAAGAATAGAAAAGAATAGCATAGAAAAACAATAGACCAGCATAGAAAAAATATAAAAAAAATATATATATATAAATAAATATATATATATAGATATATATATATATATATATATATATAGATATATATAGATATATATATAGACTGAATTTGAATTCAAAAAGAAAGAAATAATAGAAAAACAATAGCACAGAATAGAAAAAAAATATAATATATATATATATATATATATATATATATATATATATATATATATTTCAAGTTTCATATAAAATGAATTTGATTAGAAAAGATTAGAATAGAGTAGAAAAGACTAGACTAGAAAAACAAGAGAACAGAATAGAATAAAATATGATATATATATTATATTATATTCTGTTCTATTCTGTTCTCTTGTTTTTCTAGTGTATGCTTTTCTATTATTTTCTATTCTAATCTTTTCTATTCAAATTCGAATTCATTCTATACGAAATTCAAATTTCAGAAGCCATCTTCCACAATTCGAATTATATAGAATGAATTCAAATTCGAGTAGAAAAGTTTAGAATAGAATAGAAAAGAATAGCATAGAAAAACAATGGAACAGAATAGAAAAAAATATAATATATATATATTATATTTTATTCTATTCTATTGTTTTTCTAGTATATTCTTTTCTATTATTTTCTATTCTAATCTTTTCTATTCAAAACAGAAAAGAAAAATATATTATATATATATATATATTTTTTTTTCTATTCTGTTCTATTGTTTTTCTATGCTATTCTTTTCTATTCTATTCTAAACTTTTCTACTCGAATTTGAATTCATTCTATACGAAATTCGAATTTCGGAAGATGGCTTCTGAAATTCGAATTTCGCATATAATGAATTTGAATTTGAATAGAACAGCTTAGAATAGAAAATAATAGAAAATAATAGACTAGAAAAACAATATATATATGTTATATTTTATTCTATTCTGTTCTATTGTTTTTCTATGCTATTTTGTCCTATTATTCTGTCCTATTATTTTCTATTCTATTCCAATCTTTTCTATTCAAATTTGATTTCAGTCTACATGAAATTCGTATTTCGGAAGAAATTCTGTATATAATGAATTTGAATTTGAATAGAAAAGATTAGAATAGAAAATAATAGAAAATAATAGACTAGAAAATCAATATATATATATTATATTATTTTCTATTCTGTTCCATTGGTTTTCTATTATTTTCTATTCTAATCTTTTAATTCTATTTGAATTCAAATTCATCCTATACAAAATTGGAATTTTGGAAGATGTTTTATATATATATATATATATATATATATATATATATATATATATATATATATATATATATATATATATATATATATATATATATATATATATATATATATATATATATATATATATATATATATATATATATATATTATATTTTTTCTGTGCTGGTCTACTGTTTTTCTATGCTATTCTATTATTTTCTATTATATTCTAATCTTTTCTATTTGAATGTGAATTCATTCTATACGAAATTGGAATTTCGAAAAATGGTTATATAGAAATAGAATGAAATTGAATTCTAATAGAAAAGACTAGAATAGAAAAAACAATAGATCAGAATAGAAAAAAACATTATATCTATATAGATATATATATATCTATATAGATATAACCATCTTCTGAAATTGGAATTTGGTACAGAATGAATTCAAATTCAAATAGAAAAGATTAGAATAGAATATATTATATTTTTTTCTATTCTGTTCTATTGTTTTTCTATGCTATTCTTTTCTATTATTTTCTATTCTATTCGATACCACTTTCATTCTATACGAATTTCGAATTTCACAAAATGGTTATATATAGTTTCGTTTTTCAAATTCGGTCAAATTTTTTCGAATGTAGTAGAATTTTTTTGAATCTGATAGTTTTTCGAATGCGGTAGAATTTTTTCGAATTTGATAGTTTTTTTTTGAATGCGGTAGAATTTTTTCGAACCTGATAGTTTTTTTGAATGCGGTAGAATTTTTTCGAATCTGATAGTTTTTTTTTCGAATGCGGACAAATTTTTTTGAATACGGGCAAATTTTTCGAATTTGAAAATACGAAACTAAACGAATCCTAAAAACGAATGTAACGAATGCAAGGAATTTAACTAAACTAATTTAGTTAACGAATCGGAACAACACGAAACTAAACAAATTTTTTTATTCTGCAAATGGCTAGTATTCTTCTACATATTTTTGGTAAAAAAAAAATCGCAATAAGCGTAAATTGATTGGTTTGCGCAAAAATTATCATGTCTACAAAATAGGGGATAGATTTATGGCATTTTTGTTAATTTTTTTTTATTAGTAATGGCGGCAATTTGCGATTTGTATCATGACTGCGACATTGCGGTGGACAGATCGGACACTTTTAACACTATATAGCGATCAGTGCTATAAAAATGCACCGATTACTGTGTAAATGTCACTGACAGGGAAGAGGTTAAACTCTAGGGGTGATCAAGGGGTCAACTGTGTTCCCTCAGCATGTTCTAACTGTAGGGGGGTGGGCTCACTAGAACATGACAGAGATCACTGCTCCCGATCACTGGGAGCAGTAGATCCCTGTCATGTTGCTAGGCAGAACAGCCTTGTTTCCCCGTTCTGCCTCTTTGTGCCATGATCACGGGCCACCGGCGGACAGAGAGTCAATGGCTGACGTACGGGTACATTGTTTTGCGTACCCGTGCCACTTTGCTGACGTATATCGGCGTGAGCCAGTTGGCAAGTGGTTAAACGATAAGTTCACCTTTTCAGAAAATATAATAGATGCACATTTTTTTGCAAGTAAAAAAAATGTTAATGTATTATTTTTTGTTGCAGGAGCCTGTAAACTATTGTGCCAGCAATCAGCAGATCCCTGATGCCATGCAGGTCTCCTAAAGACCTGTCAGTGTATAGGCTTGCTCATACGAGGAAGCCAATACATGCTGGCAGGAAGAATGAATGAACTACCACAGTGTTCACATTGCTGTGGTACTTCATTAAAAACTACAGCCGCAAAGGCTGGCAATAATTATAGCGTCTGACTTTTAATTTTTTGGTGGGGGGGCTGGAGCTTTGCTTTAACTCCCTGTCACATTCCACTCACACCACTACAAACCTCTTCAACCATTTTGTAGTCTGTATGATGGATGCAGTGTTCAAGGAGGGAGGTCATCAATGCTGAGCTGCACAAAGGACGAAATGTCCAGTATGGACATTCTGGCCTCATGCTGCAACTTCTTAAGACAGATTAATTTAATGATAATTTTAGCGTAGAGGTGTCAGTGAATGCTAAAGTGTCTACAACACTGTTTATGAATTTCCCCTATTCTGTTTATAGGCTAATGTACAAGTTTAAAAGAGAATTGCGGGAATGAAATAAAAAAGCAAACACACATACTCCCCTAAATGTCTCAATCCAAAGCTGCAGCTGTCCCCTACCAGCTCTACACCAAGAACTGAGCGGTCACCACTGTCAGTCACCACTCTGTGCTCTGCTCCTCCAGTGCTCACTGGAGCACTGGACTGTGGAAAGGACGAGAGCAGCTAGCTCAGGCTCTTAGACATCTGGATGGATCCCGATAATATTGTCTGGATCCCCGCAGAGCCTGGACTGGCTCTGTGATGTCTCAGAATCTGGGTCACAGGAGTCCAGAACCAAGTGCACTCCTGTGACCCACAGGAGAGGTATAGCCAAAAAAGCTTTTGGCCATATTTCTCCTTTAAACTCTTAAAATGCCTTCAACTTAGTTGAAACTGCTTTGCTGAGTGACTGAACAGCAGAGCACATGGCTTTTAGCAGGTCTATATGGGGCGTGGGGGGGCCATGGGTAAATATACATGTATTGCGAACCATCTGTTTTTTTTTACACTGACATACGCTTTATATTATGACAGTTTGTGCTACATTGTATGTAAATCCTAAACATAAATCGCTCTTACTTTTTCCCTATTATCTCCTAAATGTTGACTTTTTAATTTTTATCTCAAATAAATAAATAAATTTAATGAATACCTAGTAATTTTGTCAGTTTATGGGCCTTTTTTTTTGCTATTCCTTTGTCAGAGTGACTACACTATTCACAGGCTGTTGCACGCATGCATCCTCCCTCACTGTGACTGTAGCAGAGTGACTATTTACTCACCATGCTCAGATGCAGTGCAGGACCCTTTAACGTCTTTTCCCACAACTCCCTGGGTTCCTGAACAAGACCACTAAGGATAAGATCTCAGCTTTCCAAGCTATATACTTTGGCTGCAGCTTGTCACTAGCTGACCCAAGGTAGAAGAGAGTAAATGTACCATACAATGATGGGGAAAAAAAGATGAAATGCACCCTGGAGAAGTCAGGGTAGGCAGCTTGAAGTAGGTACGATCTGTGAACATAACAAAGGTCAGGGCAGGTAGAAGACATAGAGGAATCTGTGAACATTTTAAGGGTCAAGGTAGACAGCCGAGTTTTCCATAAATATAGCAAAGGTCAGGGTATGTGGAAGACAGAGAAGAATCTGAGAATGTATGTCAGCAACAGGATAAAACAAGCAAGTCAGGTATACTTGGTCAGCAAGAAGTGCTATCATAAGCACTGATGCACAGATTACTAAGGTTAAATAAGGTATGTTCTGTGCAAAGGACCAATCCAGGGGCAGGGAGGTGTGTACCAAAACCTTTCCTGGCAACTGAAAGGAGACCCGGGGGAGCTATAGGGCAGTGGGGACCAGGTGCATGGAGACATGTACAGTTTTCTATTGCCAAGCAACCAGAATACAAGCTGGGGCAGACTAGGATGCAGAGTGGCATTAAAAGGAGAAAAGCTGCATCCCGTTGCCCGACAACTGGGACACGAGGTGGAATTAGGAGGAAGGATGTCAGCCCTCCAGATAAGTATACAGGCCAGCAGCTGAGTTTCTGTCTTTCAAGCATATAGCTTCATGCATACTTTAATGTAAAAATGAATGCAATAGAGCAGTTCTTTTGTGTCAATGTTCCCATAGCAGTTTAGATATGTCATTTTAAATGAAATAACAAAAATGTCAATTATCTGAGCTAGCATTTTTGGTAGCTTCATAATTCTAACATAATTAAAAATTGTTTACCAGAAATTGTATTTAACATTAACAATAGCATTCAGATCGTTACTAAAACTTGCTTTTTCCAGCTGTATTTTAAGCATACAGGATTCAAAATGTTTGTTTTTCCAGCTACAGTCACGCTGCTCATTCAAGATAATGCCAAATGCAGCAGTTAAAGAAAATTATTACTTTGCATTCTATCTATTCCAAGAAAGCCATGTTCTTTCTTTAGCCGAGGTTATTATTATTATTAGCTTACAGTATATATTTAGTACTTTAAACAAAACTATAGGTGTTTTATTATTCTAATTTTACATGATATATTTTATAATTTTTTTTTTGGTGTTAGTTTTAATAGACCAAGTACTACAATTTATAAACCTTAACACATTAACTTATAGTTGCATACAAAGATATCCAGCTTAAAACATATAGTTGCAAAATTCTAAAAAATAATAATAGGGACACTTTTTTGTATGTAGGTGGGGTCTTATTTTAATTAGGGGTGGGACATTCAGGTTTGGCTTAGCAATAAGGGGGAATGGGCGAGGCTTAAACTAAATATTGGGCGTGGCTTTGCAGGGGTGTGGTTAGAATCTGAGATGAAAGAGGGATAGAGGGAGAAGGAAGAGGGAGAGAGAAAGAATGAGAGAAAGAGGGAGAGAGAAAATCAGAGAAAGGGAGAAAAAGGGAGAGAGAAAAAGAGAGAAAGGGAGAAAAAGAGAGAAAGGGAGAAAAAGAGAGAAAGGGAGATGGTCATAGAGTGTGTGGAGATGATACAAGAGATGGTCAGTGAGTGTGCGGAGATGATACAAGAGACAGTCAGAGATTGTGCGGAGATGGTACAGTAGAGGGTGAGAGGGTGCAGATATGGTACATGAGAGGGTAAGAGGGTGAAGACATGGTGGGTGAGAGGGTAAGAGGGTGCAGACATGGTGGGTGAGAGGGTGCAGACATGTGGGGTGAGAGGGTGCAAACATGGTGGGTGAGAGGATGAGAGGGTGAGAGGATGCAGACATGGTATGTGAGAGGGTGCAGACATGGAATGTGGAAATCAGGACTGTTGACACATATGGTTAGAGTGGTATATAGTGCCAGGTTAGGGTGATATATAGAGTCAGGTTAGGTGATATTGAGCCAGGTTAGGGTAATATAAAGCCAGGTTAGGGTGGTATATAGAGCCAAGTTAGGGTGGTATATAGAGCCAAGTTAGGGTGGTATATAGTGCCAGGTTAGGGTGGTATATATTGCCAGGTTAGGGTAGTCTATAGTGTCAGGTTAGGGTGATATATAGAGCCAGGTTAGGGTGGTATATAGTGCCAGGTTAGGGTGATATATAGAACCAGGTTAAGGTGGTATATAGTGCCAGGTTAGGAGGCTATATAGTGCCAGGTTAGGGTGGCATATAGTGCCAAGTTAGGGTAGTCTATAGTGCCAGGTTAGGGTGATATATAGAGCCAGTTTAGGGTGGTATATAGCGCCAGGTTAGGGTGGTGTATAGTGCCAGGTTAGGATGTTATATAGAGCCAGGTTAGGGTGGTATATAGAGCCAGGTTAGATGTTCAGCAGGTCATCATCACCCCATGGCCACTCATCTGCAACATCTTGGTGCCTGCAGGAGGGGGCGGATGGCAGCTCTGTTGCCCACGGGATCTCCATGCGGCTAGCAGTTCTCTTCTGTGTGTACAGTGGAGAGGGGAGGGGCCTTTGACCCAGTCAGGCAGCTAATCGGCTGCAGTGTACAAGTGAATTGCTTTGCTTGTACGCTGAAGAGAGAAGCCGATTAGCTGATTAGGTGCCCAGGAGTCGGAGGCCCCTCCACTGTACACAAGGAAGAGACCTGCTAGCTGCATGGAGATCCCCCTGCAGCCATGTCTCGTCACAGATGGGAACTGCGGCCAGAGATCCCCCGGGAAAAAGACAATTTCCTGCGATTTTTCCCAGGACACAAACAGACCGAGACAAAGGTCTGAATATTGTGAATGTCTGGAAAATCTGGACTGTTGGCAGCTATGCAAAAAGTGTGTGGTACTTAGCTTAATGAAACTTCCACACATATAATGAAAGTGATTCTAAAGGCAGAAGGTCTTTTACCTAAAGTAGATGTACTGTAAACCCTCACATTTACCCAGTGAAGTGAACAGCCTCAGATGATACACAGGGATGAAACAAATCTCCCTACATAAGCTGTACATATACATCTGCTGTCTTCAGCTTTATATACTGTTTAGAAAGTACACGTCCTGTTAGAAAATGTATCTTCCTGGTTCATCTGTAGGATAGGATTATTGCTATACACTGTGAGACAGCTGATTGGAGGAAAGGCACACACCCCCTTCCCACACATTCAGAGGTTGCCTGTGAATAGTTTAGCTGTGTGCTAATCTATTTATGGCAAGCTCCCCCAACACACACTTTACGCTCTCGTCCCTTAGAGCTTGACAAAAGTTATCAGGCTGATAATAGAAGAACAGAGCAGGTCAAAGCTACGGGACTTAATGCTTTGAAGAGAGATAAAAAAAAACACTGCAGATAGATGTGCCCAGCTCAAATTTCATGAATCAGGCTTACATCCACTTTAATGCACTCTCTGCATTAAGGTAAAAAACCTTCTGTGTCCAGCTGCCCCATCAGCCCACTCTCAAACTTACCTGAGTCTGGTCTCAATCCAGCGCTGTTCACAAGAGCAGTGGCTCTTTCCACTCTCTACCTCCTCACATGTCAGATTTACAGCAGTGGTAGCCATCGGCTTCTGCCGACTCTAGAAGAGGAGGATCAGAGCCGCTCGATGCAAAACCATTGTACAAAAAATGACCCTTTATAATCACTTTAATATTGCCTGCCATTAGAACAGACTGAAATAGCCCCCACCCATAAATCAACAATCATGTTATTCTGTTAGATACATATAAAACTTTGTATATTACAATCAAAGTAGAATATTTAATTTTATTATTGGTAATAATGTTATTGTTTCCAGCTTCATGTGAATTTAATTATAAACAATATAAATTATTTTACATTTGACCAGATCCTTTATAATTTAACACACTTCTACTGTAAAGGGCATGGCATGTGAACCCCTTAGGTGGTGAACAATGGCAGCTGGCTATCAGCATAAAATACAATGGAATTCAGTCAATAGTTCCTATGCCCCAGTTGTATACAGAGCCATACCTTCCCTCTACATTGAAAGCCCAACCATCTCCTAGTGCTAACCATTCCCCCTGTCTTTCAGCTGCCTATTGCCCCAATATGGTTTGGAAATAGATACTTTTTCAGTTGAATGGTAGGTGATGAGGATTCATGTAAAAGGGGGCATTTACATACCTGTTCATGTTACCTTCATCTTAATGTAGCATGTAATGTGGTATTTATTGCAGTTTACCAATCCTCAAATGTACTGGTTGCATTTTTTTTTTGTTTTTTTTATTTAGACTTTTTTGGTGGCATTGGACACACTTTTTTTAAAGTGCTCTGAATTCCAATTAAAGCACCTGTTACTAAATAAAATGGTAAGTTGAATATCCTGTTAGGCTGGTTTCACACAGGCTTTGTCTAGGATCCGCATCCACATGCTCAGCAGTAGGGATGAGCCGAACACCCCCCTGTTCGGTTCGCACCAGAACATGCGAACAGGAAAAAAATTCGTTCGAACACGCGAACGCCGTTAAAGTCTATGGGACACGAACATGAATAATCAAAAGTGCTAATTTTAAAGGCTAATATGCAAGTTATTGTCATAAAAAGTGTTTGGGGACCCGGGTCCTCCCCCAGGGGACATGAATCAATGCAAAAAAAAGTTTTAAAAACGGCCGTTTTTTCAGTAGCAGTGATTTTAATAATGCTTAAAGTCAAACAATAAAAGTGTAATATCCCTTTAAATTTCATACCTGGGGGGTGTCTATAGTATGCCTGTAAAGGGGCGCATGTTTCCCGTGTTTAGAACAGTCTGACAGCAAAGTGACATTTTGAAGGAAAAAACACATTTAAAACTACCGCGGCTATTGCATTGCCGACAATACACATAGAAGTTCATTGATAAAAACGGCATGGGAATTCCCCACAGGGCAACCCCGAACCAAAATTAAAAAAAAAAAATGATGTGGGAGTCCCCCTAAATTCCATACAAGGCCCTTCAGGTCTGGTATGGATATTAAGGGGAACCCCAGCCAAAATTTAAAAAAAAAATTGACGTGGGGTTCCCCCTAAATTCCATACCAGACCCTTCAGGTCTGGTATGGATTTTAAGGGGAACCCCGCGCCAAAAAAAAAAAAAAAAACGGCGTGGGGTCCCCCTAAAAATCCATACCAGACCCTTATCCGAGAACGCAACCTGGCAGGCCGCAGGAAAAGAGGGGGGGACGAGAGTGCGGCCCCCCCCCCCTCCTGAACCGTACCAGGCCACATGCCCTCAACATTGGGAGGGTGCTTTGGGGTAGCCCCCCAAAACACCTTGTCCCCATGTTGATGAGGACAAGGGCCTCATCCTCACAACCCTGGCCGGTGGTTGTGAGGGTCTGCGGGCGGGGGGCTTATCGGAATCTGGAAGCCCCCTTTAACAAGGGGACCCCCAGATCCCGGCCCCCCCCCTGTGTGAAATGGTAAGGGGGTACTTACCCCTACCATTTCACTAAAAAACTGTCAAAAATGTTAAAAATGACAAGAGACAGTTTTTGACAATTCCTTTATTTAAATGCTTCTTCTTTCTTCTTTCTTCCTTCATCTTCTTCTGGTTCTTCTGGCTCTTCTGGTTCTTCCTCCGGCGTTCTCGTCCAGCATCTTCTCCGCGGCGTCTTCTATCTTCTTCTCCTCGGGCCGCTCCGCACCCATGGCATGAGGGGGGGAGGCTCCCGCTCTTCTCTTCATCTTCTTCTCTTCTTCATCTTCTTCTTCATCTTCTTCTTCTTCTTCTTCTTCTTCTTCTTCCTTCTTCTCTTCTTCCTGTCTTCTCCGGGCCGCTCCGCAGCCATGCTGGCATGGTGGGAGGCTCCCGCTGTGTGACGGCGTCTCTTCGTCTGACGGTTCTTAAATAACGGGGGGCGGGGCCATCCGGTGACCCCGCCCCCCTCTGACGCACGGTGACTTGAGGGACTTCCCTGTGACGTCACGGGGAATGCCACAGGGAAGTCCCGTCATGTCACCGTGCGTCAGAGGGGGGCGGGGCCACCGGGTGGCCCCGCCCCCCGTTATTTAAGAACCGTCAGACGAAGAGACGCCGTCACACAGCGGGAGCCTCCCTCCATGCCAGCATGGCTGCGGAGCGGCCCGGAGAAGACAGGAAGAAGAGAAGAAGAGAAGAAGAGAAGAAGGAAGAAGAAGAAGAAGATGAAGAAGAGAAGAAGATGAAGAGAAGAGCGGGAGCCTCCCCCTCATGCCATGGGTGCGGAGCGGCCCGAGGAGAAGAAGATAGAAGACGCCGCGGAGAAGATGCTGGACGAGAACGCCGGAGGAAGAACCAGAAGAGCCAGAAGAACCAGAAGAAGATGAAGGAAGAAAGAAGAAAGAAGAAGCATTTAAATAAAGGAATTGTCAAAAACTGTCTCTTGTCATTTTTAACATTTTTGACAGTTTTTTAGTGAAATGGTAGGGGTAAGTACCCCCTTACCATTTCACACAGGGGGGGGCCGGGATCTGGGGGTCCCCTTGTTAAAGGGGGCTTCCAGATTCCGATAAGCCCCCCGCCCGCAGACCCTTACAACCACCGGCCAGGGTTGTGAGGATGAGGCCCTTGTCCTCATCAACATGGGGACAAGGTGTTTTGGGGGGCTACCCCAAAGCACCCTCCCAATGTTGAGGGCATGTGGCCTGGTACGGTTCAGGAGGGGGGGGGGCCGCACTCTCGTCCCCCCCTCTTTTCCTGCGGCCTGCCAGGTTGCGTGCTCGGATAAGGGTCTGGTATGGATTTTTAGGGGGACCCCACGCCGTTTTTTTTTTTTTTTTTGGCGCGGGGTTCCCCTTAAAATCCATACCAGACCTGAAGGGTCTGGTATGGAATTTAGGGGGAACCCCACGTCAATTTTTTTTTTCAATTTTGGCTGGGGTTCCCCTTAATATCCATACCAGACCTGAAGGGCCTTGTATGGAATTTAGGGGGACCCCCACATCATTTTTTTTTTTTTTTTGGTTCGGGGTTCCCCTGTGGGGAATTCCCATGCCGTTTTTATCAATGAACTTCTATGTGTATTGTCGGCAATGCAATAGCCGCGGTAGTTTTAAATGAGTTTTTTCCTTCCAAATGTCATTTTGCTGTCAGACTGTTCTAAACACAGGAAACATGCGCCCCTTTACAGGCATACTATAGACACCCCCCAGGTACGAAATTTAAAGGGATATTACACTTTTATTGTTTGACTTTAAGCATTAATAAAATCACTGCTCCTGAAAAAACGTCCGTTTTTAAAACTTTTTTTTGCATTGATCCATGTCCCCTGGGGCAGGACCCGGGTCCCCAAACACTTTTTATGACAATAACTTGCATATAAGCCTTTAAAATTAGCACTTTTGATTTCTCCCATAGACTTTTAAAGGGTGTTCCGCGGCATTCGAATTTGCCGCGAACACCCCAAATTGTTCGCTGTTCGGCGAACTTGCGAACAGCCAATGTTCGAGTAGAACATGAGTTCTACTCGAACTCGAAGCTCATCCCTACTCAGCAGGGTATCTCCCCACTGAACAGGTGGATGACAGGTCTGTGTGCACTACGATATGCAGAGTGGACACAAACACATCTCTACTGTTCTCTCTAGGGCTGTCAGATGGAAACAGACCGGCTGTTCGTTGCATCTGACTGTCACCCGATCCACTGTTTTTGGTGGACAGGATCGGATGCCAGCGGGTGTCAGTGGACACATGCCCACTGACATCCACAGCTCCATAGAGAGCTATGGATGGTTCAATCATATCCGCCTGAAAAACTGACAGGCAGATATGATCGGATAGCCAGTCTGAAACCAGCCTTTACATATTGCATTTGCTTTCCTGGTAGATGTAATTGAAGATCCTTCTGCCAAATATTTGCATTCTATATTCTGGAGTTGTCTGGTGCAGACGTCACACCTGGTGTGCAGCAGGGAGCAACAAGAAGGTGAGCAAGATCTGACCGTATCTCAGCAATTAGCAGGTGGCACACATGGTGTGCAACATAGGAACGCTATAGCATATAGCAGAAGGTGAGCAGGGATTGAAGGGATAGGACTGAGCAGCAGAGGATCAGTAAATCCAGAGGATCAGAGCAGAGCTGGAAGTTACTACTGAGTGAGGGATCAGCAGAGCTGGGGGTTACTACTGAACTACTGAGCAGGGATCAGCAGATCTGGGAGGGTTACTACTGAGTGGGGTATCATCAAAGCTGGGGATACTACTGAGTGGAGCATCAGTAGAGCTGGGGAAACTACTGAGCAGGGCTTCATTCTGCTGAATGAAGGTACTAATAAGCTGGGGATCTGCTAAACAAGGGTATCAATAAGCTTTGGATCTGCTAAACAGGGGTACTAATGATCTGGGGATCTGCTGTTTGATGGTACTACTGAGCTGGGGTTCTGCTGGACCCCTTTAAAACAAATAGAAAATCAACACACACAGGACATTTGTCAAGCTTTATTAACACTTCAAAAAAGAATAATCGAAGCAACATTGAAGCGTCACCGAAGCATCACTGAAGCTTCAAAAAAGCATGTTGAAGCAGTAGGCACTTTAATGTGTGTTGGAGTCAAAGCAAGTGTAAACAAGACCCTTAGGGTTTAATACTATTTTAAAGTTTCTTGATGATGTGTGTAACACAAAATGCATAGAGGCTGCATGTCCACTCTCCACTGACATCATATCTGGATTTGCTGGTTCCTAACCCTTGTGTTTTGAAATGCACACTGTGGCTGGTAGAACAATGTGCACATCTATCCTAAGCTGTACATGTCGGTGCTAACTTATAGCACATCTCAATGTAGGTGCTCATTGCGTTAGATATTTGTATATACTGGCACTTAACATATTGCGCTATGATTGTTCATATGCCTTTCCAGAGATACTGTATATTGCCTGATTATCATCAAAGATAAAGGGATAGTCTCCACTTATGCTGTTGGTTGAGAAAAAAATCCATTATTCTCACAAGGCTTTTTTAGTTTAAGGGTCCGGTGAGTTTGCATTTATTTTACACAATTTGTGGTGGAGCACCATTTGAAGGACACTATTTGCTGATTTTTTTCATGGTGATTGGACTTGTTTTCTTTGTGAAGATATATTGAAGAAATTTAATTGGATTACTTTTATACATATATATAAAAAAAATAATATATATACTGTATTTATCGGCGTATAACACGCGCCGGCGTATAACATGCACCCCTAGTTTAGGAGGGAATTTTAAGGAAAAAAACTTTTAGGAGGGAAGTTTAAGGAAAAAAAACTTACATTTAAATGCCCATCAATGCAGCCTCATCAGTGTTCATCTGCAGCCTTTCCCCAGTGTCCAGTGCAGCCCTGTCAGTGCAGCTTTGCCCCAGTGCAGCCTTGTTAGTGCAGCTTTGCCCCAGTGCAGCCTTGTCAGTGCAGCTTTGCCCCAGTGCAGCCTTGTCCCCAGTGCAGCTTTGCCCCAGTGCAGCCTTGTCCCCAGTGCAGCCTTGTCCCCAGTGCAGCTTTGCCCCAGTTCAGCTTTGCCCCAGTTCAGCTTTGCCCCAGTGCAGCCTTGTCCCCAGTGCAGCTTTGCCCCAGTTCAGCTTTGCCCCAGTTCAGCTTTGCCCCAGTTCAGCTTTGCCCCAGTGCAGCCTTGTCCCCAGTGCAGCTTTGCCCCA
The DNA here is from genome assembly GCA_037952925.1 of Lithobates clamitans. Classification (NCBI taxonomy): domain Eukaryota; kingdom Metazoa; phylum Chordata; class Amphibia; order Anura; family Ranidae; genus Lithobates; species Lithobates clamitans. Next base: position 1,068,402 of record JBBGZY010000088.1, read on the forward strand.
GTGCAGATTTGCCCCAGTTCAGCTTTGCCCCAGTTCAGCTTTGCCCCAGTTCAGCTTTGCCCCAGTGCAGCCTTGTCCCCAGTGCAGCTTTGCCCCAGTTCAGCTTTGCCCCAGTTCAGCTTTGCCCCAGTTCAGCTTTTCCCCAGTGCAGCCTTGTCCCCAGTGGTCCGTGCAGCCTTGTCGCCGCCGACATACAAACGTTTAGTTTGTATTTTTAAACATGGCGCCGCGGAGTTCGGAGGGACTCGGGGGCGCTCGTTCAGCTGAACGAGCGCCGCCGAGGACATAGTGACTGGGCGGAGCCGAGATACACATAGCCGAGGGTTCTCGGCTATTCTCGGCGCCGTTCACAGTCACGCCCAGTCCCTATGATGGACATAACACAGGTCCAATGGCGGGACTGGGCGTGACTGTGAACGGCACCGAGAAAAGCCGAGAACCCTCGGCTATGTGTATCTCGGCTCCGCCCAGTCACTGTGTCCTCGGCGGCGCTCGTTCAGCTGAACGAGTGCCCCCGAGTCCCTCCGAACTCCGCGGCGCCATGTTTAAAAATACAAGCTATGTGAATGTCGGCGGCGATCGCGGCGATCGCTCCGACACATCACAAAATGGCGGGGATCGGCGTATAACACGCACCCACGATTTTCCCCTTATTTTAAGGGGAAAAAAGTGCGTGTTATACGCCGATAAATATGGTATATATTATTTTATTTTTTGGGGGGCCAGGATCAACAAAGAGGGACCCGAGAAGAGGCAGATCTGGGCTTCTCTGTGCAAAACCACTGCACAGAGGAGGTAAGTATTGTGATAGACTCACCCGGAACAGAGGCTTTTGGAGGGGACTGCATGCTAGCCTCTTGTATACTGACTATGGGCCCTGGTATGTTAAGGGGAGCCTTTGTTTCAGCTCCCTATGCACCTTCTATGTATAAGTTACCCTGTGTCTATTAGAGGCACAGGGTGACTGAGAAAATGATGGACAGCTATTTAGTGGGCATTAAGAATGTGGCTTGGATCAGTAATATTTATCCACAATATCTCCCAGGAAATATACAAAGGCTATTCCTGGTTTATTTGATTCTGAACTATACGTGTTAATTGAAGGAGCTGATCCCATTGGCCTCTGTACAATGTGGGAGATGGATAGTCTGCTACTGGGGGCTCCTGCTTTTGTGTGAAGGTGTCCTGTGTTTATATTTATGATAATGTGGATTGTGTCTTCTGAACTAGAAGATGACAAGTCTGACCTGAAAGGTCCGGCCTCTGAGTCACCTAGGCTAGTTAAATGACTAGTTAATTAGCTCATGTTAATTTATGTTTCTGGTTATAGTTGTATTGTTAGGGTAATATGATCAGGGGGATGTCTTTCTTAAGTGTATAAAAGCCTGTATACTTATTTCAAATAAAGAGTTCTATTTCTGGTGTACTCCAAAACTGGTGTTGCCTGGTTCTTGGGGTTACTATAGTCAGATCCATTGGCCCTGTGTTCCAGGACTTGGGAAGCAGCTTTTTGGCGGAAATACCCAACAAGGTGTCTGGAGTCCATCACAAGTATAACATGTTTGTTGATTTTTTTTTTTTTTTAAATGAGACTTTACAATCACTTTAAGACTAACCCTACACACACTGCTTATTGGTAAGTAGTAACTATTATTAAGTCTTGATCTTAGTGGGTATAGACAACATAAATCTGTCTAGGTACTAATAGATCATTGTCACTGTAACCAATGGTTTGAAATTTAGATCTATTGTCAAAATTACTATATGCATCTCATGCAAATGACTGGAATCAAACCAGAGATGTTCTGGGAGGGTCTTATAACATAGGGTATGCCCAGTTTGATTCAATGAAATGGCAAAATGAAATGTTAATGGTTGTATTTCTAAAGCTGAATTCATATTAGCTTTATCCATATGAAAACACACAGCATAAGTTTCTGCTATACTATAATAACTTTGCAGTCATTTGAAATCTCTCACTCACTACTTAGTAAAAGGTAGTAAAACACAGAGCCATTTACAGAATATTGCTTTTGTTTTTAGAGTGCTTAGTAGAGATTAATTTCCAAAATTCCAAACATATTTTAGTGAGTATTACAACTTCTGGACTGTGCGATTTACTGTTCATTTAGCAAACGCCATTTAAAAATGCAGGTTAAAGTGATACTAAACACACATTGTTTAATTTACAGTATCCCTTCTCTTTCTGTATATGTATGATGGCATTGTAATTAATTAAAAAAAATCTTGATCTCTAATTGATATACAGCTGTTACGTGACCCAGCTCTTTCCCAGCCTGTCTGTAGGGCAACAATGGCAGGAGCTTCTTGTCCTTAGCTACTAGTCACATGTTCAAAATGTAAAAAAAACATTGATTGATAATAACTAAATATTATCAATAAACTGTTTTAAATTATCATAGAAATATATATTTGAAATCAAATCTTTAATATTTTTGGTCATAACATGGTGTGAGTGGGTTTCTGACAATTACAGGCTTCACCTCCAGCCTGTGACTATTGTGTGCATGTGCTTAGAATAAGAGGGAGGTGAAGCCTCCAACAATCAAGATGTAATATCCCACCCGATTGTGTTTAGCTGTTTAGTGGGCATGGAACAGGAGGAGCAACCATTTTTTTTGCAGAATACAGAAAACGAATCCCATAATGACTGAGTGAGTATGAACAGCATGCAATGTACCATTTATTGATAGTTTTTAATGATGTGGGTTTAATGACACTTTACTATCTCAAACATTTCTGACCTGAAATCCTGATATGGGCTTGATTTACTAAATTTACAAAAGTGTAGAGCTCCATGCACAATTTTTGGCACAAAGTTGTTTCCTAATTTCACAATTTATCATGAATTAATCATGATTGTCAAATCACATGCAAGGTTTATGCTAACCTATCCATTACTGAGGCAATGGTAACCAATATTTTTTATCACTGAGTTATTTCAAACACCTTTGAAAAAAAAGTGTAAACTAATCTTGCATGTTACATGGATCAGTAGACTTATAGATAGATTTATATTATAGAAACAGTGAGGAAAAGCTTGGTGTAATCCCAAGCTTGATGGTAACTGTACTTCAGTCTTCAAGACAAAAATATAAAACCATATTTTATAAAACATTGGATGACCTTACAAATGTCTTTTTGAGATACACAGAAATGCTGCCACAGTCTCTGATCAAAAGAGAAAACAGAACATAAGCAGTCTAAAGGGAATTTAAAGTATTACTAAACCCACAACAGTAAGATCAGTCTGTATATGCAGTAAAGCATGCTTGTCATACTGACTGTGGATTGTGTATAAAGGCTGTTTGATCCTGTCTTCTCTGATCCTCCCCTTCTTTTTACGGTCCCCAATTCATCTGCGGATAGAACAGAGCCCTAGGAGGCACATGTTCAGTTTCGTGTGTATTGCTAAAGAGTTTTTTGTTTTTTTCGGAGGGTGTTAGTGACCAGCACAGGGCCAATTAGCACTATCCAGACAGAGGGTCAGGGGCATGCAGCCTCATAGGACAGTCAGAGGAGAAGCATTAACCAGTGCTTGGCCAGACTCTGATAGAAGTCACAAGACTGCTATACTATACTGCTGATGAGAAAAGGTATTCAGCAGTTTAGATTTACTAAAATAATTGCACTTCTATGTTGTGTGTACTGTGGGAGACCAGATATAGTGAATGCGGAATCCTGGGTTCAGTAACACTTTAAATAAGATCTAGTTCTAGCTACCATGCCACATGTTTAGTATGTAGTATGTTTGCAGTCTCTGACTGTCTCCTGTAGTATGCTTGCAGTCTCTGACCATCTCTTGTAATATGTCTGCAGTCTCTGACTGTCTCCTGTAGTAGGTCTGCAGTCTCTGATCATCTCCTGTAGTATGTTTGCAGTCTCTGACTGTCTCCTGTAGTATGTTTGCGGTCTCTGACCATCTCCTCTAGTATTTTCACAGTCTCTGACCATCTCCTGTAATAGGCCTGCCGGCTCTGACCATCTCCTTAAGTTTGCAGTCTCTGACCATCCCATGTAGTATGTCTGCAGTCTCTGACCATCTCCTGTAGTAGGTCTGCAGTCTCTGACTGTCTCCTGTGTTAGATCTGCAGTCTCTGACTGTCTCCTGTAGTAGATCTGCAGTCTCTGACCATCTCCTGTAATATGTCTTCAGTCTCTGACCTTCTCCTATGATAGGTCTGCAGTCTTTGACCATCTCCTGTAGTGGGCCTGCAGTCTCTGACCATCTCCTGTAGTAGATCTACAGTCTCTGACCATCTCCTGTAGTAGGTCTGCAGTCTCTGAACGTCTCCTGTAGTTTGTCTGCAGTCTCCGATCATCTCCTGTAGTATGTCTGCAGTCTCTGACCAACTCCTGTAGTAGGTCTGCAGTCTCTGACCGTCTCCTGTGGTTGGTCTGCAGTCTCTGATCATCTACTGAGGTATGTCTAGCACTAAATAGTATGCACATCCTTTTGGTCTGTCAGGGGCTGCAGGTGAGGCCCCAAAAATCTCATCAATTGACCGTTACAGCAACGTGTACACACCCCAGCAGCTGCTCTGTTCATAGAGGTAGGTGGTCAAGAGGCAGTTCTCTTTTGAGCCGCTCTTAGACGCAATCTGGTTATACCCATTGCTCTCTGTTGTATGCATAGCAGAACCTTTTTTCTAGCTGGCAGTGGAGGTCAGGCTGGCCAGGTTGTCCTGGTCCTCCGCCGGCAGCTCTACTCAATTAGCAAGGTCCAAGCAGCAGCTGCAGCAGTCTAGGCTGATGGGAGAGTGGCAACCCTCCACCGGGGAAAAGTTCTGTCAGGGGAGAGATGGCTGAGTGTAAGGGGATGGAGGCTCCCTCTGAAGTAAAATAAGAGATGGAGGCTGTGTCTGAGGTGAAAGAGGCTATTTGTGAGGGGATGGGTCTCCTCTGAGCTGATGAGAGATGGAAAAAAAAATCTGAGGTGACAAAGCTTGTATAACGGTGTGTCCTGCCCACAATGTCCTCCTCTCTGTGAGGTGTGTGTGTCCTCCATCACAGAATCTTCTGATATCAAAATTCTTTGAGGAGACTTTATATAACACAGGAACTTCTACTATGTCATTACTACACACAGCGTCCAAAATGTCCTGTCACCAAATATTTCTACATACAGAGACTGCTATGTGTCCTGTCACTGAACATTACTACATAAAGCACCTCCAAAATGTCTTGCCTTGGCAATATGTAGGTGAGGCTTTGTATGGGTGTGGCTTGAGTGGGGGCAGGGACACAGGGGGCCCAATGATCTCCTATTGCCAGGGGGCCCCATGAGTTGTCATTCCTCCCCTGACTGTAATTGTTAGATACATTTATAGTATATTTTTTATACATTTTTGTGCAAAACGGAATGTGTTTTTTACCAAAACGGTGTACCAAACGTTATATGTTATAAAACTCAATTTCATTCATTTTTTATTACAGGTACTTATATAGCACTATCAATTTATGCAGCACTTTACATATATATATTGTACATTCACATCAGTCCCTGCCCTCAAGGAGCTTACAATCTACGGTCTCCAACTCACATTCATACATACACATACTATGGCCAATTTAGACAGGAGACAATTTACCTACCAGCATGTCTGTGGAGTGTGGGAGGAAACCAGAGAATCCAGAGGAAACACACACAGGCACAGGGAGAACATGCAAACTCCTGGCAGGGAGTGCCATGGTTGGGATTTAAACCAACAACCATAGTGCTGTTAGGTGTTAGTGCTAACCACTTAGCCCATTGATGCTGTTAAATTTGGCTTGGGCATCTAGGTTTGACCTCTGCTCAAAAATGGGTTCAACAAACTTGCTTTGCACTTTACCTTAAAGCGGAGTTCCGACTAAAAAAAAAAATTAAAAAAGTCAGCAGCTATAAATACTGCAGCTGCTGACTTTTAATCATTGGACACATACCTGTCCCAGGGTACAGCGATGTGGGGGGAATGAGGCCCCGCTGGTCTCCCCCTCCTCTCTGCCGTGCCGCATTGTCACTGCGGGCGCCCAGCTGTGGCTTCATGCTCCAGCTATGCTGCACGCTGCGTGCTGTCACTGGCCGGGCAATCTTCTGGGACCTGTGATGTGTCCCAGATAATTGAGAGAGGGAGGGGGGAGAGGTGAACTTACTTCTGGTGCTGCAGTACCCTGGTACCCCGGGAGGAAGTGGGAGCTGGAACCCTTTAAAAAGAGGGTTTTCGTCCCCCCAAAAATGACATGCCAAATGTTTCCATTTTGGGTGGAACTACGCTTTAAGGGAGAATAAAGCTCATGACTTCAGAGCTAGGTAATGAAAACATATCAAGGCATCAGTCTTGCCCCTGTGTGGTTTCTCCTCTGTGAAAGAGGAATATCTTTTTTGCCCTGCTAAAGGGGAAGTATGTACAAAAAAAAATAATGTTTGACTAGTTTAGGGCTTGATCTAGTTTAGTGAGTATTAGTGATAGTGTTGGTGTCAGTGCAAGTTTGTGTCAGTGTATGTGTCAGTTAGTATCAGCGCCAGGTAGTGTGTTTTAGGAAAGAAACAAAAAAGGTTATATATTTTGTGCCAGTGCTAGTTAGTGTTAGTGTCAGTGTGTTTAGGTAGGACAAAAAACAATAAGAAAATATTTACTATTGTTTCTTGGCTATACTATGGGTACAAAGAACAAATAATGTGTGGTTTCACTAGAATCATTAGGTGTAGGAGACTTTATTCTGTGTTTTTTTTGGTGGTGCATTAGGGTAATGGCATAAAAATATACAGCTAAATTAAATATATATATATATATATATGTTTTGCTGTTTTGGGTCTGCTTTCTTTTCATAATCAGGGGATATCGATGAACATTTACCACACTGAAAGCCTAGTCTGTCCTGAAAACAACAAGACAAAATCCACCTGGATACACTAAGTAATTGCGATGATATGTACAGTTTTAGTTACACATGTAAAAGTTGCAAAAATTGGGTTTGGGCATTAGACCAGGTTGGGATCAGGTCCAGCTGCTAGTTTGTCAGGCAAACCTGATCGGACCATCTATTGGAGCGGCGGATGTCAACGGACATGTGTTCACTGACACCTGCAGACATCCGATCCTGTCAGCTAAAACCAGATGGATTGGGATGAATTCTCCATCTGTCTAGTGGATCGGATGAGAGTCGGGTGGAAATGGACAGGTGGTCTGTTTCCATTTGACAGCCCCATAGAGGACAGTGGGCTTCGTTAGATAATGCAGAGCGGACATGGACCTGTCATTCGGCTGCTCAGAGAGGATCAGCGGAGAGATTCCCTGCTCAGTGGGTGGATCCACTTGCGGACTCTGGCAGTGTGAAAGGGGCCTTACGGTTTGTTTTGACCCTAGTCATGAAGGGGTTAAAGATTCAAAATGTATTGGAAATTTCTTTGGTTTTATTTGACATACATTGCCCTTCCAGTGCTCCTTGCTGCAAAGACCACTTATAGGTGGGGGCAGTGACCATTTTTTTGCAGCATGTTCTGTTGAAAACCAGCAGACTTTTTGGATAGATCACCAAGTGAAAATAAAGAAAAAAAGCCTAAAAAAAAGGGAAAACTAATGCAGTTACCACTTTTGAGAACTGGTAAACTGCCAAATAATATCTGTTTACTTTTGGGTTTAATACCACTTTAAACTGGGATTTTACTCTCTCGGTGACAAGGAGACTGAATTGTTCATGTAACCCTAGCCTAAAGCCTCGTACACACAATCAGATTTTTGGCAGGGAATTGTGTTATGACAGACTGTTTGCCTAAAATCCAACCATTAGTATGCTTCATCAGACAATTGTTGTCCAACTTTCGGCCAACAAATGTTGGATGGCAGGCTAGTAAATTTTCAGCGGACAACGGTCTGTTGTCCGATTTTCCTTTCATGTGTACACAAGTCCATCACACAAAAGCCAAAAGTACAAACACGCATGTTCGGAATCAATGCTCACCAAACACGACATTAGCAGAAGGTGCACAAAGGGTGGCGCTTAAGAGCTGAAATTCCACAATGGTACATCAATACGTTCGTGTTTGTTGGCCAACAATTTGTGCCGTTGGTATGCAAGACAAAATCCAGGCACACACCCTTTGAACAAAAGTCTGACCCTTTGTTGGCCAACAATCTGATTGTGTGTACGAGGCGTTAAACTTTTTTTTAAAATAAAACTGTGAAAGTGATATTCACCATACATTTATAGGTAGTTAATTCCCTCTAATTTAAAATACTGTACATGCACCAGAAATATTCACTGCCTTATAAAATATACCCCATCATGTTTCATTTTAATTAGAATGAGTGTCTTTTCCTAAACATAGAATAGGAGGGCATATTACTTTTTGTGAATGTCTTACACTTTGGGGAACGGTGACCTTAACAAAACATAATTGGCAATATGCAAGGTTTAATTTAAAAAAGAAGTGTTTATTTAATAAGGTACACACTATGTACAAGTAAAAATGTAAATGTAAAAGTTAGGTTTTCTTGTGCAAGAAATGTTTAATAGGATTACCAGTTACAATTTATTCACCACTGATCGGCCTTTCTCTCTCCAACTGGTTATGTGAATAAAAAATTAGTTATCGCTGTTCTATTACTATCCATGTCTCCATCCCGCCATGATTTATTAAATACCATACATGTACATGCACTTGCTGCTTCACAGATTGTACTGTATGCATTAGAACTAAATTATGGGCAAAGAGCAAAACAGTAGTGTTTTACTTGACAGTAAATTATATGTTAGATTTTAATTCAGGCTATAGATCAAAACCTCAAATTAGGAATGGCCATTGCCTACATATACAGTAAAAAAGTCTGAAGAAATATAACAGAGCATAACTATAACACAAGTATATACTAAAAGTGGTGGATTAGTGATTGGTAGTTTGCTATTTTAAGGCTTTAAGATTTATAATTTGAGAAGTACGATGGGAAAAGAATGTGTTAACAGTGGGGTTACAACAATAAAAGAAAATTACTATTCAGGTAGTATAGTCAGAAAAGTCTATGCTGCTGTAAATTGTTCTCCACAGTCTATTAATTTGAATATTCTTTAGTCATTGTCCTTGTATGGAGGAATAATGCTCCTGGATGTAAAAGACTGGAACATTTTGAAATATGTTCTACAGCAAGCTAATATTGAAAAACTGCGTACACTGGCATTAGAAATGCCAGTATTTGCTTTAGGAGAACAGGGCACGTGAGTCTTAATGCTAGGAAGAACCAAGAATAACATCTGTTAATAATTGTAGATAGTTACTGTTTGCTTAATGGGTTATAGTATTTGCAAAGTCTTATGTAATCTGTTCATTTGGAAAAGGAATACATTAAGCAGACATAATTCAAGAAGCATCAGCAGAAGGTTTTATTTGTATTTGTGAGCTCTGGAAAGCTTTCAGAAACTAATATTTAAAAAAAAATCACTAGTTCTGTAATATAATTCTTTTTTAGTTTGTATCCAGGAGAAATCTCGATTGTTACAGTAAACTGTGGTTTCTGACTAGAGATGGGCCGAACACCCCCCTGTTCGGTTCGCACCAGTACTCCCGAACAGAGAGAAAGGTTCTGACCCAAACGGCGAACCCTATTAAAGTCTATGGGACCTGAACTTGAAAAATCAAAACTCCCCATTATGAAGGTTTATATGCAAGTAATTGGCTATAAAAAGTGTATGGGGATCCGGGTACTGCCCTGGGGGACATGTATCAATACAAATTTTTTCTTTTTTTTAAAAAAAATCGTTTTTACAGGAGCAGTGATTTTAATGATTCTTAAAGTCCAACAATAGAAATGAAAAAATCCTTTTAATATAGTGCCTGGAGTCTGCCTGTAAAGTGGCGCATCTGTAACATGTATAGAACATGCTGAAGCAAAAATGAAATTTCTAAAGAAAAAATTAAAGTAAATTAAAATTGCTGGCAATACAATACCAATTCCGGCAAGGAAAAAAAAATGGCGTGGGGTCCACCTTACAATCCATACCAGATCCATATCTGAGCATGCAGCCTGGCAGGCCAGGAAAGGAGGGGGGTGAGCGGTGAGCCCCCCCCAAACTGTACCAGGCCATATGCCCTCAACATGGGGGGTGAGTACGGATTTTAGTTTATGGTTGTATTAGTAATACATGTTATATAATACTAAAAATGATCATTTTTAAATAAAATCAGCACTGTAGACCTTTATTGGGTGCCAGGAGCATCCTACTATATATTGTGTAATTTGAACTTTCATATTTATTATTTTAGCTTTGGCAAATATACCACCACTTTGCCTTGCATGGGTAAGGTGGCATGGTCTCTTTAACGACCTTTACATGTGGAAGCATGTGATCCTCTCTCCTCCACTATACGGTGGTGAGTTCTGGCAATTGGCAACTAGCACTGTATCCTGTGAAGAAGAGGAGAGTATCACATGCTTTTAAATACTTGGAATTGTCAAGCATTTCCATGGACTCCGACAGGTGAAAAGTGCAGTGAGTAAGTATGGTAAAGGTGAGCATTAGTGGAATACAATAGTGTCTATAACACAAAATCTAGCAAAGAGTTATAGTGACAGCTCAGAAAAACAGGTTCAAGGGGTGAATTTGGCCTTAGTGAAACAAAAATAATTGCTTTTTTAATAACTTGGAGAAACTGAATGGAACTCTGCCTGCACATAAATACAAAAGCTACCAATACTGACATTTTTGAAGATGTGTGGATTTAGGGCGGTCATCCTTATTTTTGTTTATTACTTAGTGACTAATAAACTATTGCTTGTGTGAGCATATCAAGTGTCTTGCTACTTGATACGTTCATACTTGTTCATGGTTAGCGGAATACCAAGTAGTAAGAAATGGGTCAAAATGACAGCCTTAAAACTTGCATCCTGAAAAAAAAGGAAGCTCTCATAATTTTAAAGTTGACCAATAAGAATGCTCAGGCTGCAGAAGGTGGGGTAAAGCTCTGGTTGTAATGATCATTACGACATGTGGTTTTCACAAAAGGTAACTTACTTATGCATTTATATTATATGCTCATCTTGAATTTTCCAGGTTTGTGACAGATTTTTTTTAATATCCAAATAAAATCATATTTAATATTGTTTTAATTGTATTTAACTTTGAATACCGGTTAGTCTCCGGAAACAATGTAATTTCAAGAACTATAGCATGCATTAACAATCATAAACATTTAGACATACAAGATGGTTTTGAACTCAGATACAAATCATTTCAGTCTATCGGTTTTATAGGGTATTCTTGTACATAAACTTTCAAGAGTACAGAGGTCTTTTCATCAGACAGCACATTGAATGTCAGTGTAACACCTTGCTACTCTGATATATTGGTCTATTTAGATGCATTATTATCAGTGAGTCAGTCTGCTTATTCTGAAATTAATGTACACATGCCATACACACTAAAAAAGCTTGGTACAAAGGATTATGGTAGTGGTTATGAATTAAACTAACAGAAGTTAAAATTTGTTAGTGTTAAGTATAACCTATCTGAGATATCATTAGAATATATTTGCTGCATGGCTGCAACTGCTGTGAAGCTTAAAAAAAAAAAAAAACATCTCTGGTATATTAACAATAATTTTAATAGTTCTATCTCTACTCCTAAAACAACATTTATAGCGCTGGTTATAAGGTAAATATTTCTGTATCATTTACTAAATTAAGTGCCTTCCTATGTCATGAGAGGGTGTATTATATTATATTCAATTGTAAAGTTGACATATAGCAGATAAATGATCCCATTTGTAAAAATTCCAAAGAAATGAAAGGAAACCATAAAATGAATTAAATCAGCCACCTCCTGAGCCTTTCTATTGAGCAGTGAGCTGGCCATTGACAAACTTGGTTAACTATTAGTCTTGTCAATGTTCAATCATAATTATCAGCATGCTTAAGCACTAGGCTGCAAATATTGTATAGGTATATTTAATATATACAGAGTCTACGTTATTTGGAAGATCTTACTGTTGAAGCCCAAGGTAACTTTCCTTTTTTTGGGTAGAGGGGATAATATAATCACTTACTTACTGGGCACTAGGGATGAGCCGAACACCCTCCTGTTCGGTTCTCAGCAGAACATGCGAACAGGCAAAAAATTTGGCAGAACACACCAACACTGTTAAAGTCTATGGGACACAAACATGAAAAATCATATATTCAAGTTATTGTCATAAAAAGTGTTTGGGAACCTGGGTCCTGCCCCAGGGAACATGTATCAATGCAATTTATTTTTTTAAAAACGGACGTTTTTTCGGGAGAAGTGATTTTTTCAATACTTAAAGTGAAACAATAAAAATGAAATATTCCTTTAAATATCGTGCCCGGGGGGTGTCTATAGTATGCCTGTACAGTGGCACATTTTTCCCATGTTCAGAACAGCACCACAGCAAAATGACATTTCTAAAGGAAAAATTTACATTTAAAATTGATCGCGGCTGTAATGAATTGTTGGGTACAGTTCAGGGGGGGGCTACACCAAATTAAAAAAAAAATGGGGCAGGGTTCCCCTTAAAATCCATACCAGACCTGAAGGGTCTGGTATGGATTTTGGAGGGGACCCCTATGCCATTTTTTTTTTAAATTTAGTGCAGGGTTGCCCTTAATTTCCATATCAGACCCAAAGGGACTGGTATGGATTTTAGGGGGCCCCCACGCAATTCTCTTTTATTTTGATTTAGGGTTCCCCTTAATATTCATACCAGTCCCAAAGGGCCTGGTAATGGATGGGGGGATCCCATGCTCTTTTTTTTCAATTATCTATATCTAGATGGTAGATGGCATTGATGGGCATTGATGAGGCTGCACTGGTGGGCACTGATCAGAAGGCATTGATGCGGCTGCACTGATAAGTGACACGATACTGATAAGCTGCACTCAAGGGCACTGAGAGGTGGCACTAATAGGTAGCACTGATGGAAGCTGATAGGCACTGGTAGATTACACTGATAGGCAGTACTGATGATGAGGCACTGATGGGCAGTGACTAGCAGCACTGGTGGGCACTGATAGGTGGCACTGGTGGGTATTGATAGGTGGCACTGGTGAGCATTGCTTAGCAGCAGTGACTGTCAGTGTGTGGGACTGATGTCCCTTTTATACAAGCCGGTAGATGGCTTACTTTCTCCTCATGCTGTCAGCGTGAGGGAAAAAAAGCCGATTACTGGCTTCTGTTTACATCATGTGATCAGCTGTCGTTGGCTGACAGCTGATCACATGATAAAGGGCCGGGATGGGCCCTTTATTCCGATCTATTATCAGCTGAGTCACATGGACTCGATAATCACAGAGCGCGCCGCCCGCACCCCGCAGGGGGTGCATGGGCAGCGCGAGCATGGGTGGATTTACATGGATGTCCTTCCCACAATTTAAGCCCATGCTGTAGTTGTCTTTCAGCTATAGCATGGGTGTGAAGAGATTAAAACCACTGTTGGGGCTTTATTGCTGTTTGTGGCACCACTGGGGAGATCTTTACTGTGATATTAGGACAAGAAAGGAAGGGAACAGACTTAAGTGAAACTGGAACACACAGACAAGAAGAAAAACTAAAAGGGATTTTAACTCTTCCCAGTCTGCTGAAAAGTGTTTTTCTCTGTCCTTTTCCTTGATAATTTCTCATTAGTTCCTGTTTAAGTGACAACATTTGCTGTGGCAGAAAGTAAGAGTATATTTCTTAGACAAAAGTAATAAAAACCTGTTCAAGGTTCTAACCCTCTACCACTCTATACAAAGCAAAAAATATATTGAGATTTGAAGATTGTTTTCTAAAGATAATTGGTTTAGTAGTTAATAAAGCCTAAACCATATATGTATTTTTTTTAACAATAATTATAACCAATGCTGTCAAAAAACAATGGCGTAATAAATATCAAAGGTCCCCACATATTGTCATGCATGTGTAAGTGGATTTCAACAACTGTGGATGTGTTTAGGTGGACCAGATAAAGTGGGGTAACTGGTGGATTACATTTTGCTAATTTGTATAATTATTAATACATGATACAAATCCATCAAAAAAATTATCAACTTCAGGACCTTGAGCATATTTTAACTATTGAAAGCAAACTCTAAAATACTTTTAGGATATTTAGTATATGTAAAAAAAACACTTTGGCAATTTGCAGATGTGTACATTTTGAATACTTCACTTTAAGTGCATACGTACATACAAAAAATATGGTAAACATTGCATATAAATCTGTGCAACTTTGCCTCAATAAAGTAAAAATAATATGTACAAGCTTATATAGTATTTAAAGTGCAGATTGCTCAAAAGTGGTTGTTTTATGGATATTTCTTAACCGCTTGATGACCAGCCACCGCAGTTGTACTATGGCAACATGGCTCGGCTGCGCGAAACGCCATCATGTTCCGTTGCTTCTTCTGATGGCCACTAGGGGCGTGCCCGCTGCTCGCCCCCCAGAGCTGATGCGGATGCTCGGCAGTCTCGATGACCGCCGGGCTCCTGCGATCGCTCATGACACGGCAGGAACCAGGATCTCTGAGGGGAGAAGAGACAGATGGTGTGTTCATACAAGGTATGAATACTGATCTATCTCTTCCCCTAGCAAGAAACATCCCCCCTTCAGTTAGAACACACACTAGGGAACACAATTAACCCCTTGATCGCCCCCTTCCAGTGACATTTTTACAGTAATCAATGACTTTTTATTGCACTTATCACTGTATAAATGCCAATGGTCCCAAAAATGTGTCAAAATGGTCTGATGTGTCCGCCATAATGTCGTAATCATGATAAAAATTGCAGATCACCGCCATTTACTAGTAAAAAAAATCATCATAATAAAAATGCTATAAATCTATCCCCTATTTTATAGACGCTATAACTTTTGCACAAACCAATCAATATACGCTTATTGAAATTTTTATTACCAAAAATATGTAGAAGAATACATATCGGCCTAAACTGAGAAAAAAATTGCTTTTTTAAAAAAAAATGGGGATAGTTATAGCAAAAAGTACAAAATATTGCGTTTTTTTCAAAATTGTCGCTCTTTTTTTGTTTATAGCTCAAAAACAGAGGTGATCAAATACCACCAAAAGAATGCTCTATTTGTGGGGAAAAAAATTACGTCAATTTTGTTTGGGTGTAATGTTGCACGTCCTCGCAATTGTCAATTAAAATGACGTGTATCGCAAAAAGTGCTCTGGTCAGGAAGGGGGTAAAATCTTTTGGGGCTGAAGCGGTTAACATATGCAACCATTTTCAAATAAAGCTCTTTATACTTTAAATTGTGCATTAAATCTTTTACCTTTAAATCCTAAAGACATTTTCTTGTAACTGAACCGCTGCAAGAAATTTTCCAGGTAGAGTTTTTCCCTGAGGGTTACATCATTTTTCACAAAATGCTAAATAGAACTAACATGGCGCATGAATCTAATGATGATCCATTCATTAAAAAAGAGCTGCTCTTTATCATTGAAAATTATATATGTAATTATGTATTTAAAGAGAGCCTACCATTCCAATGCGTAGTTTTAGTTCTAAGAAATCTAAAAGAATGTAATCTATGCATTACCAATAATGGATCTAGATCAGAGGTTCTTAAGCCTTGCATCAAGCCACAACAACCATACAAGCTTTTGGGCTATCCCCACAAGTCTCCTAAAATGTAATGCGATCGTCATCAAAGTTAAAAAAAAATACTGTTATTTCCTATACCAATGAAATATCTAATCATTTTGACATACAAGGGTTGATATAGCATTTTGCATCACTCAATCTCAACAGATAACTTTGTCCTCAATTTAACTCATTTCAATTCAATAGAGGGCACTTTCACCCCCTTCTTGCCAGGACCAATTTTCAGCTTTCATTGCTCCCACAGTTTGAATGACAATTACTCAGTCATGCTACACTGTATCCCAAAAACATTTTTATCATTTTTTTCACAGAAATAGAGTATTTAATCACCACTGGGTTTTTTATTTTTTGCAATATAAGTGAAAAAAGAGCAAAAAGGTTTGAAAAAAATACTTTTTTTTTAGTTTCTATTATAAAATTTAGCATCTTTATTGGCTTTTTACTATGATCGGGCATGGACTGTGTCAGAGTGAAATGTCTCATCACCGATCGCTGCACGCGAGAGGCATGCACAGAGACCTGTGGACACAGAGGCTGTGAACACAGCCGGACATGTGGAAAAGAAAAAAAATTCATTTGCTCTTTACCCTGATCGGAGTTGGGCTGTGTTCCGAGGGACATGCCTCATCCCCGGAGGCCGCACAAGAGCAGCAAGAGCGGGCAGATGTCATATGACGCCCGCCTGGAGGGAGGGAATGTTCCTGCCGGCGTCATTTTACAATGCGGGAAGTAGTTAAAAAAGCAGTCAGGCAAGAGTTGAACTCAGTTTAATTGGGGAGGCTCCCACCATTTACAATGCAACCTTACCTGTTTCAACCAAATATTTACTAAGGACATGGAAAAGTAAAATGTGTGTGTTCAGTAAATAATATTGTCTATTATGGATGACTTAGATGAAGATGATATTAAACATAATATTAATGAATAATAATGAAGATGATGTTAAACATTTATGCAGAAACCCTCAAAATTCTTAAGGTTTCACAAACCGCCACTCACCACTGTATCCTCATTTGATCAATCGTTGATCTACCTGATTGTTTCTGAGTGAATACCAATATTGTTAGTTAGATACGGAGTGGTTGGAGAACCCACAATCTAGATCAAGTCAACTAATTAGCATGACAGGCACATGACTGGACTGATAATGAAACAAGAAAACAAACAAAATAAACATTATTGCCTAACCTGTTTTTTCAGAGTTGCCATTGATGCCATTGGTAGGGATATTGAAGATAGTCTTTGCGTTGTCCTTAAGCGTAACCGTTTTCTGCTTAATTTTCATGGCTTCCAGTGCTTTGAGCTTCTTGGCATGTTTAGTGCCTTTGTAGTGGGCCGAAGCCTGGCCCTACAAAAGGAAACAAGATGAATTATGCAATTAGGCTCATTTCTAGACTTACATTTCTGTAATAACACAAATATGTCAGTTATTCTAGATAAAAACAAAGTGAACAAAACAAAACCAAAAAGCCCTTTGTTTTGTCATTAAATACAATAAAACAACGTCTTTAAATGTATGTTTAAATTTGTCTCATCTCTTTATTGTTTTATTGCATACCAAGATCGTGTTTTTAAAAACACGGTCTGGGGCAGATTCTGTCTTCACTGTCTAGATAGTCACCAATGTGAGAGATATTGTGTATGCAGGTACCTACCTCAGCAGTCTTCATAGCCCTGTTGCTACAGGTAAGTCCTTCTCTATTCTGATGGAAAAAGCTCCTGCAGGTCTTTATTCATGTAGAAAAAAGTCCCACTAGAGTCATTATATTTAAGTGTGCATGTTTAGCATGTTAAATTAATAAAAAACAGGAAAACTTTTATGCTGTGCATACAGAATATGTGGGAAGTAGGGATCTCTGCTTGTTTGTACAAGAGAAACTGTAAAAGGGAGACTCTTTAAAGTGGTTGGAAAAGTCACCTGAAAGGATGTAAGCCTAATATGTTTTGCTATGGCTGTCATTTTATAAGAGACATGTAAATACCTTTGTTCAAAAAAGATTTTCACTGTGCTGTATTAATACGAGTACAGATACATTTCAATGAAAGGTACCATATGAGTTTAAAAACTCTGAATAACTCAGAGTTTTCCATTAATAACTATTTACTTATACAGTATGTAGAAATAGGAATTTAGAGGTATTTTAAAAATAACTAGTTCATAATTAAACAGCAGAAGCCCAGATGAGTCAGTAAGATATAGAACCAATACTAGTTCGCACACTACTTAGCACTCGTTCACACTGAACGTGGCTTTGAAATGATGTAACTTCATCTGAAATCACATGATTTTAAAGCCAGGACTTTAGGTGTGACTTCATGCACCCGAAATTGGCAAAAGTAGTGCAGGAACTACGTTTGCAAATCGGTGCAGCACCACAAAGTTGATGTTGCCCTGTTTGGATTGGTGTCATTGCTGGCGATAGGCTGCCACTTGTCAAGCGATTTGACCTGTCAAATTGCATGACAAATCACTTAAATGTGAATGAGGGCTTAAAAGGGATTTATTTTTTATTTTTGGGGTCTAATGCCGTGTACACACGACTGGACTTTCCTTCAGAATAGACTCCGACGGTCTTTCCAACAGAAGTTCCGATGGAGTTCCGTTGAAACGGACTTGCCTACACATTATCACACCAAAGTCAATTAGTTTAGAACGTGATGACGTACGACGGGACTAGAAAAAGAAAGCTCAATAGCCAGTAGCCAATAGCTGCCCTTGCGTCATTTTTGGTCCACCGGACTAGCATATAGAAGAACGGTTTTCCCAATAGGAATTAAGTCAGTTGGAAAGGTCCGTCAGAATTTTAGAAAGAAAAAGTCGGATGAAGCCCACATACGATCGGAATGTCCGACGGAATGATTCCGTCTGACCTTTTCTGCTGGAAAGTCTGGTCGTGTGTACACTGCATTATTGTATTGTACATGAGAAACCAATTGACTTTAGCAAGATAATTTTAGTCAGTGTGAAGTTATATTATAAAACCTTTTTTTAATATGTATAGTTTATAATTACAAATGTACACGGGGAAAATATGCTTACACATTGCATATGCAGGCTCTGCTTCTATTGTGTTACATAGTAGTTTGGCTTTACAGATAATCTCTATCAGTCTGCAGATCATCTGAAAACAACTCCTTCCTTGGGTGATATTTTAACAGCTGTTTTTTGGATGTCTTAAACAAAAAGTGCTTTCTACGGCCTGGTTTGCATCTATGCAGGTTGCTTATTCCAGTCGCGCTTTGAAGTCTATGGAACCAAAAACCAGAAAAAAAGTCCCTGGCCCTTTCCATAAAATGCACAGATGTGAACTACATCCATAGGAAACCATGGTAAATGGACTGTAGTGTGTTTCCGCAAACCTGAAAATGCACTAATAAATGCATAGGTGTGAACCAGGCATAAAAGTGGGCACCACAAGCTGCCTGGTATTAACTAATTTGTCCAAAAAGCCAATCCAGTTCATAGTTATTGGTTTGCAGGTGAGACATCAGTCAGTTAAGGTTTTTTCACACTATAGCAGAGAGCTGCATTTTTTCTGCAAGGGCACACAGAAAATAATGGTTTTCTATGTGCCCACTCACACTTTCCCGCAGCTGTCATCTTTGGTGCGGAGTGGTGCAGAAAACTGCAACAATGCTACAGTTTTCCACACCACTCTTCGAACAACTGCAGCAGCGGCAATCCAATGGATAGTTGGGGGTGATTGGTGTGGTGGGGGGCAATCACAAGAACCAACCTCCCTGTATAGATTTTCTTGAAGCAGTTGAAAACTGTTTCTCCTCCCGCAAGGCTTTCAGCTGCTTCATGGAGAGCTATACAGGGAGACTGGTTTTCATATTGATCACCCCTCCAGATTCCCACTCTTGCCAGGGACCCCCTGTGTGCTCCCCTGGCCCTACCAGGTCCCGTTGCAATGCTTCCAGCTTTCCTCCTCTCCTCTCCCGCTGGCTGCTGCTGGGGATGCTTTCAGGATGGAAAGTGGGGAAAGGGGCCAATAAATATGTCATTTACTGACTCCTCCCTTTTCTGCTTGAACACAGTGAGTGATCGGTACCAATTGTTCCTGTGTCCATTCATAACTGAAGCATAGTAAACCCTGTTTCCTGTTCATTCATCTGCCGTTCTCTTAGTCCATTTTCTCTGTCTCAAAAGCAATATTTCAGGGGTCTGTTTAGACCCCTGATATTTCATCAAAACCCCCCAACAGGGCAGTTAAAAGAATTGTACAAAAAAAAAAAAAAACTGAATTGTAAAAAATTATAAAAAATAAAATTGTAAAAAATAATACAAAATGAAAAACGACTGAAACTGTCTACTGTTCTACTGACACCACCCACTGCCATACTGACACCATCCACTGCCCCTTAAAAGCATTGAGAAAAAAATGTAATAAATAAAAAATTGCAACAAATAATAAGAAAAAATAAAAACAATAAAGATGCAAAAAAACAAAATTATACAAAATGAAAGGCTTATTCACTCAGATTCTCTTGCACATACTGTGTGAATGAACAGTTTGTTTGTGCAGCTGGAGCTGTCTGTTACTCAATGTGGAGGCAGTGGCTGTACAAGCACAGGCTCTGATTTGACAAGTGTGCAGGTGCGGGTGAGTGGTCCCAAATGCACACTGTCTGTGTTTGGAGCCATACACGTGCATTCACACACCTGTCAAATTAGGACCTGCGGCTGTGTTCATACAGTTGCTGTGCCCCCATAGGAAATGATGACACAGGAAATAGTTCTCTTTGCACACACGTGAAGAACAAGAACTAATGTCAAGCCATATGCTTAGGTCTAATTAGGGCTACACTAACCTAAATGTGAAAAAAGCTTAAGATACCTATATAGCAACTATAAAAATGTGCACTTGTTTGAGTATTTTTGGACTCGTGGGTTTGCAATGAGTTTAGCTCTACCATTTGGTTTCAATGGACCCCCATTGTGTGTCCAAGGGCCAAAACACATATGTGTCTCATTTCTTTTTATGTCCACCTCAGTCAACGCAAGTGTCCTTTATTATTTTTATTTTTTATTGAGGTACGCTGAAGAGCATGTGAGTTTGTTTACTCCATGTATGCACACTGAGTGTCATTAATAATAAATGGAAATGTACTGCAACATAAATACTGTACATACAGGTATACATGGTGCATTTTTTAAACACACAAAATAATGCATGCACACACATATGCGCAAAGTTTAACTATGACCTTAAATGTTACTTTTTTTATTCATTGGATCATTGCAGCTCAACTTATTGTAATCCTAAGGGGACATTTTTTGAAGTACTCAAATGCACAATGGTCTAACAAAGTATGCTGTTTTAATCTATAGAAGAATTTAGGGATTATACTCAGTTTACATTTTAAAAGTACAACTGGAACAGTGGAATTGTCTTCCCCATATTTTTGCTGTACATGCTTTGTATAGAGGACAGTGAAGGACATCCATTGATCATTTTGAGTTACACCTTAAAATGACTGAAGGCCAGGAGAACAAACAAACACAGGCGTCCCAAATATTGCACTTTGATGCCAGGTTTTACAGTTTTTTTTTTTTCAGATGTCAATTTATTTCAGATTTATGTAACACCATCATTAAAAAAGTTTCATTTTTACTGGTTGAAAAAATGTTTATGCACACTGTTTTTAGTCGATGTAAATGACAGCCAGTGAGTTAGAGCAAAACAGGATTGTGCTTGCATAGTAAACGAGCTCATCATTAATCATGTCCTACATAAACCTTACACTGAGTGAATCTGTATTCATTATTTCCAAACTGTAATCAAAATGTAATCTATCAGTCTTTTGCACAAATTAATGTAAATTGTTTCAAGCAAGCATCAGCAGCAACTTGATTACCCTTTTCGGCTCTGATGCAAAGTGATAGCTATAGTTTGCTCTGTCCTGTTGTCTAAGTGATTGGTGAATTAAGTGACATTTATGCTCACTAATAATTCATCACTTATTCAAACATCATTTGCATAGAATTCCATAACAATCTAAAATAGGATACAGATAAATAAGTGCTCTGGAAAATGTTGACATTATTTTAAAGTACTAGCAAAATGCAAATCACTTCTTACAGCCACTGTTCTCATTTTACTAATACTGCAGCTTAAATTTAGAGAAAAATATACAAAACAATGGGAGTTATTTACGAAAGGCAAATCCACTTTGCACTGCAAGTGCATTGAAAGTGCACTGAATGTGCACTTGGAAGTGCAGTCGCTCTAAATCTAAGGGGTAGGTCTGAAATAAGTGAAAGCTCTGCTGATTTTATCATCCAATCATGTGCAAGCTAAAATTATGTTTTTTATTTTCCTTGCATGTCCCCCTCGGATCTACAGAGACTTTACTTCCAAGTGCACTTTCAGTGCACTTTCAAGTGCACTTGCAGTGCAAAGTGTATTTGCCTTTAGTAAATAACCCTCAATGTGTCCCTTGTGCTGCTGGATCCTCATTTAGTTAAAATCTTTTAGTTAAAATCTTTAAAATCTTTTGTCCTCTGCACACAGACACCCCCCCACCACCACCATCACCTCCCACAGCTGAAGTTTCCGGTGCGGCAGGGTTAATAGAACCACGGGACCTGACTATGTCCTTCCATTCTGCCCACCTTCTCCAGCTATATTATAGCTCCTTTAAATTAAAAATGTTCTATGAATGGAGGAATCAAACCTTTAAATCACCCTTCTGTCCTCCATTCAAAGACCATTTCTTA
The DNA here is from genome assembly GCA_037952925.1 of Lithobates clamitans. Lineage (NCBI taxonomy): Eukaryota > Metazoa > Chordata > Amphibia > Anura > Ranidae > Lithobates > Lithobates clamitans. The sequence continues at coordinate 1,090,744 of JBBGZY010000088.1, forward strand.
TTCATGGAATCTACAGTACAGCTATATAAATGGAGGAGGTTAGAGGACAGGGTGAGCATAGTCTGAACTCTTAATAAGTGCAAATTACAGGTCCCACAGCTCTATTAACCCCAACCACACTGAAAGATTACAGTGGCCTGGGTGGTTGGGAATTGGAGGAGGACTTCAACTACATGAGGAGCCAGCAGCACAAGGGAAACATCAGGCTGATAGTAAGTTATGTCCCTTTTGCTGATTTTATTTGTTTTTACTAAATATAGCTTAAAACCAGCTTTAAAATGCCAGTTTCAAACAAGTGGAAGTGGCTCTGAGCTGACAAGCCTTTCCCAGCAACCTGCATTGACAGTGGTTACACAATCACCTACTTTCTGGATCCTATGTGGCAGCTCGCATTTACTTCCTCTTGTTGGAAAGTTGGTAAACATCAGGGAAAATCAATTTCCTTAGTTTCCATAGATAGATCAAAAATTTCCAACAAGCAGAGCCTTTATATGAAATATGAAGATGACTTTATAATATGAAGTGAAATGTGCCTAAGGCTTGCAAAACTCTGCAAAACCGTGGCATGTTTTTTGGCGTGGTTTTTCCACGTTTTTGCGCTTTCCCGAGGCCGGCAGTCAAAACATTCTTATCCTGAATGCAATTCTTCCACGTTCAAGATAGGGAGGTTGAAGCTCACCTAAATGCAGAAGTTCCTAAACTCTGCTAAAAGCCTATGTGTACAATGACACATAGGGGCTGATTTACTAAGAAGAATGCGCTGCGCCAGTTCATACATTAATTGGTGCGCTGGAAAAGTCATTAACCAAAAGTGCGAACTGGTGCACTTTAAAGCGCAAATAATGATAATAAATACCCACGTATGTAAACTGCAACTGTTGCTGGGATAACTGCAGTTTTCTCATTGATAATAGCGCACGCCCAATCCAATTGGTTAATTTTATCTCATTGGATATGTCTTGTTAGGCAATTAGTAGGTGTTCTCAGTTAATTAACCCTTTTGAAGCTAATCTCATTCCTATCACTTCTAATATATCTTTGAAATGTTTTTTTTTTTTTTTTTTTTACCCAAGATCTTGATCTTTAAAGGTGACCATACACTGCAATCAGTTAGATCTTAAATAAATTAGGTTTAGTGCAAGAGCCTGATTGATTTCCTATAATTTTAATTCATTGTTCAAGTGCGTATTCCTAAATTTTTGCCTAAATTTAGAGTTGGACAGAGATTGGCCAATCAGATTGCATAGTGCATGACCATCTTAGGTGCCAAATTTGGAATGTAGATGTGCCATGACCCACTTGTATTTTCCAAATGATATTTCTTGGGCTTTATAAAAGGCACATAGGAACCCATGTTTTTTCAAGACATACTAGCCTGATCAGGAATCTTCAAACTACGTCTCTCCAGCTGTTGCAGAACTACACATCCCACAGGCATTGTAAAACTCTGAAATTCACAGACATGGCTAGGCATGATGGGAATTGTAGTTCATGAACAACTGGAGGGCCACAGTTTGAAGACCCCTTCGCTAGACCATTATTATGCCTCCAGAATTGGGAGTGTGGCATCCACCCAACTTCTCTCTGCTGGTGGACACAAGAACCTGCATCTATAGCTATATATTTGGGAAACACAGTGGCGTAGTGGTTAGCACTTTCACCTATCAGCAAAAAGGGTCTCTGGCATGAATCCCGCCTGCAACACTATCTGCTTGGAGTTTGCATGTTCTCCCTGTGCCCGTGTGTGTTTCCTTCAGTACTCTGGTTTCCTCCCATACAGACACCACCCCATGTAAAAAAAATAATAAATTATCTTAATTTGCAAATAAGAATCAACTCTTCCTCAAAGAACAGTGAGCGGGGCATGGTGGTGGGAAGAAATTAACAGCAGTACAAGCAACTTCCTGGAGGGGCGTGATGTCATTCCTGAGTGCTGGCCACCTCATCTGTGAACCAGATATGCTCCACGGGTACATACCTCTGGGCACACAGCAGTTGCGCATCTCGCATACACATTGGCCGCGCATCTAGCTGCAGGAACCCAATTTTTATGGAAATTAATAGTAAACCAGATGCAGATTTCCAGAACTGGACTAACAAAGGTTTCTAGTGAAAGGCAACTGGTGTTTTCTATTAAACAAGGTCTAAATGGGCCATTGACATGCATCACAGTTGAACTTAGGAATGTGTCTTTGCAAAGTTAAACTAAATTAAATCCTTTCTTATTTTTGCTTGGGGATAGAATGCAGATGGATTAGAAGTCTTGTCAGTTTTTGGGGGTGTCTGCACCCCTGATAGGATGCAGACACCTCCCAAATTTTACTACCTTCTCTTTCAAATGTATTCACTTCTTGTCACATAGCCAAACAGGAAGTGAGGGTAAAACCCTACCAATGTCTTTCATTGGGGACACACAGGTCAATCTAAATAATTTCCCCATTAGGTAAATTGCACTCTAGCATTTTGCTGTGTACACAACAAATTAGTAGGTTTCTTGGACTTTGGGGTTTATTTACTAAAGGCAAATCCACTTTGCATTACAAGTGCACTTGGAAGTGCAGTTGCTGGATATACGAGGAGGAGATGCAAGGAAAATAAAAAAACAGCATCTCTTCTTCTACATGATTGAATGACAAAATCACCAGTGCTTCCCCTCAGATTTACAGCAAGTACACTTGTATTGCAAAGTGGACTTGCCTTTAATAAACCCCCAAATACCTAATAATTTAGAGTTTACACAAGAAAGTGCTAGAGTGAAATTTGCCTAATGGGGACACTAGTTAGATTGACCTGTGGGTCACCAAGGAAAGACATTGGTAGGGTTTTACCCTCACTTCCTGTTTGGCTATGTGACAGGAAGTGAAGCCAATTTTCAGAAAAGGGACACAAAGCCCAACCTAAAAAAGACAAGCAGGGGTTCTAACATTCACTTGGTTTCCCTCAAATGCCCACAATTAGAATAGGATTGTCTTGAGCTAGATTTTAGCCCAGTGCCCTAAATCAGTGCTTCTCAACCGTGTCCTCAAATACCCCTAACAGGCCATGTTTGCAGGTTTTCCTTCATCTTGTACATGTGCTTTAAATTAGAGTCAATGGCTTGGTATTTTGGACAGCTATTTTAGCTAAGATAAATTCCCAAAACATGTCCTGTCGGTGGTACTTGAGGACTGAGGCTGAGAACCACTGCACTAAAATGAAAAATTGAATACTTACCTCTCTGTAATTTTCCTTTCCTGGTGCCTATCCATGGCAGCATACGCACAATCCATGCATATGCTGCCATAATCAGACTAGTTAAGCTGAAGCTGGGAAATCTGTTGCATAAAAATTATATTGGTCAACAAAACAGGACTTGGAAAAGAGCAAGGAAAGCAAAAAACACATGATTGTTAATTTGAGATACTAACAGAATATAGTTTTGAGGTCTGACCATTTTGCAGAGGAAATTAACAGGAGTTAAAAGGACTGTGCCCACAAATGGACAGTTTATTAAGGATTTAAACATTTATTAGTTACAACATCTTGAGGAAGATTTTGCAAAAAAATGCAACACAGTCAATTAAATCAAAGTGTAACTAACAACCTACAAACGACACACACTGACAACATCACAAATATTTCAGGGCAAAATACCCCCCCCCCCCCAAAAGAAATAAAATTAACAAAAGTAAAAAAGACTTGCTCTTTTGCAAAGACACAAAGACACAAGACAAAAAATACAAAGAGAAATGTGTTACAAACTATAAGGACACCCAAATGTATTCTCTTGCCTGCCACGCACACACACACACTTGCCTCTTGTCAGGGCAATGTAAAGAATGCTATCTGCAAGATTTATATAACATAGGTTTGCGTGCTAATGAGGCAATTGAAAAACCCATGCACAGTCCATGAAACACAAGAAATGCAAGTTCACCCAATTTACAGACAGAACTTCAAAGTGGGTACACCTGTTAAGGATGTCCATAAATTACTAACCCAAAAAACATACTCTGTGAGCAGGACCAGAAAAATCCAAGTGCATTTCACACACCAAAAATCCACAGGAAAAAAAATCAAAGTCCCTGAGCATGCCCGAAACAACCCAAATGGGACATTGAAAAAATAAAATTTCCTCTAGGTGGGATATTTGGAAAGGCATAAATAGCGCAATGAGGTATGAGAGTAGTGTAAAAAGTATATACATTTTTATTAAGAAACATAGGTCTAAAATAATGAACACATATATACACTATACATATCACAGAATATCATGAATGAATACTGGACAGGACTAATCATATAATAACATTACAAAAAAAGACAGCTAGTAAATCGCAAAGATCTGTTATGTTGGAAGTGAGCAAAACAGAAAAGACCCAACCCACAACAGAAAAGAAAGCACATCATCCAGCATGCTACAAAAGTTATACAGCAAATACCATTGCAGTCTACGGGAACTGACTTATTCATTTTGCTAGTCCCACTTGGCTGGCTTATCTTCTAGTTATTGGCCTTAAAATGGGTATGGGGGCCCAGGTCCCACCCTGAGGGACATATATAAATGTCACCAATTTGGACAACCCCAAAAACTAAACAAGGAGAAGTGCCTTTAACCGCTTGCGGACCAGCCGCCGCAGTTTTACTGCAGCAGGTTGGCTCCTCTGTGCGAAATCATGTTATTGTGATCTCACGAGGCCTGGATAGCAGGCGCGCCCGCTGCAAGCTCCATGAGTCTGACCACGGGTCCCGTGGACTCAATGTCCACGGGGATACCCACGACCGTCTCACAGAAGGGAAGAACGGGGAAATGCTAATGTAAACAAGCATTTCCCCATTCTGCCTAGTTACAGGACACACGATCACAGCTCCCTGTAATCAGGAGCAGTGATCAGTGTCATGTCACACATAGCCTATCCCCCCCACAGTTAGAATCACTCCCTAGGACAAACTTAACCCCTGCAGCGCCTCCTCCTGGTTAACCCCTTTGCTGCCAGTCACATTTACACAGTAATCAGTGCATTTTTAATTGCTGTAAAAATGTGAATGGTCCCAAAATAGCGCCAAAAATGTGTCTGATGTGTCCGCCACAATGTCGCAGTCATGATAAAAATCGCCGCCATTACTAGTAAAAAAATATATATTAATAAAAATGCCATAAATCTATCCCCTATTTTGTAGATGCTATAACTTTTGCGCAAACCAATCAATATAGGATTATTGCGATTTTTTACCAAAAATATGTAGAAGAATACATATCAGCCTAAACTGAGGAAAAAAAAATTGATATTTTTTTTATTATAGAAAAAAGTCTACACTTCAGCTGCAAGATTTTAGCACAAAGCAAAAAAATAGCCTGCCCCCAATACATACAAGACCATTTGGGTCTGTTATGCTTAAAATGAGAGCCCCCATGTGAAAAATACCACCCCAAACTAAAAAAATATTGTGCCCCTCCCACACACTGACAAACCCCTAGCCAAACACACAGCAAGCCAGCCCATGACAGGGGGTGGATGCTTGGGGCAGAAGGGGCTCAGGCACCCCAAAAGTCAACCACCTTGTTCCCCTATTCATGGGGACAAGGGCCTCTTCCACACAACCCTAGGCTAGGGGGTTCATAAATATGGAAATGTGCATTGTGCCTTGCCGTGTGCCTCTACTGATGGTGCACGGCTTTCGTAAATCATCCCCACAGGCTTTTATGGAGTTGAGTTTAGGAGCTTTGGCAAAAAACACCAAAACTTCCTAGATTCAAGTTTAGGAGTTGCCGGTGTAGGCTAGTGTACATGAAGCCTTACAGTTCAACTCTTTTAGGTTAAGTGATGCTATTTCTTGCATTCTGAAATACAATTACTGAATACAAATTTAGAAAAAAAAAGTTCTTCTTACTGTAGTTTCTGTCAGTAAATTTTGTAAATAAGTAATTTTTCTCCTTCGATGATGTGCACTGATGAGGCAGCACTTATGGGCACTGATGGGCACTGATGAGGCGGCATTGAAGGGCACTGATTGGGTGGCACTGATGAGGAGGCACTAATATGCCACATTGATGGGCACTTATGGTTAGTACTAATAGGCAGCACTGATGGGCATTAATAGGTGGCACTGATGGGCACTGATAGGCGGCACTGGTGGGCACTGATAGGCGGCATGGATAGGCGGTGCTGATGGGCACTGATGGGTGGCACTGATGGACAGCACTGATGGGCGGCAATAATGAGCAGGCACTGAAAGGCAGCACTGACTGGCATCACTAATGGGCACTGATTGGTGTCACTGAGGAGAGCTGATAAATGACACTTCCTTGTTTACATGTGACCGAAGAGATGCTTCATCGGCGCTTTACGGAGATCGGGGTCACGCTGTGTCCTAGGAACACAGAGCGACTGCGATCACCGTGCTGCACTCCCTCCGTAGGAGCGTGAGAGCCGTGGTTCTGGGGCGCCGTCATATGACGTCATCCCAGAATGTGAGTGCAATAGTCATTTTACTATCCGGCAGGTGGGAAGTGGTTAAACAAATAATATTGTGGATATTAATAAATAATATCAATATTATTAATTCACTCCCAGTTCTCATTGTTTGTTAAGGGTAGGTCAGCATTGAAACACACAACACAAACTGTAGGTGACTGTATTGTATGAAGATTTAACATGAACAGCTTAGCTACTGAACTGAATGTCAGCACGTGTATACCCAGCATTATGAACGTAGAGAAGATTAGTTATTTTGATGAACAGGAGGCAATCTTGTCAATACAATTTTAATTTTTTTAATCCATAAAAATATATTAATTGCATATACTGTATGTACTACAAATGTATATTTTATTTTTGCATCACCATTTCTTACAATATTATAGTAGTACTATGTGTAAATGTAATAGCATCATATTATTAACCACTTGCCGACCGCCGCATGACGATGTACGTCCAAACTTTGAAGGGGTATATCGTTGTTATGGCAGCAGCTATTTGCCATAACCCCGGTATCCCCGTTTACGGGTGGCGGCCATCTTTCAGATAAAAGTGGTCCCTGCGGCGGATTCGCTGCAAGATCACTTTTATCGGTGGCGGGAGAGGGGCCCCCTCCCGCCGCGATCCGGTGCCCCCCGCCGCTAACCAGAGCCATCGGTAGCGGCACAGGCGCATCCGTCTCTGTCCTGTGCCTTGGAGATGAGTGAGGCTAAGATGGCGCTCACTCATCTCCATGACACTGCTGGGCGGAAGCGACGTCAAAACGTCACTTCCATCCACACCTCTTAAAGGCACATTTTTTCAAATGTCATTTTTTAAATGACTTTTTTTTATTGCATTTTAATGTAAATATGAGATCTGGGGTCTTTTTGACCCTAGATCTCATATTTAAGAGGTCCTGTCATGCTTTTTTCTATTACAAGGGATGTTTACATTTCTTGTAATAGGAATAAAGTGACACAATTTTTTCTTTTTTTAAAACGGTGTAAAAATAAATAAAATAATGTAAAATAAATAATAAAAATATTTTTTTTTTAAAAACCCCCGTCTTGACAAGTTCGCGCGCAGAAGCGAACGCATACGCGAGTAGCGCCCGCATATGAAAACTGTGGTCAAATCACACATGTGAGGTATCACCGAGACCGGTAGAGCAAGAGCAATAATTCTAGCCTTAGACCTCCTCTGTACCACAAAATATGCAACCTGTAGAATTTTTTAAACGTCGCCTATGGAGATTTTTGAGGGTAAAAGTTTGACGCCGTTCCACGAACGAGCGCAATTTTGAAGCGTGACATGTTGGGTATCAATTTACTTGGCATAACATTATATTTCACAATATAAAAAAAATTGGGCTAACTTTACTGTTGTCTTTTATTTTATTCAAAAAAGTGAATTTTTTCCAAAAAAAGGGCGCTTTTAAGACTGCTGCACAAATACGGTGCAAAAAAAAAGTATTGCAATGACCGCCATTTTATTCTCTAGGGTATTAGAAGAAAAAACATATATAATGTTTGGGGGTTCTAAGTAATTTTCTAGCAAAAAACCTGTTTTAAACATGTAAACACCTAAAATCCAAAACGAGGCTGGTCCTTAAGGGGGTTGTAAAGGTAAAAATTTTTTCACCTTAATGCATTCTAGGCATTAAGGTGAAAAAACTTCTGACAATACCGCCACCCCCAGCCCCCCGTTTTACTTACCTGACACCTAGAAAGTCAGCTTCGCGTTCCCGGCAGCTATTCCTCCGCTCACCCTGGCCGCTGATTGGCTACAGTGGATGGATTGGAAGCAGCGCAGCCATTGGCTCGCGCTGCTGTCAATCACATCCAATGACGCGGCGCGCTGGGGGGCGGGGCCGAGTGATACAGTGAGCGGCTATAGCCGCCGGCTGTATCACGGGAGCGCCCCCGCAAGCACTAACCACCATGCGAGGGAGCTCGCATTAAGGTGGTTAATGCTTGCGGGGAGGAGCTGAAACAGCCGCCGAGGGACCCCAGAAGACCAGGTTCGGGGCCACTCTGTGCAGAACAAGCTGCACAGTGAAGGTAAGTATAACATGTTTGTTATTTTTTTTTTTTTTTAAATTTACCTTTACAACCCCTTTAACCTCCCTGGTGGTATGATTTTTTCGGATTTTAGGTGCTGAAAGCGGTACAATTATTTTGCATGGAAATTTGGCGTTTTATATTGTAGGCCTGTAATCCTTAACAATAACACACTTAAATCTGTCCAAACAAGAGTCTAATAGATATCCCGGGTATGATGAAGTTTGAAACACAAAAACATAAATTATAATATAATAAATAAATTATAAATAATTAAAAAATAATAATATAATAATAATAAAATAAATTTTCCCACGTTTCACTATCGCTCAATTCTGCAAATTTTCTAATTTACTATCGCTGTTTTCTAGCTGGTCTAAAGCCACTTTTGACGTAAAGGGACACTTTTTGGCTGCTATGGACAATCTCAAGTTTCCAGGCAGAAAGAACAGTATATATAACATAAAACTGCATGCAGGGCATGGGCCAAAGCACTGGGGACAAAAGGGATGTGAAATAATTTCATACAGTACTGTAATCTGTAAGATTACAGTACTGTATGTGTTATGGTTTGTACATTTTTTTAAATTTGCCTCCAGGCTCCGCCCCGTGCGTCGCGACGCTCGCAGGGAACGGAGCCTGGCATGGAGAGGCTTCGGAGGAGACAGAGCCCGCAGACACGGCGGGGGACATCACAGGATCCTGGGGACAAGGTAAGTAAAGCCACACCAGGATCCTGCAATGTAATCCCGAGTGTGGCTCGGGGTTACCGATAATGGTGCTGAAATTTAACCCCGAGCCACACTAGGGAATACCGTCGGGGAGGTTAAGTGGTTAAAGCATATACATAACATTTTACCTAATTCTGTTTCATGTGACCTAAAATGTAGTGTTTGTATTTTATGTTATAATGATAGGATCAAATATACCCACAAAAAAACGGGTAACCCGATAGAAATCCTAACCACATCTAACAGTATGAATAGTACTTCTAATAATCCCAAAAATTTGTAATACTTGAATTAGGTATAAAATATTATTTATCATTTCTAAAATAATAATGTCAGTAATTATAATTACTAATAATACTTCTACTAATAATAGTAACAATGCTTTTACCATGATTCACAATTCATATAATTGATATTAAAATACCATTACCATCATTAATATAAAATCTGTATGTTAGAAACTATGCTTTTTAATGCTCACAATGACAGAATAAAACTGGAGAAAAAATAGTGCTAGCAAAAAGAGAAGATATTAGTGGCACAGCTGATGAGAAATGTGTAAGAAAATATCCTGTACATATACAGTTAAGTTTTTCAGACAGAATATTGTGATGGACAGCCTTGCACCCTGCCTGAGCTCTTTTGCCAAGATACAGCTTTTTCCACTCTGAAACCAGGAAACAGGGATTATAGCTGAGAATTGCATCCTAGAACTAGAAGACACTAGCTTAGGTGCAAAACGAAACTGACTCTTTATTGTAAATTCACACAGAATTTATACCCCACAAAATCAGATAAGAGTTTGATCACATTATCCTAAACAATGCAAACTGTAAACAGTAATATCATCAGTACATCTAACAGTACATCCAATGACAATCTAACATAAACATAAACACATAAACTTCTGCTTAGAGTCTCTAATGCCCCATACACACGATTGGACATTGATCAGACATTCCGACAACAAAATCCATCAGATTTTTTTCCGACGGATGTTGGCTCAAACTAATCTTGCATACACACAGTCGCACAAAGTTATCAGAAAATCCGATTGTTCTGAACGCGGTGACGCAAAATGCGTACGTCGGGAGTATAAATGTGGCAGTAGCCAATAGCTTTCGTCTCTTAATTTATTCTGAGCATGTGTGACACTTTGTGCGTCGGATTTGTGTACACACGATCAGAATTTAAATGATTCAATGATTTTGTTGTCGGAAAATTTAATATTCTGCTCTCAAACTTTGTGTGTCAGAAATTCAGACGGAAAAAGTCAGATGGAGCCCACACACGATCAGAGTTTCCGACAACACAATCCGATCGCACTTTTTCCGTTGGAAAATCCGATCGTGTGTACAGGGCAATAGTCTAGGAGAGGGTTTGAAGCAATCAATGCTGGTATGGGAACAAAGGCCCCAAATCTGTATCCAGGTCTTAGGTTCACAGAGTTTGTGTGTTTTCAGGGAGACATGGACTTACATTTGAAGAAAAACCACTTCAAAGGTCTCCCAGGCACACACCTCCTAAAGAATAGCGCCCCCTCAAAAGCCAGGCCCATGGTCAATAGGCAAGAGACTACCCCTCCAAAAGCCCATGTCTCCGCTGGGTCTGTCATTAAATTAATTCACAAATTACCCCCATTGTATTAAGAAGGTGTAAATGCATTGCCACTGGGTCACACAACAGGAAAACAGACCAAAATAGTGAAAAAAATTGAATGAGGCAAAGAATGAACTTGTAACTGTACATTTATAGTACAGGTATGTGCAGTATTGGGGAGAAGAATATAGAATCAAGGAAAAAAATGAGGAGCTTTAGATTTGTGGCTGTATTGGCACTAATCAGGAAGCATCCAAAGTAGGTGTTCAGTGAAATAACAAGGGGAGAGCTAAAATTGGAGATGAGATGAATTGCAAAAGTAAAAGTTTGACCCTTGCATTACTATGAAGGCTGGAGGATTAACCCCTGCATACCTATAATGGAGAATGGGGAAACTGGAGATCACTCTCAGGTTAAATTCAGGAATTATTAGGGCACAGATGTGGGGGTGAGAAGTATAGTGTGACAAAGCGAGGACTGTAGAAAGCTTGAGAGTGAGACATTACTAAAAGGGAAGTACACAGATGTGATTGGAATGTGGGCACAGAGAGATAAAATTACTTAATTTGATTGTTGCTGTAAATGAGGGGCCAAAGTTGGAAAAAACTGGAAAAAGTTACAAGTGAGACAGAACAGAGCAAACAATAACTGAGGTTCCATACCAAATAGACTTAGCAGATTCGTATGAATTACAAGATCTCTATTGTTTTATTCAAGCCATCTGAAATGAGGGTATTTAAAATGTATGTTACCTAAACATTTTGCATTCCTGACATGTGTCTGTTGTGCCATGTACTTGTATGTGCAAGTATCCTGTTCTCTTTGCATTGCTTCTTTGTGTGAAATACCTAGTCATCCTGCCAGTCCCCCTGCATCCCTATTTAAAACTGACAATGCCATGGCATGGAAGCACATCTATTGCTTATTTTGCACAGTATCACTAGCATTTTGCACAGTCGCAATTAAGCGATTTTGCATATAACATATTGCATATTGTTTATTATTTACATATATCATTAAGCTGTGCTGATCATTATTCACTTTATAACATCTATTGCTGCATGGTCAGTTTTCTTCTTTGCATTCTACTTGGGAGCACAGTCTGTCTGCAATCCGTTAGTCAGACTTCTGCTGACACACCTCCCTTCACAGCTCTTTACTGGGAAGATCAGTGTTATGCTGTTTCTCTGCCTCCTGATGACACGCCCCCTCAGTGGGCTCCACTCTAGCTCTCTAAGCCCCTTATGCAGCTAAGAACAGAGGTCACATGTTAGCTACTTTTATTAAAAAGAAAAAAGTTATCAATATATATATATATATATATACACACACACACACACACACACACACACACACACACACACACACAATTTTTTTGTTGAATGGGTTTGTTTTACTAGGTAAGGGTTCACATGTACATTAAGTTGTAAAGTATACAAAGTCTCCCTTTGACAGGGTTTCTTAAAACATTTAACCTGGATAGATGGAGGTACCTGTATCGTCAAAGTAATTACCTGACACAAATCTCCCCTACTACCTCCATATTTACCCACACAATACCTTTCCTCCCTCACTCATTTGTGTTCTCCCAATGTCAATCACATTCCTTACTTGTCCCCTCATTCAGTAAACATTCTATCACATTGAGTCCTGCTCCTTGCATTCAGTTATAGTCATCTTTGTTCAATTGTCAGTTACATAGCCCTAGTCACCATCCCCATCCCTACTTCTGCCTCCCTTTCCTTTTAGCACTATACCCACTCCTTTGCCTTTAAATCCAGTGTACACACACTTCTGGTGCTGCCTGATCTGTGATCCGTAACAGCCGAAAATCCTGAAAGCACCTCACTTTGTCTCTTGATTGTATAAACTCCTCCTCAATATTGCTCATGTAATAAATATAGCGACAGGGTCATTCCTTGTCCCAATGAAATTGCATTTGAATGCCTATAATATGGAATGTGAATCATAGTACTACCTATTATTATTATTACTATAACTTTTCATTTTATTATTTTTTTAATATCATTGCACTCATAATTATAATTTTATGATTATAATTTTATGATGATTCCTATTTTATGTATAATTGAAGTTTTATAAATTATTAGGATTTGCCAATTTTGTGAGATTTTCTTAATTACCGGATTATTAGATTATTTATTATTGCTATTAGTATTATTTGTACTATTATTATTAGTACCATTCCTCCTGTTAAATGCGGTTAGGCTCATTATCTTGTTGCCCTATATTTTGGTACATTTAAACCTTTTGTTATAATATTTGATATGCATAACATTATACATAAGTACAGGCACTATATTTTGGGTTTTGTAAGACAGATTTATGTAAAATGATCCGGTTATGCTGTACTAATATTTGGCCCATAATAAAAATCCATCTATACAGATTATCACTATAATATGATTTCATTATTACATATACAATGTTTATATGCCTCTTATTACTCAGTTGATATGGATAATTAGAATATTTTTATGTACTATGCATTTCTCATAATTTTTACTGTATAATTAATACTATTTCATAATATTTTATTCCTAGTCCTGATGAAATGGGTATTTTTAAGGTCCAAAAATGCATTTGCTTTGTTTTGCTTTTCACAAAAAATGTACTTGACTTGCAGAGTACTGCGCATTCTCGATTTTCCTACTACATTCACTTCAGGTAAATATTCCTGGTGCATGTGTTTTAGATTATGCGGGTTCAGTTAATTTTTGGGGAGTGTCACAATAAATGTTTTATAAATATATCCCTTATATTATTGGGATAAATCATTTCAGCGTAAGCTTTCTGCAATTAATATTGTTGTTAAAGTGCATGTGCAATATGTATGCACTAACAGTAAAACTACTCCATATTTCCCAGGCAGCAGTCTTCAATTTTCATGTAATATTTTAAAAGCTATACTTGGAAGAATGAATATGATTTTTCAAGGAATTTTTATAGCATGATAGTTTGTGTTACACACAAAGGTTGGGTACGTATTTTGCTTTTATTGTACACAAGAAATGTCCTACAGTCCAACAAATTTTAATGGAACTATTTTGGCTACTGCTTTATCCAGAGGAATTTTTTTTCCTCTGTATGTCTGGCCATATTTGCATGGCTAATAAACAATTTCTTTGGCCAGCATGCTAGCCAGATGACATCAGCAGCATGATGGTTACACATCATTTATAAAGGATAAGCTTTGAAAAGGGCTGCACAATAACAAGCATTCACCATTCTGGCAGCTGATTTTACTCAATTTATCAATGTCTGTTGGTTCAGTTGTTTAGCAGCTGTGGTGATTTTTGGGGTACTTATAGTGTAGAATCAAATATGTTATTTTCATTGAAGCAATGGTCCATACATGTCTGGCTCTACGCATCATAATATGCCCATTGTGGATAAAGGACACTTATTTATTTTGTAAATAGATAGATAGATAGATAGATAGATAGATAGATAGATAGATAGATAGATAGATAGATAGATAGATAGATAGAAAAGCATTCTACTAAACCTGTGTATGTGTATACTGTGGTATAAGTACAGTAATGTTGCAAAATTAGTGGAAAAGTTTCCCCAGGGGGCTTTTAAGCAGCAAAATATTTCTGAAACAATGTTTAGTAACCATGTTTAGTGAAAATATTAGTTAATTAAGACATAGAATGCATTACATAGATACAATCAATATCACATAAAATTTCCAGTTGTCAACACAAGCAACAACAAAGGACCATCTCCCATGGCAATCAATTTATTAAAAAAGTTCTAATTGAACAGTTACATTGTATCAATACTATCCATATGAATCCCCATGAATACCCCAATGCATTTCAACCCTTTTTCCTTTTCTGGTCTTCTTCACGGGGGTTTTAAATTCTAAAGAGATACATCAAAAAATTCCATTAGGATTTTCTACAATATACAAAACATGATAGATCATTTTGTGATATTTTGAAAGTTTTGAAAGTACATCTCCATACATATGGCGAAGTACTTACTATTTGGGAATAGGAAAGTGGGCTTGTGTCACATAGTTTGAGATAATAAAAACCATTGCGTGCAGTGGTCCCACAATGTTTGCTCATTCCCTCTGTCACCTCTGGGCGCGTCCATAGTCTGTCAAAATAGACAGAGCAGGGTAGCCAAGTCTAGGAGGAATAAACTCTACGGGTGAAATAGACAATATTTCTCTCTCCTTTTTGTTTCATTTGGATTGGTGGGATCTAATATACCTTTAGCTCTTCAAATTAGATAATAAAATCGCATCAATATACTCTTCAAATTAGATAACAAAATTGCATCAATATACTACACACACCAACTAATACAATTTTAATAATCCTGGTTGCCTTTCGGTACACACATTATTTATGATGTGTGTCCCGCATGGAGCGCCACGTCTCTCTTGTCACCTTTGGGCTGGTCCCACTTTTCCACTCGGCTTCCCAGCACGGTGGGGAGACACGGCTGCCCGGCATCTCCCCACACATGTGCTTCCACGGTGGGACCCATTCTTGTTTGGGCCACTGGAGGGAGCTCCTCTCCGTGCCGGCGGCATTCCTGGATCACCGCGGCTGTTTAGGGGTTTCGCGCGTGCGAGGTTTGACCTGCGCATGCGTGAAACATCATGACGTCACGCAATTTGTGTCGGGGCTGATGTCTGTTGCCGGGGCATCGCCTTCCGAAGCGCCGAGGGGGCCGCGCTAATACTGCCAATTTGCGGTTGGGTCTCCAGTTGCAGGGGGAGGATGTGGGGTGGAGATGAGCACCTGTGATCAAGAGGCAATTAACCCCAATAAATAAAGGTGCAACTTCCTGAGGATCTTCAGGTGATCCCTGAATGGCTGCCAACACATGCAGGAAGGGTCAGAACCAACAAGTAAGTGCTTGTACTGGATATGTCCTGCCAATCTCAGCTCACATAGTATGGAATATATTCACATATTTTTTATGATTTAGGTTTCTCAATACATTTATCACATTGACATCTTATACACATAGTCCAATAATAAGTAATAATAACAGTATTATTATTTTCATCACTTGTTTATAACCTTAGATTTCCTTTATTAGGCACTTCACATTACTTCACCTTGTATAGATTGTTTTCACCATCACACATCACTAGCCTTCTTAGTTCTTTTCCCTTTTTCACATGTTTATTACATTTTTTTAGTTTTGTTTTTGGCACACATCAATAACACTTTATTTATGCTATATTTCATTACACAGACCCCATTTTTTTGGCACTTATCAATAACATTTTATTTATGCTACACTTTATCACATAGATCCCATCACTTAGTTTTTTTCACATACTACCTCACCACCCAGTATCATCAACTTTGTAAGGTGATGCATGAAAATATAGAGCTTGTTTAAAGTGATTTTTTTTTTTTTTACATCAAGTACTCTATAAACTTAGTTCAACCTATCATATATTCACATATCACAATTTAGATCCAAAAATTATTAAAATATGAGCAAAGGGACAATATTAGTCTAGACCACCCTATTAATTGTTTTCAATATTAAGCAGTCTGGCTATATAGGACAATACGGAACACTCACCCGACACCCGCTGACTACATACTAATTTTTACAAATATCAAATTACAGGTGCCTCGCCCTACATCTTCCCCACTGGGTCCAAATGCGTGGCTCCTTGCAAGCCCCATGGACTATGGATGGGCCCAGAGGTGACAGAGGGAATGAGCAAACATTGTGGGACCACCGCACGCAATGGTTTTTATTATCTCAAACTATGCGACACAAGCCCACTTTCCTATTCCCAAATGGTAAGTACTTCGCAATATGTATGGAGATGTACTTTCAAAACTTTCAAAATATCACAAAATGATCTATCATGTTTTGTATATTGTAAAAAATCCTAATGGAATTTTTTGATGTATCTCTTTAGAATTTAAAACCCCCGTGAAGAAGACCAGAAAAGGAAAAAGGGTCGAAATGCATTGGGGTATTCATGGGGATTCATATGGATAGTATTGATACAATGTAACTGTTCAATTAGAACTTTTTTAATGAATTGATGGCCATGGGAGATGGTCCTTTATTGTTGCTTGTGTCGACGATTGGAAATTTTATGTGATATTGATTGTATCTATGTAATGCATTCTATGTATGAATTAAATAATATTTTCACCAAACATGGTTACTAAACATTGTTTCAGAAATATTTTGCTGCTTAAAAGCCCCCTGGGGTAACGTTTCCACTAATTTTACAATGCTTTTTGGGGTGTGCAGCTGTGTCAACTCTTGCATGTGTTACTTCACTTTGAAGTACAGTAATGTTATATCTTTTTAAGTTGCTTTCAGCAAAACAGTTTTGCAAATATTTGATTTACAAAACCAAACAGTACATATTTACAGTATATTTTTTTGCTTAGCGACCTGGCCAATAACACATCTCCTATCGTGATGGTATAGTCTTGTTTTTTTTTTTTTTAAATAGCAAACATGTTATACTTACCTGCTCTGAGCAGTGGCTTTGCACAGGGCAGCCTGGATCCTCCTCTTCTCTGGGCCCTCTTCTCTGCTCCTGATCCCTCCCTCCTATTGAGTGCCCTCACAGCAAACAGCTGCTATGGGGGCATCTGAGTCGAGCTGAAGCTCTGTGTGTCCATTCGGACACAGAGCTGCGTTTCGGCCCTGCCCCCTCTCTTTTCTGATTGGCTAACTGACTTTGATTGACAGCAGTGGGAGCTAATGTTGCCGCTGCTGTGTCTCAGCTAATCCGGAGGGAGAGTTCCGGATGGCTGAGGGACACGTGGTCATCACTGGACAGATATGAGGCTCAGGTAAGTATTTGGGGGGGCTGAGGGGGGCTGCTGCACACAGAAGGATTTTTATCTTAATGCATAGAATGCATTAAGATAAAAAATCTTCTGCCTTTACAATCACTTTAAGGTGGTTAAACTCATTCCTGTACTGTATCTATGGAGGTGCAGCATCACCACCATCAAAAAGCAGCATTGTAAACCTATGAGGAAAGTAGTGTTAGATTGACTAGTAGAGTTAAAAGACTTTATATACATGATTGATGCATTAAAGTCTTAAGCTAAATACTCATGGCATGAATGTTGGCCAGTTCCTGCTGAGTTGGCTAAAATATGAATAAAAAAAGTAGCACAGCTCTTATTATTTATTATTTGTTGGGATGGTCACCTTTTTAGTGCAAACTGCTCGTTTGTTCTGAATGCTCATTGTTCCTTTGTTTGGCCAAAATATGAGCTGCAGGTGACCTGTCAGCCCTACACAACTCAACAAGCTTTGACTAAAAAAAATCAAAGAAGTCAGGTGAAAAAAATTGTCAGTCAAACAGCAACTGTAGTAACCTGCTAAACCTAACTCTAGCACATTTTCTTTCAAAATTAACTGAAATAACAAGGTATGTATAGCCATATTAACGCAATCACATTCGGCATAGAGAGCTAAACCCATCTACTATGTGCATAATAATATGATAGAATAGTATCCCTGCAGACGAAAAGCAACTTAGCAAACTTTAATAAAGATGACATTGCATACAAGGCTGACATTAAATAAACAGTACTGGATAAAGAACAAACAAAGCAGAGGTCCTGGTCATAATAAAATAACAAACAAAAGAAACAAGTGCAACAAGCACCATTACTCCAGAGGCAAGTGATCATCTAAGACTATGCCAATAGATTAGGAATATGATCCCAGTATTCCCATTTGGAATAGAAAGCTGTTAGACATTGGTTGTTATGGGCTTAGAATTTCTCATATAAATAATGAGCATTAACTCTACTGATGACATCTGTGATATTAAATGATTTACTGGATTGCCAATCCAGCCAACACCTTTTAAGCAGTTACAGCAACTATTGAAAAACAGGCATGGCCTTGTTCACAGAGGTGTTTGCGTATGACAGTTGAAATTGTTAGTATTCTGACACTCTCCAGAATTTAAATCCCTACAGGAGATCTTGTACAAATTCAATTACACATGTTTTTTTACCATTTACCATTTTTACCATTTTTACCATTTGCATTTGCCAGTAGCTACATGCAGCTGGGATTTTTTTTCCTTTTGATTCATTTTAGATTTTAATTCATTTTTCTATTCATCAAAAAGCATTTTTAACCTACAATGCTTTCACACTACCCATAAGCCATTGCTCACTTCCTCTTCATGGATACATTTTTGAGTAAGAGCTTGACCTTGAGCGTGCGTGTGCTGTGCAGAGAATTTACTAGAAATGGAGTACAGATCTAAGTTGTTGCTTATGATTGTGGCCTGCTTGAGAGGTGAAAAGATTGAGGCAGATGGCTGGAGAGGCATTGTGAAGGTGTTGAGCAAACTATATACACCCCATAATATGCTTGTTCCTAATTAGGAGATACTTCATACGTATGTATGGGGAAATTAGAAGTTATGCTGACAAATTCTTTAACTTTACCAAAATGTTGGTGACCTCCTTTGAGAGCTTACCTATTATTATCAGTGATTCAGTCAGCAACAGTAAACCATTGGATCTTAGGTACTGGGGTATTGTGAGCTGTGCTACTTGATTAGAGAGAAATTAAACATTTTAGCTATGTATGCACCACAGTAATAAAATATTTCTTACATCTAAATAAATGCGTGATATATAATTGTGTGTTTGTCAGCTTACGTTGGTGTTAAACCTCCTGCAGGCAAAAGCATCACTGTGAAATCCGAACGATTTCATTTTGATTATAAAATTAAACACATAAGATACAGTATATTTGCAGTACATTTCAATAGCATTTGTAAGCTTTATCCTTTGTTAAATAAAGTTTTGTTTTCATTAACAAGGTTATTGTGAATTTTCTTTTGATAAAAAACACTGAAAGCTTTGCAATCTGAAATGCATATACTGTGCTTACCATGCAATTCAAATGTTTCCCTATTGACAACAAATGAATTTAAAAAAATGCAATTTACTTAAATAGGATAACCCCTCTTCTAGAGCAATTACGAAAAATTGATGGTGGTGTCCCCATGGATACTTGGCGTCATAGATAAATACACGATTTCCAACAGAAATTGTGTTATAAACCTAGGACATCTGATTCCCTTATTGAGTTCGAATCTAGATGCAGCAATAGAGGCGACCCCAAAAACCTTTTGTCAGAAACATATAAACACTTACTGTGGCTTGATTCACATTCTCTTCGGTAAATATATATAATTAAACATTTTCCCTATAGTATGAAGCAAATTTTATTTGGTTTTAATGTGTTGACTAACATGTAGAAGTTCATTGTACTTGTGTTTGAGGCAACTAAGACACTATGAAGAACATATTATGGATCCTGAATGTTGAAAGAGATGTATTTAAAATTGAGTTGTTTCCTTTAAGTAAGGCCTTGTATACACTTGTGGTTGTGGGGCAGTAAAAATGTGCAGCTGAGGGGGGTGTACATGGGACTAACCCATAATTCTTTGCATGATGGCACAGCAAAACCTAACCCCCACTATTGCATTTGGTTAGCATTACTGCCCGCTGAACGTGACCTCTTCAACTGAATGGGAGGACCCCACAACCACGTGCAATGCATGCGGTTGAGGTGCTTGTGTGGAGTTTAAGGAGTTAATATAGGTGGTGAGGCAATATAACGCCTTCCAACCATCTGTCTAATGACCTCTAAAGAGTGATCTGATCACAGATCAAGTGCACCACATGTGTAAACAAGCCTTAAGTGTACTGTAAGTACCTTGAGAAAAATACATAATCCAGTCAGCCAGCATCAACATTGAATTGAAAGTACTTCTTAACTGCTTAAATACTGGGTATTTTCACCTCCTTCCTGCCCAGGTAAATTTTTAGCTTTCAGTGCTGTTGCACTTTGAATGACAATTACGTGGTAATGTAACATTGTACCCAAACAAAGTTTTTATCATTTTGAGACAGATGACGCTTTCTTTTGGTGGTATTTCGTCATCACTGGGTTTTAAATTGTTTGCTAAAAAAAGAGAAAAAAAGAAAAATTGCTGAAAATTTTGATTTTAAAAAAAAAATTTTCCTGTTATAAAATTTTGTAAAATAGTTATTTTTCGCTTACACTGATGTGCGCTCATGAGGCTGTACTAATGGGCACTGATGGGCACTGATGAGGGCGACACTGATTAGGCGGTACTAATATGCAGCACTGATAGGCGGCACTGATATGCAGCACTGATGGACACTTATAAGTAGCACTGATGGACACTGATAGGCTGCACTGATAGGCGCCACTTATGGGGGCACTGATGGGTGGCACAGATAGATGGTACTGATGGCAGCACTGATGGGCACTGATAGGTGGCACTGATATGCAGCACTGATGGGCACTGATAAGTGGAACTGATGGGCACTGATAGTCGGCATGAATAGGTGGTACTGATGGGCACTGATGGGTGGCACTGATGATCAGGCACTGATGGGTGGCACTGATGATCAGACACTGATGGGCACTGAAAGGCAGCACTGACTGGCAGCACTAATGGGCAATGACTGGCATCACTGCTGCACACTGTTGGGGCTGCACTGATAATCAGGGCACTGATCACCAGTGCCCTGATTATCTGTGCAGATCTCTCATGTGAGGAAATGCCGCTGGTCAGCTCTTCTCTCCTCACACACTGTCAGTGTTAGGAGATGAGAACTGATAACTGGCATTTCCTTGTTTATGTGATCAGCTGTGATTGGACATAGCTGACCGAATGGGCAAAGAGCCTCATCATCGGCCCTTTACTGAGATCGGTGATGCAGATCTCAGAGCCACCTTGCGCCTGTCATTTTATGATATGGCGGGCGGGAGGTGGTTAAAAACCTTTACTACAGGACCCTTTTAGTATAACACTAACATTATACCCCCAAAGGTATTCCTAAAATTTAATTATGTGAAAGGCAAAAACTAATAAAGGCAGTAGAATATGGGCTTTATATAAATTTGAGCATAATATCTATTGTGTGTTTTCTAAATGTATTTTTTCTTTTTCTTTTATTTAATTACATTACTTTTTCCAATTTGTTTAGCTATTTTTTTAACTGGCAAAAGGAAGATTAAATCACTCATGTGATAGTATGCATGGGTCCTTTCAGAGACAGGGATGAATCTCCAGGGGTAAATAGAATGAGCAGATGATGGGTCAGTTTTTCACTCCCTGGGTTGGAGGTTTGTTTCATCCTTCTGTGCAGTAGTGAGGTAGTATCTACAAACCAGTTTGGAGTTATTAAGCCACAATCTATTTTTATCCGTTTTAATGCTGTAACAAATTTTGCATGTCATTGGCTAGCCTGAAAAGAGACAACCATGTAGTAAAGGACATGTCATGTTTAAAAGGTCAGTAATTTGTTCAACAAATTTGTGGAAATGTAAAATATTGTAGGCATTGTTTGATAATAAGACTGCCTTTATATTTTGGAGCTATTTATACAGAAATCCAAAATATTACTTAAGTTTCATGACATTTTTTTTTTCACAACTGTATTTCTTTAATTTGCCCTTTTCATAAATTCCTGAAATAAAACAAAATTTTGTAAAAAAAAAAGTGTTAGAATTATTTAAAGTTTTCCTAGCATTCAACAATATATTATTGTTCATTGCATTTTTAATCTTGCAATTTTGTGTCATAACACAATGCTACTTACATTTTTGAATAGTAGCTAACATTTTCTTTAAAAGTTGGCAGACCTATGTAGAAAACATTTTTTTTTTTTTTTACGGACAATGAGGAACAAGTAAAAAAGGGTAATTATTGTAAGACTCTATTTTCACTACAGTTGTCATAGAAACAAAAAAATGCATGAATTATGCAATCAACCTGAAATTTGATTTATTGTGTCACTCCTACATTATACTTTCAACAGGCTGTTTTTTTCAACACTTCCCAAAATGTATAGGTTTTCCCCCCCAAAAAAACAAAACAAAGTATCAGTTATTTCAGAACCTAATAAAAAATTATTTCTAGGTCTCAAATGTATGGAATTTTAGTTTTAAAGTAGTATACTGGACTAAAAATTGTTTACATATTTTCTTAAAGTGGAGCTGTTTAGATTACTAAGTATCATACATTCATATTTTTGCATTGGCTTCTAAAAATGAGATGGCTACTGATAAGAAGACCATTTTAGTTACTAAGTGAGAAAAACAAAATCATTCTTTTTTCTTTCCCACCATGGTTTAAAGAATAAAAAACATATAGGAGTTGTCATTGCTGACTTGTTTTTAAAGACACATGCTCTGGGACTTATTCTTGTTTAACTATTAGAACTCATTCACATGGACTGCAGATCCTATCGCTCCTCTGAAAAGAAATCTGTGGTGGGTTGCTTTTCACAGGTGGTTTGCAGGCATTTAGGAAGTGATACTGGCACCTCCTGAATGCCTATTTGTTTTTTTTTTGTTTGCCAAAGAGTTCATTTGCATTGAAATACTGTGCTGCACAAATGAGCTATGCATTAGCCTCATGGTTGCAGCTCAATCCAAATGTCTTCAAAACTTTAACATTAGTACAAACCCCTCCAGCTGCCATGTTAGGTTTTAGGTGGGTGGTTGGGGGTTGGTAAAAAAAAGCTCAACTGCCTGCTTTTAATTACCCCTTTGCTACCCATTTGAACTTAACCTAACTAAATGACTTCCCTAGAACAAATAAGTGTATCTTAGGTGCCCAACACCTAATACTTGCTGCCGATTCGGGATTAATCAAATAGTAATTTGAGGATAAGGATGGAAGCCCTGATATTTGTACCTTCAGAAAGGTCAGCATTTATAGTTTCTTTATTTCTGTTTTGTGAAGTTCCTTATCAGATCATGGAAAGCCAAGGGGAGGTTTGTTTTGTCTGTACCAAAACCCACCACTTTAGGGTCTTACACATGGGCCAATTATCAGGTGGTATCTGCTGATTCAAAAGAAACTATCCAGCATTCACCCCGTATGTATGGCAGCCGGTCCAACAGAAGCTGGTTGAATGTCTGACTTCTGTTGAAGGGGCATGACCGAAAAAAGTCTGCCAATCGGCATCAGATGTGTTTTTCTTTCTTTTGAATTTTCATTGCAGTTTTGTTGTGTATGTGACCAACAGGAATGAATAGGCCTCCCTGACTTTTGAAGAACAACAAAGATATCTATGATAAATCATTTGTGAACATTTTGAAACTTAATGGCCCAATGGATATGCGCCTAGTTAAAAGAATAAATAATATAACACTAGATGCACACTTCTGCTTAAATTCTACATTTTGACAGTCCAACAGAAATTTATTAGCACAGTTTAAAGCAAATTAGTAAAAAGTGTGTAAGTTTAGCATATCATTCCAATTCGATGTAGCAGATCACCTAGAAATCTTCTGTTCTTCCATCTTTACAGGAAACTATTATGGGTTTAATAGGCGTATCCACCCACTTGTTTTTGAATAAAATTGATGGTATCATCAAGGTATGGGGTCTAGGAACAGGAAAACCTGTGCTAAAGAAACACTGGGGTGGATTTACTAAAATTGGAGTGCAAAACATGGTGCAGCTGTGCATGGTAATCAATCAGCTTCTAACTTAACCTTCTTCAATCAAACTTTGACAATAAATCCTGGAAGCTGATTGGTCTCTATGCAGACCTGCACCAGATTTTACACTTTCCAGATTTAGTAAATCAATCCCATAGTGCAATGGAAGGAAAAGATTGCTTGAGAGTCATTCATGCCTAAATTGGACCTACACCAAACTGTCTACTTATTACAAATTGACCACCTCCATCTCAAATTGCTGCATTAAAATATATAAAAATGCATGTGGAAAAAAAGATATAAGTAGGGATGGTCCTGATGTTCGAGTCGAACGTACGTTCGACTTGAACATTGGGTGTTCGTTTGTTCATAGAAGAAATGAACATATTGGGTGCTCGTAGGAAGTTCGCCCACTGTGATGCGCCCCATAATGCACTGCGGGATTGCAGTGCATTGAAGGCTGCTGATTGGCCAAAGCATGCACCTGACCTGTATGCTTTGGTCAATCACAGCACGATTAGCTGTGAGAGCCATGATTGGCCAAAGGCAGGGTGCTTTTGGCCAGTCATGGCTCAGGGGCTAAGTCCACGCCCCACACTATATAAGGCTGCTTACATGGCGGCAGTATATAGGTGTCCGTTTATGAAGCAGTGAAATCTATTCACTGCTTCGTTCTCCGGCATTCACAGTGAAGAATCTTCTCCTCTGTGTGCCTGTTTATGAACCTTTGTAGATCGCTTCACCTTTGGAGGAGTGAAGTGATCTACAAATGCTTCAAATAGTGGAGAACGGCCCCTGATACTGGAATCTCGTGAGACTTTACGAGATTACAGTACCAGATGTCAGCTTATCAAGCAGTGATAAATTATCACCGCTCAACGGCGTGGATTAATGTTAATAAAATAACGAGTCCCCCTACATTATACACATATGTATATACACACACACACATTATATATACATGTATATACACACACATGATATATATATATATACATATACACATTATATGTATATATGTATATATATGTATACTCATAAATATGACAGGGGGACATGCTTACAGTGTTGGGGGGTCTGAACGAGGCATAAGGAAGTTAAAAATCTTCCTCCTTCCTCCTCAGATCCCCCCAGATTTCCTCTTAACTCCCCGATTCACCACCTCTGAGCTGGTGAACCTGGGAGTGTGAATTCTGACACAGATCGCCAGTGAAGCGGTGAGATCACCGCTTCATAAACTGGCCGTTACTGTGTCATTCAATGAGAATTCTCCGTGTGTAGAGATAATCAGCTGGAGAACAAGTTTAAACATGTTCTCCCCCGATTATCACTGTTTCATAAACTGTTTATGGACTGTGATCAGCGGTGATCCTCGGAATCACCGCTGATCACTGCTTCATAAACGGACACCATAGTGTATATGAACGGAGGTTAGGTGGGTTAGTTATTGGATTGAGCGTGTAGTCAGTGTAGAATATATAACCCAGTGCAGAGTATATAGTTCAGTCAGTGTAGAATATATAACCCAGTGCAGAGTATATAGTGTAGTGTATATAACATAGTGCAGAGTATATAGTGCAGTCAGTATAGTGTATATAACACAGTGCAGAGTATATAGTGCAGTCAGTGTAGTGTATATAATGCAGTAAAGAGTATATAGTGCAGTTCAGAGTCTATAATACAGTGTATTGAAGTGGTTAAGGGGAACCCTATGACAAAATTAGGAAAAAATGGCAAGGGGTCCCCCCATAATCCATACCAGGCCCTTTGGGTCTGGTATTGATTTTAAGGGGAACTCCACGCCACAATAAAAACAAATTGGCATGGGGTCCACCCAAAATCCATACTAGACCCTTATCAGAGCATGCAGCCTGGCAGGCCAGGAAAGGGGGGCATGAGGGAGTGCCCCCCCTCCTGCACCATACCAGGCCACTTGCCCTCAACATGGGGAGGGTGCTTGGGGGTGCCCCCCAAGCACTTTGTCCCCATGTTAATGGGGATAAGGGCCTCTTTCCGACAACCCTGTCTGGTGGTTGTCAGGGTCTGTGGGCAGCGGGCTTATTGGAATATAAAAGCCCCCTTTAACAAGGGGGAACCCAGACCCCACCCCCTATGTGAATAGGCATCGGGTACAGTGTACCCCTACCCATTCACCAAAAAAGTGTAAAAAAATAAAACCACAGAGTTGTTGGGAAGAGGCCCTTGTCCTCATCAACAAAGCACCCTCCCCATGTTGAGGGCAAGTGCCCTGGTATGGCGCTCGCTCGTCCCCCCCCCTTTCCTGGCCTGCAAGGCTGCTTGCTCAGATAAGAGTCTGGTATGGATTTTGTTGGGGGACCCCACGCCAATTTTTTTTTATTCTGATGTGGGGTCCCCCCTAAAATCCATACCAGACCCGAAGGGCCTGGTACTGAACCCCCCACCCTGTTTTTTTCATTTATTTTCATCCATATTTCTGGGAGCCGGAAATACGTTACAGCAGCGAGCAAGTTTAAATGACATTTTTTTCTTTAGAAATGTCATTTTTGCTGCAGCATGTTCTATACATTGCACAGATGTGCCACTTTACAGGCAGACTAAGGGGACCCGCCAGGCATGGTGTTTAAAGGAATATTTCATTTTTATTGCTTCACTTTAAGTATCAATAAAATCATTGCTTTTTTTGCATTGATACATTCCCCCAGGGCAGTACCCATGTCCCCATACACTTTTTATGGCAATAACTTGCATATAAGCCTTCAAAATGATGACTTTTGATTTTTCATGTTTGTATCCCATAGACTTTAATAGGGTTCTCATATTCGCTAGAACTTTTTCTTGTTTGAGATGTTCTGGTGCGAACCAAACCGGGGGGGTGTTTGGCCCATCCCTACATATAAGATATACTTACTTTTCCCCTAGTTTATGCATTGGAAAACATGTTGCTGAGTGTGTTGTGTTATGGAGTCTTCTCTTGAGATTTAGGATACTCAGCATTCCCAAAATCTTGCTGAAGAAGTGATGTCACACTCAGCTGGGCACCACAGGCAGAAACAGGGGGTAAAGTAGAATACATTTTCTATCATTTGTTTCATATGTGTTTTTTAGATCTCCATAGCACTGATTTGAAATGGGGAAAGTTGAGATGGATGCAAGATCCACTTCAAAAAAGTCACACAGATGACATAAATCCTTATTAAAAATTATGTGGTCATATATACAATGATCATATAATCCAAAGCAACCAAAATGTTTAGTTTTCGTTGGTTTGTCAGAGCGAAGTTGATTGTTACTGGTTACTGTGTTGCTACACATCCCATCAGTCTCAATAAAAAGTCTGCATATTGTGAAAGATAGCTAAAATGACTGGAACAAAGATTTTTTTTTAAATCAGATTTTATTTATGTGAAAAGTCTTAAAAACAGAAGCAAATAAACAAAATGAACAAAATGCACAGCAAAAAAATGAAAAGAGGAAAGAAAGAAAAAAAAAACCTACAAACAAACAGAGCATACCTAAATGCAATCGAAACTATGAATAAGTAAATAGCATAATAACAGCCAATAAAAAAATGACAATGCACAATGAACAATATATCTACTGTATACCTAAAAGGGCTTGAAACCTAATTTAACACCAGACTCTTATTATCTAACCAAGGTGACCAAATTGTATCAAATTGCAATCAAATTGAATTGCACTGAATTTCTAAGAAAGAAAGTGTGTCTCTCATAAGAAATACACTTAATAGCTAGTCAGATATGGTCGGAAGGTGCAGGAAAGTCCACCTAAGAGCAATTTGCCTTTGTGGCCACGAACAGCGAACATACAACAGTGATCCGCATTGGCTTAAGCTGAAGTAAAGACTGGAGCAAAGATAATAGCACTGCCTATGCACCTGATACTTATTTCAATGACTCAACTTTATTTTCTCTTAAAATTGATTTAAATGTAGACACACATTCAGTTATCTGTACATTCAACTGTACATTAATCAGAGTGTGGCAAAAATATTAAGGAGTCTTTTGACATTTATGCATTGCAGAAAGGTGCATTTTATGTCTGATTTCCACAAAGCACTGCAACATGCAAAAAAAAGTGCATGTGCATTGCTTTGCTATTCATTTTTTTTAAGTAGCTTGCCAGAGTTGCCCATGAAAGTGTCTTTTTTTTTTTATCATTGAAAATTTTTATTAGTTTTGAACAATACAGGGATATAAATTCTTAGCAAAGAAGAGTACAACAACATTTTAAGTAACAAGTTTGGTTATATACAGGAAATGTTCCTTATAACCTTAAAACAGTATGATTCCTTATGGATACATTATTATTCGTGATGGTAGAGAATTATTTGCAATATTCACTGTTAAGGTCACAAATCGCACTTCCTAAGCATGGAATTTATTGTTTATCGTATGCATGCAACTACGATTAAGAGCTATCTCTTTATCTACAGTAGGTTGTCGATCTCAACTTAGGAAGTCATAACAGAGTTACAACATTAGAAGAATCCTCTAAATAAAACAGATCAAAAGGAGGTAAATATACAAAATGGAAATTTCCATTATCGCTAGTGCTACAATGGAAGTATCCCTCAACTATTACTAATACTTCTACTACTAGTATTTCTAGTCCTCACTAGTTAGCTTTTTGATATTGGATATATACCTGCCCGTGTTTTAAGCTTTTCAGAAGATATTAGTTAATTTATACATTGTAATCCACATTTCCCATTTTCGTTTGAAGGTGTCTTTATTGCCATGGATATTAGCATATGATTGTTCATAAATGCAGTGTAAATTTACTCTATAAACAACGTCTGTGAGTGTGGGTGCTATGTCATTTTTCCATTGACACATTATGGATAGTCTGGCTGCTATTAAAATATGTAAGACTCCT
Organism: Lithobates clamitans; assembly: GCA_037952925.1. Classification (NCBI taxonomy): domain Eukaryota; kingdom Metazoa; phylum Chordata; class Amphibia; order Anura; family Ranidae; genus Lithobates; species Lithobates clamitans. The sequence continues at coordinate 1,119,967 of JBBGZY010000088.1, forward strand.
GCTGTCAACTGACGCGGAGAAGGCTTTCGACCATGTAGACTGGACGTTTGTTAGAGCTACTCTCGAACACAATGGCCTCCGGACGTCGATGCTCAGCTGGATTTTATCACTCTACTCTAACCCCACAGCGGCGGTTAGGGTCAACGAAACCAAGTCGGGTTATTTTAACATTCGGAATGGTACCAGACAGGGTTGTCCCCTGTCTCCTCTAATCTTTATTCTTACCTTGGAACCCCTGCTCTGTAAGATACGGGCCAACCCCCAAATAGAGGGCTTCCGTAAAACATCTGGAGCCCACAAGGTCGCCGCTTTCGCAGATGACCTTATCTTCTTCCTGGCTGACCCCATTGCCTCACTCCCTGTCTTGCTTCATTCCTTGAGGGAGTACGGAGCTTTGTCTCTATTTAAAATAAACATGTCTAAATCCTCCATGCTTAATATCACACTGAGCTCGCAAAATATCAGACAATTGCGCTTGAACTACAAGTTCCACTGGGCAACCGATACCATTCCGTACCTAGGAGTGGCCATCACCGCGGACCCCGCCGACCTTTACCAAGCAAACTTTGCCACTCTTCTACACAGACTTAAAACAGACCTGCAGCATTGGCACTCCCTCACTTTAACGTGGTTTGGACGCTGTAATGCCATCAAGATGACAGCTCTCCCGAGGATACTCTATCTTCTGCAGGCCCTCCCCATACATCTCCCGCCCTCCTTCTTCAAGCGAATCGACGCACTTTTCCGAGAATTTGTCTGGTCGCACAGGCAGCCACGCATCAAATTACAACTACTTTATATGGCAAAACGTAGGGGAGGGGTGGGACTACCAGACGTAAAAGCCTACTACAGGGCAACACATCTTACCAGACTAATAGACTGGTACTGCCACTCAGAGGCCAAACAATGGGTCACTATGGAGATAGAGGACTCCGATAGTACGGCTAGGAGTTGGCCGTGGCTCTCCACTCCGATCCCGAAGATCATCGCCGAACACCCAACTCTGGGAAACACATTGAGAGTGGCCAGAGAAACCTTTCGCAAAACCCTGATATCACCTATTCCTTCTCCTATGGTGCCGATCCTGGGCAACCCTGATTTCTTGCCGGGCTGCCAGGGGCCGATTTATAGAGCCTTATTGGAGGGAGATAGATGGCCACACCTCCACGACTTCCTGGATTCCGGTGGCCGGCTCAGGATGGCCGCGGGAATAGAGGACCTGGACACGCCATTGGATTTCCTGAGCAGTCTCCAACTGCGTAACTTTTTACGCCGAAGAGCTCGGACTTTAGGTCCCCCACGCCCACTCACGGAATTAAAACGTATCTGCCACTGCAGAGAGCCCGTACGCCACTCTTTATCCTTGATCTACCTCTCTCTGATTGCCCCGGCTGAAGGCTTTGTGCCCCCCTTCCTTACTAAATGGGAGACAGAATTAGGAGCGCATTTTGATGAAGCACAAAGGGAAAAGATCTTACATTTTGCCCAAAAATCTTCTCTAGCCACAAGGGTCCAGGAGACATGCTACAAGATTGTGACCAGATGGTACAGAGTACCATCCACTCTTCACAGGTTCCTCCCGCAGGTACCAAGTCTATGTTGGCGTTGTGGAGCAGGAGAAGGAACAATGATGCACATTTTCTGGGACTGTCCCAAGATTAAACCTTTTTGGAAAGAGGTGACAGATACGGTCGAGCGTTTGACGGGTGTCGCACTGGAGGGAGATCCCGGGGCCTGTTTGCTGCACCTATCTAGAAGTCCAATTAAGAAGTATAAAGCTTCACTCACTATACAACTACTTAATGCGGCTAAGGCCTGCATCCCTCTATTTTGGAGATCGGAAATCCCACCAACGAAGATCCAGTGGTATGCCAGGGTTAACGAACTGCGTGACATGGAAGATCTTACGGCCACCCTGCATGACAGGGAGGAAACCTTTCGGGAGACCTGGCGCCCCTGGCAACACTTCATCTACTCCGAGGCTTACCTCCAGGAGGTGACTTAGCGTGGACACTCCCCGTTATGAGGGCCCCGCCTGGCTGGAGGGTGGCACCACCACCCTCTTCTCTTTACCTCTCTCTACACCCCTTCCTCATCTACTTCCCCTCCTACTCCACCTCTCCTCTCTATCTTCCTTGCCCCTCCCTCCCTATTGTCTCCCGCTTTTTACCTCTTCCCTCCTCTCCCCCCCACTCTTCCTGGGTTCTCACACAACCCCCTATACTCTTCCGGCTAAGGGAAGATCTGATCAGATATATTGAATATCATGGTCTACATTACTTCATGTTAGTTGCCCTTTGCCGGACTCTACTGATCGGCAAGGAATATCTCCACCCCCGGTCAGTGGAGAGCTTCTCTCTTTGTTATTTTGGTTTACCCTTTTACCTGTCGATAAAGGATAATTACACGAGTCATCAGTTTACACAAGGCATATCTCAGGGAATTGCTTGCAAATGGACACTAAGATAATCATTACATTAGACCCTCCCATGCACTCAGGCTCCGCCTTCACCATACAGATTGTGTAAACAAGAGGAATGTATATGTGTTACATCTCTAGTCGACGACAGTTTCTGTTAAAATCCTCTCCCTACTTCTGTTTTATATTATCCATTAAATGTTATAGATCTTGACAACATGTACATCAAATTGTAACATGCATTATTGAAAATAAAATAAAGGAATTAAAAAAATAAATAAATAAAATATGACTATTGTTCTGAAATTGGTAGGAAAGAGTTCTATTGAAAGTCCTAGCAGCGCCAATGCTGGGGAGGGTTTGGTTATGATACCTGTGATAGAGGAAATTAGTTGGAAAATGGACTTCCAGTAGCTGTATATAGATTGGCAATACCAAAGTATGTGCATCAACTTCCCAGGTTGCCCACAGTTACGCCAGCAATCTGGGGAATGTTCTTTATACATTTTCGCTAATCTAACTGGTGTTACACACCACCTATATAGTATTTTATAAACATTTTCCCAATGTAACACACAATGCAAAACTCCAAGGCTAGTTCTAATTGCTCTAGACCATTCTTGTTCCGAAAATGTTATATTTTATATTTTTCCCATTTTAGTATCGCTGGTGTTTGTTTTATCGGAGTATTGGATTGGAGCAGGGAATAGATAAGTGAGATGCCTCCTTTTTGTATAGAATTATTATGATAATATTCCCATATGTTTTTCTGCTATTCATTTTTGATGGCATTGCAAACACTGTTACAGTGGTCAGCAATGCACCAGCACTGCAGCGTACCACAACACACGTCATGTGATATACTGCTCTGTGTTTTAAAAAAGAATCAAGTCCATTTTTTGACTGGGTTGTAGTGAATTGTCAGCTCATTCAAAATACAAAATGTGTTATCGCAAGTTTGGTAAGGCAATGCAATGCAACAATGTATAACAGGTCCTGCATAGCATAGCACTACAGAAGTACATAACCACATTTTCTTTTTTTAGAACTGTATGGCTTAAAGTGTAGCTAAAGGTAAAATTGTTTTTTTTTTTATTTCATTTTGGATAGAATAAGGGAGGGTTATAACCCATAAAGGTTTTCCTCCAAAGTGAGGGAATCCCAGGATGTAACCAGGATCACCAGAACTAGTGTCCCCATTAGAAGATTTCCCCTCTACTACTGTTCCTTTGTCAACCCAAAATGTGGGATTTTCTTTTACTTTCAATAAAAAAACAGTAAACAGGACAATTAGAGAGGGTAAATCTCCCTTCTCCCTAATGAGGGTAGAAAGCAATAAAAAAAACAAGTGTTCTAATCCATCTCCACTCTATCCAAAACTAAAAAAAAATGCTTTTAATTACACTTTAAGTATTTGGCAGCATGTATAGTCCTAAAAGTTATACAACCAAAAGCTGTAATCAATAAACTCCTATAGTTGTCATATTTAGTGATGAGAGCTGAAGATCATAATCTCACTGCTAAAAAATAACAATTGACAATTAATGCATGAATTCAGCTTTTTAAAGCCTAAATATCAAATTATAATAATATTATTTAATGACAAAATATAAAGTAGCTGCTTGGAAAAGACCAGTGATTGACCTAGCTTTAGGGAGCAAAAGCTAACCTGCATCATGCTCAACAAAAAAATGGATAGTGCCCTATGGAACAAACAACCCCTGTTTGAAAAGGTATGGACCTCTTAGCTTTAATACCTATAGGCATTGGACACTCATTGGACCGGTGGTAAGGTGGATTCCTGGATTGGTATGGTCTCACTTCTCTGCACTGTTCTCTGGTTTTCTTTGGTCTCTTCTCTTTACCTGCTTTTTCTATCTTCCTCCTCGGGTGCAATATTGGTCCTCTAGTCTGACCCTCTGTCCCTTTGTCGCTCCTTAGGGGTTGTGTTCAGAGTTTTATATGTTACAAGATATCTTAAAGGATACTGCTCTCAGAGTAAGAAAAATAAGTCTAGCGTTAGGCACCATAGTGGTTCCTATGTTAGCCATAGTTTTATTATTATGGTTATAGCCTGCTCTAGTGGAAGGGTGGGCGGGTGTAGTCCTGCTTGACCCCCCGGCCAAGCCTACAATGTTGGCCTGAAGTAAGGCCCATCAAATTTTTTCCTGATTCTTGGCATATAGCCGAACATGTATTAGAATACGGGACTCTTTACAGTTAACCACATTGGCAAAGTTCCTGCTACCTAACGACTGACTTTTCATGGGTTTCTGCCTAAACTCATTATCCTTTAAACATGCTATTGTCACCATTTTCTTATCCATTGATTTTGATGACAGTGTCATTATGCACCTTTTGTTACATTATAACATGTTTTTTTTTTATATTGTCATTTAAAAAACTGAATAAAAAGATTGAAACAGATAACAAATATAAAGTAGAATAAACTGTGACACAACATTGGGGGATTAATATCTGAATTTTTTAAAATAATCAAAAATACACATTCTAATCATTTTGTAAAGTATTATTATTATTATTATTATACAGGATTTATATAGCGCCAACAGTTTACGTAGCGCTTTACAACTTGAGGGTAGACAGTACAAATACAATACACTTTGATACAGTAGGAATCAGAGGGCCCTGCTCCTTAGAGCTTACAATCTAAGAGGGAAGGTCAAAAGATACAAGAGGTAATAACTGTGGGTGATGTGCTGATTGAGAAGATAAATGTACAGTTGTTAGGTGGGGGCCAGATAGGCTTCTCTGAAGAGATGAGTTTTCAGGGATCGTCTGAAAGTGGATAAAGTAGGAGAAAAACGGACGGATTGGGGTAGAGCATTCCAGAGGATGGGGGAGGCTCTGGAGAAGTCCTGAAGGCGAGCATGGGATGAGGTGACAAGGAAGTTTGAGAGCAGGAGGTCTTGGGAGGAGCGAAGAGAACGATTGGGTTGGTATTTTGTGACTAGGTTAGAGATGTAGCTGGGGGCCAGGTTGTGGATGGCTTTGTAAGTTATAGTTAGTATCTTGAATTTAATTTGGTGATTGAGTGGCAGCCAATGGAGGGATTGGCAGAGGGGTGTAGCAGATGCTGAGCGGTTTGTGTGGTGGATGAGCCTGGCAGCAGCGTTCATGATGGACTGAAGTGGGGATAGCCTATTTAGAGGTAAACCAATGAGGAGGGAGTTGCAGTAGTCGAGGCGGGAGATGACCAGGGAGTGGATTAGAAGCTTTGTGGTGACATTGGTTAGGAAGGGGCGTATCTTGGAGATGTTGCGGAGATTGAGGCGGCAAGCTTTGGATAGTGATAGAATGTGGGGTCGAAAGGTTAGTTCAGAGTCCAGGATTACACCTAGGACCCTGGCAGGGGGGGATGGGTTGATAGTTGAGCCGTTGATATTGACAGGGAAAGCAGGGGAAGTGGCACCTGAGGGAGGAAATATCATGAGCTCGGTTTTGGATAGGTTGAGTTTGAGGTAGTGATGTGACATCCAGGCTGATATGTCTGCTAGTAAGTTGGTAATGCGTGAGGAGACAGATGGAGAGAGCTGGGGGGTGGAGAGATAGATTTGGGTGTCATCAGCGTAGAGATGATATTGAAAGCCATGGGAGGCAATCAACTGACCCAGGGAGGTGGTGTAGATTGAGAAAAGGAGAGGTCCAAGAACAGAACCTTGGGGGACCCCAACGGAAAAAGGAAGAGGAGAGGAGGAAGTAGAGTTGTAAGTGACACTGAAGGAGCGGTGTGATAGGTAGGATGAGAACCAGCGAAGAGTACAGTCACGGAGACCAAAGGAGTGGAGTTTTTTGAGGAGGAGGGGGTGGTCCACTGTATCAAAGGCAGCAGAGAGATCCAGGAGAAGTAGTACCGAATAGTGTCCATTAGCTTTAGCCATTAGTAGGTCATTTGAGAGTTTAAGGAGAGCAGTTTCCGTGGAGTGTTGAGGGCGAAAACCGGACTGGAGGGGATCTAGAAGTTTATTCATGGTCAGATGGTCGCTTAGTCGGATGTAGACCAGTCTTTCAAGAAGTTTGGAGGAGAAGGAGAGTAAGGAGATTGGACGTAAGTTGTTGAGATTGGTGGGATCCAGTGAGGGCTTTTTTAGAATGGGGATGACTAGCGCATGTTTTAGAGAGTTGGGGAAGAAGCCACAGGAGAGGGAGAGGTTGAAAATGTGAGTTAGAGAGTGTAGAATCGAGTCAGAGGGTGAGCGTAGCATTTGCGAGGGAACAGGATCCAGGGGGCAAGTGGTTAGATGGGTGCTAGATAAAAGTTTAGCAACCTCAGTAATAGTAACAGGGTTGAATGAGGGAAGTAATGATTGTATCTGTGGACATGGGGTGTTGCATGGGGGAGGTTTTTGCGCATTGGTGATCTCCTCATGAATTGTATCAATCTTAGTTTTGAAGTGATTGGCAATCTCCTGGGCAGTGAGTGTGTTGGTGGGTGGAGGCAGTGGAGGACAGAGTAGAGTATTGAAGGTAGAGAAGAGTTGACGTGGACTGGATGAGAAGGTGTTAATGAGTGTGATAAAGTAGGTCTGTTTGGCAGTGTGAAGGCAGGACTAGTATTTTAGGAGGGCAGATTTATATTGTGTGAAGTCTTCCTGGGTCTTAGTCTTATGCCACAGGCGCTCAAGAGCGCGGCTACGTTTTCTGAGACTTCTGGTGTCATCTGTTTGCCAGGGTTGTAGCAGTCGGGGCCTAATTCTGCGTGTAGTGAAGGGGGAAAGCTTGTCAAGGGAGGAAGACAGTGAGCAGGACAGAGGTGAGATTTTGTCATAGAGGTGATCAGTAGCAGAGTAGAGAAGAGAAGGGTTGAGGTGGCGAAGGTTTCTACGGGTAACCGTTGGTCGGTTGGAGGGAGAAGAGGTGGAAGACAAGGAGAGAGCAAAACTAATAAGGTGGTGATCAGAGAGTGGGAGTGGATTGTTGGAAAGGTTGCACGGAGTGCACAGATAGGAGAAGGCAAGGTCAAGGGTGTTGCAGTTGGAGTGGGTAGGAGCCTGTATCCATTGCTTCAGGTCAAGCGATGAAGTGAGACTCAGAAGTTTAGAAGTAATAGTAGTGTTAGTGTTAACAGGGGTGTTGAAGTCCCCAAGAATGATTGTGGGGATTTCAGCAGAGAGAAAGTAGGGTAGCCAGGCAGAGAAGTCATCAAGAAAGGCTGATACTGGTCCAGGGGGCCGGTAGATGACAGCAATTCTTAGAGAAATGGGTGAGAATAGACGAATGCAATGTGCCTCAAAAGAGGAGAGTGTCAGAGAGGGAGGTGGGTGAAGTACCTGATAGGTGCTGCATGGGGCTAGAAGGATTCCCACTCCACCTTCCTTCCGTCCACTTGGTCTGGGGGAGTGAGTCCAGAGAAGGCCCCCATGGGAGAGGGAAGCACGAGAAATAGTGTCCGATTCATGAAGCCAGGTTTCAGTAATGGCAAGTAGGTTAAAGGAATTTGTGATAAAGAGGTCGTGAAGGGCAGTGAGTTTGTTGCAGGCAGAACGTGCATTCCACAGGGCACAGGAAAGGGGGGGGCTGGTTTTGGAAAGAGGAATAAAGACCAAGTTCTGTGGGTTACGGCTCCTGCCAGAGGATGTAGGGGGATGGGAGCGATGGGCAAAGACAGATGATGGTGGCCCAGGGTTTGGGGATATGTCACCAGAGATTAGGAGAAGCAGGAGGGCGAGGGAGGTAATGTGGGATTGTGATTTATGTGAAGGGGCATGTCTCAGAGTACTGGAGGTTTTATCAGTGTATGGATGTAGAATGAGCAAGAGTTGGTAGGAGCAGTAGTAGGGAGAAGACAGAAGGCAGGGTGATATGTATAAGCAGGCGGGTGGAGAGGGGGGGTGAAGGTAAGAGAGTTTGAGGAGAGAGGACAGGAGTGTCAGAAGCAGTGGTAGAGAGTGCATGTTACAGAGTGGAAGGAGAGCTTATTAGAGAGACGGGTCACCTGCAGTCTGTTAGGTGCTTTCCAGTGCAGATTGCTGTATTTGTTTGCTTCGTGCAATTGCTGAAGTGCAGAGATTGAAGCCCCTGCAATGTGCACCCCGAGCAATGTGCTCACCCCTTAAGGATGCTCAAATATATACTGTTATAAGGGTGGGGTTGAAGTTCGTTAATTAATCATGAGTGACTATAAGAATGCCTAACAATCAAAGTGGACTTTTTGCTTCTAAAGTCAGGAAAGCAAAAGGCCAGAGGCCAAGATAAGATCAACACATAAAACTTAGGTAAGACAGTCTGGAGCAACAAATAATGTCATGGTTGTGCACAGGGCAATAGATAGAGAAGGCCACATACCAACACATACACACAGAGACAGCAAGCAGATCCCAATTTCAGTTAACAGTGGAAGATGTGGTTTAGCTGACACATACCAACACATACACACAGAGACAGCAAGCAGATCCCAATTTCAGTTAACGGTGGAAGATGTGGTTTAGCTGACACATACCAACACATACACACAGAGACAGCAAGCAGATCCCAATTTCAGTTAACGGTGGAAGATGTGGTATAGCAGACGGATTATGGAAAACAGTAATACAAATGTCTGCAAAGAAACCTATGTCAAAGGCCATAAACACAAACGCTTTCCAATGATCAGATGTTAGTTTGAAGTGGTTCTTCTGTAAAGCTCCTCTGTAATATTGCTTGTCTGTCATAATTAGAACCTACTGTCAGATTTCCTATATGTTGTCAGATTAAGTAAGCCACTGAAGCACTTTTGTTCATACTTTCTATGGAACTGCACAAGAAAGCAAAAATAAATGCTTAGCCAGTAATTCTGCCTCCTACAGTGATGAGTAATACACCCAGCATAGGCTTTTCTGGTTCACTGCACATGTGTATGAGAAAATTGAGAAATGTTGGGGGTTAGGAAAATATTAATATGGGATTACTGTTTTTTTCGGTTCTGGGTCATGGTTCTGCTTGCAATAGTCAATGAATATAGTAAAAGTGTATTATTATTATTATTTTTTTTTTTAGAGGGATTGCACACACTTTTCTTTAACTCTAAGATGCCTAATAATTTGATCAGGACAATGAGAAAACATGTTTAAATCAATACAGATGCCTTTGTCATTCTACTATTTTAAGTGAAATTATACAGTATCTATAAATTATTTACCTTCGTGCCAATATGTGTATCTATGTGGATATTTGATTTTGATGGGGGTGGGCAGGAATACAGCCACACACCGTAAGAGGTGGAATGGTGCAACTTATTGTGAAATGGTGAGTAGCAGGTGGGATGATTAACACGTCATGGCTTTTCAAAGCCATTAACACATAAACACATAAACAGTAAAGACTAATTCTTAGTCATTATTTAAATAAGGACCATTGTAAAGGCAATGTGCTTTGTTCGCAAACTTTTACTTTCTTTTTACTTAAAGTAGTAGGATAGCAGATTCTATTAAAAATCCATTGCTCTTGTTCAATTATTGTAAGAGACTGACAGAGACCACTTGCCAGAAACAACTGACTGCCAGAGATTTATCCTATGTAACAAAGTACTGTCATAACCTGATTTAATGTAACAAAAGGCTGTCATAATACAGGAACGGCTGAGATTCGAACCGTGTATGGGCAGGCTGACTGTACCAAGCTGATCAATCAATCTACTTCTATAGCTGCTAGCAATAATCACTGTCTCCTCTTCCCCCCCCTTCCAGGAGAAGACAATGGCCTGGCAGGAGGGATTCCACTGTTAGCACTGTATGTATTGATGGGGGAATCTAGCAAATGTCTTTCCTGCAACCTGCGTCTCAGGAAAACAATTTGCTCCGTGTATGGCCAGCCTAATTGATCTATATCAATAGTCTAATTAACAGCATAAAAAAAATGAATAATATATGACAATCAAGAAATACATTTTGATCATACCACCCAACTGACATGGCATGTTCTGTTATGTCTCTTCAAAGACTGTGGGGTTGATCTACGAAAACTGGAGCAATCTGGTGCAAGCTGTGCATGGTAGCCAATCAGCTTCTAACTTCAGCTTGTTCAATTAGACTTCAGCAATAAAACTTGGAAACTGACTGGTTTCTATGCAGAGCTGCACTATAAATATATATATATATATATATATATATATATATATAGTAAAGTCCTTGGGGTGCGGTGCACATCGGTAATTAGCACTAGTGCAAAGCAATCACGCCTTCCCAAGGGCCATATGTATAGAAAAATCAATGGGATTGCTGCACAAGAATTATTTAATAAAAAATAAACTAATTACACAGTATTCAAGGTTAACAGTTTTGGGCTAAACAGGTAACACCCTTCTTCAAAACCGTATACATCCAAATACATAAGCATGAAGCAAGATATATACAGTATATCAAGTAGACAATCTAGAACCAATTAACAATTAGATAACTAATCAAAAAACTATGAATACCCAACATAACATAATGTTGAAACGAGAGGACCACCAGGTGTATCAGATACCCCACACCTCATGAAGCTATTGTCAGCTGGGGACCTATTATCAAGAAAAAAAAGAAACCTTTACCCATATGAATATCTACAATATCACAAAATAAATACATATCATAATCTGGAGTCAAAAAAATTACATATGGGTAAAGGTTGTTTTTTTTTTTTCTTGATAATAGATCCCCAGCTGACAATATCCTCCTGAGGTGTGGGGAATCTGATACACCTGGTGGCCCTATCGGTTTAACATTATGTTATGTTGGGTGTTAATAGTTTTTTGATGCATTAGTTGATTAGTTCCAGATTTCCTAATTGGTATATATATCTTGCTTCATGCTTATATATTTGGATTATGTGGTTTTGAAGAATGGTTTTTCTGTTTAGTCTGAAACAGTTAACCCTGGATACTATGTAATTGCTTGTTTTTAATTTTGCATTAAATATTTCTTATAATATATATACCGGTAGTCTTTATTTTGACACAGGCAAGTAAAAGTTTAAAGGTGATGGCAGCAGCCTAATGCACTTATACCTTACCCAACCCTCTCACAATTCCCCCTTTTCACCGCAATGGGTCACCTAAATTTGTGAACCCAAGGCAGCTGCTCCTTTTGCCCATATAGCAAATGATGTCTTCCTGTGATGCCTGCACTATCTATTGTTTTGAATGTTGCATCTAAAGTCAGCCTAAATGGCTAAGAGTGGCTGATACTCATAGAACACTTTAAGTGTTGAGTGTCTGAAACAAGCCACTTAACAACCACTTGTTTGCATGCTGTAACACTTACATGTAATTCCAACAACTAAGTAAGCGGTCAGCTCTCACGCTCACCACATTTGTATACTTTGTGTAATCTGTAAAACTGTAAACAATTTAGGTGAAGGTAAAGATATGGGTGGTTAATACTGACAGTAGTACTTACAGCATTTGTAAAGGAAACTTTTTTATGATAAGCATGTCATACTTACCTGATCTGTGCAATGGTGTTGCACATTAGAGGCCTTATCCTCCTCTTCGTAGTTACCCACCGGCGCTCTGGGCCTCTTCCCCTTGCTGAGTGCTCCCATAGTAAGTTGCTTGCTATGGGGGCACTTGTATGGGCTTGCTCCTGAGCTGGCTCTCTGTGTCCATAAGACACAGAGAGCGTAGCCTTGCCCTGGCCCCCACTGCAGCTTCACTGGCTCATGCACTGGCTTGTGCTTTCCCTGACTTGTTCATTCCCCGACTTGTTCATTCTCCGACTTAATTGGGGTAGGCAAAACACTTTGGTGGGGGTGGGTCTGCCACGCCTCTTGACCATTGACCTCTGGGGACCCACCTGCTGACCTTTGACCTTTGGAGGAGGTCCCTTCTCCAATCTCTGAGTCCTAACTTTGTTCTTCAAGGGGAAACCCTTACCCCAACCCTTAACCCTAACCTCATTGAATTGAGATCGGGCTTGAGTAAGTATTAGGGGGGACCGAGGGGGGAGCTGCACACTGAAGGTTTTTTAAAACCTTCAGCTTTTACAACCACTTTAACATTACCTTTCCCAAATTATCTTAAACCTTCATGACTGAAAAAAGAGTGGTGACTACTACCACTATTATCTTTCTTTGCAGCATATTATCCTAAAAATGGTAGATGTAGCATGAAATAAAACTTAACTCTGTTTCTATCTAAAATAATCACCAAGCATAACCCTATTATGATTTAGAAAAAAAATGTTATTTCTATTAGAATAAAGACACTTTTTTGGAGTCTCCATGGTTTGTCATGACACTATGTTAAAGCATAACTTCACTTTTGTTGAGAAAAAATATTCTCCTCTGGGTGATCTATGTAAGTTACAAGGATTGTAACAAACTTTGTTGCAGATTCCTACCTTTTGTTATTCTGAAGAATTTACTGTTTGTACCTCTGTGCCCCTGTGGTGATTGAGTCTAATGAGGGTAGTTTTAATAGAGGATGGTGTACTGCCACATAAGGGTATAGAGGTAGATTCCTACTCAGTTCACCACATCCCGATAATATATTGAAAGAATAAAGTAAAAGGAACCCTGGGATTGTACGGGTGGGGAAAGGACAAAGTAATAGGTAATGTGATTGGTATGACAAGTGCCCAAAGGTAATAAAAAATATATACTTTATTTGAAATATACCAAAACAATGTTTAAAATATTAAACAGTCCATACAAAAATGCCTAAACCATATGAATGAGCATACTGGTTAAAAGAAGCATACATATATGTGGTACATAGGAACCCAACATGTTTCGGAAATGCAATTCCTTCTTCAGGGGTTTCCTGTAAGGAATGTTTTATGATTCAATTCAAAGAGTTCGCTGCATATCGCGACTGGGCTGTCACCTGACAATCTGTCAGCTAGTGCTTTAAAACATCATTGCCATATCGTAAGTTGCACGTCACAGAAGGCCATGTGTGGAAGGCCCTGTATGGATGGCCAGGGGTAGTTTGGAGATTTTATGATGTAAATCAAAGGGAGATCATTGAAGCCAACCAGATGCGGCAAGGCACGCCAAAACACCGGCGTCCACGAGGAACAACAAATGCAAGCAGGGGAATGTGCGTCCTTAAAGTTTGTAGAGTGTGAAGGGCAGCGACCTCCTTCTAGAGATACGATCTAGGTATGCAGCCTTCTAATGAGGGTGGTTTCATAATTATCAACCAGCTGCTGCAGCTGTAAAGCTCTAATGAGGACAACAGTTGGGTCTGCATCCTTTTAGATGCGTTTTCCTATTGGAAGAAAAAGAACATTTTGTTGCAGGGGATGCCAAAAATCTGACTTGTATCTTAGTGTAGGCTTCTGGGAAATCAGTGCGCCAATCACACAAGCAAGAAAAAAAGTTTCTGGGGGGCGTTCTATACACATTCTGTGTACAGTACACCTCAGGTAGCCATATTGCATTGCATTTACAGAAAATTACAGTGGCTGCAGACTGAAAACGAAGGTAATTTTTCATAACATTCAATTACAATATGACTTGTGTCGCAATTGTATATGCTATATGATTATTTTTTTATATGCTATTTTTTTTCCGATGAAAGTGGAGTTACCCTTTAAGCCATACATAAACAGATCTAAATTGTCAGAAATCAACTCAGATGTTCAAATTGATGCTTCTGTTATCTAACATGAAGATCCAGTATTTAGTTAATAGTCAATACTTTATTACTGCCTATGGGGCATGACTTGTTTTGACATTTAATCTACAGCAGGGGTCTCAAACTGGCGGCCCTCCAAATGTTGGGAAACTACAAATCCCATCATGCCTCTGCCTGTGGGAGTCATGCTTGTAACTGTCAGCCTTGCAATGCTTCATGGGACATGTAGTTTTGCAACAGCTGGAGGGCCACCAGTTTGAGACCCCTGATCTACAGTATTAGCAAAGATGAGTAGAGAATTGGACTAAACTTTCAAGCCAGTCCAAGTGCTAGTGTAGAGGACACTGAATTCCCGATAAGGACATTCACAAGTGCATCCACTGTATGATCATTTGTATTATGCAGCAATATTTTAAAGGGTCTATGTCTCTGGAGGGAAAGGGGCAAACTACTGCAGATATGAAGTGCAGGCATCTTTAGATATCTACAGCAACCTCCCGGACCTTCCTGTCAAAATGCAACTGCCGGACTTTCTGTCAGGTGAACTTCTAAAACTTCTGAATAGTAGGAATTTGGCATTAAGCTCTGCACCCACACATTCCTACTAGCTTTTCATTATGATTGGCAGCCTTGCTGGTGAATAGGATTGTGAAGGATCTAAACAGGGCAGGCACTACTGGGAATTTCTAAAGCTTTGCTTTTTAGAACTACTTTAATGGGAATATTTGAGAGGCTCCTGCAGGTATGTGTTGCCGTGTGTTGCCAGGTGGCATCTGCAGCGGTTTACCTCTCCCCCCCCATAACATAGTCTCTTTAAATTTTTTGGCCATCTTGTTCTCTCCCTAACTGTATTCTAGAATCCTCATTACGGAAAAACAAAAAACACTTATTTAGTAACACATATTTATGACTGTATCTATAAACATCTAATATAAGGGAATAATTTGTGACATTAACATTAACCAGCATAACAAATGTGTTTCATGAATTTATTAATGTTCAGGCATTTTTAAAGGATTACATAATGAAGTAGTTACTAGGATTTCTAATGCTATTCTCACCCCTAGAGATGAAAACACACAAAGTCATCATAAATCAAAAGTAATTTCTAAAAAGGCATTTCACAGCTGATGATGTGCATTTCCGGACTGTCTTAAAAATCTTTTCCCCATATGTTTTCATTGAAAAGACTTCCCTAAAACTCTACAGATTTACACACCAGAATACAAAACATAATGCAGAGTCTAAAAGGCAAACAGAATAACAAAGAAGCCAAATGCATCTTAAAAAAATGCAGCACTGGTGTAATGCAGCGTTGGCTTTGAACCTGATAGATTAAATCACACATACTCAGTAAAGGCTTTGTTAGTGTTAAAATGACTAAATTGTAAATTTATAGTCAACTTTCTTTTTGCTTTTCTTTAAAGAAGAACCAGAAGATATTTACTAACTCGTATTACTGAATATAGGTATATATATATGTGTGTATACTGTATACAGAGCCACCAAGTTAAGAAGTGGCATAGAGTATAGTAGCTGTCCTTGACGATGATAGAAAGGATCACCATACATATAGGACAATATTCACTATGTGTCATTTTCTTCCTGTGCAGATGAACTAGGTATCACTTCCTCAGTGGAAACTTACATTTTGTGACATTTCCATCAGAGGGGGAGCAATACTTCTCAAGAGGTCAGTGAAGGCAAGTCACAAAATTTAATTGATGATTGGAAAAAACTACCAACAGAGGTAGTGAGACAGTCAACAGTAAATGGCTTTAAACATGCTTGGGATAAATGTAGATCTATAGTCAGACATCTAGGTTAATGAAAAAAAACAAAAAACAAAAAAAAAAAACGCACCCCCCCCTCCCCAAAAAAACAAAAACAAAACAGAAACAAAATAAAATGGGCAGGCTCAATGGACTACTTAGTCTTTTTCTGCCATCACTTTTCTATGTTTCTATGAATCAGGTGAGTAATTTTTGCTGTAGTATCTATGTCTGACAGAATCAATTTTGTGACATGATCCTTACTAAATTTATAAGTCTTCACTACTTTCTCTTTGTTTGATCAAATTTTTTTCCTCGCTAATTCTTTCCTCATCTCTCCTCATTTGCTGGTCCTGCCTTCCAAACTTAAACCTTTCTAATAGCACATTCTGTTAATCATTCAAATGTACAGTCATAAACCTTTTTAAAGCTATCAGGCCTCCCTAGTGAAAGCCATGTCTCATTTCTCCCATTTTCATCCAAACTATCTGAATAACACATTCACATGGAATTGGCAAGCTATCTCACTGTTAACTCCCTGTTTGATCATCTTCTCTCTGGATTCTGTCCTGATTCAACTTTAAATTCCTATACTAAAGATACCAATGATCTGCTGAATGCAACGAATATAAGTCTCAAATCTATGCTTTTTCTTCTTGACCTATTTTCATTCTTAGACATGAGTGATCACTCTGCTGCCCCATATGGTCTTGCACTTTCTTAGAGTTCCTGTTTTCTAAATGAATGTCAATGTGCATTTTTCTTACACTATCCCCTGTTTTTACTCACTGTTTTCTGTTCTAACACATTATTCTGCCCTTGGTCTCTTTCCTTTCTACATCTTTACCTATGAACTTGGATTTAAATATTATTTATGTGCTGATAATACTGAAATATATTTCTCAGACCTAAATTTCTCTTGTTCCTCTGTGTCCATATAGTGTTTTATTTTCATGTTCCAGCAATTTCTTGAGGTCAATAACTACAGCTCATTAGGGTGCTGAAGTATATTATTTGATCATCACGTAACTACCTCATTATCGCTGTAAGTATATATTCTGGAGGTTATACCGGGATCAGGGTTGAGGCTACAACCATAATCCCAATACCGTTCTTTTCAGGTAGCGATTGGCTTTTATGTAAAAGTAATCCAAGTAGCTATACAGTGGCTGAATCACTTTTTAAAGCAGCAGAAGGGCCCCCTACCTCCACCTTTACCCTCTTCTGTAATTTCAGAAACCGTAAGCGACAAGGATTTTGTCATTTCTGGTGTCAGTTTGTTTGTTGACAAGCTGTTATCAGCTTGTACAGCAACTGATCAAATCAATCTCATTTTGATAAGATGTTTTGGAGGCCACAGGAGAGATCTGGGGTCTACTGGGGATGGCCCCGATGTTCAAATCAAGTATAAGTTTGACTCAAACATTGGGTGTTCATTTGTTCGCACACTAACCAAACATATGGGGCATTTGCAACAAATTCAAGTGCAGCGGAGTGCCCCAAAATGCACTGTCAGATACCAGTGCATTGACAGCTGCTGATTGGCCAAAGCATGCACATGACCTGCATGCTTTGGCCAATCACAGAACAATCTGCTGGCTCAGGGGGCTATCATGGCTCAGGGGGCAAAGCCCCACACAATATAAGGCTGCTTACAGGACGGCCGTTTGTAGTACATACACAGTGTAGTCAGTGTAGACTATATATACAGTGTATTCAGTGTAGAATATATATATATATACAGTGCTGGCAGTCTAGTATATATATTGTATCTCACAAAAGTGAGTACACCCTCACAGTTTTGTAAATATTTTATTATATTTTTTCATGTGACAACACTGAAGAAATTACACTTTGCTACAATGTAAAGTAGTGAGTGTACAGCTTGTATAACAGATATCAGAGATGATAAGGGTCTCTGATCCCAGCGCTCAAAATGGATAAATAATAATTGTCTATGTACTACAAGCTGCTATTATAAAATACAAAGGTTATGTAAAAAATATACCCCCTTAGAAGAAGAAAGTATTAACAGCGCTTAATATTTCATCTAATGCAATGATCAACTGTTTCCGCTCAGACCATATTGAACAATGAAACACTTGATAATAAAAAGACCATCAATCCTTGAATACAATGATGATGCTAATCTAATATACAGGATCTGGTGAAAAAAGAAAGTGTATAAAAGTTTTAAACACACGATCCTTAAACGTTCAATGGTGATGGTGGTCAAAGCACACATAAAAACTAAACTGTAAAAAGAATGTAAGCACTCAGTCCGAAAGATCTATAGAGCATAACACAAGTGATGTATCAAGTCCTTCTATTAGCAATTCTATGCATGCAGCTGACAGCGATAAAAGGTGGGCTTCTAAACCAACCGGAGTGCACCAACCGCGGGCCACTACACCTTCACGGAATCACCGTGTGATAACCCCCTTTCAATATATGCTTACCAGAGGTAAGTATCAACAGAGCTTGTGGTAACTCTAGCAGAGTTAGTCTGCTCCTCAGCCTCTGTGTGGATCAGCTCTCCATGGCCGGAAGGTTTTAATGCCGTGGACATGTCATGCAGGAATACAAGGGGAGGCTTTCCATAGTGTTATACTGTTTTTTAAAAAAAACAACCCCCCTAATACAAGTTATGCTTACAAGAGCAAAAATGATTAAAATGCAACTCAACTCAAACAGCAAACATCATATAGGCCAGTGTAACTCATGCACAAAGGGACCAACGTCAGTCTCCAGGATCCGTTTATAAATGAAAGGTGGGAAGGGGGGGAATGGGAAAGAGAAGGGGAGAAGGGAAAAAGGCAGGAAGGACGGGGGGAGGGAAAAAAGGGAAAAAAAGGGGGAAAGAGAGAGGAGGAAGGGGCAGCAGTCCCACAGGGAGGCAATCAGGTGAATACTATCCGGAGCCTTGAGGAAAAGAAGGGGAAAAAAAGGGAAAGAAAGGAGAGAGAAAGCAGGTGATGGGAAAGGACCGGACCTGTTATCATTCTGGAGTCGTTTATGCCCCCATACATCTATGTCTCTAACGGGGAGGGGTAGGGTCTTCTTAACTGCCACAATTCAACTAATCTCCAAAGGGAGAACATCACAGTTTATTCATATTGTAAGGTGTCTAGCTTCCACCCAAGCCGCCCATATTTTGTCGACACTACGTCGCTTTAACTGACAATTACGCAGTCGTGCGACACTGTACCCAAACAAAATTATCGTCCTTTTTTCCCACAAATAGAGCTATCTTTTGGTGGTTTTCGATCACCTCTGTGTTTTTTTTTTGCGCTATAAACAAAAAAAAACGACAATTTTGAGAAAAAAAAACAATATTTTTTACTTTTAGCTATAATAAAATCCCCAAAAAATGTAAAAATAAATAATTTCTTCATCAGTTTAGGCCAATATTCTACATATTTTTGGTAAAAAAAAATCACAATAAGCGTACACTGATTGGTTTGCGCAAAAGTTATAGCATCTACAAAATAGGGGTTATATTTATGGCATTTTTATTATTATTATTTTTTTACTAGTAATGGCGATGATCAGCGATTTTTAGTGGGACTGCGACATTGCGGCAGACTGATCGGACACGTTTGACACTTTTTTGGGATATATATATATATATATATATATATATATATATATATATATATATATATATATATATATAAATAAATATACACAGTTGTGTGAAAAAGTATTTACCCCCTTTCTGATTTTTTATTTTATTTGTCACACTTAAATGACTCAGATCATGAAACAAATTTTATTATTACAAAAAGATAACCCGAGTAAACACAAAATGTAATTTTTAAATGATGGCTTCATTTATTAGGGCAAAAAAGCTGTCCAAAACTGCCTGGCTTTATGTGAAAAAGTAATTGCCCCCTAAACTGGTTGTGACACCCTTGGCGGCAACAACTGCAATCAAGCGTCTGCAATAACTGGCAATGAGTCTTTCACATTGCTGTGGAGCAATTTTGTTGCACTCTTCTTTGCATAATTGTTTTAATTCAGCCACATTGGAGGGTTTTCCAGCATGAACGGCCTGTGTAAGGTCATGATACAGCATCCCAATTGGATTTAAGTCCGGGCTTTGACTAGGCCACTCCAAAACCTAAATTTTGCTTTGTTTGAACCATTTGGAGGTGGACTTGCTGTTGTGTTTCGGATCATTGTCCTGCTGCATAACGCAAGTGCACTTGAGCTTGAGGTCACAAACTGTTGGAAGGACATTCTCCTTTAGTATTTTCTGGTAGAGCTCAGAATTCATGGTTCCATCAATTATGGTAAGTCGTCCAGGCCCTGAAGCTGCAAAGCAGCCCCAGACCATCATACTACCACCACCATGTCTGACTGTTGGTAAGGATGAGCCGAGCACCCCTGGTTCGGTTTGCACTAGAACTTGCGAACAGGCAAAAAATTTGGACGAACAAAAGAACACCATTAAAGTCTATGGGACACGAACATGAAAAATCAAAAGTGCTCATTTTTAAAGCTTATATGCAAGTGTTTGGGGACCTGAGTCCTGCCCCAGGGGACATGTATCAATGCAATCCCCCCCTCTTTTCCTGCAGCCTGCCAGGTTTCATGCTTTGATAAGGGTCTGGTATGGATTTTGGGGGACCCCCTACGACATTTTTTTAAAAATTTTGGTGCAGGGTTCCCCTTAAAATCCATACCAGACCTTCAGGTCTGGTATGGATTTTGGGGGGACCCCTAAGCTATTTTTTTATTTGGTGCAGGGATCCCCTTAATATCCATACCAGACCTGAAGGGCCTGGTATGGATTTTGTGTGGACCCCCACACAATTTTCTTTTAAATTTTTGTTTTGGGGTTCCCTTTTATATTCATACCAGACCCAAAGGGCCTGGTAATAGACTGGGGGAAACCTATGCTGTTTTTTCCAATGAGTTTTATCTATATTGCCATGACCTGACAATTCATTACAGCCGCGATCAGTTTTAAATGACTTTTTTTCCGTTAGAAATGTAATTTTGCTGTGGTACTGTTCTAAACATGGGAAAACTGCACCACCTATAGTACAACCTGCGCCAACCTGCGCTAATTATAGACACCCCCCCAGGCACGATATTTAAAGGAATATTTCATTTTTACTGTTTCACTTTTCGCATTATTAAAATCACTGCTCCCGAAAAAACGTCTGTTTTAAAAAACAAAGGCAACGGGGACACAACGGATCATCTCTCCTGTGCCATTTGTGCAATCTCTCAGGTGTGCGATAGGTGCGATGTATAATAAATAATTGAGTAAGTTTTTGAGATGAGCATAATGATATTTTAAGTACATTATCTAATATGGTAGTCCATTCTTTATCCGAGATATACTCTATGTCCGCTCCCCATCCAGTTCTACAATTCAGAGCCATCGCTTTAGACACATGACCCAGATGACCCAGAAGAGAACTGTACAGAGAGGAAATTTGTCCCTTTCGGGATGAAGACAAGATCAGCTGTGTAATCACTGGGGACCTGGATAGTTCCCAAGTGGATATTGTAGCCTGTGCTGCTATAGCATGTCTAAGTTGCAGGTATTGGAAAAATGAGGTATTTGGTAAGTTAAATTCTGCGTGAAGTGATTGAAAATCTCGCAATATACCCCCACAATACAGTTGTGGGATATATTTCACTCCCCTAGTTAACCAATTGGAGAAATTTTCCAATTTTTAAATTCTAGGTAGTTTCTGTTATTCCAGATACGCGAGCAATTTGTATAGCCCGTGTACTGAAGATGTTGTTTTGTTTTGTTCCATACTTTATCTATAAGCTGTAGTGTGGGGTATTGAGTCAGTGCTCCCAGTTCACCTGCCTCTATGCACTCCACAAGTTCACGACGCGACACCTGAGTACGCACAATATTTCGAATGGGGTCAGAGGGCTCAGGGCAGAGCCAGCCCGTCCGATGTTGCATCTGAGCTGCTATAAAAAAAAGAAAAGGATTTGGTACCGCTAGTCCCCCTGAGTCCTTTGCCTCTTGTAAGGTCTCTAATTTTATTCTTGGAACCTGTTTCCTCCATATTAATGCACGATAGATGGTGTTACATCTCTTAAATATGTGGACAGGGATCCATACGGGGGGCATTGTGGAGTGCATACAGTATTTGCGGATTCCAGATCATCTTTATCAAATTGCATCTGCCGACTACGGAGAGTGGCAATTTAATCCAGCTGGTGGTTTTTTCCTGAAATTGTTTAAGTATTGGGTCTATATTAAGCTTTATATAATATTCTAGATTAGGGTGTATCATTATTCCTAGATACTTGAACTTATCAACTATTTTGATCTGTTCAGCTATCTGAGGCAGGGGCCCTGTTAGTGGGTCTATGGGTAGTAATGTGGATTTGTCCCAATTTATTGTGAACCCAGAGAAGGTTCCAAATGTGTGTATTAATTCCATAAGTTTGATCAGTGATGTAGAGGTGTTACCTAGAAATAAAAGTGCATCATCAGCATATAGTGCCAATTTGTCTTCTATTTTACCCCGTTGAAATCCCACTAAGTCTGGGTTATGGATGCCATTTTTGCATAGTCTCTTTCTTATTGTTGAATCATGAACATTCATCTTACCTGAGGCAAGTGAGACCTGCAATTTGTTAGATGTTGTTCTGGGTTCTTTTATGACCACTTGAATGAGTCATCGTCATGCTCTTGGAGTAATTTTTATAGGCTGGCCACTCCTGGAAAGGTTCACCACTGTTCCAAGTTATCTCCATTTATGGATAATGGCTCTCCCCGTGGTTCACTGGAGTTCCAAAGCCTTACAAATGGCTTTGAAACCCTTCCTAGACCGATACATGTACGATACTTTGTTTCTAATCTGTTTTTGAATTTTTTTTAGATTGTAGTATGATGTGTTGCTTTTTGTGATCTGTTAGCATGCTTAACTTTGTCAGACAGCTTCTATTTATGTGATTTCTTGATTTAACAGGTCTGACAGTAATCAGGCCTGGGTGTGGCAAGTGAAATTTAACTCAGCTTTCCGAAAAATTGTGGTTAATCACAGTTCATTCATGATTCAGCATTGGAGGGGGCAATTACTTTTTCACATAGGGCCAGGCAGGTTTGAACAGTTTTTTCCCTTAATAAATGAAATAATAATTTAAAAACTGCATCTTGGATTTACTCGGGTTATCTTTGTGTAACATTAAAATTTGTTTGGTGATCTGAATCATTTAAAGCAGAGTTCCACACAAAAATGGAACTTCTGCTTTTTGGAATCCCCCCCTCCGGTGTCACAGTTGGTACTTTTCAGGGGGGGAGGAGGAGAGCAGATACCTGTCTAATACAGGTATTTTGCTCCCACTTCCAGGCATAGATACCTGCGCCTCCTGTGGGTATCTACAGCATTTCCTGTCCCCCCCCGCTGTCTTCTGGGAGACACACGGGTCCCAGGAGACAGCAGACACCAGTGGGAACGCACAGCACGAGTCGCACATGTGCAGTAGGGAACCGGGAAGTGAAGCCGCAAGGCTTCACTTCCTGATTCCCTTACTGAAGATGGCGGCAGCATCCCCCGAGAGCTGAGCAACAGATCGGCTTCGGGTGCTGACATCGCGGGCGCCCTGGACAAGTAAGTGTCCATATTTTAAAAGCCAGCAGCTGCAGTATTTGTAGCTGCTGACTTAAAAAAAAATCGGCGGAACTCTACTTTAAGTGTGAGAAATATGCAAAAAACAAAAATTATATATATATATATATATATATATATATATATATATATATACACAGTATATACATTTCAAAATCCTAATGCCTGATCCAACAATGACCCTTGGCTTACCAGTACTTAATACATGTACAAATTATACTTCACTTGCTGTTACTCCATCATTCAAACTCTGTAATTGTACTACAGTCTAAATGGAGATGACACTAATGAAGATGTTCAGTGTCAAAGAACAAAGATGCTGAATGGCTAAAATATAAATGTAAGATTCTTATTCTTGTTATTCAAAGATAAAGTCTGTAACATATTATCCAGCAACAGAGGGAGAACTGATTCAAGAAATAGCCTAACATTTTATTAGGGTTTGGTTCAAAACTTCATTCCACACTGTTCTTTAAAACCATTCATAGTAATTTATTAGTTTGGATAATCTTTCAGGTTATTGCATTTTTTTCATGTATTATTGGTATTAATATGTAAAAATGCATTAATGTATTCTTTACTTATTTTTTTTTAGCTGTTTCTAGCTCATGTATAAACAGGCATTGCATTAAAAAAAAAGAAACATGAATTTACAAAATCATCAGAAAATAACCAGAACTGCATTTAATGAAAGTCTCAACACACATCAGAGCTTAAAATATCTAGACAACTGAACTTACAATGTTATCGACAACTGAAAGTTTAAACTTATCCTTTAGTTTGTAATCACCCCTTAGGAGAGCATCTTGTATACATTACCATACATGAGTGGTTTTAGATAGTGTTGAGATCTGTGCAAAGTTAAAATTTGGCCCTGGGTACTGAAATCCTGGACTGGAGATCTCAACAGATTGAACGGGCTAGGGTTGAAAGATGTAGGTCTGAGATGCATGGGGATAGTCAAAGACAAGATAGTGCATGAGTTTGTATTAAAGGCAGATATAAAATCTCAAATTGAACATAGTTCTGTGTCAAAAACACACACCCATGGTGACTCACAAACCAGGCCGAGGACCTTGTTTGGTGGTGGAAGAATGGGAAGGGAGTTTACTTTGAGAAGGTAAAACCAGCTGGGATACTGTTATCACAACCTGCAATAGCGCATGTCACCCCTTGAGGGAGAATTCACCCAAATCTAGCTGGCTGGCCACACATATGCAGATACATTTCTTAAATGCAATGCAAAATGCAAAATATGGCACACTCTAAAGCCTCATACAACATGATCGGATTGTTAGCCAACAAAACCGTGGAATTTTGTCTGAAGGGCGTTGGCCCAAACTTGTCTTGCATACACACGGCCACACAATTGTTGGCCAACAATTACGAAGGTAGTGACGTACTAGACGTATTATGTTGTTTTTCAGCTCTTTAGCGCCACCCTTCTGCTTATTCCGTGTTCATAGAAGTTTGGTGAGTGTTGATACGCGCTTTTCATTTCGCACTTTCATTTTGCACTTTTCAGTTCCTGCTTTTCAGTTAGTTTCTGAACGGCCGTTCGTCAA
Source organism: Lithobates clamitans (assembly GCA_037952925.1). Lineage (NCBI taxonomy): Eukaryota > Metazoa > Chordata > Amphibia > Anura > Ranidae > Lithobates > Lithobates clamitans. The sequence goes on from JBBGZY010000088.1 coordinate 1,144,899, forward strand.
CCAGCCATGTTGCGGAATCGGAGGAGATAATGTGTTATTTATTATTGGTCTTATTGCTTTGCCATTATTTTTTTGGTTGAATAATGATTTGATTTGGTAAATTTTCTATATTTTTGGATGCATAGAATGTACTTTTTGGTTAAGTTCTATTGGCAGATAGCATGTCTAACTTTATTTGTTTTCTTTTTTTAATGCACGCAAAAAATTGTGTAGAATAATACTTGGCTATATGTTTTACTTCAAATGACAGTTTGGAAGTAGGCAGTTACATTTTAAAAAATACAATGTAAAATTGACAAGGGACACCAACATAGTTGTATCTTTGATCTTAAAAACTATGGGATAATGGAGCTGTGGTAACTTGCCCAAATAAAAATAAAAAAAGCATAATAATATTATTCTTGATATCACTAGAAAAAAAAGCCTTTGAAAATTTGTTTGCAATAACTCCATCAGTATCACCAGCAAGGCATCTTTATTATTATCCCATTAAAGAAGAAGAGAATTGTGCGCTGCATTTGAAGAAGACCGACCGCTTCTGCTTCGGAGCATGCGTGTTTGTACTTTGGAATTTTGTCCGAAAGACTTGTGTACACACGCTCGGAAAATCCAACAACACACATGTGTCCGTGGAAAATTTGAAAACCTGTTAGCCAACATTTGTTGGTGGAAAGTCCGACGACAATTGTCCGATGGAGCATACACATGGTCAGATTTACTGCCAACAGCCTGTCATCAAACATTTCCAAAGTCAGGTGGCTTAAGAGTTGTGGCCTATTAATTTCTGCACACCTCTGAGGTCCCTAAGATATTCTTTGAGCTAAATTTTGTTCCCACTATTTAAAAATTTTTTCCCATTGTCCACACACATCAGACACATGGCTTAGGATAGCTTGCTACCACCTGCATCTTGTCAGCTGATTGGTCTGCTAGGCAACCATATACACTCACTTAAGCTAGCCATATATTTTACCTTTAACTATGTCGTGCAAGGGCCTGCCTGACTGTATAAAAATTAAAAGTGTTTAGGTGTGACCTCATATTCTATGGTTTTGGTAAATCTAAAGGAAAATCCCCTCTGGCAGATGCTGTAGTTCTCCCACCCTGATGCTAATCTGCATGCAATCAGATTGGTCACCCAGTTTTCTGTTCAAAAACTGCTGCTAATGCAGAGAATGTGAGGACAAAGGCACACAATGTAAATTCTCTTAGATTAACAATGCATTTATGACTGAGCACACAAACACTGGTATAAGAATCTCTCTCTAGAAATATAAATGCTTACTTTAGTACCAGAAGACACTTACTAATTTTATCATTCAATAACCTGTGGCTGTCAGTGCATAGAAATATTTGCAAAGGTAAAACAATTACAAAAATACAAATCAGTCAAAGGGTATACAGAAATTGGGCTATTTGCTTCTTATTAAAAAGGTAGAAATCACAGAAATAACCTTTACCGTTGGGGAATTATGGTTGAAATGTTGGTGGGAAGCACAACAGAAAGTTTTTTTAACTGCCATGTCCCAAACATACACACATGGGTTGTAAAATTTATTTTTCATGCTGCTTAACTTACTGTGGTATGGGTTGGGACAGATTCTAACCCTTGGTCAATCACCTCTGGAGGAGTCACCTCACCTGCTGAGAGGAGAGGTTCTTGTCTTCTGATTTGGCCACATGCTATTTGGACCAGCTGCAACAATTCCACAAATCTGTGTAGCTGCCATTAGCAGGTCCCATATAATTGGTTTGGTCCCTAGGTGGTTCTGTATGACCAGGATATACAATTTTAATTCTGCACAAAGCTCAAACACGTACAATCAGAAGAAATCAATTTCATATCCCTGTGACCAATGTTTTGGGTTTTGTTAGAGGTGAAAGATAATTCCTCTGATCTTTCAAAAATGACAAATGCTTTTCAGACAGTGTGAAGCTTTCTATATGCGATCACTTTAGCCCCCTGATAATTATGTAGCTGACAGGATTGGTGACATGACAGTTGTTCTCTCTTATCTGGACATGATCCTGTCAAAAACCTGTTGGCAGCTACGTGCTAATTCAGGTTTGCAGACCTGTTTTGTTCTTTCAAGTCTTAATTTGAACATTTGTCTGAATATTGATCAGTAATTAATATAATATTTGCAATAACAAATTAGGAAAATATCTGTGACATTATCCCATCTCTATATTTTAGTGTCACATTCTATATTCTTTATTACATCATTAAAGTTTTTTTTTTTAAGTCAAGCATTGTATCTGCAATTGACTTGATATCACCTTTTTGCTGTCCACTGTACAGCACAGCTCAGGGGGAGGGAGAAGCACCATAAGGAGACAAGCAGATGCGGCACAAGGCAATGAGCATGCAGACTGGTAGAGAGAGCCTGACATATTGATCCAATGTAGATAGTACATAAGAGCTTGCTGTTGTCTCTAAAGATGAATATATATTCAAAAATCATCTGTTCCAGCAATTCACTTGATACCCTGCTGTTCATGGGTTTGGCTCTGCCAATTGCTAATTAAATTTTTATCTGTTTTCTATACTTTTTATATATATATATATATATCTATATATCTATATCTATATCTATATTTTTATATATATATATATCTATATATATAGAGAGAGAGAGAGAGAGAGAGATAGAGATAGAGATATATAGATATATATAGAGATATATTGATATTTATATATAGATATATATATAGATATAGATAGATATATATAGTATATATATATTATAGGCCACATATTTCAATAACTTTTGCCGCGTACACACGGTCGGACTTTCCGGCATACTTGGTCCGGCGGACCAGAGTGTGTCGGACAATCCGCCCGTGTGTGGGCGGCGGCGGACTTTTCCGGCGGACTTCTTCCCAAAAGCCCGCCGGACCTAGATTTGAAGAAAGTTTCAAATCTTTCCGTCGGACTCAGTTTCGGGCGGAAAGTCCGCTCGTGTGTGTGCTGGTCCGACGGAAAGCCCGCTCGTGTGTAGGCTGGTCCGACAGACCAAATACGACACGAGGGCAGGGTATTGCATCTCGCGCTCGCTGCAATAGGAAAAACAAATCTTCCTATTGCGGCGAGCGCGGGGCATACCAGGCCCTTAGGTCTGGTATGGATTATAAAGGGGAACCCCTACGCCAAAAAAATGGCGTGGGGCCCCCCCTAAAATCCACACCAGACCCCGATCCGAGCACGCAGCCTGGCCGGTCAGGAAAGGGGGTGGGGACGAGCGAGCGCCCCCCCCCTCCTGAACCGTACCAGGCCGCATGCCCTCAACATGGGGGGGTGGGTGCTTTGGGGGAGGGGGGCGCCCTGCGGGCCCCCCCACCTCAAAGCACCTTGTCCCCATGTTGATGAGGACAACGGCCTCTTCCCGACAACCCTGGCCGTTGGTTGTCGGGGTCTGCGGGCGGGGGCTTATCGGAATCTGGGAGCCCCCTTTAATAAGGGGGCCCCCAGATCCCGGCCCCCCACCCTATGTAAATGAGTATGGGGTACATGGTACCCCTACCCATTTACCTAGGAAAAAAGTGTAAGTAATAAAACACACTACACAGGTTTTTAAAATATTTTATTAAACAGCTCGGGGGGGGGGGGAATCTTCCTCCGGCTTCGGGGGGTCTTCTTCCGGCTTCGGGGGTCCCTCCGCTTCATCTTCTCCCGGCGTCCGGTTGGTTCTTCTCCGCTCTCCGGCCTCTTCTCCCGGTGTCCCAGGTCTTCGGCCGGCCCCTCCGCTGTCTTCATGTAGCTCTATTGCAAGCAGAGGTCCGGACTTCTGGGCTTCTGGGCTTCTTGGCTTCTCTTCTCTTCTCTACTCTTCCCCCAGATGTTGACACGACGCTCTCTCCGGCTGGACTGGTCTCTGAGGGCTGCGTTGTGACTTATATAGGCGGAGACCCCGCCCCCATATGATGTCACAGTCCCTGGGCATGCTGGGACTGTGACGTTTTAGGGGGCGTGGGCAAGTCCGTTCATTCTGAAAGTCCGCCGGAACTCTGACCAAAGTCCGTTGGAAAGACGGGCGGACTTAGCCCGCCAGAAAGTCCCGGCGTGTGTGGGCAAGTCCGTCCGTTTTAAAGTCCGGCGCACCTGGCGGACAAAGTCCGTCGGAAAGTGTGCCGGACCAAGTAGGATAGAAAGTCCGACCGTGTGTACGCAGCATAAGTCTGATTGTTCATCAGCCTATGGGCACTATCTTCTTCTCTACCTCAAAGAAGAATGTGGGAGTATAGTAAGAATGGGGTTCTACATTATTACCCATACCTCAATGAACAGGCAGTGAACCATGCCAAAGAATGTAATGGTATAATGGTAGTGTCAAAATGCTAGTTTTAGAGTAGGACTGCCTAATCTTAACTAGACTTAAAAATGTTGCACCCCCCCCCCCCCACGCCACTACAGAAGCTGACTAGCTTGTGTAAAAATAATGCATATACTTACCTATTTTCAGTCTGCTCGAGTCTGGTAACATGATCCTGCTCCCTAGTTTCAGCCAGCAGCAGCTGCAGATGAGTCATAGGAGCCTATGGATACCATCACCAGTCCAGACTTTACCAGCCATTTTTGAATACTCTCACCTTTCCTATGCAGCCATCACTGGCTGATACAAGGAATCATGTGACTGGACCTGAGTGGACTGAAAATAGGTAAGTATATTTTTACACAGGTTAGTCAGCATTGGTGTTAGAAAGAGAAGGGGACATATTTAAGGTTAATTAGATTTAAGCTGGAATTCTACTTTCTCCTGCTGATGAACATCCTTCCATTGATGAGAAATTACTGGATGAAGTTTCTTTCTGAAGTGTCACTTTCCTGCTCCCTAGCAATGCTTAGTGGGTCTTCCTGTCAAATCATATGTTCCTACTCTTTCTTTTACTGACTTAGGGGTTGGTAGGAAGAACTATTGATCATGATGGGAAGAGGTATGTATTTATTTATTTTTCTTCACAGGAATAGCTTTTATTGGGATATTTAGTTGAGCAACATTATCAGAGTCTTATAAATGCCAATTCTTGACTGGTTTGGTCAAATATATACAATGACTAATCAATAGAATTAACAGGAAACATAAATCAATTATATGTTTTATTATACTGTCTATTGTGTGTCTTAGCTGTTTGAACATCCTTTGAAGACACACAGAATGTTTAATGAACAAGTAATTTAGGGAGATCAAAGAGAATCATGCTGTTAGCAGAACACAGGACGCACAAATAACAGCACTAATTACTGTTTGTATTCATATTTACTGGTAATCTATTTGCAGCATTTTGAAGATAGCCTGGTTCTGAGCCATAAAGGGTACACCAAAATCCAATTATTATATTCCTGTCATGTCAGACACTGCTGCTAGATTTTCTAACAGATTATAATGAAATATTTTTTATAAGATACATACTGTATATACGATAAAGCTGACATACATATTTTGTTAATCATCTATTTTTAATTGTGTGTCTTTCTTTCTCAAATTATTGATCAATACATAACATGTTTTTTTTTTATTTTGTTTCACATTGGATGGAATTTTCTAAGTGAACCTATCCTACTATAAAGGAAATATAGAAGCAGAAAAAGTACACTGCCCTGGTTTGTTTTTCAGTTCTAAAGGTTAGTGTATTTTAGAAGTGTGTTGTTAAGCTGACTAAGTTCTGATCACACAGGACAGGTATTCCTGATTCCATTTCAGTTAAAATGTCAGATTGATTTCATTTAACAAGAAAAAAGTTTTCTATAGGATGGTAATTTTGAAGTCTGTGTGAGTTGAAATGTCAGACCAATTTGATTTAACTAGTGATAGCTTTTCTATAGGAATCTATTCATAGCATCACAGAGTTGTGTAGACCAGCAAATAATGCCACAAAGCAATATTTTTTTTTAATTAAAATGAACTTTACCTAGCCTAACTGATTTTGAAGGTAGCAAAAGTACTGAAGAGTAAGGCTGGAGCTTGATTTGAACTTGAGCAAAGTCAAAGCTTTGTGTATAATCTGTAATAGGTAATCTAGTAGAATTTAATATTTTAGCAAACCATATGAGCTAAAACAGTAATACAGTATATTACGGTATATAATACATACATTATTATTGTTTTGTTTAAAGTTTTCAATTTTTACTACAGAATGGCAATATAGAGTGTAAAATGTAATAGTTTTTAGTCTAAGTGACGTCAGAGAGGGTGGGGTCTTCTGGTTACATTAGCGGTTGGTCCCACCCTTGCCCATATAGCAGCTGTCAAAGCCAAAAGACAGCAGTCGCCGGGAAGCTTCCTATGGAGGCAGAGTTTTTTCATTATTTTTTTCATCTATTTTTCTGCTCTGTTGGTCGGCCTGATTGACGATGGATGTACGTCGTGGGACAGTTTTTTTCTTTTTTAATAAAGGAATTGTCAAAATCTGTCTTTTGTGCTTTTTAATTTTTGACACTTTTTTGGTGAATGGGTAGGGGTACAATGTAGCTGATACCCATTCACATAGGGGGTGGCGGGATCTGGGGGCCCCTTTGTTAAAGGAGGCTTCCATATTCCGATAAGCCCCCCACCCTCAGACCTTGTCAACCAATGGCCAGGGTTGTAAGGAAGAGGATCTTGTCCCCATCGAAATTGGGGCAAGGTGATTTTGGGGGGACCCCAAAGCACCCTCCCCATGTTGAGGGCCTGTGGCTTGGTATGGTTCAGGAGGGAGGGCACTCGCCCGCTCACATCCTATCCTCCAGGCTGCATGCTCGGATAAGGGTCTGGTATAGATTTTGGGGGCAACTCATGCCAATTTCTTTTTACATTTTGGCATGGAGTTCCCCTTAAAATCCATACCAGACCCAAAGGGCCTTGTATGGACTGGGAGGGGGAAGGGAACGCACGCCAATTTTTTTCTTGATTTTTCATCTATATTGCCGGGAGCTGGCAATACATTACAGCCACGAGCTAGTTTAAATGACATATTTTCCTTTAGAAATGTCATTTTGCTGCGGCACTGTTTTACACATTGCACAGATGTGCCACTTTACAGGCAGACCAAGGGGGCCCCCGGGCACAATAATTAAAGGAATATTTTATTTTTATTGTTGAACTTTAAGCTTTATTAAAATCACTGCTTTTAAAAACTTTTTTTGCCTTGATACAAGTCCCCTGGGGCAGTGCCCAGGTCCCCATACACTTTTTATGGCAATAACTTGCATATAAGCCTTTAAAATTAGCACATTTGATTTTTAATGTTCATGTCCCATAAACGTTAATAGGGTTCGCATGCTCACTAGAACTTTTTGCCTGTTTGCATGTTGTGGTGAAAACCGAACCGGGGCTGTTTGGCCTATCCCTAGAGTCTACTTTATATTGCTTCCAGAGCAAATCATCAACCCCAATACTTCCTGGGACTTATCCTTACCTGGTGGGTTTGATTATGCTCAATGATGTCCAAATATGGTTTATGTATATCATAGTTAGACATGAGCTGAACACCGCCATGTTCGTTTTGCAGCAGAACTCCTGAACAGGGGGAAAGTTCTAACCCGAATGGCAAACCCTATTGAAGTCTATGGGAGCCAAACAGGAAAAATAAAAAGTGCCCATTTTGAAGGCTTATATGCAAGTAGTTGGCCATGAAAGGGGTATGGGTGCCCAGGTACTGCCCTGGGAGACATGTATCAATGCAAAAAAAAATGTTTAAAAACAATCATTTTTGGGAGCAGTGATTTTAATTATGCTTAAAGTGCAACAATAAAAATGAAAAAATTGTTTAAATATAGTGCCTGGGGGTCCCCTTAATGTGCCTGTAATTTGGTGCATCTGTAATATATATATATATATATATATATATATATATATATATATATATATATATATATATATATATATATACCATGCTGCAGCAAAAATGAAATTTCTACAGAAAAAAAATGAGTTTTCAATGACACGCGGTTACAATTGCCGGCCCCTTCTAATGTCATGAACTGGTTGATGCTGGGACTGTGATTTTACAAGAGGGCAGGGCCACTGAGTGACATTGCCAGGTGACCTGATCCTTTACCTGTATAAGAACTGTCAAAGCACAGAGGAGGCATTCGGTGGGAGGAAGTCCCAGAAGGTGGAGCATTTATTTATTTGTTTTTCTGGGTCAGTGGGTCAGTGGGTCAGTGGGTCAGTGGGTCGGTGGATCAGTGGCCAGTGTGATTGACGAGTTGCCTCACCCTTTACCTGTATAAGAACTGTCAAAGCGCAGAGGAGGCATTCGGCGGGAGGCCATCCCAGAAGGCGGAGCACTTATTTATTTTCCGGGTCGGTGGGTCTGTGGGTCGGCGGCCAGAGTGATTGACAATTTGGATTTACATTGAGGAGCACTGTTTTTTATCTTTTAATAAAGGATTTGTCAAAAAACTTGTCTCTTGTTTTAATACTTTTTGTACACTTTTTTGGTGAATGGGTATGATGTACTTGATACACATTCACATGGGGGGTGGGATCTGGTGCCCCTTTGTTAAAGGGGGCTTCCAGACTCTGGTAAGCCCCCTTCCCGCAGAGCCCCACAACCACTAACCATGGTTATGGGGATGAGGCCCTTGACCCCATCATCAAAGCACCCACCCCCCCATGTTGAGGGCATTTGGCTTGGTATGGCTCAGGAGGGGGGTGCTCGCTCATCCCCCCTTTTCTGAGATGCTGGGCTTCATGCCCAGATAAGGGTCTGTTATGGATTTTGGGGGGACCCCTGCCTTTAAAAAAAATAGGCGTGGGGTTCCTTTTAATATCGATACCAGACCCGAAGGGCCTAGTATTGAATAAGCCGTTTTTTCTTTATTTTTGAACTGGTACCTTTTTTTTTATTATTCAGCTGTCAGCAGGGAAATACATTGACAGCTGATAACTCATCAGTTGTTAAGAACCCTGTGGCCGGCTTCCTGAACCTGCTCCTTAACAACCAGCTTATACTCCTTTGCCCAATCAGGGTACAAAATGTGCAGAGCTCAGTGCATTGCGGGATGTTCATCAGGATGAACACCCCGCAAACACCCTGCAAATTCGGGTGTTTAGCGAATGGCCAAACAGGCACATGTTTGGCCCAAACTCATGCTCGGGTCAAACCATTCACCCATCCCTAATCTTAGCATGTTGACTCTTTGATTCTTTGTGCTTTTTTTTCCCCCTTGTTCATTAGCATCCCTATCACGCATTTCCTGAAGAAGCCACAATGATGAAACATGTAAAATAATAAGTGTGAAAGGATGTCACTTTTTACTTGTTGTACATGAATTTATGTCTAAATCAATGCATCAATGTTTTTAACCAACATTTTTAGTTAAAATGTATGCAATTTTAACAGTAGTTCATGTAATAAGTATTTTGCACCTAAATCCCTGAGCATAAGTTAAAAAGGTAATATATCAAGGTTTCCTATTAGGAGTATATGTAGGGCAATAAGTTAGTTAGCAGAGATGCTCTATTTAATCTACAAATCTATGGCTACATTATGAACCACTTGGGAAATAAGTTATCTTAAATTAATTTATAATGACATGTCTGTATCCCACAGAGCTATACCTAAATACACTCAATTTGTACTAGTTTCTGGCTTTTTCCTTTGTAATTTTATAATTAGTTGTAGTCTCATGCCCTGTACACACGGTCAGATTTTCCGACAGAAAATATGTGATAGGACCTTGTTGTCGGAAATTCCGACCGTGTGTGGGCTCCATCACACATTTTCCATCGGATTTTCCGACAGACAAAGTTTGAGAGCAGGCTATAAAATTTTCCAACAACAAAATCCGTTGTCAGAATTTCCGATTGTGTGTACACAAATCCGATGCACAAAGTGCCACGCATGCTCAGAATAAATAAAGAGATGAAAGCTATTGGCTACTGCCCCATTTATAGTCCCGACATACGTGTTTAACGTCTCTGCGTTTAGAATGATCGGATTTTCCAATAACTTTGTGTGACCGTGTGTATGCAAGACAAGTTTGAGGCAACATCCATCAGAAAAAATCCTAGGATTTTGTTGTCGGAATGTCCAATCAATGTCCGACCGTGTGTACGGGGCATTACAAATACAGATACCATAGACGGCACTTATTTAACCCCTTAGCGCTGACCGACATATGTTGCCTCGGCTTTAAGGGGCTATACCGGGGTGCTGCAGGCATCACCCCGGTAGCGTTTTTTAGAGCGGGCGGTCCGCTCATTAGGGATAACAACCAATGCTGCTAACAGCTGCTTGACTGTTACCCTAATGAGACATCCCCCCTCCTGCTGCTCTTCCCGGTCCACCATTTCCGGCAATTCCGCTGGCTAGGCTGAGACTGTAACAAAAATGGAAACAGCTTCATTCCAGTCTCCTACTGTATGTGAAAACACAGAAGCAACGTCACGTTTTACTCGGCTGCCAATGGCACCGATTTTAAGAAAAAATTACAGTATTCGGAATCACTGTTTTTGACGATCTGAATACTTTGAAGTGCAAAGGAGGGATTTGGGGTCTTTTAGACCCTCGATCCCTCCATAAAGAGTACCTGTCACCACCTATTAATGTCACAAGGGATGTTTACATTCCTTGTGACAGCAATAAAATTTTACTAATGTAAAATATATTTATTTAATAAAAGTGATCAGAATTTTTTTTTTTTTAAGTGACAATGTAAAAAAATAAAAATAAATTAGAAAAAAAGCAACATTTTTTAAAGCGGCCCCGTTACCACAAGCTCGTGCAGCCAAGAAAAGCATACGTAAGTCATGGCCGCATATGTAAACTGTGTTCAAATAACACATATGAGGTATTGTCGCGATCGTTAGAGTGAGAGCAATAATTCTAGCAAGACCTCCTCTGCAAATCTAACCTGGTAACGGTTACATTTTTTAAAGCGTCGCCTATGGAGATTTTTAGGTACCGTAGTTTGTCGCCATTCCATGACTGTGCGCAATTTCAAAGCATGACATATTACTCTTTACTCGGCGTAACATCATCTTTCATTATACAAAGAAAATGGGCTAACTTTACTGTTTTGTTTTTTTTTATAATTCCTGAAAGTGTCTTTTCGCTATGCAAATACCGTGTGACATAAAATATTGCAATGATTACCATTTTATTCTCTAGGGTCTCTGCAAAAAAAAAGTATAATGTTTGGGGGTTCTACGTAATTTTCTAGCAAAAAATACGTATTTTAACTTGTAAGCAACAAATGTCAGAAATAGGCTTAGGCATGGAAGGGTTAAACTGCAATTCTGACCTTCTGTGCCTCTACTGTCTGCAATCAATGAGCTTGGGTGTAAATTTATAAGAGGTTCCACCTAAAAATGTCTAACTTAGAGTTGTAGCAATGCAAAATAGTATAAATGGCCTGTAGTGTACACAAAGGCCATTCATTTCACACAGAGAAGGTAACATGAGTACATGAGATGAATACATTTTATATACTTATTTAACACTAAATTAAATTAGAGCATTTCAAAATGTTATAAAATAAGTAGTAAAAATGTAAAAAATTGTGTCCTTTTCTTTTTAATTTCCCCTGCCCCAACCCTGCTGCCTCTTGCCATCTTACTATTAGTGAGGCGGCCTTTAAAGGTCCTTGAGTAAATCTAGCATCTACAAAAGCAGGTTGCTGTTCCCATAACCAAGATGGGTTTTGGGAGTCTTTAGCTGTTATACTGGAATCACAATGTTGTTGTAAGTACCTGAAGATGTTGCTGTTTGAAGAAAGTGTCAGCTTACATTCTTTTTTTGGGATTAACAGGATCAAATAGAGTATATCCTTTTATTTCTAAATGAAACAAATAATGAAAATGTAGGCTTGAATTTTATTTCTAAATGAAACAAATAATGAAAATGTAGGCTTGAATTTTAAACAATGGCACTCAGTCCTACTTTTTTTGTCATGAAACAGCACAAAGAAATAAAACATGCTGCTGTTATTGCTTTCGTGGCTATGAGAATCCCATAAAGTTTCCATTCTTTATTTTGGAAAAGCCTACTTACAGTATATTAAATGTTATTATAATTAATTCAGCCCTGTCTAAATGAGATATATTATATTACGAAAGTACATAGTTTTAATGTCAGCTGTCCTTCAAAATTAATGATTATGCATGTATTTTATGTCAATCTTCATGACAGCTTTCATGTTATGTGTGAGCAAGCGCTAACTCTCTAAGGAGAATTATGCATATGATGCATATAATGGATTACTATACATCAGCCAAAAATATTTTCTTATGACACTTGATGTTTTATGGTTGAGGAGTTGACTTCATAGTGAACCTTGCCAGTACACTAGCAAAAAGACTAACATTGATTACCTGACACCTGCTGAAAAGCTAAAACCTTATATGATGACTAATGCCAGCATATGGCACTATCCCATTCCAAATGCTAGACAGAACTAAATCTCTGACAAGCAAGATGTCATTTGATTGACAGGGTCATGTGATAATCAGATACTGCATGAAATTTAAAAAGAACAGAACAAAGTTACCTTGGGACATATGTATTGAAAGAAATCAGATTAGTGGGCATTATATTTTTAGTTGATTGTCCATATTATTTACATTTCAGTGCAATATTAAATGCTAACTCTGTGGGAAAGAAGAATGATTTTCTTATGTAGGCATCACAGATGTTTGCAGACGTTATACAACTGCACGCAACTGTTGCCCTCATGGTGGATTTAGTTCTTCCTCCTATGTAAACTTATTTGCTCAGTATAGGGTCTTTTTGTATTCCTCCCAGCAAATAGACACATGTAGCATGGTCTACCGCAATTATTAAATATTTTATCAGTAGAATTGCTGATTCATACACTTCTGTAGTCAAATCACACAAATTAGGAATGCAAATTATTATGATTGATAAGTTTTCCTGCAGATGACACAAATCAGCAGATTATGGGTTTGGGTTTTCAAATCAACTTTCTCTTTACGAACGGCAACCACTGTTACTGGCTCTTAACCACCTTGCACCCGCGCTATAGCTGAAAGAGGGCTACAGCGTGGCGATCATCTCTCATTGCCGGCTCTCCCTCCTCACACAGAGACAGCGTGTGAGGAGGGAGAGCTTCCGTGCTGCAGCGGGAGTCAAATCACAGTTACACTAACACAACACAGTGTCATCTGTCCCCAGTGCCACCTGTCAGTGCCACCTGCCCCCAGTGCTACCTATCAGTGCCACCTGCCTCTAGTGCCACCTATCAGTGCCACCTGCCTCCAGCGCCACCTGCCCCCAGTGCCACCTGTCCCCAGTGCCACCTGTCAGTGTCACATGTCATCAGTGCCACATATCAGTGCCATCTGTCATCAGTGCCACCTGTCAGTGTCACATGCCATCTGTTATCAGTGTCACGTGTCATTAGTGCCACATATCAGTGCCACGTATTAGTGCCATCTGTCATCAGTGCAAGGTATTAGTGCCATCTGTCATCAGTGCCACGTATTAGTGCCATCTGTCATCAGTGCCACATATTAGTGCCATCTGTCATCAGTGCCATGTGTCATCAGTGCCACATATTAGTGCCATCTGTCATCAGTGCCACATCAGTGTCACGTACCATCAGTGCCACGTATCAGTGCCATCTATCATCAGTGCCACATAAGTGTCACATGTCATTGTCCTGGTGCTCCAGGGCCTTCAAAAGTGTAATAGGTAGTCAACAAGTTAGATGTGTAATTTATGCTCCTAGAACATGTGATGGTGCTCCCTGCATGTTGGGCCTCTGTATGTGGCTAGGCTGTTAAAAAGTCCCACACATGTGATATCGTAATACTCATGAGGAGTAGCAGAATGTATTTTGGGGTGTCATTTGTGGTATACACATGCCATGTGAGAGCAATAACCTATTACAATGACAATTTTGTGGGGAAAAAAAAAAAACAACTTAATTTTGCAAAGAATTGTGGGAAAAATTACAACATCAAAAACCTCACCATGCATCTTACTAAATACCTTGGAATGTCTGCTTTCAAAAAAGGGATCATTTGGGGAGTATTTGTACTTTCCTGGCTTGTTCGTGTCGCAAGAAATGAGAAAACCAGTTCATCAGATGTGATCATTTTTTTATGATTTGCACCACAGCTTGTAGACTTTCACAAAGACCAAAAAATATGCACTAATTTGGGTTATTTTTACCAAAGATATGTAGCAGTATAAATTGTGGCCAAAATTTATGAAGAAAAATTAATAATTTGCAAAATTTTGTCACAGAAACAAAGAAATCTTTTTTTTCAAAATTTTCGGTCTTTTTTCATTTATAGCACAAAAAATAAAAAACCCAGAGGTGATCAAATACCACCTAAAGAAAGATCTATTTGCATGAAAAAAAGGACAAAAAAATTAATTTGGGTACAGTATTACATGACTGAATAATTGTCATTCAAAGTGTGAGAGCACTGAAAGCTGAAACTTGGTCTGGTCACGAGGGGGGTTTAAGTGCCCAGTTGTCAAGTGTTTAAAGGGTAACTTCACTTTTGTGGGGAAATATAGCAAATAAAGAAAATAATAATATAGCATATACAAGTGCGACTCGAGTCATATTGTAATTGAATGTTATTAAAAATTACCTTTCCTTTTGAATCTGCAGCCACTGTAAGTTTATGAAAAATGCGATGCAATATGGCTACCTGGAGGTGTACAGAACGCCACCCAGATATGTAATTTCTTGCTTGTGTGATTGGCTGGCCGATTTTCCCAGAAGTCTGCACTAAGATACAAGTCAGATTTCAGGCATCCCTTGCAACAAAAATGTAATTTTTGGTGAAATACTCCCAATATGAACATGTCTAAGGCTGCTTTCGCACTGAGGCGCTTTACAGGTGCTATAGTGCTAAAAATAGCGCCTGCATAGTGCCTGTAAAGAGCCTCTCCTTTCACTCCAGTGTAAAAGTCTGAGTGCTTTCACACTGTAGCGGTGAGCTTGCAGGATGGCAAAAAAAAAGTCCTGCAAGCAGCATCTTTGCAGCACTGTAGGAGCGGTGTACACACCGTTCCTAAAGTGCCCCTGCCCATTGAAATCAATGAGCAGCGCCGCAAAACCACAAAGCGAAGCGACGCTGCAGTGGCACTTTGCGGGTGGTTTTAACCCTTTTAGCGGGGGTTAAAAGTGTCCTGCTATCAGCAGAATAGCGTCGCTAAAACGAGGGTAAAGCACTGCTAAAAATAGGGGCGCTTTACTGCCGATGTCCCCAATGTCCCCAATGCCCCCAATGCCCCAGTGTGAAAGTAGCCTTAAGGGATGCAAGCCCAGCAGCTTTCCTCATTACTGCCCAGCAGCTGATAATTATGAAACCACTCCTATTAGACTCACTTTCCCACATGGGCACAGTTCCCACATGGGCACAGAGGAGCAAACAGTGATTTCTTCAGAATGACAAAAGGTAGGAATCTGCAACAAAGTTTGTTAAAATCTTTGCAATGTATGTAGATCATCCAGAGGGGAATTTTTTTTCCTCATCAAAAGTGGAGTTACACTTTAAGTGTTGAAGAACAAAAAGGTTAATGTCACTTATGCTCATCTGGCCACTACATATTGTGCATGGCATGCCACATGAATCAGAACATTGTACAGTTTAACAACATACATTGAATTGATGCACTTTGCAATTTCCTCTACATATTGTATTTTTATAAATTCATTTTTTAATACTGAAAGGGCTGATGCACATGCAAGCATTTGTCTATGCAGGATAAACACATATTTTAGTGCCTCTGGGCTCCTTGTGATGCGTACAGTCCCCCATAGACATGAAGAAGACATGAAAGCAGCACAGGTAATGTGTGTTCAGGACACTACATCTGTGTGCATGCACCACTTTACAGTAAGTAGCAGAGTGTAGCTTCATAGAGTGTCTTTCAGACATGTTGCAGTATTTGTAGGATACCCATAGAAAATGGGACCGATAGAGGTATTATGGCACATATTCTTTAGCTGCATTTTTTTTATTGTCAGCAAAATTACCGTACTTGTACTCGGAGTCAATCTGTGGATAGTGTACAAAGGAACAAAAATAGCACATTATTAGGTGTCAGCATTTAGAACAGGCCTGTGCTTGTGGAGAACAATACAAATTCAACTGCAAATGAGATTACGAAAATTCCAGTCATATGGCAAAAAGCGCTGCTGTACAGTATTATTATATGAAGCCAAAAGTGTAAAAAAAAAGTCAAATAGATAGTAAAAGTCATAGAACCTCTGTCAGGTTTGTTTTGCAGTTTGTGTTCCCACTGGAAAGATTTGCCCACTTTATTTGCTCTAGTAACCATTTAATGGGAAATCTATAATTTGACAGTTGTGAAAGACGGAAGTAAGGGAAAATCCTCATATTAAGACATCAGTTTCAATTGCAATTATTTAAGAAAGATTTAAACTCATTATTTTGTGCCTCTGGGGCAAGAAGTAAAATCTCCCAAATAGCCAATAAAGACTAACCAAAGAAAAAAAACTGACATGGAGTTTAAGCTTTTTTTTTACAATTTCAATGCTAAAATAATAACTTTAGGTTTTTAGATACACTTTACGAATTACTTACACAAAAAAGTATGTGCTTAACCACCTCCCGCAAACCGCCATAGCTGTACGTTGGTACTTTGACGTAGAATATCGGGGGTATGGCAGCCGATAGCTGCCATAACCCTGGTATTTTCTGAAATGGCAGGCCATCCTCTTTAGTGTAAAAGTGATCTCCATGGCGGATTCACAGCAAGATCACTTTGATTGGCAGGGGGAGAGGTATCCAGCCCCCTCTCGCCACTTTCCGGTCGTCTCCGCTTCTTACCGGAGCCACCGGTAGCAGTGGAGGCGATCTGATCCTTTCCCCTCAGAGGCTGTGAGTCGAGTGAGGGAATGATGGCCCCACTCGACTCAATGACGTTGGATGAGAGTCCCAACGGCCTTAAAGGGAATTTTTTTTTATTGAAAAAAAAGATTTTTTTAAATTTTTTTGTTATTGCATTTAAGTGTAAATGTGATATCTGAGGTCTTTTTGAACTCAGATCTCACATTAAAGAGGTCCTGTCATGCATTTCTCTATTACAAGGGATATTTAATAGGAATAAAAGTGATCCAAAATTGTATTTTTTATTTTAATTTAAAGTGCCTGTCCCTCCGAGCTTGCGCACAGAAGCAGACACATATGTAAGTCGCGCCCGCATATGTAAACGGTGTTCAAACCACACATGTGAGGTTTCACCTCGTTTGTTAGATCGAGAGCAATAATTTTAGCAACAGATCTCAAATTCAGTGCTATAAGCAATCATAATGTGTAAAAATAAAATACTAATCACTTCCACAGAGAAGTACAATGTTCTTATGGTAACATTATATTGCTCTGGTCACAGTGTGTAAAAAAAAAAAAAAAAATCATAAAAAAGAAAGAACATGTAATAAAAAAGAAAAAAACATCAAAAAAGTTTTTTTTTCATACTGTCACCAGTTAGTGTCCCTGATCACCGCCACACCAGTTATATGATGACGCTGTATTGCACTGGTATTACGCTGTATTGCAAAAGAATATAACAAAAATCTACAACTTCAAAAAACTACTAAATACCTTGGACTGTCTACTTTCCAAAAAGAGGTCATTTGGGGGATATCTCTACTGTCCTGATATTTTTGACCCTCAAGAAATGAGATAGGCCACCAGTCCATCAGGATTGATTGATTTTCAGATATCGTATATACCATAGTTTGTGAACTCTATAACTTTCATAAAGACTAAATAATATACACTCATTTTGGTTATTTACACCAAAGAAATGTAGCAGAATACATTTTGACCTAAATGTATGAAAAAATATTATTTATTTGTCAAAAAATTTTAACAGAAACAAAGAAAAATGTTTGGTCTTTTTTCATTTATTTAGCAAAAAATAAAAAAAACTGTGGTGATTAAATAACACAAATAAAAACTCTAGTTGTGTGAACAAAATTATAAAAATTTAGTTTGGGTACAGTTTTGCATGGCAGCGCAATTGCCATTCAAAGTGCAACAGCGATAAAGGCTGAAAATTGGCCTGGGCAGGAAGGAGGTAATGGTGCCCGGTATTGAAGTGGTTAAGAATCTGTGGCTGTCACTATCTAAATTAGTCTCCCATGTCGGTAATTTTACTAACACTGGTGCAAATTCTTGCCTGAATTAGGAGCAAATAGTTCTTAAGGAAATTGCCACCAAAAAAGCATAATATTACTTTTACTGAATTCCCCCCAATGTCTTTTAGCAACAGAGGTCCATTGTTAATAAGAGGGATGAGGAGTTGTCCCTCTTTATTAGACTATTAACAGGCACTATAAATAGATTATTATAATTTTTTTTTTTTTAGAAATCTCCTAAATATATAATAAACCAGAGTAAAAAATAGTTTCACTGAATAAATCTCATGATAAAAACACTGTAGTTTTTCTTGAATATAAAGATATCTGTACTCGTGGATTTTTGAAACTTATTTTCTGTACATTATTTGCAAAGTCCTTTTTTTCATCTAAATTTCATCTTGAAATGTCAGCGTGCTATTAGGATAAGACCAGAAAAAATAATTCTGTTGCATTTCAGGTGACAGTTGATAATAGAATGTGTCATTTATGAAAGTATTACTGCTCCCATTTGTTATCACTGAAACATAACAATTTGCCCTGAACCAAAACTGTAACATAAGTATTTTGTGCGATTGTACTGATTACAAAGCTCACAACACACAAAGAAACAAACGTGAGAAACAAATTATGGCATGTCACCCCTCACTATTCATAGAAAACCTAAAAATTATTTTAGCCCTTAATATGTGATGTCCTGAGCGGTTCTAGAGAAAATGTTATCTGGGAAATAAAAAGAATGTCTATTTGCATTCTCCACTGGGACCTTATTCTGCATTTGTTTTAGCGTAGATTTAATTAAAAACAGATTTTACGGTGTAATGTGAATAGAGTATACTTAATCTCTGCTGGTTTCAGCTTATTGACAACAGCTGGTTCACAATGCTTCAAGAACTATTTTTTTGCTTTAGAATGTGGATTATAAAAAAAATTGTATGGAAGGCTGAAAATTATCCATGTGGAGTAAATGCAGAAACAATTATGGAGATGCAGAAACAAATCTACAGATAAAACCCATATTGTCACCACATTTTAGTATGTTGCCATGAGTTGCATAGCATAGAAAGTTTGCCTTTTAAAACTTTTCAACAGTATAACCATATAAGATTAACAACTTTTGTGTTTAAGGTTTTAATGAATGTAGACAACAGAACACTTTGTGCTGCATAAAATGTAAAAACAAATCTACCACTGAACATTCAACAATGTATGTGTTAGTAGATGGGATCAATATTCAGTTTCTGAACGCTTTAAGACAGGTACAAACATCTTTCCAAGAGTGCTATTCATACAGGTGGTAGATGATTCTCATCTAATCAGAAAGACCACCTGCTTGCTGATGTCATTGGCATAAATAGATCTATCTCCAATATGTCATTTTTTCTACAAAATGTATGAAAACTGGGATGACTGATATGGCACCACAGCAGAGTATAATCTTCATGTTTGTAATTGTTGGTTGGGGTGTGATTGAAGCAGTTTAGTTTTGTTGAAGTTCTGGATTAAAAGTATACAGTTCTCATGCAGAAAGCACAGTCTAATGTGCATTGACTGAAGCTGTCCTGGCTCAGTCATGTTTCCAAGTTAGTCTTCTATACACACAGACTAGGTTAACCGCCGGCCACAAGAAAACGCAAAGATCAGCAAAATCGTGCCATGATTTTACCTCGATTTTGCCGCGTTTTGAAGCGGTCAAAGCATTCCTGTTCTGAACACGATTCTTTCCACATTCAGGAGAGATAGGTTGAACCTTCCCTAACCACAGCAGCTTCTAAACTCTTGTAAAAACCTATATGTACATGGACAACTAGACTTTTATGGAGCTGAGTTTAGGAGCCTTCAAGTTTAGAAGCTGTAGTGTACATGAGCTCTTAATGACTGAGCTAAAGTGCAGTTACCTTATGGTCTCTGTGTCCATGTAGAGGCCTCATAGATACAAGGCATGGGATGTAAACTAGATACTAGATTGCAAATTTTGGATTAAGACTTGTCCCTGTGATTCAACTGTCAAATGTTACAATGTCTACTAAAGCATTTGATAGTTGAAAGAAAGGAGCAGACCTCACAGTCAACAGGTTGGGGCTTAAAGTTGAAGTAAAGGTAGTTTTTACTTACTTTACCTTACTATACCCTACCTTTACTTGCTTGCAGAAAATAACAGCAGAACTTTAGTTCCCCCTTAATCTCAACTGACAAATGTCAAGGCTCAATGTACAGCCTAGACCTAGAAACCAAGGATTGACACAGGGACTGATCTGAACAATAACACAGATATTTGCAGGCACCACAAGGTCCCTGTATTTCAACTTTATTAAATTACAAATTTTTGGCTAGGTCACGTTCACTTTAGCAGGAATGAGAGTTTTGTGGTATATATACATACAGCAAGTATTGGTACATTGTAAACTTATCAGGGAATAGAAAAGGTTTAAATAACATGGTGATCTCATCTTGAAAAGTGAAGAGAAAGAAGTGTGTTATTTGCTATAACCGGTTGAGGAGAAAGGCAAAGACATTTATGACACATCAGGAGACATGCCTGATAAAGAGGGCAAGCAGCTCAAGGATACAATGAATACGTAACTTCAAATGCAAGCTCAAGTGTTACCAGATACAAATTCTACGACAGAGTGCAAAGTGAACTGACTGATCAGCTTATAAAAGGCCTAAAACTACCCAGTCAGAGACTGTTCTTTCATTGATATTTATGAAATAATTCATGACAGAACTGTATTTGGAACAAAATCCCCCAAAGTATAAGGGAAATGAATAATTCAAGGTGCTGATCTTTTTCTAAGACTTGGCATGAGACAATCTGAAAATCAGTCAGAGCTTGAAAAATTTCAGAGGAATAGGCAGTTACCTGGAAAAAAAATTACTCATATTTATTTATTTATTTTGTCCCTAGTAAGAAAACTCTTAAAAAAAGCTCAGTCTTTCAAAGGAAATCTCAAAAGAATAATGCATTTGACAAAGCAATTTATTGTTATTTCTGGAATCTTACCATACTATGGCATGTGAAAAAGTGGCATTTCAGGTTGGTGCATCAGAAAAAAAGCCTTAGTGCTCTATTGTTGCAGGGAGCGAAACACATAATTAATGTTTTTAAGTCACTGATTAAGATATATATACGTTATATATACAGCATAAAGTATGACAACCATTGCAGTGATGTTAAATCCTAGGAACACGATTTTAGTTGCTGATACCCTAAGCAGGCAAGCACTCAAAGACAAGAACACTATTGATGAAGCACTTGAAACTCAAGTGCATTTAATTATGCCCTGCTTTCCTATTTCAGATAAGAAAATGAGACAACTGAAAGATCACACAGCTAATGACTTTCAGCTTAGAGCACAGAAATATGCCATACTCAATGGCTTGCCAAAGGCAAAGCATTTGTGTCCTCAGACAGCTTTGGAACTTTCATGAACAAATGTTTATTATTGATGATCTGACATGTAATAGGTTGTTTGCTCCTAAATCCATGAGTACGTAAAGATTAAAAAAATCAAGGGCACATGCCAGTTGATACATGTAAGATCAAAGTCCAAGATATACAGTATCTCACAAAAATGAGTACACCCCTCACATTTTTGTAAATATTTTATTATATCTTTTCATGTGACAACACTGAAGAAATTACACTTTGCTACAATGTAAAGTAGTAAGTGTACAGCTTATATAACAGTGTAAATTTGCTGTCCCCTCAAAATAACACACAGCCATTAATGTCTAAACCACTGGCAACACAAGTGAATACACCCCTAAGTGAAAATGTCCAAATTGGGCCCAATTAGCCATTTTTCCTCCCTGGTGTCATGTGACTCGTTAGTGTTACAAGGTCTCAGGTGTGAACGGGGAGCAGGTGTGTTAAAATTGGTGTTATCGCTCTCACTCTCTCATACTGGTCACTGGAAGTTCAACATCATGGCAAAGAACTCTCTAAGGATCTGAAAAAAAGAATTGCTGCTCTACAAAAAGATGGCCTAGGCTATAAGAAGATTGCCAAGACCCTGAAACTGAGCTGCAGCACAGTGGCCAAGACCATACAGCAGTTTAAAAGGACAGGCCTTGCCATGGTCAACCAAAGAAGTTGAGTGCACACGCCCAGCATCATATCCAGAGGTTGTCTTTGGGAAACAGACATATGAGTGCTGCCAGCATTGCTGCAGAGGTTGAAGGAGTGGGGGGTCAGCCTGTCAGTGCTCTGATCATACGCCGCACACTGCATCAAATTGGTCTGCATGGCTGTCATCCCAGAAGGAAGCCTCTTATAAAGATGTTGCACAAGAAAGCCCGCAAACAGTTTGCTGAAGACAAGCAGACTAAGGACATGGATTACTGGAACCATGTCCTGTGGTCTGATGAGACTAAAGATAAAGATAAACTTATCTGGTTCAGATGGTGTCAAGCGTGAGTGTCAGCAACCAGGTGAGGAGTACAAAGACAAGTGTGTCTTGCCTACAGTCAAGCATGATGGTGGGAGTGTCATGGTCTGGTGCTGCATGAGTGCTGCCGGCACTGGGGAGCTACAGTTCATTGAGGGAACCATGAATGCCAACATGTACTGTGACATACTGAAGCAGAGCATGGTCCCCTTCCTTCAGAGACTGGGCCACAGGGCAGTATTCCAGCATTATAATGGCCCAAAGCACACCTCCAAGATGACCACTGCCTTGCTAAAGAAGCTGAGGGTAAAGGTGATGGACTGGCCAAGCATGTCTCCAGACCTAAACCCTATTGAGCATCTGTGGGGCATCCTCAAACAGAAGGAGGAGGAGCGCAAGGTCTCTAACATCCAGCAGCTCTGTGATGTTGTCATGGTGGAAGAGGACTCCAGTGGCAACCTGTGAAGCTCTGGTGAATTCCATGCCCAAGAGGGTTAAGGCAGCGCTGGAAAAAAATGGTGGCCACACAAAATATTGACACTTTGGGTCCAATTTGGACATTTTCACTTAGGGGTGTACTCACTTTTGTTTCCAGCAGTTTAGACATTAATGGCTGTGTGTTGAGTTATTTTGAGGGGACATCAAATTTACACTGTTATACAAGCTTTACACTCACTACTTTACATTGTAGCAAAGTGTAACTTCTTCAGTGTTGTCACATGAAAAGTTATGATAAAATATTTACAAAAATGTGAGGGGTGTACTCACTTTTGTGAGATACTGTATACTACAGGTCAGAAATTAATGATAACAGGAAATGGCACTCAAATGTCCATTTTGCTTGCTGCATCATACTTTGAACTAAAGGGACCCTAACAATTACAGAAAAGTTGCACCATTTCTTTTTGAGCTTTAGCTGACAATGGACAGCATGGTATTGTACATTACTACAGTTTTAGGAAAGGAACCATATACATGAGAAGTTAAAAACAGTATTGAGAATTCTTCAAATTGTCAAAGGTTTGCTCTCAAAGACAAAGCAAGGTGGAAGAAACTCTTTCTGTATGTTGCCATGCTGGAAAACAGGAATAACTACAGATGGTGGAAATATCTACAGATGGC
The DNA here is from genome assembly GCA_037952925.1 of Lithobates clamitans. Classification (NCBI taxonomy): domain Eukaryota; kingdom Metazoa; phylum Chordata; class Amphibia; order Anura; family Ranidae; genus Lithobates; species Lithobates clamitans. Next base: position 1,168,488 of record JBBGZY010000088.1, read on the forward strand.
ATAGGACCATAATCTCAGATGCTTACTGTACAAATCAATGATTGTGCTCCACCGATCCATTACAAGCAACTAGCTGCAACCACGCATCATTCCACCAGGCCTAGTAAAAAAAAAAAAAAAAACACGGCATGCTGCTATATTAGGAAGTGTTTTGGATACTAAAAACTTCTTTGTTTGGTGCAGCTCTTCAACAGAATGAAGATCAGTGTCCATGGAAAGCATTTCTTTTTTTGCAGCATGGCTTCCCTTTACAAAATGGCTTTTGTTTCAGGGGTACTATTTTAAGTTTTTCTTATTTTTTGGTGGTTTTGATTTTTCATTTTACATTGATGGACCATTTTGAGCCTGAGATGCTCAAAGCTTAGCAGTCACGTGTTACTGTTATTGAAGCTACCTTTTGTTCACAGCATACTGCAGTGTGTGCACCTAAACCTCCTAAACCACTTCACATTACTTCACTCATTTTCCATACATCCCCCTCCCATCCTCATAGTAGGTAAAAAAGGTTAAGCATAAATTGGTTAGACCTATTATCCCTGATTGAAATTATCCTTCTAATGGCCAGTTTTATACTCCTGTATCCTCTGCACTAATTCTTGTAGTAAATCCAGCCTGTGCTATTTCTCTTTATAAATATGGCCTGGCTACCCTTGGTATTTAAAACTTGCCTGTTGCTGGACAATTTTATACTACTGTATCATCTACAGTAAAAACACCTGTCTGTAATTGTTGTCTTTAGTATATAGTAAAAACATCAACCTATTTGTTCCAATAAATTCAGCCTTGCTATTCAAAATTGTTCTGCTAATGATCAATTTTGCACTTTTTTATCATTTGCAGTCTTCTTATTCATAGGGAGTGTTTGATAAAAATTGGCTAACAGCAGGACAGTTTTGCATCAGTGGAAAACAGGGAATACCTTAGCAAACTTCTGGATCATTGCTGCCAGTCAAAGCTAGTCTATTACAATTAAATGAAAAAGCACATCTTGCTGCTAAAACTACCTGAAATTATATTTTTTTTAAACTGAAATTATTCAAATTGGGGTGCTGCTGTAAACAAATCAAGGTCATTTTTAAAAAGAAATTCAATTCTATAGCTAAATATGTGCTACCATCTTACATCATCTCTGAGACTGTCATGAACATCTTACTATTAGATAACACTACATACAATTTTAAGACATATCCCAAACATGTTATTTAAAGGATTTTCTGTAATTTTAATGTGGCCTCTAAAGCCACTTGAAAATACTCACTTTCTGCTGTAGTTTGCCTATTAACCCTAAAAATAATTCAGAATCTCCTAACAAGATTCACCCCTCATATACTTCACTGGGATTCACCTCTTAGTTTGGGTTTTTCAACCAGGATTCACCAAACTCTCAGTGAATTGAACCCAGGCCCATTGGGTGCCAACTTGCAATCAACAAAAAAACAAACAATTTTACAAACACCAATGCAAGGGGTGTCAGAAAGCAGAACGATGCAAATGCACTTTCTGGCATTGTAGAAGCCATTGAGCCATTTGTTTATGCTTCTAGAATCACCAGAGCTGCTTGCAGGCAGCTTATGTTAGTCTATGGTGACCGATCACCACAGTGGATGTACAGAAGCAGGTACACATCCTAATTTGACAGGCATGCAGGGATGGCTGCCAAATAAATAAATAGCTTATTCATGCTATACAGGTTGCACTGCCCATGTGACATTCTTTGGACATTTGTCTCATTTGATTTTGAGCTTTTTTGAAAAAATTGGGTGTAGCATATTGTTAATGATAATACAGAAGGGTAGATGTACAATTTTGATTTTCATAGGTGCAGGTTAAGGCCTCATTCACATAGGCGTACTAAAGCATATGGGCTGTGTTTGCCCTCAGATGCACAGAAATGCACAGTTTTTTCGTGCATCCCCATGCAGGCAGTCCCATTCATGTCAATTGGGACGCAACAACTGCATGGACACAGCCGTTGTTCCTAATCTGACTTCTTTGCGGGCAAATTGGCAAAAAATACAAAGCATTTATTTCAGAAAAAAACCTAGTACCTTTTCTTTTACATTTCTTCTGTGCTTGAAATCAACAGAAAATTGCCCTTTTTTAGACTTTTCATCAATTTTTCTCTTATTTTCTTAAAAAAAAAAAAAAGAGATGCTATAATTTAAAGTGTGGTATCAAAAGACAGTTCTATTATGCCCACAATACAACGTCAAGATTCTCCAGGTTGACCGCAAAAAAGCTACAATTGTAAGACAATCTACAGAATGCTCTAAACCTGAAAAAGACTTAGGACTCAAGAAGGTTTACATAGGTTTAAGGTGCTGGGACACAATGGTTAAATCTAATAAACAATTACCCTTTATCTACTTTTGGTAATACTGTCATTAGCTTTATACTGTATTAAGTATTTTGCCTCCTAAAATAAATATATTACTAAATATTTAATTATGAATCAAATCAAGTTAGAATTATCATGTATGTGACACATGTGGAGCAGAGATCATAGGCAAACAGTTTCTATTCCTTCTTTTATTTAGCCAGTGTAGAAGGTAAGTAAACGCTTGGAAGAGTTCCTATTCCCACTTCACAATGGTATGGCAATTAAAAATACACTGTAAAATAAATTTAGTTGGATATGGCCTCACTTACAGTATCATTAATTTTCTCCATCACTCCCTAAAATCTTTTCAGGCATGACCAATAAATAGTGGGTATGGGGGTAAATATGCTATTTAATTTTACTTGCCAATTAAATTTATCTCTAGCTTTATAACTTTTAGCACTTTGCTGCTATTTAGAGGAAATATAGGCCCTGAGGCTTTGTACTGTATTTCATAAGCTGGCCCTGGTGCTCGAGAATGCATTTGCTTCACTCAAAAAGGGAACTCCGCTTGTTCGCACCCCCCCTCCACTGTCACATTTGGCACTTTTTTTGTTTTGACAACTACCTGCTCCCACTTCTGGGTAAGATCGCCAGGCAAATCTCTAAGCATTTCAGGCCCCTCCTCTTTCCCCCTGCTGCCTTCTGGAACACTCACAGGTCCCAGAAGACGGCGGGTCCATTCAGCACTCCATGGAGGTTCAGAATAACATCCTAAATGTAGAGCATACTGTGGTCAGTTCTCTAGCTGTGCTGGGAACCCAGCCTGCTCTCCTCCAATGATCAGACTTGTCCTGACACACCCCCTGCTCATCCTTTCACTGGGAAAATCAGTGCACTGTTGCTTCTCCTCCCTCCAGAGTTTAAGCAACTGAAAGCAGAATGAGCAATGATATATATATATATATATATGTATATATATATATATATACACACACAAATGTTTTGATTTTTATTTCCATTTAATTAAACTTAATTGGTTGTTTTACAAGGTGATCATTTACAGTCACTTTAATTTCAAAAGTTATTGTCAACATTCTCGCATCTAATTTAGTGATATACTGTAAATCCTGGTTATCCCGCCATGAAGGTAATGCTCTGGTCCATCTCATGAATGCTTTACTGCCTTGTTCTCCTGTCGCATAGGCTTCTGATGGAGACCAGAAGTAGTCATGCTGATACACAATGCACAGGCATGTTCCTGTGTAGTCATCATAAGTAAATCTTCCCCAAGAAAGTCTATGACACCACATCAACAACCATGTGAAGTGGTTAAGGAGTGAAAACAATATTCTATTCGGAAAAGGCAATTGCTTATGACAGACAGTCCTTTAGCAAATTAGGATCCTGTGTTAGGATCCTTTTGTTCTGCTTTTCATAATTCAAGGGAACTTAAGTATTTTGGATCAACTCTAGCTCTATATTTTCAAATTTTGTCTCATCCTTTCACTACCTCTCCCTGTAAGCAAAGGTTGCTAGTTCAAAGCCTTGAGCATTTTACATAATACTGGCATGCAAAGTAACTAAGCCACATGTATGCTTTCTAGAGTCATGATTAAATATTCAAACCCAGTCATTGGACATGAGGGGGCATCATCACAACTGTAGCATGACTACATCAGTAAATGTTGTTTCGTGACATTTGATCCTAGGATGTCACACTTATGACACAAAGTACTTCAGACTTAACTTAACAACTGTAATGCTTTTATTCAGTTATGCACATTGAATGTCCTACTAATGGAAGGAAAAAAATAAAGCAATGGGGGTAGGGAGGCTTGGGTGACAAGTAAATGGTGTTTCTGACTCTGTTGCAGTCCCTGTTCATACTCCTATAATTCATATGAATTTTCTTCAAATAATTTTCTAACATTTCTAAAACTCCCATGTTGTGTGCATGAGATGAAAATATATTCATGCTCTTTAACATAAATGATTTGCTGTAGCTATTTTCCTAATTTGTGGAAAATGTTTCCTGCATAGAACTTGATGTTTCTTATATTTAGCCCTGGTTCACACTGAAGCATTTTGACATGCGATTTGACATGTCAAATCGCATGTCATATCGGCAGCAATTGCCATCAATGGCACCGTCTTAATCGGTGTGACGCCCTGTCTGCGGCACTGCACTGATTTCAAAAAGTAGTTTCTGTACTAGTTTTTGCAGTTTCAGGCTGCGCTTTACATTGACATCTATGCAGAAATCTGCACAGACGTCTCTGAAATCGCGGCCAAAATCAGGACTGACATGCGGGAGTGAAATCATGTGAGTTCAGCTGAACTCACACGGCTTCATTCCTGCAGCTCAGTGAGAACCTGAGCTTACAGCCGTTTTCTATAAAAATGAAGAAGACATAGTACCACATGGAAAAAGACCAACAATAGAGCAAGATGGCTCTCCTATTGTGTTTGTCTTCTATAGCTAGCTTTTTTCACAGCTAACATCTTAGTCTGTCAGCACTTAGGGAAGACATAAAGTATGAAGTAAGGTGAAATGAAGTCAATCTGTGCTCACTTCCAACATCTAAGCTTTTCCTTCATCTGAATGAATACTTGAAATACCTATAGATAAAATCCACTTTGGCTCCTTTCATTGACTATTCTAACTTTAAATTAATCTTGCACAGTCACTTTCAATTATGGTGTGAAAAGGATTTTTGTACTCACGCTAAAATCTCAGTCCATTAAGGAACACAGCTTCCTTAATCTGAAATTCCACTGTCTCACAAAACCTGGGTTAAAACAGCCAGGCCATCAAGCCAGCAACTAAGAAGCAGGGTGGAAGGTCAGTGTTTGAAATAAAAGACCTGACCAATCTGGTAGAGGTCACGGAGCATCGGTTAACGGGCGAACAAGGTTGGCATACCAGACTCTCAAAGGTCAATCAAAAACTATGAGAATGACTGGAAAGCCCTCAGCTTTGACCCATGGCAGTAGACAAGGTAAAAAGTTTCAGAGGAAGAAAAGCATAAAAGGCAACAAAAAGAAATGAAAGGTGTAGCCTTAATGGCAAATTCTAGCTTTGGAATTTTGAACCGTCAGAGACAAGCATGGCTTCATGCTTTAATAAGATGAGAGTTGGGTTGACTACAGTAGGAGTTGACTATTTGTTAACAAATTTGCCATCATAGGGAATTGCTTAAAAGGTAATGAAATAAAAATAATACTGTCTTCTCCTGTTTAAGCAAAATAACTCAGGAGGAGTAACAAATTGCACTAAAATAAAATAGTCATAAAATATTTACAAATATTTACAAAACAAAAGAAAATACTTCCACTGTATGACAGGAGGAATGAGCACCCAAAGATAAAAGGGGGTATCATAAATAGCCACTGGTGCAGAAGATTCCGTCTGGGATCTGTAAGAAACCTTGCACATAGCGCAAATTAGGTCCTGAGTGGGTAGGTTTGTAACTGTAGGACAATAACTTTCCTGTTTAGCACCAGATGTGCTCCCAGTCAAAAAGCACAAGAGAAAGGTTCTACCCAACTACCTCAGGAAAACTCACAACCAGCTGAATTTGATGTGAATCTGAAAATAGAAATAAGACAGTTTGACCAATGTCACTGCTGGCAGGGTGATATCCAGAGGGATGTGTATACACTTTCATTGAGTCTCTAAGAGGCTGTCAGAAGCTGTTTGTTAAATCCCTGGCACAAACATTATGTAATTCCTCTGCACTAGCAGAGAAATGAGACGACAGCAGGAAGAGAGGAAGCCTCACATGCACAAAGTATATGGTAAACGTTCCGCGCTACCCCCAACTGTGATAAACCAATGTGAAATTTAAATTAGTGAAAATCTATTTTAAAGTGCACAAAAAACACACAAAATCACAAATATATGAAACATAAATAATCCTGCGTGCTGCAACTAAAAAACCTTGAACATGAGGTTTTGTACAGTATAAAGAAAAAAGTTCAGTGCGCTACTCAAATTAAAACCAAATAGTGAATATAAAAAAATACTATTTCCTGCTACGAGTGGCCTTGCTGGAGCAACTAATGGAGGAGAGTGTTCCTGATTGCCACCTCTGAAATTTCAACTACCTGGCGTGGAGGGAAGTCTGTCTCTACTCAAAGACCAGCTGTTCCTAAAACCCGAGTGGAGTTTGTTCAGGCTCACATGATCTCTGTGGTGGGGATCCATCAAATCTGGTAAGCAGCACCCTTTTCCTATTTCTGCACTGTCTTAGAAGATCCATAGAAGATTTACTGAAGACTTAAAGAGGAATCACACCTCCGGTTTATGATACCATCATTTTCCATATGAACTGTAATTTAATTTGAGTATCACATGCACAAAGTGCCTGAGGACTTCGGCCAGACGGTAATGCTGCTTATTCCCCTGGCATTTACAGAAGCCATCAATAAAACTCCAAAGCCAACCAGGCTTAGTCCAATCCCTGCATTGACAGCACACCATAATAATTAATCCCCTGTAGGACATAGTAATTAATCCCAGGCACAGCACAGGATTTAAGGGGCACAGGGCATGGGTCAATGCACTCATAACCCTCCGCATGTCACAACGATTAACCCCCAGCAAGGCACAATAATACACCCCCAGGACAACACAATAATAAAATCAGAGCATAGCACAATTATAATCTCCCAGTGCAAAATAATAATAAACCTGCATCACAACACAGTAAAATACACAGCACAGTAATAAACCCCAGCACAAAACAATAATAAACCCCAAGAATAGCACAGTAATTACCCTCCAGCACTACACATTAATTAATCCCCATCATTACACAATAATAAACCCCAGCAGTATAGCAGTCAGTGTGCCTTCTTCTTGTTCAAATATTTTATTGGTAAAAGAGAATAAAACATTCACAAAACGTAGAGACATACAGTGTAGCCCCCAGAGAAGGGGAATATAGCTTAAGGTCCAAAAAAAGTAATGTTTAACTGATTGGGTCGCAGCCCACACATTAGGACAGTGGCAAATCGAGGTAGAACATATAGGTATATAACTATTGTATTGATATATGATATTAGAGGTCGAGAAATGCCATACATATACACTAAGCTTCAGGAGGAGAGAACCCTCGGAGAGGTGGTAGCAATGGGTGGTAATGTGAAGCCCAGTGTACAAGGGGCATCTAATAGGGATTAAAATGAGAGGAAAGAAGATTAACCATATGATAGATAAGAATGGTGATGAGGGGGTATATTGTGGTTGCCAAGTCGGTCAAAGTCCTGAAACATCTAATTTAGATGAGATCAGGGCATGTCCTCATAATTAGAGTGGATTATTGTACAGTGTGCCTTCTTCATTGTGCAACATATAACATAGCATAAAGAGTGAAGAGGTTAGCACTATGCAGCATATAGAGTGTGAGGGTCAGGACTATGTACAACATTCAGTATCATTTTTTTCAGTGAGTCGTCCTCTTATGTGGGTGGTCAGTACTCAGTGTCCTCCCTTACATTGGTGATCAGAGTGCATCTGCACAATGGCAGTGTGCCCCCTGTACAATGGTGGTCAGAGTACATCTGCACAGTGAAAGTGTACCCCCCTGTACAATGGTGGTCAGTGTGCTCCCTGTACAGTGGTTGTCAGTATGCCCCATACACTGGTAGCCAGTGGCCATGCATACTGATGGTCAGTGGCCCTGCATACTGGTGGTAAGTGTGTGCCTGTATACTGGTGGTCAGTTTCCCTACACAATGGTTGTCAGTCCCTCTGTATACTGGTGGTCAGTGCCCCTGTACACTGGTAATCAATTCCCCTGTATACTGGTGGTCAATCTCCATGTTCAGTGGTGGTCAGTTCCTCCGTATACTGGTGGTCAGTTCTCCTATATACTGGTGGCAAGCTCTTCTGTATAGTGGTGGTCATTTCTTCTGTATACTGGAGGTCAGTTCCCTGTATACTTGTGGTCCGGTCCCCTGTATACTGGTCGTCAGTCCCATATATACTTGTGATTAATTTTCCAGTATACTGGCGGTCAGTCCTCTGAATACTGGTGGTCAGTCCTCTGTATACCGGTGGTCAGTTCCCCTTTATACTGGTGGTCAGTCCCTTGTATATTAGTGGTAAATCCCCTGTATACTAGTGATCTGTCCCCTGTATACTGTTAGTCAGACCCCCTTATACAATGATGGTCAGTGTATTGGGTCTCTCATTCTCTCTAGTAATATTCAACTTCTCTTCATACCTCTTCTTGACTGCAGGCAAGCTCCAGCGCCTCTGCTTCTTCATGGTTCACGCCTATAAGTGTAGCCAAGCCCAGCTCAGTAAATAGATGAGACAGTACTGAGAGAGCATGTGCAGTTGGAACTAGAAGAAGCCTATCAGCACCTGAGGCTCTAAGCCACTGTATCCCTGCACAGCAAGTTCCTGCTTACTCACTTTGATTTGCAAGTTTGCATCAATCCAGGGTGGATTGATGCTATTATGCAAAGCAATGTGCATGGTCCAGGTAGGTACATTTATGGAGGTACTTTGGGGGTGCTGGAGGAATTTTTGGAGGTGCTTTAACACACCCAAGCACCACGCCATGGTCTATCCCTTTGTTCTAGGTCCAATCAGCACTGATATACAGAAGTTGTTCAAAATAATAAAGCATAACTCCAGCTAAAAATAACAATTAATACTAGGTCAGGTTTGTTGTGATGTTTATTCTCAATTTGGAGCTCTTCCTCCTTTTTTTGCTACAAGAAGCTTTCGGTCTGATGGCAAACATTATTCAACCCACTTCCTTTGAGCCCAGGTCTTTCTTTACCCATTCCAGCCTGTAACTGGCCAGTAAAAGCAGAACCAGCAAAGTGAAAAGCTTATTTCTCTCACACTTGCTTCTACTAACTACCAGCATACTCCTTGCCAGCTCATGGATTGATTGGCTTCTTTTGATTCTTTTTTCTCTTACACCCAAGTCCTGCTGTACAGGGACTGTGAGATGCTGATACAAGGTTGAATCCAGGTACCTACACTGCTTGCATTTAAAAAAGTACATTTAATCACATATTGAATATAGAGGTTCATTAGTTTGTGCCTATTATCCCTTATTATCCCTTCAAGTGCCCTTATACCACTACAATCATCATAATCAATTCCATAGTGCAGACAGATTCCCAGTTATTTTATGTAATACTGCTGGAAAATGATTTTGAGCCTCTATAAGGAAATAGGACAGGGCTGATTTAAAATAAGCACTGCATAAAGCAGGATTAAACACATGACAAGTATGTGATGAAGGCAAAACTTAACACAAATATAATGAAAAGCCCATCAGCTCTATTTACTGTAATCAACCCAAACGGTGGCAATTTTAGTACCATACAGGTAATATATTCAGTGCACTTAGAAGCAAAGTGATTTATGACTGAGACAAAACATTTTATTATCTGGTGTGAAGGAGTGTAAGCCATAACTCATTCTGGAAAGGCTCACAGAACATATAAATTCTGCTTTACAAATAATGAAATAGAAAGGATAGATTATGCAATTCATGAGGAGAGCAAATTACAAAATATTCAACCTTTGTAACCATGTATTGATTTTTAGAAACTGTCATCAGATGCTCTTAAATAATTTTACTGTGTGAAGAAATGCTTGGAGTGTAATTTTATATTATGTGACAACAGATAGTTGTGATGAGCTGAGAATGATTGGTAGAAAGAGGATCCGTGAGTATTTAAAATATACAATTATTTTGTTGAATGGTGGTAAAGATACACTACAACAGTGCAAAAAATTAAAATATCATCCTAACCTATATTAAAAAAATCACTTATGGAACATTTACAACAGAAGAGAGAAGAGAATAAGACAGGTCATAGATGATGTGATTTTCTTTCTTGGGTTGCAGGAAAGAAAATTGCTGAATTCCCCCATCAACACAATCACTGTTGATGGGAGAATCCTTTCCATGGATCTATTGTGTTCTCCCGCTGGGGGGGGGAGCACAGGGAGCCATCCCTGCTGGGAGAACACAGTGATTATTTCTAGGGGCTATAGCCACAGTTGGTCCCTGCTGAACTGGTAAAGATTTGAACTATCTATGGCCGGCTTTAGATCTACTTTATCTCTTGGAGTCACTGTATGTCCAATTACTGCTGTGTGATGTGGGTAATAGTGATAGACCAATAGAAGTGAGCGATATAATGTAAAGTGCTTTTTCCTTCAAAAAGCATACCTATGATTAAAATATAGTGTGGAAAGACCCTCTTCTGGTCCTGAGTTGCTACCGCACTAATAGTGACAAAGGAAGAATTCATCAGACACTAAATTCTTGAATTTGCACAGAGGAATGCCTGGTATATCTCACTTAAAGAATATTTTGATATATTAAACCACTTCAGCCCCGGAAGGATTTACCCCCTTCCTGACCAGAGCACTTTTAACAATTTGGCACTGCGTCGCTTTAACTGCAATGCTGTACCCAAACAAAATTTGCGTCCTTTTCTTCCCACAAATAGAGCTTTCTTTTGATGTTATTTGATCACCTCTGCGGTTTTTATATTTTGCGCTATAAACGGAAAAAGACCGAAAATTTGGAAAAAAAATTACATTTTCTACTTTTTGTTATAAAAAAAAATCAAATAAACTCAACTTTAGTCATACATTTAGGCCAAAATGTATTCGGCCACATGTCTTTGGTAAAAAAATGTCAATAAGCGTATATTTATTGGTTTGCGCAAAAGTTATAGCGTCTACAAACTAGGGTACATTTTCTGGAATTTACACAGCTTTTAGTTTATGACTGCCTATGTAATTTCTTGAGGTGCTAAAATGGCAGGACAGTACAACCCCCCCCCCCCAAATGACCCCATTTTGGAAAGTAGACACCCCAAGGAAATTGCTAAGAGGCATGTTGAGCCCATTGAATGTTAATTTTTTTTTGTCCCAAGTGATTGAATAATGACAAAAAAAATTACAAAAAGTTGTCACTAAATGATATATTGCTCACATAGGCCATGGGCTATGTGGAATTGCACCCCAAAATACATTCAGCTGCTTCTGCTGAGTACAGGGATACCACATGTGTGGGACTTTTTGGGAGCCTAGCCGCATACAGGGCACCGAAAACCAATCAACGCCTTCAGGATTTCTAAGGGCGTACATTTTTGATTTCACTCCTCACTACCTATCACAGTTTTGAAGGCCATAAAATGCCCAGATGGCACAAAACCTCCCCAAATGACCCCATTTCGGAAAGTAGATACCCCAAGCTATTTGCTGAGAGGCATGTTGAGTCTATGGAATATTTTATATTTTGACACAAGTTGCGGGAAAGTGACACTTTTTTTTTTTTTGCACAAAGTTGTCACTAAATGATATATTGTTCACACAGGCCATGGGCATATGTGGAATTGCACCCCAAAATACATTTAGCTGCTTCTCCTGAGTATGGGGATACCACATGTGTGGGACTTTGTGGGAGTCTAACCGCATACGGGGCCCCGAAACCAATCACCACCTTCAGGATTTCTAAGGGTGTAAATTTTTGATTTCACTCTTCACTGCCTATCACAGTTTCGGAGGCCATGGAATGCCCAGGTGGCACAAAACCCCCCCAAAAGACCCCATTTTGGGAAGTAGACACCCAAGCTATTTGCTGAGAGGCATGGTGAGTATTTTGCAGCTCTCATTTGTTTTTGAAAATGAAGAAAGACAAGAAAAAATTTTTTTTTTTTCTTTTTTCAATTTTCAAAACTTTGTGACAAAAAGTGAGGTCTGCAAAATACTCACTATACCTCTCAGCAAATAGCTTGGGGTGTCTACTTTACAAAATAGGGTCATTTGGGGGGGGTTTGTGCCACCTGGGTATTCCATGGCCTCCGAAACTGTGATAGGCAGTGAAGAGTGAAATCAAAAATTTACGCCCTTAGAAAGCCTGGAGGCGGTGCTTGGTTTTCGGGGTCCCGTGCGCGGCTAGGCTCCCAAAAAGTCTCACGCATGTGGTATCCCCGTACTCAGGAGAAGCAACAGAATGTATTTTGGGGTGTAATTTCATATATTCCCATGGCATGTTTGAGCACTATATCATTTAGTGACAACATTGTGCAAAAAAAAAAAAAAATGTGTCTTTTTCCCGCAACTTGTGTCACAATATAAAATATTCCATGGACTCGACATGCCTCTCAGCAAATAGCTTGGGGTGTCTACTTTCCAAATGGGGTCATTTGGGGGGGGTTTGAACTGTCCTGGCATTTTATGCACAACATTTAGAAGCTTATGTCACACACCACCCACTCTTCTAACCACTTGAAGACAAAGCCCTTTCTGACACTTTTTGTTTACATGAAAAAATAAATTTTTTTTTGCAAATAAATTACTTTGAAAAACCCCCAAACATTATATTTTTTAAAGCAAATGCCCTACAGATTAAAATGGTGGGTGTTTCATTTTTTTTTTTCACACAGTATTTGCGCAGCGATTTTTCAAACACATTTTTTGGTGAAAAAACACACTTTTTAAAATTTTAATGCACTAAAACACAATATATTGCTCAAATGTTTGATGAAATAAAAAAGAAGATCTTAGGCCTAGTACATGGATACCAAACATGACATGCTTTAAAATTGCGCACAAACATGCAGTGGCAACAAAATAAATATATTTTCAAAAGTCTTTAAAAGCCTTTACAGGTTACCACTTTAGATTTACAGAGGAGGTCTACTGCTAAAATTACTGCCCTCGATCTGACCTTCGCGGTGATACCTCACATGCATGGTGCAATTGCTGTTTACATTTGACACCAGACCGACACTTGCGTTCACCTTAGCGTGAGAGCAGGGGAGGACAGGGGTGCTTTTTTTTTTTTTTTCCTTTATTATTTTTTTGCTTTTTTATCTTTTTTTTAAACTGTTCCTTTCATTTTTCTTAATCATTTTTATTGTTATCTCAGGGAATGTAAATATCCCCTATGATAGCAATAGGTAGTGACAGGTACTCTTTTTTGAAAAAATTGGGGTCTATTAGACCCTAGATCTCTCCTCTGCCCTCAAAGCATCTGACCACACCATGATCGGTGTGATAAAATGCTTTCCCAATTTCCCAATGGCGCTGTTTACATCCGGCGAAATCTAAGTCATGAAATGCTCGTAGCTTCCGGTTTCTTAGGCCTTAGAGGTGTTTGGAGCCACTCTGGTCTCTGATCAGCTCTATGGTCAGCTGGCTGAATCACCGGCTGCATTCTCAGGTTCCCTGTTGAGACAGGAGAGCCAGAGAAAAACACGGAAGACGGTGGGGGGGGCATTCCCTCCCACTGCTTGTAAAAGCAGTCTAGAGGCTAATTAGCCGCTAGGATTGCTTTTACATGAAAGTCGACCACTGGCTGAAAAGAATGATACCAAGATGATACCTAAACCTGCAGGCATCATTCTGGTATAACCACTCAAAGTCGTGAATTGCGTACCTGAAGACAAAAAAATGGTTAACAATAAAACACAGTAAACAGTAAAGTATAAAAAATTGCATACCTGAAAAGCAAACATGATAAAACATAATAACAATAAAACATTGCAGAATAGAATACAGTAAAAAAGAGCAGAACAAAGGAGAGATAATAGAGAGAGAGAGAACAATGAAACGACAACTATTTTTTTTAATCTTATATATATTTTTTTGTTTTATTTTTTTTTACACTTTTTTTTGTAACTGTAACCTTTATAACTGTAACCGGTTCCAGGTTCGGGTCTCTCAAAATGCGATGGCATCTTGGAAGACTCAGTGAAAGTGTGTCTAGTCTGTGCAATGCTGTACCCTACGCTAATACTCAACTATTGTATGGTAGCATTCAAAACATTCACCAATGCAAAGACCAGGAATGTCAGGACAGGAGGGACAATAATAGCAGGTGTCACGCCTATGTCCGCGCTTAGTGCAGACACGACATCTTTTTTGGGAGGGTTTGTTGGGTAGGGGTACTCGGGAGGACATAAAAATGCCTCTCATGCAGCTGACTGCACTTGGTTGGGGATGTGAATGGGGGAAGTACGGGTGCTGCAGAAGTGGTGGGTTCCCAATTAGGATTGGCGAATGCAGCAGGAAGGGCACTATGGGCACGATGGGCCTGTGTTTGTCTTCTTGGTGGCAGCGGGACACTACTTGTGCTTGCCACCTCACCAGCTTGAACTGCATTTATGGGACACGCCACATCACCAAGTGTTACTGCAGTGCTGGTTTGACTACGACCAGGGTGTACTAGGCCACAGGTGCTTGCCAGTTCACCAAAACGCTACCAAAAAAAACTGTTAGCGATCACAGGGATCAGGCCTGACTCTGCGAACCCTGCAGTTATGCGTTTAGTGTTTTCTAAGTGACAGTGATCAATCGATACTGCACTTGGGTGGGCTGGGCTGGGCCAGGCGGAGGGGCAAAACACAGGTGGTAGCAGGTATCTGGGCTGATCCCGCTAACACTGCGTTTTTGGGAACCCTAAACTGCTGGGGACGCTAGTATAGATCTGATCGAATCAGATATTGATCCGTTCAGATACTATAACACTAAGGGAGGTGTACGGTGCATGCATGGGTGTTAGCGGTACTGGTGCTAACCTGACGCTGCTTGGGGCTAGTGCTTGCCAGTTCACCAAAACACTAACAAAAAAACTGTTAGCGATCGCAGGGATTAGGCCTGACTCTGCGAATGCTGAAGTTATGCGTTTAGTGTTTTGTAAGTGACAGTGATCGATTGATACTGCACTTGGGTGGGCTGGGCTGGGCGGAGGGGCAAAACGCAGGTGCTAGCAGGTATCTGGGCTGATCCCGCTAACACTGCGTTTTTGGGAACCCTAAACTGCTGGGGACGCTAGTATAGATCTGATCAGATATTGATCCGTTCAGATCCGTTTGGATGCTATACCACTAAGGCGTATGCTGCGTGCGTGGGTGTTAGCGGTACTGGCGCTAATCTGACACTGCCTGGGGCGACGCGTATCACCGCCGGGCGATCAGGGGAGCTAAACCTTTATTAGGTAATAAACAGCAGGTGCCCTGACACTATAAAAAATAAACGAACTAACCAGCATCACCCGTAACGGTTATACGGTGATCAGTGGTGAAAGGGTTAACTAGGGGGCAATCAAGGTGTTAAAACCTTTATTAGGTAGTATATGGGGGTCCTTGTCACTATAAAACGCTGACGAACCTAAATATTTACCTGACTAACTAGCATCACCAGTGACACTAATACAGCGATCAGAAAAATGGTCGCTTAGTGACACTGGCGACGGGGGGTGATCAAGGGGTTAAAACTTTATTTAGGGGGGGTTAGGGGGGTATCCTAGACCTAAAGGGGGCTAATACTAACTGCCCTGTCACAAACTAACACCATGCAGTAATCAGAAAAAAAAAAAAAACTGCTTGGTGTCAGTGTGATGGGGGGAGGGGTGATTGGGGGGTGATCAGGGGGGATCGGGGGTGTTATGTGTGCCTGGTATGTTCTACTGTGTGTGTGTAGTGTTGTGCACTCACAATGAAGTCTTCTCTCCTCGGCGCCGGAACGGAAAATACCCAGCCGAGGAGAGATGACATCATTTCCTTTGCTGCTGTTTAGCATACAGCAGCAGAGGAAGAACGTGATTGGCTGGGAGCGATCGCGAGGGGGGCCACGAATGGATGGTCTCCCCCTCGCCTCTCATCGCTCCCAGACACAAGCCGACCGCCTCGGGCACCGGTACAGGTACGTGGTTCTGCCTGCCCGTGCCATTCTGATCGATTGATACTGCACTTGGGTGGGCTGGGCTGGGCGGAGGGGCAAAACGCAGGTGCTAGCAGGTATCTGGGCTGATCCCGCTAACACTGCATTTTTGGGAACCTTAAACTGCTGGGGACGCTAGTATAGATCTGATTGGATCAGATATTGATCCGTTCAGATCCGTTCGGATGCTATACCACTAAGGCGTATGCTGCGTGCGTGGGTGTTAGCGGTACTGGCGCTAATCTGACGCTGCCTGGGGCGACGCATATCACCGCCGGGCGATCAGGGGGGCTAAACCTTTATTAGGTAATAAACAGCAGGTGCCCTGACACTATAAAAAATAAACGAACTAACCAGCGTCACCCGTAATGGTTATAAGGTGATCAGTGGTGAAAGAGTTAACTAGGGGGCAATCAAGGGGTTAAAACCTTTATTAGGTAGTATATGGGGGTCCCTGTCACTATAAAACGCTGACGGCGAACCTAAATATTTACCTCACTAACTACAGTCACCAGTGACACTAATACAGCGATCAGAAAAATGATTGCTTAGTGACACTGGCGACGGGGGGTGATCAAGGGGTTAAAACTTTATTTAGGGGGGGTTAGGGGGGGTATCCTAGACCTAAAGGGGGCTAATACTAACTGCCCTGTCACAAACTAACACCATGCAGTAATCAGAAAAAAAAAAACTGCTTGGTGTCAGTGTGATGGGGGGGAGGGGTGATTGGGGGGTGATCAGAAAGGGGATCGGGGGTGTTATGTGTGCCTGGTATGTTCTACTGTGTGTGTGTAGTGTTGTGCACTCACAATGAAGTCTTCTCTCCTCGGCGCCGGAACGGAAAATACCCAGCCGAGGAGAGATGACATCATTTCCTTTGCTGCTGTTTAGCATACAGCAGCAGAGGAAGAACGTGATTGGATGGGAGCGATCGGGAGGGGGGCCACGAATGGATGGTCTCCCCCTCGCCTCTCATCGCTCCCAGACACAAGCGGACCGCCTCGGGCACCGGTACAGGTACGTGGTTCTGCCTGCCCGTGCCATTCTGCTGACGTACATCGGCGTGAGGCGGTCGGCAAGTGGTTAATGGTTAAAAGCATCAAATACAGCCAACGTGTTTTGTGGAAAAAGCCATCCCTTCTTCAGGGTTTGAGCAATCAATGTTAATAAAATCAGGATGACCTTTAGTGCCATCAGGAGAGATTAGGTTTTTTTAAGCCTTAACACAGGCCCTTTAATGCATTCTGTCATGATTTTATTACCATTGACTGCTCAAGCTCTGAAGGTTTTTTTTTTACCTCCAAAACGAGTTGACAGTATTTGATGCTCTTAACCATTCATTGTATGTACCAAGAACTCCTCTGTCCACATCCAATTAGTGCCATGAAAGCTAACCTGCTCCAAAACCAACATTAAAAAAAAAATTAAGCAAAGCCCGTAAAAGAAGATTACTAATGCTTATCTGTCTGGTGGGACTCTGTTCTTTGCTGTCTTGATAAGCTAAAGCCATGATGAATGTGTTAGATATCATGTCTCCTAATGTATGCTTTGGTTCCATCTGCCATCTGCTACCTTACTATTGTGTCCTGTAGTAACATAGTTTCTAGCGGATTGAACTACTACTAGCGGGGAACACAGCAGCCAACACACTCAGGATGTTGGATGCCAACATAGGCTACAAAGGTGTATGAGTTCATTTTGATGTTGTCGCCCATCAGAAAGGGAAGTACTTATTCATTTTTTTTACAAGGCTGTGCAACATAACTATTTTCTGACAGAAACTGTGTCACTTTAAAGTGAAAGTCCAGTTTTTTTGGGAGAACTATATTTATTGCAGGGATTTTTATCAAACTTTACTACAGATCCTTAATTGCTTATGCTATAGTAAATAATGTTGTAGGTTATGCAAGATTTTTTTTTAAACTAAGTGGGGGGCTGCCCTATCATCACCTGACCAGGCTCTGTGTTGTGATAGAAAAAGATGCATTTACAACAGTTGCAGCAGGTGAATACTCTGTTAGAAAGCCTGAATGGAAGAAATTACAACCTATGTAAGTGATGGATTATGGGAACTTTTCTCTGTGCACCAATATAATCTTGTTTTATCTCTTTTTTCATCTCATATATCTGCTGTAAACCAGAGGCATCTTCATATAAATGTGTAGTGACACGTGGAAAGTATGCAATGGTCCACACTAATGTTTGCAACAATCAGAAAATAAGCATAGATAGCTGAAATTTGAAAACAGAGTAATTTAGCATTTGAAAGGGAAATATTACCAATGCATCAGCATATCATAAAAAAAGCAAACAGCATGAGACAATCTTGCCTGAATAAGCATCAAGTGGGACACAGACAACAAGATTACATGTAAGTGCATTTGGTGTGTCAGTAATGGCAAGTATTCAAAGAAGGTAAAAAGGACCCAGACTAACTGAATTACATGCATATTATGTAAGAGAAAAGTCGGCAACATTCATTCATTTTAACATGACAAATGGTCTCTTTAACTGAGATTTGTTCAGTTCAGTAGAAATTGATCAAACACAATTAAATTGGGTCTTTTCTAAATGAGCTGCTTACTAGAAAGAAATGCATTAGTACCAAACCACGAACAAGAAAAAAGTACAAGTGCCAACATGATGAATCATTTTACATCAACGAGAAAGTGGTTTACAGGTACGTCCCTGTCAAACAAGAGCATTTTATGTTTAAAGTGATAATAAAGGCTCAATGTTTTTAAGCAATTTCAGGTGCTGATTATACCTCTTTCTTGGAATGTAAGTCACTTTCTTCCTGTATGAAACTTTGTCTTTTTTACAGTTTTATACCTTTTTTTTCTTGCACGGGCCTACTTTCTGGTTTTAGGGTGACTCCTTTCCCTTGCAGGCTCTTATTGGAGTCACCCCATTGTGCATGCTCCTAGTGATAGGACAAGACCCTGATGGGAAAATGCTCCCTGTGCCAACACACAGCACCAGATGAAAATATACAGCAGGCGTGCCTCTGCTCCTCCTCCTAATGTCAGGCAAATTTCAAGGGGCACACATGCATACTAGCACAACAAGTGATGGGGCATGTAGTCCCGGCTATTATTACCAAGTGCTTTGTGATTATCTTTTGAAGACACACACCCCTGTGAGAGGTTCATGTAAGTGACAAAGAAAAAAATGGGAGATGCGGCTGTAAACAAGTACTAATGTACTGTATGTCTTTACACAATTTTTGGAAATAAATGGCTAATTGAATAGTGCTACATTTTGGTAAAAAATTAAGATGCTTTGTTACTACTTTAAAACGACTCAAGGGACTCAAGGGACCCAATCCCAATCCTATCTGTTGAGTAGCTTTTATTTCCATTTTGGTATCCTCCAAATCTGGCTCCCCAGAAGCTCACTACGCATGTTAGCATCGTCTGACTGGATGCAATTGTAAGCAGGGAAGGTTTCTCTTTATTAAGAACAATAACCTTCCTCTCAGTCCATGCAGCCTTACCTACATATACAACTGAATGAGGGAGAAGGCCTTCATGTAATGAGAGGCTGTATTCCCATTGTGAAAAGCCTGAGGAGTCTGGCTTAAGGTGAGTGTAGTATATTTAGTATATGTACTTGTTGCCTTAAAGTGCTTTTAAATGTTAAATTCACCTTTTTGAAACTTGTTGTACTTGTATTTAGGGTGTAACATGTAACATGTTCCCCGCTCCCCTCAATCTTGCCCCATGACAGAGGGCAGGGGTTCCTCTCCCACATAGTGGATGTGTAGGGATCTGCTCACCCAGCCGCTTCATTCATTCACAGAATTCCTTGAATGAAGAAACTACAGGTTTCATCTTCCACTGCAGCAGATGGATTTGTAGTTTTAATGGACTGAGAAAATATGTGCATTTATTATTTTCTCCTTAACGATGAACTTTTAACAAATTAAAGTAAATCCAAACCCTCACTAAAGAATACTTAATTTTGTAGAGCACTGAAAACAATTATTTTTTTCTTCTTTTGTTAAAAAAATACAGTTTTAACCTTATGATGTTTATGCTTGCCTCAATTTCCAGTGAATGAGTGCATGCTCCATAGGTGTCTGGGCACCAGAGTTTTACTAATTTATTAAAGAAGTTGATCATCTTCACTCAACAGTTTGTGTGAATATTAACTTTATGTGAAAAGTGAAAAAGCAATTCATTTCAAGGTGAAATTAATTTACTTTTCACATGATTGGATAATTGAAGTGAATATTCTCACAATTTAATAAATTGAGCTTCTCAACTACTTCTAGTAATCTTTAACGTGTCAGTGTTTTGTAAGGGCACAGGAAAGGGTGACAATGCTGCAGTGGAACTCAGATAGTTTTGCCACCCACAGAAGGGGCCGTCTGTAGACCAATTTTCTGGTTTGTTTTAACTGAAAACTGAACATAGGTTTAGAATATTTTACATTAAAGATCATGTGCATAACATATTCAGTTTAACTGTTTGAGTTTAAATACACTATAAAGCTGGTTTTGATTATTTAGGTAATGTTATAACCCTACAGACCACCACTCTGCTTTATATGCTCATGTTTACTTTCAGCAGAGATCATAAATGTCATTGTGAAAGATCATGAAATAACAATGAAGCAAATATGCAAAGGTCAAACATATTTGACTCTAAGCATCTTAAAATCATTGTTTACATTTGGGCACAGTAGGTAGAATATGTTATGTGTATTTCCAGTGTGCTCCTGAACTACTATGTACATTGCACTAGAATTGTAGTAGACCATGAAACCAGAGATGCGCATTGATTTGCAGATCCTCAGAAGACATGTTATGGAGTGCAGTCTGTCTCATAGTTCTGTTGTACAATATGGGGTAGGGAACCATAGCTATGTCCAATAACGTTGTTATGAAGCCACTATTCCCTAAATGACCACTTATACCTCACCAACAACAAAGAACCCCTACAGCTACAGGCATTTCTAATCAGAGCTAGCCTTAATGCCATGCAAGTCTCTAGCTAGTGAGGACTTCAAACTAGAGGCCCTAAGGTTAGACATGCTTGTAATAGCGCAGATAAATAGGTCAGAAAACTCATTGGAAATATAATTCTCTTAGCCAAGGGTTAAAAAAAATTGCAGCGTTGGATGACCAGGTTTGCGAACATTAGCATTTTACATACAATAAATGTCAAGTAAATTTCAATCTGCACTCTGTTACTACTATCTCTGCCAGCCTAACTTATTAATATATTTTCATAAAATCTATGTTTATACTCCTAGAGCAAGCCATTAGATTCAAACGTTAATTCCCTGGAAGTGGTTTTCCAATGTCAGACTGGATCTGATTACATAGTTAGTAAGGTTGAATAAAGACACCAGTCCATCCAGTTCAACCTGAGTGAGTGTGGGTGTGTGTCTACAATTGTCCTTATGCCTATACATTGTGTCTCATTAATATGTTCATCTATTATTATTATTAATTTAAGGTACCCATATAGCACCATCAATACACAGCGCTCCACACATACATTGCACACTCACATCGGTCCCTACCCTCAAGGAGCCCACAATCCAAAGTCCCCAACTCACATTCATATACTAGGACCAATTTTTTTTTTTGGACAGAAGCCAATTAACCTACCAGCATGTTTTTGGATTGTGGGAGGAAGCCGGAGTACCCGGAGGAAACCCACGCAGGCACAGGGAGAACATGCAAACTCCAGGCAAGTAGTGTCATGGTTGGGATTTGAACCATCGACCCTTTTTACTGCTAGGCGAAAGTGCTACCCACTACACCACTGTGCCACCCAAAAATTTGATTGGTTGCAAAGGGGCAATACAATCATTAATTTTCCAGCACATACTGATTAACATTTGTTTTTCAGGCTTCTTTTAATATATGACCATGTTTCTTAATAGAGATGCTACCTTTAAGAACCAAATAGGAGCTCTATGTTTGTATAATGTAGGAAAAAAACTTTAAATATTGTTTCTGCACAGAACTGTCTAGCTTGACAACACATTGCATCAGAATTGTCAATTATGAAACATTTTACAGTCAGTACATGAAGCGCTTTGAATTTTGATATATGTACAGTGGGACAAAAAATTATTTAGTCAGCCACCAATTGTGCAAGTTCTCCCACTTAAAAAGATGAGAGAGGCCTGTGATTGTCATAATAGGTATACCTCAACTATGAGAAACAAAATGTGGAAACAAATCCAGACAATCACATTGTCTGATTTTTTTAAAAAATGTATTTGCAAATTATGGTGGAAAATAAGTATTTGGTCAATATAAAAGTTCATCTCAATACTTTGTTATATATTCTTTGTTGGCAATGACAGAGGTCAAACGTTTTCTGTAGGTCTTCACAAGGTTGTCACACACTGTTGCTGGTATGTTAACCCATTCCTCCATGCAGATCTCCTCTAGAGCAGTGATATTTTGGGGCTGTCACTGGGCAACACGGAATTTAAACTCCCTCCAAAGGTTTTTTTATGGGGTTGAGATCTGGAGACTGGCTAGGCCACTCCAGGACCTTAAAATGCTTCTTACGAAGCCACTCCTTCATTGTCCAGACAGTGTGTTTGGGATCCTTGTCATGCTGAAAGACCCAGCCATGTTTCATCTTCAATGCCCATGCTGATGGGAGGAGGTTTGCACTCAAAATCTCATGATACATGGCCCCATTCATTCTTTCATGTACACAAATCAGTCATCTTGTTCCCTTTGCAGAGAAACAGCCCCAAAGCATGATGTTGCCACCCCCATGCTTCACAGTAGGTATGGTGTTCTTTGGTTGCAACTCAGCATTCTCTCTCCTCCAAACACGACAAGTTGTGTTTCTACCAAACAGTTCTACTTTGGTTTCATCTGACCATATGACATTCTCCCAATCCTCTTCTGGATCATCCAAATGCTTTCTAGCAAACCTCAGATGGGCCCGGACATGTACTGGCTTAAGCAGGGGGACACGTCTGGCACTGCAGGTTCTGAGTCCCTGGTGGCGCAGTGTGTTACTGATGGTAGCTTTGTTACCTTGGTCCCAGCTCTATGCAGGTCATTCACTAGGTCCCGCCATGTGGTTCTGGAATTTTTACTCACCGTTCTCGTGATCATTTTGACCCCACGGGGTGAGATCTTGCGTGGAGCCCCAGATCGAGGGAGATTATCAGTGGTCTTGTATGTCTTCCGTTTTCTAATTATTGCTCCCACAGTTGATTTCTTCACACCAAGCTGCTTGCCTATTGCAGATTCAGTCTTCCCAGCCTAGTGTAGGTCTACATTTTTGTTTCTGGTGTCCTTCGACAGCTCTTTGGTCTTCACCATAGTGGAGTTTGGAGTGTGACTGTTTGAGGTTGTGGACAGGTGTCTTTTATACTGATAACAAGTTCAAACAGGTGCCATTAATACAGGTAATGAGTGGAGGACAGAGCAGCCTCTTAAAAATGAAGATACAGGTCTGTGAGAGCCAGAAATCTTGCTTGTTTGTAGGTGATCAAATACTTATTTTCCACCATAATTTGCAAAGAAATTCTTTCAAAAATCAGACAATGTGGTTGTCTGGATTTGTTTCCACATTTTGTCTCTCATAGTTGAGGTATACCTATGATGACAATTACAGGCCTCTCTCATCTTTTTAAGTGGGAGAACTTGCACAATTGGTGGCTGACTAAATACTTTTTCGCCCCACTGTATATTGAAGGCTAAGTTCACCTTTTAAAATAAATAAATAAATGCACATATTTTTGCAGGTAAAAAATGGTGCATTTTTTTCTGGAGCCTGCAGAGAATTGCACCCATGATCAGCAGATTGCTGGTGCAATGTCAGGCTCCTGAAGAATCTCAGGATCGCTCTCTGCTCATACCTCCCATACAGACAGACAGTTACTGGAGAGCAGGAATAATAATGAACCTAGGAGAATGCTCACCAGGGCCCTTGCAGTTTATTGGGAACTACAACCTGTTTGCAATGGTAGAAGACAGTATTTGTAGTTTATTCATTTATAGATCGCTGCGAATGAATGATGCAGCCATGTGGGAGGAGCCCTGCATGGCTGTGCTCTTTCTAAATTGTGACAGTGGAGGTTATTTACTAAACCTGGAGTGTGCAAAATCTGGTGCAACTTTGCATGGAAACAAAACAGCTTTCAGGTTTTATTGCCAAAGCTTAATTGAATAAGCTGAATTTAGAAGCTGACTGGCTACCATGCACAGCTGCATCAAAAGTGTACCACTTTTAGTAAAACTCACCCAGTGAGTGCAGAGAGAAGATCCCCCACCTGCTGTCACAGCAGGAAATTGGAGGGGCACAGGCAGGTCCTTTTTGGTAACAAAACCAAATAAATTTCCAAGCTCAACTTACCAACCAGCCAGCGACCAACCAAACTGACCTGTCTAACAATATACATTAAAAACAGGTTTTGTATGACATACGTCGCCCTTTCAGAGCTCCTTGCTGCAAAGACCAGTTATAGGTGGGGTCAGTGGCCACTTGTTTGTATCTTTTTGGTAACATGTTAAAGGGGTTGTAAAGGTAATTTTTTTTTTTTTAAAAAATAACAAACATGTTATTTTTACCTTCACTGTGCAGCTCGTTCTGCACAGAGTGGCCCCGAACCTGGTCTTCTGGGGTCCCTTGGCGGCTGTTTCAGCTCCTCCCCGCAAGCATTAACCACCTTAATGCGAGCTCCCTCGCATGGTGGTTAGTGCTTGCGGGCGCGCTCCTGTGATACAGCTGGCGGCTATAGCCGCTCGCTGTATCACTTGGCCCCGCCCCCCGGCACGCCGCGTCATCGGATGTGATTGACAGCAGCGCGAGCCAATGGCTGCGCTGCTTTCAATCCATCCACTGCAGCCAATCAGTGACCAGGCTGAGCTGCAATGGAGATGACGAGAACGAGCAGCGGAGATTCGAGGCATCAGGTAAGTAAAACGGGGGGGCTGGGGGCGGCTGTATTGTCAAAAGTTTTTTCACCTTAATGCATATAATGCATTAAGGTGAAAAAATGTTTACCTTTACAACCCCTTTAAGTTAAAATATGGGTACCCTAAACCTTACACCCTAAATATGGGTGTAGCATGTAACATGTTACTAAAGGTGAACTTTAAGAGAAAACCTGGAAGATCTGTGCATGTGTCTAATTCTTGTTTAATAGCGATAATATTTATTTTACAAAGTGGAAAGCAATTATTACTTTGTGCAAGTCATGTTTACTGTTCCATTGAAAACAGCTGAGCAAAAAAGGACATTCTGTTTTGTTCACTGAATAAACTTTATGCTGACAACACTGTAACAGACCCAAAGAATAAATAGATGATAATGAGAAACACGGACCTTAGTACTCTTTACATGGTTATAAAAGATTGTACACATTTTGGTAGAGAAAAAATTATGTCATACTAACATTTTTATAAACATGACTAAGTAATTATTTGAGTCAAACACAGAAATAATACCTAGCTTCAATGTTCTATATTCGCTAACAACCCTGCATTCAATTTGTTTGACAAACTGACAACTGATAGCTGTATTCAAATTGCACCAATGCCCAGTCTATGGACAATTAAAATATTTACAAGCAGCAAAAGAGTTTAAAACAAGCCATCACTGACCTCTGGAACTGCAGACATTTTGTAGAAATTCATCTTCAAAATTCATTACAGAAACACCAAAAAATGGTTCCTCTCCCCTTATCTTTCAATGTAAACAAACAGCAGGTGCTCTAAGCTGTTAGAAGCCAACTAAAACCCAACTTAAATCTCTGTTAAGACTTTTAAAGATGAATAACTCCATAGGAACAGCAGCTACAAAGGTATTTATTGTACTTCCTTTTACAAATAAATAAACATTTTTGTGCTTATATTCTGAGTGCAGTTTCATATTAAGTACAGATTTGTAACATAACAGCATAGCATAATGCTCAGGTATCAGCGTTATGTAAGAATTCACAGCACAACCATAAATACTTCAGTGTGAGTTTTTGTCTCTTTGTCATTGTAACTGCAGCATTTCTATGCTGTTTTTTAACAAACTTGTTCTATTAGCTTTATAAAATAAATTATTCAATAAAGAGATCAAAGCATGTCGTACCAATCTAACCCATAGCATTTTCAGCTTTTTCCATCTCAGTGATGATGATCTCCTGATTGCTTTGCAACCTCTTCCTGTGTACATGCGTTATGGCTGCATATTATTTCCTGATGGTGACAAACAACATTGCATTCTGCCTGCATAATGTCTAAATGTCTGCTTGCAGTCTCCAGTGGCATCCCATGTGACAGGATGATATGGAAGGAACACAACTGGGAGACATACAGAGTCTTGTTACCCTATAACAGGAAGTTGCAAAAAAGGATCTTCATGGCAGGATCACTAGGTATTATTTTAAATAAAGATGCCAATTTAAAATATATGTAAAATTACTTTTAAAATTACATTACCATGTTAAAGCCTTTATTAGATTTTAGTGATTGGTTGCACATATACACAAATACACATACACTTTAAATAACCACAAAGAAAAAAACTATATTTTAACTGAAAGTTTCAAATGACATCCCTGTAACCTCCTGCTAATTGTTTCATCATGATGTTTACTTAACAGTTATTGTTAGATGTCTCCCTAATGTAACTTCTCCTTGACTCCCTCCAGATTGCTCTACAGACATCCTCTGCCAAACATGTTGGTGAAAGGAGCCCTGACTGAAGTTTTAATGAATTATGGAAGCGCTGTTCTTCAACCCTAATCTAAGCCAGATCACAGAAACAAAGATGTAGGAGCTAAGGGCAATCAGTGGGGACTTCAAAAGAAATGTGCATTTTCTTGAAAAAAACAGTCCAGTCCAGATCACTTATGTACATTGCAATTATTTTAGCTAACTTTATTGCAGATTCTCCATTGGTTCAATCCCCTGGATACATGACAGGCATTTGCACTAACTTGCTCAGATTCTTAAAAAGGATGGTCTGCATACTATAATCAAACACAACACGTCGTTCCTTTGGCAAATGATCTCAACAAAATTTTGCTGAGGATATTTAAAACTGTATCTCTAGCACTCTGAAGACAGCTGGGAAAAGCAATAAGCCAATCACATAAGTAAGGATATTAGATTTCTGGTGGTATCATATATGTAAATAATATACAGAAGACTTAGGGTAATGGCAAGGTTGCTACTGTTGGGATTTTGTTTTTGCTAGGTTTAAAAGTTACATTTGGCTACAGATTTAATTGAAGAAGTAATTTTTAATAGTGTTACAAGTTAGATTGTGTAACAATTATGTAGGTTCTATCAGATCTCAATGTAAATTATAGGTTCCTTTAAACATTTTAAGCCCATAGAACATTGCATAAAACCTTGAAAGGTGAGTCCTAGAATTGAATATGAAAACGTATGCGCCGTACACATGAGCGTTTTTTCGGATGGAATTCCGCTCAAGCTTGCCTTGCATACACATGATCACACAAAAGTTCTCTGAACTTTCGACCATCAAGAACGCTGTGATGTACAACTAGGGATGAGCTTCGAGTTTGAGTTGAACTCATGTTCGGCTCAAACATCGGCTGTTCGCCAGTTCGCCGAACAGCAACAATTTGAGGTGTTCGCGGCAAATTAGAAAGCTGCGGAACACCCTTTAAAAGTCTATGGGAGAAATCAAAAGTGCTAATTTTAAAGGCTTATATGCATGGTATTGTCATAAAAAGTGTTTGGGGACCTGGGTCCTGTCCCAGGGGACATGTATCAATGCAAAAAAAAGTTTTAAAAACTGACGTTTTTATGGGAGTAGTAATTTTAATAATGCTTAAAGTGAAACAATAAAAATGTAATATTCATTTAAATTTCATACTAGGGGGGTGTCTATAGTATGCCTGTAAAGGGGCGCATGTTTCCTGTGTTTAGAACAGTCTGACAGCAAAATGACATTTCAAAGGAAAAAAAGTTATTTAAAACTACTCGTGGCTATTAATGAATTGTCGGTCCGACAATACACATAAAAGTTCATTGATAAAAACGGCAGGGGATTTCCCCACAGGGGAACCCCGAACCAAAATGTTAAAAAAAATGGTGTGGGGGTCCCCCTAAATTCCATACCAGGCTCTTTAGGTCTGGTATGGATTTTAGGGGAACCCTGCACCAAAATTAAAAGAAAATGGTGTGGGGTCCCCCCAAAAATCCATACCAGCTTCGTAGACCAGATCGTGTTCGTGTCCCCATCAGACTCAGAGTGACTAAAGATAGTGTTACTAGTAACCCAATCAAGGTACTCTCAGAGTTCCGTAAACAATTGTCGAAACTCTATGAGGCAAAAGCTGCTTTTCCCTTGCATCAAGCAGAAAAGCTTTTCCACAATCTGCCAATCCCTATGCTATCCAACGATGGTCGCGAGTCTATGGAGAGTACGATCACGGTCGAGGAAGTCTTAGCAGCCATTAAGACACTTAAACCTCATAAACATCCGGGCCCGGATGGCCTCCCCAGTCTCTACTATAAAAAATTTGCGGCTGAACTCGCCCCTCTCCTCACTAACACATTTAACGCTTTACTCAGACAGCATTCCTTTGGTTGTGACACATTGACGGCACTTATTTCTATGATTCCGAAACCAAACACAGACATTACAGTGTGGTCTAATTTTAGGCCAATTTCTTTGTTAAACGTTGATATAAAGATCCTGGCCAAAATTTTAGCCTTACGCCTTAACCCGATTATTGGCAGTCTAATACACAAGGAGCAAGTTGGTTTTATACCCAAGCGGCAAGCCAGTGATAATGTCAGACGTGTAATCCTTCTGCAAAATTTAGCCCGATCACGTAAAATACCGATGCACCTCCTCTCCCTAGATATAAGGAAAGCTTTCGATACAGTTTCCTGGCCCTACCTTCTTTATATCCTCCAATGCTGGGGCTTCGGCCCACATTTCCTTGGTTGGATCAATGCCTTATATAACCATCCACAAGTGGCAGCTGTGAAAATGTCCTTGCTACCGAAATTACTGTATCTATATAGGGTACTCCCAATAGCGATCCCCCCTTACTATCATAGGACCACACAAAACTGACTTTTTAAATACATTTGGGGCCCCACTAAACCTAGAGTGGCTAGGCCGGTATTACTCCGCCACAAGCTTAACGGAGGTCTTGGTATACCCAACTTCTTACATTATTACCACGCAGCCCGACTGGCCCAGTCTATTTTATACCATTCTAAGACTGAAACTCCGCTCTGGGTCAGCCTTGAGGCCATAGATCTCCATCCAATTACAGTTACCAATTTACTGTGGCTCCCCCCAACAGCACGTGGCACTATAACCAACCCAATAACACAATGCACCCTTAAACTTTGGGATAGATTGCGAACCCCCTTTAAGTTGATCTCTCCACACTCCCCACTTTTATCCTTTTAAGGCCACCCGCTGTTCTACCCAGCATACACTGAACCAGCCTTGTTCCAAACCTGGGCCCAGGCGGGTCTGACTCATATATGTGACATACTTAGTGGTAACTCTATAAAATCTTTTCCAGTTATACAAGCGCAAGCACATTTTACACCTAGAGAGTGCTTTCGTTACCTCCAAATTGCTCATTTTGTCAAAACAAATGTAAAATCTAGTTCTGGGCTGGATACCCTAACTGAGTTTGAGAATATGTGCAATTCAGACCCGCATGCACCAGGTATCATCTCTCACCTTTACACTCACCTCACGACACCATCCACAAATCTCCCCACCTACGCGCAGCAATGGTCTAAAGACTTAAACATCGACCTAGAGACAGAGGACTGGTCCTCCATATGGCCTAACACGAAAAATTCATCTCAAAATGTTGTTGCCTCAGAAGCGAACTACAAGGTGCTCATGCGATGGTACCTGGTCCCATCCAGAATTGCCAAATTCCTACCTGAGTATCCCCAGACCTGCTTCAGGGGATGCAAAGATAAAGGAACACACATCCACATCTGGTGGACATGTCCACTAGTGCAATGTTTCTGGGCAACGACATTCCAGATGGATTCTACTCTCCACCAGGTTACCCTAGAACCTAACCCAACTATAGCTCTACTCAACCTTATACCTCAAGACTACACCAGAGCCCAACGCTGTCTCCTTCTCCACCTATTTACAGCAGCCAAGCAAACGATAGCTAAAGCTTGGAAGACACCAGCACTTAACATTATTGAAATGAAAAATAGGATTACCCAGGCAATGATACACAGCAAAATCGAAGCAACAATAATAGATAAAGTCCCACAGCACTTCAGAATTTGGCAACCATGGATCCATGGATAGAACACTTCTTGCCCCCAGACATCGACAAGAGCCTACTAGAACCCTGAGATAGTTCTAATAACCACTTATGATTTTTGAAACTACACCGGTGCCCGCGCGACTCGACCGCCCCACCACCCCTTCTCAGATCTCCCTCACTTCTCCCTTTCTGCTCCCCTTCTCTCTATGCTCTTCACTCTCTTTCCACTTCCCCCCTTATTTATCCCTGATAATATTGGGTAGTATACTCTGTCTCTTTTTCTTTTTTCTTCGTTGAGTTGGTCTCGGCTGTTTTTCAAGACCGACCCCATGTCTATAATCACCAGTGATATATTGTGACTAAATTAGGGACCTCGGTCCCTCTTAATGTTAGCATGCTCAGTTTTTCTGGATCTTGAGCTACTCGACAGAGTATATAATGTTTGTAAGCTTTTATCCTTCTTATGTCATCGTTATCCTACTTTGTTAAGATGCATACTGCTTTATATGTACACAATACCCCGTACTGAAAAGCTTGTAACAGATGCTTGTTAATTACCAATAAAAATGATTTGTACCAAAAATCCTTACCAGACCCTTATCTGAGCACACAACCTAGCAGGCCGCAGGAAAAAAGGGGGGACGAGAGAGCGCCCCCCCTCCTGAACCATACCAGGCCACATGTCCTCAACATTGGGAGGGTGCTTTGAGGTAGCCCCCCAAAGCACCTTGTCCCCATGTTGATGAGGACAAGGGCCTCATCCCCACAACCCTTGGCCAGTGGTTGTGGGGGTCTGCGGGCAGGGGGCTTATTGGAATATGGAAGCCCCCTTTAACAAGGGGACCCCAGATCCCACCCCCCTGTGTGAAATGGTAATGGGGTACAAAAGTACCCCTACTATTTCATGAAAAAGTGTCAAAAATGTTAACAATGACCTTATTGTTTAAAAAAAAAAATGTTAACAATGACAAGAGACAGTTTTTGACAATTCCTTTATTTAAAGTCTTCTTCTTTCCATCTTCTTTGGGTCTTCTTACTTCTTCCTTCCTTCTTCCTTTGGTTTCTTCCTCTATCTTCTTCTTCCTCTGGTTCTTCCTCCGATCCTCTGCTTCTTGCTCTGGTGTTCTCGTCCGGCATCTTCCTCCACGACGTCTTCTTCCCCGCTTCATTCTTGGGCCACTGCGCATCCATGGGAGGCTCCCGCTGTGTGACACTTCTCTTCTTCTGTCATTTCTTAAATAACAGAGGGCCCGCCCCCCCTCTGATGCAGAGCGGCCCAAGAACGAAGTGGGGAAGAAGACACCACAGAGGAAGATGCCGAACGAGAACACCGGAGCAAGAAGCAGAGGATCGGAGGAAGAACCAGAGGAAGAAGAAGATGGAGGAAGAAACCAAAGGAAGAAGGAAGGAAGAAGGAAGTAAGAAGGAAGAAGACCCGAAGAAGATGGAAAGAAGAAGACTTTAAATAAAGGAATTGTCAAAAACTGTCTCTTGTCATTTTTAACATTTTTGACACATTTTTTGTGAAATGGTAGGGGTACTTTTGTACCCAATTATCATTTCACACAGGGGGGTGGGATCTGGGGGTCCCCTTGTTAAAGGGAGCTTCCAGATTCCGATAAGCCCCCCGCCCGCAGACCCCCACAACCACTGGCCAAGGGTTGTGGGGATGAGGCCCTTGTCCTCATCAACATGGGGACAAGGTGCTTTGAGGGGCCGCTACCCCAAAGCACCCTCCCAATGTTGAGGGCATGTGGTTTGGTACGGTTCAGGAGGGGGGACACTCTCTCCCCCCTCTTTTCCTGCGGCCTGCCAGGTTGCGTGCTCGGATAAGGGTCTGGTATGGATTTTGAGGGGGACCCCCATGCCATTTTTTTAAAAAATTGGGGGGCGGGGTTCCCCTTAATATCCATACCAGACCTGAAGGGCCTGGTATGGAATTTAGGGGGACCCCCACGCCATTTTTTTTTAAAATTTTGGTCCGGGTTCCCCTGTGGTGAGATCCCATGCCGTTTTTATCAATGAACTTTTATGTGTATTGTCGGACCGACAATTCATTAATAGCCGCGAGTAGTTTTTCCTTTGAAATGTCATTTTGCTGTCAGACTGTTCTAAACACGGGAAACAAGCGCCCCTTTACAGGCATACTATCGACACCCCCCAGGTATGAAATTTAAAGGAATATTAAACTTTTATTGTTTCACTTTAAGTATTATTAAAATCACTGCTCCCGAAAAAAATGGGCCGTTTTTAAAACTTTTTTTTGCATTGATTCATGTCCCTCTGGGGCAGGACCCGAGTCCCCAAACACTTTTTTTGACAATAACTTGCATATAAGCCTTTAAAATTAGCACTTTTGATTATTCATGTTCGCATCCCATAGACTTTAGCGGTGTTCGCGTGCTTGAACTAATTTTTTGCCTGTTCGAATGTTCTGGATGCGAACTGAACAGGGGGGTGTTCGGCTCATCCCTATGTACAACACTACGATGAGCCAAGAAAATGAAGTTCAATGCTTGCGAGCATGCGTCAAATTGTTTCCAAGCATGCGTAGGAATTTTGCGCGTCGGAATTTGTACAGACGATCGCACTTTCGGATAGGAACATTTCCCGACCGAAAAATGGAGAACATGCTCTCAATCTTTTTTTCAATCAATCTTTTCCGCCAGCAAAAGACCAATGGAGCATACACTAGGTCACATTTTCTGACAAAAAGCTCTCATCCGAGTTTTGCTGGCAGAATGTCCGATCGTGTGTACGCGGCATTAGATGAACGTTCCCATAATCAAAACTTCTAAATCTTCTTGTTTTTCTGCATTAGACTCTCCTCGGTTCTATTTTGTGGCAAACTACAATGTTAACTGACAAGACAATGAAAACTATTTTAAAGGAATATAAAGCATTCAAACAAGAATTCATTTAGATCTCATTCTATAGCTCTCAAAACCTACATCTACAGTATCTATTCACTCCGACTTAGACTTTCTCAGTCCTTAAAAAAGCAATTTAAATTACCTCCCAAACATTTCTTTATGGGTGTTTCAGCAGTACACACTTTATTCAAACTAACTAATTAAATTTACTCCTTCACCTTCTAGACCAGTGTTTCTCAACTCCAGTCCTCAAGGCGCACCAACAGGTCATGTTTTCAGGATTTCCCTCAGATGAAATAGCTGTGGTAATTACTAAGGCAGTGATACTGATTAAATCACCTGTGCAAAATAATGGTAAGCCTGAAAACATGACTTGTTGGGGCGCCTTGAGGACTGGAGTTGAGAAACACTGTTCTAGACCACCCACTGACATCTGAGACACAGTGTTGTCAATTCTACTTTGTTCATGAGTAAGCCTTAAACTTGAAGCTGTACTATGCCAATTCAGAGCAAGGCAACAGATTTAGTATCTTCACCCAATGAAGCAACTGAAATGCTCAGCACTTCCATATAGGGAGCATGTAACTCTCTCCTCTTACTGCCACCAGTAATGCAGTACTGGGTCCCTGAGGAGCCAATCACAAGGCCCCACTGCTGTCATGTGGGGGGCAGGGTTTCAAGTAAAAGAAGGGGTACAGAGGACTATGTATTCAGAGGGCTTTTAGGAGCACTTTTAAGAGAAATTGTTCCCCCAAACTTTTTGGTTACCCAACATTTCATATTCGTGATATGTGTATGTTGAACCATGTACTTTTGTTAAAAATGTATTTCTGGTGATCCTGCCAGTCCCTCTGCTTTCCAATTTCAAACTGACTGCACTAGGCATGGAAGCACATCCATCCTAGTGTGGTTAGTTTTCTGGCTGTGCTGTGAGCACAGCCTGTCTGTACTCCAATGATCAAACATGTGCTAACATGCCCCCCTGCACAGCCATTCACTACGGAAATAAGTGTACTGCTTTTTCACTGATTTTTGCTGACACACCCGCTGCAGTTTCCACCCCCTGCTCATTAAGTCTCCTATGCAGCTGAGATCAGAGGTCATGTGGTCATATATATTTATATTTGTTTTTAGTTCTATCCTCAAATGTTTTGCCTTGCATTTCTACCTTAAACTGAATTGTTTGTTTTACAAGGTAGGGGTTCACATATACTTTAAGCCCTTAAATGTTTCTGAGACTGCCTTGTCTTAAATAGGCATTTTTTGTGAATGAGAAGTACATATGAGTCAGTATATGCATTGCATAGAGCTGTTTATATCTTTCAGAAATATCTAACTGGAGAGGCCAACAGATTAAAGAGACCAGCAAAGATTTACTTATCTTAAAAAAATTATCAAATTATTCAGTTCTATGCCGATTCTATTATTAAAATGTGAGATGAAACAGTGAAAAAGAAATTTATCAAAGCTAGAGTAGACAGAATCTGGAGCAGATATGAATAGCAATCAATCAGCTTCGTTCTTTCATTTTCAAAGTTTAAAGCATAAGTTTACGTTAAACAAGCAAAGAAAAAAAATCAACACAGAGGACATTACTTACGTTTTGTGAGATGTGACCCACGTTCTGTTGTGTCCTTCTATCACTGAAATCTTCCTCCCTCCTCCAATACCCCACCCACTCACACTACTGTAATCATCTGATGTGGTGGGGGTTAATAAAACTAAGGGGCTCTGAAAGGCACTCATCAAGAGTGTCTGACTATGCCCACCCTTTCCACCCACCTGCTTCATTCATAGAAGCCTTTACTACAACTTCCATGAATGAAACAGAATCTGTAAATGGAGGACAGGTGGATGATTGATAAGTTCACCTCCTCCCTTCATAGATCATGTTTTGTTCAAAGAAGCTATAGTAAAAGCTTGTATGAATGGATCAGCTGGGTGGAAAGGGTGGGCATAGTTGGGCATTTTTGATGAGTGCATGTCACAGCCCCTCAATTCTATAAATTCCTAATACAGTGAAAGATCAAAGCAGAGGGAGTGGGGGTGCATTAGAGGAGGAAGATTTTGGTGAAAGGAGGACACAGCAGCACAAGGAAAACTTCTCACTGAAGGTAAGTAATGTTCTTTGTGCTGATTTCTTTTTTGTTTTGTTTTAGGTACATTTAGACTTTAAATAAACAAGCTGAAGATAGGAAGTGATTGGTTGCCATCCACAACTGCTAACAATTCTGTCTGCTCCAGTATTGATAAATTCCTTCTTAAGTGTAGAAATATTATTGCTGGTTCACATTTATTTTAACAATGTCTGACTTTTCTATTGCATGTTCATGTAACAAAATGACTTTAGTCCTCAAAAAAGACAAGTGTATTCTAAATAATTATTTTATCTTTTGATGTAAAAATGAAACTGCAGTCAACTTTTATATATTCTACAACTTCAAAGATTTGTAATCTACAAACGATTTCATTAATAAACAGAAAATGGTGCGTTATATTTGCATGTTGACTGCGGGTACAATCCAAATTCCTATGGTGCAGTGCGAATTTTATATTCATAGGCTTCAATTGAACTTGCAGTAAACTCGCAGCACACAGTTCACATCTCTGCAAATTGCTCACTGTCTACCTCCTAAAATTTGCGGTAAAATCGCTGTAAATTCGCACATATCTTCCTCAAAACGCAAGCCAAATTTGCACCTCACACAGGACAAAGAAACAGATCAAATTCGCAATACATCGCATCACAGTAGTGTGAACCTAGGCTTAGAGTAAGGAAAGAAAAACCCAGAGCCAGCACGTCAAGAAGAGGAACGTTGCAGCATCAAAAAACACTTGATGCATCTAAGTGCATAAAAAAACACATGTTCTACACAGAAAATGTAAGATAGAATCCACTTTTTTTCTTTTTAGGCCCGTGGTGTGTGAACACACTCCAAAAACTCCACCCGGTGCAAAAAAAGTGCTCACCAAAATGTGAGACACAGAAAGTGCACAGGGTGTACATATGGTCCTCCTCCTAACAGAAGGGACCTTTTCCCTGATCCCCCAGGGCGTTAGGCTCTAGACAGGTACTAGGGTACTTTCACATGGTCCATCTAGCCGAAAGCAGACGGACCCTGTTCTCTGGGAGGTCTGCCGAAACAGACTACCCCAA
This sequence comes from Lithobates clamitans, assembly GCA_037952925.1. Taxonomy (NCBI): domain Eukaryota; kingdom Metazoa; phylum Chordata; class Amphibia; order Anura; family Ranidae; genus Lithobates; species Lithobates clamitans. The sequence goes on from JBBGZY010000088.1 coordinate 1,204,793, forward strand.
GTACTAGGTGGAGTTTCCCCGAAGGGAGACCCCATGAGAGGGGGTGAACCAAGCAAGAAGGCCATGTCCATCCCCTCCCAAGACATTCAGGGCAGGCTTGTACACCCTACTAATCAAAAGTGAAACGTGTACAAACCCAACAACCAAAAAAATACATAAAGTGACAGACACGAAAAACAACATAAAGTTGGGGAGAAGGGATCTGGAGAAAGTGCAATGGTGCCATTGTTATGGTGGAATGGCCAGCCTTAAGGCCAGGAATAAAAATAGATGGAGATAGGGAGGGGGGTATTCTGCAGTCCAATTTAGGTGAGAACAGCCTTGGACAGAAAGTGTGTTACTAACAAGATCAACATCTGAAAATAAAAGAAAAATAATCCAAAAAAGAAAACTAACGCGACCACTGTATATAAAAAGTAGTAAGCAACAATACATTACCTTTCTGGTCTTGGGTTTAGGTACACTTTAACTGGCTTCCTCTCACAATGGCCCTAGTGTAAACATATGTGCTTTTCAAAAAGCACTGAATAACAGGTTGATGTTATATAACTAATTAAAACAAATATTAACACCCAAAATATTTTTAGTCTGAAATGAATGGTGATGGTTTAGAAAATTCTGTCAGGCTTTTGTGTGTAAATACTTTTTTACTCCCTCGTTTCTTTTTAGTCTACAATTAAGCTCCAGCAGGGGGGTGAAATGCATCAGTGAAGAGTGATGGGCGAACACCAATTGTGAGGCTCTACAACTTTTTCTCTTACTGGGTTTTTGTTGCTTCCCTTCCATTGTATAAATTTCCCCTTTACTTTCTTTCCTGGTAATGGGTGTTACTGGAATAGAAAATGTGTGTAATTCTTCCCATAAGGACAATGAAAGTAATAAAGACCTGACAGAGCTTCTATGTTTTTCTGACTATATTAAATATTGGGATTGATGGCTAACCCTAATGCTGTGTACAGACGATCGGACATTCCGACAACCAAACCGGTTTTCAACGGATGTTGGCTCAACGGTCGCACAAATGTTGTTGGAAATTCTGATCGCCAAGAATGCGGTGATGTACAACATGTACGACAAGCTGAGAAAAATGAAGTTCAATAGCCAGTGCGGCTCTTCTGCTTGATTCTGAGCATGCGTGGAATTTTGTGTATCGGAATTGTGTACACACGCTCGGAATTTCTGACAAGTTTTCTTGTTGGAAAATTTGAGAACCAGCTCTCAAACAGTTGTTGTCGTAAATTCTGACAGCATATATCTGATGGAGCATACACACGGTTGGAATTTCCGACAACCAGCTCACATCGAACATTTGTTGTCAGAAATTCCAATCGTCTGTACGTGGCACAAGTATACATTCATTCATAAATTAGTGCCACAAAGATTGACATCAGTTTTATTTCCCTACTTAAAAACAATACCGAATGCAGATGCTACTATATAAAAAGAAGAACCCGTTCATGAACCCTTTCGCTGCCAGGTTCTGGCTCCACTTTTAAACCCAGGTGGCCAGACCGTTTTTGCAAAATGTTCTACCTTTTATAATTTGTAACTTACAGCTTTCAAAGTTTGTTAAATATGTTTCCTGAAAGCAGGGGAAAGGTAGAATAAAAAAAGATGCTACAGGGGCGTGGCGTCCGAGCCCGAAGATGGCAGCATAGCTCCCGAGCTCCGCCACACCACCGGGGGAATCCACTTTCATCGGAGCGATCGCAAGTGCCATCCACCGCCATCCGACCCATCAGAGTCCCATATACACACAGGGATGCCTCGGAGACGAAAGGAACCTCCGCCGCAGCTCAGTAAGCTGCCGGAGTATTTCTCCGCCTCAGCACAGCCTAACCAAAATGGCGCCCAGCAGACGGCATCCACGAGCTGTCCACCCGGCCTAAACAGCGCCGATCCACAGACCCAGCAAAGCGGATCGTCCTCAGCGGCATCCACCCCCACTACAAGAAGCCCTGTTAAATCCAGGCAGAGGACGGCTTCTCCACAGGGAAATCAACCGCATCAAGCTATGGAGGTGAGAGCACATACCCCCTCACATCCCAGGCCTCAGCCACCTCAGATCCAATAGAGGGATTCCCCACCACAGGACAACCTATATCAGACACTGTCCTTAAAGAGATGCTAATGTCCCTAAGGTCATCCCTACATCAAGAAATGCTGATGACAGTACAAAAGTGCCAAGCTGAAGTACAGGCTTTAGGAGGGAGGGTGGATCAAATTGAGAATACCCTAGTCTCTCACGCATCCTCTTTCAACAAAATGGTGGATGCTCACACCATTCACTCTGATGACATTTCCTGGATCAAAGATAAATTGTCTGACCTTGAAGACCGATCCAGAAGAAATAACCTCAAAATAAGAGGCATTCCTGAATCTATCTCTGCGCTGCAATTATCGCAATATGTCCAAGAATTATTCACGGCGCTGCTCCCTGCAACATCTGCATTGGAACTCACGGTGGATAGGGTACATAGAATACCGAAACCGTCCTTTTTACCCGATGATGTACCCAGAGATGTTTTACTGAGGCTCCACTTTTATAAAACGAAAGAAACCATTTTGGCTTCATTCCGCATCCCCGATCAGCGCCCGCCTCAGTATGCATCTCTTCAGCTATTCCCTGATTTGTCAAGGCATACCCTCCAGAAACGCCATAATTTAGCCACCATTACTAAGGCGCTCCGTAACCATCGCATACTCCACAGGTGGAAGTATCCGGCTACGCTCTCAATCACACATAACGGCACGACCACCACGGTCTCCACTATGGAAGAAGGTCTGCATATCCTCAGGCAATGGGGAATCTTGATGGCAGCATCCTCATCTCCTCAATACATGCAGGCAGAATGGCAGTTGGTGAAAAGGGAAAAGCGACAAAAAACATGCTTAAATGTCTGATCGCTCCTACTCATTTTACTAGATCTTTATGTCTACACTCCCCCAGTGTAGGCACACTTGGAAACTTTTCCAAAACCCCTCAAGCTTATTGAACAGTGCTTATGGATCAAGAATCCCCCTGTGTATTCTCCTATCACCCTGTAACCTCTCTTTTTTGTCCCTCTAACTTGTTTTGTTCTTTGTTTTTTACTGTTTTTATGGATCAACAACCTTCTACAGAACCATGCTCACCTGCGATATTATGGAAAGTAACCTACAACATCTGCACTCCAACTGTCCACTTCAAGGGACATTCTAGAGGCAAAACCAGCCTGGCACTGCAGTCATTCATCGGCCGTGAGTACTATAAACCCTTGACGTTTAGCATACCCTCCAACATGCCTCATGCCAGTTAAAATTTTATCCATCAATGCCCATGGTTTAAACCATCCAGCCAAGAGAGCATCTCTTTGGAAAGAAGTTGACTCTTCCCAATGCGATATTCTATGTGCTCAAGAGACACACTTCCATCAAGCAGCTCCACCTTACTGCTCTCACAGAAATTTCCAACACTACTTCTTCTACAGTATGAAAGCGAAAAAGAGAGGAGTTATGGTGGCTATTAAAGACTCTATATCGTTTCAACTTCACTCCGAAATATCTGACGAAGCGGGCCGATACCTCATACTTGTATGCAACATTAATTCCACCCGTTATACTCTGGTGAATGTGTATGTTCCTAATACCAAACAAATTCACTTCCTCAATAGTTTGATGAAAAAGCTTTAAAAAATTCAGCAAGGTTCCCTTATAATTTGTGGAGACTTTAATATTACTCCTGACCCACACATGGACTCTACCTCGACCTGTTCAAAAAAATCTCCTTCTCTACATGCTTTCCTACGATCGCATGACTTATTCGATTGCTGGCGATGCACACATGCTAGTGAACGAGATTTCACATTTTATTCTCATAGACACTGTATTTATTCGAGGATCGATCTGGTCTTGATGGACAAGTGGTTGCTACAAAAAGTATCTCAAATTCAAATAAATAACATTACGTGGTGGGACCACGCCTCTATCCTCCTGACACTTGGGGATAAATACCCTACTAATGGGGCATTCATCTGGCGCGCAAATCCTGAAGTAATACAATCACCAACCACTAAAAAATTATTAGAAAACCACTTGTCTGATTACTTCCAGATCAATTCCTCTTCCACTAATGATCCGTTTGTTTTATGGAATGCTCACAAGGCATACATTAGAGGAATATTTATTCAATTGGCCTCAAAACTTAAGAGACAGAGACAGCAGCGGCTTGACACCATCCTTGCAGATATCAAATCCCTAGAGGACCTAGATAAAAAAAATCCTACACGCCAGATTAGTAAACAACTAACTATTCTCCGACATGATCTTAGATTAGAACTACTCCACTCCTTTGAGCAAAAGGAACGACGACTCAAAATGTCATACTATTCGACCAGTAACAAAGCTGGGAAAGAATTGGCTCGCAAATTACAAGGTCAACGCTACAAAAATAAAATACCTTACATCCTAAGCCCCTCCTCCAAACAAAAAGTGTTTGACCCTCAAAGCATTGCCAATGCTTTTAGTGAATACTACGGTTCCCTATACAATTTAAATCAAGACAATCTTATCAACCAACCGTTACAAAACGCCATAAATGATTTCCTAAAAAATATTAATCTACCTAGTCTATCCACTTCTCAAATCCAAGTCTTGAATTCCCCCTTCTCACTATCTGAGTTACTGAAAGTTATTGACACCCTACCTACAAATAAATCACCAGGACCAGATGGCCTGACAGGGGAATATTATAGGAATTTTAAACAATGTTTAGGTCCTCATCTCCTCAGGGTGTTTGAGGCCGCTGCTGTCTCATCTTCTTTTCCTTCTGAGATGTTAGAGGCTTTGATAGTTACGCTGCCTAAACCAGGGAAGACACCGGATGTTCCTCAAAACTTTAGACCGATTTCATTACTGAATACTGACCTGAAGCTTTATGTTAAAATGATAGCGTTAAGGCTCATTGACATTCTCCCCACTATAATTGACCCTGACCAATGTGGATTCACCAAAGGCAGACAAACATCTGACGCTACCAGAAGATTAATAGATGTGATTCATATGGCCAGGAAGACAGGGACGCCTTCTCTGCTTCTTGCTCTGGATGCAGAGAAGGCGTTTGATAGAGTACATTGGACATATCTTGCAAGCACTTTGGAAAAATTTGGTTTTAGGGGTCACATACTATCTGCCATACTATCCCTATATTCTACACCATCAGCCAGAGTATACACTTCAGGTATGCTATCTAAACCTTTTAAGATCACAAATGGCACCCGCCAGGGATGTCCCCTCTCCCCACTAATTTTCAACCTCTTAATAAAACCACTAGCGTCCAGCATAAGACAAAACCCTAATATACAAGGCTTTCCTGTTAATCATCGCAAACATGTCATAAGTCTCTTCGCAGACGATGTAATCCTCATGTTAACAAATCCGGTGTCCTCTCTGCAACACGTATCTCATTTACTACACGAATATGGTTTAATATCATACTACAAAGTGAACGAAACCAAATCTTACATATTGGATCTTGGTGTAAAGGCAAACGATAGATTAATTTTGCAAAACAGATACCCGTTTATCTGGGACTCCCATGAAATAACTTATTTAGGTATTAAACTAACGTCCCACCCTACGCAACTATTTCATGCTAATTACCTTCCTTTGATACGCTCTTTAAATACGAACCTACAATCCATAAGCAAACACACATTGTCTTCGTCAGGTAGGTTGGCCGCCTTTAAAATGCAAATCCTGCCACAAATTCTCTATATATTTCGTACAGTTCCTATTCCAGCTCCTCGACAACAGGAGGCGTTGGCCTACCGATTTTTGCTGACTACCATTTAGCTGCAATCCTAGCACAATTAAGAGGGTGGTTTCCCCACCACCAACCACCGCTTTGGTGCACTATTGAACAATCCACAATACCAGGTGGCAACCTATATGATTATATGTTAGCTTTTATGCATCTTAAATCCAAACCTTCTGACCTCTCTCTCCCAATTCTAGCGACACTAAACTCATGGAAGACATTGATAACTACCAAATCTAGATCATCCCCCACCAAATCCCTGTCAATCCCTCTATCAACACTGGCTCTATTGATCCCAGATATACCCGTGGCTAAATGGATAGAGAAGGGAATACAATGGGTTTCAGATGTGCACTCTGGCCTTAATGCTAGATTGTTTGATGATCTACAAAAATCCTATGACCTACCTATTTCAGACAGATTTCAACACTTCAGAATTGCCTCTTATCTCAAAACACATGACATCCAATACAAGATATTCTGGCAAATTCATGTGTACTTAAATGCCAGGCTACCTCGTAAGGGAGGTATATCATTATTTTATACTTATCTTCATGATAAAAGTATATTTACCAAAACAAACTCCATGTTAGCGTGGGAAATAGATCTCAATGACTCCTTTTCCCCACAACAATGGCACAAGGCTTTACAACATATCCATTCAGCCACCAAGAGCACCAACCTCTGGGAACTCTCACATAAGATCACACAACGATGGTATTTAACACCCTATAGATTAGCTAAATTTGATCGCTCCTTTGACACCTTCCACTTGTTGGAGGAATTGTGGGCACCCGGGCACTATCTACCACATCCTATGGGAATGTAAACACCTGACCTCATATTGGTCCCACGTCTTCAACATCCTACGTCAAACAACAAATCTCAACTAAACTAACACCTCTTCATTGGCCATCCTAAATATAGGCATAGAACATATCCCTCCATTGTATAGACAATTTACTCCTCACTTATTCATAGCTGCTAAATTAGTGATTCTAAGAAAATGGAGATCATCAGATCCACCTGATATAGAAGAAATGGTAAATACATTATCTTTACATTACACTTATGAGAGGATGTTAGCATCAATTAGTGGAAAGTACGATATTTTTCTCCCACGCTGGCAACACTGGATTAAATGGTACAACACCCATCGCAATCCAATATGACACTACTCACTACCACTAGAGTGCATAACATCAAACTTTTTTGCTCACCTAGAACCTTAGCCTTCCCTTTCCATATGGCTTCTGAACTGATCCTATATAATTTACATAAGAGTTACTTTTTATCTAGTTATGAGCTATACGCTCTTGTTATATAAATACTAACAGATATAAAATGATTAATACTGATGTGGACATGTAGACATGTAGGGGCTATGCCTCCGCTGTGCCACAGTTAGTTCCCAATGGGGTGGCCGGCGGAGATACATGGTCTCTCCTGCCTTGATCTATTCCTCAGAATTAAATTATAGTACTGAACAACAAAACTATATGTATCTGTTAACCTCTATTGTTTGGTTTTACTTTCTCTTATTTTCTTATTCTCTTTTATTAACCCAGTTTACGATATCTCCTGCAACTTGTAAACGCGATGTATATCTTTGTAAACTGACAAAATTCTGAAAAAAAACTATTTTCAAAAAAAAAAAAGATGCTACAGATTTTTTAGGTCCCATGATATTTGTGCAAATATTTATCAAATATCTATTTTCACTAAAAATACACTAAAATCATAATTAGCGGATAGAAACACAGAATAGTTTACAAAATTCCTGCTTAATTCCTACTAAATATAGATGCTAAAACTGCATTGAGCTAATAAGTAACACATTTTTTTTTATTTGTAAATTTTAAAGTGGGCCTTTTTGTACAACAGTGAAAACTGCAAAACTGTAAATAAGCAATCTGGAGGTTGGCTATGCATTTTGCGCAATGTCCAATTGCAGTGCCATGTGTGTATTGCATTGCTGTGATAAAATGATGCATGTATACATTATCTTGCAATACAGTGTGTTACAACATGTAGCAATGTGTTCAATGCGTCGACATACATAGAGTTGAGTAAATGTAATTAACCACTTCAGCCCCGGAAGATTTGGCTGCTCAATGACCAGAGCATTTTTTGGGATACGACACTGCATTGTTTTAACTGACAATTGCGCGGTCGTGCGATGCTGTACCCAAACACAATTGATGTCCTTTTTTTCCCACAAATAGAGCTTTCTTTTGGTGGTATTTTATCATCTCTGCAATTTTTATTATTTGCACTATAAACAAAAAAAGAGCAACAATTTTGAAAAAAAAACACAATATTTTGTACTTTTTGCTATAATAAATATCCCCAATTTTTTTTAAAAAAAGCAATTTTTTTCTCAGTTTAGGCCGATATGTATTCTTCTACATATTTTTGGTAATAAAAATCGCAATAAGTGTATACTGATTGGTTTACGCAAAAGTTAAAGCGTCTACAAAATAGGGTATAGATTTATGGCATTTTTATTATTTATTTTTTATACTAGTAATGACAGCGATCTGCAATTTTTATCATGACTGTGACATTATGGCTGAAACATCAGACACTTTTGACACATTTTTGGGACCATTGACAATTATACAGCGATCAGTGCTATAAAAATGCACTGATATCTGTATAAATGTCACTGGCAGGGAAGGGGTTAACACTAGGGGGCGATCAAGGGGTTAACTGTGTTGCCTGACTGTGTGTTCTAACTGTAGGGGGAGGGGACTGACTAGAGGGCATGACAGATCATGGTCCCTAGCTATTAGGAACTCACGATCTGTCTCTCCTCACAGAACAGAACAGGGATTTGTGTGTTTACACACACACATTCCTGTTCTGCCTCTCGTGCCCGTGATCGCATGAGCATCGGCGCCCCCGCAGTGCAGTGGACACGTGCTCCCAGAGCCAGCGCACGCGCCTGCTATCCCGCTTAAAGGAGCCGGTGTATAGCTACAATGGCTCGCGGGAACGTGCCGACCCGCCACAGTATAATGACAGTGGCTGGTCGACAAGCGGTTAAAAAAAGGAAGTGTAAAAAAATAAAAAATAAATATAAATCAAAGCACTGCAAGGCTTTCTAAGAATAGACTGCAGTGCTTGTGTATAATGCTTACCAGTGCACGCTGGTTATGTGCACCATAACGCATGCCCAGTGAAGTGACTGGGCCCTTAGTGTGTTAGTGCACTGCAGCTGTGTGTAGGTAGCCTATGTTACTCTATAAGTACACAGTGGCAGTGCTGGGTGTGGGTGACAGTGCTTGGCCAAGAACACAGACAGTGCTCATTCAAGGGCACTCACTTGCACCTGCACACCTGTCAAATTAGGACCTGGGGGTCTGTTCGTACATCTGCTGTAGCAACATAGGCTTCCTGCATGCTCCTCCAGGCAGGCTCGAGCCTCATTAACAAATGACTCATTTGAACTATATGGCCCAGAACACCTATATGAATGAGTGCTTAAAGCCTTGTTCACATGGGGCTTGCTGTAGCGCACGCCCATATAAGGATGTGTTTTAGCTGCACAGGGATGCACAGGTGTTCTGTTCATCCCCATGCAGATAGTTCCAATTAATGTCAATAGGGACAGAGATACAGCCTCTGCTTCAAATTTGACATCAATGCAGGTGCGGGTACACCACTTAGAACACAGACAGTTTGAGTTTGGAGATGAGGTTTATAAAGAATAACCAACAAACTTATAAGCAGCAGTTGACATATTTCACATCATAGTGCTTAATCATAAGGGGCCATATAATTAAGCACTACAGTGTGAAATGCGTCAAGGCATTCTATGGCTGCTGCTGATGTGAGCTGATAAATTTTAATAAGCTTCACAGTTCTTGAATTTTACTCTTTAGACCTTTCCTTTATTTCATATATCTTGGACATTCAGCCAGACAAGGCTGTGGTGATGGCAGTACACAGAGAAGTGGATACTGGTGAACCCCCTAGTGGCAGGCTCTGCCTCATGTATAGCTAATGTAACTGTTTTTTCTAGGGTATATATAAAGTATAATTCCAAATCTAATTCTGAATTTGACATTTGTATTAAAATACCATGCAATCCATCATTTGCCTCAAAAATAATCTCTCAGAAACAGTGATCAGCTACCCTTAATACAGTGAATGTACACACTGCTCAATATGCTGAGTTAATATCTAGGCAACTATTTGGTGCATGAGGACCAGAAAGTCAAGAACTTACTTCAGAATTAAATTTCAGCTGACAAATATTGCAGGGGGGGATTGGCTTTCTTCGTTGCGGTAAGGGAACCCCAAATGTGTGATTTATGACTGCTTTTTGAACTGGGTCCATCTGCAATGAAAAGACAAAAATAAGTCTTGTTTTACCCAGACTTATCTTCATATGATGAAGATGATAGCAGTGTGGTGTACCATATACTGGAGTATATGGGGTAAGTCCAAAAAAACGCAAAACCTGCAACTGTATTATGTATAAAATGTAGATGTTGCCACTAGAACTAATAAAGAACTGACCTGACTATAGCACAAAAATAGATCCTTTTGATTTTTACAATGATTAATGTAATGCCTATAATGAAGTCTTCTCTGATGGAAAGACAGATATCAAACACCATTTTAACAACAATAACACAACATAGCTAAGACCCTATGGTTAGTATGTAGCAGTTTGTCCTACAAAGACCCTTTAGCGGTCACTGTTATAATTACATAACTTGCTATCTGTGCTGATACATAGTCCAAATGCCTGTTATCCCTCCCATTTCCAACACTGTAGATGGTCTTGCCTTGGATGTGGAAAACATACATAATGCAGGAAAGGAATCACATCATCATCAGGTAATAATGGGGCTCTTAGTGGATTTAAGAAAAATCTACTGGAATAGAGATAGCTTAAAATGATGGAAAATTTGTAATCTGGATCAGTGTTTCTCAACTCCAGTCCTCAAGGCGCACCAACAGGTCATGTTTTCAGGATTTCCCTCAGATGAAACAGCTGTGGTAATTACTAAGGCAGTGAAAACTGATCAAATCACCTGTGCAAAATAGTGGAAATCCTGAAAACATGACCTGTTGGTGCGCCTTGAGGACTGGAGTTGAGAAACACTGATCTGGATAATAAAACATAGAAATAAATATCAATAATAAGTACCAACTAAAGTCCAATGTGTTTTTTGCATCTTTGTGCATTTCACAATGGTAGATAGGTAGAAAGGCTGTTTTATTCTACGAAAACAATGGCAATTACATAGACGTTTATCCAATTGTATTGTTTAAACTGAACACTTGTATATGTAATTGTCAGATGTTTTTAAAAGCCTTTAAAAAGCATAACAACCTTTCTATACAGATATAAATCAAACAAACCTCTTCAAAATAATCCACTAAACAAGGTGCTGGTGGTGAAAGTAATGTCATCTGCCCCTCCCCTCAACCTTGTCCAATCAGAGAACGCCTTTGGGGGAATTTACTAAAACTGGAACACACAGAATCTGGTGCAACTGTGCATGGTAACCAATTAGCTTCTAGGTATTATTGTCTAAGTTTAATTGAGCAAACTGAAGATAGAAGCTAATTGGTTACTATGCACAGCTTCACCAAACTCTGCTCCATCTTTAGTACATTCACTCCCTTGTATTCATTATTCTCAGTTCGGCCCGAGCATAAGTTCAGGCCAAACTTTGGCTGTTAGGATGTTCTGCGAACACCAAACAATATGCGGTGTTCGGGGCAAATTCGAAAGGCCGCCAGAACACCGTTAAAGTCTATGGGACATTAACATGAAAAATCAAAAGTGTTCATTTTAAAAGCTAATATGAAAGTTATTGTCAAAAAAAGTGTTTGGGGACCCAGGTCCTGCCCCAGTTGACATGTATCAATGCAAAAAAAAGTTTTAAAAATGGCCGTTTTTCGGGAGCAGTTATTTTAATAATGCTTAAAGTGAAACAATAAAAGTGAAATATTCCTTTAAATTTCATACCTGGGGGGTGTCTATAGTATGCCTGTAAAGTGGCACATTTTTCCCGTGTTTAGAACAGTCCCTGCACAAAATAACATTTCTAAAGGAAAAAAAGTAATTTAAAACTACTCACGGCTATAATGAATTGTCTATGGGAGAAATCAAAAGTGCTAATTTCAAAGGCTTATATGAATGGTATTGTCATAAAAACCTGAAGGGTCTGGTATGGATTTTGAGGGGGACCCCTATGTCAAAGGGCCTGGTAATGGACTGGGGGGATCCCATGCCCTTTTTTTCAATGAGTTTTTTCTGTATTGCCGGGACCGACAATTCATTTTAGCCGCTAGTAGTTTTAAATTACTTTTTTCCTTTAAAAATTTCATTTTGTGCAGGGACTGTTCTAAACACGGGAAAAATGCGCTACTTTACAGGCATACTGTAGACACCCCCCAGGTATGAAATTTAAAGGAATATTTCACTTTTATTGTTTCACTTTAAGCATTATTAAAATCACTGCTCCCGAAAAAAACGGCCGTTTTTAAAACTTTTTTTACATTGAAACATATCCCCTGGGGCAGGACCCAGGTCCCCAAACACTTATTATTACAATACCATGCATATAAGCCTTTAAAATTACCACTTTTAAATTTCTCCCATAGACAGGTCATTATAGCCGCTAGTAGTTTTAAATGACTTTTTTTCATTTAGAAATGTCATTTTGTGCAGGAACTGTTCTAAACATGGCAAAAATTAGCCACTTTACAGGCATACTATAGACACCCCCCAGGTACGAAATTTAAAGGAATATTTCACTTTTATTGTTTCACTTTAAGGATAAATAAAATCACTGCTCCTGAAAAAACTTCAGTTTTTAGGCTTTTTTTTGCATTGATACATGTCTGTACCCAGGTCCCTAAACACTTTCTATGACAATAACTTGCATATTAACCCTTAAATAGCACTTTTGATTTTTCAAGTTCGTGTCCCATAGACTTTAATGCTGTTTGCGTGTTCAAACTAATTTTTCCTGTTCGCGTGTTCTGCTGCAAACCGAAGCGGGGGGTGTTCAGCTCATCCCTTCAATACAAGATGTTTGGTGAATGGCAGAGGTGAAGAGCAACTATCTGTGTTCAGTGTACCAGAGTGGATATCACTCCAGCAGCTCCAAAAACAGGACAGTACTTACTGTATGTAGCACATACTACTACAGTGGACTTTAGAAATCCCAGTGGCCCTCTGGATGTGACTTATTGATAATTATGCAAGATAACCAAGCTGATCCAATGTAAACTTTAAAAAATAAATGATCCCTGGAGTTTAGCTTTAAGATTCTGTTTTTTTAATGTCATCGGTACTTCAATTGATAGTTCAGGGTCTTAAGGCAATGCCCATTAAGAGTCTCCATTATTGCCTGGGGTATAGTTATTTTCCAGGATCTCTAATGAAAAAGGATCAAACTAAATTTCAGAATGCTAGCAGCCAGTCCCTCTAAAAGCTAATAACTAAACTGAAGGTCCAATGACTTGTTTCACCAAATTGAGAGCTGTTTATATCAGATAATTCCTACATCTTAGACTGATGGTGTTTCTAATAAACTAATTATCGAAAGCATGCTATTTATAGACAGCACAAGGACAGAGATGATAGGTTACATTTAATTATTTGCACCCCTGATCTTTACTGTATTCTGTTTTGGGTCACAGCTACCGGTATTGGCTGAAAGAAAGAATACTGTATAAAAAAAAAGTAATCTGAGGTTCTACTCTCTGCAATTACAGCAGCATTGTGATTGATACACATATGGCCAATATAATGTTATCTTGGTTGGCAGGACAAATGGAAACTGTGTGAAGCTGAAACAATGGTATTACCTATTATCAAACAGCCAACCACATCAAATAATGTACTGTATAAATTTCACATTTCAATACAATAAATACAAATCTAAACACAGGCAGGTTTCTGACATTAGACAGGGTTATGCCCATTTTTCAATCATAGGTACATGAATACTTAGGGTACTGTGACAGTTTTATGAGTACTTATGAATGCGAAACTGAAATCAGACCACTTTAACACTTTGCAAACTTTCACTGAATAGGACACCTGGTGTTATGAAGGAGCATAGCGCATTATAAAGTGAAAAAACTCTATTGCAGTTCTTATAAGTAACTCTGCATTAAAAAATGAAAACATTATGTGAATGTCTAATGTATGTTAAAATTATGAATAAAATGAATGCTACTTGACAGCGCCAATATATATATTTATTTAAAATAGTTGTATTTCCAAAATGTTTCAAACTAAAAAGGGATTTTTTAATAAGAACTGCATGATACCATAAAATAAAATTACTGCGTAAAAAATTGACAATCTTAAAAGAACCACCTGTGGCCAAGCTATGGAAGCTCAGATATTTACATATCCCTAACAAACAGTAAATGATCTTTAAAAAAAGCCCCACTAACCTCTGCAGCTTTATGCACTGTGGAGCAATTTCCTATTTACTGATTGTGAAAAGTGTATTGTTTTTGCTATAGTAGGAAAGGTTGGATGTATTACCCTTAGGTTATTAGTGCTGTCTGTGTCCGACAAGGGAGATTTTTGTTTACTTCCTGTCCTGGAGGCACAACAGAAAATAAGGGGAAATCTCCCCAAAGTAAAATAAATCTCATTCTTAGACAACTGTCTCTGGAACATGTGCCCCAATTGAGTGATTTTTTTTAACTTCTTGCTTTAAGTACCACTTTTGGGTTTATTTTTTGCAAAAATTCATGTGTCTAATGTAAATCATACATTTAAATTGGTAGTGAAAGTAGTTTTAAGATTTTCTAAATGAGTGGTAAATTAGTCAACATTGCTATAATGTCTTTTTGTTGTGGTTATTGGATTTTGTATTTCACATAATGTATTTATGTTTACAGACTCTTACTACCTCTATATGCTAAGGTTCAGTGCAGTGATGGGGACTATTTGCACACTTTTATATGCAAACCTGTACCTGAAGAAGTGAGGGAGTGGGAGTTTGATTTATTTCTCATGGGGATCTCACCATATACCTGTGCCACATGATATCATGGCATAGGTACATTGATGACATCATCTGTTTCTGGAATGGAACAGTTTATTGACCTAATGCATTTTCACACAGATTGAATACAAACAATTAAATCTATGATTTACATTTACATCTTGAGCATTATTTGGATGGCGACCATTAGCTTTTGCACCTATCATTTGCTTGAGGCAAACACTATGAGCTCTGCTGGATTATTATGCCATAAATGCCTTTATTTAGACAAATATATTTAAAGTGATTGTAAACCTCAGACATGAAATATGAATAAAGCACATCCCTCTATAGTGTGTACTTGTCTCAATTAAAAGTATTAAGTGTAATTTTTGTTTGCTGCTTCAGCATGAGTCACTTCTGATAAGTTTCCCTGACACTTAAGCCCCGTACACATGATCGGACTTTCCGACAACAAAACCGTGGAGTTTTGTCCGAAGGGTGTTGGCTAAAACTTGTCTTGCATACACACTGTCACACAAATGTTGGCCAACAATTATGAATGTAGTGATATACTAGACATACTATGTGGTTTTTCAGCTCTTTAGCGCCACCCTTTGGGCTCCTTCTGCTAATTTTGTGTTAGTAGAAGTTTGGTGAACGTTGATTCGTACTTTTCTTTTCGCATTTTTCATTTAGAGCTTTTCAGTTTGCGCTTTTCATTTTGTGTGTTTCAGTTTGTTTCTGAATGGCCGTTCGTCAACCATTCATGTTGCAGAATTGGAGGAGATAACGTGTTATTTAGTATTGGTCTTGGAGTTATTGCTTTGATATTATTTTTTTGTTTGAATAATAATTTGATTTGGTATATTTTCTATATTTTTGGATGCATAGAATGCACTTTTTGGTTAAGTTCTATTGGCAGATAGCATGTCTAATTTTTTTTTTAATGCACAATAAAAAAAATTATAGAATAATACTTGGCTATGTGTTTTACTTCAAATGACAATTTGGGAGTAGGCAGTTACATTTAAAAAAATGCAATGTAAAATTGACAAGGGACACCAACATAGTTGCATCTTTGATCTTAAAAACTAGGGGATAATGGTGTTGTGGTAACTTGCACAAATAAAAAAAAAAACATAATAATATTATTCTTGATATCACTAGAAAAAAAAATTGTTTGCAATAACTCCACCAGTATCACCAGCAAAGCAACTTCTTTATTATCCCATTAAAGAAGAAGAGAATTGTTCGCTGCATTTGGAGATTTCGTAATAAGACCGACCGCTTCTGCTTCCGAGCATGTGTGTTTGGACTTTGGACTTTTGTCTGACGGACTTGTGTACACACGATGGGAAAATCCGACAAGACACTTTTGTTGGCGGAAAATTTGAGAACATGCTAGCCAACATTTTTGGCGGAAAGTCGGACAACAATTGTCCGATGGAGCATACACACGGTTAGATTTTCCGCCAACCGCCTGACATCCAACATTTCCCGACGGAAAATCCGATCGTGTGTATGCGGCATAAGAGAAAAAAGGTGATGGGGAGAGAGCTCCAGCTGATTGACAACCTCAGCTCTGTTCCTGTGTGCTGTGTGAAGGGGGTTGTATCCCTTCCCTCCACTCTGCTCTCAGAGCTCTCCTCACTCAGCTCTGCAGAGTGTAACTTCAGCTCTCCCCCCTCTTTTTTTCTGACAACTTTATAAATTCTGGACTTTGAACATGGGTAGAGAAGAGAAAACTGCAGATAAACTTGTACAGCTTATGTAGGAGGATTTGTTTCACCTCTGTGATTCACATGAGGATAGTCACTTCACTGGGTATATGGAAGGGTTTACAACCACTTTAAATTTTTTTGTTATACATTTACTGTAGATAAAACCTCTTTATCAAAATAGGATTTTAAATATTCCCACCTCTGTGACTATTTCAAGTTTTGGTCATTTTCAATTATTTATTTAACAATTTTTGTATTGTATCCCCTTCACGCCAACCGTACACAAATTTGTGTTCATGGCTTGAAGGGGTTAAACCGGGGTGTATATATAGTTGATTTATATCCTTTGTGCTATCAAGGAATTTATTTAAATGAAATCCTTTATGCCAGTTTTAACAGCAAACAGTACTTGCTTACTCCTAAAGAAAGATATGCTAAAAATCTCTGGAACCCAGCCAATTCAGTCTCTTCTGACCTTTTCTAGTGATGTAATGCTTTACCTTCTCCTGGCTAAGTGCTGGAATTTCTAGAAATTAGTCAGTGATGTCACCACAAGGTGGAGGATGAAATGCTTCAAATGTTTTATAAATAATTTTCAACAGTTCTCAGAGGATTTCTTTCAGCATACACCTTTTACTCTGAAAGAAACCATGCCTACATCATGAGCTATTTAATATTCGTTTACTTAAAAATGTGGCCTAAAGCTGTCTAAATTGTTCATAATGAAAAACAGAGCAAAGCAAAGTTCAGAGCTGATCATAAATGAGAATATATTATTTAAAAATCGAACTGACTATTATAACATATCAGATACTTGCTGTCCCTTCTCCTAACCTTCCCCTAATACTCCTGTAATCTGAATTTACAATTTATAGTTGGTGCTACAATCATCATAAGGTTCATAATTATAAAGTTATGATCATTTACCACTTTTTTGGTTCCAGCTGGCCATCAGAAATCCTGCTCTCTTTATAAATGACGGTTTTCATCTGCATTCACCCACACATTCTCATTTTTAACATGGTAAATATAATATACTTGTAGTAAACACTTTAAGGTATTCACTATTTTTTAATGATATTGTTCACAGAAATTACTTTGGAAATCAGACACTTTCAATCCTGTGTGCCCATGACTAAACACACCCATTGAATATTTGATGTTCTGCAAATGAGCATTTTGCCCTAAAGTCTTCCTTTTGCATACGCTGGCATGAATGTGAAAGGCAACTGCCAGCACAGCTGGTAAATATTTTGTTACAAATATGCCCCTAAGTCAAATTATTTTCCATTTTACAGTTTCAGAGTCTGACTTAAAGGCCTGGGCTCCAGCATATAACAATGAACTCTGTTATCTTGTACTCTGGTATCTACTCTATTGTCTGAGAACTCTTATATATTGAAGCTCATATATGTGAAGAAAAAGAGTCATAGACATACACTTGTATATAACATATTCATAGTATGCTTCCTGCACAGCAAAAATACTCTTTAGTCAAACGTTCAGCACACAATATTTCACATTTTAACTATATATTTCTAGTTTCAATGTTTTGGAATCTTCTAGGATTTTTTCAAAATTTTTATAACTAACATAAAGAGCAAATTAACTAATACAAACTCTTCTAAAATTGCATGTGAAGTCAAATCATGCCTTACTTTTCCTTTACTGCATTTGCATCATACATGAACATGTAAGACATCTGTTCTAGTTCCCACTGCTCTAAAAATATATTCGTATAAACCCTAAGAGCCCCTTCAAATCATGGCAGTGTGTTGGTGCACATGAGCATTATGCGGCATGATAAAACGCATTGCATTTTATAGCCTGCCTAATGCACCAAAGAACCATTTCTGGCTGCACATTGTATGAGACATTAGTAACTAACTACATGTTTCACTATGCTGCAATGCACATCAATCAGCAAGGTTCATTGAATGACACTGCAACACACTAAAACATGCAATGTGCATTGTTACCAAAAAGTTGTATAATTTATTTTATTACAGTAGGGATGAGCTTCGAGTTCGAGTCTCATTAAAAGTCTATGGGAGAAATCAAAAGTGCTAATTTTAAAGGCTTATATTCATGGTATTGTCATAAAAAGTGTTTGGGGACCTAGGTCCTGCCCCAGGGGACATGGATCAATACAAAAAAAAGTTTTAAAAGTGGCCGTTTTTTCGGGAGCAGTGATTTTAATAATGCTTAAAGTGAAACAATAAAAGTATAATATCCCTTTAAATTTCGTACCAGGGGGGTGTCTATAGTATGCCTGTAAAGTGGCCCATGTTTCCCATGTTTAGAACAGTCTGACAGAAAAATTACATTTCAAAGGAAAAAAAGTAATTTAACCACTTGAGCCCCGGACCATTATGCTGCCTAAGGACCAGAGGTCTTTTTCCAATTTGGCACTGCGTCGCTTTAACTGCTAATTGCGCGGTCATGCAATGCTGTACCCAAACGAAATTTGCGTCCTTTTCTTCCCACAAATAGAGCTTTCTTTTGATGGTATTTGATCACCTCTGCGGTTTTTATTTTTTGCGCTATAAACGGAAAAAGACCGAAAATTTTGAAAAAAAATGATATTTTCTACTTTTTGTTATAAAAAAAATCCAATAAACTAAATTTTAGTCATACATTTAGGCCAAAATGTATTCGGCCACATGTCTTTGGTAAAAAAAATGTCAATAAGCGTATATTTATTGGTTTGCGCAAAAGTTATAGCGTCTACAAACTAGGGTACATTTTCTGTAATTTACACAGCTTTTAGTTTATGACTGCCTATGTCATTTCTTGAGGTGCTAAAATGGCAGGGCAGTACAAAACCCCCCCAAATGACCCCATTTTGGAAAGTAGACACCCCAAGGAAATTGCTGAGAGGCATTTTGAACCCATTGAATATTTTTTTTTTTTTTCCCAAGTGATTGAAAAATGACAAAAAAAAAAATATTTACAAAAAGTTGTCACTAAATGATATATTGCTCACACAGGCCATGGGCCTATGTGGAATTGCACCCCAAAATACATTCAGCTGCTTCTCCTGAGTATGGGGATACTACATGTGTGGGACTTTTTGGGAGTCTAGCCGCGTACGGGGCCCCCGAAAACCAATCACCGCCTTCAGGATTTCTAAGGGTGTAAATTTTTGATTTCACTCTTTACTGCCTATCACAGTTTCGGAGGCCATGGAATGCCCAGGTGGCACAAAACCCCCCAAAATGACCCCATTTTGGAAATTAGACACCCCAAGCTATTTGCTGAGAGGCATATTGAGTCCATGGAATATTTTATATTTTGACACAAGTTGCGGGAAAGTGACACTTTTTTTTTTTTTTCATAAAGTTGTCACTAAATGATATATTGCTCACACAGGCCATGGGCATATGTGGAATTGCACCCCAAAATACATTTAGCTGCTTCTCCTGAGTATGGGGATACCACATGTGTGGGACTTTTTGGGAGCCTAGCCGCGTACGGGACCCCGAAAATCAATCACTGCCTTCAGGATTTCTAAGGGTGAAAATTTTTGATTTCACTCTTTACTGCCTATCACAGTTTCGGAGGCCATGGAATGCCCAGGTGGCACAAACCCCCCCCCCAAATGACCTCATTTTGGAAAGTAGACACCCCAAGCTATTTGCTGAGAGGCATGGTGAGTATTTTGCAGCTCTCATTTGTTTTTGAAAATGAAGAAAGACAAGAAAAAACATTTTTTTTTTTCTTTTTTCAATTTTCAAAATTTTGTGACAAAAAGTGAGGTCTGCAAAATACTCACTATACCTCTCAGCAAATAGCTTGGGGTGTCTACTTTCCAAAATGGGGTCATTTGGGGGGGTTTTGTGCCACCTGGGCATTCCATGGCCTCCGAAACTGTGATAGGCAGTGAAGAGTGAAATCAAAAATTCACGCCCTTAGAAAGCCTGAAGGCGGTGCTTGGTTTTCGGGGTCCCGTACGCGGCTAGGCTCCCAAAAAGTCTCACACATGTGGTATCCCCGTACTCAGGAGAAGCAGCAGAATGTATTTTGGGGTGTAATTTCACATATTTCCATGGCATGTTTGAGCAATATATCATTTAGTGACAACTTTGTGCAAAAAAAAAAAAAAATTTGTCTCTTTCCCGCAACTCGACATGCCTCTCAGCAAATAGCTTGGGGTGTCTACTTTCCAAAATGGGGTCATTTGGGGGGGTTTTGAACTGTCCTGGCATTTTATGCACAACATTTAGAAGCTTATGTCACACATCACCCACTCTTCTAACCACTTGAAGACAAAGCCCTTTCTGACACTTATTGTTTACATGAAAAAGTTATTTTTTTTTGCAAAAAAATTACTTTGAACCCCCAAACATTATATATTTTTTTAAAGCAAATGCCCTACAGATTAAAATGGTGGGTGTTTCATTTTTTTTTTCACACAGTAATTGCGCAGCGATTTTTCAAACGCATTTTTTGGGGAAAAAACACACTTTTTTAAATTAATGCACTAAAACACACTATATTGCCCAAATGTTTGATGAAATAAAAAAAATGATCTTAGGCCGAGTACATGGATACCAAACATGACATTCTTTAAAATTTCGCACAAACGTGCAGTGGCAACAAAATAAATACATGTTTAAAAGCCTTTAAAAGCCTTTACAGGTTACCACTTTAGATTTACAGAGGAGGTCTACTGGAAAAATTACTGCACTCGATCTGACCTTCGCGGTGATACCTCACATGCATGGTGCAATTGCTGTTTACGTTTGACGACAGACCGCCGCTTGCGTTCGCCTTAGCGCGAGAGCAGGGGGCGACAGGGGTGCTTTTTTTTTTTTTTTTTTTCTTTATTATTTTTTTGCTTTTTTAATCTTACTTTTAAACTGTTCCTTTCATATTTTTTTTTTAAAATAATTTTTATTGTTATCTCGGGGAATGTAAATATCCCCTATGATAGCAATAGGTAGTGACAGGTACTCTTTTTTGAAAAAATTGGGGTCTATTAGACCCTAGATCTCTCCTCTGCCCTCAAAGCATCTGACCACACCAAGATCGGTGTGATAAAATTCTTCCCCAATTTCCCAATGGCGCTATTTACATCCAGCGAAATCTAAGTCATGAAATGCTCGTAGCTTCCAGTTTCTTAGGCCATAGAGGTGTTTGGAGCCACTCTGGTCTCTGATCAGCTCTATGGTCAGCTGGCTGAATCACCGGCTGCATTCTCAGGTTCCCTGTTGAGACAGGAGAGCCAGAGAAAAACACGAAAGACGGTGGGGGGGGGGCATTCCCTCCCACGGCTTGTAAAAGCAGTCTAGAGGCTAATTAGCTGCTAGGATTGCTTTTACATGAAAGCCGACCGCTGGCTGAAAAGAATGATACCAAGATGATACCTAAACCTGCAGGCATCATTCTGGTATAACCACTCAAAGTCGTTAATGGCGTACCTGAAGACAAAAAAATGGTTAACAATGGTTAACAATAAAGCACAGTAAACAGTAAAGTATAAATAATTACATACCTGAAAAACAAACATGATAAAACATAATAACAATAACAATAAAACATTGCAGAATAGAATACAGTAAAAAAAGAGCAGAACAATAGAGAGAGAGAATAGAGAGAGAGAGAACAATAAAACGACAACTATTTTTTTTTATTTTATATATTTTTTTTTTTTACACTTTTTTTGTAACTAACTTTTATAACTGTAACCGGTTCCAGGTTCGGGTCTCTCAAAATGCGATGGCATCTTGGGAGACCCTGTGAAAGTGTGCCTAGTATGTGCAATGCTGTACCCCACGCTAATACTCAACTAGTGTATGGTAGCGTTCAAAACATTCACCAATGCAAAGACCAGGATTGTCAGGACAGGAGGGACAATAATAGCGGGTGTCATGCCTATATCCGCGCTTGCTGCAGACACAACATCTTTTTTGGGGGGTTCGCTGGGTAGGGGTACTCGGGAGGACATAAAAATGCCTCTCATGCAGCCGACTGCATTTGGTTGGGGATGTGAATGGGGGAAGTACGGGCGCTGCAGAAGCGGTGGGTTCCCAATTAGGATTGGCGAATGCAGCAGGAAGGGCATTATGGGCCTGTGTTTGTCTTCTTGTTGGCAGCGGGACACTACTTGTGCTTGCCACCTCACCAGCTTGAACTGCACTTATGGGACTCGCCACGTCACCAAGTGTTACTGCAGTGCTGGTTTGGCTACGACCGGGGTATACTACGCCGCTGGTGCTTGCCAGTTCCCCAAAACGCAACCAAAAAAACTGTTAGCGATCGCAGGGATCAGGCCTGACTTTGCGAACGCTGCAGTTATGCGTTTAGAGTTTTGTAAGAGTTTTGTAAGTGACAGTGATCGATCGATACTGCACTTGGGTGGGCTGAGCCGGGCCGGGCGGAGGGGCAAAACGCAGGCGCTAGCAGGTATCTGGGCTGATCCCGCTAACACTGCGTTTTTGGGAACCCTAAACTGCTGGTGACGCTAGTATAGATCTGATCGGATCAGATATTGATCCGATCAGATACTATACCACTAAGGGAGGTGTACGGTGCGTGCGTGGGTGTTAGCGGTACTGGCGCTAACCTGACGCTGCCTGGGGCTGGTGCTTGCCAGTTCACCAAAACGCTACCAAAAAAACTGTTAGCGATCGCAGGGATCAGGCCTGACTCTGTGAACGCTGCAGTTATGCGTTTAGTGTTCTGTAAGTGACAGTGATCGATCGATACTGCACTTGGGTGGGCTGGGCTGGGCCGGGCGGAGGGGCAAAACGCAGGTGCTAGCAGGTATCTGGGCTGATCCCGCTAACACTGCGTTTTTGGGAACCCTAAACTGCTGGTGACGCTAGTATAGATCTGATCGGATCAGATATTGATCCGTTCAGATACTATACCACTAAGGGAGGTGTACGGTGCGTGCGTGGGTGTTAGCGGTACTGGCGCTAACCTGACGCTGCCCGGGGCTGGTGCTTGCCAGTTCACCAAAATGCTACCAAAAAAACTGTTAGCGATCGCAGGGATCAGGCCTGACTCTGCGAACGCTGCAGTTATGCGTTTAGTGTTTTGTAAGTGACAGTGATCGATCGATACTGCACTTGGGTGGGCTGGGCGGAGGCGCAAAACGCAGGTGCTAGCAGGTATCTGGGCTGATCCCGCTAACACTGCGTTTTTGGGAACCCTAAACTGCTGGGGACGCTAGTATAGATCTGATCAGATATTGATCCGATCAGATACTATACCACTAAGGGAGGCGCATGCTGCGTGCGTGGGTGTTAGCGGTACTGGTGCTAATCTGACGCTGCCTGGGGCGACGCATATCACCGCCGGGCGATTAGGGGGCTAAACCTTTATTCGGTAATAAACGGCGGGTGCCCTGACACTATAAAAAATAAACAAACTAACCAGCGTCAACCGTAACGGTTATACGGTGATCAGTGGTGAAAGGGTTAACTAGGGGGCAATCAAGGGGTTAAAACATTTATTAGGTAGTATATGGGGGTCCCTGACGCTATAAAACGCTGACGGCGAACCTAAATATTTACCTCACTAACTAGCGTCAACAGCGACACTAATACAGCGATCAGAAAAATGATCGCTTAGTGACACTGGTGACGGGGGGTGATCAAGGGGTTAAAACTTTATTAGGGGGGGTTAGGGGGGTACCCTAGACCTACAGGGGGGTAACAGTAACTGTGCTAACACAGTAACTGTCACAAACTGACACCTAGCAGTAATCAGAAAAAAAAAAAAAAAACTGCTGGTGTCAGTTTGTGACAGGGGGGGGGTGATCGGGGGGGGATCGGGGGGCGATCGGGGGGGGATCGGGGTGTAATGTGTGCCTGGCATGTTCTACTGTGTGTGTGTGTGTTGGTGCACTCACTCACATGTCGTCTCTCCTCGGGCCGGAACGGAAATTACCGACCCGAGGGGAGATGACATCACTTCCTTTGCTGCTGTTTAGCATACAGCAGCAAAGGGTTTTCCCATTGGCCGGCGGCGATCGCGAGGGGGGGGCCACGAACGGATGGCCTCCCCCTCGTCTCCGATCGCCGGGGGACAAAACGGGACCGCCTCGGGCGGCGGGGGGGGTCCGATCGGCAATGCATTAATAGCCGCGAGTAGTTTTAAATGACTTTTTTTCCTTTGAAATGTCATTTTGCTGTCAGACTGTTCTAAACACGGGAAACATGCGCCCCCTTTACAGGCATACTATAGACACCCCCCAGGTACGAAATTTAAAGGGATATTACACTTTTATTGTTTCACATTAAGCATTATTAAAATACGTTTTTATCAATGAACTTCTATGTGTATTGTCAGACTGGCAATGCATTAATAGCCGCGAGTAGTTTTAAATGACTTTTTTTCCTTTGAAATGTCATTTTGCTGTCAGACTGTTCTAAACACGGGAAACATGCGCCCCCTTTACAGGCATACTATAGACACCCCCCAGGTAAGAAATTTAAAGGGATATTACACTTTTATTGTTTCACTTTAAGCATTATTAAAATCACTGCTCCCGAAAAAACGGTAGTTTTTAAAACTTTTTTTTGCATTGATCCATGTCCCCTGGGGCAGGACCCAGGTCTCCAAACACTTTTTATGACATCAACTTGCATATAAACCTTTAAAATTAGCACTTTTGATTATTCATGTTCGTATCCCATAGACTTTAACGGTGTTCGCACTCATTTTTTGCCTGTTCGCAAGTTCTGGTGCGAACCGAACAGGGGGGTGTTCGGCTCATCCCTATATTACAGGTACTTATATAATGCTGTCAATTAACTGCTTTACATATATATTGTACATTCACATCAATCCCTGCCCTTGTGAAGCTTACAGTCTAAGGTCCCTAACTCACATTCATACATATCAGGGCTAATTTAAACAGAATCAAATTAACCTACTAGCATGTCTTTGGAATGTCAGAGAAATCCATGCAGGCGCAGGGAGAACATGCAAACTTAAGGCAGGTAGTGTTGCAGTTGGGATTCGTGCTGCTAGGCAGAAGTGCTGACCACTTAGCCACTGTGCTGCCCACTGCAGCAGTGTGAATGGACCCCAACAGAAAACTTATTTAGTTTTGTTAAAGCAATGTTACATAGTTAGATACGTACACCCCTCACATTTTTGTAAATCTTTTATTATATCTTTAAATGTGACAACACTGAAGAAATTACACTTTGCTACAATGTAAAGTAGTGAGGGTACAGATTGTATAACAGTGTAAATTTGCTGTCCCTTCAAAATAACTCAACGCACAGCCATTAATGTCTAAACTGCTGGCAACAAAAATGAGTACACCCCTAAGTGAAAATGTGCAAATTGGGCCCAAAGTGTCAATATGTTGTGTAGCCACCATTATTTTCCGGCACTGCCTTAACCCTTTTGGGCATGGAGTTCACCAGAACTTCACAGGTTTCCACTGGAGCACTTTTCCACTCCTCCATGATTACATCACTGAGCTTGCACTCCTCCAGCTTCCATTTGAGGATGCCCCACAGATGCTTAATAGGGTTTAGGTCTGGAGACATGCTTGGCCAGTCCATCACCTTTACCCTCAGCTTCTTTAGCAAGGCAGTGGTTGTCTTGGAGGTGTGTTTGGGGTGATTATCATGTTGGGCTACTGCCCTGTGGCCCAGTCTCTGAAGGGAGGGAACCATGCTCTGCTTCAGTATGTTACAGTACATGTTGGCATTCGTGGTTCCCTCAATGAACTGTAGCGCCCCAGTGCTGGCAACACTCATGCAGCCCCAGAACATGACACTCCCACCACTATGCTTAACTGTAGGCAAGACACACTTGTCTTTGTATTCCTCACCTGGTTGCCGCCACACACGCATGACACCTTCTGAACCAAATATGTTTATCTTGGTCTCAGCAGACCACAAGACATGGTTCCAGTAATCCATGTCCTTAGTCTGCTTGTCTTCAGCAAACTGTTTGCAGGCTTTCTTGTGCATCATCTTTAGAAGAGGCTTCCTTCTGGGATGTCAGCCATGCAGACCAATTTGATGCAGTGTGCGGTGTATGGACTGAGCACTGACAGGCTGACACCTATTTTCAGGTAGGATTTGAACAGAAATTAAAATTGTAGGATTGCAAATTGTAGGATTGCAAATAAGTGGGCATACTTTGACCATGTATTACAAACAATATAACCTTAATTTTGTTTTATAATAATGCCCTTATTATTGTTTCCCAATGTATTTTCTGTTTTAGGCCCCTTGCAGATGTGACGGACTCCGAACGGATCTGCCTGCTCAGCGAGGGATCTGTCCTCTGATCCCCACTGAGCAGGCAGATGACAGGTCTGCTCCGCTATGCAGAGTGGACAAGGACACAGCCTGCTCTTCTCTTTGGGGCGGTTGGATGGAAACAGACTGCCTGTCCTTTTCCATCCGACTTTCATCCAATCAGATCCTCCTTAAGGATGGAGAACGAATCTCCATCTGTCTGTTTTTAGTGGACTGGATCGGATGCCGGCGGGTGTCAGTGGACAAATGTCCACTGACATTCGCCGCTCCATAAAGAGCTATGGATCTGGTCCAATCAGATCTGCTTGAAAAACTGAAAGGCGGACCCGCAGAAGAACATAGTATACAAACACTTTCTTTAGGACTGCAGCAGGAAAATGAATTACATTTCTATTTTACAGGGGACAAAAGGACATTAGGTAACTGAGCATGAAAGATGTACTGTATCTGAACAAGAAAAAAAGAATTCTATTTTTAAAATTGAGGTTAATTACTTCATTAGAATATCACCCATGAGAGCATGACAACTGAGGATGAAGCAAACACAGGAAAGCTCATTAAAATCTATAAATCTTTGCTGCTGCTAAATATTATTAAAATGCAAAGTGTGATTTACTGAAGTATGCCTATCATTGATCTTTAAACATTAGCTTGTTAGGATCTGATGATCATTCATATGCAAGATGACTTATTTGCTGTAACAACTACTAATGTAGCAATTTTACCTTTGTGTACTGCACTTCTAACCTTCCCAACATCTTCAAAGACATAATTTACAACTGTATATAGATACCTTTTTTTACCTACTCACAAATAATTAATTACTATAATGTGGTTTTAATTACAGATAGATTTTTAAAACTTAAGAAAAGAAATACATGACATAAGTTTAAGGATGATAATTAATGTTTTCACTGACTGAATGTTAAATGCATTCTTAAGAACATGCATGAAAATACTGAGACTAATGCAATTTAAATACAAGTGATGCTTAAGATAACCAAGCAGCATATCTGCAAATACAGCAAATAATATGAACAGCATAGCAGCCCATAGCAGCCAGTCAGCAGTTTCCCCATTATTATTCAGAATACTGATTCTTTGCACATCATCTGTGTACTTTCTATTACCACTAGGGATGAGCTTCGAGTTCGAGTTAAACTCATGTTCGACTTGAACATTGGCTGTTTGCAAGTTCGCCGAACAGTGAATTGGGGGTGTTCACGTCAAATTTGAATGCCGTGGAACACCCTTTAAAAGTCTATGGGAGAAATCAAAAGTGCTAATTTTAAAGGCTTATATGCAAGTTATTGTCATAAAAAGTGTTTGGGGACCTGGGTCCTGCCCCAGGGGACATGGATCAATGCAAAAAAAAGTTTTAAAAACGGCCGTTTTTTCGGGAGCAGTGATTTTAATAATGCTTAAAGTCAAACAATAAAAGTGTAATATCCCTTTAAATTTTGTAGCTGGGGGGTGTCTATAGTATGCCTGTAAATGGGTGCATGTTTCTCGTGTTTAGAACAGTCTGACAGCAAAATGACATTTCAAAGGAAAAAAAGTCATTTAAAACTACTTGCGGCTATTAATGCATTGCCGGTCCGACAATACACATAAAAGTTCATTGATAAAAATGACATGGGAATTCCCCACAGGGGAACCCCGAACTAAAATTTAAAAAAAAATGATGTGGGGGTCCCCCTAAATTCCATACCAGGCCCTTCAGGTCTGGTATGGATTTTAAGGGGAACCCCGCGCCAAAATAAAAAAAAAAAACAGCGTGGGGTCCCCCCAAAAATCCATACCAGACCCTTATCTGAGCACGCAACCTGGCAGGCCACAGGAAAAGAGGGGGGACAAGAGAGTGGTCCCCCTCCTGAACCATACCAGGCCACACGCCCTCAACATTGGGAGGGTGCTTTGGGGTAGCCCTCAAAACACCTTGTCCCCATGTTGATGAGGACAAGGGCCTCAACCCCACAACCCTAGCCAGTAGTTGTGGGGGTCTGCGGGCGGGGGGCTTATCGGAATATGGAAGCCCCCTTTAACAAGGGGACCCCCAGATTCCGGCCCCCCTGTGTGAAATGGTAAGGGCCATTTCACTAAAAAACTGTCAAAAATGTTAAAAATGACAAGAGACAGTTTTTGACAATTCCTTTATTTAAATACTTCTTCTTTCTTCCTTCATCTTCTTCTTCTTCTTCTGGCTCTTCTGGTTCTTCCTCTGGTGTTCTTGTCCAGCATCTCCTCTGCAGCATCTTCTATCTTCTTCTCCTCGGGCCGCTCCGCACCCATGGCACCCATCCCACTCTTCTCTTCATCTTCTTCTCTTCTTCATCAACTTCTCTTCTTCATCTTCTTCTCTGGGCCGCTCCGCATCCATGCTGGCATGGTGGGAGGCTCCTGTTGTGTGAAGGGCCTGAATCACCTTTGGCCACTCCCACTGCCAAGAGATGCCCAGTCCTTAAGCTAGGTACATATTATTAGTACCCAGCAGGCTGAATGAAAAAAGACGAAAATTAAATTATTTGGCCACCAAATGTTATGTCTGGTGAAAATGCAATACAGCTCACCATCCAGATAACACCATGCCTACAGCAAAGCATTGCAATGGTAATATCCTTCAATGGGGGTGTTTCTCTGCAGCAGGGACTGGAGCACTTGTCAACATAGAAAAAAATGAAGAACAGTGGATGGGGCAAAATACCATCAAATTCTTAAGGGGAAATCTGCTGCCCTCTGCCAGAAAATTGTCAATGGGAAGAAGGTTTCCGTTCCTACATGACAATGACCCAAAGCACACAGCAAAAATGACCATGCAGTGGTTGAAGTAGAAAAAGGTGAATGTCCTTGCATGGCCTAGTCAGAGCCCAGACTTAAACCCCATTGAAAATCTGTGGAATGACTTGAAGCCTGCAGTCCAAAAACGATCACCATAAAATTTAACTGAACTTGATCAGTTCTGCAAAGAAGAGTGGGAAAATATTGCAAAGTCTAGATGTAATTAAAGCAAAAGGTGGTCCAATAAAATGCTGACACAAGGGGGTGATCCTTTTTCCAACTCAGTGATTCGTTTCTTTTATTTTTTTTTTCTTTCTGACATGTCAGAGTTATAGCATATCTTTCACTTGGATGTTATAAGTTGCACTAGCAAATACAGCTGGATAGAACAAAAATTTTGTATGTCTTCATTTCAGGCTGCAACAAAACAAAATGTGATTATTTGAAAAGGGGGGGGGGTTCTTTACCCACTGTATGTGTTGAATTTTCTCTAATAGTATTTCATAATTAGTATGAGGTAAATTAAAAGAGGGTGAGGCCAGTCTTATACCTAAATAGGTTAAAAAGGCTATTTGGTGCCTAGGAGAAGGAGTAGATATTGGAGAGGTGTGATCTAACAGCAGGGTCTAAACTAGGGTCAAGCATGAATGACTTTGGAAAGTTGCTCTTATGTAAGGAGACTAAGCTGAAATTTTCCAGTTTGCATTAAAGAGCGGGGAGTGAGATGATAGGGTCAGAAATAGACAGCAACACATTTTCAGCAGTCTGATTTAATTTTCGTGGTTACCCAAAAGGATTGTTGATATTAGGGGATTAGAGCAAATGGATTTTTCCAGGGGTTCCATAATGAGGGCAAAAAGAATAGTTGATAAGGGGAATCCTTGTATTAGTGTCAATTAGGTGGGAGAGAAGGCCAGACTATTTCACTATGTAAGGTGTTCCAGAATAACTCCTAAGATGGTGTCCTGGATGTGATTTTAGTGAATTTTAATGAAAAGGATGTGATTAAAATTTGATGTCAGGTAGGATCCTATAATGCCTATTGCATAACAATGTTATTTCCATTAAAAAAAAAAAAAAAAAATATATATATATATATATATATATATATATATATATATATATATATATATATATATATATTTGTTTGCATGTTTTTTCTTGCCAGATGCTTTTTAAGGTAAGCAGTTTCTTTGCAGTGTCCCTCGTTGTTTTGTAGCCAAAATGCCATAAAGTATACCTAAAAAGGAATTGTGCTGGCGCTCACACATGGACTATGTAATATTATCCTAAGTTACATAGTGACAGCATAAAAGAAAGTTTTCAATGACATTCAAGTTCACTCAACTGTCAGAAATTCTACTTAAAGTGCCCATCTGACATTGCCTCAGGAACTGGAATGGGTGAAAAACATCAGCTGAAACAACTTAACCCTCCTGTCTTGTGATAAAAATGCCAGCTGAATTATGACACTAGCTCCTTGAGTTTAAATGACAGCTATGACAAATTACTGCATGCATTTCCAAATCCATCTATGTTTCAGGCCTACCAATATTAGGTTAAGCACCACGATCTGTATTTGTATGTAAACTGCATGTGGTCATTCTGACGGGTGGTCCCTAGTTCATTGCCAGAAACAGCTTTTTGGCAAGGACGCTACAAATTGCCAGCATCTTGGTTATCAATCATGAGCCAGATTCAAATACGGAAGGATAAAAGATTTAACCTTGAAGGTGATTGTGTGCAGTTGTATTAGTGATTTGTTCATAAATTTGCTCACTTCACTCACATGGTATAAAATAATTGCCACTGTATCCAGCCAATTTCACCTACACTAGTACATTGCGAAACATATTTTTAAATACAGCTAGAATAAGTACCTGAATTTGATGTGGTATTGACCTTTTGGTTTGTGATTTCCGGTATAGCAGCACTAGAAACTGGGAGAAGAAAGAACAGCATTGGGGGGGCCAATCAAAATAGACATATATTGAAAAGGAAAATGCTGACAGGAGAAGAGATCAAACTACTGACGCATCAGTCACAAACCATGGGCTTGAAATTAGCTGTGTTATTTAACTGCTATAGAAAAAAGTGAGGTTGCTAGGCTAGCTCTGCTATCTGGAAAGGCTGTGTAAATCTCAAGATTGGACAAAGTTACCAATCCTTCGGCAGATAAAATAGCTTATATGTATTTCAAATATGTATTTAACTGATTATAATCTGACTGGATCCTTCACCCATATGTTATTGAATATACCTGAGCATACTTTACTAATATTGGTTTAATGCAATATAAATTAAGTAGTTCTAAAGTCAGGAGTTTATTTTTTTTTACCTTAATGCATTGTATTGTGCTCCTAGCCAGAGACAAATTAAGGCAAGTAACAGCTTTGCCCTGCCCCCCCTTCCATATTTTTGATTGACATTGATAAGAATCACAATAAACACAGAGAAGATAATTTGTGTTGTCTTTACTGATACAGCTACATCAGACACCAGTTGCATCCTCCCATGTAAAATGACCAGTAAATGAACATGTTGATCAGTTGTGAACTCTTCGTGGTTTACTTCAGGACTCAGGAGTATAAAGATTGTAAAAGTTGTAGTTGGGTTCCCTGGACATCCACTAGGTCCTAAATTTTGGCCTGGGTTGCCTTGTGGATCACCCAGGTCTGATAATAGCGTATAATCAAATGTAATCTGGCAATAATCATGGAAAATGGCAGGCATCAGTGATTGGCTAAGAAGTATTAGTAGCCAGCAGCAGATGATGAATGCATGAGAAAAAAACTAAAGCCCCATACACACTATCAGATTTTCTGCTGATTTTTTACTTCAGATTTACCAAAACCATGTAGTGCAAGGGCCTGCCTGATTGCATACAAATTGAAACTCCTAAGGTTTGACTTCAAATAATATGGTTTTGGTAAATCTGAAGGAAAAAATTAGCAGAAAATCTGATAGTGTGTATGGGGCTTAACCCTAACCCCCGCCAGTTGTTTCCCCTTCTCACAGCAAACACATTCAAGATTGCTTAAGCCATTTTGTTGGTTGGACTGTGCTGTACTTCAGATCCTTTACTGATATTACAGTATTTTAAGAACAGAAAACCTTTGCTGAGACAATGTCAGTACAACCTATGGCAGAGGAAATGTACTTGTGCAGGTGCAGAGCAGTTGGGGGATGAAGCAAGACCAGTAACCGGATGGAGGAGCTAAGTGTGGTAGGTATGGTAAAGGCTCTTATTTGAAGGGTTTCCCTCTTACCAAAATGGGTAGATGCTGACTCTTAGGAGATCAGTGACACACATTACAGGAGCATCGCCAATACCGGGCTTATTGAAAATAATGGATTTGGAATGCTCTTAAGTAGAGAAAAAATCTAGAATTCCAAAGGTTTAAAAGGTAAATATTTATTTCCAGTTGTTTATATACTAGTGAAAATTCCTCAGGAAAATTGATTTTGCTTTATGAACTGAAAGCGTGGATCACCAGGGAAATTGAATAGCTGTAACTTTTTATAGAAAGGGCAAAATGGTGAAACTGTAAGGATTTTAATTTAATCTCCTTATAAATAGGACTCTAAGCAGTGACAACAATAAAACGTTTCCGACATCTAAAGAAAGCTATTACAAATGTTTACTGTGAATTGAAAATATATACTGAAATATACTAATTGGCTTACAAGATCTCACATTTTAAGTACAATAGAAACCCACTAAAAACTATTAAAGGAAATCCCTCCACGCTGATTAATGTTATCTGAATTTTTGCCAAGTATACTTTAAGCAGATAATCGTGTCAGAAGCACGATCTTGCACTGCTCTACTGCACAAAAAGATAAAAAGCAGATTAGTGGAAAACACTGCTGTGCATCTCTTATAGGTGTACTGCTAGATTCAATAGAAATAGATTGTTAGTAAGTAGCTTGTTCACAATTACTGATGCCTATTTTTATTTCTTTTGGTTATGATCTAATTTAAAGTATATTTAAACCCAAGAACAAAAATGTATCACATTGTAGCACACCAGTCTTTGTATGTGGTGGATGCTTTTGTTTGCTTTTTCCAGGCTTTCTCCCTTATTTTCATCTGGGAATTCTGTCAGTAAAATACTTCCTAAGCGCAAGAACAAACAGGGTGCTAGATTCAGATTTTCAAGGTTACTGAAATTGGCTCTGGTTTGGCAGCACTCTATAAAATGAGAGCTCATCTCAGGGGCAGGAAGAGTTGAGTTGAGAAGCAAATAAAACAATCTATGAGTTTTAGGGGCCAAACACACTCCTCCTTCTGCTGTGCTTAAAGCGGAGTTCCACCCAAAAGTGGAACTTCCGCTCATCGGATTCCTCTCCCCTTCCGGTGTCACAGTTGACACCTTTCAGTGGGGAGGGGGGTGCAGATACCTGTCTAAGACAGGTATCTGCACCCACTTCCGGGAATAGACTCCCGCGGGAGTCACGCCCCCTCCCGCACTCCCCCGCTGTCTCCTGGGAAAGACACAGGTCCCAGGAAATAGCGGGGACCATTGAGAAAGCGCAGCGCGACTCGCGCAAGCGCAATAGGGAATCGGGAAGTGAAGCCGCAACACTTCACTTCCTGATTCCCTCACTGAGAATGGCGGTGGCAGCACCCGAGGATCGAGGGACGGTTCGGTCTCGGGTGCCGACATTGCTGGACCCCGGGACAGGTGAGTGACCTTATTTTAAAAGTCAGCAGCTGCAGTATTTGCAGCTGCTGACATCTGAAAAAAAAAATTTCGCGGGACTCCCGCTTTAAGCAGGCTAAGGTAGGGGTAGGCAACCCTAAAGAGGTGGAGATCTACCTGAACAACATGGGAGAAGTCAAATATCACCTGGCACAGAGTCGCCTCTAAACCTCTAATTGTCATACTACCATGTGGCAATCGTGTGCACTGTACGTCAATCGTGGGTTTAAATTGGGTGGTGAGTAGGCAACGTACCATTTCCTTGCCACCTGTCAAACGCACTCGGGTTGCTTTTCAGATAAGCAGCAATGCCCGCATTTGTGAATGAGCCCCAGTTCATTCCTATTCAAGTAAATAGGACCAATCTGCAAGTGCTCTGCAACTGCATGCTCTTACGGGACCAAGGGGTTAAAACAGGTGGTGAGAAAGCAACACAAAGCTGCCTGCTTTCACCCCTTGTTTTCTGCACTGCACAAGATTGCAGGACACTTACAGAGTGGCCTCATTTATTTGAATGGGTCATGCTTGGCAGGTGCTACACCTACCTACTATGACAGGGCGTATAACTCCTGCTGTGATATGTGTACATCCCTGGTCACTGCAGCAAAAGGAGGTGCAGTTGGGGTGGGGGTGATAAAAACATGGCTTAACTGTGGAGTTTTACCACCCCCCCAAACTGCAAATGTAAATTAACCCTTACTGTTCTAAACCCCCTATAAGGCTACTTTTACACTTATGTGCTGTGGTCTACCTGCACTGTGGGTGCAGCGCAGTGCAGCTGCAACTTTCCTGGGTTAGCTGCGCTTTGCCATAGGCTTCTAATATATCCTGCAGGTGTGGTGCACTTTCTGAAAGTGCAACAAACCTGCAGAATATAATAAAAGTCTATGGCTAAGCGTAGCAACCCCTCAGCAAAGCTGCAGATACACTGCACTTCACCCGTGGTGTAGGTAAACCAATGTGAAAGCAGCCCTATACTATTATGCCCAGTGTTTACTTCTCACACTGACCTGAAGATCTATTATTTCCTGCTGCTGGCACCACTCTGGAGACCGCTAGGCAGGATAAGAGATGGAGTGCAGTTGGTATCACTCCACATGGGAAAGGAGCCAGCACTACAAAGGAGGCATCCACTTATGCAGCTCTTGCTCCATATTACAGCTATAACTTTACAAGTAGTCCCTCTGCATTGCACTCTGTTTGACTCTCTGGAATGGCAGGTCAGCAAACCCAGACTGTGATCAACAAGTCACCTGTTCACGATCTACTGGCAGATCTACAGGTTGCTGACACCTGGACTAAGGTAAGCATATACAAAATAGACATGTACTATGATTTACTCTTTTGAACAGCTTCATGGGGACAGGTTAAGCCTGTGTTAGCAAATGCAGCAAAGAAGACTGTGTTATCCATTGTGAAGACTGTGTTATTCATTCACTAACACTAACTTAACCTTCCTGCCCTAGAATGACAATGCTTGCTCACTATACCATGTTAATGGAGGAGCAGCATTTACATCCTAGGCTGCTCTCATGATTTGGACTACAAACATCGACTCTTCTACCTATATCCATTATATAGGAAGGAGTAGTTTTGTAATCCACAGAAGATGGATGGGAAGCCTGATAACATTGTTTGAAATTTCAGTTTAGCTTACAGAAAATTGCAAGTACACTTGATTTCCGACAGGATCAACAGTTATTTTACTGTCTTTTCAGAAAAAAAAGTAATAAAAAAAAAGCCTACTAAATTAGGCATTCTAATGCAGTCATCACATCAAAGGACTGGTGGCAAGCTTCAGTATATTACAATGCTGTTGTGCTTGAAAACACTCTAAAGGGAGCCATACATTTGAAAAGATTACAGAATCATACAAAGTCAAAATGCAAATACTGCAAAAATGTTGTATGATTTACTAATTATCTCTGCTAGTAAGGAAGTGATTAATAGTGATAAAACAGATAATAGCAGTAATGACTCACAGACAGAGATTGGGTGATAACGCAATGAATGGTGCATGTATATGACAGGGAGACCAGGAATCGTATAGTAGAATGATCATTCTATATATTTCTGCAACAGGTCCCATAACATGAAAAACAAATCTTCCATAAATAAAGTGGCTGATGCACCCATATTCATATTTAATGTACGAATCCAGCCAAAATGTTTTTGCTATCTTGGAGTGTAAAAGGGTTAGAACCAATGTTGTGTTATGTCTTGTGTGTTGCCTGTACACCCATGGGGGGGGGGGGGGGGCGGGTTTTCCTGTATATTGCATCTCAAAGGCATTATAGAAAGTTGTTCTAAATGTCCCCAAAGTGAAGAAATATTTCTCTTTTGAAAGTTGGCACCAGAGCAGGTGTCCTCATCGGAAGATAACCCTTCTATTCCACAATTGGGACAGAGACAGTAATAAACATTTCATATTGATTTTACCCTTTCTCACTCCATCCAAACTAGAACATTTGTCAGCAGTAGGGATGAGCCAAACACTCCCCAGTTCGGTTCGCACCAGAACCTGCGAACGGACCGAAACTTTGCACGAACATTAGAACCCCATTGAAGTCTATGGGACTCGAACGTTCAAAATCAAAACTGCTAATTTTAAAGGCTAATTTGCATGGTATTGTCCTAAAAAGAGTTTGGGGACCCGGGTCCTGCCCCAGGGGACATGTAACAATGCAAAAAAAAAGTTTTAAAAACGGACGTTTTTTCGGGAGCAGTAATTTTAATGATGCTTAAAGTGAAAAAAAAAAGTGAAATATTCCTTTAAATATCATACCTGGGGTGTGGCTATAGTATGCCTGTAAATTGGTGTGTGTTTCCCCTGCTTAGAACAGTCCCTGCACAAAATGACATTTCTAAAGGAATAAAAGTCATTTAAAACTGCTTGCGGCTTTAATGTAATGTCGGGTCCCGACAATATGGATGAAAATCAGTGAGATAACCAGTCCATTACCAGGCCCTTTGGGTCTTGTATGGATATTAAGGGGAACCCCGCACCCAAATTAAAAAAAGGAAAGGTGTGGGGCCCCCAGGCCCTATATACTCTGAACAGCAGTATACAGGCGGTGCATACAAGATAGGGACTGTAGGTTTGTTGTTAAGTAGAATCTGTGTAGCTCCAGCCAAAAAATCTATTTTTAAGCTTTTTGGAAAATATAGGGAAGGATTATCACCCCTGTGACATTTGTTTTGCTGTCTGTGCTCCTCTTCAGAAGATTTCACCTCACTTTCTGTCACAATGACAAATGTTTTTAGAAAATTTGGGGTTTTTAGTGAAACAAGGATTGGTGATAAAGCATCAGTGGAAAGGAGAAACGTTTTTCCCATATTAACTCTTAAAGGAGAGAATTTCCCTTCCTGGGGGTAGATTTCATCTCACTTCCTGTTGTCTCCTTCCGTTTGCAAGTAGGAGTCGTTTGTAAGTTGGATATTTGAAAGTAGGGGCCTGCCCTATATACTCTGCAGAAATTGGAGCCTTAGGTGTTGGTGTTGCCACAACACTGTAAGCCCTCACAGGGCCCTGCTGTGAAATATTAGATCAAGAATTGTAATTACATGCCCTGTTGAACAGGGGCAGAAAAATTGGGCCTTTGGTGATGGTGGTGGTGCTGGTGCCACAACACTATAAGTCCTCACTGTTACTCTTGGTGGGTGCTGGAACGGGCCCTGCTTTGAAATATTAGATCAAGAATTGTAATTACATGCACCTGTTGAACAGGGGCAGAAAAATTGGACCTTTGGTGGTGGTGGTGGTTGGATTTTTTCAGACGGATGTTGGCTCAAACTTGTCCTGCATACACACGGTCACA
This sequence comes from Lithobates clamitans, assembly GCA_037952925.1. Lineage (NCBI taxonomy): Eukaryota > Metazoa > Chordata > Amphibia > Anura > Ranidae > Lithobates > Lithobates clamitans. The sequence goes on from JBBGZY010000088.1 coordinate 1,242,835, forward strand.
CAAAGTTGTCGGAAAATCCGATCGTTCTGAACGCGGTGACGTAAAACACGTACGTCGGGACTATAAACAGGGCGATAGCCAATAATTTTTTCTCTTAATTTATTCTGAGCATGTGTGGCACTTTGTGCGTCAGATTTGTGTACACATTTCCGACAACGGATTTTGTTGTCGGAAAATTTTATAGCAAGCTCTCAAACTTTGTGTGTCAGAAATTCCTATGGAAAATGTGTGATGGAGCCTACACACGGTCAGAATTTCCGACAACAAGGTCCTATCACACATTTTCTATCGGAAAATCCTATCGTGTGTACAGGGCATTACTCTTGGTGGATGCTGGAAAGGGCCCTGCTGTGAAATATTAGATCAAGAATTGTAATTACATGTCCCTGTCGAACAGGGACAGAAAAATTGGGCCTTAGGCACTGGTGCCACAACACTGCAACCCCTCACAGATACTCTAGTTGGAGTGCAGGAACAAGCCCTGCTGCAAAGAATTGCATCAAAAATTGTAATTACACGCCGCTGTTAAACAGGGGCTGAAAAATTGGGCCTTAGGCACTGGTGCTGGTGCCACAACACTGCAACCCCTCACAGATACTCTAGTTGGAGAGCAGTAACGAGCCCTGCTGCAAAGAATTGCATCAAAAATTGTAATTACACGCCCCTGTTAAACAGGGGCTGAAAAATTGGGCCTTAGCCACTGGTGGCGGCGCCCAAAAACAAAAATATTCTTACAAGCTATCAGCATGATCATTGAGGAGGAAGAGGATAGTCACTCAGCATAACAGGATAGTCACTCAGCATGAGCATAGGCAGTCTTTAAGGGATCTGACATTTCAAAAAAAATTTATTTAGTTACATCAGCATCAGGTGCTTGGTATCTGGTGGTGATCCAAGACTGATTCATTTTTATGAAGGTCAGTCGAGCAGCACTGAATGTGCGATCCGAAAGAACGCTGGATGCAGGACAGGCCAGTAGCTCAATTGCATACTGTGCAAGCTCTGGCCAGTGATCCATCCTCAAGACCCAGTAACCCAGAGGATTTTCGGTGGGAAAGGTGTCCAAGTCAAATCTTGCCCCTAGGTATTTCTGCACCATGTAAAACAGACGCTGGCGATGGTTGCTGGAACCGATCATTCCTTGGGGCTGTGGACTAAAAAATTGTCTGACCGCATCGGTCAGATGGCCACCTTCTCCACTGCTCCTTCTTTGACTGACCGAAGCCTCGGTAACACGTTATCCAGGCACAGTTTGTAACCTCTCAGTCTTTGGGAACGCGTTGCACAGACCTTTCTGCAAGGCCTCCCAAAGATGTTTCATCCTCTGCTCCCTCTGCGACGGCAAGATAAGGTCTGCAACCTTACTCTTGTAATGTGGATCAAGGAGGGTTGCCAGCCAGTATTGATCCCTCTCCTTGATACCACGAATACGAGGATCCTTCCACAGGCTTTGCAGGATCAGGGAGGCCATGCAGCGCAGGTTTGCTGAAGCATTCAGTCCGGAGTCCTCTGGGTCACTAAGGACGACATGATCCGCAGCCACCTTCTCCCAGCCACGTACAAGTCCATGGGTTTCTTGGGACTGTAAATGATCCCTTAAAGACTGCTGCTGATGCTGAGTGCCAGGCTCCACCTCCATGCTGACACAATCCTCCTCCTCATCCTCTTCCTGTGTGATCGGCGGGCACGCAGGATCACTGTCTGGATAAAGGGTGCCTTGAGAGCTAAGGAAGTCCTCCTCTTCCTGCCTCTGTTCTGCCTCAAGTGCCCTGTCCATTATTCCACGCAGCGTGTGCTCCAACAGGTGGACAAGGGGGACAGTGTTACTGATGCATGCACTGTCACTGCTCACCATCCTCGTGGCCTCCTCAAATAGTGACAGGAAAGTGCATGCATCCCTGCTCATGGCCCACTGGCGTGGGGAAAAAAAACAAGCTCCCCTGACCCTGTCCTGGTGCCATAGTCACACAGGTACTCATTGATTGCCCTCTGCTGCGTGTGCAGCTGCTGCAGCATGGCCGAAGTTGAGTTCCACCTGATGGGCATGTCACAGATTAGACAGTTCTTGGGCAGGTTAAATTCCTTTTGGAGGTCTGCCAGCCGAGCACTGGCATTATATGACCGGCGGAAATGCACACAGACTTTCCTGGCCTGCCTCAGGACATCCTGTAAGCCGCGTACCTGCCCAAGAACCGCTGCACCACCAAGTTAAGGACGTGAGCCAAACAGGGCACATGGGTCAGTTGTCCCTGTCGGAGGGTGGAGAGGAGGTTTGTGCCTTTGTCGCAAACCACCATTCCTGGCCTAAGTTGGCGTGGCGTCAACCACCTCTGAACCCGCCCCTGCAGAGCTAACATAATCTCTGCCCCAGTGTGCCTCCTGTCCCCCAAACAACACCAGCTCAAGCACCGCATGGCATCTTTTGGCCTGCATACTTGCATAGCCCCTTGAACGCCTACGGAGCACCGCTGATTCTGAGGACAAAGCACAGGAAGAAGCCATGGAGGAAGAAGAAGAGGAGGGGGTGGAGGAGAGAGGTGTGTCAGAATCACCAGTAGTGGCATTTTGGAAGCGTGGTGGCGGAACAACCTCCAACACTACTGCACCTTGTCCTGCATCCTTCCCAACTGTCAGCAGAGTCACCCATTGCACCGTGAAAATTAGGTAACGTCCCTGTCCATGCCTGCTGGACAATGAGTCAGCGGTAATATGCAACTAACTGCTGACCATGTTGTCCAGCGAAGCCAAGACATTGCCTTCCACATGCCGGTAGAGAGCCGGAATCGCCTTCCGTGAGAAAAAGTGGTGTTTGGGAACCTGCCACTGAGGAACCGCACATTCCAGAAACTCATCGAAGGGGGCAGAGTCTACCAACTGAAAAGGTAGCAGTTGAAGTGCTAGCAATTTTGCCAAGCTAGCATTCAACCGCTGGGCATGTGGATGGCTGGGAGCGAACTTTTTTCTCCGGTGCAGCAGCTGGGGCAGGGAAATTTGCCTGGTACAATCTGACGTCGGTGTACCGATAGCAGTTGCCCGCAAGTACTTGGCTGTGACACACCCAATTCTACACCTTTATTCCTCTCAATGCAGGTCTCAGAGAGGACTGAAGGTATAGTGGGGTTGGAGATCCCAGCTGATGAGGAGCAAGGAGAGGTCCTCTTTGTTCTTTGGCGTGGGTCTTTTAGGTACGCTTGCCAACAAACTGCATGGCAGGTCAACATATGTCTGTTCAAGCATGTGGTGCCCAAGCGGGAGATGTTTTGGCCATGCAAGATATGCTTGAGACAAATGTTGCAAATAGCAGCAGTGGGATCTGATGCACTCGTCTCAAAAAAGGCTCACACCAAAGAACTTTTGGAATAACACCCAGAGACAGCAGTGCCCTGCACATGCGGAGCTCTGCGGTGTGATGCAGTCAGTGTGCTGCCCTTAGGCTGGCCCCTGCAGGGCATGCTGCCTCATTGGTGATGTGCCTCCTCCTCTCTCCTATCAGGCACCCACATGGAGTCAGTGACCTCATCATCCCCTCCCTCCTAATCACTGGAGCAAACCTGGCAGTATGCTGCAGCAGGGGGAACATGACTGTCAGATTGCTGTCCTTCTTGGGCACCCCCTCTGTCTGGGCTCACGTTACTGCCTTCCTCTAGCTGAGTACCATCATCGGAGCCTTCAAAACGCTGGACATCCTCCTGGACCATGTACGCAACATTATGGTCAAACAGTTCGGGGGACTCCTCAAGAGGACAAGTTGTGTCTAGGGAAGGAGTCACTGATGCCTTTGAGCCAAAGGAAGAGGCCGCGTTGGCAGCTGCTTTGCCAGACAAAGTACCCTGAGCCTGGGTGGGAGAGGATTAGGAGGATGAGGATGCCTTGGTCATCCACTCGACTAAGTCTTCCACATGTTGCAGAAAAGGCCAAGCGTGTCCACGACCACCACTGTTGCCTCTAGACACAGAGCCTGCTTGCCCTCTTTTATTGGCTTGTGACTATCTGCCTCTCCTTGTTGGCCTTCCAGACATACTATAGGCCTGCAGTGAGATGTAGCTGCACAAAACTGGGATGTATATGTACCGATTATACTGCAGCTAGCAGAATCAACTGCCTGCCTGTAGTATTATTAGTATGAGAACACCTGCACTTGTCTTCAGGTAGCTATACTGTAGGTGCAACTGTGCAGGGTACACAGTACAGTAACTGGAAATACGTTAAGAGCCTACACAAGCACCTGGCTTTAGGTAGTTATACTATAGGTGCAACTGTGCAGGGTACACAGTACAGTAACTGGTAATACTTCAAGAGCCTACACAAGCACCTGGCTTCAGGTCGTTATGCTGTAGGTGCAACTGTGCAGGGTACACAGTACAGTGACTGGAAATACATCAAGAGCCTACACAAGCACCTGGCTTCAGGTAGTTATACTGTAGGTGCAACTGTGCACAGTACACAGTACAGTAGCTTGAAATACGTCAAGAGCCCACACAAGCACCTGGCTTCAGGTAGTTATACTGTAGGTGCAACTGTGCAGGGTACACAGTACGTTAACTGGAAATATGTCAAGAGCCCACACAAGCACCTGGCTTCAGGTAGTTATACTGTAGGTGCAGCTGTGCAGGGTACACAGTACAGTAACTGGAAATACGTCAAGAGCCTACACAAGCACCTGGCTTCAGGTAGTTATGCTGTAGGTGCAACTGTGCAGGGTACACAGTACAGTAACTGGAAATAAGTCAACAGCCCACACAAGCACCTGGCTTCAGGTAGTTATACTGTAGGTGCAGCTGTGCAGCATACACGGTACAGTAACTGGAAATACGTCAAGAGCCTACAGAAGCACCTGGCTTCAGGTAGTCATTCTGTAGGTGCAACTGTGCAGGGTACACAGTACAGTAACTGGAAATACATCAAGAGCCCACGCAAGCACCTGGCTTCAGGTAGTTATACTGTGGGTGCAACTGTGCAGGGTACACAGTACAGTAACTGGAAATACTTCAAGAGCCTACACAAGCACCTGGCTTTAGATAGTTATAGTGTAGCTGCAACTGTGCAGGGTACACAGTACAGTAAATGGAAATACATCAAGAGCCCACACAAGCACCTGGCTTCAGGTAGCTATACTGTAGGTGCAACTGTGCAGGGTACACAGTAACGTAACTGGAAATACGTTAAGAGCCCACACAAGCATCTGGCTTCAGGTAGTTATACTGTAGGTGCAACTGTGCAGGGTACACAGTACAGTAACTGGAAATACATCAAGAGCCTACACAAGCACCTGGCTTCAGGTAGTTATACTGTAGGTGCAACTGTGCAGGGTACACAGTACAGTAACTGGACATACGTCAAGAGCCTACACAAGCACCTGGCTTCAGGTAGTTATACTGTAGGTGCAACTGTGCAGGGTACACAGTACAGTAACTAGAAATACATCAAGAGCCTACACAAGCACCTGGCTTCAGGTAGTTATACTGTAGGTGCAACTGTGCAGGGTACACCGTACAGTAACTGGAAATACGTTAAGAGCCTACACAAGCACCTGGCTTCAGGTAGTTATACTGTAGGTGCAACTGTGCAGGGTACACAGTACAGTAACTGGAAATACGTCAAGAGCCTACACAAGCACCTGGCTTCAGGTAGTTATACTGTAGGTGCAACTGTGCAGGGTACACAGTACAGTAACTGAAAATTCGTCAAGAGCTTACACAAGCACCTGGCTTCAGGTAGTTATACTGTAGGTGCAACTGTGCAGGGTACACAGTAGGGATGAGCCAAACACCCCCCTGTTCGGTTCGCACCAGAACATGCGAACAGGAAAAAAGTTTGCTCGAACACGCGAACACAGTTAAAGTCTATGGGACACGAACATGAATAATCAAAAGTGCTAATTTTAAAGGCTAATATGCAAGTTATTGTCATAAAAAGTGTTTGGGGACCCGGGTCCTGCCCCAGGGGACATGTATCAGTGCAAAAAAAAGTTTTAAAAACGGCCGTTTTTTCAGGAGCAGTGATTTTAATAATGCTTAAAGTCAAACAATAAAAGTGTAATATCCCTTTAAATTTAGTACCTGGGGGGTGTCTATAGTATGCCTGTAAAGGGGCGCATGTTTCCTGTGTTTAGAACAGTCTGACAGCAAAATGACATTTCGAAGGAAAAAACATTTAAAACTACCCGCGGCTATTGCATTGCCGACAATACACATAGAAGTTCATTGATAAAAACGGCATGGGAATTCCCCACAGGGAAACCCCGAACCAAAATTAAAAAAAAAAATGCTGTGGGAGTCCCCCTAAATTCCATACAAGGCCCTTTAGGTCTGGTATGGATATTAAGGGGACCCCCGGCCAAAATTTAAAAAAAAAACGACGTGGGGTTCCCCCTAAATTTTATACCAGACCCTTCAGGTCTGGTATGGATTTTAAGGGGAACCCCGCGCCAAAAAAAAAAAAAAAACGGCGTGGGGTTCCCCCAAAAATCCATACCAGACCCTTATCCGAGCATGCAACCTGGCAGGCTGCAGGAAAAGAGGGGGGGACGAGAGTGCAGCCCCCCCCTCCTGAACCGTACCAGGCCACATGCCCTCAACATTGGGAGGGTGCTTTGGGGTAGCCCTCCAAAACACCTTGTCCCCATGTTGATGAGGACAAGGGCCTCATCCCCACAACCCTGGCCGGTGGTTGTGGGGGTCTGCGGGCAGGGGGCTTATCGGAATCTGGAAGCCCCCTTTAACAAGGGGACCCCCAGATCCCGGCCCCCCCCTGTGTGAAATGGTAAGGGGGTACTTACCCCTACCATTTCACTAAAAAACTGTCAAAAATGTTAAAAATGACAAGAGACAGTTTTTGACAATTCCTTTATTTAAATGCTTCTTCCTTCATCTTCTTCTTCTTCTTGTTCTTCTGGTTCTTCCTCCGGCGTTCTCGTCCAGCATCTCCTCCGCGGCGTCTTCTATCTTCTTCTCCTCTGGCCGCTCCGCACCCATGGCATGAGGGGAGGCTCCCGCTCTTCTCTTCTTCTTCATCCTCTTCTCTTCTTCCTTCTTCTCTTCTTCATTTTCTTCTCCGGGCCGCTCCGCATCCATGCTGTCATGGAGGGAGGCTCCTGCTGTGTGACGGCGTCTCTTCGTCTGGCGGCTCTTAAATAACGGGGGGCGGGGCCACCCAGTGACCCCGCCCCCTCTGACGCACGGTGACTTGACGGGACTTCCCTGTGACGTCACGGGGAATGCCACATTGAAGTCCCGTCATGTCCCGTGCGTCAGAGGGGGGCGGGGTCACCAGGTGGCCCCGCCCCCCGTTATTTAAGAGCCGTCAGACGAAGAGACGCCGTCACACAGCGGGAGCCTCCCTTCATGACAGCATGAATGCGGAGCGGCCCGGAGAAGAAAATGAAGAGGAGAAGAAGAGAAGAAGGAAGAAGAGAAGAGGATGAAGAAGAAGATGAAGAGAAGAGCAGGAGCCTCCCCTCATGCCATGGGTGCGGAGCGGCCCGAGGAGAAGAAGATAGAAGACGCCGCGGAGGAGATGCTGGACGAGAACGCCGGAGGAAGAACCAGAAGAGCCAGAAGAACCAGAAGAAGATGAAGAAAGAAAAAAGAAAGAAGAAGCATTTAAATAAAGGAATTGTCAAAAACTGTCTCTTGTCATTTTTAACATTTTTGACAGTTTTTTTAGTGAAATGGTAGGGGTAAGTACCCCCTTACCATTTCACACAGGGGGGGGGCCGGGATCTGGGGGTCCCCTTGTTAAAGGGGGCTTCCAGATTCCGATAAGCCCCCCCGCCCGCAGACCCCCACAACTACCGGCCAGGGTTGTGGGGATGAGGCCCTTGTCCTCATCAACATGGGGACAAGGTGTTTTGTGGGGCTACCCCAAAGCACCCTCCCAATGTTGAGGGCATGTGGCCTGGTACGGTTCAGGAGGGGGGGGCCGCACTCTCGTCCCCCCCTCTTTTCCTGCGGCCTGCCAGGTTGCGTGCTCGGATAAGGGTCTGGTATGGATTTTAGGGGGGACCCCACGCCGTTTTTTTTTTTTTTTGGCGCGGGGTTCCCCTTTAAAATCCATACCAGACCTGAAGGGTCTGGTATGGAATTTAGGGGGAACCCCACGTCATTTTTTTAAAAAATTTTGGCCGGGGTTCCCCTTAATATCCATACCAGACCTGAAGGGCCTGGTATGTAATTTAGGGGGACCCCCACATCTTTTTTTTTTTCAATTTTGGTTCGGGGTTGCCCTGTGGGGAATTCCCATGCCGTTTTTTATCAATGAACTTCTATGTGTATTGTCGGCAATGCAATAGCCGCGGGTAGTTTTAAATGGCTTTTTTTCCTTCGAAATGTCATTTTGCTGTCAGACTGTTCTAAACACAGGAAACATGCGCCCCTTTACAGGCATACTATAGACACCCCCCAGGTACGAAATTTAAAGGGATATTACACTTTTATTGTTTGACTTTAAGCATTATTAAAATCACTGCTCCTGAAAAAACGGCCGTTTTTAAAACTTTTTTTTGCATTGATCCATGTCCCCTGGGGCAGGACCCAGGTCCCCAAACACTTTTTATGACAATAACTTGCATATTAGCCTTTAAAATTAGCACTTTTGATTTCTCCCATAGACTTTTAAAGGGTGTTCTGCAGCATTCGAATTTGCCGCGAACACCCCAAATTGTTCGCTGTTCGGCGAACTTGCGAACAGCCAATGTTCGAGTCGAACATGAGTTCGACTCGAACTCGAAGCTCATCCCTAGTACACAGTACATTAACTGGAAATATGTCAAGAGCCCACACAAGCACCTGGCTTCAGGTAGTTATACTGTAGGTGCAGCTGTGCAGGGTACACAGTACAGTAACTGGAAATACATCAAGAGCCTACACAAGCACCTGGCTTCAGGTAGTTATGCTGTAGGTGCAACTGTGCAGGGTACACAGTACAGTAACAGGAAATACGTCAAGAGCCTACACAAGCACCTGGCTTCAGGTAGTTATACTGTAGGTGCAGCTGTGCAGCATACACGGTACAGTAACTGGAAATACGTCAAGAGCTTACACAAGCACCTGGCTTCAGGTAGTTATACTGTAGGTGCAACTGTGCAGGGTACACAGTACATTAACTGGAAATATGTCAAGAGCCCACACAAGCACCTGGCTTCAGGTAGTTATACTGTAGGTGCAGCTGTGCAGGGTACACAGTACAGTAACTGGAAATACGTCAAGAGCCTACACAAGCACCTGGCTTCAGGTAGTTATGCTGTAGGTGCAACTGTGCAGGGTACACAGTACAGTAACTGGAAATAAGTCAACAGCCCACACAAGCACCTGGCTTCAGGTAGTTATACTGTAGGTGCAGCTGTGCAGCATACACGGTACAGTAACTGGAAATACGTCAAGAGCCTACACAAGCACCTGGCTTCAGGTAGTCATTCTGTAGGTGCAACTGTGCAGGGTACACAGTACAGTAACTGGAAATACATCAAGAGCCCACGCAAGCACCTGGCTTCAGGTAGTTATACTGTGGGTGCAACTGTGCAGGGTACATAGTACAGTAACTGGAAATACTTTAAGAGCCTACACAAGCACCTGACTTCAGATAGTTATAGTGTAGGTGCAGCTGTGCAGGGTACACAGTACAGTAACTGGAAATACATCAAGAGCCTACACAAGCACCTGACTTCAGGTAGTTATACTGTAGGTGCAACTGTGCAGGGTACACAGTACAGTAACTGGAAATACATCAAGAGCCTACACAAGCACCTGGCTTCAGGTAGTTATACTGTAGGTGCAACTGTGCAGGGTACACAGTACAATAACTGGAAATACTTCAAGAGCCTACACAAGCACATGGCTTCAGGTCGTTATACTGTAGGTGCAACTGTACAGGGTACACAGTACAGTAACTTGAAATACGTCAAGAGCCCACACAAGCACCTGGCTTCAGGTAGTTATACTGTAGGTGCAACTGTGCAGGGTACACAGTACAGTAACTGGAAATACATCAAGAGCCCACGCAAGCACCTGGCTTCAGGTAGTTATACTGTGGGTGCAACTGTGCAGGGTACATAGTACAGTAACTGGAAATACTTTAAGAGCCTACACAAGCACCTGACTTCAGATAGTTATAGTGTAGGTGCAGCTGTGCAGGGTACACAGTACAGTAACTGGAAATACATCAAGAGCCTACACAAGCACCTGACTTCAGGTAGTTATACTGTAGGTGCAACTGTGCAGGGTACACAGTACAGTAACTGGAAATACATCAAGAGCCTACACAAGCACCTGGCTTCAGGTAGTTATACTGTAGGTGCAACTGTGCAGGGTACACAGTACAGTAACTGGAAATACTTCAAGAGCCTACACAAGCACATGGCTTCAGGTCGTTATACTGTAGGTGCAACTGTACAGGGTACACAGTACAGTAACTTGAAATACGTCAAGAGCCCACACAAGCACCTGGCTTCAGGTAGTTATACTGTAGGTGCAACCGTGCAGGGTACACAGTACAGTAACTGGAAATATGTCAAGAGCCTACACAAGCACCTGGCTTCAGATAGTTATACTGTAGGTGCAACTGTGCAGGGTACACAGTACAATAACTGGAAATTCATCAAGAGCCTACACAAGCACCTGGCTTCAGGTAGTTATACTGTAGGTGCAACTGTGCAGGGTACACAGTACAGTAACTGGAAATACTGTAAAAACACCTGCCTGCCTTTCAGTATACTAGGAAGAGAAGAACAGGATCTAGCTAAACTGAATACAGTATATATATATATATATATATATATATATATATATATATATATATACAACACCTGGGATCTTTATATATACACAGTACACTGCAAGTGCAGCTCACTGACTCGACCTGCCTACTCTATCTAACTTAAATCAAATGACATTGTCTCTCTGTCTATCTATCTCTCTCCACCGCAACACACTACACAGGGCTGACGTGCAGGCGGCCTTATATAGTGTGGGGCGTGTACTAAACCCCCCGAGCCATAAATGGCCAAAGCCTCCTGGCTTTGACCAATTACGGCTCTCTGTACACACGGCGCTGTGATTGGCCAAGCATGCGGGTCATAGTGCATGCTTGGCCAATCATCAGCCAGCAATGCACTGCGATTCCGCAGTGAATTATGGGCCGTGACATGCCACTCGAATTTGGCGCGAACGGCCCATAACATTCGTAATTCGGCGAGCGACCGAACACATGATGTTCGAGTCGAACATGTGTTCGACTCGAACACGAAGCTCATCCCTAGTGGGCGGGAGTTTGGCTTTAATACAATTTATCACTAATTAATGAAATGTAATGCCCTGTACACGTGACCGGTTTTGCCATCGGAATAAACTCTGAAGGTTTTTCCAACGGAGTTCCGACGGAATTGCACTCAAGCTGTCTTGCATACACACGGTCACACCAAATTCCAACCGTCCAGAATGCAGTGACGTACAACACCTACAACGGGACTAGAAAACGGAAGTTTAATAGCCAGTAGCCAATAGCTTCCGTCTCGTACTTGCTTCAGAGCATGCGTCATTTTTGGTGCATGGGAACAGCATACAGACAAGCGTTTTTTCCAATAGTAATTTGTTCCGTCGGAAAAATATAGAACATGTTCTCTATCTAAGTCCGTCTGAATTTTCGATAGAAAAAGTCCGATGGGGCATACACATGGTCGGAATTTACGATGAAAAACTCCCATCGGACGCTTTCTGTCAGAAATTCCACTCATGTGTATGCGACATCAAAGTGTTTCAAAATATTTTTAGTTTGGATCTTGTCAAAAAGAGGGGTGAGGGACATTTGTTAGCACTGGAAGCAAGTTGGATCACCCATGATACTATCGTCTATGGGTTTGCTAAGAGCTAGGAAGTAGCTACCACATGCCAAGGGTTAATTTACATTTCTTTAGCCTGTAGACACGTCAAGCACTTTTCTGCATCAAAAAATTTCATTTTCCAAACCGACTTTGGGGCCCCGTATCTCAGGGCCACTTGGTGCTAGAAACCTCAAATTTAGTGTGCAAACCCAGTGGAACTGGTACCACAACATATGCAAAGATGGAGTTCCTAGCCCTAAGTAGCCCCGAGATACGGGGCCCCAAAATCGGTTCGGAAAATGTCATTCTCTGCTGCAGAAAAGTGCTTGACATTTTCTGAACCAATTTTAGGGGCCCTGTATCTCAGGGCCACTTAGGGCTATGAACTCCAAGTTTGGTGTGCAAACCCCGTGAAACTGGTACCATAACATATCCAAAGATGGAGTTCCTAGCACCAAGTGGCCCCGTGATACAGGGCCCCAAAGCCAGTTTGGAAAATGTCATTCTCTGCTACAGAAAAGTGCTTCACATTTTCTGAACCGATTTTTGGGGCCCTGTATCTCGGGGCCACTTGATGCTAGAAACCCCAGCTGGATTTGCATATTTTATGGTGCTAGTTCCACTGGGTTTGCACACCAAATTTGGGGTTCTTAGCACTAAGTGGCCCCAAGATACGGGGCCCCAAATTCGGTCAACTGTGTCCATCTGCAGCAATGTCATTTTGGGACCCTTTGGGTTCAGAGACCCCAAATTTTGGCTGCAGCTAGGGGGCATCTAGGAACCCTTAACTACTGAGTTTGAAGTTCGGGGGACCTATGGCTGCAAATGGGCACAGTGAGGCATGCAAATGGGCACAGTGAGGCTGCAAATGGGCATTGTTGACCCCCTTTTCCACTTACAGTAGCTGTACATTTCTCACCCTCGTCTTATACTCGGGTCAATACGTTTTTCCCATTTTTTTTGTGGTAAATTAGGGCCTCGACTTATACTCGGAACGACTTATACTCGAGTATATACGGTAACTCTGAACCTTTCCTACAATAATGCTCTACTGTGGCTGGCATCTAACATGATAGGCATTATATAGACACTCCCATTATTACCAATATCTGAAATGTCCATTTAACCCCCATTTAACACTGTAATTTATTGCATCCACATGATATCTGTTTGTGCTAAAAAGTAATTCTATGTAGAAATTACTATTAAATAGTATAAAGAACTTTCCCTAAAAAAGAAGGAAAGGCAGATGAAATATTTGACAGTGTGCATTGGCACAATAAAACGTCAAACACCTTAAATGGCATGAAGTAAAGGGACTCAGAATAGTTATTGTTCATTGTTGACTTTGATATGTGGCCCCCATTATGTTTTATATTGGTTCTTTTTAGCTTTAGGTGTTCAGATGGAAACATAAATCGCACGAAAAAACATTTTTAAAAATGTCACAAAACGATTTATAATATAACATCTGACAGCTTTATTTTACAATGGTGTAAGAAACAGTGTTGGTGGCGGGGATTATGCAGCAGAAAGAACAGATACCAAAGCTAGTCCTCCAAGTAACAAATCAATCTATACACTATACATTGACTCTAATAACTCCCATATCACACAGAAAGGTTATTTGTTTGAGATAGGGAGGTGACAAACAATAGTATCTTAAAGTGGTTCTAAAAGCAGAAGGTTCTTTTTTTTACCATATTGCAGTCTATTCAATAAGGTATAAAACCTTCTCCCCCCCAGCCCCCCTTATACTTACCCTTATTCTTACCTGAACCTGATCTTGATCCAGTGCTGTACCCAAGAGCAGCTCTCTCTCTCATCACTGGCCATGGAGGCAGCCTGTGAGGAGAGAGCAGGGGGTTCAATCCCGCATGAGTGCTTCCATAGCAAATGGCTTGCTATGGGGGCACTCAGAAAGGAGGAGGAGCCACTCAAAATAATTTAGCTCTCTAACACACTCACATTTAGTAAGACCTATACTACACATTTAGTGGACCTATAATACAGCTGTAACGCTGTGAAACCCTTGTATGACATTATAATTGCTGTGACGGGGGACGTTTTTCTTTAAAAAATATTAACCTATGGGTCTCAAAAGCCACTGTCATGCAACCAATATGAGCATAGAAGACAGATCGCACATAAAGACATAAGGAAAGTGGTCCATCGAGCCTCCCCTCTTTTTAAGATAGATCTCTTTTTACCTGTACCGTGAGTGCAGCACAGTGCTGCTGAAGATAGACAAATTCCAAGCATTTTTAACCAGTTGTGGACATCCGGTGTGCTGCACATCCAAAAAACGTCACTGGAACACAGAGGGCATGTTTAGTATGTCCTGTCCTTCTGTCCCACTATGTTTTCTCCCTCATACTTGCTGTCAAAATGATACCCAAGTTGCTGTGTAAATACAGCAGTTGGGGAAGCTGCTGCTTTAAAAAAAAAAAAGGACTGTTTGATACAGCATTTATAAACACTATCAAGATACAACAGAAGGATAAAAATTAAGATTTGTACTCTGTTGTATTAATCTACAGATCAAAGGAATGAGTTCCACTCACATATGATGTAAGTTAGAGCATTCTGACAGTAAGAAAGCTGATTTTTTTTTTTTTTTTTTTATAAAAAAATGTTCCTATTTACTCCATTGTAACTTTTACTTTACCACAATAAGCTGTAATGAACTATATCCTCCCTTTATTTCCTTAACTAAGTTAAGTACGTTTGTTTAACCAATTTAACTATAATTTTCCTGATTTTTTTTTTTTTAATATTTCTGCTTTTCTAACCAATGTTTCAACTTTTTCCCCCTATTTTTCTTATGTCACATTTAGAAAAAAGGGCAAATTTGAAAAAAAAAATGTAATTCATAAATAACTTTCAAAAGCAAAATTATAATTTTTTTAATCTATTTCTATCAGACACTGGGGAACAGAGCGACCTGTACCTGGCTATTGTGATTGGCTGTGACCAATAACTGCGATAACAAGTAAATTATTGTCATAAATGGCTTTCATTCATGATTCTTTATATATATCTTTATATAATATTGTGATGCTGTGATTGGTCACTGTGATCACATGATGTACAGGGTCAATTACAGCAGCCCTGAACCATATGACAGCTGTGGCCAATCACAGCATCACAATAGTAAAAAGAGTCATGAATGAAAGCCATTTGTGGGTGTTAAAATTATTGCTGTTACAGGGCTGTGTGTGCTGTAACAAGCATTCACAGTGTAAATCCTGATCACCTCCCCAGAGTAGTACATTGTAAAAAATAAAAATAAAAACTGTAAAAAAAGATTATATTTTTTATTTACACACTGTCACCAGTCAGTGTCCCTAATCACTGCCACCCACTCAGCATCCCTAATGTACCTCACGGCCACGCCAGTTACAGTGATTTCTGTGATTTTCCTGACTACCAACACACCAGTCCCCGTGTCACCAGACCAGTGTATGCCAGCAACAGTGTTTCTTACAACTATAACTACCACACCAGTGCAGTGTTGCCGCTGCCTGTCATCTGTATTAACCCTGGCCTGTATATTGGCCACATTCCTGCCAGTTGCCTGGACCAATCCTTTTCTTATTTGCTAACCATGTCTCTGCCTGCATCTGAACTGACCTATCTGTACATCCCATTGGCTACATTCCTGCAAACATGGCATTCCTGGGGGGAAGTCATGTACCAGTAGGATAGGCTTGATTGATTTTTAGGCACAGGGACTGCCATATGTGAGGCTACACTAAGCCATTATCCCTGACCACTCATATAGAGGCAACCATTTCAATACATTGGTTTTGATACAATTGGTTGATTTGTGTGATACACAAGATATAATGTCTGATATGCAATCAGTCCAGACAGTGAAAAAGTCTCACACATGTGGTATTGCCATACATATTAGGCCTCCTAGATAATACCTTGAAGTGTTTTTCCAAAATGGGGTCATTTTGTGGGTGTTTTCACTGTCCTTAGATTTTTGCCCCTTCTATGCATTCAGGCTGTGAAAAAGTCTTGGGAGGCATTGCAGAATGTGTTTGGGGGTGTAATTATAAGTATGCCTATGCTGTGTGTGTAAAAATAACTTGTTAAAATGACAAATTTGTGAAAAAATAATTAAATTCATAATTTTTCAAAAAATTCTGCTAAAAAATTACCACTTCAAAAACTCTCCATGCCTCTTATTAAATACCTTGGTTTGTCTACTTTCTAAAAACGGGCTATTTGGGGGGTATTTATACTGTCCTGGCAGTTTAAGGGCCTCATGAAATGAGATCAGTCAGTACATCAGGACTGATCAATTTTCAAATATACAGTATATACCATAGTTTGTATAAGTTTTACACAGACTAAATATAAATATAAACTTATTTGGGTTATTTTTAAAGAAATGTAGCAGAATGCATGTTGACCTAAATTTATGAAGAAAGATTATTTAATTGCCAAAGAAAACGAGATAAAGAAAAACACATTTTTTTCAATAATTTCTGTATTTTTTAATTTATATTGCAAAAATAAAAACCCAGTGTTGATTAAATATCACCTAAAGACATTTCTATATTTCTCTAAAAAATTGTCAAAATGTAATTTGGGTACAGTGTTGCATGACTGAGCAATTGTCATTCAAAGCGTGACAGCAATAAATGCTGAAAATTTGCCTGGCAGGAAGGGGGCGAAAGTGTCTGGTGTTGAGGTGGTTAACCACTTGACCTCTGTAAGATTTAGCCCTCCTTCATGACCAGGCCATGCAATGCTGTACCCAAATACAATTTGTGTAATATTTTTCCCACAAATTGATTTTTTGATATTTGATCACCACTGTGTTTTTTATTTTTTGTGCTATAAACAAACAAAATAATATTTTTTGCTATAAAACATATCCAATAAAAAATTTAAAAGATCAAATTTCTTCATAAATTTTGGCCAATATGTATTCTGCTACATGTTTTTGGTAAAAAATCCCAATAAATGTATATTGATTGGTTTGCGTAAAAGTTATAGCATCTACAAACTATGGTATACTGTATATACTGGAATTTTTATTTATTTTAATTTTTTATACTAGTAATGGTGGCGATCAGCAACTGCAATATTGCAGTGGACAATTGGACACTAACTGACACTTTTGACACTTTGTGGGAACCAGTGACACTAATACAGTGATCAGTGCTAAAAATATGCACTGTCAATGTACTAATGACACTGGCTGGGAAGGGGTTACATCTAGGACGATCAAAGGGTTAGAGTGCTTAGCCAGTGCTTTTGTGTACTCTATGTGCTGCTTTTACTAAGGGAAGTGATGTATTTTATTCCCCTGTCAGAACGGAGCTCTGCCTTCTTCACAGAAGTCTCTTGCCCGAAGTCTGTGTCTCTGTCCGAAGATTGGCAGGTGCCGGAGGACATCCACAGATGGGTTTTTGCTGTGAGTAGTAACAGGAGAAGTGACCCATCAGCAGGGCGCACCCCTAATGTGGAAGTTCAGAATCATGTATATATATGTGATTTTGCACAGGAGGGCTGCCCTGTAACAGTATATCTGCTATGGGAGCGGTCTTCGGTTAAACAGGAATAATTATAGTTTTTGTTTTTTTTACTTTTTCATTAACAGCAACAATGTCTATTTTAAAACTAACCAAACTACTTTCAAAGTAGAAAAAAGTGTATTTTGCATAGTTTTTATAGTTTTTCATGGATTGCATAAAAAATAATGTCCTTTTGGAGGACAATAACATCAAAAGAAAGCATACCTTTGTTTTCTTGAGCAATGACAAAGTTATTTCTAAAATAAAACAGATTACGGTAATTGCAGAAATGTGAAAATGTTTCTGGTCCATAGGGGGTGCACAGGTATGAGAGATAAATTAAATTCATCTACAGTTAATTGACTCCCTAACTCTGCTGGAAATCCTTTCCAAGCATCTACCACTTTTTCATAAAATAAAACTTTCCATGCTAGTTTGATGTTATGCCCCATGGTAATATTTAAAAAAATACACCCTCCTGAGCCTAATTCACACCTGTATGGTATTTAAAGGTGTTAGTCATGCCAGCTCCCCTTCCCCCTCTTTCTATCCTTTCCTTGAGGCTGTACATATTAAGTTCCTAAAGTATCTCCTAAAATGTTTTAGCCCTCAAACTTTGCTCTATTTTGGTTGCCTGTCTCAGGATTCTATATACCTTATCAATATCTTTTGAGTAAGGTCTTCAAAACTGGATACAGTATGGATAAATTAGGTCTGACCAAAGTTTTATATAGTTAATATAATAATTAAGACCTCCTCCCTCCTGTTGGCAACCCCTATGGTGATGCACCCCAAGTTTTATACAATCAAGATTATACTGTGTAACTTGGCATTTGAGAGAGAAGTTTCAAAATTCTAGCCATAATTAAATCTTTAAAATTTTCTGTACAGATGTCGCACATGTTAATTGGCTCTAGTGCAGTCTGGAAAGTTGAACAATTCATGTTTGGATTATTTGCTGAGTCTTACAGCTCAAATTCTGGTATTTTGAATCTATTAATATATAGAACAGAAAAAGCTGCCCTGAATAGTCATTACATTACTTGGAAACATTACGAGGAGTTTGTAGCACTCATGGTTAATGGCCTGGGAATGTCTTCCCAGCTTCTAATTAACTTCCAGTGCCAAGATCTCCAAAAGCATAGTATAGCATCCAAATATATCAGCTAGGCAGATAATAATGGTCCCGCACTCCGGGGGATTTTTTTTTACTAAAGAAGCAGAGGCTATTTACTTTGCAAAGAGAATGTTCCCTTAGTTTTGTAAATAAGGTGAAGCTATGTTTACTTTGAATACCCAGTCATGTTCTAAGGAAATTCAAAAAACAATATCTTTGGTTACAAATAAATGGACGTAGTGAACATACACTGTAAAGCAGAAATTCTATTCTTTAGTAAATCAACCCCACTGTGAAAGGCTTAAAGGAGTTATAGGCAGAAGGTTTTTTATCCTAATGCATTCTATGCATTAGGATAAAAAACCTTCAGTGTGTAGCAGCCTCCCCAGCACCCTCTAATACTTACCCGAGCCCTGTCTCTGTCCAGAGATGTCCATGAGTCCCTTGGCCATCCGGGATTCTCCCCCTGTTTGGCTGAGACACAGCAGCGCCATTGGCTCCTGTGGCTGTCAATCAAAGTCAGTTAGCCAATCAGAGGAGAGAGGGGGCAGGGCTGGGTCAGGGCTCCATGTCTGAATGGACACAGGGAGCTGTGACTCGGCTCGGGTGCCCCCATAGCAAGCTGCTTGCTGTGGGGGTACTCGACAGGGGGAGGAGCCAGGAGCAGAGAAGAGGGACCCGAGAAGAGGAGGATACAGGCTGCTCTGTGCAAATCCACTGCAACAGAGCAGGTAGGAATAACATATTTGTTATTAATTTTTTTTTTAAACTAGAGTTTACAATAGCTTTAAAGGATAGCTAAACCCAAATACAAAATTGGAATATGAGGTCTGACCGGAAAGTATCCAGCCATGTAATGTGCAAAATAGAGACTTTTTTGAAGTAGATACAAGAAAAATTATACATAGGACAATGACGCTGCAGTTGCCTTCAAAGTAGGAAACATGAGACCTCACAGTTTTTCCAGCATCTCTTTCACTGTTCAGAACTCTCTGCAAAATCCATTGTTGCAATACCCAGATCAGCTTCTAATTCTCGTACTCACAGTCACCAATCTTTGTTGATTGCAGCCGGTACTCCTTCAACATTCTCAAGTGTCCTTCTTATGGCCTTCCAGAACATGGATCACTTTCAACAGATTCTCAACCATCTTTGAAGCATTTGTGCCACATTTTTATTTGCGCCACACTCATTGCATCACCCTGAAAGCCTTCTGAATCATCTGAATCATTTCTGCGAAGGAATGTTCAAGCTTAACTACTTGCGGACTGCCCACCATACATATACTGTGGCAGGGTGGCTGCTCTGTGCCAGATCATGTACCTAGCATGTGATCTGTCACTACTGAGTTCCGTGTCTCACACAGCGGGCGCCCAGCAGCGGGTACCGCAGACTCAATGTCTGCAGGCCAACCGCCGATTACACAGTACATAGGCAGAACAGCAATCTATGTAAACAAGGCAGATTGCCGTTCTATCAGAAGGGAAGGTATTGATCCAAAGCAGGAACATGGATCTTTGCCTTCCCCTAGTCAAATCACCTCCCACATAGTGAGTAAGCACAGGCTAGGCACACATTTAACCCTTTGATTGCCACTGATGTTAACCCCTTCCCAGCCAGTGTTATAAGTACAGTGACTACATATTTTTAGCACTGATCACTGTATTAATGTCACTGGTCTCCAAAAAGTGCCAAAAGTGTCAGTTAGTGTCTGATTTGTCCAACGCAATATCACAGTCCCACTATAAGTTGCTAGATAAAAAGGAAAAGGTCTGATGTCACCCGCAAACCCCCTCCCTCCCAATATATGCAACAAAATACAGGAAATCGCCCCTGGACTTTAAATGAGTTGAATGCGGTTAGCCAACAATTGATAGTAGGAGTAAATGCAATCTCAACCATGAACCTCGACCATGCTCGCTTTATCAGGGGTAGATGCGTGTGTAGTACATCAAAGGCTGGATCAGACTACCAAATGCTGAATACCCAGATGTGGTAGTAATAAGCGTCTGGCTTGGGAGCTGAGGAGGCAGAGGAAAAAGCAACCCAACAGAGCACAAACGGGGGGCAGACATGGCTGGGATGGGGGTGTGTGTCACCAAAGATCTCCCAGTATCCATTAATACTGTCAACTTGAAGCTCCCATTATCTGAATCCCTGGCCATGTAAGCAAACAGGTAGGGGTAGGGTAGTGACATCTTTGCTTAATTATTACCATATAACATTGAACAAATATAGTATAGCCATATACTATACTATATTTTTAATAAAGGACTTGTCAAAACCTGTGTAAGTGTTTTTATCCACTGTTTACTTTTTGTGAATGAGTAGGGGTACTATGTATTATGTACTTATTCACGTGGTGGCCTTTCCTCTGGATGCCACCTTGTTAATTAAGGGGGCTTCCAGATTCTGATAAGCCCCGGTCTGTAGACCCCCCACAACCATTAGGCATAGGTTATGGGGAAGAGGCCCTTGTCCTCATCAACATAGGGACAAGGTAGTTGCCAGGTGGTACACCCCCCATGTTAAAAACATGTGGTCTAGTATGGTTCAGGAGGGGGCTACTCTCTCATACTCCTCATTTCTGACACGCCAAACCACTTGCTTAGATTTAGAGTCTAGTAGGGATTTTGGGGGAACTCATATATTGTATAGAATGTACTACAGCAAAAGTGACATTACAAAGAAAAACGCTTTAAATTGATGGTAAATAACAATTTAGTCCTGGCCCTTTAAACAGCAGTTGCGCTTTTTCACAGGTATGCTTAGGTAACCCCCCTCAGGGAGATTATTTAAAGGAATTGGGCATTTTCAATGTTTCACTTTGAGCATAATTAAAATCATTGCTCCTAGCCAAATTGTGTTTGTTTTTTATTAGCATTAGTACATGTCCCTCAGGTCAGTGGCCACCAGTCCCCCGTGGCATTTGTTTGACAATCCCTAACCTAATAGCCAAAGAAATATTCAGATTCAGGTCCCATTGATGTCATGGAGTTTGGATTCTCTGTCCAAACTTATCTAGTGTTCAACCCTGCTTGAAGGCTCATGACTTTGTGAAAAGTGCTGAATCATTAATTACTTGTTTTTTGTGACCCTATTACATACTCAAGGAGGAAAAAGCAAGTGAACTCAAATTTAGTTTGAATTGTTTAGATTCATTGATTCCCAAAATTCTGAATGACAGTCGATTTCTGACTTTCTCAAACCCAGTAATTGTATCAATAAAGTCTCAAAGTTAGTATTAAATTAACTAAAAAAAAGATTGAGCATGCTCAGAAAACCACATGTAAATCCCCTCTAATTGCTTCCATACATCTGGGCTCGGTGTGAGTTTCTGAGTTCAGTATTCAGGTTTGGAAATAGCATTATGTACAGTTAAAGAAAGAATGATCAACTCCAGTGAAATATGGAGCAAAAAAGTCAGAGACACCTGTTAGGATTAGAAATGTAGCAGAATGATGAAAGCTTTTCAAGAACACAGCTAAAGCTTTTGGTATCTTTCTTGTAGTACAGTATGTACAAAATACTGGTTGTACTTACAAATTAGGAAATTTTTCTGGGAATTAGTTTCCTTTATGACCAATAAAATAACTGATTATTGTTACACAGATATGTAACAGGGCAGAAATGGCAGTTTAACTTGATTGTTTGTTGCTAGGATCCATGTTAGAACTTCCCCAAAATTTACAGCTGGTAACTACACAAACAAACTGTTGCATCAGCTTCTGCAATTTTTCCATTATGTGAAAAAGAAATGAAAAAAGAATGAAACATAGGGGGTGATTTACTAAGAAGAAGGCACTGCACCAGTTCATACAATGATTAGTGCACTGGAAATGTCATTAATCGAACAAACGAACAGGCACACATTGAAGTGCAAATAGTGATAATAAATACCCGCATATGTAAACTGCAACTGGTGCTAGGGTAACTGAGGTTTTCTCATTGATAACAGCGCACACCCAATACAATTGGTTAATTTCATCTAATTGGATGTGTCTTGTTAGGCAATTAGTAGGTGTTCTCAGTTAATTAATCCTTTTGATGCTAATTTCATTCCTATCACTTCTAATATATCTTTGAAATGTGTTTTTTTTTCTTTTTTTACCCAAATCTTTCAATACATTACAAAGAACAGAGAAGTGTTTCTAAACCCAATAATATTTTCAGATCCTGATCTTTAAAGGTGAGCATACACTGCAATCAGTTAGATCTTAAATAAATTAGATTTAGTGCAAGAGCCTGTTTGATTTCCTATCATTTGAATTCATTGTTCAAGTGGGTTTTCCTATTACCTATTTTGCCTAAATATTGAGTTGTACAGAGATTCAATCAGATTGCATAGTGCATGACCGTCTTAAGTGCCACATTTGGAATGTAGATGTGCCATGACCCACTTGTATTTTCCAAACGATATTTCTTGGGCATTATACAAGGCACGTGACAAACCATCTTTTTTCAACACATGTTAGAGTGATCAGGAATCTTCAAACTATGGCTCTCCAGCTGTTGCGGAATAACACATCCCATGAGGCATTGTAAAACTCTGACATTCACAGACATGACTAGGCATGATAGGAATAGTAGTTCCTGAACAACTGGAAGGCCATAGTTTGAAGACCCCTGTGCTAGACCATTATTATGCCTCCAGAATTGGTAGTGTGGCATCTACCCAACTTCTCTCCACTGGTGGACACAAAAACCTACATTGATAGATCGATTGATATATCTATATATCTAAATGCTAAGTGCTCTAAATCAGTGGTTCCCATTCCTGTCCTCAAGTACACCCAACAGGCCATTTTTGAAGGTTTTCCTTCATCTTACACAGGTGCTTTAAATCAGAGTCAATAGCTTGGTATTTTGGACAGCTATTCCCAAAACATGTCCTGTCGGGGGTACTTGAGGACTGAGGCTGAGAACCACTGTGCTAAAATGGAAAATTGAATACTTACTTCTCTGTAATTTTCCTTTCCTGGTGCCTATCCATGGCAGCATACGCACAATTCATGCGTATGCTACCATGAAGGCACCAGGAAAGTAGCTTTTAGACAAATCACACCTTTTTTTGATTTGCCATGCCAATCAGCCTAGTTAAGCTGCAGCTGGGAAATCTGTTGCATGAAAATTGTTTAGGGGGGAGTGTAAAATGCATTACTTGGATTGAGCATGCATCTGCAAAACAAATTATTAACAAAACATATAAAACATAAAAATTGCTACAAATTTTATTGGTCAACAAAACAGGACTTGGAAAAGAGCAAGTTAGGCAAAAAACACATGCATATTAATTTGAGACATTAACAGAATATGGTTTGAGGTCTGACCATTTATCAGAGGAAATGAACAGGAGTTAAAAGGACTGCGCCCACAAACGGACAGTCTCTTAAGGATGTAAACATTTATTAGTCACAACATCTTGCGGAAGGTTTTGCAAAATAATTCAGCACAGACAATTAAATCAAAGTGAAACTAACAACCTACAAATAACACACATTGACAACATCTATTAAATCTATCAAACATTTCAGGGAAAAATATTCCCCCGCAAAAAATAAACAAAAGTAAAAAATAAATGTACTCTCTTGATACACACACACGTGTTAAGGATGCCCTTAAATTACTAACCTCAAAACCACACTCTCTGAGCATGCCCAGAAAAATCCAAGTGCTGTTCACACCCAAAAGCACAAAAAAAAACAAAGTCCCTGAGCATGCCCAGACCAACTCAAATGCATTTCACACACCAAAAGCCACAGCAAAAAACCAAAGTCCCTGAACATGCCCAGACCAACCCAAATGCAGCTAGCACAAAATAAGCCACCCCCTGTCCAAAATTAAGCACATCATCCAGCATGCTACAAAATTACAGATGGGAAGTTCACCCCTCGGTCCAGGGGGGCAAAAAAGAGCCTAACATGGGCAAAAGTTATACAACAAATACCTTTGCAGTGTATGGGAACTAACTTGTTAATTTTGCTACTTCCCACTTGGCTAGCTTATATTCTAGTGTTCTCTTCCACACAACCCTAGGCTGCGGTTGTGGGGGGCTGCAGACAGGGAGCTTTATGGAATGTGGAAAACCCCTTTAAACTAGTGGATACAAGGTGCTTTGTGCCCCAAAGGCAGCCAGCTATGTTGAGTGCATGTGGCCTTGTATGGTTCAGGAGGGGGTTGGGTGATCACTCTTCTCACCCCTTTCCTAGCTGGTCCTGTTATATGCTCTGAAAAAGGATGTGGTTTGGATTGGTGAAGACAGCTCACAGCCTTTTGATAATGGAGTGGAGTGTGGAGTTCCCCTTTTAAAAGCAAAAGTTAGCCCATGGAAATCCAAGGGATTAGAGTGAGGAGACAAGAGCATTGGAGAATGGAGTGTGAAGTTCCCCTTTAAAAGCAAAAGTTAGCCCATGGAAATCCAAGGGATTAGAGGGGGGACACAAGAGCATTGGAGAATGGAGTGTGGCATTCCCCTTTAAAAGCAAAAACTAGCCCAAGGAAATCATGTGCATTAGAGGGGGAAGGTTAAATGCCCTTTTAGGAGGAGCTAGAGGAGCGAGAGTCTATTCACATAATTTTAACAAGGTGCATGTCACATGTTGGTAACGTAACATGCTAACCTGACCTGTGTGCAAATCTCCTTAAAAAAATACATAAAGGTGAACCAGCTTAAAAAAAAAATTGTCAAGTTTAGAGGTGCGCCCGTTCAACCCATGCAATTGCATATGCGTTGCTTAACATTTACTAAGATTTTGGCCGTGCATGCAATTGCATGTACGTTGCTTAACATTTACTAAGATTTTGGCCGTGCAGTGAACAAACTCATGTGAATAAGCGCAAGAGCTGCTTGCACATGCGCACTGCTTACATTGATCTTATGCAATTCTAAACGTACTTGCAGGCACACCAGGCTTTCTCTAAAAAAGTTACTTTCTCATTCTATTTTGGGCATATTTGTTACTTGGGCAGTTGCTACTAAACTTCCTCACATCACCCCATAATATTGGCACCTCCATTTTCTGTTAATATTGAATTGAGGATGCCGTGCGCCATGGCCATAGTGGCACACAGATTGCATCCTCCTATGCGCTGAAATTCGTATAGTAAATAGGGGATTCAAGCTCTGTTACCGGCGCACCGTGTCGTAAATATGGAAATGTGCATTGCGCCTCGCTGTGCGCCTCTACTGATGGCGCACGGCTTTCGTAAATCACCCCCATAGTGTCAAACTAGTAAGGAAATAATCTGATTGTTAGTTTAAAGTTGCTAAAGATTCACGTCACACAAATGTTTTTGCTAATGTTGAAAACAAAAGAACTGTTTCTTGTATCTTTTTGAGACTCTTGGCCAGGGCTCCATTCTTGAGCTAATGGGTCTATACCCTGATGTGGCCATTATGAGGGGTTTACACTGACCCTGTTGGATTTCTTTTTTTTTTATATTAGAAAGAGCACAAAGATGGGTTGATACATTTAACAATTCCAGATGGACTGGAACAGAGTCTGGAATCACAACAGAAAGATTTATTTGTTGAGTTATGCAAGAGGGAGCTGACTAGCAACAAAACTATCAATTTTGGTTCAACTAGTTCTTTAATCACATAATTAAGGCATATCTTGTTTGGTCATAGCAAATGCTTTTAGATCAACTATAAATGTTTATCATTCAAGTAGAAGAATGGCTAAAACTATCCTTACATCTATAAACGAAAAGTAGAACAGCCACACACCAATGACATACCAGTAATCAAGGCTTTATTCCAGCATGTATCATAGCCATAGTACCTGCTATGAGACCACCCATTTTAACATATTTCTCCAACAGGGCATAGTTGTAGACCTAAACCTACATATATTACACCTGATAATGCTTTTTCCACTACTACTCATTTTTCAACTACTATGAATTATACAGTGCTTTCAAAAGGTATTCATACCCCCCTGAAATTTTCGACATTTTGTCATGTTACAACCAAAAACATAAATGTATTTTATTGGGATTTTATGTGATAGACCAACACAAAGTGGCACATAACTATGAAGTGGAATGGAAATGATAAATGGTTTTCCAAATGTTTTACAAATAAATATGTGAAAAGTGTGGCGTGCATTTTTATTCAGCCCCCTGAGTAAATATTTTGTAGAACCACCTTTTGCTGCAATTACAGCTGCAAGTATTTTTGGGTATATCTCTCCCAGCTTTGCACATCTACAGAGTGACATTTTTGCCCATTCTTCTTTGAAAAATAGCTCAAGCTCTGTTAGATTGGATGGAGAGCGTCTGTGAACAGCAATTTTCAAGTCTTGGCACAGATTCTCAATTGGATTTAGGTCTGGACTATGATTGGGCAATTCTAACACATAAATATGCTTTGATCCAAACCATTCCATTGTAGCTCTGGCTGTATGTTTAGGGTTGTTTTCCTGCTGGAAGGTGAACCTCCACCCCAGTCTCAAGTGTTTTGCAGACTCTAACAGGTTTTCTTCTAAGATTGCCCTGTATTTGGCTCCATCCATCTTCCCATAAACTCTGATCAGCTTCCCTGTCCTTGCTGAATAAAAACATCCTCACAACATGTTGCTGCCACCATCATGTTTCATGGTGGGGATGGTGTGTTCAGGTTGATGTGCCGTGTTAGTCTTCCGCCACACATAGCATTTTGCTTGTAGGCCAAAAAGTTCAATTTTGGTCTCATCTGACCAGAGCACCTTCTTCCACATGTTTGCCGATTCCCCACATGGCTTCTTGCAAACTGCATACGGGACTTCTTGTGGCTTTCTTTCAACAATGGCTTCCTTCTTGACACTCTTCCATAAATGTCAGATTTGTGGAGTACACGACTAATAGTTGTCCTGTGGACAGATTCTCCCACCTGAGCAGTGGATAACTGTAGTTCCTCCAAAGTCACCATGGGCCTCTTGTCTGCTTCTCTGATGAATGCTCTCCTTGCCCGGTCTGTCAGTTTAGGTGGATGGCCATGTCTTGGTAGGTTTGCAGTTGTGCCATACTCTTTCCATTTTTGGATGATGGATTGAACAGTGCTCCGGGAGATGTTCAAAGCTTGGAATATTTTTTTATAACCTAACCCTGCTTTAAGCTTCTCCACAATTTTATCCCCTACCTGTCTTGTGTGTTCCTTGGCCTTTATGATGCTGTTCGTTCACTAAGGTCCTCTAACAAACTTCTGAGGGCTTCATAGAACAGCTGTATTTATACTGAGATTAAATTACACACAGGTTGACTCTATTTACTAATTAGGTGACTTCTGAAGGCAATTGGTTCCACTAGATTTAGTTAGGGGTATCAGAGTAAAGGGGCTGAATACAAATGCACGCCACACTTTTCAGATATTTATTTGTAAAAAAATTGAAAACCATTTATCATTTTCCTTCCACTTCACAATATGTGCCACTTTGTGATGGTCTATCACAAAAAATCCCAATAAAATAAATTTACGTTTTTGGTTGTAATATGACAAAATGTGGAAAATGTCAAGGGGTTTGAATATGACAAAATGTGGAAAATGTCAAGGGGTATGAATACTTTTTAAAGGCACTGTAGCTATCATTGCCTCTTTGAACTGCAAGACCAAAAGTTATAGTATGTGGTATATGCCGTTACTACTTCTATAAATAAAATTCTTTTGCTAATGAAAGCAGATTGAATACTATGTTTTCTGTCATTAAAGTTTTTAACCCAGCTCTTTTATCTTCTCACACAGGGATTTGCATCACAAAAGTCATGCCCTGGTCTAGACTCTGAAATATTAGGGTTTCTCTCTAGAGCCTGTAAACCCTTTAACTGTTTGCAACTTAGAAGTGATATGCCTTTGAAGTTGGCTTTTAAACTACACACATCCCCCCTATAACAACCAGAACATTTTGTGATCTTGCATCTGCACAGACCTCACTGATCAGAAGACAACTCTACAAAAAGCCCACCATAGAGGTGGTCATAATATCAGCACAGATGTTGGTCCACATATATGACATCCCAGAGTTTTCCAAGCTGTCCTCAGGTTTGTGTTACATCAGTTAAAGCCTGGTATCACACTCTGTGCTGTAAATCTGTCAAACATTCTAAAGCATCCCAACATGCATCCCGACTTAAAAGCAAATACAAACAGATAGCAAAAAATGCTTGAGGTCATTCTATTGTTCCCATTTCAAACCATTCTGTCAATAATGGGTTAACAAAATGAGGGACATTCAGGGCATAAACACAGAAAAATACACATGACATTTTTTTGTGTTTTATTCTTTTTATTGTAAGAATATAAGGTGAAAAATACAAAACAACGCCTATTGGGCATACCCAGTCTTGGAATTAAAAACAATAAAAAAAAAAACAACAAAAGCAAAGAACATCAAGGTGATTGGTAACCAAGGCCTGAGGTGACTTAATTCAAGGTATCTGGAGTGTGCAAAGTAAATATCATGTGGTTCTCTCCCAGTATACAGTGCCATACCTAATAAATAAACATAAGCAAAACAGAGCATCCTATGGAGGTGTTGCCAAGGACCTGACAGTATCCCTGGACTCTGTCCAAATATACCATACCTTGGAGAATTTTTTTGGACATCCCCCACATTCAAATGTAAATTTATACAATGGAACCGTTTGGTTCACAATATTCTTACAATAATCTAAGGTAGGGGCCCGGGTAGATTTCCATTTAGGGAGTATAAACTTACATGCGTAAAACAATAAGAGGCTTTTCAAGGTTCTCATAGATCTAGAGGTAGCCAGTAAATGAACAAGGCCTAAAATGCAAACGTCAATAGATAATGGTACAGCAATAGTGGTGACTGTGCAGATACATCGGGGAACCGCTGCCCAGATTAATTTTATGCCCATACACTCCCAATACACATGCAGGAACGGGGCAGGGTCAGTCATACAGTAAAAACATTGTGAGGAATGTGAGGGATAAATCTTATAAAACCTTTGAGGTGTGAGATAAACTCTATGAAGAATCTTAAATTGTATTAGTCTGTCTCTGGCTGAGACCAAGCTTTGCATAGGGTAGTCCCAAACATCCTCCCAGTCTTCGGAATCTAACTCTGGAACTTGTTGAGACCATCGTGAACAGAGGGTTGAAGAGACTTATATATTGAAGAGAGTGGTTTACCTAGACTATCCTCACATAACATAAATTGTCTGGCTTAATTGACTTAACTAGCGAGGGAGCTCCAGTCTAAAATGTCTGGAGCACTCCCCCTTCACAAATTTGGCTAAGATATTTTATCCCCTTGGAAGCCCACACAATAGAGTCAGGAATCAAGAAAAATTGCTTTAGGGAGGGATTATGCCATAGTGGTGTATGTGGTGAAAAAGTATTAGAGGGCACTGGGTGCTGAAGTTGCCATGCCTTAAGGACAACTCTCATAGACTGAGTGAGTGGGTATGAGGCTAACCTATAAATGGTGATGTCCTTCGCGCTATTGTAAGATAAAAGGAGTGTGGTGACAATCACAAAAATAATGATATTAATAACCAAAACGTGGACTAGCTGCGATGATATCTAAACAAAGACTGCAGCAAAATCAAATAGTGTTCACATTACACTCTAAAAATCATAAAAGTAAAAAGATTTTGCACATCAAATCTATCACATAAAACTTAATAAAATAGCTCACATAAAATGCCTCACATCAAACATTGAGGATAATATTTGTGCATAAATGTGCAAAAACAAAGTGATTAACCCCAAAAAGTGAATAAATATTGGGATAAAAAGTTCATACATAGCGGATACAATTCACTATTTATGAACTTTTTATCCCAATATTTATTACATAGTTACATAGTAGGTGAGGTTGAAAAAAGACACAAGTCCATCAAGTCCAACCTATGTGTGTGATTATGTGTCAGCATTGCATTGTATATCCCTGTATGTTGTGGTCATTCAGGTGCTTATCTAATAGTTTCTTGAAGCTATCAATGCTCCCCGCTGAGACCACCGCCTGTGGAAGGGAATTCCACATCCTTGCCGCTCTTACAGTAAAGAACCCTCTACGTAGTTTAAGGTTAAACCTCTTTTCTTCTAATTTTAATGAGTGGCCACGAGTCTTGGTAAACTCTCTTCTGCGAAAAAGTTTTATCCCTATTGTGGGGTCACCAGTCCGGTATTTGTAAATTGAAATCATATCCCCTCTCAAGCGTCTCTTCTCCAGAGAGAATAAGTTCAGTGCTCGCAACCTTTCCTCATAACTAAGATCCTCCAGACCCTTTATTAGCTTTGTTGCCCTTCTTTGTACTCGCTCCATTTCCAGTACATCCTTCCTGAGGACTGGTGCCCAGAACTGGACCGCATACTCTAGGTGTGTCCGGACCAGAGTCTTGTAGAGCGGGAGAATTAATGTTTTATCTCTGTAGTTGATCCCCCTTTTAATGCATGCCAATATTCTGTTTGCTTTGTTAGCAGCAGCTTGGCATTGCCTGCCATTGCTGAGTCTATCATCTACTAGGACCCCCAGGTCCTTTTCCATCCTAGATTCCCCCAGAGGTTCTCCCCCCAGTGTATAGATTGCATTCATATTTTTGCCACCCAAATGCATTATTTTACATTTTTCTACATTGAACCTTATTTGCCATGTAGTCGCCCACCCCATTAATTTGTTCAGGTCTTTTTGCAAGGTTTCCATGTCCTGCGGAGAAGTTATTGCCCTGCTTAGCTTAGTAACGTCTGCAAATACAGAGATTGAACTGTTTATCCCACCCTCCAGATCATTTATGAACAAATTAAATAGGATTGGTCCCAGCACAGAACCCTGGGGAACCCCACTACCCACCCCTGACCATTCTGAGTACTCCCAATTTATCACCACCCTCTGAACTCGCCCTTGTAGCCAGTTTTCAATCCATGTACTCACCCTATGGTCCATGCCAACGGACCTTATTTTGTACAGTAAACGTTTATGGGGAACTGTGTCAAAGGCTTTTGCAAAATCCAGATACACCACGTCTACAGGCCTTCCTTTATCTAGATGGCAACTCACCTCCTCATAGAAGGTTAATAGATTGGTTTGGCAAGAACGATTCTTCATGAATCCATGCTGATTACTGATAATGATATCGTTCGTATTACTAAAATCCTGTATATAGTCCCTTATCATCCCCTCCAAGAGTTTACATACTATCGATGTTAGGCTAACTGGTCTGTAATTCCCAGGGATGTATTTTGGGCCCTTTTTAAACATAGGTGCTACATTGGCTTTTCTCCAATCAGCTGGTACCATTCCAGTCAGTAGACTATCTGTAAAAATTAGGAACAACGGTCTGGCAATCACTTGACTGAGTTCCCTAAGTACCCTCGGATGCAAGCCATCTGGTCCCGGTGATTTATTAATGTTAAGTTTCTCAAGTCTAATTTTAATTCCGTCCTCTGTTAACCATGGAGGTGCTTCCTGTGTTGTGTCATGAGGATAAACACTGCAGTTTTGGTTACTGAAGCCCCCCGATTCACTCATGAAGACTGAGGAGAAGAATAAATTCAATACCTTCGCCATCTCCCCATCCTTTGTAACCAGATGTCCTTCCTCATTCTTTATGGGGCCAACATGGTCTGTCCTCCCTTTTTTACTGTTTACATACTTAAAGAATTTCTTGGGATTTTTTTTTGCTCTCCTCCGCTATGTGTCTTTCATGTTCTATCTTAGCTGTCCTAATTGCACCTTTACATTTCCTGTTGCATTCTTTATAAAGTCTGAATGCTGAGGATGATCCCTCAACCTTGTATTTTTTGAAGGCCTTCTCCTTTGCTTTTATATGCATTTTTACATTGGAGTTAAGCCATCCAGGACTTTTGTTCGCTCTTTTAAATTTATTACCCAATGGGATACATTGGCTAATGCCCTTATTTAATATGCTCTTAAAGCAAACCCATCTCTCCTCCGTATTCTTTGTTCCTAATATTTTATTCCAGTTTATGCCTTTTAGCAAGGTTTGTAGTTTAGGGAAGTTGGCTCTTTTGAAATTCAGTGTCTTTGTATTCCCTTTATGTTTCCTATTTGTGTGATTTATACTGAAACTAATTGACCTGTGATCGCTGTTACCTAAATTGCCCCGCATTTCCACATTCGTGATCAGGTCTGTATTGTTAGTAATCAGTAGATCCAGTAATGTTTTATTTCTAGTTGGTGCGTCTCCCATCTGACCCATAAAATTGTCCTGCAAGACATTAAGGAACTGGCGAGCCTTAAATGAATGCGCGGTTCCCTCGGCCCAGTCTATGTCTGGATAATTAAAATCCCCTATTATGATAACACTTCCCATCCTTGCTGCTACTCCAATTTGTGATAGGAGATCCGTCTCCACTTCCTCCCCCAGGTTAGGGGGCCTATAGCATACTCCCAGTATTATTTTCCCCTTAGCTTTATCCCTATAGAGCTCTACCCATAAGGATTCCACCTCCTCTCTAGCTCCCTCAGTGATGTCATCTCTCACATTCACTTGTACATTATTCTTGATATATAGGCATACCCCTCCCCCTTTTTTACCCTCTCTATCCTTGCGGTATAAGGTATGCCCTTGAATGTTTGCCAGCCAATCATGAGAGCTGTTGAACCAGGTCTCTGAAATTCCCACAAAATCCAAATCCTCCTCGTACAACAGTATCTCTAGTTCACCCATCTTGTCCGCCATGCTCCTGGCATTGGTGAACATGCCACATAGTTTAGACCGGTCGCATATTGTCTTCGTATTGGGTGTTTCGAGATTGCAACTAGGACTTGCTACTATACTCACCTTGTGTTTTTGTGCTTTGGTTAACCTACCACTAATGCCCTTTGGGGGTTAATCACTTTGTTTTTGCACATTTATGCACAAATATTATCCTCAATATTTGATGTGAGGCATTTTATGTGAGCTATTTTATTAAGTTTTATGTGATAGATTTGATGCGCGAAATCTTTTTACTTTTATGAGGCTAACCTACCTCTGTATAATATATTGCGTAGTGCTTCATAAGAGCCGAGCTGTGCAGCCTCAATCACCACGGCAGCATTAGTCTCATCAGCTACCAACCAGTTTTGGGCCTGAGTAAGCAGAGCGGCAAGGTAATATAAAAATAAATTTGGACATGCCAAACCACCCTCAGTCCATGGCCTTTGCAAGATTGTCAGCTGAAACCTAGGCCTTTGAGCTCCCCAAAGAAATGAGGTCACTGCAGATTCAAATTGCCTAAAATATTTCCTAGGGATTCACACCAGGGTATGGCGAAGGATATACAATATAGAGGGTAGCAACTTCATTTTGATAAGATTAATCCTGCCCATGAATGAGAGGGGGAGGTGGGACCACACTAATAAACGTTGCTTCATTAGATTCAATAGGGGCAGTAAAATTAGGGTCAGTCGGACGCTTTGGGGGAGATCACTACTCCCAAATAATTGGCAGAAGCGGTCCACTTTAGGGTCAAATCCTGGTCTCAGTCTCTCGATCTATGGCAGGATAAGAGATTTATTCCAGTTAACTTTCAAACCTGTCAAGGGAGAATACAAGGAGAACAACTGCAGCAATTCTTTAAGGGAAGGCCCAGGGTCATTCAAACAGAGGACCATGTTGTCGGCATAGAGCACCACTTTTTCATTGATGGCACCAACCTGAATACTTTGAATGAGGGGGGAATTACGTATGGCTTGCGCTATCGGTTCCATCACTAGCGCAAACAGTGCCAGGGACAACGGGCACCCCTGTATGGTCCTTCTGCCAATGGGAAACATGTCCCGAAAACTCACCCCCCAATTTAATTTGTGCCATGGGGGCTTTGTATAGAATCTTGATCCAGTTACGAAAACGTGTACCAAAACCCATCACTTCTAACACAGTCGTCATGTAGACCCAATCTACCAAATCAAAAGCTTTCTCTATGTCAAGCATAACCAGAACCCTAGAAGCTGATTCGTTAGGGGAGAGCTGCAAGTGAGTCAGAACTCTGCATAGAATAATGTCTGTTGATTTCCCAGGGATAAAGCCAGTTTGATCAATACTAACCCAAGATGATAAGAATTTATGCAATCTCGTAATGCCAGCCGACAGATAGGAAGCACCCCGAATGGCAGATAGCATAAGTCTAGAGCCTAAGTCTAAATGCGGGAGCCAGATTTGTGTGAGGCAGAATAATGAGAGTAAAAATGGTCTAGAGGGAAATTATATCTCCAGATCTCTGTCAAGTCAAAAGTGTGAGCCCAGGACTCAAGGTCCACACTGGACACCCGCTGAGGATTGGAGGAGTCCAAGTCAGCCTGCAAGACAGCATTAAAGTCCCCAGGCCAAATAACTCTAGTAAACTGTAATGGTGCTAATTTCTCCTGGATGGTGTACAGTATGCGAGGAGAAAAAGACAGGGGAATATAAACATTGACAAATCTACACATACGTGTATTACCTTATAGGCAAGAGATTTATGTAGAAGAATGGTGACCCCCCTGGCATAACTGGAATAAGTGGCATGAAATACTTCTTGCACCCATGCTCTGTTGATGGATAACATTTTATTCCCTAGGAGGTGAGTCTCCTGTAAGAAGAGAATATGTGGTTCAAGATTTAAGGATTTCAAACATCAGGGCTCTTTTAAATTTATTATTGAGACTCGTTATATTCCAAGAAGCTAATTTCAACTCCATGGGGACACTATAGTAGATATACATAGCAAAATGGGCACAGGGTACAGAGAGGTATAGGAGGGGCCCTGAAACCAACTCGAAGGAAGGAAAGGGGACCCACCCTCCTGGGGAGCCACCACACCCCCATGGACAACAGCACCTAGGGAATTAACCTCGATGAGGCCACTTAACCAAATGAGGATAAATGTTAAGCAAGGCAATTGGTTACCAAATAACACAAAAATAGTGAACATACTAAATATAGCAAACTCCCTACCAACCAGCGACCCCAACAACCAGTCAGTTTGATAACCTTAACTAACAAAACGCCAGTCTTCCTTAAAGAAGTCCCAGAATGCGGCAGTGGTAAAGCCGCTGAAGCCTCTTCAGGAAGGCAGAACCTGAGGGGTTAGGTGTGTAAACTAAGTACTTAACTAGTGAGGTAGCTCCGGAGAAAGAGGAACCAAAAAAAAGGGTATATAACATGACTAGGATCATAAGGACTGCTTACTTCCAGAAACTCAGTGAAGAAAAGCTTGTGCAGTAGAACCACATGACATTTGCAGACATTGTGAGCACAAGCAGCATTCTGGGGAAGATGTAATTTGTGCATTTATTATTTATACATCATGTTACAGAGCAAGACCATGTATACTCTCCCTTTTTAAAGAGAATATTAAAACATAGCATCCCTATAACAGTCATACACACTCAAGAGCTAATTTGGTCAAAAGCTAATTGAATAACATATAAACATATATCCCTGGTGGAAACTAATCCCATAATCCCAGTGATGCAAGACAAATAAGTTAACCAAAAAAATGCTCTGAATATTCCAATAATGGCATCATTTTGTTGCCTGTCCAGACTTCATTCATCATCTTTTCTTCTAAGCTGTGGGATACACTTGGAGAGGGTGGCCAGGAATAACTGTTCTACTCTTGGTTACTGCTAAAGGGTGCCAAGAATAGCATTATGTAATGTGGAACTTAACTATATACTCAGACAAATCATTCAATTTCCCAGTAAAGCCCATAAACTCCCTTTCCCTTTTTTCCCAACCGCAAATACACATTCATCTGTCAGGCTTAATGTAATCGTTAGCTAATTTACCTACTAAGGGGTCTCTGGATTCTGGAGAAACTGACATAGCCCTCATGTACCTTGTATCTAGGCTCAGCACTGTCGTTATAAAGATTCTTCTGAAAAATAGCCTTCTTTCTACTGAAAGCTGATGATTGAGAAAACCCAATTTCAATACAATTTTAATTTCCTTGCTGTATCTCATGTGCCATTTTAAATGTTAATATTAATGAATCACATTTTTCTCACTAACTGTAAAGGTAATTTCACTATCTTTCATCAGGTAATCAATTTTCTTTCATTAAGATCACAGTAGCTCCACGATTAAAGATGAAGGTCTTCTTTTATTAAGTTAAATACCAATCTGCAAAGAGGCATCATTTCATTACAATGTTGATCCTCTTCTGATAAAGAAAGAAACTCAAAAGCCTGAGAACGAAAATGTACTGGGGACCAAGTGATCAAATTTGTATTGAACGCATGAGCGTTAAACATATATATTATGTGAGGCACTAAATAGTTCTTTCAAGTCCAATTTACAGTGTCCAAAAGAATTTTACAGACACACACACACAGCAAAAAAATGCTACAACAAATTTTATAACCTGAAAAAGTCAGGCTGATTTGAATCTTCACTCCATAAACTATAGCTGTGTATACTTTAAATAGACAATATGTGCAGACTAAGTATACATAATGAATTTCCATTTTACGTGACTATGAAGTTGAAGGTATTCTTCACTCTACTGCATTATTCACAACTCCTTTAGTAAGAAAAAAGCCTAATTGTTTTACTGAATGGTTCAGGGATTGGATTTTTTAAGCATGTTAAGCACACAGAATGCACTGAACACTGAATACAGATAGGTTGTTAGTGTTTAGAGATGCCAACAATAACATGCAATTTCCTGTACATTTTCACTTGTTTATGTCCACAACTGTAAATGATCTGTTAGAGTATTGGTACCATAACTATGTTCCTAAACATATGGCCAATAAAATACAAAGGACTATGTAGGATGATATTTTGATCTTTTTCTAAATTTCTGTCTTTTTACATGTGATTAGACTTTGAGCACATAGTAACCTGGGTTTCAGAAAAGCCCATTATTTAAAAAAAAATAAAACAACGCCTCATGATATATCCCTTTCTTTAACTACAATTTAGGATAACTAGCCTTTATACAATTTCTTTAATATATTTTTTTTTTTTGTGATCTTTATTGGCTGTCTGATAGTTTCCTCATAATAACATGCAAATGAAATGCAAAATGAGCATTTCAAATTAAGCCTTTTAGTGTGAGAGAAAGGAAGAGGATTACAAACAGCATGTACTTCAGCTTATCTGAATATGATTTGCATTCTGTTTTGACTAGTATGAGGTTTCGCTAATCCTTTAGTTTTAACGTTGTATTAACCTGTGTCAAAGTTACCTAATTATCATTTGTTAAAATCTAGAATATTTAATTACATAGTTTAAGGTGTACAACTATGACATAAATGAAATATAAAGTGTGTATTAAAGAATGCATAAAAGAATGATCATATAAACTTAGCCACAATATGAGGGAATTTAGATTTGTTTTTTAAATCAAGAAGTTACATTATTCAAAAGTATACATACAATCCTGGGCGGATGTCATATGACGTCCACGGCTTCCCGGCCATCTAGGGTCGCTCAGGAGCCAATGCGCGTGCCCGGCGGCCTCGATGTCCACCGGGCACCCGTGATTGCCTGTAATACAGAGCAGAGATGTGGATCTGTGTGTGTAAATGCACAGATCCACGTCCTGTCAGGGGAGAGGAGACCGATCGTGTGTTCCCAGTACAGAGGAACACCGACCGGTCTCCTCCCCTAGTCAGTCCCCCCTACAGTTAGAATCACTCCGTAGATAACACATTTAACCCCATGATCACCCCCTAGTGTTAACCCCTTCCCTACCAGTGACATTTATACAGTAATCAGTGCATTTTTATAGCACCAATCGCTGTATAAATGCGATTGATCCCAAAATAGTGTCAAAAGTGTCCAATATGTCCACCGCATTGCCACAGTCATGATAAGAATAGCAGATCGCCACCATTACTAGTAAGAAAAATTTTAAATAAAAAATGCCGTAAATGAATCCCCTATTTTGTAGAAACAAACCAATGCACAAACCAATCAATATACGCTTATTGCGATTTTTTTTACCAAAAATATGTAGAAGAATACATATCAGCCTAAACTGAGGAAAAACTTTTTTTTTTTTTAAACTGGGATATTTATTATAGCAAAAAGTAAAAAATATTGTGTTTTTTCAAACTTGTCACTCTTCTTTTGTTTATAGCGCAAGAGATAAAAACCGCAGAGGTGATCAAATACCACCAAAAGAAAGCCCCATTTGTGGTACAGTGTTGCATGACTGCGCAATGTTCATTCAAAGTGCGACAGCGCTGAAAACTGAAAATGGCCTGGGCAGGAAGGGGCTGAAGTGGTTGAAATGGATTGAAGTGGTTAAAGCATACAAAGTACAAAGTAGCATCACATAGTTCTGGCATAGCCATCCAGTACAAAGCACATAACATTATATAGAGCCAGCATAGACAGCCAGCAATCAAAATCATAAAACCTGTTTGTTACCAAATACTATGAGCACGTACCTGGAGTATCAAGTCACCTAACCCAAATGTATTAAAATTTGGTTCAGTGGCTCTATTAAGAAAAATAAAATATTCATGTTTTATCCCCATTTCCACATCAAAGGTGATTCATTTGACTTACAATATTGCAATATTAGCTTCCTAGCCTAAAATTGGGATCTCAAATTAAATTTTTTTTATCTAGA
Organism: Lithobates clamitans; assembly: GCA_037952925.1. Classification (NCBI taxonomy): domain Eukaryota; kingdom Metazoa; phylum Chordata; class Amphibia; order Anura; family Ranidae; genus Lithobates; species Lithobates clamitans. Next base: position 1,281,819 of record JBBGZY010000088.1, read on the forward strand.
GTTTTGATAGATGTTTAACAAAGGAGTCCTAGAGACATTGTTTTGGATCCTAAAAAAAAACTATTTAAATAAACTAGATAGATAAAAACAGAATTACAGAGTTACATATTTAGTTAGGTTGAAAATAATACATACAAAAGTCCATATAGTTCAACAACTAGAAAAATAGAAAACTTTTATATACAATCCTATACTGTCAGAAACTATGAATCAGACTGAGACAGAAATACAGTTAAAGCACACTTGGTTAATAATAATAAAAAAAGGTAAACAGAATAAACATAGTCAAAACATAGCCAGAGTTCAGGAACCAGAAAGGATAGTCAGACAAGCCCAAACATCAGGGAGCCAGAGATGCAAGTCTTTATCAGGAACACAGAAGAACGACTCTAGAGATGTGACCAAGGCGAAGGCAGAGATCATCTGGGCTGGACGGCTTAAGTAGGCAGGACTGTTGAGCAGGATATCATCAACAGATGAGTCACTGTGGAGAGATAGGAGCTGGCAATTAGCCGACAGCTGAGTGGCCAGCTCAGAGAAGGAAAGGCTGAGCCCAGCCCTGACAGTACCCCCTTCTCAATTACCCCTCCCCCTCAGAGGACCACCAGGCTTGAGGGCAAAATGTCTATGAAAATCACGGAGGAGGACATGGGCATGTATGTCCAAGGATGAGACCCAAGAGCATTCCTCCGGACCGTACCCTTTCCAATGCACCAGGTACTGTATGCACTCACGGAACCTACAGGAGTCAACAATGGACTGTACTTCATAATCCTCATGCTTCTCAACCTGTACAGTGGTGGTAAAACGGTTGCAGACCAAAGGTTTTAATAAGGTGACATGAAATACATTTGAGATACGTATATTAGAAGGAAAGTCTAATGCGTAAGTCACTGAGCTAATCCTGCAAAGAATACGAAAAGGCCCAATAAACTACGAACTTCAGAGAGGGAACATGAAGTTGGAGGTTGCGAGATTACAGCCAGACCCTGTCCCCAACCTGGTAAGAAGGCGCAGACAGGTGTCTGCGGTCAGCATGGAGTCTGTACCTATCATTAGCATGTTGCAAAGCCTCCTGGACTTGTGCCCAAGTGGAACAAAGACCACGGAGATGCTCCTCTAATGCAGGAATACTTAGCGGAACAAATGAGTCAGGCAACATGGAAGGTTGGAAACCATAGTTCACCATAAACAGGGACAATCGGGAAACAGAATTCAAGGCACTATTGTGAGCAAACTCCACATACGGTAAGAGGTCTGACCAGTTGTTATGATGGTCAGAAATATAGCAACGTAGGAATTGCTCCAAGGACTGGTTGGCTCGTTCTGCAGCCCCATTAGCCTGCAGGTGATACGCAGAGGAGAAAGCAGGCTGAAATACCAACTCTGCACAAAAGGCTTGCCAGAACCGGCACACAAACTGACTACCCCTGTCTGAGACAATCACTTTGGGTATCCCATGTAAGCGAAAGATCTCCCGAGCAAAAATGGAAGCCAGTTCCTTGGAAGTGGGCAACTTCTTAAGTGGAATAAAATGAGACATTTTAGAGAACCGGTCAACCACCATAAGGATAACTGTGTTGCCCTGGGAGTTGGGTAACTCTACAATAAAATTCATAGACAGGTGGGTCCAGGGCCTCTCTCCATTGGGTATGGGTTGTAGGAGGCCCACTGGAAGGTGTCCTGGAGTCTTACTCTGAGCACACAGGAACAGGCAGCTATGAAGGCGGTTACATCAGCATGTAGACTAGGTCACCAGAAATGGCCCAAAAGAGTTGATTCTTCCCAGGGTGGCCAGCAGCCTTGGGAGAATGGTAAGTCTGGAGCATGGCAGTACGGAGACTCTCTGGGACAAAGCAGCAGTCACAAAGTTTCTCAGGAAATAATTTTGTCACCCAAAGGAGAAGTGAGACTGGTGCGAACCGTAGCCAGAATGCGATCAGGAGGAATCATAGGAACCGGAACCGACTCCATCTTGGTAGTGGGGGGAAATTGTCGTGACAAAGTGTCAACCCTTACATTCTTAGTACCGGGTAAGAATGAGACAATGTAATTGAAACTAGATAAGAAAAGAGCTCATTGCGCCCTTCTGGGAGGGAGGCGTTTAGCCTCAGACAAGAATGTGTGATTCTTATACCGCGTACACACGAGTGGACTTTACGGCAGACTTTGCCCGGCGGACTTTGACGGACTTTATGATGGACTTTCCGAATGAATGGACTTGCCTACACACAATCCACCAAAGTCTGTCAAATTCGTACGTGATGACGTACGACCGGACTAAAACAAGGAAGTTTATAGCCAGTAGCCAATAGTTGCCCTAGCGTGGCTTTTTGTCCGTCGAACTAGCATACAGATGAGCAGACTTTTTGACCGGACTCGAGTTCGACGGATAGATTTAAAACATGTTTCAAATCTAAGTCCGTCCAACTTTTGAGAAAACAAAGTCCGCTGGAGCCCACACACGATCGAATTGTCCGACGAAATCCCGTCCGCCCGGCAAAGTCTGCCGTAAAGTCCGCTCGTGTGTACGCGGCATTATGGTCAGTAAAAATGAGAACTGGCACAGTGATACCTTCGAGGAGATGTCTCCATTCTTTCAGGGCTAAAATGATCACTAACAGCTCTCTGTCACCAATCTTGTAATTGCACTGCACAGGTGACAATTGCTTGGAAAAGTAGCCACAAGGATGCAAGGATGCATAGCGCTCTCAGAGGTAGGACATTGAGACAGAAGGGCGCCAACTCCAGTCTCAGAAGTATCAACCTCAAGGATAAAAGGTAACGTAGGATCAGGCTGTGCAAACACAGGAGAAGAAATAAAGGCAGCCTTGAGACTCTCAAAGGTCTTAATGGACTCCAGAGACCAACTCTGTGGGTTACCGTCCTTTCCAGTCATATCAGTCAGGGGCTTGACCAGAGATGAGAATAAATGTCCGATAATAGTTGGCAAAGCCAAGAAAATGCTGCAGAGAACTTAAACCCATGGGACGGGCCACTGTAGGACTGCTGAAAGTTTCTCTGGGTCCATCAAAAAACCAGCAGTGGAAATGACATAACCCAGGAATTTAACATGTTCATGATGGAATTCACACTTCTCCATTTTACAATAGAGATTGTTCTCTCTTAATTTCTGAAGCACACGAAAGACATCTGTGTGGTGGCTCTCCAGGGACTTGGAAAATATGAGGATATCATCGAGATAAACCACCACACATAACTGCAACAAATCTCTGAGGACATCATTAATAAATTCCTGGAAAACTGCCGGGTGTTACAAATTCCAAAAGACATTACAAGGTACTCATAATGGCCTGTTCTGGTATTAATCGCAGCTTTCCACTCGTCACCCTCCTTAATCCTCACAAGATTATATGCCCCTCTCAAATCAAGCTTCATGAAAACCATTGCTCCCTCGAGGCGGTCAAATAACTCCGTAATCAATGGAATCAGATAGGCATTCTTAATTGTGAAATGAGACCCCTATAATCAATATAAGGTCTCAGTTCACCACTCTTCTTCTTCAAAAAGAAGATACCAGCACCAGCAGGAGATGAGGATTTGTTGATGAAACCTCGAAAAAGTGTGTCTGCAACATACTCCTCCATAGCCTTATCCTCCAAGACCGACAAAGGGTAAACTCCGCCGTGAGGGAGTATGGCACCAGGTTGAAGGTCAACTGCGCAATCATACAACTGATGTGGAGGCAAACTACCAGCTTGACCTTTGTCAAAGACATTGCTAAAGTCGCGGTACTCCTCCGGAAGGGAGGAGAGTGAAGAAGTGCACAGGACCTTGGCTACCTTTTGGAATCATGTCTTACTGCATTGTGGTGTCCAGGAGAGAACTTCAGCATGGAGCCAATCAAAAGAGGGGTTGTGCCTCTGTAACCAAGGATAACCAATAACCAGCGGAAACTTAGGTGAGGAACTTGGAACTGGATTATCTCATGTTGAAGATCGCCTACGGCCATGGACAATGGATCAGTCTCATGAGTCACACGGGCAGGCTGTAGAGGTCACCCGTCAAGAGCCTCAATGGCAATTGGAGTGTCATGCAGCTGCAGTGGAATCAAGTGCTTTGATACAAAGGCAGCATCAATGAACAGGCCTGCAGCCCCACAGTCGATTAGAGCCTGTATCTCGATGGACAACTCAGCCCAAGAAAGGGTATCCAAAACCAGGGGCTTATCCTTCAGGATAACTGGGGACGAAACAACGCCACCTAAGGTCTGTCCATGACAGGACCTCAAGGTTCGGGTGTCCCCTGGATGGGTAAGACAAGACTTTAAAAAGTGACCTGCCTGGCCACAATTAAGGTACAATCTCTCCCTCCTCCTAAGGGTTCTCTCATCCGCAGAGAGACGCGTGAAGCCCAAGTGCATGGGTTCATCTTCACTGACTGACTCGGTACCAGGAGACATGGGAGGTGAGGGAGGCAAGGGTGGGACTGCAAAGCTCGGAGACAAATGTACAGGAGGCTTCTGCAAGAGCTCCTTAAAAGAGAGTCTTTCTCTGAGTCTGGAGTCAATGAAGATGACAAACGTGACCAACTTCTCCAGCTCAGTGGGTATATCTCGGGCTGCTATCTCATCCTTGATGGTATCCGAGAGACCATGAGAAAAAGCAGCCATGAGGGCCTCATTGTTCCACGCAACCTCTGCTGCTAGTGCACGGAATTCAATGGCATAATCATTCTCGTACTCTGATGGACATGAGGCACTTGGCAGCAGAAGCGGAGCATGCAGGAACGTCAAATACCCTTTTAAAAGAAGCCACAAACTCAAGGTAACTCAAGACAACAGGTTTTCGCGTCTCCCATAGAGGGTTTGCCCAGGCCAAGGTAAGTTTCTCATTGCAAAGAAACCTTTCCATATGTGAAGTTTAAATCTCTTGTCCCTCCAGACATAAAATGTCCCCCCTTGCACTCTGTAATGACCTGAAAGTGGAACATTTAACACCCTGGTTCACTATATGGACCACTTATATATTTATACATGATGATCATATCCCCTCACTTAATTTCTCAAGAACAAATACATTCAATATAGCTAATCTTTCCTAATAGCTGAGGTCCATGCCTCTTATCAGTTTGGTTGCCCTTCTCCACACTTTCCTCAGTTGTCTGATAGCCTTTTTGTGAACTAGTGCCCAAAACTGAACTGCATATTCCAGATGAGATCTTACTAATGATTTGTACAATGGAACAATTATGTCTCTGTCTATCTTTCTGGAGTCTATATCTCTTTTAATACAAAAACATATTGAACTTGCTTTAGAAACTGCAGCTCAGCATTGCATGCTATTAAGTTTATGATCTACTAGAACACCAACATCCTTCTCAACCACTGATTCCTCCAGCTGTTCTCCTACAAGAATGTCTGATGCATGCATGTTTTTAGCCCCCAAGTACATAACTTTACAGTTATCAAGATTAAATCTCATTAGCCACATAGTTTCCCAGTTAAATAGTGCATTGAGGTTGGCTTGTAAGCTGGAGACATCCAGGACGTTATTCCACTGCATAGCTTGGGGTCATCTGCAAACACTGAAATGGTACTTTTAATCCCAAACTCTATATTATTTATAAAAAGTAAGGGTTTCAGCACTGAACCTTGGAGTACACCACTAGTAACTTTAGACTGTTCAGAGTATGAATAAATATTCACTACTTTCTCAATATGGTCTTTTAGCCAGTTACACATTAGCTGTGTGTAAGGAACTGTGTCAAGAGCTTTTGCAAAAGTACACTTGTGACAGACCTAGCCGGCAGAGAGACTTTTGGAGGGGACTGAAAGCTAGCCTCTTGCCGATCGATCATGGGCCCTGGTTTTTGGGGGAACGGTGCTCTTTTTGAGCTGTATGCCTGGGGACCCTTGAGGTGGTATTACTGTGGATTCAGGTCCTGGTCCCCCAGGACACACAGACTCTGGGGACCCTGGATTTGCCATACTAGAAATAGTGGCTGATTCATAATGCTTTGACAAATACTGTTAGGAGATTTTGCTGTCAATTCTAGCCACCTGTCTGTTGCCTGCTAGAATGTGTATTGTAAATAAGTCTAGAGTCATTAGATCCCCATTGTTGTTTGTGTTAATTAACTCTGCTATTGTGTGAAGAAGAGTTCGGTGTGGATTTGTGATAATGTTGATTGGGTTTTCTGAGCTACAAGACGGCCAGTCTGGCCTAAAGGTCATGTCTGAGTCATCTAGGCTGTCTAAAGGGATTAGTTAATTAGCCCATGGTAATTAGGTTTCTGGTCACAGGTGTATGTTCAGAGTAATATGAGTAGGAGATATGCACCTCCTCTTTTACTGTATAAAAGAGCCTGTATTCCTCAATAAAAGAGATTCCTGGTTGAACTTACATACAGCCTTCCTGATGTTTGTTCTGAGCTACACAACTGGATTAGAACAGCACATAGCTGTAGTTCTAGTCCCGGAGCATCGGATGACCGTACCATCAGATGTTGCGATCTGCAATATGATTCTATAGCCGCAGAGGAGTGTCGGGAGAGCGAGCAGGGGCTTGTTACAATAATATATCCACAGCTACTCCTTTGTCTAAGTTTAACTTACTGGCTCATAAAAAAGAAATCAGATTTGTTTGACAACGTTGGTCTTTCATGAATCCATCCTCACCTGTACCTAAAATATTGTTTTCTAGCAAAAACTATTTTATGTGATCTTTTAATAAACCTTTAAGTATCTTGCCAACTATAGAAGTTAAACTAACCGGTCTGTAGTTTTTTGGTAAAGACAATGATTAATTTTTAAATATATTTATTATTATTATTATTATACAGGATTTATATAGCGCCAACAGTTTACGGAGTGCTTTACAACATTAGGGCAGACAGTACAATTACAATACAATTCAATACAGGGGGGAATCAGAGGGCCCTGCTCGTTAGAGCTTACAATCTAGGAGGAAATATAGGCATCACATTGAAAACAATGGCTTTGAAATAACAGGTTTCAACTGTATGAGGACATGTGGGTGTAAGCTGTTACGGTCTACCTTGCAGATTTCTGTTTGTGAAATTCTTACCTCCTTGCTGCAGTGTTCTGCTAGATCTGTGACTCTATTTCACATGTGGTGCTGGGTTTTTTTGTTCACCTATAGGTGTCACCTGCTCTACTGTGGGTTTATATAATTTCCCTTCTATTACTTCCTGGGTCATCTCCCTGCTTGCTTCCCTATATATAAACATGCTCAGTGCGGCACTGCTGGCCTGTGTACCTTCACAGTTTTCTAAACTCCCATTTGCTACTGCCTGTGTCTGACTACCTATGTACCGATCCCAGGTTTGTCTAACTTCTGTGCTTGCCTGCTTCCCTTCCTGACCTCAGAATGTCTCCTGGATTTCGTGTTTTGTCCTGCTGTTTGTACTCTGCACACTCAATTGGTTTTTGCATCTGAAATTGGGTGTACCAGAGGGCTGCAACCTGGTTCCAGTTTTCTGCAAGTCCATCTCCACCATCAGGGGCCCTGGTGAAGAAGCAGGTTGGGACTTAGACTCTGCATCCTGGGGAACCCCCGAGTTGGCGATTCACAAGGGCTCACTACCACAGGCACTTGGCATAAGCCATCTGGTCCGGGAGCTTTATTCATCTTTATTTTGTCTAAATGTTTCTGGACCATATCAATTTTGAGTCATTACGGATCAATCAGGGCTATGTCAGTATTGTTAAGATATTTGAAGAATTTTGGGGGGGTGGGGGCGTTGTTCTACTCTCTTGTGCAGCAATTATTGTTTAGCATTTTTCATGGCGTTGAATTTCTTTTTTTATATTCTGTTATATTCTCTGAAACTTTTTTTGCTCATTTCTTATTAGTCATATAATTTTCTCCTTTGGATGTGAGTTACATAGGTTTTATTTTTTGCCTTTGAAACTTTTTACTCAAGGGAGTATATTTTGTGGTGTGTTTACATACAGATAATTCTGGTATTCCCATTACTGTTCTGTATTCTTTAACCACTAGCCGACCAGCCACCGCAGTTATACTGCGGCAGGTTGGCACGGCTGCGCAAATCGCCGTAGCTGGACGTTGTTCCTTTAAGACATCACAGCAGGCGCACGCACGCACGTGCCCACCACGTGTCCCCAGACCTGATGCGCATCTGTGTGTTTACACACACAGATCTGTGTTCTTACTATGTCACGAGCAATCGCGGGTGTCCAGCGGTCATCGCGCCCGCTGGGCACCTGCGATCGCTCGTGACAGAGCGAGAACCCAGATCTGTGTGTGTAAACAAACAAATCCCGGTTCTCTCAGGGGAGAGGAGACAGATTGTGTGTTCATACTATGTATGAACACCGTTTGGTCCCCTCCCCTAGTCAGTCCCATCCCCCCTACAGTTAGAACACACATAGGGAACACAGTTAACCCCTTGATCGCCCCTAGTGTTAACCCCTTCCCTGCCGGTGACATTTATACTGTAATCAATGGCTTTTTTTAGCTTTGATCGCTGTATAAATGTCAATGGTCCCAAAATAGTGTCAAATGTGTCTGATCTGTCCGCCGCAATGTTGTAGTCCTGATAAAAATCGCAGATCACCGCCATTACAAGTAAAAAAAAAATAATAAAAATATTGTGAATCTATCCCCTATTTTGTAGATGCTATAACTTTGCGCAAACCAATCTATATACAATTATTGCTTTTTTTTTTTTTTACCAAAAATATGTAGAAGAATATCGCTTTTTTTTGTTTATAGCCCAAAATATAAAAATGCAGAGGTGATCAAATAGCACCAAAAAGAAAGCTCTATTTGTGGGTTAAAAAAGCACATAAATATTGTTTAGGTACAACATCGCATGTTGGAAGCCAACATGGTTTAAGATCAAACTTCTGGTATTTCATTTCTTGGTTGATGCAGCCAGGTGGCCTACGTTGGAATGTAACCAGTTACACATGGCTCTGGCTCTCTCTCTGTCTTTGACCACCTTGAGACCTTGCTCTGGATGGTGGCTTGGGCCTAAGCCATGCGGTCCAGAGCTCTCTTTTAACATCTGGAGACCAGCCAACGAGTCTATGAGATCTGTGATAAGTATCTTTGATATTCTTGTATTATGTTCTGATTGTAAGCTTTGTAATATTGTAATATCTTTTAATACTTTCATGTTAGCGTTTCCTGTTGTCTTGGGAAAAAAATAGGTTTTATTAAGCCATGTGCTTGATTTCATAGCTAACCTTGTATTATAGTGATATCATCAGTAACATGTGCTAAGTGTTTAATATAGACTAACTAAATATAGGGATTAGACAAATTAATATATAGGTACAATAATAATTATTGTACCATTTTTACTTCATCACACGACCGCGCAATTGTCAGGTAAAGCGACGCAGTGCCGTATCGCAAAAATCGGCCGGGTCAGAAAGGTGGCAAATCCTTCCGGGGGCTGAAGTGGTTAATGACAACATTCCATCCCAGTCCAACACTTTGAGCGCAGCCCTCAGCCCTGGAAAAGTTTCTCTTTTAAAATTAAGTGTTATATTACTAGTAATATACTAGTTATTTACAGCTAACATTACATAAAATATGTTATGGCCAATGCTACTCAGGTGTTCCTTTATGCAAACATTAGTAATAAACGCCGCAATGTTTGAGATTGACAGGTCCAACAGCGCATCATTTCTAGTTGGGGCTTCTATACATTGTACAATACATCTTCTTGTAATAGGTTAAACAATGTCCTGTAACTGGTTCAGCAGTACCTTTACTCCAGTCAATTTCAGGGTAGATAAAATCCACCATTATTATAAATGTTCCAGCCCTTGCAGCTCTTTCTATCTGTGCAAGTCTCCACCTCCTCTTTAACATTGGATGGCCTTTAACAAACTCTAATAAATAACTTTGAAGTACACACATCCATATGCAGCTCCACCCATAATACTTCTACAACATAACACTTTCCATGAGATCCTTTTTCACACTCAGTTTGAGATTACTTCTCACATAGAGACAGACACTGCCACCTATTCGATTTACCCCTTTTTCCAAAAGAGAGCATGGCCATAAATATTAATAGCCCAATCATGTGAAGAATGAAGTCAAGATTCAGCAATACCAATTAAATCATAGTTTTCTTCATGCACCAAAGCTTCCAACTCTCCTATTTTGCTTGGCAGAACTCTAGCATTGATTAATAAACACATTAATTAATTGTTGCATTTAGCACTTATGTTTTGCATATCATACCAGCTTTGCACATCTAGAGAGTGACATTTTTGCTCATTTTTCTTTGCAAAATAGCTCAAGCTCTGTGAGATTGGATGGAGAGCGTCTGTAAACAGCAATTTTCAAGTCTTGCCACAGATTTTCAATTGGATTTAGGTCTGGACTTTGACTGGGTCATTCTAACACATGAATATGTTTTGATCTAAACCATTCCATTGTATCTCTGGTTGTATGTTTAGGGTCATTGTTCTATTGGAAGGTGAACCCCTCAGTCTCAAGTCTTTTGCAGACAGGTTTTCTTCTGAAATTGCCCTGTATTTGGCTCCATCCATCTTCGCATCAACTCTGACCAGCTTCCCTGTCCCTGCTTAAGAAAAGCATCCCCACAACACGATTCTGCCACCACCATGTTGGTGTCTTCAGGGTGATGTGCAGTGTTTGTTTTCTGCCACACATAGCGTTTTGCTTTTAGGTCAAAAAGTTCAATTTTGGTCTTATCTTACCAGAGCACCTTCTTCCACATTTTTGCTGTGTCCTCTACATGGTTTCTCACAACCTGCAAACAGGACTTCTTATGGCTTTATTTCAACAATGGCTTTCTTCTTGCTGCTCTTCCATAAAGGCCAGATTTGTGGAGTGCATGACCAATAGTTGTCCTGTGGACAGATTCTCCCACCTGAGCTGTGGATATCTGCAGCTCCTCCAGAGTTGCCATGGGCCTCTCGGCTGCTTCTCTGTTTAATGCTCTCCTTGCCTGGCCTGTCAGTTTAGGTGGACAGCCATGTCTTGATAGGTTTGCCGTTGTGCCATATTCTTTTAATTTTCAGATGATAGACTGAACAGTGCTCTGTTAAATGCTCAAAGTTTGGGATATTTTTTTATAACCTAACCCTGCTTTAAACCTCTCCACAACTTTATCCCTGACCTGCCTGGTGTGTTCCTTGGCCTTCATGATGCTGTTGTTTACTAAGGTTCCCTAACAAACATATGAGGGCTTCACAGAACAGCTGTATTTATGCTGAGATTAAATTACACACAGGTGGACTCTATTTACTAATTATGTGACTTCTGAAGGCAATTGGTTCCACTAGATATTAGTTAGGGGTATCAGAGTAAAGGTGGCTGAATACAAATGCATGTCACATTTAGTGATCTATCACATACAATCACAATAAATTAAAAATTATGTTTTTGGTTGTAACATGACAAAATGTGGAAAATTTAAAGGGGTACAAATACTTTTTCAAGGCACTGAAGATGACAGTCTCATTTCTGTGGAACCTGGGCAGGATCACTGTACAACAATATTGGTGGGGAATAACTGCTATTGTTTCTTCTTGTAGTAATTTGCCCTCGCCACCCTTCATTTTAATAAACAGGATACCTAGCCAAGCTGAGATGTCATGAATGTATGTGAGGCAGTCAAGACTGTGTCTGAGAGAAGAGGGATTGTAAATGCATGTCACGGGCATGCTTAGACCACCAAGCAAGCCAATGCTGCTGCTTACATCCCAAATGTTACTGCATGGAGAAGGGGGAGAATAATCAATTGTTAGTCACATTGCATTTTAAAATGAATACTGACTTTGTGTAAGTAAAAGTTTTCAGCATAACAACTTTAATATACACCCACTATATTTTAGCAGCTGTTAATATCTTCAGTATGTGGTATTGTTAAGTATTCAAACACTGAATATAATGTTAGGTGTGTTCGTATTGAAAACACAAATAATAACACAATTTACTTTGGCTCGTAAAGAAATCAAAGAGCTAAATGCTTTCTAGATTGCTCACAGATACTTTAATCTTGTTTTTTTAGAATACAAATGATGTATTGAAAATGAGAAGCAATTTTCTATTGTGATAGTTTCCAGAAAGTGTCCATATTTTTGTCTACATGCTGAATAGAGCAAGCCTTTTAACCAGGATTTTAGAATCCAAATAACATAGTCTGCAGGAAGAGCCAGAGCTTTAAAAGCATGCAGCTCGATGAAGGGCAAAATCACACAAAGTACTTACTTTAATGCACCATAAGCTGCATGAGAACAGCACTAATGATGCCCAATTACTATGCAAATACTCTATAATTGCTCTAATCAAAACCAAAGCATAAAGTGCATAAAACTAGGAAGACGCAGGGCATAGCTTATATTTTTTACAAAATACAAAATATGACAAGTATTTTGCCAAGCAGTAATCTTTCCCTTGTAGCCAAAGCACTGTATCTCCCAGTAAAAACACAGGGCTTCTGAAAATTACTGCAACCCATGCTTTCCTCTAATTTGGATTTTACTGTCTCGGATTGATCAGGCAAGTTAATGATGCAAAAAATTACATTTATAATCTGCTCTGAATGCAATGTTGCTGGAAATTCAGCTCAACACTCCAGAGGTAAATTGGATTAATGGACTGTCCCTAGCAATCTTTATATATATTGGTTACTAATTAACATATTTCTTTATGGAAGAGCTAGTTAGAAAAAAAAAATGAATAAAAGTGCTAAGATTTCCAGTAGACATTGTCATTATAGGCCAGTCATGCAAGCAAGAGCCACAATGGGGTCATTACGGCTGTAAATAAGAAACTGGCATTGGGCAGTACAATCAGTGAACTCTCTCCTTCTACAATCACTAGAATCTTCAATATCAAGCCGTTTGTTTCATGTTACAGCAAATTAATAGTAACAAGCATGCCATTTAAATTAAATACCCACTTTAGGTAATATGTTGAGTTGGGAAGAACAAGCTTTATAACTGCACTGACTCAACTAGATGTCATGCATAAAAGACTTGAATGTTTAAAAAAAAAAATTGTGACACTCATTTGTTGCAAATGCCTTTCTTGAAGCAACAGTGCTCCACGAAACTGATGATCTGTATTCTGTTGTGCCAAAAATGAAAATAGGAAAATAAAATTGAGCTATTTATCAGTGCCTCTGATCTTTAAACATGGCACCAGCAGACAACTATGTTATACAGACTAATACCTGGTACACACATTCATTTTTTTTGGTTCAACCCAGTGGGCTGAGATTGCTGTACTAAACAAGCAATTATTATCAATGTTAGTACAGCGATCTCTCCCACTATGCTATTGTGTTTTGACAAGGGGACTGTCCCCCCCTCCCCAACAGAACACACTAATCAGAACTTGCAGGCATTGGTTGCAAGCACTGATCAGATGCTGGTTTTCCAGCATGTCCCTTCATCAAAAGCCAGTTGTTAGACTGGCATCTGTCAGAAGGATAGCTGTACACATGGGCTGAACAGGCTGAGACTAGATAGTGGTAGATTAGGCCAGAAAAAATCCCACTGAAGACTGGTACACATGGACCGAATATTGGCAGTATCAGCCGGTTCAACAGAAACCTGGCTGATACTGCCAATATTCGGCCAATGTGTACCAGTCTTAAGTGGAATTTTTTTTGGCCTAATCTACCACTATCTTGTCTCAGTCTGTCACTATCTGTATAGAACAATGATTCTTAAGCTTTTTTTACTGTGAGGATCCAAGAAGATTGTTAATGTGCCAGGACCCAAGAAGAGAGTTCTTTTCAACACGTAAGCAAAGCCATACAAAGTCAAATAACGCTTTGCATACTCCTATGTAAGCTTTATTTAACTAGTTCAGATCTGCGCTATAGCCGAATGATGGCTAAAGCAAAGACCTGCTTTGCTGGGAGTACGTCTATTGATGTCCTCCCGTGCCCAAACAGCCTGTGCGCCCCCCGCAGGGCTCACGTAGTGTGCTGTGTGATCAGTGAGTCTATGAGACTCACTGGATCACAGATCAGAGTAAAGGGTCATTCCCGACCCCTTACCACATGATAAGCTGTCAGCCAATGACAGCTGATCATGTGATGTAAACAGAGCCAGTAATCGGCTATAAAAAGAAGCCGATCACCAGCAGGTGTGAGAAGGACATCGGTCCCATTCACGGAGAGCTGCCGCCAGCTCATCTGTGCCCACCTGCAAGTGCCACCTAGCAGTACACAACATTGCCACCTACCAGTGCCCACAGTGCCACCCATCAGTGCCCACAGTGCAACCCATCAGTGCCCACAGTGCCACCCATCAGTGCCCAGAGTGTCACCTATCAGTGCCCACAATCAGTGCCTCATCAACAGTACTGCCCATCAGTGCCACCTACCAGTGCCCATTAGTGTCACCTACCAGTGCCCATTAGTGCCACCAATCAGTGCCCATTGGTGCCACCTCTCAGTGCTAAATATCAGTGCCACCTATCAGTGCCCATCAGTGCCATCTATCAGTGGTACCTATCAGTGCCCATTAGTGCCACCCATCAGTGCCACCCATCAGTGTCACCCATCAGGGACCATCAATGCCATCTTATCAGTGGCCATCAGTGCCGCCTTATCTGTCCCCATCAGTGCTGCCTTATCTGAGCCTATCAGTGCCCACCAGTGCAGCCTATCAATGCCCACCAGTGCTGCATCATCAGCACATATCAATGAAGGAGAAAAATTTCCTGTTTGCAATATTTTATACGAAACTATGAAACATGAATTTTTTTTTCAAAATTTTTCCATATTTTTTTGTTTGTTTAGCAAAAATTAAAAACCCCAGCTGTGATTAAATACCACCAAAAGAAAACTCTATTTGTGTGAAAAAAATTATAAAAATTTAATTTGGGTACAGTGTTGTATGACCGGTATGGTATGTCATTCAAAGTGCGTCAGCACTGAAAGCTGAAAATTGGTTTGGGCAGGAGGGGGGGTTTAAGTGCCCAGTAAGCAAGTGGTTAAGCTAAGAGAAATGCATTTTTAATTAAATTTTATTCTTTACATGCCCAACTAGCACCATGTCACTTGTGCGCCTGTGCTGTCAGTTCTATTTATGTGATTGCTTTAAAGTTTGTTAGTGGAGTGGTGTTGTCATGGGTAGGTATATTTACTACAATATTTTTCTATAGAATTGAACACTTTATGGGACCGTTTAATCACATTAGGAACACAGAAAAATAAAGTATGCTATATCACTCACCACTGATTTCATGCTTGGACAAATTAGGCAACATTTGTTACACTACCATGTAGCGATCCATCAGAAACATGTTTGTGACCCAATCTCGGTACCAACCCATAGTTTCGGAAACACTGGTTATACTATGTGTAAATGATGATACTTTTTGCCTGCATGCAGTCATTAAACAGTCACTTCTAATTTATTGAGGGAACACAAAGTTGTTTTTAGTACTGAAAGTCAAGATCTTTCAACACTGGTGACACAGATATATATGGCACAAACTAGCCACCTGACTCGGGCTAATAATGCTGTCTGGTCTTGAAAACTGACTGCTTACTATTTTTGAAACATGCATTTTTCAGTATTGTAGTTTGGAACTATTTTGCCTGTACTTACTGTGATAGCAGAGCCAGTACCTGGATTATCAATATTTCAACATCTTTATGTAAAACATACTATAACTATAGTGGAAATATAGCAAAACTTGCATCTGCTAGAACTAGTCTAATAAATGACTGTATGTTCCAAATTCTATTTTTTTTAACACAATTGCATAATATCACTTGTTCTGGTTACATGATCACATTAAATGGGCATATTCCATTCAGAATACACATTTTTGTGATAGTAGGCTTAATTTGCAAAGCGCTACCATGAGGATATGACTGTAATTTTAAAATCTCATTGGACTTAGCCAAACATAATTGTCACTTTTTGAAAAATAAGGATTCTTTTCCTAGTGTGTGAGCTTTGTTAATTGAACCCAAAATGTGGTGTCTTCAATGCCGTGTACACACGACCGCACTTTCCGGCAGAAAAGGTCCTACGAAACGAATCCGTCGGACATTGCGATCGTGTGTGGGCTTTATCGGACCTTTTCTGTCGAAAAATCTGACGGACCTTAGAAATAGAACATGTTTCAAATCTTTCTGACGGACTCGATATCTATCGAAAAAAACGATCGTCTGTATGCTAGTCCGACAGGCCGAAAACGACACAAGGGCAGCTATTGGCTACTGGCTATTGAACTTCGTTTTCCAGTCTGGTTCAAAACAATTAGACTTTGGTGGGATCATGTGTAGGCAAGTCCGTTTCGTCAGTACCCCATCGAAAAGTCCTTCGGAGTTCAGTCCGATGAGAAGTCCTCGCGTGTGTACGCGGCATCACAGTACACATAAACAGAGTATGTAGAGATTTTATAATAACTGACTTACCTTCAAATTTGTTGGGATTGCATAGTTTAAAAACAATTTTGATTAGCTTCCTGATGTTTAAGCATAATTTATGCTCACTAATTCATCATTTCATTACAATATACTGTACACTATAATTATATCAAATTTTATACCATAGTTATAATTATATTTAGATGAAACATTATTTTTTATTAATTGTACTTTCCTACATTTATCTATTATGCACACTTAGTTCTTCATTGTAACTATAGTTTAATAAAACATATGAGGATGTTAAAATTTCAAAAATAAATACAACTGCTAACCAGTATGAGGGTTCATACGTTGACAGGCAATCTTTTCAAAAGCTGTGTTTCCTAGTCAAATGCATTTAGTTCAATTGCACCTTAATAGGACATACACAATGCAACACAATTCAAATGCAGCCTTTGAACTCCTATATGTACTGCTCAATGAAAATCAATGGGATTTTGCTGACCTGCATTTGACGTGTGTTCCAAATGCACATCAAATGCAGGAATTCAATGCCTACTGACATAAGCCCTAAAGTGCACTTCTTTCTTGTGAAGAACCTTGACTGCCTCCCTCCCTCACTTTCCTATTGGCCAGTAAGGTAGCCCAGTATAAAAATGGGCCAACAGGAATGTGAAGAAGTGTCAGAGCTTTCTCCATTTAAAGCAGCCCGCAGGCTTGCAAGCGGATAATATTCCAGTCCCTTTGCTCTATGTCTGTTAAGCCAGCCATACATGGATCGAAAATCAGTCAGTTCAGCAACGACCAGACAAATTTTGATCCTTGTATGAGCTGGCTGGTTGTATATAATTTGTTCTACTTGGGCTGTAGGCTGTACAACCAGCCTGTCAGATTTTTCCCAAATAAACAGGCTACAGCCTGCAACACTGATACTTGTATTCTGATGGCAGGGAAAGTTCCCTGATGTCAGAATACAATACCACAGAGAGAAGGATTCCTCCATTCACATCGAGTGTGTGGATAGAGGAATTGGAATTGAAAAATCATTTTTTTTTTTCATTCAACCTGCTGGTTGATTAATATATTTTTTTAAGAAGTGTTTTGGTTTATTGATATTCTACTAACTTATGTGCTTAATATGCTTAAGCTACTGAATTTTTCAGATATATCTTAGATATATCTCATAAAAGATCATGCCGTTTGTTTAGGATAATGGTAATATGTTCAGAAACGTTTTTTGTATTTTGAACACTTTTATATTTTTCACACAATAGATAATGAAGTACTAATGTTTCTAGATAATCAATGGGTATGTAGAAAGGACTTAACTGAATGCCTAATTTGGAGTCTAGATTTAGCGCTTATAGAAGTGAAGCATTTATCTTCTTTTTAAGCATAATTGGGCAAATGAGACTCATTCGTTTTAGATGGCAACTTATCTAAAACAAATTAAATTACCCAACAGAAAAGCAACACTTTGTTCTGGATACTCAGCAAGCCAGATTTTACTTTGGTAAATAGTGTGTCCACCTATGTCTATGTAATGTCAACAAAAATTAACACATTATCTACAATAATGTTTAAACCACTGTTTCTCAATGCTTTGCATATTTTCCAGATCTCCTAAAAGACCATGGGTCATATAATAATTATTAAGGGTAAACTACAGCCAACAACAGTATTTGAACATGTGCACTGTAAAAATAAATTAGCACTAATAAAGTTATATAGTTAATACTCGAGCGCTGGTATAGCAATAAACAATAATATTATAGGTTACGTATGAAAAGCTGCAACCAAACTAGTGATCTCTCACTCTAAATTGTGCATAAATATGTGTAAATATGAAGTTGATATACAATCGTGATATATATTGTGATAATGCCTCATAAATTGCAAATCACTGCATAAATTGTCAAGTGCTATAAATTAGTCAATATAAAAAAATGTGTTGAATAATGAATAAATTTCCATTTAAACACAACAAAAATGTGTATATATAGATAAAATTAAAAAAATATATAGGAATAATCAATTGATCTCACACAAAGATGAATCCTCTCAATAAAATACCAATAAACTCCAGAACAAGCACTGGTGATCAGTAAATTGCATTTTTAATGTGTATTTAGCTGTCTAGAGTTCAGCTTTAACCACCTCCGCCCCGGAAGGATTTACCCCCTCCCTGACCAGAGCACTTTTTACAATTTGGCACTGCGTCGCTTTAACTGTTAACTGCGCGGTCATGCTATGCTGTACCCAAACAAAATTTGCATCCTTTTCTTCCCACAAATAGAGCTTTCTTTTGATGGTATTTGATCACTTCTGCGGTTTTTATTTTTTGCGCTATAAATGGAAAAACACCGAAAATTTGGAAAAAAAAATGATATTTTCTACTTTTTGTTATAAAAAAAATCCAATAAACTCAATTTTAGTCATACATTTAGGCTAAAATGTATTCGGCCACATGTCTTTGGTAAAAAAAATGTCAATAAGCGTATATTTATTGGTTTGCGCAAAAGTTATAGCGTCTACAAACTAGGGTACATTTTCTGGTATTTACACAGCTTTTAGTTTATGACTGCCTATGTCCTTTCTTGAGGTGCTAAAATGGCAGGGCAGTACAACCTCCCCAAATGACCCCATTTTGGAAAGTAGACACCCCAAGGAAATTACTGAGAGGCATGTTGAGCCCATTGAATATTAATTTTTTTGTCCCAAGTGATTGAGTAATGACAAAAAAAAAAAATTTACAAAAAGTTGTCACTTAATGATATATTGCTCACACAGGCCAGGACATATGTGGAATTGCACCCCAAAATACATTTAGCTGCTTCTCCTGAGTATGGGGATACCACATGTGTGGGACTTTTTGGGAGCCTAGCCGCGTACGGGGCCCCGAAAACCAATCACCGCCTTCAGGATTTCTAAGGGCGTAAATTTTTGATTTCACTCTTCACTGCCTATCACAGTTTCGGAGGCCATGGAATGCCCAGATAGCACAAACCCCCCAAATGACCCCATTTTGAAAAGTAGACACCCCATGCTATTTGCTGAGAGGCATGGTGAGTATTTTGCAGCTCTCATTTGTTTTTTAAAATTAAGAAAGACAAGAAAAAAATTTTTTTTTCTTGTTTCAATTTTCAAAACTTTGTGACAAAAAGTGAGGTCTGCAAAATACTCACTATACCTCTCAGCAAATAGCTTGGGGTGTCTACTTTCCAAAATAGGGTCATTTGGGGGGTTTTGTGCCACCTGGGCAGTGAAGAGTGAAATCAAAAATTTACGCCCTTAGAAAGCCTGAAGGCGGTGCTTGGTTTTCAGGGTCCCGTACGCGGCTAGGCTCCCAAAAAGTCTTACACATGTGGTATCCTCATACTCAGGAGAAACAACAGAATGTATTTTGGGGTGTATTTTCACATATTCCTATGGCATGTTTGAGCAATATATCATTTAGTGACAACTTTGTGCAAAAAAATAAAATTATTTTTCCCGCAACTTGTGTCACAATATAAAATATTCCATGGACTCGACATGCCTCTCAGCAAATAGCTTGGGGTGTCTACTTTCCAAAATGGGGTCATTTGGGGGGGTTTGAACTGTCCTGGCATTTTATGCACAACATTTAGTAGCTTATGTCACACATCACCCACTTTATTTTTTTTGCAAGAAAATTACTTTGAACCCCCAAACATTATATACTTTTTTAAAGCAAATGCCCTACAGATTAAAATGGTGGGTGTTTCTTTTTTTTTTCACACAGTATTTGCGCAGTGATTTTTCAAACGCTTTTTTTGGGAAAAAACACACTTTTTTTTAATTTTAATGCACTAAAACAAACTATATTGCCCAAATGTTTGATTGAATAAAAAAGATGATCTTAGGCCGAGTACATGGATACCAAACATGACATGCTTTAAAATTGCGCACAAACGTGCAGTGGCGACAAACTAAATACATTTTTAAAAGCCTTTAAAAGCCTTTAGAGGTTACCACTTTAGATTTACAGAGGAGGCCTACTGCTAAAATGACTGCCCTCGATCTGACCTTTGCGCTGATACCTTACATGCATGGTGCAATTGCTTTTTTTTTTTCTTTATTATTTTTTTGCTTTTTTATCTTATTTTTAAACTGTTCCTTTCATTTTTTTTAAATCATTTTTATTGTTATCTCAGGGAATGTAAATATCCCCTATGATAGCAATAGGTAGTGACAGGTACTCTTTTTTGAAAAAATTGGGGTCTATTAGACCCTAGATCTCTCCTCTGCCCTCAAAGCATCTGACCACACCAAGATCGGTGTGATAAAATGCCTTCCCAATTTCCCAATGGCGCTGTTTACATCCGGCAAAATCTAAGTCATGAAATGCTCGTAGCTTCCGGTTTCTTAAGCCATAGAGATGTTTGGAGCCACTCTGGTCTCTGATCAGCTCTATGGTCAGCTGGCTGAATCACCGGCTGCATTCTCAGGTTCCCTGTAGGGACAGGAGAGCCAGAGAAAAACATGGAAGACGGTGGGGGGATTCCCTCCCACTGCTTGTAAAAGCAGTCTAGAGGCTAATTAGCCACTAGGATTGTTTTTACATGAAACCCGACCGCTGGCTGAAAAGAATGATACCAAGATGATACCTAAACCTGCAGGCATCATTCTGGTATAACCATTCAAACTCCAGCAACATACCAGTATGTTGCTGGTCCTTGTTGGGCATATATTGTAATCTTTTTTTTCATGCAGCCTGTGGGCTGAACGAAAAAAAGAGATTGATCGGTGGAAATAAAATATATATAAAGTGTGGCGCTAGTGATGATGTCTCGTAAGAGGTAGTATTAACCCTATCAGGTGTGTATAAAAAAGAATAAAAAGAGAAAAGGAGGGGTTGGAGTGAGGGAGATATCTCCTTCCCTACCCACACTTCCCCATGGGTGAGTTCAACATTAGTAGAAAATACGTGCAAAGATATGTCTATATCTGTGTGCTAAGTAAGTGAAGGTTTAGGAGGTAGATATTCTGTATCGTGACAAATAGGGAACACCTATCAGACTGGTACTTGGAGGTTCAACTCCAGGTTCTAATCAGACAAAAAAGGAAGCTAAAGGAAAGGCTATTATTAAGGCTAATACAATGATGTATCCCAAATACTATGCCTCCCAAAAGGGAGGGGGGCTAAAAAAAAATAAATATATAATCAAAGGTCCATCAAAATGGTAAATACATAGATGCAAACATATTTGAAGTCCACCATCTTGGGTATGGGGTCACCAAATATCGATCTTGGTATAAAGAGTTCAATAGGCTGTGATAAACAGGGACTGTTGAACGTATCCCTGTTCAGAGGTAGGATTCTTCCCTTAGAGTGGTGACTTTGGCCCAAAAGGAACAGGTATATAATGCCCTTACCAGATCAGGTGGACTCACAGGCCCTTGGCGGTGAGTCTAACGAGCTTTGTACCGTCAAGCGGTATGGGGCTGTAAAGCCGTATGTCGTTCCTGGATGGAATTTCCCTGGTGTCACCGGAAGGCACGTCTCTGGCTCGATAGATTATCCCAGATGGGTTTCTGTGGATTTTACCCTCACCATCACCTACTGCGCAAATTTTTTATCTTGGGACTCTTTACAACATTTTGAGCCTAGTTTTTACTGCCCAACTTTTTTTTTGTATCTTGCTGCAAAAACCTTATTTTAATAAACGTCGCCACGTTTGAGAAAGATTTACACTATGTGGAAGTTTTCTTCTTTTTTTCTTGTTTCATCTACAAAAATGGTATTGGCTGCTGAGAAATAGGTTTCCTTTACCTGAAGATTTTGGTTGACCCCGGCTTCCAGCTGTGCCCTGCCAAGGACGCACCATTTGATGACATCTGGGATAATCTATCGAGCCAGAGACGTGCCTTCCGGTGACACCAGGGAAATTCCATCCAGGAACGACATACGGCTTTACAGCCCCATACCGCTTGACGGTACAAAGCTCGTTAGACTCACCGCCAAGGGCCTGTGAGTCCACCTGATCTGGTAAGGGCATTATATACCTGTTCCTTTTGGGCCAAAGTCACCACTCTAAGGGAAGAATCCTACCTCTGAACAGGGATACGTTCAACAGTCCCTGTTTATCACAGCCTATTGAACTCTTTATACCAAGATCGATATTTGGTGACCCCATACCCAAGATGGTGGACTTCAAATATGTTTGCATCTATGTATTTACCATTTTGATGGACCTTTGATTATATATTTATTTTTTTTTAGCCCCCCTCCCTTTTGGGAGGCATAGTATTTGGGATACATCATTGTATTAGCCTTAATAATAGCCTTTCCTTTAGCTTCCTTTTTTGTCTGATTAGAACCTGGAGTTGAACCTCCAAGTACCAGTCTGATAGGTGTTCCCTATTTGTCACGATACAGAATACCTACCTCCTAAACCTTCACTTACTTAGCACACAGATATAGACATATCTTTGCACGTATTTTCTACTAATGTTGAACTCACCCATGGGGAAGTGTGGGTAGGGAAGGAGATATCTCCCTCACTCCAACCCCTCCTTTTCTCTTTTTCTTCTTTTTTATACACACCTGATAGGGTTAATACTACCTCTTACGAGACATCATCACTAGCGCCACACTTTATATATATTTTTTCACATTTACACAGGTCAAGTTGTTGTGTTGGCTGCTTTATTTTCTGAGAGTTGGCGCAAATTTTTCTGTATATATGATCGGTGGGTATGCCCACCATTAGAATACCTCCCTTCATCCACCCACTTCTAATGATGGGCATATATGCACCATTTATATATGCTGAAGCATGGATGCATCCTCCCGCAAAAGTTAGGAGCAAATCGCTCCTCCCTCCCTGCTGCCCCATGCTTCGGCATATATCACCTCCGCTGGAGTCACGGCTTTATATATCGTGGGAACAAACGCTGTTGCTGTCAAGATAAATAAATCCGCGCTGCAGCTGAATGGCGTACCTGAAAACAAAAAATGGTTAACAATAAAACACAGTAAACAGTAAAGTATAAAAAAAATTGCATACCTGAAAAGCAAACATGATAAAACATAATAACAATAAAACATTGCAGAATAGAATACAGTAAAAAAGAGCAGAACAATAGAGAGAGAATATAGAGAGCGAGAACAATAAAACGACAATTATTTTTTTTATTTTATATTTTTTTTCTATTTTTTTTACACTTTTTTTGTAACTGTAACTTTTGTAACTGTAACCGGTTCCAGGTTCGGATCTCTCAAAATGCGATGGCATCTTGGGAGACCCTGTGAAAGTGTGCCTAGTCTGTGCAATGCTGTACGCTAATACTCGACTAGTGTATGGTAGCGTTCAAAACATTCACCAATGCAAAGACCAGGATTGTCAGGACAGGAGGGACAATAATAACAGGTGTCACGCCTTTATCCGCGCTTGCTGCAGACATGACTTTTTTTTGGGGGGGGTTTGTTGGGTAGGGGTACTCGGGAGGACATAAAGAAAATGCCTCTCATGCAGCCGACTGCATTTGGTTGTGGATGTGAATGGGGGAAGTACGGGTGCTGCAGAAGTGGTGGGTTCCCAATTAGGATTGGAGAATGCAGCAGGAAGGGCATTATGGGCACGACGGGCCTGTGTTTGTCTTCTTCTTGGTGGCAGCGGGACACTACTTGTGCTTGCCACCTCACCAGCTTGAACTGCACTTATGGGACTCGTCCTATCTCTAAGTGTTACTGCAGTGCTGGTTTGACTATGACCGGGGTGTACTAGGCTGCTGGTGCTTGCCAGTTTACCAAAACGCTACCAAAAAAACTGTTAGGATCAGGCCTGACTCTGCGAACACTGCAGTTATGTGTTTAGTGTTTTGTAAGTGACAGTGATCGATCGATACTGCACTTGGGTGGGCTGGGCTGGGCGGAGGGGCAAAACGCAGGTGCTAGCAGGTATCTGGGCTGATCCCGCTAACACTGGGTTTTTGGGAACCCTAAACTGCTGGGGACGCTAGTATAGATCTGATCGGATCAGATATTGATCCGTTCAGATACTATACCACTAAGGGAGGTGTACGGTGTGTGCATGGGTGTTAGCGCTACTGGCACTAACCTGACGCTGCCTGGGGCTGGTGCTTGCCAGTTCACCAAAACGCTACCAAAAAAACTGTTATGCCCCGTACACACGGTCGGACTTTGTTCGGACATTCCGACAACAAAATCCTAGGATTTTTTCAGACGGATGTTGGCTTGTCTTGCATACACACAGTCACACAAAGTTGTTGGAAAATCCGATCGTTCTAAACGCGGTGACGTAAAACACGTACGTCGGGACTATGAACGGGGCAGTGGACAATAGCTTTCATCTCTTTATTTATTCTGAGCATGTGTGGCACTTCGTCCGTCGGATTTGTGTACACACGATCGGAATTTCCGACAACGGATTTTGTTGTCGGAAAATTTTATAGCCTGCTCTCAAACTTTGTGTGTCGGAAAATCCGATGGAAAATGTCCGATGGAGCCCACACACGGTCGGAATTTCCGACAACATGCTTCAATCTGACATATTCCATCGGAAAATCCGACCGTGTGTACAGGGCATTAGCGATCGCAGGGATCAGGCCTGACTCTGCGAACGTTGCAGTTATGCGTTTAGTGTTTTTTAAGTGACAGTGATCGATCGATACTGCACTTGGGTGGGCTGGGCTGGGCTAGGCTGAGGGGCAAAACGCAGGGGCTAGCAGGTATCTGGGCTGATCCCGCTAACACTGCATTTTTGGGAACCCTAAACTGCTGGGGACGCTAGTATAGATCTGATCGGATCAGATATTGATCCGTTCAGATACTATACCACTAAGGGAGGTGTATGGTGCGTGCATGGGTGTTAGCGGTACTGGCACTAACCTGATGCTGCTTGGGGCGACGCAGACCCTATCGGACCCTAAAACCTAACTTATATCATCGCCAGGCGATCAGGGGGCTAAACCTTTATTCGGTAATAAACGGCGGGTGCCCTGACACTATAGAAAATAAACGAACTAACCAGCATCACCCGTATAAGTTATACGGTGATCACTGGTGAAAGGGTTAACTAGGGGGCAATTAAGGGGTTAAAACCTTGATGCTATAAAACTCTGACGGCAAACCTATATATTTACCTCCCTAACTAGCGTCACCAGTGACACTAATACAGCGCACAGAAAAATGATCGCTTAGTGACGCTGGGGACGGGGGGTGATCAAGGGGGGTTAAAACTTTATTAGGGGGGTTAGGGGGGTACCCTAGACCTAAAGGGGGCTAACACTAACTGCCTTACCACACTAACTGTCACAAACTGACACCAATGCAGTAATCAGAAAAAAAACAGCTTGGTGTCACTGTGACGGGGGGATGGTGATTGGGGGGTGATCAGGAGTGATTGGGGGGTGATCGGGGGTTAAAGCATGTCTGGCGTGTTCTACTGTGTGTGTTGTGTTGTGCAACTCACTCAGATGTCTTCTCTCCTTGGCGCCGGAACGGAAAATACCGAGCCGAGGAGAGATGACATCACTTCCTCTGGCGCTGTTTACTATACAGCAGCAGAGGAAGGATTTCATTGGCTGGGAGCGATTGCGAGGGGGGCCACGAATGGATGGCCTCCCCCTCACCTCTGATCGCTCCCGGACAGAAGCGCCTCGGGCACGGGGGGGGCGATTGGACCCCCCGCCCGCGGGAGGCAGATCACGTACCAGGTACGTGATTTTGCCTGCCCGTGCCATTTTGCCGCAGTATATCTGCGTGAGGCGGTCGGCAAGTGGTTAAAATGTATCTAAACTCAACAAAAATGAAATATTTATTGTAGCTTACTAGTCTGTGGATGTGGTGACTACAGTACTTTTCTTTTGTTAGACTTTTTATTTCTTTACTTTCACCTGATGATCCTACCAGTAACACACTTCCATTCTAGGGTGACAACACTCAATTCTGTATTAAATCTATGAAAGAGTAGTGTCATAACCCTAGGACATTATTACAGAATACCTTCCTCTTCACAAAGAAAGCTAGGAAAAGTGTAACTGATAAGAGTGCAGCAGAGGCAGAGAACGCAGGAGGTTATCTATTTACAAATGTTCTGTAAAGATCAGCCTGTATTTTTTTTACATAAAAAAAAATAATAAAACACTTTCACTGGTATATTTAAAAGACCAAAAGAGAGCAAATAAGAAAAATTCTGTTAGGGTTTGCATACACTTTAATTTGCAAGATATGTGAACTAGAGCAGTGCAAACTAAATCCTGTTGACATTTTCAAGTCTTCAGATGGATGTCGTTGCTCGCTTTGGATGGGTGTGCATACCCGCCGGGCCTGAATAAGTTGTGTTTGAACGTTTTCTACAATATAACTTTAATGCTTGATGAGGTCCATGTTTACTACTCCCCACACCATGAGGTACTTTGCTCTCACTTACCATCAGGGTGTGATTACACATCTTAAAGCAGAAGTAAACCATAAGACTAAATTCAATCTTACAAAACCATGTGATTCTTTCCAGTGTTCTGACTTTTGACTTTTCAGGCCCAAATTATGTAATTCCCTCATATATGCACATGGGGTTAATTCCTCCTGTCACAAAATAATGCTGTACACTGAGTTGCGCATGCATGGCTCAGTGTACACTAATAAAAAGGTGCTGACAGGCAGGTAGAAACATCTATGACAGAAGAGATAACACTGTTTCTTATGCCATGCAAAAGTCTGCTTGTTAGCACTATATAAAAAAAAAAACTTTGCTTCCACTTTAACTCTCTTTAATGGAATAGTAAAAATGTATTAAATTTTGAAGGTCTGCTGTTTCTCTCACACCACAACCATTAGAATTTGGGAGCTTTGTGTCAGACTTCAGTGCTACACTGTATTCCCTACTATTTATTAATAAGTATTGGATAACTTTACCAGTTTTTATTTGAAGTGTTCAGCTCATTTTCTAAAGACCTACATGTAACTTTCAATAAGGTACAGATTTACAGATGATTTAATTTTTGTTCTTCTAAATATTGTATTCAGGTAGCCCACCAGGTGCTGTAGATTAAAATGCAAGCTCACTTGCTTGGCGTGACTGGGTAGGCGTTCTTAATCCACTCAGTAAAATACATCACCATTTTCATATATGTGTGGGTGTACAGACATAGGAGGTAGACAAAAATACAAAGAAAAAAAAATTCTAGCATATTTTGTAAATGTTTCTGAATTTTTGGTGTCACCTAAAACTCTGATTAACTCTCTATGTGCAAGTAATTACATTTTTGCTTCTTGAAATACATTTACATGAAGAAATGTATCATGTTAAAGCTTCACACGTGTACAGTGTCTGGCTGGGCAGTTTTCATGGCTAGACAAATATATGCTCGACAGATACTGATCTATTATAAAAAGCAATTTCTATATTTAATGTTAGGGATTGCGAACTGTGTCTTATTTAAGGAAACATGATGTATAAAAGTATAGAAGTTTTTGTCAACTGTATTTTTTAGAGTTTAAACCAATTATACAGTATATTGATTTTATTTTTTGCATTATTTTTTTATTTGTATGAAATCTCTATTTTGCAAAATGCATGGTACTTCCATATTTTAGTGTGCGCACTGTATGCTGAGGTTTCTAATTAGAATGTCCACCACTAGTTCTGCATTTGGCTACTTTTGCAGATTAAAGATTTTGATGGAACCAACCCTGCCACCAGTATATGTGTCAATAATCTGAAATATAGCTGTCAAGATCTGTATTCCCAGCACAGAACAGAGTAAACAGACCAGATGAAACCCTCAAGTACAGATTCAGGACATGTTACAGTATAAAGCAAGTATGAAATTGAAGCTGTTAACTTTGTGTTAGGGTTCATGCTTAGTGCATAGGCTGGGTTAGGAATAGAAGAAAAGGTTAGGAGTGTAGAATAGGGTTTTTAGGAGGATGTGTTAACTTTTTGGTGTCCAACATAAGGGTACATACTTCCACACCTAAAGGAGTTGCCAAAGGATACAGTCCTTTTGGCAGAAAATGTTTGAAGTTTATCATAACTTACAATCCATACAGATCAGGGTGACTCCAAAAATTGTAATGTTGTCCCGGTGTCAATATTAAAATTCTGGAAATCCACTGTTACCGCACCTTTATCCACATTAACTTCTATCATGAACAAATTGATGTATATGAGTAATCTGATTTGTCCCTTTCCAAGGGGAACTCTTTGATCCTCTCACTCCTTTGATTGCTCTAGCTACTTAAAAAATATCACTAACTAGTAACCTACTCTGAGTGGTGGTGTGTCTTTCTGTTGCAACTTCTTTTTTCCCCCTTTTTCTCCTCTTTCTTGTCTTTCTTATACTCCTCAAGCTCCTTGTTTCAATGCTTTTCAGGTAATTGTTTTATATTATGACTTATCTGTTCAAATGTGCCCATATATTTTTGTGCTTGTTTTTTTAATGTACTGTATACTAGCCAACGTGTTGTTCAAATTAAGGTCTCATTGTATCTCACTGTGAGGACATGGATACTACATTGACCATTCTGTATGCTCTTTGTTAAACCCAATAAACAAATGTTTAAGCTAAATTTAGGGGTAGGTTAAGAATTAAATGTTAGGGTCAATATAAGTGTTATGGGTTGTTGTAAGTTAAAAAGAAGGGTTAGGAAGTAATGTATGGGTAAGATTATGTTTTAAAGTCTGGATGAGGATAATGTTAAGTGTTAGATAGAGCCTCAGAGCCAGCTTAAGTTTATTGGGTTGGGAGACATTTGTTTCACTTATTTTAAACAAGCAAAGACCAACACTAAGAATATTCCAAACCAGGATATAAACAGTTTAGCTTTAAAAGTAAGCATGGTTTTACGCACAGCACAGATGATTATTTTGCACATTTTAATAACTTTAAAAAACTGACAAAGGGATGTAGGTTTTACAGGTATAATGTACAGGTAAAATGTATTTTCATGTGAGAATGACTTTCAACATACGTGTTTAAATATCCGAGTGTTCATGTGTACAAAAATTAAAGGTTGATATATATAGGGACAAAACAAAATATATCTATGAATAACCTGTGTCAGCATCATAGTTTTTTTTTAATTTATTAGTAATAACATATGCTTTTATTTCTGATGTTAGAAATATTTATTAGTCCAGTTCTATTAGTTCTATGCAATGATTTCACAATGGTTTAGTGCTTGTCATTTTTGTTCTAAATCTCGTTTGCATTTTGTTTTCCCTGGGCTAAAAAGAAATGCATTTATATATTGAGCTTCCTTAATTTAGGACTAACATATGAAGGAGGAATAGCATGCTTAATAGGTTATAATCACAAAGGAAATGACAATTAAGCTTAGGAAGATTTTACAATCCATATTTAATCTCTCATGATAAGTCTGTTTATTGACATTTGCATAAAATTATCAATTCCTTATGTATTTTGTTCCACTAGTAAATGAGACAGTAAATTAAAGCCTTCCATTAGACTGCAGCATTTCATTTTGACATCGTTTATCTTTCTGTCTATATATATGCACAGTAGGTAATTCTGTGAAGACCTTTTGTAAGAAAAACATGTGGATCTATTTCTTCTTGCATAAAAAATTATGTCTTGGCTTTTTTATATACCTTAATTTAAAGCTGATCTCCAACAGTGGAGGAGATGTGAAATATGATATATGGATACTGTTTACTTGCTGGTAGAAGACTTAAACTGGTTGTTTCCCCCCATGAATGGTAGTCTAATGACCGATAGAGGAATAACTGAACAGCAAGAAAGACTCAAAAAGTACACATTCACAGAATTAATTAAGCAAAAGAAGTATAAGCAGGGAAAGCCTCGCTCTATAGATTTCTTTCTAATAAGGTGCGCAGTGAGATCTCGCACACCTGTTGGGTGGGGTCAGGTGGGGAGTTAGGAGTGATGCAGCCTTTCTGGCATATAGCAGTGATCAAAGGGCTTTTTACAGCTTCCCAAATCACTTCTATTACAAAGCCCAATATCAGTTCAGCAAAATGTAAACTAACCACAGATGCTAAAAGTATATGAGTGGAAGGAGTTATACCCTCTGTCAAGTTTTTATTTCTGTCTGTGTGCTTTTGCATAAATTCACCCCTTCATTTGCCATATAAACCATTGTCACTAAGACAGAAAGTCATAGAAATTTCAAGTATTTTTTTTTTTATCCAAAGAAAAGTTTTATTGAGAACAACATATAAAAACATACCGACATTACAAGTATATTCAATGATACATTCTACCATGAGGTATATCTCATTTGTATACACTGCAGATTGTATTATTTAACCATCATTTCTAGAGTCATTGATTTAACTACATATTGCTTGACTGTTTATCTCAAAGACATATTGTAATTAGTTTGTATGCCCTAGCATCAGCTGGAACAAAGGAAAGAAGAAAGCTAAATAAGGGAGTATACCAAAAAGGAAAGGCTCTATCGGCATGGCATTTATTACCTCAGACCCCCATACCTAGCAATCTGCCCACGACCAAATCCACCGGGGCGAGCCCAGGAACATTCAGCCATGGTCCCCAGAGTTTCTCCAACTTCTGTGGGCAGCCTCTGTGTTGGTAAATTACTTTATCCTTCTGTAACATTTCCCCCACAGCATTAATCCACTCTTTAAGAGCAGGAGGCTCTTCTGAAATCCAATGTGTCATTATTAGCTTACGTGCCACCAATATAGCTCTAGTGACTGCCACTTTAGTGCTTTCCTCCCACCCCAGTTCATCTATCACATTAAGCAAACAGTGTTTTGGATCTGTGGGTAACGTGACCTGAAACACCCTGCTAACGGTGTCCACAACCCCCTTCCAGTAGGGGTGGTGCTTTGGGCATCTCCACAGTAGGTGGATCAGGTCCCCATGTTCCCTTTTGCATCTGGTACAGAGTGGAGTGGGTCGAAGACCCATAGCATACAATCTATGAGGGGTATAATATACTCGTAATATAATATACAGTTGTGTCAATCTTTGCGTAACGTTTAGAGAGCATGTGGGCACAGCCTGCAACACCTCTTCCCACTGATCTCCATCCATCGGGCCAACATCCCTCTCCCACTTGATCAGCATTCCTAAAGGGTGTTTATTTAGAAAGTTTTGTAGTAACATACTGTAACACTGTGATATAAATCCCTTAGTGTTGTTGGCCCCTGCAACCAGATTAAACAAGGGTGTTGGCGAAGAGATCCAATCCGAGGATTTGCTCTGGGCCACCACGGCATGTTTTAATTGCATATAGTAAAACCGCATGAACTGTCATAACTCAAAGAGCCTCTGCAAGACCTCAAATGTATGCATTTTCCCGTTTTGAAAAATCTGTCTAATATATAGCACCCCATATCTCCTCCATATCGCCCCATGCTGTATCTTGGCTAATTCTGGGTACGTATCATTGAACCATATTGGGTTGTAATCTGTGTAACCTGTCACTCCCTGCATATATTTAGTCTTGGACCAGATTTTTGGGATTAGGTCATAAATCGGGTATTGCTTATTCAATTTGCCAAAATCCAACGCCTCCAGGGCTGCCGGGACCGAGTCTCTTTTTACTGTGTGCAACATTACCAGTTCTGAGGAACTGGATAAAGTTGTCTCCTTCTCTGTGCCAGTGTGCATTGTACCTATTAATTGCTGCAGCTGCGCAGCTATATAGTAGAGCCAGGGATTAGGAAGGGTAAGCCCTCCCTCCTCCTTAGGACGTTGGAGATGTTCAAGTTTAATTCTTGGTGAACGACCTTTCCATATAAGCAATCGAAATAGGGAATTGATAATTCTAAACGTCTTTAGGGTCACTAGCATGGGTGCATTATGAAGTACATATAACAGTTGGGGCATAAGAATCATTTTAATCAAGTTCACCCTGCCTGTTACCGACAGACAGAGTGAATTCCATGTTTTAATTCGTTCTCTAAATTTTTGTAGCAATGGGGATATATTTAATCTACCATAGTCTCTGATCCTAGGCGTCACCTGGATACCTAAGTATCTGAACGAGGTAGTTAGAGGTACTGTACTATTATTGGGAGGAGTACCCTCTTCATCAATAAGCATCAGGGAGGATTTGGTCCATTTAATCTGGAGTCCCGAATATCTTCCAAACTCCAATTTGGTGGACATAGCTTCTGTGAGAGATTTGTCTACATCTCCAAGCAGGATCATGGTATCGTCAGCATATAGCATCGAAATTTCGAAATTTTTAAGTTGTCACCTAAGCAAGATGTGAGGGAAAATACTTCAATCAAGACACCTGTTCTTATGACAACTTTCTGAGATAGTAATGCCATTCAATTTGGAAAGGTGTCCTCTCATTTCCTGTTGCATCTCCAGCACATCAAGATAATTCTCCCATGTGGGACACGAGCAGCGGAAAATAACCTGATAGAGATTTTAACCCTTTCCTATTCTATCAAAAACCAAAGAAAAAAACATTTTAGGGTTTGCTTTTTAAGTGGAGAATTAGAAGTATTAAATGCGTGGATTCCCAGAGAAAATATAGAACACAAAAGAGGTCTTAAAATAACTTTTCACCAAATACCAACCTTAAGCAATCATTTGTCTTAGGCTGGCCATACATGATTCATTCTTTCTTGTTCTACCAGTGGTCTGTGTGAGGAAAAAAAATGAGCCCATTCCCCCATCCACACATTCGAGGTGGATCAGGGAATAATCCCTGCTGTAGTATTGCATTCTGGCAATGGGGAAGGCTGTAGCTGGCAACACTGATTGTTCATGAAAAACTGACAGGCTTATTTTACACAATAGATTGACTTGTATACAACCAGCCTGTCCATACAAGGCTGGCTTTAGGGATATTCTAACATGGCAATCACCAAGCACTCCTTTGACGGCATCTGCACTCTTTCTTTTAACATTGAGGAAATCTTAACAGAGCTTTGCTTTGCATAGGCAATTAGAGAAATATTCTTGCCTTGGACTTTGTATCTAATTTATAGAGGTGTCCTCAAATTTTATTCTAATTCACTGTAACTACTTGGCTTGGAGGCACTTTTTATTTGATCCAGATCAGTAACCTAGTTCAATAGATCTCAGCCTTCAGGTCAAAGCCTGTGTGGTAATTAATTGGCCAAGAAAGAATTGCCTTTTGACAGGAAAATATAGCAAGAATGAAAATGTGCTTTTTTTTAAAAGATAGCATTCACATTGTATTTCAAACAGAACAAAAAGTTAGCTCCCGCTGCTGTCAATCAAGGCCCATTATGAGGGAGTAGAGAGAGGGGCTGAGTCCTGCTGTCTGTGTCTATAGACACAGACAAGGAGGCTTGGGAGTGAGCCCTCTTGAGCAGTTCTATAGAAAGCAGCTTTGTATGGGGGCATTCACTGGAGAGAGAGCGCTTGCAGGGGACCCTAAGAAGAGGAAGTTTGGTGCCACTGTGCAATTCCACATGAGTATAAACCTGTTTGTTATTAAAAAAAGGCTTCTACAATCACGTTTAGAATATTTTAGTTTACCTAGATCTGAAATGTCAATGCCAGATTGCTGAAATTGAATGGTGTGGCTTGAAATAACAGGAGTCACTGGAAATTATATAATGCGGTGATGAAAAAAATGTGAAAGCATTGTTTTTCTTATAGATAATCTGAATGTGGTGCTCTGATATTTCATACCCGACAGATATGTGCCGATATTTGACTTACAGTTTCAACCTGTGCTGGCAGGCACACTACAGGTGTTCACACTGCAATTTTACATTGCACCTAGGCAAGCAGATACTGTACATTATAGTGTATAATTTTAGGCACTATTATTAATTTTTAAGGCATACAAATGGGGTCCAAAATTACAGATGTGAAAGCTAATTATAGCAGTTTCTAGTACTTCCAGAGGGATAAAGGTTGATAAATTGAAATTTAAAATACAGTGTGTAACACTGACCCCTGAAGGAGCTGTTGGTTATTATTTTGGGTTTTTGCCGTCACCCCTTACCCACAGTTCACCATACCAGAAATTTAGAGTCTATACTGGGTCTTTCACCCACCAATGTATGCACCAGTCAATTAGTTCTTTTTCCAATGCTGTTTATTAAACAACTTGGGCAGTAGAGGGATGGAGAGTTAAGGGAAAGTTCAGATAACTTGTGCAGATCACTGAGGAACTTGAGATCCCGGAGACAAGTACACCTTCAGTCAACGGATCTTGCTCACCCGGATAGGCCTTCCTCACTGGCCTAGCAGCCGGAATGATGCACGGACAAAAGTCTCTGCCACAGACTTGATGAGAACAATAGTTGTTGAACAATCCTCTGCCACAGGATTTAGTGTTAGTTGAACACAGCAACACAGTACCAAATTTCCTTTAAGACATGCGGTAGTACTATGGGGTAGATTGGTTAGGATGCATCCTCCAATTGAGTCACCAGGCTCCTCTTGAGATACTAGCCTTTCGCTCGGTCCTCTCCAAGATGAGTCCTCCCCCGGGTCTTTCAATTGCTCAGCTTCTTCCCGCAGGACAGACAGCACAGGACCACATCTGAACCAGTAGGCCCCAGATAGCTTCTGGGCCTACTTGCGGTCACGTAGCCGCGAGCCAGCAGGGCCCCGAGACAGAAAAGGAATTGTCACATACCTTAGGCCAGGTGGGCCATGAGGTGAGAGAGCAAAAAAAGGCGTCTGCCCTTAAATATCCTTTCCCAGAATGCACAGCGGCGAACCACTCCCACTGGGCTGTTTCTGGGGAGGAAGGACACTCAATACACCTTAGCCTGTTGCCCTTCCATCACTGACCTGTGGTGACAACGACACCTACAGACGACAGTGTGGAACTGCACACAACACAGCCAATAACATTGAATCTGTACTATGTATAGAACAGACAACCCACTAAATTTACATGCAAGCGCCTGGTCAACAGGAGCAGGGCGCTACAAGTGCAGTTGAGAAGTCATAGTACATGTATTGTACATTGGTAATATATGACCTAAACAAGTTTAGAAAAATTATATGTCTTTCTGTCATTAAAAAAGAACAAACTTGTTGTTTGGGTTTCCAAAGCCATACACAGGCAGAAAAAAAAAGAAAAAAAAATGAAAAAAAGAGTGTTTGACCTCCTATTATGGCATAGCTTTCAGTAGTAAAAACATATACAATGTGGCTTACAATGACTCTCAAATCTGATCTTAAATCAGTATGGACAAAGACATCAAATTATGATTGAACCTAGCTTTAAAGAGTCAGAAAGATTCCTTTAGAGTCTATGCAAAACTACAACAACAAATTTTACACTACAGTTGAGAAACAAGTATTTTCAAAAATTCTCATTATTATTACTATTACATTCATTGTGTTTCATGTGTATCTACAATACAATTGTTTATCAGAAAGATTAAAGCACTTATAAAGAAAATACACTGAAATTGTCCTTTAAATAAGTAAGTTTCCACAAATAATGAAAGATACCAATTGACTCACAAGTGTGTCTTTTGTCCAGAAATTTTACACAGGTGGTAAAATTAACGACATGAATCTCAAAGCAATATTAAATTCAAGATAACTAGCACATCTGGTACTTATAGTTTTATTGTACTATTGGGGTACACAGAGATGCTAATATCCTGCACAACAGATTTACCTAAAGTAATCCCAACACTGACTTCTACTTCTTTTCTGCACATTTTCTTAGTATACTCCACAATACTTATATTATATCTGCAAAACAATTACTACATTGCTTGAAGATGTTCATATAGCTTGATCCAGGAGGTCTTCATTTTTCAGTCTTAGACATAAACTAGTATATTATTTTTTAGTAAAATAAACAACTAAAATTAGCACAGTAAATGCACTAAACCGAGTGTTACTATGACAAGAGAAATAACTCAAGCATTAATAACACACAGGGCATACATTTCACAGGTTATTAATACCTAAACAGTTTTTTTCTTTTTGAGGACTGCTCAAAGTGAGTGCCAATAATTACTGCTCTGAAATAAATCAGGGCTATGACATTAAATTAGACCAATGAAAATGCAATCAGATTTAGGGCTGATGAGTAAATTATGCAGAGCAAAAAAGCAAGACACTTGTATAGTGCTGATTGAAAGTGGAAGTGAAAAATAAAAAAAATGCTAGGAGGAGTTTTTTTGCAGATGAGACACGCAAAGTCTCTTCTGCCAAAACACTTCTAACTCTTGCTTCTATAGGCTTTTATTTTTTGTACACTGCATCTGGCGCATGCACAGTGTAGTGTACACCCACGGACTGGGATAATGTAAATTCTGGAGTTGCAACATGGATGAAGGCCCAATGACAGAGCCGAAAGACTACTGGCAGAAGATGCTGCTGAAAAAAGGAGAGACATGGGGGGAGGGATATTACGTTGATGGAGGAGGGTGTTAAATGTGTCTATGCAGATATATGTTTTGCATACTTGCACATTATGATGAAAGCCCACCTTAAAAGTGGTAAAGGTCCACTTTAATTTAAAATTTGATTGCTGGTAATGTATTACCCATATTTGAAGCCATTATGATAACAGAATCCCACTGCTCCACAAAATAAAGTTTAAAGCGGAAGTAAACCCATCCAACCCACTCCCATTGGTTGTGCTCTCAACCAAACTGTCAAACCATCCAATGGCTGGTGTCATAACTGATCACATGTGCAGCATCATGGCAGTTGTAGATTAAACAGAGGCAAATATGGCAGCTTCCTTGGCAGAAAATGATAGGGGGGTTTGCACTTAAATGAACTGGCACCTCATCACGTTACAGTAAAAAGCAGGAGATTTGGGGAAGATTTACAATGTTGGGTAACCTGAACTCAGGGCCGATCCTGGGTGGGTGAGCCATGTGCATTGCACCCAGGCGCTGCAGAGGTGAGGGCGCCGAAGTGCCATAGTGCTCCCCTCCCTCCTCCTCTTCCTTGTGGGTGTCCAGAACACCAGCACAAGCATAAGGCAGCCCGTCCAGCCTGGCAGTGCTCAAAGGGAGGGGCTGCTCCTCTTCCTGACATGAGGGTTCTTTTAGTTTTCTTTTCAGTGGCTGCTGATGTGCGGGAATGAATTCCTCACACTGGGACCCTGCGCTGTCTCTATACCAACTCCAGCTAGACTGCCTCCCCTTCCATCTCTATCACAAGCTACATGGAGAGAGAACCAGGGTGAGTCACAGTGTTTTGTGGGCTGTGTGCTGGAGGATGGAACATGGCATCCCCAGCATCCCTTTAGACTTTCTCTGGGCTGTCCCTGCTCTAGGAGAGGTTTTATTGCTTGATAGATTGTGTATATATATATATATCTATATACTGTATATAGGATACACACCCCTGTCCCTTTTTGCGCCTCAGTAGTCCATCACAGTGGCAGCGCGACCATTGGGGGCGTCTGGGCACCACCTCCTCTCTCCAGCCACCCCCCCTGTGTATCATGGATAGATTCATGCATTGCATGAATCTATCAATGGCCGCCGCCACCCCCTATTCAGGCGTCCAGCCCCTTTTCGGATGCCGGGTCCTATAGGCTCTAATAGGCTTCAAATAGGAGACCTGCGAGCGCAAAGCATTGCACTCGTAGTTCACCAAGGTCTTTCATAGGAGGCGGGACTTTGTATTAAAGAGGCTGCAGAGAAAACAGGAGATTCTCCTGTATGTTACCTGTTGGCGATCGTCCCGCCCCCTTCCTGTCCCCTTTGAGGCTGCAGATGGGCATCGATCAGACTGCACTGGTAATGGCAATGGTGAGGCTGCGTTCATGTCACACGTGAGGTTTCATTCATGCAATGGTAAGGCTGCATTCATGCAATGGTGAGGCTGCATTCATGCAATGGTGAGGCTGCATTCATGTAATGGTGAGGCTGCGTTTGAGGCTGCATTCATGTCAATGGTGAGGCTGCATTCATGCAATGGTGAGGCTGCATTTGAGGCTGCATTCATGACAATAGTAAGGCTGCATTCATGTCAATGGTGAGGCTACATTTGAGGCTTCATTCATGGCAATGGTGAGGTTGCATTTGAGGATGCATTCATGGCAATGGTAAGGCTGCATTCATGGCAATGGTAAGGCTGCATTCATGTCAATGGTGAGGCTGCATTTGAGGCTGCATTCATGGTAATGGTGAGGTTGCATTTGAGGCTGCATTAATGGCAATGGTAAGGCTGCATTCACGTAATGGTGAGGCTGCATTTTAAGCTGCATTCATGGCACTTGTGAGGCTGCAGATGGGCACTGATTAGGCTGCACTGATGGGCACTGACCCTTATTTTGCTTCACAGTTCTTTATTTAAAATTTAAGTTTTTTCCTGAAACTTCCCTCTTAAAGTGAAGGTGCGTGTTATACGCCGATAAATACAGTATATCCAATTAACAGGCCTGAGCTCTTCTTTAGTCCTGAGCAGCACTCAGGGATTCACTGGGGGCCACAATATATATATATATATATATATATATATATATATATATATATATATATATATATATATATATATATATCCAAAAAACATCCCCAAGCTCATCTCTTCACCACACACAGCCACAAAGGTAATGCCGCGTACACACGAGCGGACTTTATGGCAGACTTTGCCCGGCGGATGGGATTTCATGTTTCAAATCTATCCAACGGACTCGAGTCCGGTCGAAAAGTCCGCTCGTCTGTATGCTAGTTCGACGCACAAAAAGCCATGCTAGGGCAGCTATTGACTACTGGCTATGAACATCCTTATTTTAGTCCGGTCGTACGTCATCACGTACGAATTCGACAGACTTTTGTTGATTGTGTGTAGGCAAGTCCGTTCATTCAGAAAGTCAGTCGAAAAGTCCGCCGGGCAAAGTCTGCTGTAAAGTCCGCTCCTGTGTATGCGGCATAAGACAATTCTTGTCGGGCAGTGTATTAGTGCCCAGACGAACACACTTATGCCGCGTACACATAATCGGACTTTCCGACGGTAAATGTTCGATGGGAGCTTGTTGTCGGAAATTCCGACCGTGTGTAGGCTCCATCGGACATTTTCCGTCGGAATTTCCGACAAACAAAATTTGAGATCTGGATCTCAAATTTTCCCACAACAAAATCCATGCATGCTCGGAATCAAGCAGAAGAGGGGCACTGGCTATTGAACTTCATTTTTCTTGGCTCATTGTACGTGTTGTACATTACCGCGTTCTTGGCGATCGGATTTTCCGACAAGATTTGTGTGACCGTGTGTATGCAAGACAAGTTTGAGCCAACATCCACTGGAAAAAAAACATGGATTTTGTTGTTGGAATGTGCGATCGTGTGCACGCGGCATTAGACCGAATTTTAATGGTTCAAAGATTGTCAGGCAAAATGGTCAGCCCTCACGCATGTTCACTTCATCAAATCTGGCCCTCTTTGAAAAAAGTTTGGACACCCCTGCACTAGACAGATGGGGAATCCATCTGTTTTTAGCAGATCAAATTAGATGCAGGCAGGTGTTTATGGACACATGTCCATTTACATCCGTTTCTCCATAGAGGAGAATAGATGGTTCAATCATGTCTGCCTGAAAAACGGACAGGCGGACTTCTTCGGGAACATCTGTGTGAAAGGGGCCTTAAAGCAGTAGTAAACCATAGCAGTTTACAAAAAAACACCTTTAAGGCAATGGCATAATGTGCTAGTATGCATTGCATGCTAGCACATTATGAAAAACTTACCTTAGAACGAAGCCCTCCAGCTCTGCGCTGTAACCACTGACAGGGCTTCCATCTTCCCCCGGTCTCTTTTCCAGGTCCGTGGCCTTTGGCTGTATAAGCAGCTGGAGCTGCAATGATGTCACTCCCAAACATGCGCGTAGGAGCCTGCGGCACCGACACAAAGCTCTGTAGGTCCGGTGCGGTATGCCGGACCTTCAGAGCACATGCACTGGTGACATCAGCGGCTGCATCCAGGGTGAATATCTCCTAAACAGTGCAGGTTTAGGAAATATTCATTTTATCTACAGGTAAGCCTTATCATAGACTTTATTATAGGCTTACCTGTAGGTAAAAATCACAAAGCCAGCTTTACTACCACTTTAAAGGTAAACCTTGTACAATGTGTGCAACACAGTATCATACTACACACTACACATCATACTACACACTACACTACACTATCAGTCAGAATACTTTTGGGGCTTTAAAGTAGAACTAATGGCAAAAAAGGAGCATTATAATCTCTGTCAGCTTTTTTTTAAATTATTTTTTGTTGTGGGGGGAAGGGGGGATTTGGGACAATCAGGGGGCAGCAAAGTGCACCTTCGACTGTTTAGGGAAAAATCCTTGCACCGGCTCTGTGTGTGTGTGTCACACACACTGCATCAACTTTAGTCTGAAATACCCGGCGACGCTGTAACAAAGTCCCGCCTCC
This sequence comes from Lithobates clamitans, assembly GCA_037952925.1. Lineage (NCBI taxonomy): Eukaryota > Metazoa > Chordata > Amphibia > Anura > Ranidae > Lithobates > Lithobates clamitans. The sequence continues at coordinate 1,322,477 of JBBGZY010000088.1, forward strand.
TAGATGGCTCCTGTGAGATAGACAGGTCACTGATCCAATGCAGTGAATTTGAATCAGTGTGATGTGTATCATAGGAGTCACGAGCCAGTCTAGGAGGTGGGACTTTGTTACAGTGGCTGCCCGGGAGATTGAAATCGAAGCTCCGTGACAGCTGGAGATTATCTCTGGTGCTGCTCTGTGTGATTCAGGGACACTGGCAGGCTGCAATTGGTGGGCACTGGCAGGCTGCATTTGATGGGGACTGGTAGGCTGCATTTGGTGGACACTGAAAAAGCTGCTTTTGATGGGCACTGATAAGGCTGCATGTGGTGGGCACTGGTAGGCTGCATGTGGTGGGCACTTGTAGGCTGCATTTGGTAGGCACTGGTAGGCTGCAATTGGTGGGCATTAATAAACTGCAATTGGTGGGCACTGGTAGGCTGCATTTGGTGGGCACTGGAAAGGCTGCATTTTATGGGCACTGATAAGGCTGCACTTGATGGGCACTGATAAGGCTGCATGTGGTGGGCACTGGTAGGCTGCATGTAGTGGGCACTAGTAGGCTGCATGTGGTGGGCACTGAAAAGGCTGCATTTGATGGTCACTGATTGATAAGGCTGCATTTGATGGCCACTGATGAGGCTGCATGTGGCGGACACTGGTAGGCTGCATGTGGTGGGCACTGGTAGGCTGTATTTGGTGGGCACTGGTGAGGCTGCATTTGATGGGCACTGATGAGGCTAAATTTGATGCATTGATCTCTTGTATCATGTCTGCAGTCTCTGACCATCTCTTGTATCATGTCTGCAGTCTCTGACCATCTCCTGTATCATGTCTGTGGTCTCTGACCACCTGTTGTAATATGTCTGCAGTCTCTGACCATCTCTTGTATCATGTCTGCTTTCTCTGACCATCTCCTGTATGGTGTCTGCAGTCTCTGACCATCTCCTGTATCATGTCTGCGGTCTCTGACCACCTGTTGTAATATGCCTGCAGTCTCTGACCATCTCTTGTATCATGTCTGCTTTCTCTGACCATCTCCTGTATCATGTCTGCAGTCTCTGACCATCTCCTGTACTATGTCTGCAGTCTCTGACCATCTCCTGTACTATGTCTGCAGCCTCTGACCATTTCCTGTACTATGTCTGCAGTCTCTGACCGCCTCCTATACTATGTCTGCAGTCTCTGACTGTCTCCTGTAGTTTGTCTGCAGTCTCTGATCATCTCCTGTACTATGTATGCAGTCTCTGACGATCTCATTTACTATGTCTGCAGTCTCTGACCGTCTCCTATACTATGTCTGCAGGCTCTGATTGTCTCCTGTAGTTTGTCTGAAGTCTCTGACCCTCTCCTGTAGTATGTCTGCAGTCTCAGATCATCTCCTGTACTATGTATGCAATCTCTGACCATCTCATGTACTATGTTTGCAGTCTCTGACCATCTCCTGTATCATGTCTGCAGTCTCTGACCATCTTCTGTATCATGTCTGCAGTCTCTGACTGTCTCCTGTAGTATGTCTGCAGTCTCTGACTATCTCCTGTAGTATGTCTGCAGACTCTGACCATCTCCTGTAATATGTCTGCAATCTCTGACCATCTCTTGCACTATGTCTGCAGTATGTCTGGGGTCTCTTTCTGACAGACTCTGTAACAGAAGCCCTCTCTGTGTCCATCAGAGAGGCCCCTCCAGGTCCCATTAGAGTACTCTGCTTCTCTTCCTGTATTTTGTTTATTGTTAAGAGATCCTGGGAGGATCTGAGGGTAATGAAGACACCTTAGGAGAGCATCTCTGTGTTTGAGTAATTGCCATAGAAACATATGTAAAGAAGGGGAGGAGTTAGTAAGATGACCACGCCCATGTGGGGGCACCAGAAATATTTCTGCACCCAGGAGTCTGTGACCCTAGGATCAGCCCTCCTGAAGTTCTATCATACAAGATAGAAGCATGTCAGTGGTTCTCTACTTTGAATGCACAGTGGCGTGGCTGCAGCATAAATGCCACATAGCCTAATGGGTTGGTAAGCAACTGTACCACCTCCAGCCATGACAGTTCCAGGGTACAATCACAACTATACAGATCCATTTTCACTTCATTCAACTATTACTTTTCTTCTTTTCTTTAAATAAAGTTTTGAACTAATTCTTAATCTCCCCGCAATTAAAAAAACAAAACTGCTTCATATGCTAGCTATTATAATAAGGCATAGTGGAAACAGATTCAGAATTCAAATGAATAGGAAGAAAAGTATATACAAACTTTAATCAACACTGCACTTTTTTAACATGTGCCAATCACATTTAAAAAGAAGCCTATATCCACGGTCTACTGTTTGGCCAATCAGTACAATGAATTTGATTTGAATAAGAATAAGTAATCTGCATTTTTATACCAGTTTTAGAGCACCAAGTGAATAACCTTGTGTGAATGTGCGTTGGCTGATAAATTATTGGGCATGCTTATATAAGGTAGATATGCATATGTAAGCCAGTCGGCAGGTTTCTGAGCAATAAGATAGTTATCAAATTACAATCCTATGTGCGTATACTTATTAGAATAAAAGACAGATGGAATGCTCTCACTTATCCAAACAGAGATATACATTTCCAAAGATAAAATTTTAATAAATTATAAAAAATGTGAAATTTACAAACATAATAGTACTGTATTCTTTTTTTAGAATGTTTCAAAGAAAGCATTGCATTGGTTTACAAAGAAACAAACCTTCACATATTTCTAACATACATATATATATATATATATACAGTGAGGGAAAAAAGTATTTGATCCCCTGCTGATTTTGTACGTTTGCCCGATGACAAAATCAGCCTATAATTTTAGGTAGGTTTATTTTAATAGTGAGAGACAGAATAACAACAAAAATATCCAGAAAAACTCATTTTAAAAAAGTTATAGTACAACTGCGGTGGCTGGTCGCTGGTCGGCAAGTTGTGCTCCTAATCTCAATTTGTTACCTGTATAAAAGACAGTCCACAGAAGCAATAAATCAATCAGATTCCAATCTCTCCGCCAAGGCCAAGATCAAAGAGCTGTCCAAGGATGTCAGGGACAAGATTGTAGACCTACACAAGGCTGGAATGGGCTACAAGTCCATTGCCAAGCAGCTTGGTGAGAGGGTGACAACAGTTGGTGCTTTTTTTCAGCAGGAACTAGGGGGAACTCAGTTCCACCACCTCTGTCTCAGGTCTTCTGCTCCCTGCTCACCACTATCACTTGGTAACACTGAAGTCCAGCTTCTGCGTTTACAAGTGATAGCTTATCTCCCAGTAGCTCCCACGGGTCAGATCTCCTGCACAGATCCCACTGAGTGCCAGACAGGGTCAAGGGAAATACAGAACAGGTGCCCAGGTTAAGTGCAGTCATGGGCAGGAGAGGGTGCATGGTAGGCTGCACCCTCTGTGGTCTCCATTTTTTCCCTGGTGACCAGTTGTTGATGTTCCTACTGCATGATCTCTCTTGCAAGTGACTGTAGTATAGTGTAGTATGCTGGGAGGTACTACAGTCGGATAGGAGTTTGAGCTTAATATTGCAACAAAGATAAGACATATGACAGATGGTGGAGCTTTTAAGGAGGGGGAGAAGATGAGGGCAGTGGAGGGAGGGGTTGTATGCTATTTGGCAGGTAAGTGTGTGCGGCGGACATGGTTGAGTTCCTTCACCTATTCTCTGAGAAAAAAAGCCCTGGGTGCGATTATTCGCAAATGGAAGAAACACAAAACAACTGTCAATCTCCCTCGGTCTGGCGCTCCATGCAAGAGCTCACCTCATGGAGTTTCAATGATCATGAGAATGGTGAGGAATCAGACTAGAACTACATGGGGTAATCTTCTCAATGTTCTCAAGGCAGCTGGGACCATAGTCACCAAGAAAACAATTGGAAACAAACTACGCCGCAAATGACTGAAATCCTGCAGTGTCCGCAAGGTCCCCCTGCTCAAGAAAGCACATGTACAAGCCCTTCTAAAGTTTGCTAATTAACATCTGAATGATTTAGAGGAGAACTAGGTAAAAGTGTTGTGGTCAGATGAGATAAAAATCAAGCTCTTTGGCATCAACTCAACTCGCCGTTTTTGGAGGAGGAGGAATGCTGCCTATGACCCCAAGAACTGCATCCCCACTGTCAAAGATGGTGGTGGAAACAATATGCTTTGGGGGTGTTTTTCTGCTAAGGGGACAGGGCAAATTCACCAAATCAAAGGGATGATGGACAGGGCCATTTACCATCAAATCTTGGGTGAGAACCTCCTTCCCTCAGCCAGGGCATTAAAAATGGGTCGTGAATGGGTATTCCAGCATGAAAATGACCCAAAACACAAGGCCAAGGCAACAAAGGAGTGGCTCAAGAAGAAGCACATTAAGGTGCTGGAGTTGCCTAGCCAGTCTCCACACCTCAATCCCATAGAAAATATGTGGAGAGAGCTGAAGATTCAAGTTACCAAACGTCAGCCCGGAAACCCTAATAACTTGAAGAGGATCTGCAAAGAGGATTGGGACAAAAACCCTCCTTAGATATGTGCAAACCTGGAGCCAAACCTGGTGGCCAACTACTTAATAATGAATCTAGGGATGGAAGCGCATTAAGTTTGGTGTGATGGTATCCATATTAAAATTAATTCTATCTATTGTACTGCCTAATTTACCCTTGCTCTACAGGGCTTATACCCTGGGGATGTACCTGTCTGTCTCCATCACTTGTTATCTATTTACTTCTTATGTAAATGTGTCACATGATCTGGTTAGGAGCTTTACTCCCACCCCCTCCAGGAGTTGCGATGCGCATCGTGGGACCTCCTCGCCCCTCTTTGTTGGGGCGGAGGGATGCCCTCACCTCGCACGACGATGTCACCCTTTTGCGCGCCAGGGAGGCGACATCACTACGTTGGCGCCACCTCACTGATGCTGTTTTCCAACCTGGTGGTTAGTTGGGGGGTTGAGTTTGGCACCAACTCTGGATGGATCCACCACCCAATTGATGGCACCTCCCTCCCCCCTTCACAAGCCATTGTGACGTTGGTGAGCGTGTGTTGGCGATTGCGCCCATAAGGGCTCTGTCCTAGGGAGACTATTTCACTCTCACAGTTCTAATCTTTCCACATGGTTAGATCACTGTGGGCTAGTTTCAGGTAACTCGCTCAATCAACGTATATTTTTTATCAAGAGCCTCTATAGGTATTTTCACGGTATGGTTTTTCATTGTTTCACTTGGTGACTTCACCCACTATTCCTACCACCCTTGTAACCCTCTACTTGCACCTATCTTGGACTTTACTGGCACTTTGCTTATTAATCACAGTCCTGTCCTCTACCTAGCACAGGATCTATATACTTTATTAGGCTATATGATCCTCACAGTAGTCCATTCTTGGTTTCAGCACTCATGGAAATTCCATGATTACCAACACTTTCTGAAGATCCAATTTCCTTTCCTGTTTAATTGTATTTCTAGAGATCCAATCCCCTGGATGCTGTCCATGTTGGGCGATTGACCGCCCCTTGCCGCCTCAGCTTCCAGTGGTGATGCCCCCTCTGGGGCTCCATGATCCCTAGTGCCACACTTCATTCTATAGTTACCCATGTAAGTACTATTGTAAGTGAGGGCCCCTTTGGGTTTATTATTTTTATTTTTTACATATACTACTTTTCCATCATCTTCTTCCTTGACATTATCAGACCAAATCAAAATTCCTTATTATATATACCTCAATCACATGCATGCTCCTGAAGATTGGATCAATCCATGAAATGCGTAGAGTTGATATATGCGGTGTTTTAATTCTTCTATGTTCTACAAGTTATGTTTAATATTCTATACCATACTACTGTTTGTAACCATGTGAATATTTACCTCTACCAGATGTATGTGTATCTATGTATATACATCAAAAATACTTGGAGATTTTACATGTACCATAATTACCATTATGTATTTTGTTATCAACAGATTCTATTTTTATACATATTAAAATCATTTTTTAGTATCTATGTGCTTCATTTAAAGTGCCACTTCCCCATCCCCATTTTTCTACTTATTTCACTCAATAAAATGCAAATTAACTTATAACTTTTTTGAAATGCGGTTTTCTGGATTAATTTTGTCGTTATTCTGTCTCTCACTATTAAAATAAACCTACCTTTTAAACTATAGACTGATCATTTTGTCAGTGGGCAAGCATAAAAAATCAGCAGGGGATCAAATAAACGTTTCCCTCACTGTATATATATATACAGTATCTAACAAAAGTGAGTTACACCCCTTACATTTTTGTAAATATTTTATTATATCTTTTTATGTGACAACACTGAAGAAATGGCACTTTTCTAAAATGTAAAGTAGTGAGTGTACAGCTTGTATAACAGTCCCCTCAAAATAGCTCAACACACAGCCATTAATGTCTAAACCACTGGCAACAAAAGTGAGTACACCCCAAATTAGGCCCAATTAACCATTTCCCTCCCCAGTGTCATGTGACTCGTTAGTGTTACAAGGTCTTAGGTGTGAATGGGGTGCAGGTGTATTAAACTGAGTGTTATCACTCTCACTCTTTCATACTCTTTCATACTGGTCACTGGAAGTTCAACATGGCACCTCATGGCAGATCTCTGAGGATCTGAAAAAAAGAATTGCTCTACATAAAGATGTTCTAGGCTATAAGAAGATTGCCAAGACCCTGAAACTGAGCTGCAGCACAGTGGCCAAGACCATACAGCGGTTTAACAGGACAGGTTCCACTCAGAACAGGACTCAACATGGTTGACCAAAGAAGTTGAGTGCACATTCTCGCATCATATCGAGAGGTTGTCTTTGGGAAATAGACATATGAGTGCTGCCAGCATTGCTGCAGAGGTTAAAGGGGTGGGGGGATCAGCCTGTCAGTGCTCAGACCATACGACATACACACCATCAAATTGGTCTGCATGGCTGTTGTCCCTCTTCTAAAGATCATGCACAAGAAAGCCCGCAAACAGATTTCTGAAGACAAGCAGACTAAGGACATGTATTACTAGAACCATGTCCTGTGGTCTGATGAGAGCAAGATAAACATATTTGTTTCAGATGGTGTCAAGCGTGTGTGGCGGCAACCAGGTGAGGAGTACAAAGACAAGTGTGTCTTGCCTACAGTCAAGCATGGTGGTGGGAGTGTCATGGCCTGGGGCTGCATGAGTGCTGCCGCCACTGGAGAGCTACAGTTCATTGAGGGAACCATGAATGCCAACGTGTACTGTGACATACTGAAGCAGAGCATGATCCCCTCCCTTCGGAGACTGGGCCACAGGACAGTATTCCAACATGATAACGACCCCAAACACACCTCGAAGACGACCACTGCCTTGATAAAGAAGCTGAGGGTAAAGATGATGGACTGGCCAAACATGTCTCCAGACCTAAACCCTATTGGGCATCTGTGGGGCATCCTCAAATGGAAGGTGGAGAAGCGCAAGGTCTCTAACATCCACCAGCTCCGTGATGTCATCATGGAGGAATTAAATAGGACTCCAGTGGCAAACTGTGAAGCTCTGGTGAACTCCATGCCCAAGAGGGTTAAAGCAGTGCTGAAAAATAATGGCGGCCACACAAAATATTGACACTTTGAGCCGAATTTGGGCATTTTTACCTAGGGTGTACTCACTTTTGTTGCCAGCGGTTAATGGCTGTGTGTTGAGTTATTTTGAGGGGACAGCAAACTCACACTGTTATACAAGCTGTACACTCACTACTTTACATTGTAGTAAAGTGTCATTCCAAGTGTCATTTGCAATCCACAGGCTGATTGGAGCACTTTTACCTATTTATTCATTCATTGAAGTTTATTGCACATTAATGTATAGTATTAATAGATTTTGTGTTGTCACATGAAAAGCTCTAATAAAATATTTACAAAAATATGAGGGGTGTACTCACTTTTGTGAGATACTGTATACAGGGTATATATAGTCATATATTAAAACAATTGAAAAGTTTACTTTAACAACCATAATGCAGGAAATAAAATCTAAATAGTACACACGCTGCGCTTATCAAAATAAAAATGTAAGAAATTTCTACTAAAATATTAATAAAGTGATATTGTGCTTAACATACAAAATATACAAAATCTATAAATACTATACATTAATGTGCAATAAACTTCAATGAATGAATAAATAGGTAAAAGTGCTCCCATCAGCCTGTGGATTGCAAATATTCCACAAAGCTTGTGCAATTTTCAAACATTAATAGATAATTCAAAACAAACATCCATGCGATTTAGTGTTGCATCCATGCATTTCAGTGCTGCATCTATGCAATATGGTGTTAGTGCAATGTTCAAACAATAAAAAGTTAAAAAATACAAAAAAATGCATCCATGCAATTTGGTGCTACATCCATGTGATTCTATGCAATTCGGTGCTGTGTTGCTGTGCAATGATCAAATTAACAGTCCGATTTAGTGATGCATCCATGCATCTCAGTGCTGAATCTATGCAATAAGGTGTTAGTGCAATGTTCAAACAATAAAAAATTAAAAAAATCCCCCCAAAAAATGATCAAATTAACAGTCCACAGATCTTCCACAATCCATTCATCTGTTATTGTGAACACAAACTAGTGTGCTGTGTGCTGTGTGCTCATACAAGTGCTCCCCCCCCAGGTGATAGCCCCTTACCTGTTTTAGTGTGGCGCCCTTAAGCGCCTTGTTACTGTGAGTACCCATTGCAGGATTTGTTTATGATTTTAATAAATTTAGTACATACTGCACCATGAAGTCCTTTTTGTGTTGATATATTGAGGTGCAAATGGGACTGCTGTGAGGAACAGAGGCACCGGTGCAAATCTATCCAGGACCCTGCATACAACATCAAACCCATAGAGGTTCTAAGGTGCACCCAGGCCAAGCTTAATTGCAAGGTCACACGCCCTAAGGTGAGGGGCTATCACCTGGGGGGGAGCACTTGTATGAGCGCACAGCACTTTAGTTTGTGTTCACCATAACACATGAATGGATTGTGGAAGATCTGTGGATTGTTAATTTGATCATTGCACATCAACACAGCACTGCATAGAATCACATGGATGTAGCACCAAATCGCATGGATGCTTTTTTTGTATTTTTTAACTTTTTATTGTTTCAACATTGCACTAACACCATATTGCATAGATGCAGCACTGAAATGCATGTATGCAACACTAAATCGCATGGATGTTTGTTTTGAATTATCTATTAATGTTTGAAAATTGCACAAGCTTTGTGGAATATTTGCAATCCACAGGCTGATTGGAGCACTTTTACCTATTTATTCATTCATTGAAGTTTATTGCACATTAATGTATAGTATTAATAGATTTTGTATATTTTGTATGTTAAGCACAATATCACTTTATTAATATTTTAGTAGAAATTTCTTACATTTTTATTTTGATAAGCGCAGCGTGTGTACTATTTGGTTTAACATGGTTATGAGATATGCGTAACGTTAGCAGCTGATCTTTGATTTGCAAAGATACACTATTTTGGAGACCAGATTTGGTCAATTACCTGGAGGCTCACAGGACTACAAATTAGCATTCTGAGGAAATAAAATTTGCTTTACCTTTGGTGATTGGCTGTGAGCCAAAATGTACCTTCTACCTACAGAAAACACATTAAAGCACACCTTTTCTCAAACAGCGCACAATTGCCCCCCCACTAATGCCATATGCCCCTACACAAATCACAGATCAAAATATCATCTTATTTAAAAGGCTACAGCCCACTTTGGGTCACAGTCAAAATGTTACCCTTGGAGTCAGGCTGTGTGGTAGCACACATACACACATGTTTTCCATAGTATTTTAAAAAAGGACTGTGTGACACATAGCTTAAGCTGACAATAGCCGGTTAGTTTTCTTTCATTCAGCCAGCAAGCTGAAAGAAAAAAAAGATTTCTCCATCCACACAAACAAGGTGGATGGAGGAATTGTATTTTGACAGCAGGACCATCCCTTTCAATTGATCAACATCTGTTGATCAGGGATGGCCACACACTGATTGAAATTCCCCCAGGCCCTGCTGAACCAACCCTTTTTCAATCAGTGTATGCTCAGCTTTACATGGAGAGAACAAAGAGGACCAAATGTGGACAAATTGAACCTAAGAACACTTACTGAACTAAACTAATGTGAGGTAAAAATTGGGCAGTAAATGCTGTCCCTCACTTTGAATGGATTTCCTCTAACTTCCTGTTTTGGTTACGTGACAGGAAGTGAAGCAAAATCTACTCAATGGGACACAGATGGCAAAACAAACTGACAGGGGTTATAACCCTCTGTTAATTTAAAATGAAAAAAAATGCCTTTAGTGACACTTATTAAACATGGTAAAGCTGTGTTCACTTTAAGCCCCCAGTCACACAGTACGACTTCAGGTACGACATGCGATTTCCAAATCATACCTGAAGTAGCATCTAATGTGTTTCTATGGCAGTGTCTTAATATGTATGATTTCAAGTAGTATGATTTGAGAAGTATTTCATGTATTACTTTTTCAGGACTGCAGCACGATCTCACTGCCATAGACTATAATGTAAATCATGATGCAAATTGTACCTGTGTCTATATCAGCACTACTTGAGCCTGAAAGAAGTTATATATTAACCCTTTCCTAGTTAAATTTTTTGTTCATAAGATCACTGTTCCTCAATGTTACATACAGTAGACAGCCCCTCTCACTGAAGTAGCACTGAAGTCATATCAAATCGTTACAAATGTCACAGAAGTAGTGTTGAAGTCGGGCTTTAAATCGTACTACTTTAAATTGTACCACTTTAAATCGTACCACTATAAATCGTACTAGGTGTGACCACAGGCTAAGTATCCATTTTGAGTCAAGGTATAAAAACCATGGCAATATAGAAACATAGAAAAGTGACAGCAGAAAAAGACTGAGTAGTGCATTGAGTCTGCCCATTTCTTTTTTTGCTTTTTTTCTTTCATTTTTTTTTCTGAGTATAGATCTATGCTTACTCCAAGCATGTTTGAAGCCATTTACTGTTGACTGTCTCACTACCTCTGCTGGAAGTTTATTTCAAACATTAACTACCCTTTCAGTAAAAAAAATACCTTCTAAAATTAGTTTTGAACTCTCCTCCAGTTAGTTTGAGGTCCTATCTCAGTGTTCTTGATTTTGGTGTCATATTTTTGCATGCATGCCGTTGAATAGGAATCAAATCGTGTTCAAGGGATAAAAAACAAAAAAAAATTGTGCTTGCACATAATTGGACAATTGAAGTAAACACAGACTGACCTCATCACTAAGCTATGAGAACATATACTTTACATACTGAACAAAGTAAACATGATGTATTCCTTTAGTAAATAAACCCCATTACATCAGTGTGGTACTTAAAAGTAGGGACCACTTGAAAAAGCCAGAAATGCTGGGAATGGGAACATTGGGAAGGTCTCTCAGCCATAAGATCCTAGAATGGCAATTATTAAACTTTTGCAAAGTTGCTTTGGATGCTCAGTGTATACAACATAACAATAGCAGTTTGATTGCTTTGTCCAGTACTTGTTGGATAGCCTTTGTGACCTGACATCTATGTTCAGCATTTAATACATAGCTACTTCAGCTTGACTGCTTGATTCAGCACCTATAATACATATGTTATAGCTTGACTGCTTGATCCAAAATGTACTCTTTAGCTACTGATACTATAGAAAGCTATCAATGTAGAACTAAACTATCAATGTGGAACCAAGATTACCTAGCATTGGTGGAAAGAGAAGTGATTTTGAGAACGGATATGCAGTGGAGCTAACAAGACCTGAGAATGGGTTCCATGAGCAGATTCTATCTGCAGCACCACAGTCCCCCAACAGTGGATCATGGTGAAGCTTTGTCAACACTCCAGCTTCACACTAGAACTGAATGCTTAAAGATAAAGCCATACGTGTAAAAATGTAACTTTACACTGGAATAATAAACAGAGATCCCTGGACTTATGTGCAATGCTGCTACCCATACGTTGCGTAAATTGAGGGAGCTATATAAGTACCTGTAATATATGAAGAAACCAATGCATTAGATTAGTGCTTTTATAAATATGAAGGAAAGTTGAAAAGTCTGAATGGCTTTGGGTAAAATGTAGGTATGTTTTTAGTATGTTTTACTATGCATAAAAAAAAAGAATTTTTTATTTTTTGAAAATTTGGCTGTTAGTGAATAGATAACATGTAGACACTTTTTTGTTTTAAAGTGATATTAAAGGCTTGTTTTAGGGGGCTAAACTAAAAAAAGATGACATACTTACTTACAGCTCTGTGCAATGATATTGCACAGAGCAGTCCCTTGCCACCTCTTTTGTGGTCCCTCGTTGGAGCTGTCTGCTCCTTTATCCTCCTAATACCACCTCAGCAAGCTGGGTGCTAAGGGGACACAAATGCAGGTGCGGTCCTGAGCTGGACTGTGTGTGTCCATAGACACCAGCAAGACAGACCATTGTTTCATCCTCATAGGAGTTTGACTGACAGAGCCCTCAGTGTCTCCTGTAAGACCATGAAGAGAGGAGAGCGGTGCTACAGCTGGAATATGACTTGAGTGGTGAGATGGGTCAGGTAAAGGTTTAAGGATAGGCAGGTGGAACAGATAGCAGGGTGTTTTTTTACGTTAATGCAATATTTTTTACTTTTTGCTATAATAAATATGCCCATTTTTTTTCCAGTTTAGGCCGATATGTATATTGATTGGTTTGCGCAAAAGTTATAGCATCTACAAACTATGGGAAAGATTTATGGCATTTTTATGGCATTTTTATTATTTTTTTTTTTTACTAGTAATGGTGGTGATTTGCGATTTTTAATGGTACTGCGACATGGCGACAGACAGATCGAACACTTTTGACACATTTTTGGAACCATTGACATTTATACAGCGATCAATGCTATTAATATGAACTGATTACTGTATAACTGTCACTGGCAGATAAGGGGTTAACACTAAGGGGCGATCAAGGGGTTCCCTCAGTGTGTTCTAACTGTATGGGACTGATTAGGGGATGAGACATATCGGTGTGTTTACACACACAAATCCCTGTGCTGGCTCTCGTGAATGTGATCGTGCGTGGCCAGTGGCGATCGCAGGCAATGCGCATTGTGTCCCCCCCGCTGTGCAGCGGGCACGCACATGCCTCCGACGGCATGTGCACCCTCTGGCGGGACTTAAAAGGAACCCCGTACCTGTGCACTAAAAAAGGGAAAATGTACAATTGATGTGCATCACTGCTAAGTAGAAAAGGCAATCTATATACAGTATATAATAAAGGCCTGGCTCTGCATATCTACATAAACATCCAATGACTATGCTCAGAAATAGTTTCTCTTAACAGGAACAGACATTATTGTCGGTAATTGCAGTAATAGGACAGTGAATCTTTTACAAATTTGTGCAATTTCAAACTAAGCATACAATGAATAAAAGGGATAATCAAATATGTTCAGTAAATATGTTCAGTAAAATACACATGCCAAAATGATCAACAGACCCAATAATATGTGCAATGAGATTTACATGTAGTTTGGTCCTTCTTATTAGTCAAATAGACTGCTTATTACATTTAAGGGCCAATAAAGATCTTTAAAAGAGAGACCATTACAGGATAAAATCTTAATCTACCTATATCTCTTAATCTGTTAATCACCCTCCCTTTGGGTTCAACCTTTTTTTAACCTCTAATTTTTCACTAAAAATGTATCTGTCTTGAGAAAAGTAAGGGGGCTGGTATTGCTGACCCTTCCTTTGAAAGTGTCACTTCCCTGACAGTCATGTGTATGCATTGGCTTTAGTACTTTCTAAGCCTCTGACTTGGAACAAATCATTCCATCATTAATTTACAGCATGTTAGTTCTTGAGTTTGCAACTTAAAGGTAGTGAAGCCAGACAATGGTATCTCTTATGCCGCGTACACACGAGTGGATTTCTCATATCTTTTTCCTGACGGGATTCCGCTCAAGTTTGCCTTGCATACACACGGTCACGCAAAAGTTCGCAGAAATTACAACCGTCAAGAACGCGGTGACATACAACACTACGACGAGCCGAGAAAATTAAGTTCAATGCTTCTGAGCATGCATCGAATTGCTTCTGAGCATGTGTAGGGATTTTGCGCGTCAGAATTGCCACAGATGATCACATTTTCGGATAGGAACTTTTCCCGACTGAAAAATTGAGAACATGCACTCAATCTTTTGCAGGCTGGAATTCCGCCAGCAAAAGACCGATGGAGCATAAACATGGTCGCATTTTCCGATGAAAAACTCTCATCGGTCTTTTGCGGGCTGAAATTCCGATCGTGTGTACGTGGCATTATAGTTTCCTCATGACAGGGTCACTTTATGCTTAGTTTAAAATGCCCAGATTTGTTACAGGTTTAGCTTATGCTTATTACATTTAGGTGTATAACTAAAATCATTAGGATGGCAATAGAATCCCTCTGTAATAATTAACAGCTAGGCTTACCCTTTTTAATCACCAAGCTCAATTCAATAACTCTGTAATTAACTTGGAAATACCGATGCATTTCTATTTTAAAATTGGTAATTAACTTGGAAATACTAATACATTTCTGTTTCTCTAAAACTGTGAAATGTGTTAGTTTATGTATTAATTTAAAAATAATGTTGATTTCAACTGATTAGAAACTCTGTGAAAAAAAGCATCCACAACCAAAATGACTTTTAATGCGTTCATTTCTGTTTTGTTCCTAGGGAAGGCATATCACTGTGTAGTAGTCATTACCAATTTTAACTGAAATGGAGAAAACAAGATCTTTAGACACAAGCTGCAATCAGTTATCCTCCAGTATCATCATTTTGCTCTTCCTTTAAGACATTGGTTTGCGCTTTCCTTTCTAAAAATCAAGGACAACACAATATTAAGCGCTGTAGGAATGAGCTATTGATTTAAAAAGTGACATTGTTCTTGATTACATTTTTGTCAAGTAACAAAACAAATGACTAGCTTTCCAGAATGCATTCTAGCTCCAAATATTATCAGTAAAATGTGTTGAAGTTTAATGTTCTGGACTGTTATTTAAAGCAGAATATGTGAGTTAATACACATATAACTCACATTAAAGAAGGGAAATAAACACATTTCTAGACAAGCAAGAACCAAAAGTCATGCTTTTTTAAGGAAAATTTGCCTTAAAGTGTTACTAAACCCAGGACCCTGAATTCACTATATCTGGTCTCCCACAGTATACAGAACATATAAATGCAATTATTTTAGTAAATATAAATTGCTAAATACCTTTTTTTTTCAACAGCAGTATATAGCAGTCTTGTGACTTCTATCAGTGTCTGGTTAAACTTGTAGGAGGAGTTTTCATACTGCACTGAGCTGTCCTATCAGGGTGCAGGACCCCTGACCCTCTTTCTGGGCAGTGCTGATTGGCCCTGTGCTGATTACATTCACTCTCCCAAGAAAAAACAACTCTCTAACAATACACCCCAAACTGAGCACGTGCAGCCTGACTCCAGTAACTCTGTCTTATCCGGACATGTTTTGGAGACAGTGGAAGAAGAGGAGGATCTGTACATACAGGATCAAACAGCCTTTTTACACAATACAGAGGAACCCCTTAGGTTTCCCAGTGATTATAACAAGCATGCTTTACTGCATATACAGTACAGACTACTTTTACTGCTATGGGTTTAGTAACACTTTAAAATAATGAGAGATTCTTTAAAGCTCCAGATACTGCATTTTAGCCGATAATTATTCTTTTGTTTTACAAGGTCAGGTGTTCAACTTCCACTACGGATACTATTCGCATGGGCTACATCACTGAGCTGCATATAGCCTTTGCAGAAAGCAGAGCTAAAAGTGGAGTCAGCAGACCACTATGGGATGGGGAGGTTGATACTGACCTTGCACTAGGAGTGGACACAGCAATTATTAGTCTTTCTTGCAGGAACCTCCTAAAGAGATGCAAAGTGTACTTGGATTTCTGCTTATCATTTATTAATTACAGGTATTTATTTAGCGCCATCAATTTGCGCAGTGCTTTACATATATATTGTATATTCACATCAGTCCTTGCCCTCAAGGAGCCTACAATATAAGGTGCCTAACTCACATTCATAAATACACATACTAGGGTCAATTTAGACTAGAATATTCAGTGGAAACCCACACAGGCACAGGGAGAACATGCAAACTCCAGACAGGTAGTGTCATGGTTGAATTTGAAAACCAGTGACCCTAGTGCTGATAGGTGAAAGTACTAACCACTACACCACATAATTATAACAAATATACCTTAACTTAGACATAGTGACATCTTCACCGAGCCAGTGTGTTTCTCTATGCAATGAATACAAATCAGGACTGGTGGAAGGGGCAACAAGGCCACTGTACATACATTTCTGAAATCATCACACTAAGGCCTGTCTTAGTCTTCCTCTCAAGAGTCCTCAGCACTGATGCAATCAGTGGACTTGCTCTGGATATGAAAATATCAAATGCTTTGATGGGTGGAAGGAGAAGTGAAATTCAATGAATGAAAAGGACAGCCCAGGAAAGTAAGGCTGGGGAGCAAAAGGCTAGATGATGGTGGACATCCTCCAGGAAATAGGATGGGCTCTATCTGACTCTCTGCAGCTTCTAATGCACACTGAGAGAAGCGCACAGTTTACAATGAGATCTGAGTAAGCAATATCAGTACAGGGGGGGAGCATCTATAACTGTGTAAGACCGAAGTTAAGGCTGGAGTTCAGCTCTAAAGATGTCAAGTCAAATTTCTCATCTCTATCTAGTACTTGTTTAGCAAATTTTTGATTAAGACTGACTAGCTAACAGCAGCTCACGGTATCCCACAAACACTCACAGATACACCAACACTCCTGGCAAAGGCAAATCATGCCACTTTTAGGGGCTTAGTTGTTCTACACATTACCATATTACATGTACAGATGAACAAAATATATTGATATATAGTGGTTTATATTGCTAGGAATACTGCTTATATTAATTAAAATGTTATTTATGTTTTCAAAAAGACTACCATGAGATTTACAGCATCTCTTGTTATCATATTAATAGCGCTTGCTGAGAATGCAATTAGCCAGGCAAACTTGTATTTGAATCTGGAATCCCTTGATTAATTATATTTATATATTGTTCATTTAATGAATGTAAAGCACAAATGCACTGAAATTGTATGAATTATTGTTCCTGAATATGCATTATTATATAACTTAAAAGTTATCCAATGATCTAAAATTGAATACATTTTTCAACAGTTATAAAAATTGTCTTTAGGGCTTGATGGCAGGCAGGCTTGGCTCTTTTGCTAAGGAATCATTTACTTTTAACACATATTTTGCTTCATTGTCTGTAAATTGAATGCTGAATTATAGGGTTTCAGGACTCTCTGAGAAAAGTTTGCAGGAATTTCAGCCTAATAAAACCATTTTAGACAGCTTTTATTCATAAGGGTATTATGTCTTCTTGTTTTTCTAAAGACCAGAAGCACCAAGACATTATTTTCACTTTGGAAGGGAATTTACACTTATTTTAGTGAATTTTGTAAATGTCTACTTTTAAAAAATACCTATTTACACGCAGGACAAATGAAAAAATAAAAGCAAGGTTTTCTAAGTGAAAACTCCCTTGCAAAGTAAAAATGCACTTTACTTAGGCTGTCCATATATGGATCACAATTCAGCTAGTTCAGCATGGTCCAGCCGAATTTCGATCCATGTATGGGCAGGCTAGTTGTACACAAGCCAATCTATCGATCGACTTGTGTTCCACCAGTCTGTCAGGATTTTCCCGAATGATCAGTGCAGATGGCTATAGCTGGCAGCATCAATCACTGTGTTCTGACAAAGTCTCCCTGGATGTCAGAAGACAATAGCACAGTGAGACTGCTTTCTCCATCCACCTCGAGCATGTGGATGGGGGACTTTAGTCTTTTTTTTTGTTCAGCCATCCGGTGGAATGAAAAAAATGATTAAGGTATGGGCAGCCTTAGTGCACAGCCTAATCTCCTTTATTAAATGAACTTCTATGTGTTACTAAAGAAGAAGAGGATTTTCACTCAGTAAACTTCTTTTTCATTAGAAGTGAACAGGACAGCTACGTTAAAAAAAACAAAAAACAAAACCCACAAAAACAAACAAAAACACACAATTGAGTAGTTGAGGTAGTTTAGTTTGTGAAGTGAAAACTCTCTACTCTGCTAAATGCTAAGGTAATTCCTCTGTCAAATGTTGAATATGTATTTTCCTATGAATTTTTTTTTTTTATTTATTGTATTTTTTTATTTATGAAAACTGTACATTAAAGTATACATCTAAAGACAACCCCTTTTTCTTACGTTTAGATGGGGAAGGGTAAGAACCTGTTAGATTTTTATGTGTGTGTGTGTGTATCCCTGCTGGGTCCTTTTTTACTGGTATCCATTATACCCAGAGACAGAAAGTAAAGAAACATCTAACATTTTGTAGGTGGCATTGGTGCAGGAGGGGAAGGAAAAACTTCCAATGAGGATACTAGTTTGAGTTACAATTTTCTGCTTACTTTGGAGAATTTATTTTTAATTTCTATTGTGTTTTCAGGACAGAAAGTGAAAGATTTCCCCTAATGAGATACAGACAGCAAGAAAAAAATCCAATCTCTGTACAATTTCCTTTAGATGTACCAAAATGATATACTAGAAGAACTTACTATCTATCCAATCACTCTGTATCCAGTAAGGCAGGCCGTTGCATTATTGCATAGTTGATGGTAGATCTAAGGACATTGTACAATCAGATGGTGTAGTGTATGGTGAGCTTTACAGACTCACAGGTGGCAGGGGGACACTTCTCCTGTTTTCAATACTACAGCTCTGCTCCGCATAAGCTCTTACCACTCAGCTCCTGCACACTCTGCCAAATGAATGATCTATGCAAGAAGATGGTAACATACAAAAAGAGGAAGAGCCTGGCTGTGTATTTAGTGAGAACAGAGCTGGCATTGCCTGCTCTGGAAAACAATAACTGCAGGGTGGTTGGGTGGGCACAATCTCCTGGAGGAAGAGGGCAGGTGCAGAATGTGTGTTAATGAGGTCAGCTGGTGAAGTAATTCCTTCTACTGTTTTTTCTGTCCCAAATACCACATTTCAGGATGTGTTTTATACAGGAGACTGGAGGCGGAGGTAAGGCTTGTCCTAAAAGACAGAGAAAGCTTTTTCTTTTCTGCAAAAGAGGTACATTAATGGTATATTGGTACATAGGGGAGCTGGAATTTAGAAGAAAAATAGGTGAACTTACCCTTTAAACTATACATGTGCCAAAAACACGTGACTTTTTCTAGAGACTAACATTTTGGAATTTTGTTTCTTTCAAATGCACTAATATTCACAAAGAGGATATTATGTGAGTATTGATGCAGATTTTTGATGACCTAAGCTACTGTTTATCCAGGCCATACTTCTATTAATAGTAGTATTCACAATCAACTGAACATGTTCTATAATGTTGACTTTCATCAATCCTTGTGGCTTCTTCCGGACTGAAAAAGGTACCTAAAGAGGAGTTCCACTCAAAAATGGAACTTCCGCTTTAAGTGATGGTGACCCCCTGACATGCCACATTTGGCATGCCATTTTTTTGGCATGGGAGCGTATACCCTTTTTTTAGAGGCATCCAGCTCCCACTTCCTCCCAGGGCTCCGCGTCGCCGGAAGGAAGATCACCTCTCCCCTCTCCCTCCCATGTTACAGGTCCCAGAAGACCTGTAACATGTAAGCGCATGTAAGTGCACCCACAGTAAGAATGCCGGCACCAGGGAGAGGAGGGGGAGAGGAGCGGGGCCTCATACATCCGCATCACTGGACTGTGGGACAGGTGAGTGTCTGATTATTAAAAGTCAGCAGCTACACTTTTTGTAGCAGCTGACTGTTATTTTTTTTTTCAGCGGAACTATGCATTAAATCAGTGTTGAAAGGTCTTAAACATTATACAATGAAGTTCAGCTAAGTATAACTAACCACTCCTAGCTGTTACTTATTATTTCACAAGGTTTGCACAATATTTACCTTCTATAGTTTATTGATTAAATGACAGGTTTACTTTGATGCCCTCAAGCTATTTTATTTGTACTTACTTATTTGCTCAGTAATTCATTATTCATGTCACCTTTTTGCCTCTAGTCTTTTCACTGGCTAAAAAAATGACCCATAACACCATTCAATCCAGTGCATCAAGAATCCCCACCTACCCCGAGACTTACAGATTAAATGTGAGGGAAGTGATGCTACATCCTTACATGGTGGTATTTTCTGCAGCATTCACTAACTGCCCACCACCATAGGTGTGCGTAGCCTTTTGCATTAGGGTGTGCACCCCAAAGCTGAAACACACAAGTGTGTGTGTATCTATCTATCTATCTATATATATATATATATATATATATATATATATATATATATATATATATGAGAGAGAGAGAGAGCACAGTTTGCCAATGGAAAGTGTCATTAGAGCAGTTAACGTCAGTAGGGCAGAGATTGGTGTCAGTATTTTATTTTTATTTTTTTTATTATTACTTACTATTTTGTTTTGTTTATTATTTTTGACATTTTTTTTTTACGAGCCCCATTTGCTGAAATATCAGGGGTCTAAACAGCCCCTGACGTCTCACTTTAGAGACAGAAAAAGGGACTGGGGACAGAGATTCCCCAGTCCTTTTCACTGCAGCCAAGCAGCAGGGGGAATCTGCGCAGCACAGGGTGATTAGGGTGTGCCCAGGCAACCTGGCACACCCTGTGCGCACGCCTATGCCCACCACCAAAGGAAGAAAGCAAGAGGTGAACCTGTGATGTCACTGGACCTAACCAAAGACACCTGGAAAAAGGTGAGGAGTGCTCCAATTTTGGTCCAGAGCCCAGACATTAGCTTTAAATCACATTATATGCTGGCAAAAACTTTATTCTTTTTGAAATTACATACTTGTGAATCTGATTTATTAAAGTATCACTGGCATTAAAATCATGTTAGCAAAAGGATACTACTGTTCAAGTTTCAAGTCCAGTTCCTATTATACATTGCTTTGTGTGCTGTGTAATTAGGCAGAACCCAAAGCTTTATCAGCACCCCCTGTGCTCACAAAAGGGATATAGAGAATCTAGCAAAAAAAAAAACAACATTGATGGCTTTAGTCAACATCTTTCTGTCTGTGCATTAGCATTGTGTCACAAAAAGGAAGAGATTCTGCATTCTTTAGACTTTTTTTCCCTCACATAATCAAGACTGTTGTGCCAGCAAGCATGTATTCAATATATGCCAAAAACAGTTTCTGTCTTCACAAAGTAGATAAAAAGTTTCAAGCTGGTACTCTTCTCATGTAATTGCAATATTATGTGTATAGCTTGACTGTCATAATACATTCAAACTAAAAGACTTAAATTAAAAACATATTCTTTTCAACAAAATGGACACTTAAGCCTCGTACATGCGATTGGATTTTCCACAGACAAAACCTCAGACTTTTGTCCGAAGGGCGTTGGCCAGGAACTTGTCTTGCATACAAACGGCAAGGAATTGTCGGCCAACAAACACGAACGTAGTGACCTTTGGGCTCCTTCTGCTAATTTCATGTTAGTAGAAGTTCGGTGAGTGTTGCCTCACGCTTTTCATTTTGTGGTTTTCAGTTAGTTTCTGAACGGCCGTTCGGCAACTAGCCATGTTGCGGAATCAGAGGAGATAATGTGTTATTTATTATTGGCCTTGGAGTTATTGCTTTGACCCAAGTCCAGTCCAGGAACAGGAGGAGGAGGATGTCTTGGACCAAAAATTGGTTGCTTTATTAATCGTGACCAATTATGTCATATGCCTTTGCTGTTGGAGCTCCAGGAGAATAATCCAGATGATTTTTGGAATTATCTCCGGATGACGGGCCCCTGCTTTCACCAACTCTTGGCATTGTTGACCCCCCATATTAAGAAGCAGGACACATGCATGAGACTTTTATTTTATTTTTTTGTTGTATAATGATTTGATTTGATATATTTTCTATATTTTTGGATGCATAGAATGCACTTTTTGGTTAAAGTTCTATTGGCAGATAGAATGTCTAATTTTATTTGTTTTCTTTTTTTAATGCACAATAAAACAATTGAGTAGAATAATACTTGGCTATGTGTTTTACTTCAAATGACAGTTTGGGAGTAGGCAGTTAAATTTTAAAAAATGCAATGTAAAATTAACAAGGGACACCAACATAGTTGTATTTTTGATCTTAAACACTACAAAATAATGGTGTTGTGGTAACTTGCACCAAAAAAAAAAAAAATAACAAGCATAATAATATTATTCTTGATATCATTAGAAAGAAAAGCCTTGAAAATTTGTTTGCAATAACCCCATCAGTATCACCAGCAAAGCAGCTTCATTGTTATCCCATTAAAGAAGAAGAGAATTGTGCGCTGCATTTCGAGATTTCATAATTTACCACTTCACAAATGTTAATTCTCCATTACAAACGCTAGTTTACAAGACCGACCGCTTCCAGCTCATCCTTCCTTCCGAACATGCGTGTTTGTACTTTGGTATTTTGTCCAATGGACTTGTGTACACACGCTCGGAAAATCCGACAACAGACATATGTCTGCGGAAAATTTTAAAGCCTGCCAGCCAACATTTGTCCGTGGAAAATGTGACAACAATTGTCCGATGGAGCATACAAATGGTCGGATTTTCCGCCAACAGCCTGTCATCACACAATTCCCATCGGAAAATCTGATCATGTGTACGAGGCTTAACCTGTACTGTGTTGGTCAGAAAGTGGCCTAAGCAGGGAAATACATATACACCAAAATCAAATAATATTATTCTTGATATCATTAGAAAGAAAAGCCTTGAAAATTTGTTTGCAATAACCCCATCAGTATCACCAGCAAAGCAGCTTCATTGTTATCCCATTAAAGAAGAAGAGAATTGTGCGCTGCATTTCGAGATTTCATAATTTACCACTTCACAAATGTTAATTCTCCATTACAAACGCTAGTTTACAAGACCGACCGCTTCCAGCTCATCCTTCCTTCCGAACATGCGTGTTTGTACTTTGGTATTTTGTCCAATGGACTGGTGTACACACGCTCGGAAAATCCGACAACAGACATATGTCTGCGGAAAATTTTAAAGCCTGCCAGCCAACATTTAGCCGTGGAAAATGTGACAACAATTGTCCGATGGAGCATACAAATGGTCGGATTTTCCGCCAACAGCCTGTCATCACACAATTCCCATCGGAAAATCTGATCATGTGTACGAGGCTTAACCTGTACTGTGTTGGTCAGAAAGTGGCCTAAGCAGGGAAATACATATACACCAAAATCAAACAGAAGCTTTGCCATTTTTGGCAAATAAATATATGTTTAAATAATGAATTGATATTGAATATCTAGAATGTGGATTGGATGAATTATATAAGAATATAATGTTACAATAAAAATGTAATTAAAGTGATTGTAAAGGCAGAAGTTTTTTTTATCTTAATGCATTCTATGCATTAAGGTAAAAAGCCTTCTGTGTGCAGCAGCTGCCCCCAGCCCCCCTAATACTTACCTGAGCCCCATCTCTATCCAGCGATGCCCATGATTGGCACCATTGGCTCCCACTGCTGTCAGTCAAAAAAAATTTTAAAAAATGGCGTGGGGTCCCCCCAAAAATCCATACCAGACCCTTATCTGAGCACGCAACCTGGCAGGCCGCAGGAAAAGAGGGGGGACGAGAGTGCACCCCCCCTCCTGAACCGTACCAGGCTACATGCCCTCAACATTGGGAGGGTGCTTTGGGGTAGCCCCCCAAAACACCTTGTCCCCATGTTGATGAGGACAAGGGCCTCATCCCCACAACCCTGGCCGGTGGTTGTGGGGGGTCTGCGGGCGGGGGGCTTATCGGAATCTGGAAGCACCCTTTAACAAGGGGACCCCCAGATCCTGCCCCCCCCTGTGTGAAATGGTAAGGGGGTACTTACCCCTACCATTTCACTAAAAAACTGTCAAAAATGTTAAAAATGACAAGAGACAGTTTTTGACAATTCCTTTATTTAAATGCTTCTTCTTTCTTCTATCTTTCTTCTTGGATATTAAGGGGAACTCCGGACAAAATTAAAAAAAAAATGACGTGAGGTTCCCCCTAAATTCCATACCAGACCCTTCAGGTCTGGTATGGATTTTAAGGGGAACCCCGCACCCAAAAAAAAAAAAAGGGGTGGGGTCCCCCCAAAAATCCATACCAGACCCTTATCCGAGCACGCAACCTGGCAGGCCCCAGGAAAAGAGGGGGGATGAGAGTGCGGTCCCCCCCTCCTGAACCGTACCAGGCCACATGCCCTCAACATTGGGAGGGTGCTTTGGGGTAGCCCCCAAAACACCTTGTCCCCATGTTGATGAGGACAAGGGCCTCATCCCCACAACCCTGGCCGGTGGTTGTGGGGGGTCTGCGGGCGGGGGGCTTATCGGAATCTGGAAGCCCCCTTTAACAAGGGGACCCCTAGATCCTGCCCCCCCTGTATGAAATGGTAAGGGGGTACTTACTCCTACCATTTCACTAAAAAACTGTCAAAAATGTTAAAAATGACAAGAGACAGTTTTTGACAATTTCTTTATTTAAATGCTTCTTCTTTCTTCTATCTTCCTTCATCTTCTTCTTCTTCTTCTGGTTCTTCTGGCTCTTCTGGTTCTTCCTCCGGCGTTCTCGTCCAGCATCTCCTCTGCGGCGTCTTCTATTTTCTTCTCCTCGGCCGCTCCGCACCCATGGCATGGGGGGAGGCTCCCGCTCTTCTCTTCATCTTCTTCTTCATCCTCTTCTCTTCTTCCTTCTTCTCTTCTTCATTTTCTTCTCCGGGCCGCTCCGCACCCATGCTGGCATGGAGGGAGGCTCCTGCTGTGTGACGGGGTCTCCTCATCTGACGGTTCTTAAATAATGGGGGGCGGGGCCACCCGGTGACCCCGCCCCCCTCTGACGCACGGTGACTTGACGGGACTTCCCTGTGACGTCAGGGGGAATGCCACAGGGAAGTCCCATCATGTCCCGTGCATCAGAGGGGGTGGGGTCACCGGGTGGCCCCGCCCTCCTCAGACGAGGAGATGCCGTCACACAGCGGGAGCCTCCCTCCATGCCAGCATGGGTGCGGAGCGGCCAGGAGAAGAAAATGAAGAAGAGAAGAAGAGAAGAAGGAAGAAGAGAAGAGAATGAAGAAGTAGATGAAGAGAAGAGCAGGAGCCTCCCCCCATGCCATGGGTGCGGAGCGGCCCGAGGAGAAGAAGATAGAAGACGCCGCGGAGGAGATGCTGGACAAGAACGCCGGAGGAAGAACCAGAAGAGCCAGAAGAACCAGAAGAAGATAAAGGAAGAAGAAGCATTTAAATAAAGGAATTGTCAAAAACTGTCTCTTGTCATTTTTAACATTTTTGACAGTTTTTTAGTGAAATGGTAGGGGTAAGTACCCCCTTACCATTTCACACAGGGGGGGGGGGGGCTGGGATCTGGGGGTTCCCTTGTTAAAGGGGGCTTCCAGATTCCGATAAGCCCCCCGCCCGCAGACCCCCACAACTACCGGCCAGGGTTGTGGGGATGAGGCCCTTGTCCTCATCAACATGGGGACAAGGGGTTTTGGGGGGCTACCCCAAAGCACCCTCCCAATGTTGAGGGCATGTGGCCTGGTACGGTTCAGGAGGGGGGGCCGCACTCTTGTCCCCCCTCTTTTCCTGCGGCCTGCCAGGTTGCGTGCTCGGATAAGGGTCTGGTATGGAATTTAGGGGGAACCCCACGTCACTTTTTTTAAAATTTTGGCCGGGGTTCCCCTTAATATCCATAACAGACCCGAAGGGCCTGGTATGGAATTTAGGGGGACTCCCACGTCTTTTTTTTTTTTTTTTAATTCTGGTTCGGGGTTTCCCTGTGGGGAATTCCCATGCCGTTTTTATCAATGAACTTATGTGTATTGTCGGCAATGCAATAGCCGTGGGTAGTTTTAAATGGAATTTTTCCTTCGAAATGTCATTTTGCTGTCAGACTGTTCTAAACACGGGAAACATGCGCCCCTTTACAGGCATACTATAGACACCCCCCAGGTACGAAATTTAAAGGGATATTACACTTTTATTGTTTGACTTTAAGCATTATTAAAATCACTGCTCCTGAAAAAACAGCCGTTTTTAAAACTTTTTTTTGCATTGATCCATGTCCCCTGGGGCAGGACCCAGGTCCCCAAACACTTTTTATAACAATAACTTGCATATAAGCCTTTAAAATTAGCACTTTTGATTTCTCCCATAGACTTTTAAAGGGTGTTCTGCGGCATTCGAATTTGCCGCGAACACCCCAAATTGTTCGCTGTTCGGCGATCTGGCGAACAGCCAATGTTCGAGTCGAGCATGAGTTTGACTAGAACTCGAAGCTCATCCCTAATCACAGACCACATGAAAAAGCTCAGGAGATTCAGAAGGGAGTGTCAATGTACTGGAACAATCTCTGAAGCAACTTTCATTTGAAATCACATTTCTGACTTTTGAGACTCCTTTTCCATCCTTACAGTAAAAAAAAAAAAAAAAAAACTAAGACCTTTTTCTACTTTTAGGTAAATTTGGGAGGAGTTAGAACCTCTGACAATTTTTTTTTCTGTCTTTGGAAGGATGGGAACATTAACCATGTCTTGTCCAAGATACAAAAGATACAAGATAAAATAATCTACCTAAAGTGAAGGAAAATCCCTTCTCCTCCGGATCCAGTAATGACAATAAAATGTTGGATTTTCCATCACTTTCTCTCACAGTGACAATAGCCAGAGAAATATAGAAGCTAATCCTTCCTGGCAGGGACAAAGACAGATTTAAAAATCAGGCATGGGTTCTTTTTTTTTTTTTCAAAAAATGCAAACAAGTATTGATTTAGGTATGCTTTAAGTGGAAAACTGTACAATGATAAATCATTTAAAGAAGTTCAAAAGTTGTCATTCAGGACTGGAGATTCAGGAGTTGAAAACTCAAAAATGAAAGTTGCAAATTCTTTACTAGATGAGATTCAGCTGAATCTGCAGGTGACTGAATCATGACTTATGTACTGTAATGCCCTGTACACACAATAGGATTTTCCGATGGAAAATGTTTTATGGGAGCTTGTTGTCGAAAATTCCGACCGTGTGTATGCTCCATCGGACATTTTCCATTGAAATTTCCGTCACGCAAAATTTGAGAGCTGGTTCTCAAATTTTCCAACAACAAAATTCCGAAATTCCGATTGTGTGTACACAATTCCGACACACAAAGTTCCACGCATGCTCGGAATCAAGCAGAAGAGCCGCACTGGCTATTGAACCCCACTCAGCAGATCCCCAGCTCATTAGTACCCCCACTAAGCAGATCCCAAGCTCAGCAGTACCCCAAGCTCTGCTGATCCCTCTCCCAGTAATAACCCCCAGCTCTGCTGATACTCCAGTTTGCTGACCCTTCTCCATCTCCGATCCCCGCTCTATATTGATCCCTTGCTATGCACCATGTGCTAGTTTCTCCCACTCCATTCCCCCAGCTCTGCTGATTCTCTTCTGCTCAGTCCTCTCTCACTGGTCACCACTCTCCTCCTTCTATATTGCTCCCATTCTGTGCACCATATGTGACTTCTGCTAGTTTCTCCTGCTCCAGTTCCCCAGCTCTGCTGTACCTCTGCCACTCAGACCTCTCTCTCTATGGTTCTCACTCATGTTCCGTCTGCTAGTTGCTCTGCTCAAGTCCGGTCCCTGCTCACCTTCCTGCTACTCCACACTGCATGCCAGATGTGACACTCTCATTATATATACACATGAACAGGAAGTGAGTGCTGATGACCTATTTCCAGTTCGCTTGTTGGTTTCCCATTGCATCCCAAGATATCTCATACCTCCAATACCTCCAAAACTGGAGGACTGTAAGGTAACCATTTTATTTAGTGATAGCTGCTTTGATTGGCATTCAGAATGTTTTAAAAATGTGTGTCAAATGCCACATTTTGAAGCAAGTGTAAACGAGGCCTTATTATGTTTAAGAAGTGGTGCCACACTCCCAAACGCTAATGTGTTAGTATACTTTTAAATCTGCTTGGATAGCCATTTTCAAAATCAGCATATCATATCAAACCATATGTAACAATAACAAAACAAAACAAACAATGCATCAGTCCATAAAGTGTCCTTTGATATGAATTTGCTTGCATATGCTCAAACTTTCATAAAAACAGGCTTGTGTTCACATAACCAATCAACTGCTTCCCTAATTAGTATTCACCAATATGTGCTCCAATCATCCAAAGGTATTAGTGATAACTCTCTCATCTGATGTGCCCTCACCTGGGGGATAATACCAACCAATGGTCTATATGTTTAGAAAATGTGTAAAGGTGTGAGCGATCCACTTAGTAAGTTTTGTAGTCATATAGCACTCAATAGCAAGTGCACACATTTTTAAGAGGCCTTATTATGCATTTTTTTGCGCAGGGAAGGGGTAAAACCCTTATCAAGTTATTTGTTACTTCTATGTCCTACTGGGAAAATTTCCTTGACTTCCTAACCTGGAAACACTACACAAAATGAGAGAAAATCTCTCCAAAGTTCCATCTTAGAGAGTTGTCGTAGGACAGGCGTGCCCGTTGGTGAAGTTTCTCTCACCTTTTGCCCTGGTGACAAGTTCACAGTTTTGGATTTTTCAGTACCTTCTATCACTGATACAAGAGGGGTGAATCTCCCCAGTGGGGAGACAGACAGCAATATAGACTTGTAAAAGCCATTAACTCAACCCTACTCTATCCAAAATTAACTAAAAAAGTATTTTAAAATGCAAGCACCGCAAGTAGCAATTAGTCATTATATCACGCTAATCACCAACAGAATATTTTATTTCAACAAATTAGGAGAGCCATTACCTTGCTGCAAAATGTCCTCTTTTCTTTAATTTGATTAGATGGTAACTCTGATTTACTGCAGGAATAGATAATCTTCACTCAATAAATAGTGTGAATATTTAATTCAGTTGTCCAATCATGTGAAAAGTGAATTTGTGTATAATTTGAACACCTAATCTGGTGCAGATAAAATCATGATGAAATCATTAAAGTGAATATTCACACAATTAAGCCCAAGTATTTGGTTCTGTTATTGCTCCTAATGCATTATGATTTATTCACCCTGAAATCTGAAACCGCCCCATTTTGGCTTACAATACAGCTTCTGAAAGCTTAAGGCCTGACAAACATGGCCCAAATTTAGGCCAGTTCAGCAAGAACCAGCTGAGATTTGAACCCTCAATGGGCAGGTTGAATGTACAAAGTTGATTGGGTACATTCAGCTTGTCGGATTCTATTGCGATTATTGCTAGCAGCTGCTATAGCCGCTAATAATAACCACTGTCTTCTCCCGGCGTGGACGGATTCCCTCGCACCCTGCCCCCACCCCCCCCCACACCCCCACCGGGAGAAGACAATTGGTGATTCCCCTGTCAACGCTGTTTTTGTTGATGAGGGAATCGTGCAAATTTCTTTCCTGCAGGAACATAAATTCATTATGGATAGCCTAAAGATCTGCCCCATCCCATTTTGTGCTATCTGAAGATCTGCCCCATCAGACTCCAAATTGTGTGATTAGACACTAAGAGGTGCAAATAGAAGGGACTGCACACATGGCATTGTGTTATATTTCAGCAACCAGTGTAAGCAGCCTGATTGAAAAGTGCACATGTAGCCTTTTTTTTTAATTATATGTAAAAAAAATAAAAAAGGCTTTTACATTTGCTCATCTGTAAACTATACAGCTGCAGTATATGTGTTTATGTAAAACTTTCCTTATCTTCAATCTCAAAAAGATTGTTTCCTTTATTCCTATATTTCCCAGCGTTCTAAGGTTACACATCTTAAATGAAGATATTCAACTTATTAAAGAGCTGAAATGGAAAATTGGGCACCAGTCCAGGAGTGACAGAAGCGCATGACTAACAAGCAATTGGAATATTCAAGTTGATGCCAGTAAAAAACAGAAGATAATGCAAAATTTTTAGTTCAATTCACATAAAAAAAAAAAAGAAAAACACAGGAGGGTGGTGAACACAAAAGAAATCAAATGAGTGGAATTATTTCCTCACAGAGGGGATAATGGATCCATTGAAATCCTCTCCATGAATAAGTGCAAGTTAATACAGTGAAACTGCATCAGGAGTGATTGCCATTGGATTGAATAACATTATAAGTAGGATAGACAGGAGGAGAAAATGAGCTTACACTTTTCATTTAACTAGCTACTGGGCTTTAATTTATTTTTATTTTTTTTTGCTAAAGACATGTGGCTATATTAAATGGCAGGAAAAGGACCTATAGCACACTATGTGAATATCTTTGTTGTACTGTGTATATGCCATGTCCTGATAGACTATGGATATTGCATGTCTTATTCAAGCTGCTTACAGTCAGTGTGCCAAGTTCTCATGGTTAGTGGTGTATAGACTTTCATGGCTGCACAATTCATGCTGTAGCTAGGACCACAATAGGACGGTTTTATGGCACTGTATCAATTACAGGATTCCTTCCCAGAATCAATACAGTGCTGTGCCTTTAAAACTAGCGTAAGTGGGGAGTAATGAAGAATTAGAACCATGTTTAGATTTTTACTGCCTGTGTCCATTTCCCCATCCTGGAGATTTTCCCTCACTTCTTGTCCAAGTGAATTGAGGAAGAATTTCCCCAACAGGATTACAGATAGTAGTAAAAACATGATAGATGTTCTAGCCCTTCCACATTCTACCAAACACTAAAATAAAGGCTTTTGACTAATTTTGCACTGTAATCCCTGATCTATCTTCTGAATCTGACTTATCTTCAAATAATTTTGCTCTTGCCTAGGCTACTCACAATCCACATCTCTAGAGATCGTGTCTGTCATTGTGTACTACACAGGGTATTTTACTAAAGACAGCATGTTAATGCAGAAGTGGCATATATACATAAAATGAATGACTAGAAGATTGGAAAAAAGCAATTAGTTTCTACAGCTTATTAGCAATGTTTATTTTCCTAAATTTTACTTAGCTAAGTAGAGCTAACAAAATACCTTTGCTCAATTAAAGTGGTTCTTTTATACCAAGATGTTCCCCTAGGAACTAATCTGCTTGATTCAATGGAATTCAGCAATTATTTATATGGCTAAATGTTCTAAAATTAGCATTGAGGAAACTAATTGTGGACAGAAAACACATTACATATGAGTGTTGGTTTTGCTGAAAGTCTTCTGTTAATAGTTGAATGGAAATGTTTTAAAAAAATAGATATATATATTGTAGATCAATGTATTGATCAATGTACACGATCGGACATTGATTGGACATTCCGAGAACAAAATCTATGGATTTTTTCCGACGGATGTTGGCTCAAACTTGTCTTGCATACACACGGTCGCACAAAGTTGTTGGAAAATCCGATCGTTCTGAATGCGGTGATGTAAAACACGTACGTCGGGACTATAAACGGGGCAGTAGCCAATAGCTTTTGTCTCTTAATTTATTCTGAGCATGCGTGGCACTTTGTGCGTCGGATTTGTGTACACACGATTGAAATTTAACCGATCGGATTTTGTTGGCGGAAAATTTTATAGCCTGCTTTCAAACTTTGTGTGTCGGAAATTCCGACAGAAAAAGTCTGATGGAGCCCACACATGATCAGAATTTCGGACAACACAATCCGATCGCGCTTTTTCTGTCGGAAAATCCGACCGTGTGTACAGGGCATTAGACCACCAAAGATTGATATTTTCAATATTGATTAAACCTGGTGAGCTGAATCACTTGCATGTGTCCTTGTATCTGTTAAAAATTCCAGTTGTGTGATCTTCAAATAAGATTTTCCAGATACCTTCCAACTGTGACCTCTGTGAAGCTAAGTATGGTTTTCTCTGCTACCTTTCTTAAAATAACATTACTAAACTGAACACAGTATGCCAGAGACAACAGTGAACCACTTCACAGCTGGAAATTCGGGTGGTGGGGATGAGGGCAATTATCTCTGCTGAATTTTTCCCAGCACTGAAATACACATTTCAAGTGATTTCAGTATCTTGAGTTAATCTGCAACAACCCCAACAAAGTTATTTTTGTATGTTGTATGTCCAATTATGTTGTGAAATGTATTCATGTATAAAATCCAGGCATTTAAAATCACGTTCTGTTTCCCTTATCAACAACCCATGAATATTATGTGTGTGTGTGACTGCTGTGTGCAAAATCTCCCGTGAGCTAAAAAGCATAGCCACCCACACATTCCCATACTCATGATTTGTTTTTATTATTTAAATCTTTTTATTTCTACAAATTACTGATCATGCTGATTTATCACAAGCTATTGGATAATAATTTTTAGCAGGGGTTCCCTGGGACCTGAAAGTTATTCCATGGGTTTTCTTGAGGTAAAAAGGTTGTAAAAAGCTGCTGTAAGCAGTAATAGTCTTTACAAAGTCAGTCTATCCCCGGATTCAATTGCAATCTGAAATATGCTGATGAGAATTTTAGTGACAGTTCATTCTTTGCAAATGTCAATAGTTTTCTTTTTCTTCTTTATGCATCTAGTAAATAAACAGTAGAAAATATATAGTAAATAGAGAATTGTTGCTTAATTTGTGGACTCAAACAACTCTAATACAAAAGAATATATATACTTAACCAGGAACCACATATAACATAATATACAAAATTGTATTTAAGCATACAAGCTAGCACACTTGTTAAAACATTTTATTCCTTCCTTTGATCCAGTTGGCCAGGATTGGTAAAACCAGTCAAGTAGAGGCCTAATTGTTTTTCTCCCTAAACAGATTATCTACTATTCATGACCCACATGGAAATGTACTACCAAATTACTGTTATGGAGCTTTGGGACACTGGATCTTGATCTTTGGGTGTAACAGCCATGGTACTATAGAGCCTTTTTTTGGTCCCCCAGTTTTGGACTCATTTCAGTTTCATTTTAATTATAAATACCTTTTGCGTTTTTTTTTTCCTACTGGGAAGACCTTGACATTTAATAAGTATCCTGGTGTTCTCCATGCTTACTGGGAAGGGAATTCATTTGCATAACTGTCTTTCTGATAACCAAGAGCTTATGACCAGTTATAGGCCTTATGTGTATCTTCATGATGTAGTGCAAGTGATTTATGCTATTGTGAAGGAGTGTTCCCCAGGGTGTTGACACATGCATCAATTACTAGCCAGTAGTATTCTATGATATAATGGCTATTGACAGTTAAAGAGACATAGACTTAGGCTATTGCTAGAGTAGTGTATGACTGGAAGTGTCTGCTTAGGATGGTACATTATGACTAGACAGAGTTTTCAGGTCTCTTTTTTTTCCACAAACGATTTTTATTGAAAGAGAATAAAATTGCATGTATAATACTATTAACATGTCCTTGAAAGGAGCATCTATGACAATGTTTCATAATGGCAAAACAGAGAATTGTATTACAGCATGGGTCATGAAAAAAAAGAACCGCAGGGTTCCTTAAAACATAATAAATCATGTAAGAATATAAGCGCTATATGAAAAACCAAC
The DNA here is from genome assembly GCA_037952925.1 of Lithobates clamitans. NCBI lineage: Eukaryota > Metazoa > Chordata > Amphibia > Anura > Ranidae > Lithobates > Lithobates clamitans. The sequence goes on from JBBGZY010000088.1 coordinate 1,356,038, forward strand.
ATTTGTACATCTTAAGGTGAGACACCACAATTGAAGCAAGTATTGCTATAACTGGTTGTTGTCCATGGGGATCAATATCAACAGGTCCATCCATGGTATTAAAAAGAGCATTAAACTTGTTTGTGGGGTAGGGTAAGGTTCATGTGTCTCTGGTGGGAGAATTAAGCATAGTTTGACGGTTGTTTTGATATGGTGGCATAGGAATAGTGTGGGGGGTAAGAGTAAATGAAAAGAGAAGACTTTTTGGAAGGGAAGGAATTAGGAAACAGAGAGGGGGGAAAGGGACTAGTTGGGGGGGGGGGAATGGGGGGAAAAGAAGAAGAAAAAGTGAAGGAAGGATAGTGGGGGCTGCTCCTCATTTCAGACCCCCTGGTTCCAGTCAGGGTACAAAGGAATCGGTTCTAGGTAGGTTGGGTAATAGAGTATCACAGAGGAAAATAGGACTTATAGCATTCTGTAGTCTTGAATTGTGTCCAGCAAGCCCAAATATTGGTGAATTTCTGTATGCGATCTTGTGATGTGTAAATCAATTCCTCCATTTCCTCAATCTTTGCAATCCTGGTTAGCCATTCCCTAATGGTTGGGGTGTCGGTTGACCGCCAATGATCAGAAATGCAGAGTCTGGCTGCATTAACCATGTGCATGGCTAGCGATTTATGATAGCATTGTTTAGGCAGGGTTGTATAATAGAGGAGATATTGGGTAGGGTTATAGTCCAGGGTGAAGCTGGTGACCCGTGTTATTATGGAGTGTATCTCCCTCCAGAATGGTTGGAGCGCAGTGCACTCCCACCAAATGTGGATCATGGAGCCTTCTACTCTTTTGCATCTCCAACAAATGTTTGGGATTGAGGGTGAGAATTTGTGTAGGCGAGTAGGGGTTATGTACCATTTTGTAACTATTTTGTAGCCATTTTCCTGGATTGCTACATTCATTGATCCCTTGTGGGCGTGTGTGTATATGGTTTCCCATTCATCAGTGAATGTTACTTGCAGGTCCCTGCCCCAAGAGAGCCGCAAGGTTTCTGTCTGTGAGGGATGGGGGTTGTCTTGGAGTAAAGAGTAAATGGGATATTAGATGTCTTTGTGGTGTATTGTGGGAGTAAAGTATTTCAAATGGTGTAAGTTGTCTCGACCATGTGTCAGTTGAGTTTTTAGAGGTGAGAAAATGTCTCAATTGTCTGTAAGACCAAAAGGGAAATCCCTTTGTGTGTGATGTTGACATCAAGTTTTCATAGGATCGTAAACGACCCTTGTGAAAGAAATGGTGTGCTTAGATATCATCATGTGGCCATTCTTCTAGTAAGAATGTAGTCGACTCTCCTGGGGGGAAGTCCGGATTCCCCCTTAGAGAGGTTAATGGGCCTGGTTGAGAGGATATGTGGCAGGAAGATACTGCTTTGTTAAAAGCTAGTAGCGAGGGATAGATGAGTGGATGTGTCTTGATTAGGGATGAGCCGAACACCCCCCGGTTTGGTTTGCACCAGAACCTGGGAATGGACCGTAAATTTGCATGAACGTTAGAATCTGTTGGGAAAGGTGTCCTGTTAGCACATCCATCGGCGGAAGATCGGTTAACAGAACCACCTATTTAACGGAGCCTGTCAGCATGCTTCCTTGCTGTCCGGTCTACAGCATTCCCTGTGACCCTAAGCTACCTGAATACCTGCCTACCTGCTTCCTGTTTGTGGTGGTGCTGGTGCCACAACACTGTCCTCACAGTTACTCTTGGTGGGCACAGAAATGGGCCCTGCTGTGAAATATTAGATCAAGAATTGCAATTACATGCACCTGTTGAACGGGGGCAGAAAAATTGGGCCTTTGGTGGTGGTGGTGTTGCCACAACACTGTAAGTCCTCACAGTTAGTCTTGGTGGGCGCAAAAATGGGCCCTGCTGTGAAATATTAGATCAAGAAATGTAATTACATGTCCCTGTAGAACAGGGGCAGAAAAATTGGGCCTTAGGCACTGGTGCAACAACACTGAAACCCCTCACAGATACTCTAGTTGGGGCGCAGGAATGAGCCCTCCTGCAAAATATTGCATCAAAAATTGTAATTACATGCCCCTGTCAAACAGAGGCTGAAAAATTGGGCCTTAGGCACTGGTGCTGGTGCCACAACACTGCAACCCCTCACAGATACTCTAGTTGGAGCGCAGGAACGAGCCCTGCTGCAAAATATTGCATCAAAAATTATAATTGCAAGCCCCTGTTAAACAGGGGCTGAAAAATTGGGCCTTAGCCACTGGTGGCGGCGCCCAGAACCAAAAATATTCTTACAAGCTATCAGCATGATCATTGAGGAGGAAGAGGATAGTCACTCAGCATAACAGGATAGTCATTCAGCATAACAGGATAGTCACTCTGCATCAGCATAGGCAGGCCTGAAGGGATCTGATATTTCAAAAAAAATATTCGGTTACATCAGCATCAGGTGCTTGGTAGCTGGTGGTGATCCAAGACTGATTCATTTTTATGAAGGTCAGTTGATTGACCGAGTCGGTGGACAGGCGCACCCTGTGATCTGTTACAAAACCTCCAGCAGCACAGAATGTGCGTTCCGATGCTGGATGCAGGACAGGCCAGTAGCTCAATTGCATACTGTGCAAGCTCTGGCCGGTGATCCATCCTCAAGACCCAGTAACCCAGAGGATTTTTGGTGGGAAAGGTGTCCAAGTCATATCTTGCCCCTAGGTATTCCTGCACCATGTAAAACAGACGCTGGCGATGGTTGCTGGAACTGATCATACCTTGGGGCTGCTGACTAAAAAATTGTCTGAACGCATCGGTCAGATGGCCACCTTCTCCACCGCTCCTTCTTTGACTGACTGAAGCCTCAGCAACATGTTGTCCAGGAACAGGAGTTTGTAACCTCCCAGTCTCTGGGAACGCGTTGCACAGACCTTTCTGCAAGGCCTCCCAAAGATGTCTCATACTCTGCTCGCTCTGCAGCAGCAGCAACCTTACCCTTGTAACGTGGATCAAGAAGGGTTGCCAGCCAGTATTGATCCCTCTCCTTGATACCACGAATACGAGGATCCTTCCGCAGGCTTTGCAGGATCAGGGAGGCCATGCAGCGTAGGTTTGCTGAGGCATTCGGTCCGGATTACTCTGGGTCACTAAGGATGACATGATCCGCAGCCAACTCCTCCCAGCCACGTACAAGTCCATGGGTTTCTTGGGACTGTAAATGATCCCTTAAAGACTGCAGCTGATGCTGAGTGCCAGGCTCCACTTCCATGCTGACACAATCCTCCTCTTCCTCCTCCTCCTCCTCCTAGTCCTCTTCCTATGTGATCAGCGGGCACGCAGGAACACTGTCTGGATAAAGGGGGCCTTGAGATCTAAGGAAGTCCTCCTCTTCCTGCCTCTGTTCTGCCTCAAGTGCCCTGTCTATTATTCCACGCAGTGTGTGCTCCAACAGGTGGACAAGGGGGACAGTGTCACTGATGCATGCACTGTCACTGCTCACCATCCTCGTGGCCTCCTCAAATGGTGACAGGACAGTGCATGCATCCCTGATCATGGGGAAAAAAAATCTAAGCTCCCCTGACCCGGTCCTGGTGCCATAGTCGCACAGGTACTCATTGATGGCCCTCTGCTGCATGTGCAGCCGCTGCAGCATGGCCAACGTTGAGTTCCACCTGGTGGGCATCTCACAGATTAGGTGGTTCTTGGGCAGGTTAAATTCCTTTTGGAGGTCAGCCAGCTTATGACCTGCAGAAATGCACACAGACTTTCCTGGCCTGCCTCAAGACATCCTGTAAGCCCAGGTACCTGCCCAAGAACCGCTGCACCACCAAGTTAAGGACATGAGCCAAACAGGGCACATGGGTCAGTAGTCCCTGTCTGGGGGTGGAGAGGAGGTTGGTGCCATTGTCGCAAACCACTATACCTGCCTTAAGCTGGCGTGGCATCAACCACCTCTGAACCTGCCCCTGCAGAGCTGACAGAATCCCTGCCCCAGTGTGGCTTCTGTCCCCCAAGCACACCAGCTCAAGCACCGCATGGCATCTTTTGGCCTGCGTGCTTGTGTAGCCCCTTGAACGCCTATGGAGCACCGCTGGTTCCAAAGTCAAATCAGCACAGGAAGAGGCCATGGGGTGGAGGAGAGAGGTGTGGCAGAATCATCACTAGTAGTATTTTGGAGGCGTGGTGGCAGAACAACCTCCAATACTACTGCACCCTGTCCTGCATCCTTCCCAGCTGCCAGAGGAGTCACGCAGTGCGCGGTGAAAGATAGGTAACGTCCCTGTCCATGCCTTCTGGAACATGAGTCAGCGGTAATATGCATCTTACTGCTGACCGCCCTGTCCAGCGAGGCAAAGACATTGCCTTCCACATGCTGATAGAGAGCCAGAATCGCCTTCCATGAGAAAAAGTGGTGTTTGGGAACCTGCCACTGAGGAACCGCACATTCTACAAACTCGCGGAAGGGGGCAGAGTCTACCAACTGAAAAGGCAGCAGTTGAAGTGCTAGCAATTTAGCCAAGCTAACATTCAACCACTGGGCATGTGGATGGCTGGGAACGAACACCAGCAATTTTCTTCAGGTAGCTGTAAATACTGTAAAAACACCTGTGTGCCTGTCAGTAGTAGGAAGAGAATAACAGGAACGGATCTAGCTAAACTGAATACAGTGTATATATATATATATATATATATATATATATATATATATATATATATATATATATACAACACCTAGAATGTATATATATACACAATACACTGTAAGTGCAGCTAACTGACTCGCCTGCCTACTCTATCTAACTTAAATCAAATGACACTGTCTCTCTCTATCTATCCCTCTCTCAACGCCAGAACACACTACACAGGGCCGCCATGCAGGCGGCCTTATATAGTGTGGGGTGTGTACTAAACCCCCTGAGCCATAATTGGCCAAAGCCACCCTGGCTTTGGCCAATTACGGCTCTCTGTACAGACGACGCTGTGATTGGCCAAGCATGCGGGTCATAGTGCATGCTTGGCCAATCATCAGCCAGCATTGCTTTGCGAGGCTGCAGCGAATTATGGGCCGTGACGCGCCACTCGAATTTGGCGCAAACGGCCTATATCGTTTGGAATTCGGCAAACGACCGAACAGGCAATGTTCAAATTGAACATGCGCTCGTTTCGAACATGAAGCTCATCCCTAGTCTTGATAGATTGGGGCCAATGTCTTGGTGAGAGCCAGAGAAGAATGTGTATTGGGTTACGTATTAAGGAGCTTTCCAATGTGACCCAAGCTTTCAGCAAATTGGTGGGCTTTCCAATCCACCAATGTAGCTAAGTGGCATGCTAAGTAATATTTGTGGAGGTCTGGTAGGCAAATTTCTCCTTTAGTCTTGGCACATGTCAGGCGTGTGTATTTAATACGTGGGGTATTATTTTTCCAAATAAAGGTTGTACAGGCTTTTTTATAAGATGAAAAAAAGAAAGGGGTAGGTGAACTGGGATTGTCTGCATAAGATAAAGAAGGCAAGGAAGAGCGATCATTTTTATTAGGGCCGAATGCCCAAACCATGATGCATTGAGATTGGCCCACTCCTTCAGATCTGTCTGGATTTTTGACAGGGCATGTAGGAAATTATGGTTATAAAGGTCTGTTATTCGTCTGGTGATTTGAATGCCAAGATAGGTAATGGCTTCTTTTTTCCATTGAAAAGGGAAGGAATCTTGACAGTGGAGCACTTCTTGCGGGGGTAGGGAAATGTTTAGGTCATGGGATTCGGAGTAATTGATTCTAAGGTTCGATAGAACACCAAAGTATTTGATATCTCTCAGAAGGTTGGGTAAAGATAGTCGGGGTGATTGCAGTGATAGTAAGATATCCGCAAATGCGGCTCCTTTAAATTACTTGCGGTTGATGGAAATTCTCTGAATGTCTGTAATGGCACGTATTCTGTTTAAGAGGGGTTCCAATGTCAGAACAAAGATCAAGGGGGATAATGGGCAACCCTGGCGAGTACCATTGCTTATAGGGAAGGCGTTTGACAGGAGGCCATTTGCTTTTACCCTTGCTGAAGGGTTAGTATATAGGGCATTGATTTGTGCAAACATGTGGGGTAGGAGGCCTATGCCTTTTAGTACTTCCTGCATGTAATCCCAGGCCATCCTGTCGAACACCTTCTCAGTGTCGAGTGATAGAAGGAATTCCTTGGTCTCCGACGAGGTGAGCCAGTGGTGTACGTTTAGGGTGCGTATGGTGTTGTCCCTGGCCTCCCTACCCAGGATAAAGCCTACTTGATCAGATGAAATAAGGCCAGGGATGAGGGGTAATAACCTATTTGCTATCATCTTTGCATAGAGTTTGATATCCACATTAAGTAGTGAGATGGGTCTGTAATTAGATACCTGTGAGGGGTCTTTTCCTTCTTTAGGGATAACTGCTACATGGGCTTCTAACATGTTGCCTAAAGGGGTAGGTGGAGTCAATAGGGAGTTAAATGCTTCCAACATCTTGGGTGAGAGTGTATCTGAAAAGCTTTTGTAATAAATTAGTGGATGACCGTCAGGACCTGGGCTTTTACCCACTTTTATTTGTTTTATTGCTAGGTGTAGTTCCTCAGTAGACAGTGGATGTTCTAAGACTTCAGCTTGTTGTGAGGTGATGGGTTTGGGGCAGTATTGAGCTAGGAAATCTCTTATTTGGGATGGTCGGTTCAGGTGTATCAGATGACTCTATGTTGTCTCCTGATAGGTTGTAGAGTTTAGCTTAAAAGTTCTCAAAGTGTGTGGCAATGTCTTGATTGTTAGAGAGAAGTGTACCTTGGTTATCTTGAATATGGTGAATTATAGACAAAGTTTTAGATGCCTGTATCGTGCGGGCTAACAGTCTCCCAATTTTGTTGCCGTGTTCATAGAACACTTTTTGTTTAAGAATGTATCGCCTTCTAGTGCGTTTCCCTAGCTCATCCATTAAAGAGGAGCGAGCATGTAAAAGGTCATGTAGTGTAGTTTGTGAGGTTGAATGTTTGTGGGCTGCTTCAAGTCGGTTAATTGGTTTGATAAGAGAGTTGATCTGTTCCTGATGTCTCTTTTTAGCGATTGTTGCTAAGGATATGTGTTTCCCCTTTATAACACATTTGTGTGCCTCCCAAAGTGTGATAGGTGTGATGTCTGGGGTGGATTCAGGTTTCTTTTTTAACAAAATATATACATATGGATCACAATTTGAGGTTAAAGTTAGAAAACATTGATACTAGGATGACTCTTTTCTCCTTCTCTATGTTGGTCTTTTATTTATTAGAAGGACATTAGTAGGCAGGTACCCAATAGGTTTGTCTGTCATGCCCCTGTGTCAGGCTCTTCACGTGGGACACATCTTGGCAGGTATCTTTTCAAAATGGCTGCCATGATCTTAAGCTGGCCATGCATGGATCAAAACTAGTTTAGCAGAGACAGGCTAAATTTTGATCAATGCGTGACCATAGTGGTTTAACAGTAGTCAATTTCCGACTCGACTTCTGTTCAACCACCCTGTTGGTATTTTGTCACTCGATTATCGCTACAGGTAATAGACTGCATTGCTGATCTGTGTATTCTAATGGGGGGAGTCTCTCTGATGTCAGAATACAATGACTCAGTCGGGAGGATTCCTGCATCCACATCGACTGTGTGGATGAGGCAATTAGGTCAGTGTTTTTGTTCAACCAGCTGGTTTAAAGAAAGAAATTAATGCATGTCTGGCCAGCTTAAGCTATATGGACAATCTCATTGCGGCTCATTGGATATCCTAAGGACACTTAATTGGTAGGTATCACAGGCTACATCTTCATATCTATTAATCCATCAACTGTATGTGGAATCATTGGACACTACATTGGCAGACACCTTCCAGAGAAGTTGTGCCTTTGGTCTCTAGATTACTGTCTAAAGTGTTCAAATCATATGATAGCTTTACTATCGAATCCTATATTTGTTGATGCCCCTGCCCGCTACTGAAGGAAGCCACTATACAATAAATGCCAAAATTAAAATATATGAGTTGGTTAGCCTCTGGATGTAAACACTTTATATTTAATATGGGGATTGTATTGTGAGATGAATCCATCTTAAAGGTATTTAAATTATAAACATAATTTTTTAACAAGTGTGTTAACTCATATTTTTAAATAAAATGTTGTATATAATGTTATAAGCCATTCGTGGTTGATAGGATATATTATTTTGTATTAGAGTTGTTTGAATCCACAAAGTGGATTCTTTCTTGTTTTTTTTTTCTGAATTATAGACCACATGGACTCTGCCTAGGGTAATTTTCAATTTCCAGGCTTTGAGTCAGCCTTGTTCTAGTAGTAGAGAATTTTTATTACCATGAATTTGTGATATAAAATTGTACAGTAGTTTTGAATCCCTAGACTATTCTATATATACAGTATATACACAGTATATATCACCAACAATTTACAGTCAATTAATCTACCACCACGTATTTGAAGTGTCAGAGGAAATCCATCCAAGCACAGGTAGAACATCCAAGCTCCATGCAGGTAGTGTCTTGGTTGGGATTTGAACCAAGGACCCTAATGCTGCAATGTAGAAGTGCTAACAATTAAGCCACTCTGCTTAAAACATGTCTAGAATAATCAAAAAATACATGGTTTTATGATATAAAGCCTTTGAATTGATTTTTTTTTTTATAAATCAGAGAAATATGGAAAAGCAGTAGCAGATAATTATTTTTAGATTGTACACAAGATGGAACATTTTAGCTTTACATAACTGTAATCTATTTTTTTCTCAGTTGCTTAAAATGTATAATTTTACTAGTAGCTAATTTCATATGTCATTCTACTTTCGCTACTCTGACAAAAGAGAATCACAAGTCATAATTACAGAGATGATTATGAGATTGCAAGGTGTAGCAGATACAAATCAAGGAGTTCAAATCATATGACGCAAAATGTCACAACAAACCATCAATTGCCTGTATATGTGTATTTTAGTACAATGAGAAATCAATGTCATTGTCAAATGCAATTCATATAACCCTCCAATTACTAGGAGGGATTCTTATCAGTTGTTTTCTGTGATACATATCAAACAAATGCATTAATGATTCTCTGTGTTTCCAGGTATTTACTCTATGCTTTTTAGGGTACCCACAGGAAAGCCAGATTCTTACTGATAATGGTGGATAGGGAGAAACCTGCCCAGCTTTTTTAGACTGCACCAGGGACAGATTTTACATTATGCTTGGACGTGACTTTTTCTTTAAGCTTCATGCACACTGTGTTATATAAATGCTTTTTTTTCTCCTACAGGAGTTTAACAGCAGCAAAAACACGTTTGTGTGCATTCCTGCATCTGGTGTTAATATGTTCTATTGGCCAGAATTCTGGTCATTAGAATGCATTAACGTAGGAACACGCCTAAGCATTCCTAGCGTTGATGCGCATTTATGTGTGTTTATGCATGTTTATATGCGATTAGGCGCCTTTAGCTTTCTTTTTCTGCTCAAAAGCTCCTCTTCCGAATGCACAGGTGATGTTTTTTTTCTGCCTCTAAACACCCCTGCCTTTAAACTCCTATGAACTCCTATGTGTGCATAGACACATAGGTTAATATGGAGGGGAATTTAGAGGCAGGAAAAAAAAAAAGCTCAAACGCCTGTAAAAGCAGTGTTTTGAGCTAAAGTGTGCATAAGCAGTGCCGGGACAAGGTCGCCCTGCACCCAGGGTGAAGATGGTGAGTTGCACCCCCAACAGGTGGAATCCCCAGTGGAGTCCCCCTTTACAGCAGGTATCCCCAATAGGGTCCCCCTTTACATCAGGTGTCCCAATCAGAGTGCCCCCTTACATCAGCTGTCCCCAATAGAGTCCACCTTTACATCAGGTGTCCCCATCAGCGTGTCCCATTACATCAGGTGTCCCAAATAGAGTCCTCCTTTACATCAAGTATCCCTAGTAGAGTCCCCCTTTACATCAGGTGCTCCAAATAGAGTGCTCCTTTACATCATGTGTCCCCAGTAAAGTCCCCCTTTACATGCATATATTGTATGGGCAAACACTGAAATCTGAAATTAGCTGGCACCTTTCTGATTATGTTTTGATCTTGATTAAGTAGGCAGTAGCTTATAAGTTTTATCTGAATCAGTCATGTAATCAGGAATACAGATCACATTGGTTTGTGAGGTGGTGGAAACACCTTCCACATACCTGTCTTTTAAGTGGGATTTTGGTTTCCCTTACCTCACAAAGGGTGAGTTTATCCAAGCTAGAATTGTTTTAGATATTGTACAATTGTACAGTAACAATGCAGAACATTTCCAGATAATTTATATTGCCTTGTGTCTACTTGACTTTAGGGTATGAGATCCAGGAACTGTCACCCTTGAGGTTATTTAACTTCCTAGTGATTTATTGACTGTAAAAATTCTACAGGTTAGATGCTTTAAATAAACAATAGAAAGAGCCGGCAACACTGGAATCCTTGAAGTGTTATTTATTGGTTAAATCTAAGTGGCAATAAAACAACCAACAAACAATGACAGCACCACTATCCCCTGTGTTTTACAATAAAACAATAGCGCTGACACATTTTGGCAGAAGCCTTAGTCATAGCAGATGCTCTGAATCTATTGGTTGCATGCTTGCTACAGGTTAGTGACTAAAGCCTTGTACACACTACTGGGTTGAACAAAAAAACCTGACAGCTCAGGTTGGACCTGCTGTACTAACAATCTAATGTTAGTACAGCAATCTCCCTTTTCTATGCTATTGTGTTCTGACAGGGGGATGTCCCTCTTGCCAGAATACTCTGGTCAGTGCTTCAGCCATTGGCTGTTGTACAAACAGTCAAAATGTCGGCTGGTTTCTTTTGAACCAGTGGATTCTGCCCAACATTCGGCCTGCCTGTACTAGGCTTAACTAAATAGTGGCAATGGCTTCCTGTGGAGCTTGTCAGCTTTGACACATCCCCATTAAGTTGTGCAATGTGCTAATACTTTAGTGCTCTCCACCAAAGCCAGGTGATACTCACAAGTTTTATTATTTAGCTATATTTCAGGGTGGTGTTCCAAATATTTTATAAGTGATAAAAGTGTAAATGGTGTAATTAATTACAAACAAGTTCAAATAAACCATGCTAAGTAAAAAATTAGGCTTCTTGTAGGTAATGGCAAGTGAAGGGTTAACTAGAAAAGGTTCTAACATCTGAGCTTAAACTCTCTTTTGTGCATGCAGTCTGCACATGTACAGAGCTGATCTGTTATGAGATAGGCATCTTCAGGCGCATGATATTAGATAGGAAGTAGAAAATCAATAATTTATTACACCAACATTTCAGCCTAAAGAGAACATTAATCATTATAGCTCAGTGTTATTACTGCCAGAAAGGGTTTGTGACTAGAATTCTGACAGTTGTCATTTAATTGTAAAGTTTGAAATACCATGTTATTGCAATTGTTCGGTTATTTTATAGAGAATGCTGTGTAACTAGATAGATAGATAGATAGATAGATAGATAGATAGATAGATAGATAGATAGATAGATAGATAGAAAGTGTGTGTGCTTTCTTTGAGCTATGTAAACAAATGACACACCATTTGTATTGTTTTGTAATATAAAAGGATGTGTTAACTGCAATATCAATTTAACATTTTCATTAGTAACAATAGCACAGTTCCATGATGTTTAAAAAACAACTATTGTTCATTCTTTCATTCATTTTCAGCTTCTCAATTAAAATCATATACTTACTGCAGTCAGGTTTGGAAAGAGATTAATTGCCGCTGTACTGTCCAAAGAAAATGGAAGGAGTTGTTTTAGGTCCAGTGGAGGTTGTAAGTTTGGGAGTGGAGGACGAAGCAGCGCAGAAAGAGCTGGGCTCTGGCACGTACCACCTAGAAACAACAGAAAAGAAGGAATAATCTTTTATTTGGCATAATACACTCATATTTACAATGTATTCATTTTTATAGCTATGTGATTTTTTTGGGCTGCATGCAGAAAGCGTTCAGCAGGGTGGAGACAAGACCAGTCACCATGCACAAGAATAGAGATCAGTAGAGACTAGTCTTTACAGGAAGCTTCTGCATAAAAGACAAAGTTTCATGTTGGATTATGGCATAGGTCTACAAGAAATACACATAAGAAAAACAAAATGTAAGTAAGAATACACATGTCTCTTACATGTGCACCAAAGCAAAAGGTGTGCAAAGTCTTATCTGTCAGCATGATGCAGAAAAATACCATTTTTCTCTGTGTTGAAACAGTGGTCTTCCTACAGAGATCTGGCATGCCCCTTGATTGCAAATGGAGGGCAGTGTCCCAGAATGTGGGTTTTTCCAGGCTGTTGTTGGCCCTTCCATCTTAAACAGCTAATACTTCTGGAGAGTGTTTTTTTCTTACATATGGTAGAACATATTAGACTCTCTGGTTTCTCCTAGTGGACACTTCTCATCAAGGTGCACATGTCTTGGAAACAGGCCTGGGTACCAAAGAAATCTTTATTTTACTACTGTTCACTCTTATTGCCCAGCCCCCTTTTTTCTCTTTGTAACACCCTTCCTTTGTTCGACTCCTTTTTGGCTTGTCAAACTTCACCTTCTTTTTTCTGTTTTCCTACTTGTCATCTTTTTATATAGAATTGTATAGAAAGCTAAGACAAAAAAAGAGTAATACAAATTATAAATGAGAAATGAGAAATGTACTTCATTCTCCCTGGAGAACCATGCACAGAATTATTTTGTTTCTAGGACAAAAAAAAAGAATGATCCAGTCAAAATTTGCATGACATCAATTTTCTGTTGTTAGTTCTGACTTATTCATCAGAACTGGTATTAAAGTTTGTAAGATTGCACAATATTCATCTTCCAGTGCATTTATTTGTGTTTCATGTCTGTTGTATATTCATCTTTGGTGTTGCCGAGTGGATAATATGTAACCTAATATGTATTTTTTTATTTTGCAGCTTCCTTTGCAGACAATACATTTTCTCAAATAATTTTGGGAAGCAGGGGATTATTAAAAATTGCAACTTTTCATGAAGGTTATGTAAAATGTATACATTTGTTTTCCCACAGATGTTACACTAATCAGAATGGACAATTAAAGTGGAATCACAAACAAGCATTTAAGTACAAAGTTGAAATACATTTGGTCACTGTTATGCCTTCCAAAAGTTTTTCAAAAAATTCAGCATTTCTTGTAATTAAAACCTTTGCAGGTTGTTCCTGACCCTGACCACATTGTCCTGTGTCCCACATCTAGTTCACAGTGAAATGTTACATCCAAGCACATTCTGCTCACATTCTGTCCTGCCTACAATATATGTACCAATACCCCACCACATTTCTTACAGCACCTCTGACCCTCTTTCTTGTGCACACTGACCACCACTACATTTTTTTTTCACCACCCAAAAACTCTTTTAATTTTCTCACTTCTTCTTGCACTATGGAGTCCATAGACTGCTCAAGGGTCCCTGGAAGAACCAGCAAAAATGTTATTCCTACAGTGATATAAGATAAAAAATACAGCCTCCTTTAGTACAGTTGCAATCATATGTGTTGGATGTAATACAGAGTTAATTAGACTGTAGCCTGGATTTGCTCTCTAAGCACTCTGTGCCTTATATCTTAAATTTAGATCTTGCAAACATCAACACTTTTTTTATGATATAATATTCTAGTCCCATTGCAGGTGGAAGCAATTAATTCTAGCAACATACTTGCTAAAATAGGAAATCTTATTGATTTGATGTTTGGCTTTAGAACCATATATTAACTTTTAGAATCTATGTGTTACTGTAATGCTAAGAGTTAGCAGCCTGTTAAGATACGAAGTTTGTTTGCACAGGATTTTATGCTATAAGAGACTAGTGCTATATAAACTAGTACTTTATGCTATAAGAAACTATGCTATAAGAGGCTAGAGGAAAAAAATAACTCAGGTGTATGCTATAAGTCAAGGAAAAGGGCTAGAGTCATGAGCAAGATATTGAACATTGCAGAGCTCCTCATGGAATTACATGTTGTCTGTTTAGATTGTAAGCATTACCTATGATTATATAGACTTCAATAGATTTGGGGCTCCTGTGACCTTTAGCGTAGTGCTGATGGTTTTCTATATTTTACTTTCATGTGAAAGATACAGTACATCCATAGCATTTTGTTAGATTTCATGTTGAGGACAAGAACTCAAACATGAATGTTGATTGGTTGTGATGGTTACTGCACTGCATACAGTACACTTTAACATTATGGAATAAGCCCGTTTGCGTACTAACAAATAAGAAAACAAAAAGCAACTAATGTTTCATCCTTTTATACTTAGCATAGTTTAAGCTTATGGCTACCCGAAGGATTAATAATAGAAAACATTATAAAGAAAGATTATGATTAGGGATGAGCTTCGTGTTCGAGTCGAACCCATGTTCGACTCGAACATCGGCTGTTCGGTCGTTCGCCGAATTGCGAACGATATGGGCCGTTCGCGCCAAATTCGTGTGGCGCGTCACGGCCCATAATTCACTGCGGCATCGCAGTGCATTGCTGGCTGATGATTGGCCAAGCATGCACTATGACCCGCATGCTTGGCCAATCACAGCGCCGTCAGTAGAGAGAGCTGTAATTGGCCAAAGCCAGGGTGGCTTTGGCCAATTATGGCTCAGGGGATTTAGTACACACCCCACACTATATAAGGCCGCCTGCACGGCGGCCCTGTGTAGTGTGTGTTCCGGTGTGCTGAGAGATAGAGAGAGAGAGAGACAGTGTCATTTGATTTGAGTTAGATAGATTAGGCAGAACAGTCAGTCAGTTAGCTGCACTTACAGTGTATTGTGTATATATATGCATCCCAGGTGTTGCATATATATATATACACTGTATTCAGTTTAGCTAGATCCGTTCCTGTTATCTTCTATCTAGACTATTTACATTTAGTGCAGTGTGTCCTGCTCACAGTGTTCAGCTAGATCCGTTCCTGCTATTTACATTCAGTGCAGTGCGACCTGCTCACAGTGTTCAGCTAGATCCGTTCCTGGTATTTACATTTAGTGCAGTGCGTCCTGCTCACAGTGTTCAGCTAGATCCGTTCCTGCTATTTACATTCAGTGCAGTGCGTCCTGCTCACAGTGTTCAGCTAGATCCGTTCCTGGTATTTACATTTAGTGCAGTGCGTCCTGCTCACAGTGTTCAGCTAGATCCGTTCCTGCTATTTACATTCAGTGCAGTGCGTCCTGCTCACAGTGTTCAGCTAGATCCGTTCCTGCTATTTACATTCAGTGCAGTGCGTCCTGCTCACAGTGTTCAGCTAGATCCGTTCCTGGTATTTACATTTAGTGCAGTGCGTCCTGCTCACAGTGTTCAGCTAGATCCGTTCCTGCTATTTACATTCAGTGCAGTGCGTCCTGCTCACAGTGTTCAGCTAGATCCGTTCCTGGTATTTACATTTAGTGCAGTGCGTCCTGCTCACAGTGTTCAGCTAGATCCGTTCCTGCTATTTACATTCAGTGCAGTGCGTCCTGCTCACAGTGTTCAGCTAGATCCGTTCCTGCTATTTACATTCAGTGCAGTGCGTCCTGCTCACAGTGTTCAGCTAGATCCGTTCCTGCTATTTACATTCAGTGCAGTGCGTCCTGCTCACAGTGTTCAGCTAGATCCGTTCCTGGTATTTACATTTAGTGCAGTGCGTCCTGCTCACAGTGTTCAGCTACATCCGTTCCTGCTATTTACATTCAGTGCAGTGCGTCCTGCTCACAGTGTTCAGCTAGATCCGTTCCTGCTATTTACATTCAGTGCAGTGCGTCCTGCTCACAGTGTTCAGCTAGATCCGTTCCTGCTATTTACATTCAGTGCAGTGCGTCCTGCTCACAGTGTTCAGCTAGATCCGTTCCTGGTATTTACATTTAGTGCAGTGCGTCCTGCTCACAGTGTTCAGCTAGATCCGTTCCTGCTATTTACATTCAGTGCAGTGCGTCCTGCTCACAGTGTTCAGCTAGATCCGTTCCTGCTATATACATTTAGTGCAGTACGTCCTGCTCACAGTGTTCAGCTAGATCCGTTCCTGTTATCTTCCTACTGACAGGCAGGCTTGTCTGGTTACAGTATATAAAGCTACCTGAAGAAAATTACAGGTGTTCTTTTTGATCCTATTAGTACCACGGTCAGGCAGCTAGACTATTTACATTTAGTACAGTGTGTCCTGCTCACAGTGTTCAGCTAGATCCGTTCCTGTTATCTTCCTACTGACAGGCAGGCTTGTCTGGTTACAGTATATAAAGCTACCTTAAGAAAATTACAGGTGTTCTTTTTGATCCTATTAGTACCACGGTCAGGCAGCTAGACTATTTACATTTAGTACAGTGTGTCCTGCTCACAGTGTTCAGCTAGATCCGTTCCTGTTATCTTCCTACTGACAGGCAGGCTTGTCTGGTTACAGTATATAAAGCTACCTTAAGAAAATTACAGGTGTTCTTTTTGATCCTATTAGTACCACGGTCAGGCAGCTAGACTATTTACATTTAGTACAGTGCGTCCTGCTCACAGTGTTCAGCTAGATCCGTTCTTGCTATTTACATTCAGTGCAGTGCGTCCTGCTCACAGTGTTCAGCTAGATCCGTTCCTGCTATTTACATTCAGTGCAGTGCGTCCTGCTCACAGTGTTCAGCTAGATCCGTTCCTGCTATATACATTTAGTGCAGTACGTCCTGCTCACAGTGTTCAGCTAGATCCGTTCCTGTTATCTTCCTACTGACAGGCAGGCTTGTCTGGTTACAGTATATAAAGCTACCTTAAGAAAATTACAGGTGTTCTTTTTGATCCTATTAGTACCACGGTCAGGCAGCTAGACTATTTACATTTAGTACAGTGTGTCCTGCTCACAGTGTTCAGCTAGATCCGTTCCTGTTATCTTCCTACTGACAGGCAGGCTTGTCTGGTTACAGTATATAAAGCTACCTTGAGAAAATTACAGGTGTTCTTTTTGATCCTATTAGTACCACGGTCAGGCAGCTAGACTATTTACATTTAGTACAGTGCGTCCTGCTCACAGTGTTCAGCTAGATCCGTTCTTGCTATTTACATTCAGTGCAGTGCGTCCTGCTCACAGTGTTCAGCTAGATCCGTTCCTGGTATTTACATTTAGTGCAGTGCGTCCTGCTCACAGTGTTCAGCTAGATCCGTTCCTGCTATTTACATTCAGTGCAGTGCGTCCTGCTCACAGTGTTCAGCTAGATCCGTTCCTGCTATATACATTTAGTGCAGTACGTCCTGCTCACAGTGTTCAGCTAGATCCGTTCCTGTTATCTTCCTACTGACAGGCAGGCTTGTCTGGTTACAGTATATAAAGCTACCTTAAGAAAATTACAGGTGTTCTTTTTGATCCTATTAGTACCACGGTCAGGCAGCTAGACTATTTACATTTAGTACAGTGCGTCCTGCTCACAGTGTTCAGCTAGATCCGTTCTTGCTATTTACATTCAGTGCAGTGCGTCCTGCTCACAGTGTTCAGCTAGATCCGTTCCTGGTATTTACATTTAGTGCAGTGCGTCCTGCTCACAGTGTTCAGCTAGATCCGTTCCTGCTATTTACATTCAGTGCAGTGCGTCCTGCTCACAGTGTTCAGCTAGATCCGTTCCTGCTATATACATTTAGTGCAGTACGTCCTGCTCACAGTGTTCAGCTAGATCCGTTCCTGTTATCTTCCTACTGACAGGCAGGCTTGTCTGGTTACAGTATATAAAGCTACCTTAAGAAAATTACAGGTGTTCTTTTTGATCCTATTAGTACCACGGTCAGGCAGCTAGACTATTTACATTTAGTACAGTGCGTCCTGCTCACAGTGTTCAGCTAGATCCGTTCCTGTTATCTTCCTACTGACAGGCAGGCTTGTCTGGTTACAGTATATAAAGCTACCTTAAGAAAATTACAGGTGTTCTATCCCAGCTTAGTGCAGCTACAGGCCATTAGTATGTCTGGAAGGCCAAGAAGGAGAGGCAGACAGTCACAAGCCAATAAGAGAGGGCAAGCAGGCTCTGTGTCTAGTGCTGGTCGTGGAGACGGTGCATCCTCATCAGCACGTGGCCATGGGACACGCTTGGCCTTTTTTTCGGCAGCTGGCCGTGTTGAGCCGCAACATGCGGAAGACTTGGTCGAGTGGATGACCAAGCCGTCCTCATCCTCCTCATCCTCTCTCACCCATGCCCAGGGTGCTTTGTCTGGCAAAGCAGCGGCCTCTTCCCTCAGCTCAATGTCATCAGTGACTCCTTCCCTAGCTCCACCATGTCCTCATGAGGATTCCCTCGAACTGTTTGACCACAGTGTTGGGTACTTGCTCCAGGAGGATGCCCAGCGTTTGGAAGGCTCTGATGATGATACTGAGCTCAATGAAGGCAGTAACATGAGCACGGACAGAGGGGGTGCCCAAGAAGGACAGCAATCTGGCAGTCATGCTCCCCCTGCTGCAGCATACTGCCAGGTTTGCTCCAGTGATGAGGAGGGAGGGGATGATGAGGTCACTGACTCAACGTGGGTGCCTGATAGGAGAGAGGAGGAGGAGGAGGAGGAGGAGGAGGTGGCACATCACCAACTAGGCAGGATGCCCTCCAGGGGCCAGCCTAAGGGCAGCACATTGACTGCATCACACCCCAAAGCTCCACATGTGCAGGGCGCTGCAGTCTCTGCGCGTTATTCAAAAAGTTCTTTGGTGTGGGCCTTTTTTGAGACGAGTGCATCAGATCGCACCGCTGCTATTTGCAACATATGTCTCAAGCGTATCTCGCGTGGCCAAAACATCTCCCGCTTGGGTACCACATGCTTGACCAGACATATGTTGACCTGCCATGCAGTTCGTTGGCAAGCGTATCTAAAAGACCCACACCAAAGAACAAAGACGATCTCTCCTTGCTCCTCATCAGCTGAGATTTCCAACCCCACTAGACCTTCAGTCCTCTCTGAGACCTGCAGTGAGAGGAATGAAGGTGTAGAATTAGGTGTGTCACAGCCAAGTACTTGTGGGCAATCTGCTTTTGGTACACCGACGTCAGATTGTACCAGGCAAATTTCCCTGCCCCAGCTGCTGCACCGCCGAAAGAAGTTTGCTCCCAGCCATCCACATGCCCAGCGGTTGAATGCTAGCTTGGCAAAATTGCTAGCACTTCAACTGCTGCCTTTTCAGTTGGTAGACTCTGCCCCCTTCCGTGAGTTTGTGGAATGTGCGGTTCCTCAGTGGCAGGTACCCAAACGCCACTTTTTCTCACGGAAGGCGATTCCGGCTCTCTACCGGCATGTGGAAGGCAATGTCCATGCCTCGCTGGACAGGGCGGTCAGCGGTAAGGTGCATATTACCGCTGACTCATGGTCCAGCAGGCATGGACAGGGACGTTACTTAAGTTTCACGGCGCATTGGGTGACTCTGCTGGCAGCTGGGAAGGATGCAGGACAAGGTGCAGTAGTGTTGGAGGTTGTTCCGCCACCACGCCTCCAAAATGCTGATTGTGACACACCTCTCTCCTCCACCCCCTCCTCTTCTTCTTCCTCCATGGCCTCTTCCTCGGAACCAGCGGTGCTCCGTAGGCGTTCAAGGGGCTACGCAAGTACGCAGGCCAAAAGATGCCATGCGGTGCTTGAGCTGGTGTGCTTGGGGGACAGGAGCCACACTGGGGCAGAGGTTCTGTCAGCTCTGCAGGGGCAGGTTCAGAGGTGGTTGACGCCACGCCAACTTAAGGCAGGAATGGTGGTTTGCGACAATGGCACCAACCTCCTCTCTGCCCTCCGACAGGGACAACTGACCCATGTGCCCTGTTTGGCTCACGTCCTTAACTTGGTGGTGCAGCGGTTCTTGGGCAGGTACCCGGGCTTACAGGATGTCCTGAGGCAGGCCAGGAAAGTCTCTGTGCATTTCCGCCGGTCATATAATGCCAGTGCTCCGCTGACGGACCTCCAAAAGGAGTTTAACCTGCCCAAGAACCGCCTAATCTGTGACATGCCCACCAGGTGGAACTCGACGTTGGCCATGCTGCAGCGGCTGCACACGCAGCAGAGGGCCATCAATGAGTACCTGTGCGACTATGGCACCAGGACAGGGTCAGGGGACCTTGGTTTTTTTTCCCCACGCCAGTGGGCCATGATCAGGGATGCATGCACTGTCCTGTCACCATTCGAGGAGGCCACGAGGATGGTGAGCACTGACAGTGCATGCATCAGTGACACTGTCCCCCTTGTCCACCTGTTGGAGCACACGCTGCGTGGAATAATGGACAGGGCACTTGAGGCAGAACAGAGGCAGGAAGAGGAGGACTTCCTTAGCTCTCAAGGCCCCCTTTATCCAGACAGTGTTCCTGCGTGCCCGCCGATCACACAGGAAGAGGACGAGGAGGAGGAGGAGGAGGAGGAGGAAGATTGTGTCAGTATGGAGGTGGAGCCTGGCACTCAGCATCAGCAGTCTTTAAGGGATCAGTCCCAAGGAACACATGGACTTGTACGTGGCTGGGAGGAGGTGGCTGCGGACGTTGTTGTCCTTAGTGACCCAGAGGACTCCGGACCGAATGCCTCAGCAAACCTACGCTGCATGGCCTCCCTGATCCTGCAAAGCCTGCGTAAGGATCCTCGTATTCGTGGTATCAAGGAGAAGGACCAATACTGGCTGGCAACCCTCCTTGATCCACGTTACAAGGGTAAGGTTGCGGACCTTATCTTGCCATCGCAGAGGGAGCAGAGGATGAAACATCTTCGGGAGGCCTTGCAGAAAGGTCTGTGCAACGCGTTCCCAGAGACTGGGAGGTTACAAACTCCTGTTTCTGGACAACGTGTTGCTGAGGCTTCGGTCAGTCAAAGAAGGAGCGGTGGAGAAGGTGGCCGTCTGACCGATGCGTTCAGACAATTTTTTGGTCCGCAGCCCCAAGGTATGATCGGTTCCAGCAACCATCGCCAGCGTCTGTTTTACATGGTGCAGGAATACCTAGGGGCAAGATCAGACTTGGACACCTTTCCCACCGAAAATCCTCTGGGTTACTGGGTCTTGAGGATGGATCACTGGCCAGAGCTTGCACAGTATGCAATTGAGCTACTGGCCTGTCCTGCATCCAGCGTTCTTTCGGAACGCACATTCAGTGCTGCTGGAGGCGTGGTAACCGATCACAGGGTGCGTCTGTCCACCGACTCGGTCGATCGGCTGACCTTCATAAAAATGAATCAGTCTTGGATCACCACCAGCTACCAAGCACCTGATGCAGATGTAACCGAATAATTTTTTTTGAAATCTCAGATCCCTTCAAAGACTGCCTATGCTGATGCTGAGTGACTATCCCTGAGTAATTATCCTCTTCCTCCTCAATCATCACGCTGATAGCTTGTAAGAACATTTTTGGTTCTGGGCGCCACCACCAGTGCCTAAGGCACAATTTTTCAGCCCCTGTTTAACAGGGGCGTGTAATTACAATTTTTGATGTAATACTTTGCAGCAGGGCTCGTTCCTGCATTCCAACTAGAGTGTCTGTGAGGGGTTGCAGTGTTGTGGCACCAGCACCAGTGCCTAAGACCCAATTTTTCAGCCCCTGTCTAACAGGGGCGTGTAATTACAATTTTTGATGCAATACTTTGCAGCAGGGCTTGTTCCTGCGTTTCAACTAGAGTGTCTGTGAGGGGTTGCAGTGTTGTGGCACCAGCACCAGTGCCTAAGACCCAATTTTTCTGCCCCTGTCTAACAGGGGCGTGTAATTACAATTTTTGATGCAATACTTTGCAGCAGGGCTCGTTCCTGCGTTCCAACTAGAGTGTCTGTGAGGGGTTGCAGTGTTGTGGCACCAGCACCAGTGCCTAAGACCCAATTTTTCAGCCCCTGTCTAACAGGGGCGTGTAATTACAATTTTTGATGCAATACTTTGCAGCAGGGCTTGTTCCTGCGTTTCAACTAGAGTGTCTGTGAGGGGTTGCAGTGTTGTGGCACCAGCACCAGTGCCTAAGACCCAATTTTTCTGCCCCTGTCTAACAGGGGCGTGTAATTACAATTTTTGATGCAATACTTTGCAGCAGGGCTCGTTCCTGCGTTCCAACTAGAGTGTCTGTGAGGGGTTGCAGTGTTGTGGCACCAGCACCAGTGCCTAAGGCCCAATTTTTCTGCCCCTGTCTAACAGGGGCGTGTAATTACAATTTTTGATACAATACTTTGCAGCAGGGCTCGTTCCTGCGTTCCAACTAGAGTGTCTGTGAGGGGTTGCAGTGTTGTGGCACCAGCACCAGTGCCTAAGGCCTAATTTTTCAGCTCCTGTTCAACAGGGGCATGTAATTACAATTCTTGATCTAATATTTCACAGCAGGGCCCTGTGAGGGCTTACAGTGTTTTGGCCACAGCAACACCTAAGGCCCAAATTTCTGCTGAGTATATAGGGCAGGACCCTACTTTCAAACATCTAACTTACAAACGACTCCTACTTGCAAACGGAAGGAGACAACAGGAAGTGAGATGAAATCTACCCCTAAGGAAGGGAAATTCTCTCCTGTAAGAGTTAATATGGGAAAACAATTTCTCCTTTCCACTGATGCTTTCCAATCCTTGTTCCACAAAAAAACCCAAATTTTCAAAAAACATTTTTCATTGGGACAAAAAAGTGAGGTGAAATCTTCTGAAGAGGAGGAAAGACGCAAAACAAATGTCACAGGGGTGATAACCCTTCCCTATGTTTTCCAAAAAGCTTAGAAAAGATTTTTTGGCTGGAGCTAAACACATTAAAAATGTTCAAAATTACAAACAGATTCTACTTAACAACAAACCTACAGTCCCTGTCTTGTTTGCACCGCCTGAATACTGCTGTTCAGAGTATATAGGGACCTTTCCTTATTTTAATTTGGGTGCGGGGTTCCCCTTAATATCCATACAAGACCCAAAGGGCCTGGTAATGGACTGGGGGGTACCCATGCCGTTTGTCTCACTGATTTTCATCCATATTGCCATGACCCGACATGACATTAAACCCGCAAGCAGTTTTAAATGAGATTTTTTCCTTTAAAAATGACATTTGGTGCAGGGACTGTTCTAAACATGGGAAACACGCGTCACTTTACAGGCATACTATAGACACCCCCCAGGTACGATATTTAAAGGAATATTTCACTTTTTTTTTTTTACTTTAAGCATCATTAAAATCACTGCTCCCGAAAAAACGGCCGTTTTTAAAAGTTTTTTTTGCATTGATACATGTCCCCTGGGGTAGGACCCGGGTCCCCAAACCCTTTTTAGGACAATACCATGCAAATTAGCCTTTAAAATGAGCACTTTTGATTTCGAACGTTCGAGTCCCATAGACGTCAATGGGGTTCTAACGTTCGTGCGAACTTGCGGTCCGTTCGCGGGTTCTGGTGCGAACCGAACCGGGGGGTGTTCGGCTCATCCCTAATTATGATAATGAGAGAAAATAAATGAACCACCAGAAAATCAGAAATTGTAGATTTGAAGGCTGCATGATGCCCTATGGTACAGTGAGGGAAAAAAGTATTTGATCCCCTGCTGATTTTGTACATTTGCACACTGACAAAGAAATGATAACTCTATCATTTTAATGGTAGATTTATTTTAACAGTGAAAGACAGAATAACAACAAAAAAATCCAGGAAAACGCATTTCAAAAACGTTATAAATTGATTTGCATTTTAATGAGTGAAACAAGTATTTGACCTCTTCGCAAAACATGACTTACTACTTGGTGGCAAAACCCTTGTTGGCAATCACAGAGGTCAGAAGTTTCTTGTAGTTGGCCACCAGGTTTGCACACATCTCAGGAGGGATTTTGTCCCACTCCTCTTTGCAGGTCCTCTCCAAGTCATTAGGGTTTGAGTCTGATGTTTGGTAACTTGAACCTTCAGCTCCCTTCACATATTTTCTATAGGATTAAGGTCTGGAGACTGGCTAGGCCACTACAAGGTCTTAATTTGCTTCTTCTTGAGCACACCTCCTTTGTTGCTTTGGCTGTGTGCTTTGGGTCATTGTCATGCTGGAATACCCATTCACAACCCATTTTCAATACCCTGGCTGAGGGAAGGAGGTTCTCCCTCAAGATTTGACGGTACAGGGCCCGGTCCATAGTCTCTTTGATGTGATGAAGTTGTCCTGTCCCCTTCTCAGAAAACCCCCCCAAAGCATTAAAATGCAAATCAATTTATAACTTTTTGAAATACGTTTTTCTGGATACTTCTGTTGTTATACTGTCTCTCACTGTTAAAATAAACCTACAAATAAAATTATAGACTGATCATTTCTTTGTCAATTGGCAAACGTACAAAATCAGCAGGGGATCAAATACCTTTTCCCTCACTGTACTTATTGTGCTTTCATTGGGCCCCAGAAGCTTAGTAGTGTTTTGCTTGTCTGTGTGATTGTCCAGGAATAGTGTAAGAAAAAAGTAAATAAACTGGTTTCTACTAAATCATTTGGCTTATATCATTCATATGTTCTTACTTTTTTTCTGTTCTGTCTGTGCTTCATTTTTGCCTTTTATTCGTTGACCTCTTACTGTATATTGGATTGCTAATGAATATGAAATGTGGCACTAGTAATGGTCTAGGCTACATACACATTTTTTTATTAGGTGCATAAAACAGAGTCCTACAGTAAGAATCAGTGTATTCTTGTGGCTGGAATATGCCATATGCACCTATTTACCCATGTGAATGCAGCTAAAAGGGTGCTGTAGGAGACACTGAATTGCATAGGAAGTGTAATGGAAATGATCTCTAGCAGTCTCTTGTAACATGGCCCAAGTTCCTGACAATCTCCTGCAGCATGTCTCCAAAGCTCGAATTACACCTTTGGCATTCCTGCAATTTTTGACCATCTCCTGTATAATGCTCGCAGTCTATGACCATCTACTGTAGTATTTCCAGCCTCTGACTGTTTTCTATAGCATTACATGCACTAAACATCATGTATGCCCCTTGGTAATATCAGAGGCTGTACTTGAGGTCCTCTATATTAAATAACTTGAATTGACCATCCCCACTGTAGAATATTGCTTTTAAGTATAGCTCCCCATACCACGAGAACTTAAATCTATGTTCCACTTGTGAACTTGCAGTGTGAACCTGTTCATGTCCTAAGTTCACTGACAGTCAGAAGACTCGGGCTAACAATCATGGTAATCATATGTAGGATGAAGAGGTTTGTTTACAGATGGCACTGCGTTCCTTGCTGTGCACTGAGACAAAAGTACAATGTTAGGAAAGATTGCAGTGCATACAAAAATAATTTATTTAAAAAGCTGTTGCCATAAAAATCTACAGTGTACAGTAGCCAAAATGTAACTTTTAAACATGGTGTCAATTTGTCTACTGGTAATATTTAAAAAAAACATCAGCAGAGTCTTTCCTAACATAATGTGCTCCTAAAAAAATAATTATTAGGGTAGGCCAATTAGTCATTAGTTGTTTCATGTTAACAGATGCCTACTGAAGCTTCTTAAAAGTTGACCTGGGCTTTTAGGATTTATTGTTCTCTGCTCATGAAGGGGTTATCCCTTCATGCACACATAATCATAACCCTTTTTTAATTCTGGCTTCACTGTGTGTCAATGTTGGGTTTGGAACAAGGAACCCACATCACTGCTATGTGCCTCCTTAGGTCAAGTGGGATTTTGGGAGGATGTGACACTATATAGTTTTACTGAGGATAAAATAAACTCTGCTACTCTATTAAAGGTTTCAATAGCACAATGCTATGGACTAGAACACAAATCCAAAATGGAAGACAGAGTGAGGTTACTGTTAAAATAAGAAGGGTGATGAGTTAATTTACAAATAATTGAATTAACAAGAGACACTTTCTTTCTTCTCCCAATTATTATATGCATGCAGGTCTGTCTACTCCGCAAATTATCATACAAACCATAATGAAAAAAAAAAAATTCCAATATAATGATTCTTCACAGATCAGCAATATCTTCTGCAAATATTCAAGCTCAGGAATTAGTGATTCCAACCAAACCCATATTTATATTTTCCCTGGTTGCTGCCATAAAATCACTTGCCGCCTTCTAAGACACCTTTTAAGATCTCTTTCAGAGCTCCAATACTGAAATCTCTGGGCCATCATTTACATATCCTCCCATCTTTCATGGCTTTTACAAAGTTGAAGGATGCTTTCACAACTTGATGATTTTTTTGTCATGAATATGAGGTATGTCTACAAAGTTTGGTGAATGGTATTAGAAAACAAACAAAACAGAAGATACAAACAAATTATCTTTATTGGCCTTCAAGATAATCACCATCTCTCACAACACAATTTTGACAACGTTCATAAAGCTTCTAGAAACTGTCAGGAAAGGCCTCTTTAGGAATCGGTCGCAGAACCTCTGTCATACATTCTTGGATTGCAGCCACATCTGCAAACCATGCTCCTTTCTTGGAGCTCTGCAGGCGGGGAAACAGAAAGAAGTCTGCAGGCATTAGATCAGGGGAGTGCAGTGGATGATCAAGAACAGGTACACCGCGCTGAGCCAAGAATTGGTGCACATGAATCATACAGAAAGGATGAATCTTGGTCACACACGGTAATGGAATCGCCAGAGGTTTCCATCCACTTTGCTTATTGTTCATCTGTCAGCTTGTGTGGTACAAACCAGGAACAGATCTTCCCCTTACCCAAATCTTTGCAGACGATGGTGCACACCGCATCCTTGCTAATGCCCAATTCCTCCGCCATCAATCATATAGTCAGTCACCAATCTCATGCCAGCATTTTTCGTACTCGCTCGATCATCTCAGCATGGGTTCTGCTTGTTGATGGCTGACCCGAACGTGGCTCATCCTCATCAGTATCCTTCCCATTGCAAAAGCATTTGAACCAGTCACAAACACATTTTTGCTCATGACTTCCATCCCGTACACTTGCACCAACATTTCATATGTCTCTGTTGCCGTTTTTTCCAATTTATAGCAGAACTTCATTGCTCCACTGCACTGTGACCCTACCTCCCCACATTGACTATGTTCGACTGCCCGCAGCAGGCTTACCCTGATGGTCACATGTACTCCAAGCTAGGTGGCTCTTCTCGACATGTCTCTGGATAGCCATGTGCATGCGTGCACACCTGGCCCATGCTGCCATTGAGATATTGGACCATTCACCAAACATTTAGACACACCTCATATACCAATAATTAGGGGTTCCAGTTGTGGATGGGGAATGCCATCATTTTGGCCCCGGAGGAAGGGGAAAACCTACTACTGGTGTCTTCGAGGAATATTAAAAGTTTACAGGTAATTCAACCTCATATTACATGCGCAAAGCAAAAATATTAGTTTTTGAATGACGTTGACTTCTATTAAGTGAATTTTTCCAAACTAACTGTCATAAGCACAAATAATAAACAAATGCTCATTATACATTAAAATTAATAACTTTTCCAAAACAGAATATTACATTCAATAGCCCAGAGAGAACATTTCCAAGTGAGCCTTGAGAAGCACTTGTTTGATCTCAGACACAGCTATTGTAAATATCATTGCGGTGAAAACAATCTCCTCAAGTGTCTGTTTTCATTGACAACAAGTTTGTTGACAGTCCCCTAATGCAATATGCTGGCCTATAATATATTAATTCATCAAAATGAACATCTTGTAGGGAGCGATGAAAATAAATCACACTATGGCACATTTATTTTGTAAACATCAGTATTTTAGCGAACATTCATTTGAATATCCATTAGCAATCATAATAACCAATTTCACAGTCTGCTATGCAGCATATTTAAACAATATGCAATATAATATTAGCACTTAGTTTCCATTCTCATTGTTATTACAGTACCAGCCTGTACAAGTATTATGTACATGCTGACAAAGAGATGATGAACCTGCATAGGTTCTGTCTTCAAATAAAGAAGTTTGGTCTAATTCAAAAGCAGGGTATTTTAAATGAGGAGCAGCTGAAGTCAATAAATGCAGACAATTACCATTTTTATCTTCTTTGTTAGCAGTTGGGGAACATTTTATCCTGTAAACGAATGTCTTATTGACATTGTATTTTTGTTCTCTCCCTTCACAGCATCAACTTTATACATAAAGCAGAACAAAAAAAAAAAAAACCCTTCACACTATGTAAGGACATGTGAAGATTGCCCACACATATGACCACTCAAAGAAACAAACAAGCACAAAATGGGCTTTTGAAGTGCCCCAGGAAGACCATACACTTCAGTATCATATAATAAAATAAGGGGAAATATGCACCTCTCTTTAA
This sequence comes from Lithobates clamitans, assembly GCA_037952925.1. Lineage (NCBI taxonomy): Eukaryota > Metazoa > Chordata > Amphibia > Anura > Ranidae > Lithobates > Lithobates clamitans. Next base: position 1,384,217 of record JBBGZY010000088.1, read on the forward strand.
ATATATTTTTGCAAAAGTATTAAAACCCACTTGGAGATGATGTCAGACACCATTTTTTAGCCAGTTTGACATGCTCTTAAGGTGGTATAAGTGGAAGAGCTCCCTGGATGTATGGATAATGTGTCAGGAGTGTATATGGAAGCCGGTGGGCATTGCATTACTAGGAAAGCTGTTCTATCGGGTCAAGGACTCTGTGCAGGCCAGTCAAGTTCCTCCACCCCAAATTTGCTCATCCGTGTCTTTATGGACCTTGCTTTGTGCACTGGACCTTGCTTTGTGCACTAGTGCGCAGTCAGGTTAGAACAGAAAGGAGCCATCCCCAAACTGTTCCCACAAAGTTGGGAGCATGAAATTGTCCAAAATGTCTTGGTATGCTGACACCTTAAGAATTCCCATCACTGGAACTAAGGGGCCAAGCCCAACCCCTAAAAAACAACCCCATACCATAATCCTCCCCGCCACCAAATGATTTGGACCAGTGCACAAAGCACAGTCCATAAAGACATGGATGAGCGAGTTTGGGGTGGAGGAACTTAACTGGCATGCAAAAAGTCCTGACCTCAACCTGATAGAACACCTTTGGGATGAATTAGAGTGGAGACTGCGAGCCAGGCCTTCTTGTCCACATCAATACCTGACCTCACAAATGCACTTCTGAAAGAATAGGAAAACGTTCCCATAGACACACTCTTAAACCTTGTGGACAGCCTTCCCAGGAGTGTTGAAGCTGTTATAGCTGCAAAGGGTGGGCCAACTCAATACTGAACCCTATGGACTAGGACTGGAGTGCCTTTAATGGTCATGTGAGTGTAAAGACAGGGGTTTTTGGTAATATAGTGTACATCTTAAGCCAAAACAATTTTTTTTCCGGATAGCGTAGGACATTGATAAAAACCCCTTTCCATTTTCTACCACAGGAGGAAAACTACTCAGTCTCAGGTCTTAAAAGAGAAGTGCGGAATCACAAAAAATAAAGAATACATACTCACCTAGGTGGATGCAGCATTGATCCAATGCTGCATCTTTCCCCCACTTGCTCTTCACTGAGAACTAAGTGATCAAAGACCACTGATCGTTCAGTTCTCCCCTCCGCTCTGAGCAGAGAGTGGTGACTGTCAGACACCAGCTCTGTGCTCTGCCTCTCCAGTGCTCACTGGATCATTGGACTGTGGAGGTGGCAGGAGTGGCCGTCTCAGGCTCTCAGCATCAAGTTGAGAGGTTGGGCCATCTGCCGGTCAGGGTAGATCCTGACATTATTGCTGGAATCCCTGCAGAGCCTGGACCGGCTCTAAGACATCAGTCAACAGCAGACTTTATCCCACTTTCCACTAAGGTCACAGGACTGCAGAACTAAGTGCACTCCTGAGACCCACATGAGAAGTTTGGCCAAAAGAGATTTGGCCATCATTCTCCTTTAAGAAGATATATGGCCAATCAATGAAGTTGGATGAGAAACAGTTAGTTTAATCTTAAACTGCGTAAGGGGTTCTTTACTGTTAGAGTGGTAAGGATGTGGAACTGCCTTCCACAGTTGGTGGTGTCAGTGAGAAGTGTTGATGTTTTCAAAAAACTTTTAGATGGGCATTTTAGCAAATTCAATATACAAGGATATTTGAAATGGTAACAATAAATAAACAAGCAATAAACAAACACACACACTAAGACAGGTTGAACTGGATGGACTGGTGTCTTTATTCAACCTTACCAACTATGAAACTATGTCACTATTTTTTTCTGTCATCTATGTCCCATTAAGAGAATAGGGAACTTCCCTTTACTTCCTGTCCTGTGGACAGAAGAAGAAGAAAGTACATATCTCCAAAGTGAGAGAAATACCCTCTTAGACAATTGTAACTAAGTGTTTTGATTGGATGATTTCTTCTCTGCCCTTATTGGTGGCAAAATTATGGATTTTCCCTCACAGTCAGTCACTAGGACAAATAAAGAAGGCAAATCTCTACAATATCAACAAAGTAATAAAAAAAAGTGACAGAGGGTTGCAAGGATTGACTACTTTATATTAAATAATAAAAAAAAAATACTTTTTTTTTACTTTTGCTGTTTTCTTAAAGTAATAATTAAGGTAAATTGCACCACAATATAATGCATTAGAAGTGCTTAGTTTTATGCAGTCTATTGTGAACAGCCAACATGCAAATCTCATACTTAATGTATCTGAACTGAGTAACCCATAGATTATCAACCATAGTTAGTTGAAAGTGTAGAAACCTTAATGTACTAATGAGCAGACTTAGTAGTAAAACTACACTGTAATGATTGACACCTCAGGAATCGTTTTTTCCAGCAGCAGGAAATACAGGACACTATTGCATTACTGATTTAGAGAGCTGCAGGCAAAACACATCATTCTGTAGTAGATATGTAGAGGGTGAGCTGTTAACTGTATCTGCTTTTTGTTATCATTTATACTGTTAAAAAGAAACAGTAATGTTGTAGTAACACATTAGGTCTGCAGCTGTAAATTAAAACTGATCTCTAGGTTATGTTATCGCCCCCCTCCCCCAACCCATCTAACAAATCAAAAAAAGGAAATGCCCTTTTTACTTACCTAAATGCAGGAGATCAAGAAGAGGCGCTAGTGTTTGGATATCTTACTTATTGGTTTATATAAAAGAAAAATAACAAAAGGTGGGACTTTGTATGAGGAAGGGGGGCCGTACAGATCCCATCCTCCATCCCATATTAGTATATATAGAGGGGTTGAGGGGCGGGACTTTGAGTGAGGCACACGGATGCATTAAAGAAATGAATTTAGAAAATGGTTTATTAATTAAGTCATCTTAGAGCATAAGTTGGGGGTATACAGTTCAGTACATAAATTGGATATCAGTACCTCAAATTACATATCACATATAAATGCATTGTCCAACCAAGGTTTAAAACAGTATTTTACAAGTACACGGGTCACGTAATAACATGATTAATTGCATTGCAGGGAATACTCATAAAAGTAGCTTGCGCATTAAAGCGCCATTAGAAATAATAGTAAAGATAAGATAAGTAGGAAAATAATCTAAAAACATACATAATGACTCTGTTAGAAGATATATGTCAGTATTTTACAGTTGCACGGGTCACTTCAGAGCGTGATTAATTGCAGTGTAAATGATACTGGAAAACAAAAATGGATGCATTAAAGCATCACTTGGGAAAAAAAGGAGTACATATACTGGGTGAAGAGAAACGGCCGTGGTAGGTTCATGAATACACTGTTGTAACGGTAGTTGTTAGCTCTACGCGTTTCGGGACCTTAAAGTCGCTCATCAGGAGCAAAACCGTATTGGTTATCTAAAAAGATGAAAAAATAGGGACATGGGTGGTTATCTGAAAAAATGCATGGGCAAATGCAGAAAATGTGAAAAACCCCACACATATTCATACATTTGTCCAACAAACTTACATGAGCGTGACCACGCATGGGAGAGATCATCGCCGCACAGGACAATCCGGCCAAGGATGCCACTCCCCGGAGCTGAGGGGGCCCGACCCGGCAGCGCAGCCAGCAGCGGCAATGGCCCCAAGTAGTGACAGGAAAAAGGTGAATGGGAGGTATGGTGCATGGGAGAAGTGAATGACCCCAGGCGGGGGAACCTGCTGGAGAAAAAACAGCCAGTGAATGAGGTGCACTGGAATGGAAAGGGAATATGGGGGAATGTGTGGTGGTGGAGAGTGAGAAATGATGAGGATCATAGTGAAGAGACAAGGAGAAATGGAGAGAAGAAAGGAAAAGGAGAGGAGAGATGGGCAATGGGAAGAGAGGAGGAAAGAGAGAAGGGGGAGGAAAAGGGGGAAAAAGCAAATGAGATTGAATAAAGTGAAAAGAGATTGCCTGCTGCACAGTAAAGTTGGACAGGAAAACCAAGGAAAGTGGTGTGAGGATAGGATAAAACATCAAAGACAGAGGTGCCAATCACACCTTGGGGGGGTAAAAACCCCAACCGGGTGAGCCGTCCAGATCCGACCTCCAACGTCATGCTGTAGCCAAGTGAGGAACAGGGAACACACCAAAGGAGCCCGGCATAGCCAGCCCTGGGCGTCAACCTGGTCTCCCCACTGCTGGAGATGGAGAAGCCGGTCAGCTGATTTATAGGTGCCGAGTAGACACCAAACAGCTGACACTGATTGCATAACGCTGACGAGCAGTGGGGGAAATCCCGCCCGCCCTATGGGAGGAGGGGGCGGTGGGAAAACCCACAGTGCTTGTCACAGCTCCGGGAAGTGACAAGAGTGACACAGGATATGCACAATGACGGACAGTGACCCCCATGCATGCTCACACTACACATATAGGAAAATGGCATTAGAAAAAATAAAAAGTATTGTTGAGATGGATGGGGGGGGGGGGTTTTGGGTGGTGAGGTAAGCTGTTCCAGTGGTATGTGCAAATAACCACCTATTGCACAGGGAGAACTGGAAAGGAAATAAGGAAATAGTGTAGACGGCTGAGAAGCAGCCATAACAAATACTAGGGCTAAATTAGCATTGCAGCCGTGTGCTTCCATCCCTGTAGGTTGAACAAAAGGAAAATAACAAAAGGTGGGACTTTGTATGAGGAAGGGGGGCCGTACAGATCCCATCCTCCATCCCATCTTAGTATATATAGAGGGGTTGAGGGGCGGGACTTTGAGTGAGGCACACGGATGCATTAAAGAAATGAATTTAGAAAATGGTTTATTAATTAAGTCATCTTAGAGCATAAGTTGGAGGTATACAGTTCAGTACATAAATTGGATATCAATACCTCAAATTACATATTACATATAAATGCATTGTCCAACCAAAGTTTAAAACAGTATTTTACAAGTACACGGGTCACGTAATAACATGATTAATTGCATTGCAGGGAATACTCATAAAAGTAGCTTGCGCATTAAAGCGCCATTAGAAATAATAGTAAAGATAAGATAAGTAGGAAAATAATCTAAAAACATACATAATGACTCTGTTAGAAGATATATGTCAGTATTTTACAGTTGCACGGGTCACTTCAGAGCGTGATTAATTGCAGTGTAAATGATACTGGAAAACAAAAGTGGATGCATTAAAGCATCACTTGGAAAAAAAAGGAGTACATATACTGGGTGAAGAGAAACGGCCGTGGTAGGTTCATGAATACACTGTTGTAACGGTAGTTGTTAGCTCTACGCGTTTCGGGACCTTAAAGTCGCTCATCAGGAGCAAAACCGTATTGGTTATCTAAAAAGATGAAAAAATAGGGACATGGGTGGTTATCTGAAAAAATGCATGGGCAAATGCAGAAAATGTGAAAAACCCCACACATATCCATACATTTGTCCCACAAACTTACATGAGCGTGACCACGCATGGGAGAGATCATCGCCGCACAGGACAATCCGGCCAAGAATGCCACTCCCTGGAGCTGAGGGGGCCCGACCCGGCAGCGCAGCCAGCAGCGGCAATGGCCCCAAGTAGTGACAGGAAAAAGGTGAATGGGAGGTATGGTGCATGGGAGAGGTGAATGACCCCAGGCGGGGGAACCTGCTGGAGAAAAAACAGCCAGTGAATGAGGTGCACTGGAATGGAAAGGGAATATGGGGGAATGTGTGGTGGTGGAGAGTGAGAAATGATGAGGATCATAGTGAAGAGACAAGGAGAAATGGAGAGAAGAAAGGAAAAGGAGAGGAGAGATGGGCAATGGGAAGAGAGGAGGAAAGAGAGAAGGGGGAGGAAAAGGGGGAAAAAGCAAATGAAATTGAATAAAGTGAAAAGAGATTGCCTGCTGCACAGTAAAGTTGGACAGGAAAGCCAAGGAAAGTGGTGTGAGGATAGGATAAAACATCAAAGACAGAGGTGCCAATCACACCTTGGGGGGGTAAAAACCCCAACCGGGTGAGCCGTCCAGATCCGACCTCCAACGTCATGCTGTAGCCAAGTGAGGAACAGGGAACACACCAAAGGAGCCCGGCATAGCCAGCCCTGGGCGTCAACCTGGTCTCCCCACTGCTGGAGATGGAGAAGCCGGTCAGCTGATTTATAGGTGCCGAATAGACACCAAACAGCTGACACTGATTGCATAACGCTGACGAGCAGTGGGGGAAATCCCGCCCGCCCTATGGGAGGAGGGGGCGGTGGGAAACCCACAGTGCTTGTCACAGCTCCGGGAAGTGACAAGAGTGACACAGGATATGCACAATGACGGACAGTGACCCCCATGCGTGCTCACACTACACATATAGGAAAATGGCATTAGAAAAAATAAAAAGTATTGTTGAGATGGATGGGGGGGGGGGTTTTGGGTGGTGAGGTAAGCTGTTCCAGTGGTATGTGCAAATAACCACCTATTGCACAGGGAGAACTGGAAAGGAAATAAGGAAATAGTGTAGACGGCTGAGAAGCAGCCATAACAAATACTAGGGCTAAATTAGCATTGCAGCCGTGTGCTTCCATCCCTGTAGGTTGAACAAAAGGAAAATAACAAAAGGTGGGACTTTGTATGAGGAAGGGGGGCCGTACAGATCCCATCCTCCATCCCATATTAGTATATATAGAGGGGTTGAGGGGCGGAACTTTGAGTGAGGCACACGGATGCATTAAAGAAATGAATTTAGAAAATGGTTTATTAATTAAGTCATCTTAGAGCATAAGTTGGAGGTATACAGTTCAGTACATAAATTGGATATCAATACCTCAAATTACATATCACATATAAATGCATTGTCCAACCAAGGTTTAAAACAGTATTTTACAAGTACACGGGTCACGTAATAACATGATTAATTGCATTGCAGGGAATACTCATAAAAGTAGCTTGCGCATTAAAGCGCCATTAGAAATAATAGTAAAGATAAGATAAGTAGGAAAATAATCTAAAAACATACATAATGACTCTGTTAGAAGATATATGTCAGTATTTTACAGTTGCACGGGTCACTTCAGAGCGTGATTAATTGCAGTGTAAATGATACTGGAAAACAAAAATGGATGCATTAAAGCATCACTTGGGAAAAAAGGAGTACATATACTGGGTGAAGAGAAACGGCCGTGGTAGGTTCATGAATACACTGTTGTAACGGTAGTTGTTAGCTCTACGCGTTTCGGGACCTTAAAGTCGCTCATCAGGAGCAAAACCGTATTGGTTATCTAAAAAGATGAAAAAATAGGGACATGGGTGGTTATCTGAAAAAATGCATGGGCAAATGCAGAAAATGTGAAAAACCCCACACATATCCATACATTTGTCCCACAAACTTACATGAGCGTGACCACGCATGGGAGAGATCATCGCCGCACAGGACAATCCGACCAAGGATGCCACTCCCCGGAGCTGAGGGGGCCCGACCCGGCAGCGCAGCCAGCAGCGGCAATGGCCCCAAGTAGTGACAGGAAAAAGGTGAATGGGAGGTATGGTGCATGGGAGAAGTGAATGACCCCAGGCGGGGGAACCTGCTGGAGAAAAAACAGCCAGTGAATGAGGTGCACTGGAATGGAAAGGGAATATGGGGGAATGTGTGGTGGTGGAGAGTGAGAAATGATGAGGATCATAGTGAAGAGACAAGGAGAAATGGAGAGAAGAAAGGAAAAGGAGAGGAGAGATGGGCAATGGGAAGAGAGGAGGAAAGAGAGAAGGGGGAGGAAAAGGGGGAAAAAGCAAATGAGATTGAATAAAGTGAAAAGAGATTGCCTGCTGCACAGTATCATTTACACTGCAATTAATCACGCTCTGAAGTGACCCGTGCAACTGTAAAATACTGACATATATCTTCTAACAGAGTCATTATGTATGTTTTTAGATTATTTTCCTACTTATCTTATCTTTACTATTATTTCTAATGGCGCTTTAATGCGCAAGCTACTTTTATGAGTATTCCCTGCAATGCAATTAATCATGTTATTACGTGACCCGTGTACTTGTAAAATACTGTTTTAAACCTTGGTTGGACAATGCATTTATATGTGATATGTAATTTGAGGTATTGATATCCAATTTATGTACTGAACTGTATACCTCCAACTTATGCTCTAAGATGACTTAATTAATAAACCATTTTCTAAATTCATTTCTTTAATGCATCCGTGTGCCTCACTCAAAGTCCCGCCCCTCAACCCCTCTATATATACTTATTGGTTTATATAGATGTAGCACCCCCCTGGGTATACTGTAAGCAAAGAGGGTACCTCCAGATACAGGGAGCAGACTTACATTCACCCCAGGGCTGAGTCCATGGCTATAATGAGGAGTTAGAACAAATGTGGACGCCAGTCACTTTAGGCAGTTTTCAATGCTTTCATGAAGAACGAAGTTGAGGGGAGGTTGCAGATACCTTTTTGTAGCAGATCACTTACAGACTCCTTAGATTAAAGGACAAAACACAGCTTTCTTCTAGTGAATCTTGAATATCTGGGTAGGCCTCTCTCTCACACAGACCTAGCAACCAGTAAGATGTTTGGATAAGCCTCTCTCACAGACTTAGCAGCCAACAGATGCCTGGATAAGTCTCTCCCACAAACATAGCAGGCAGGAATGTATTACCTTGATTGGATTGTAGAACAGCGTCACAGTACCAGAACCTTTAAGTCGACCCGGCAGTACTGTGAGGATAGGTTAGATGTAGGTGCGTCCTCCAAGTAAGTTACCAGGCCCTTCTGAGAGACCAGCCTTCATCCTGGTTCTCTCCAGCAAGGTCCTCCCCTGGATTTCCTCAGCTTGACTCGGCTTCTTCCAAACAGGCAAGGCAGCCTAAGGACCACCTCAGGACTAGTAGGTCCCAGACAGGCTTCTGGGCCTACTTGCACAGCTTGCAGCGACATAGCCTCGGGCCTGGAGGGCCACGAGGGAAGAACTGATTAAACTCATGGCGTCTGTCCCATAAACACCCCCTCCCAGAATGCACAGTGGCAGGAACCTCCTACTGGGCTGTTTCTGGAAAAAGAATATTCATTAAAGCTTAACTACTGTAAGTTGTTATTCTCATACTGTCCTGTGGTACCAGTGACACCTACTGGCAACAGTGGTAAATGCACAACACAGTCAAATTTAGAACAGAACCAATAAACTATGTACAATCAACCTGAGCTGTTTACAGCTCAGCCAAAAACTAAATTTACAATATAGCCCCATTTTTGGGAACAGGGGGCTACATAGGAAATAGATTATAAAACATTCAAAATTAAGTTCTAAAGGAGAAGACAAGCTGTAGAAATCTTAGGACTGGATAGACAGAAATACAAATCCTTTGGCAGGTAAAACAGCTATCAAGTATGCATTTCATCGGTGTATTTAGCTTTTTGTCTGGAGATGAGCTAGAAAATATCAGACCATATTGTGCAAATGTGCAGGTGAATGTGGATAGCAAATGTATCTTCTGTTGGTAAAATCCACTTTTTAAATTTTCTACCTAGTGCCCAAGCAAACTTTTGCTATGCGTTACACAAAGTAATTGCCTTTTTGTTAAAGAAATATGCTTATAAAAGAAAATGCAATCCTGTTATTCTGAACTTAAGCATTAGATAAAATGAAAAGAGTTCAAATAGAGTTTAGAATGTATTGCTTTATATCAGTGAGATTTTCTGGGAAGGATGCTGAGCATATTCGATTTCAATCTGAAGAAATGTCATGCAGCTCCCAGACACGTTTGCATTGACTAAGTCAGACTTAAATAAATAGGTGTTCAGCGAGATCCTGAAGTCTATTTAATCAGATTACAAGTTCCACTTTAGTTTTGGGAAAGGTTTTTTTTATGGAAAACATTTTAGCATTCAAAATATTATTTGAAATATGTACGAAAACTACATTTTACTAATATACACATTTTCACAAAGGACATTCATGGCCATAAATTGTATTGATGCATTATGGCTTATCTAGAAAGATGATATGTCTGCAACGAGGTAGAAAAGGTGAAATTAGTTTGAAAAAATACCTAAAGGTGCTCTTTACATAAAGCTTATTTTCATTAAAAAATAAATAAAAAAATAAAAAATTTCTATGTGCATCCAAATCTGCTTTGAAAAAAAAAATCCAAAAAGCCAAATCTGCTATCCAGATGTGTTATTAGGGCTTTTAGGCAGAGGATATTTTATTTGGCTGTGCGGCTCTGCACTCCTGTGACCCATTTTCAGCAGACAGTGAGCTGAAGCCCACTGTCAGCTGATGTCACAGAGCTGGTTCAGGTTCAGGAAAGATCGGGACCATATGGTGGGAATCTGTCCACATGCCTGTCAGCGAGCTGCTACGATCCTGAGCCATCCCCTTCTGCCCCCTCCACATTCCAGTGCTCCAGTGAGTGCGGGAGGACAGAGCACAGAGCAGGTGACTAACAGTAACCCGCTCTCTACTCAGGGAGCTGGGAGAACCGAGAAATCAGCTGTGTTTGATCACACGGTTATCACTGTTGGGCCGCGCACACACAATTGGAATTTCCAACAACAAATGCTCGATGTGAGCTTGTTGTCCGAAATTTCGACCGTGTGTATGCTTCATCGGACATTTGCTGTCGGAATTTCCAACAACAAATGTTTGAGAGGCGGTTCTCAAATTTTCCGACAACAAAACTTGTCGGAAATTCAGAGCGTGTGTACACAATTCCGATGCACAAAAGTCCACCGATGCTCGGAATCAAGCAGAAGAGCTGCACTGGCTATTGAACTTCATTTTTCTTGACTCGTTGTAGGTGTTGTACGTCACTGCATTCTTGACGTTCGGAATTTCCAACAACATTTGTGGGACCGTGTGTATGCAAGACAAGTTTCAGCCAACATTCTTCAGAAAAAAATCCACGATTTTGTTGTCGGAAAATGCTATCATGTGTACAGGGCATTAGAGTTGGTGGGGGACAGATGCAGCATTGGACAGATGCTGCATCCAGCTAGGTAAGTATGATTTTAAAAAAATCCCATACTTCTCTTTTAACCAATCAATGCCCAATTAATTCAGCCTCAGATGCTAGCTGTACCATTCAGGAACAGGAATTTGCCAGTTATGAGGAAGCAGGGTCTTTGATGACTAGACTGACTACAATGCCGGGTTTACAAAAGTAAGAGCAAAATGTATTGCTTTATCTTTATCTTTTTTATAAAGAATTACTTTTATTTACAAGTAACAAAAGAGAAGTAACCAATAACACATCCAACAGTCTGTCATTCTGCCTTACACACCCAAACGCTCTCTACTGCACCCCTCTCCCCCCTTCACTCACCAGGATGCCTTTATATGTAGTAATTGTCACTCTTAAAGAAAAGGAAACACTATTAAAATTTAATGAGAAGGTCCTAAAGGGGATTTCCATATCCCTTGGCATGATCAAACATTATTATTTTCTGGTTGTGGTGACCATATGCAAGTCATACAACTGCTGTGGAGGGGCTACACTTCTGCACAGGATTTCCTTAATACAACAATGTAATTTTATTTTTAAGCATAGAACCGTGTTAATTGTCCCCTAAGGACTGAACATAATAACCAATTTCATAATAAAGAAAAATGCATTACATTCTAACATGCTCTAGTAACAAGTTCCCTGCTGGATTGATAATAATTATACTTCCTTCAGGTCTATACTGACTATATATGGAATATGGGGTAATTGTTTCTAGAAACAATTCAGAATTTTTATGTAAATGCAGCTGTAACCCCCTGATAGCGTTGCTGGGGAAAGAAGCTCTTGAAAGTTTTACATTAGTAAACCTTTGCAACAGATCAAGCAATATCCTTCCCTGTTGTTGACTGGCTAATTGTTGGTGTCACTCTTGCTGATTTGTGCATAACTTTCTTCTTTGTGTCTTGAAAGAAGCTAGCTGGTAAGTTGTGGATCAGAGTCTCAGCAAAATACAATAAAACAGGGAAATATTTCTGTACAGAAGGGAACAAAGTATCCAAAAAATTTGACTCCCTAGTTTTCATAATATTGATCAGGGATAACAAACATCCAAAAAAAAACAATAATCTTCACACAAATAAAAGAGAAACAGTTAATCGTAATAGAGGGCAGAGGAGCAAGTGGAACCTTCAGTGTACCTCATATAGAAGGTTTATATGATGGAGAGCAGCTTCCCTTATATTGTTTGAATATTATGGCTATGGAGCAGAGGTTAAACTGCTAGAAACCTGCATCCCTTGGTTAGGAAGCAGGGGGGGGGGGGGATGGGGGTTGGGGGTTTGCAGTGGACCAGTATAATTCCAAAAAAAATGCAGAATCATCAGTTAAGATAATGTGTATTTGTGCTGTAGCTAATTCATTTTGTGTACTGCTGTAGTCCGGAGCCACTGTTCAAAGGGTCTGAGCTACTCAGCAAATTGTTGGATTTATTCACGTTAACATATTTTTCTACATCTAGAACAGGCAACCATGGGCATACCATTAGTGGGACATCCTTGGCTTCCAGGAGGTGTCACTTCGATAGATGTCAGTCAACATCCTTTGGCTGATGCCACCCTTAAGGTTGCAAGGTCTGTTTTCAAACATACAAACCTTTCACCTTTCCCGGGCCCCTAATTCTAATTTTGGGTATTCCATCTTTTCAACTGGAACTGAATGATCCTAAATTTTTGATATACTTATTCGGAGGGGGTCCTCCCGTTTGTTGTATTTCATTTAAGAAAATCGGCCGATGACAAGTAATGAAATAGTAAGCAATTTCTCCAATTTGTACATAAGTCATCTATGGTGAGCAAATATTAAGAAGGGGGTTACAAACTCCTTACAAGATGGTATCAAACTCCATCACTTTTACATCGTAGGTTTCCTCAGGTGTCTGTTGGCGCTGTTGGTAATCAGAGGGCACCCTATTTCACATTTTCTGGGAATGTCCGCAGTTGAATAACTTCTATGATATGATTGGACATACAGTTAAAGAGATAACAGGTGTGTCTCGAGAGGAAGCAGGTAGCGTATTTACTTCATGATACACCCTTATCTAATAAGAGATATAAAAACTCATTGTTACGATATCTTTTAACGGCTGCCAAAACATGTATTTCTGCACTTTGGAAGAGCCCAGTTGTGCCGACTAAAGATAAATGGATGGCAACAATTAAGAAAATCCAGGAAATGGAAGACCTTATGATGACAATGAAAGAACGGAGAGACATATGGGAGAATTTGAGCTCCATACTTATCGTATAAAGATTGGTCCCTTTAGGATAGAAAGGTAATACTTAGGCAGATACGTGATTAACAGGACCATAGAGGGATGCCAGGGGGGAAAAAGTGATCTTTTTTTTTTTTTTTTGGGTGGTAGTAGGGTTCTTTTAAAGAGGGAAAGAGAAGCAGGGAAAACTGTGAATAATAAGCACATATCTCTATCTTAGTAGGCTTTGATAATTTAAGGTAAATTAGTTGAGAAGAATAGTAGTTATACATTATAGTAAAGAGCCATAGGCAGTAATTGTTAATATTTAAATAAGCGATATTTAAATTTGTAAATTGTATACATTTCTTTTTTTTTTTAGTTTTTTTTTGTGTGCTGTCTGGTAACTCTCTGGATATATAGTAATGTTGTTATTTTATATTTTTGTATATAAATAAAGAATTAAAAAAAAAAACAACTTGCAAGCTTCAATACAAATACCAGCTGATAGGAATATGCATTTTTTAAAAACATTTCTAACATCAGGAATTGTCCAGGAAACTATTGTTTTTTTTTGGTTTCTTTTTCTAAGAAAAAGGTAAAAGTTGGAATTTAAAAAACCTTAAAAGAGACTTCAGTGGTAAAATCCCCAATACTACAAGTCTGTATCATAGAATTTTACACGAAAATGAAGTGGTCATGTTTATGAAGCTGCCTTACTCTATTAAAATCCATATGATGCTACCATTAAGTTTTGTACTGGTGTTGCAATTGGGCAAAGCTTTATATTTTGTTAGAGATATCTTATAATTAGTTCCCCCAAGAGAAATTACAAGGCAGCCTGTGGTTCATCTTGCCAGAAACCAAATAAAATTGGCACAATATAAATGTCTGGAATCTTAGCTTCTAAATAAAAAGTTGAAAATGCTGGTAGCAATAAAGGTTTGTTCTGCTTTCTGTTGATAGAGACAGGGGTTGATTAAAGGGGTTGTAAAGGTAAAAAATTTTTCACCTTAATGCATTCTATGCATTAAGGTGAAAAAACTTCCGACAATACCGCCGCCCCCAGCCCCCCCATTTTACTTACCTGACACCTCGAAAGTCAGCCGCTCGCTCCCAACATCCATTAAGCTGCTCAGCCTGGCAGCTGATTGGCTACAGTGGATGGATTGAAAGCAGCGCAGCCATTGGCTCGCGCTGCTGTCAATCACATCCAATGACGCGGCGTGCCACGAGTGATACAGTGAGCGGCTATAGCCACCGGCTGTATCACGGGAGCGCGCTCGCAAGAACTAACCACCATGCGAGGGAGCTCGCATTAAGGTGGTTAGTTCTTGCGGGGAGGAGCTGAAACAGCCGCCAAGGGACCCCAAAAGAGCAGGTTCGGGGCCACTCTGTGCAGAACGAGCTGCACAGTGAAAGTAAGTATAACATGTTTGTTATTTTAAAAAAAAAAAATTACCTCTACAACCCCTTTAACTACCTCAGCCCCGGAAGGATTCGCCCCTTTAATGACCAGGCCATTTTTTGTGATACGGTACTGTGTCGCTTTAACTGATAATTGCGCGGTCGTGCGACACTGTACCCAAACAAAATTGAGGTCCTTTTTTACCCACAAATAGAGCTTTCTTTTGGTGGTATTTTTTGCGCTATAACCAAACAAAGAGTGTCAATTTTGAAAATTAAAAAACATATAATACATATCCCAAAAAAATATTTAAAAAAAATATTCATTCGTTTAGGCCGATATATATTCTTCTACATATTTTTGGTTAAAAAAAAAAATCGAAATAGGTGTATATTGATTGGTTTGTGCAAAAGTTATCATGTCTACAAACTATTTAGGAACTTTTATTTTTTTTAAATTGTTTTTACTAGTAATGGTGGCGAGCTGTGATTTTTAGTTGGACTGCAACATTGCGGTGGACAAATTTGATCCCAAATTACACTTTTTGGAGACCAGTGACATTATTACATTGATCAGTGCTATAAAAATGCACTAATCAATGTATAAATGACACTGGCAGGGAAGGGGCTAATACTAGGGGGCAATCAAATGGTTAACTGTGTTCCCTAGGTGTGTTCTAACTGTAGGGGGGATGGGCTGCCAGGGACATGACAGAGATCACTGTTCCCTATGACTGGGAACAGTAGATCTCTGTCATGTCCCCTGTCAGAACAGGGATTCGCCTTGTTTACAAAGGCAGATCCCCGTTCTGCCTCTGTACTAGGGCAGACAGATACCAAGTCCGCTTGACCCGCAGGCATGCTCCCACAGAATGCAGCACGCCACCGGCAGTGTGCACCCGCCCACAACTGTGCCTGTGCCAGCCGCCGTACAGCTACAGTGATTCGCGCAGAAGTGCCAACCTGCTGCCGTATAACAATGGCGGCTGGATTTTGAGTAGTTAACTAAAACTGGAGAGTGAAAAATCTGGTGCAGCTCTGCATAGAAACCAATCAGCTTCCAGGGTTTTTGTCAAACAAGCTGATGTTAGAAGCTGATTGGCTGATTGGATTTGAGTAAATCAATTCCATAGTGACAGTATTTGTGACATGGTTGCCTCCTGACCCGCTGATACTCAACAAAATGATTCTAGATATGGGGGAACATTTGTCCTCCTCTCATACCTCAGCGCTCAGACCTAACTTCTAATCACTAGGCCCCAACACTGTCACATTAAAGAGGGATCAATGGAAAGGAGCTAAAAAAATATTTATTTTAACATGTAATTATAACACTATGGAAGCCTATAAAGAACCTGAGCTGGTCAAAACCCCAGTATGCCTCTCCAGTCTACAGTGAACCAGGTGCCTGGCCTCAAGAACTCAGCTCTGCTTGCATCCAAAGCAATTATTTAAAAAGGTAAACATACTGATGATGTGACTTAATTTATGTTTATTGCACTAGAATGTCTTACTGGTAGTTCCTGCCTGTGACCATACCCCATTGACATGTTTCACCATTATTGAGCCTACGCAGAGGTCAGATTAGTGGAATAAACATCAAAAGAGTGATATCATCGATGAAATTATAACAGTTATTTGTTTCCTACATGCAGGCATGCATTATTATGTGAGCTCCATGAAAAAAATATGACCATAATTATTTCAATATAGATATGATCGCATGCAAAAACACACTGACAAGTAATCACAACTAACAAAATATAAAGATTTCATTCCTTTTCTTAATAAACAGCTAGATATGAGCATGTTCACCATTTTCATTATTATAAACTGTTATTTATTTTATATGTGCACTTGTTAATTAAAAGGTCGGCCATTAATGATGAACTACAATAAAATTCTTCTGCATGGTTCCTATAAAAGCATCAACCACCTCAATACATTAGATTTATTACAAGAAGACCTTTTTTTTATAACATTTTCCATTTTGCTAGAGATTTAAAATGAAATTACTAACAGCCCAGCTATTAGACTCAAACTACAAATGTTACATGTTGACAACTTTAACCTTAATATTTTATCAGATGATCTAATTACACTTTTCTCCAGAGGCACGTTCAAGTGTTGTCAGATATCAGAACAGGGCAATTCAGAGGCAGTTTTGTAGGAAATGTGCAGCCTGTGATTTGATCATTTTGTAGGTAGCAACTAATCAAAATGTAATCAAGATTTCTTTTTAAAGATGCAATATAAAATGACCCAACCTTCTCCTTTAATGCTAAAGATCACTAAAAAAATAATTAATTCTGGCTACAAATAGTGTTGATGCTTTTACTTTCAGCTAAGATTCAGAATGTCAGAAAAGCATTATGCTTTGTAGACAGTTTAATTTTACAACCTTTTTTTATTTTTTTTTTATTTTTTTACAGAAATGTATATTTAGCTGAAGGTTAGAGATGTATTAACCCAGCAATGCCATGACATGGACAGCCATTCTGCAAATAAAAAGCAAAAAGAACAGCTCAGTAATAGAGAATGCTGCAGTTTTTAGTGGTATTAAACCCAATATAAAAAATGTATTAAAGTGGTTGTAAACCCAGGCAGAAAAAAAAAAACCTGCAAGACAAAGGCATAATGAGCTAGTATACATAGCATACTAGCTCATTATGATATACTTACCTTAGATCAAAGCCCCTACAGCATTCCAGGCACACTGCTTTGGCCGGCCTCATGTCTCTGTGTATCGTGGGCTCCGGCACTGTAATTGGCTGGAGCCGCGATGACATCACTCCCGCGCATGCGCGTGGGAGCCACCGGTAACAGCACACCAACTGAAGAAATGACATGTACGAGCCGTCTCTTCGGTGCACATGTGCCGATGATGTCGGCACATGCGTATACAGGAAATATCTCCTAAACTATGCAAGTTTAGGGGAAATTCACGGTAGCTACAGGTAAGCCTTATTATAGGCTTACCTGTAGTCAAACATTATTGTAAAGGGTTTACAACCACTTTAAGTTGCAGCTCACCAATTCTTAAATGTGATGGCTACTATAAGTTTTCCATTTTAAGTCTTTTTTCCTTTATTTTCATCTGCTGATCCAGCCAATAAGTCTGTTATTTTTCAAATTACTTGTCCATACAAAGTTTCATTTAGAGGGTTAAGGTAAACCATTTGGCACTGACAGGGGTGCTTACAATGGTCATCTTTTATTTGTTCATGTAATACCTTTATCCCAAAAGGAAAACATAAATAGTTACTGTAACTGCCAATAAAGTGTTAGCTTGAGTGTTAGCTTGAGTTCAGCTTCAATGTGTTAGTCAGGTCCATCTAAATCTGCTAGCCTAACAATACTCTCCCAGCAAATTCTCAATGCTGCTGTTTAAAAATGCCTGCTTTACTACTTCATACAGAATGCAAACACCAAAGGACAGGTAATGCACTACTAGCCATACCTCCAGGTAAAAAAAAAGGAAATAAAAGCCTAAAAAAGAAAATGAATGCAGCCACCACATCTAAGATTGGTAAGCTGCAATATATTGCATTTTTGATTTTGGGTTTAATTCCACTTTGACATTTTCCACCTGGCCACTGTACATATATGGCTGGGTGGGACAAGCATAGTTCTAGGATGATGTACCTGTATGTCCTTCCTGAAGTGAGTCTTGTGTGTGCCCCAGGGTACACAGCGGTGCAATCTGTGACTGTTGCATCCACTGGACACAGTACTGGGTTGCTGTGATCCACCTTGGTTCCATGTGATTGCTGCAACCAATCATAGCGAACACATGTCCAGTAGTAAACAATGGCTATCATTTAGAACACCATTGCTTACTACTGTGATCTCTGTGATTGGTCATAGTGATCACATGGTACAAGGCTATCATAGCGGCCCTGCACCATGTGCTAGCTGTGGCCAAGCATATCTATCATAATAGTGTTGCCTCTGCCTGCAACCTGTACTAATATTGACCTGTTTATTAATCACATTTTTGCCTGTTGCCTGAACAGATTCTTTGCCTGTTTGCTGACCATGTATCTGCTTGTAGCTTGACCTGCACATCCCACTTACTGAGTTCCTGCTAGACACCAATCTCAGTCACCCCTGCAGACTACTGCACTCCTGGAACCAAAGAAACTCTTTGGTTCTTTATTTCTTTAGCCTCCTGTACTTCCTGGCCTCTGGATATGCCATTCCTGGGGGCAGCCATGTACCAGTAGGCTAGTCTTGCTTTGCTTATATGGATAGTAACAATTTTGTATAGAGGCGACCATTACGATACATTGGTTTTGGTACAAATGGTTGATTTGTGCAATACACAAAATACAATGTGTGGTATATAATCAGTCCAAAACTGAAAAAGTATCACATGTGATATCGTCATACTCAGGAGGAGTAGCAGAATGTTTTTGGGGTTGTAAATCTAATGCTGCGTACACATGATCGGACATTCCGACAACAAAATCCTGGGATTTTTTTCCGACGGATGTTGGCTCAAGCTTGTCTTGCATACACACAGTCGCACAAATGTTGTCAGAAATTCCGATCGTCAAGAACGCGCTGACGTACAACACGTAGGACAGCACTATAAAGAGGAAGTTCAATAGCCAGTGCACCACCCTTTGGGCTCCTTATGTTAATCTCGTGTTTATCTCGTGTTAGTAGAAGTTTGGTGAGAGACGATTCGCGATTTTCAGCCTTGTGCTTTTCAGTTCGTTACTGCTGTTCAGTTTGTTCTGACCGGCCGACCGCTTTGAAGCCATGTTGCGGGTATGTATTCATCATACAGTTCGTGCTGTGCAGGGGCTTGGTTGGGGTTCTTACTTTGACCCAAGTCCAGTCCGTGAACAGGTCGAGAAGGAGTTCATGGACGAAGAATTGGTTGCTCCAGCATGACCTATTCTCTCATATGCCTTTGTTGCGAGAGTTCCGTGAGAATAATCCTGATGATTTCAGGAATTATCTCTGGATGACGGCCCCCGTTTTTCATCGTCTGTTGGCTTTGCTGTCCCCTTATATTATGAAGCAGGACACCTGCATGCGGAAAGCCATCACTCCCAAGCAGAGGCTCGTCGCCCCCTTGTGGTGCTTGGCTATGGGGAGAAGTCTGCAGGACAACAAGTTCTTGACAGGCATCTCCCCCCAGGTTATGGGGATCATTATTCCAGAAACCTGTTCTGCCATCATTCAGGTCCTGCAGAAGAACTATATTAGGGTAAGTTTTATCCTTTAACATCACATTCTATGTATTTAAATAAATGTATTTTTAAAATAAATTTGTATTTTAAACTGAAAAATATTTCCTTCGATTTACTGCTTGTGTTTCTTTAAGCTGTCTCCTAGGTTCTCCAAATTTTTTTTTTATTTTGGCTATTTTCTTCAATAGTTCCAATGTAATTTCGTTGATACATGAGGTGACAATCTCTTCTTCAGCTAACTTTTATTTATGTTGTGGGTCTGCTACACACACACCTTCATTTTGTTGTTAATGAATATTCATCATTTTCAGCACCCTGAATACATTTTTTGGAGTGACGATAATGGACTGATTGATGCAAATTATAAAGCACTGTGGGTGTTATTTACTAAATGAAAATCCACTTTGCACTACAAGTGCACTGCAAAAGTGCACTTGAAAGTGCACTGAAACTGCACAGAAAGTGCACTTGTAGTGCTAAGTCCTTTAGGAAATTACCCCCATTGTCACTGTACACACCAATTTAAGCAAGAAAGTGCTATTGAGCATTAAAAGAAGAAGCCACACATTGTTGAGTAGAAAATTTTTTACTCTGTGCACATTCACATATGCATTTAGAAAAGGGTTTTTGAACAAACCAACATCTTTTTTTTTTTTTGGGGACAGTAGAAATATCCTTTTTTGTGGTAAACAGGTATGTTTTTCAAAACATAAAACAATACACAACTCGGGAACTTACAAAGTTCAACTTTGATAAATTGAAGGCAATATCAGACATTAGTATGTCCAAACTGTGTTGATATTGCCTTCATCAGATGGGGTGATGTCACCCCTGTGAAGGCCAAATTTTTAAGATGCACACAAATTGGGAGTCAAAATGGGGATGTCATTCCTGATCTCATGCCTAATGTCAACATGTGCTAGCTCCCATCATGGGGGATCAATGGATGTATTTCGGGGGTACAAGTCCTTCCTCTCAGCTACTTGGGTTGCGAGGAAGGGGTTGCACCCACAAAACACGTATATTGATATCCCGTGATGGCAGATAGCACATGTTGACACACTGCGTGCATCTTCCAAATTTGGCTTTCAACATTTATTAGAAAAGCTCTAATAAAAATTTTAAAATTGGTGTGTTTTATATTCTGCCAAAAACATCAATGATGTTTTTGAGTCTTTTTTCAACATCATTGATGTCTTCCTTGATCTGCTGTAAATCCCAATTGCACACAATAATCTCCCCCCGATGAGGACGTGTGCACTTGCACTTGTGAAATTAGATTCTTCTTCCACATCATCCACATCACCTAAAAGAAAACAACACACCATGTATTAGAAATGTGCAGGCATACATCTATTGCCTGAAGCTGTGGTCACAGACACTCACCTGTTGTGGTCACCCACTTCATAAACCTCTCCTTCCTCCACATCCTGAGGTTGTGGTGTGGTGACTTCCCCTTCTTTAGGAGGTTGGGGGACCCTGGTGTCCTCTGACGTCCCCACTCTTTTCTTCCCTATGTGAATAATATAAAGATATACTTAGCACACAGATATTTGAGGCAAGAAATAGGAATATGAAACATTGCTTGGAAGTGTCTGACAATTGTCTGTTTTGGGCAGAGTTCCAAGCTGAAGACATGATTTTTTCACTTTCTTCAAGCTGAATACTTACTGTGACAGACTCACCCGGGACAGAGGCTTTTGGAGAGGACTGAATGTGAGCCTTTTGCCTACAGATTATGGGCCCTGGCATTTGGGGTACCCTTGAGGTGTTGTTACTTTGGCTTCGGGTCCTTGTCTCCAGGACACACAGACTCTGGGGACCCTGTATTTGCCATATTAGCAATAGTGACCGAGTCATACTGTTGGTACACATACTGTGAGGAGATGCTAATATCAACTCAACTCACCTGTCTGATGTCTGCTATAATGTGTTTAATGTAAATGAGTCTAGTTTGGCTTACCACAGCTTCTAAGGGTATTCCACACATTGTTGTTTGTTGTTTGTAATTAACCCTGTGTTGATGTTTATGTTAATGAGCTAGGAGACGTAGTCACCTAGTCTGGGTAAATGATTTTGTAAACTAGCTCATGTTAATTAGGTTACAGTTGTATTGTTAGAATAATATGAGCAGGAGGGGGGAACCTCCTCTAACAGCATATAAAGTCTTGTAATTTTGATTCTAAATAAAACGGTCCATGTTAGCAGTGAAACAAGTGTCGCCTTGTTTTGTGCTTATGAGCGGTGGGAATATCTGATATCTGTATCCAGACTGGGAGGAAGTGGTATATGACGGAAGCACTCAAGCGGAGTGTGGGACGTTCCGTGACATTGGTGGCAAGCAGCGGGACGCTTCCTGCAGTCTGGGACATCCAAACCTCCACCTGGATCCAAGTTCCAGATAGCAGGAGAGGAGAGGTACCAGCCGCCATGGAGGAAGAATTCAGAAGGAGGTTGCGAGAGATGCAGATACAGCACAGAGGACCAGTATCAGAGCAGGTCCTGCTGGGATGGTGTGATTCTATTCGCTGCAAACTCTGGAAAGAAGCGCTAGCCCGTGAGCAGCAACACCAGGGAAAAGTTCTCCCCTCCATCCAGGAAAGGTACTGGTCGCAGTACGGATTGCGGGTGCGGTTCTTGGGAGAAAAACCGCACAAGGAGCAGACAGCTGAATTAAGCAGGCTGGTCTGGGCAGAGATGAAGCTGGATGAGAGCTACAGAGCCCTCCGGTGGCATGTATTCCAAGCATGTCCCTGGATAGTGGATGACAGCCCAACAGAAGGCTTAAGCTTGGGACTGTTGTATGTGAAGCTGACAGGAGACCCTAACTTTGGGAGTGATTTGGAGTGGCAGTTGGATGAAATCATGGATTTCAGAGAAGGGCATATCGGAAGTGCACTGGGCACAAGAAGATTTGGAGTTTCTGCCCGTTCAGGAATGAGAGCTGGAGATCGCCTACAGACGGCTGCTAGACGTTGCTCAGTGCCAGGGCTGGGCTCCCTTTGCCTGGGACTATCAGGAAATACCAATTGACAACCCTGAAATCCTGGCTGAAGAGTCGGCAATGTGGCAGATTAATAGCTTGCTTTGCCAACCTGCCCCCGCTGCTATAGAGGCGGAGGTCTTATGGCGGATGCAGCAAGTGCTGACTGACCTTGATGATCCTGTTTCTGCATGGGATGATCTTGGATGGAGGAATGTGCCTGTCCAGCAGCATGCCAGAGAATCAGCAGTGGAAAATCTGGAGATTGCCATCCCCAAAGCTGAAGTGCTGACAACAGGGCAGAGCTCTGCTAACCTCTGCCCAGCACCGATAGCATCTTCTGAGTTCCATGGACAGGAGATGGTGAACCTCTATCCCCAGACACCAGTTATAGAGACAGGGGATTTAATAGACTTTTCTGCTGAGGAAGAACAACCTGATGAGCCTTCAGCAGAAGAGCTGATATTAGGGCCAAACTTCGCTGTGCTCTGCCCAGCACCAACAGCAGTATCTGTGGAGTTACAAGGAACTTCCCCAGCTGAAGTGCTGGTCACCAGACAGAAGGTCCAAGACCTCTGCCCCACACCTGTGGCAGTTTCGGAGGCTCAGGGTGAGAAGGTGGCAATCACTTCCCAGCAGCAGATACAGGGGAAAAAGGGAGAGGAGGTGTTCTTCTTCCCTCCCCAACAGTTGGCCAGGGTGGAGGAAGCGGTCTTTCCTCCCCAGCAAAGATCCATGCACCTGGGAGACAGTACCACAGACATGTCGTCCCAGCAGCCAGATGAGGGAATGGAACAGGAAACAGCCGGCTCACATCCCCAATGACAGCTACACAGTTTGGGAGTGGAGGAATCCAGCCTCCTGCCACAACGGTTAGCTGGAGCAGAGGGTGTGAAGTCACCAGCAGAAGTGCTGGCAACAGGGCAGTGTGCTACAAACCTCTGCCCAGCACCTGCAACAACTGTGGAGATCCAGGGAGCCAGGGCAGTTGGCCCCTCTCTCCGACGACAAGCTGATGTAGTGGAGCTGCTACTCCCAGCTGAATCGCTGGCAACAGGGCAGAGCACCACTGGCCTCTGCCTAGCACCTAGTGTCTCTCTACAGCTTCAGGAAACTGGGGTGATCGGCCCCTCTGCCCAGCAGCAGACCGAGCCCAGGAATGTTAAAAACCACCCAGCTGAAGCGCTTGCAGCCAGACAGAGAGTAAATGACCTCTGCCCCACACCTACTGACGTCAACCATTCCTTGCAGCCAAGAAAGGAGATCATGCAGGAAAATTATGTGAGTTCACTCTGCCTGACTAATGCATGTCCAGACCAGGTGGAGGTCTGGGACCTTGTCAGTCAACTTTTGATAGGGGAGAAATGTGACAGACTCACCCGGGACAGAGGCTTTTGGAGAGGACTGGGAGGAAGTGGTATATGACGGAAGCACTCAAACGGAGTGTGTGACGTTCCGTGACACTTACCTTTTTGGGTAAAGTTTCACAGATGGAGACACCCCTAGTATCCACTGGAGCACCTGTGTGGGACACCCTAAAAAGTTTGTTCTGGTGTCCCACACTAGTGCTCCTGCGTCCAGATGTGTAAACAGCTGCTGAGTGTCCTCTCCTTACACTGAATCAAGTTTGCATTTCATTATAGTTACAAACCCATCTAGACAACAATGTACTAAACTTCTTTTAATACAAATAGGCCTGAACAAATGTAGTTAACCTGCATCTGCCAAAAACATTGTATTAGTGGGCGAACAAACAATGTTTACTATGAATGATTACTGTGCCCACGAACCTGAAACTTGCCATTTTAAACTGTACAACAGTAATGAAAGGCACATGGAGCAGCACGTACATAATAAGAAGAATAGGACACACAACAAAATACTTGCTTTTTTGCAGCACTCTCTTGATTCTTCTGTACTGATCCTGCTCCCTCAATTTGAGGTCTGACCATTGTTTCCTCAGTTGGTACTTGGATCGCCGTACCCCAAAATTCTTCTGCAGACTCTTCACAACTTTAGTCATGATCTTGGCCTTTCTGACATTTGGGTTTGGGTAAAGTCCATGCTTCCCATCATAGTTGGCCCTCTTCAAGATGTCCACCATCTCCACCATCTCTACAAAGGACATATTAGAGGCCCTAAATCTCCTCCAGGATCGGGACATTTGTGGCTCCGGGCTTTCATCGTTGCTGCTGTCTTCATGCACCTGTTGTCTCTCCACCATGTGCTCTCCCACTGCGCCGAAAGACAAGGGGTGGGGAATATACTATAAAGAAGGTCAGGGGTGGGCGGAGTTTCACGCATGCGCAGTGTATATAAAGCGTAACACGTGTGCGTCGTACGTACGATCTGTGATCGGTATCGGAGTATCGGAAGTGCCTATCATTCTAACGAAGGTACAATTTTAACTTGGGGCATCAGTGGCCTATACTGCTTAGAGATTAAGGCCTTTATTGGGACAAGATTATGCGAATTTAGCCTGACATTAGGGTTTGTCTTGTGTTGTGGCTTGCAGAGAAAATGGATCGATTCATCGATCATCAACTATTTGAAGTGCAAAATCAGTGGCCTGAGGAGCACATATAATAGAGAGCGCAAGAAGGTCCAGGTTTCAGGAGCAGCAGCAGATGACATTTATGTCCCCAGCCTGTGGTACTACAACAGACTGCGATTTCTGTCAGACCAGACTGAAATCAGGCCATCACTCCCAACCCTTCCTTCCACTCTTCCTTCCACCCCAGCTGAGGCTTCCGACATCCAACCTGGGCCTTCCACCCAGGAAGAAGATGTGGAGGAGCCCAGCTCCAAATAGGTGTAAATGATTTGGTCTGTGTGAAAGTTATAGAGTCTACAAGCTATGGTGCCAATCTCTGAAAATTGATCACACCTGAAGTACTGATGGCCTATCTCGTTTCTTGAGACCCTAACAAGCCAGGAAAGTACAAATACCCCCCAAATGACACCTTTTTGGAAAGTATACATTCCAAGGTATTTAGTAAGAGGCATGGTGAGTTTTTTGAAGTTGTAATTTTTTCCCACAATTTTTTGCAATATCAAGATTTTTTTTTCTTTTTTTTCACAAAATTGTCATATTAGCAGGTTATTTCTCACACACAGCATATGCATATCACAAATTACACCCCAAAACACATTCTACTACTCCTCCTGAGTATGGCAATACCACATGTGTGAGACTTTTACACAGCCTGGCCACATAAGGAGGCCCAACATGCAGGGAGCACCATCAGGTGTTCTAGGAGCATAAATTACACATATCATTTCTTAACTACCTCTTGCACTTTTGAAGGCCCTGGAGCACCAGGACAATGGAAATGCCCAAAAAATGACCCCATTTTGGAAAGAAAACATAGGCATAATGAGTCTTTTGAACATGTAATTTTTTTCTACAAGTTTTTGGAAAATGTGGAAAGAACACAAAAACGCATTTTATTTCACACAATGTTGTCCATTTATTCAATATTTCTAACACATAGCATGTACATACCAAAAATGACAACTCAAAATAGATTCCCCTACTCCTCCTAAGTATGGCAATACCACATGTGGGAGACTTTTCCACAGCCTGTAATACTTCATATTCCCATTGCACACGTTTCTGGTATAAGCTCTAATAGGGCGTACACACGGTCGGACTTTGTTCGAACATTCCGACAACAAAATCCTAGGATTTTTTCCGACGGATGTTGGCTCAAACTTGTCTTGCATACACACGGTCACACAAAGTTGTCGGAAAATCCGATCGTTCTAAATGCGGTGACGTAAAACACATACGTCGGGACTATAAAAGGGGAAGTGGCCAATAGCTTTGATCTCTTTATTTATTCTGAGCATGCGTGGCACTTTGTCCGTCGGATTTGTGTACAACGATCGGAATTTCCGACAACGGATTTTGTTGTCGGAAAATTTTATCTCCTGCTCTCCAACTTTGTGTGTCGGAAAATCCGATGGAAAATGTCCGATGGAGCTCACACATGGTCGTAATTTCCGACAACACGCTCCGATCGAACATTGTCCATCGGAAAATCCGACCGTGTGTACGGGGCATAAAGGTTCGGGTGCTGCAGCAACAGCCAGCTGGATACTGGTTCGAGTCACAAAGTAGATATTTGCCAGCACACCAGGGATCGGCACAAAGTGGCGTCCAAATGGTTTAGTTTATTGCATGATCACAACACAAGAAGGTGCAACGTTTCGGAGTCACGCAGGACCCCTTCGTCAGGCATGTGATGATGAAGGGGTCCTGCGTGACTCTGAAACGTTGCACCTTTTTTTCTTGTGATCATGCAATAAACTAAACCATTTGGACGCCACTTTGTGCTGATCCCTGGTGTGCTGGCAAATATCTAAGTTGTTTTCCAGAGCCTGGCCACATTCAGAGGCCCACCATGTAGGGAGCACCATCAGGTGTTTTAGGGGCATAAATGTCGAATCTAATCTACCTATTCAAACAAAGAGAGAGAGGATAAAACCAGGCCCTGCTGTATACATACCCAGGTGATAGGGAAAAATAATAATATAGAGAATTTACCAGAAATCTGGTGATGTTGCTATAGCCAAAAAAGACCAAGGCATACAAAAAAGTCGGCCTCTGTATCGCTACAGGGATCAACAAAAGTGGCTACTTTAGGCAACAATGAGTCAACACCGGAGTATGTATATAAAAATATGAATATATTTATTAATTAAAACGCTGCTTCAACACACATTAAATGCATCCACATGCAGGGTGTAAGCTCATGCACGTGCTATGCACCACCTGGTGCTACAATGGAGCACTGTCTTGGTGGGCACTATGGTTAGTGAATACTAATCAAACAGAAAAGCAAGATCACATGAATCTAAACAAACAAACAGACAAGGGACACACATATAACACAACCACAGATACAGACAGTCCGGACGCCGGCAATCCACTCCAGTGAAACTGAATACACTCACCACAAGGTGGACTCCATTGCCATCTGCTGGATAGGCAATAGGTGTGGGGACCAACCCCTATAAGTGTTCCCAAGCAGGGGTGTACTCAGTGTCACAGTGAGTGCTCCCTCTCTGATGACATGTACCCTGGATGACAATGATGAACTAGGGCCAAATAAACACTTATAGCAGAATACTTATGCAGAAGCCTGTATGTAGCTGGGTTCAAAGCATTATGCCCAGCCTAGAAGCTCAAGAGGCTGTTATCAAAACCCTCTAAACATACAGCACATGGCAGCTGATAAATACAGTGGCCTCTTGATCCGCCAAACCATCTGTACAGTCATATAAAGCAGTCCAATCCCACAACAAGGGTGTCCATTAAGTCATCAATTGCTTTATAGCCATATGGTACACATATTTCGGGGGCACATGTATTTCGGGAAGCCCTTAGTGCTGGCCTGAATAGCCACAACAAATGTTAGTGGGTAGGTATCTGCAGATAGGAGTAACAGGTGAAGGATGAAGAGGGTATAGAAGCAAGATTTAACGTTACCACCTGGCGGGTCAGTGTGGATGGATCACCATATTGAAGCCTTGTTTCACATTACTGCACATTTTGTGTTATCCTCTGTGCTTGCATGTGCTGGTGCTGTCTCCGCTCATCACCATCTGGCCCTTGGGGGCACGCGGAGCTTATTGAGTTATTGCTCGCCGTGACCCTTGTGGAGCAGTAGAGCAGTGGCGTCTCCTTCACCGTGACGGTAAACGATGGGGGAGTGGGCGCGTCGTCCGGCCGGTGTCACATGACCGCTGTGACGTCAACGCGTTTCGCTTAACCAATCAGCGTAGCTTCATCTGGACTAGGCGTGGTTAGAAGCTGTCATTCTTTTATGTGTATCTTCATTACGGCATCTCCGCCCAAGTTGTCGTAAGCATCGTAAGTTCAGGCCATGCCTCCGCCCTCTGATTGGGATGATTCACATGCATGTAGACAAAAATGCCTCACCTCCATCTATATCTCTTATGCCGTTTTGGGAGTATCATTCACATAGGGATCCTGATAGTTCAAAGTTCAATTATCCCCTTCTTTAACGTCACCTATTCTTATTTAGTATAATCAATGGTGATTGTTGTTGACAAGTGTCATTATTTTGACAATCTATTTAACACCGTTTGTGCTTATTTATTAACAAGCACAAGTGGTTATTGCTATAGCTATCTTGATTATACCCACTGATATGTTTAAAGGGACATGCTTACAGAACCACAAGAAAGACAGGACTCACATAAAAGGTACCAACAAAGATATAGCATAAGGTACAGATACAGATGCTGGTATACTACTGTGCACCAAGTTAGTCCAAATGGGTGGAGTTTAATGAATTAAACTGTAATTATTAACTTGTCCGGACTGTCTGTATCTGTGGTTGTGTTATATGTGTGTCCCTTGTCTGTTTGTTTGTTTAGATTCATGTGATCTTGCTTTTCTGTTTGATTAGTATTCACTAACCATAGTGCCCACCAAGACAGTGCTCCATTGTAGCACCAGGTGGTGCATAGCACGTGCATGAGCTTACACCCTGCATGTGGATGCATCTAATGTGTGTTGAAGCAGTGTTTTAATTAATAAATATATTCATATTTTTATATACATACTCCGGTGTTGACTCATTGTTGCCTAAAGTAGCCACTTTTGTTGATCCCTGTAGCGATACAGAGGCCGACTTTTTTGTATGCCCTAATCTACCTATTACCTATTTGTGAGACACTGATGGACACTGTAGTGGCACTGATCGGCACTGTAGTGGCATGGATGAGGCATGGATGAGCATGAATGGGGATGGCAGGGTATGGCTGAGTATGGCTGAGTATTGCTGGGCATGGCTGAATATTGCTGAGTATGGCTGAGTATGGCTGAGTATGGCTGGGTATGGCTGAGTATGGCTGAGTATGGCTGAGTAGGGCTGAGTAGGGCTTGGTATTGCTAAGTAGGGTTTGGTTTTGCTGAGTATGGGTGGATATTGCCGGGTATTACTGAGTATGCTGAGTATGGCTGTGTATTGCTGAGTATGGCTGAGTATTGCTGGGTATGGCTGAGTATGGGTGAGTATGGCTGGGTATTGCTGAGTATTGCTGGGTATGGCTGGGTTTGGCTGAGCATGGCTAAGTATGGCTGGGTATTGCTGGGTATGGCTGAGTATTGCTGTGTATGGCTGGGTAATGCTGGGTATGGCTGAGTATGGCTGCCTGGGGATGTCTGGGTATTGCTTGATAATTGCTGGGTATGGCGGAGTATGGCTGGGTATTGCTGAGTATGGCTGGGTATTGCTGGGTATGGCTGGGTATTGCTGAGTATGGCTGGGTATGGCTGGCTATAGCTGAGTATGGCTGAGTATGGCTGGGTATTGCTGGGTATGGCTGAGTATGGCTGGGTATTGCTGAGTATGGCTGGGTATTGCTGGGTATGGCTGGGTATTGCTGAGTATGGCTAGGTATTGCTGGGAATGGCTGGGAATTGCTGGGTATTACTGAGTATAGCTGGGTATTGCTGAGTATGGCTGAGTATGGCTGGGTATGGCTGAGTATGGCTGGGTATGGCTGAGTATGGCTGGGTATGGCTGAGTATGGCTGGGAATTGCTGAGTATGAATGGGTATTGCTGGGTATGGCTGAGTATGGCTGGGTATTGCTTAGTTTTGCTTGGTATGGCTGAGTATTGCTGGGTATGGCTGAGTATGGCTGCGTATTGCTGAGTATGGCTGGGTATTGCTGGGTATGACTAGGTATTGCTGAGTATTGCTGCTGAGTATGGCTGGGTATGGCTGGTTATGGCTGAGTATGATTGGGTATTGCTGGGTATGTCTGAGTATGGCTGGGTAGTGCTGAGTATGGCTGGGAATTGCTGGGTATGGCTGGGTATTGCTGAGTATGGCTAGATATTGCTGAATATGGCTGGGTATTGCTGAGTATGGCTGGGTATTGCTAGGTATGGCTGGGTATGGATGGGATGGTTGAGTATGGATGGCATGGCTGAGATGAATGGATGGCTGAGTATGGATGGCATGGCTGAGCATGGATGGTTGAGTATGAATGGCATGGCTGAGTATGCATGGCATGGCTGAGTATGGATGGATGACTGAGTATGGATGGCATGGCTGAGTATGGATGGCATGGCTAAATATGGATGGGGCTGAGGATGGATGGATGAGTTTTGCAAAGGGCACAGAGCAGCGCTGTGGGCACTACAGATCCAGCCCACAGCGCTGCTGCACCCATTCTCTGTTGCATGATTGAATAATTGCCATTCAAAGTGTGACAGCACTGAAATTGAAAATGGCCTCAGATAGTGAAAGTGTCCAGTCTTGGGGTGGTTAAAGTGATACTAAAGTCTCAGTTTCTTTTCTTTAAAAATAACAAACATGTTATACTTACGTGCTCCGTGTAATGGTTTTGCACAGAGCAGCCCAGATCCTCCTCTTCTCTGGTTCCTCACTGGTGCTTATGGCCTCTCCCTCCTGCCGATTGCCTCCACAGCAAGCAGTTTGTTATGGGGGCACCCAAGCCGAACCGCAGCTCCCTGTGTCCATTCAGACACGGAGCTGCGGTTCGACCCTACCCCCCCTCTCCTGATTGGCTAACTGACTTAGACAGCAGTGGAAGCCAATGGTGTAGCTGCTGTGTCTCAGGAGGGAGAGTCCCGTACTGCCGAGGGACTCATGGACATCGCAGTATAAAGATGGGGCTCAGGTAAGTATTAGGGGTCTGAGGGGGGCTGCTGCACATTTTAAGATCCATTACAACGGATCACCTGACCAATTACTGAAGTAAAAGATGGAGTAAACCCTCCTATCCTTTTCAGTCAAAGAAGCTGCCATCTTAGCCTCTGTTTGATTTGCAACTGCTATGATGATGCACATGTGATCAGTTATGACTCCAGCTATTTGATGGTTTAACAGTTTGGTTGAAAGCAAAAGCAAATGTGACAGTTAGCATTTCCGACATGCTGGGAATATAACTGTTTTTTGAAACCATTAAATTAATAGATTTAGTTCTGCTTTAAATGCCAACCCTGATGGTTCCACTGAGTCAGTTATTCTACAAATGTATGATGCTATACTGAATACTAAATTCAGGGTGGGTGCTGCCATTTTCAACCATTATTTGCAGTGTTTAAATAAAGAGCAGTATCAGCAGCTTCTGCCTCCATGCATTTTTTTGCTTCAGAATTTGGAATTTAAATGATTTGAAGGCAGCAAAAGTGTCTATTTTCTACTGTTGATTTCTGGCAATAGTAACATGAAAGTATAATAAAAGCAATAACTACATTGTTTCAGTCTTCTCAAAAATACAGTGATCTTTCTTCCTGTATGATAGATTTACATCACCCATACCTGAATGCAAACTGTGAGCTCAACATTTTCCTCTACAACGCACAGGAAAACAAAGAAAGGATTTTAGAGAAAGAGAGCATGACAATGAAGCATCTGATAGAGCATCCACGTTCAAACTCACATAAAAAACTGATCCACATTTAGGAAAAAGAAACTTTTTGGCTTTGATTGAATTTATGTCTATTGTGTATGTCATCACCTATGAGTTATGCCCACATTTAGCCAAATTCTAAAAATTAAATACAGAGATCCACAACACAAAATGGGTTTAATGAAATTTCAAACTACATTACATACTGTCTTTTAGTGAACTCTTGATTTCAGTGATCTTATAGTAATAGAAAGTCAGTAATATAAAGGTTGAACCGTTCCCTGGGAATACTGCTGAACACACATAGTAACTGAAACCTCAGGCCTTTGGTTCTATACTATATCTTTGCAAAAAATGAGCCAATTTGAACTCTGATCATTATGTAATGAGCACTGGAGGGGTCTGGATCTGCTTTTTGCTTGATAGTTGGTAAATGTGGCTTGGAAATATCTTATTTTTTTCCATGTGCACTTTATTCTAAAATCTAGTTATAAATTGGGGTGCTTGCAATTTTTTTTAACCTGGATCTGCATACCCTTCAGGGCAGGTAAGCAATTAAGCCATTCTATTACTTATGATCACTGTTCACTTTATACTGTCATATTTCTTCTGTTATGTATTCATGCCTACAAAACCGTTAACACAGCTTTAGGTTAAAGCTAAACTCTGGACTAAATACATCGTATCTAAATAGCCACGTGTATTCCAAATCTTGGTATCCTTTGTCTATTTCTTCCAGATCTGTTTAGTAATACGGAATGAAACAACTCTTATGCTGCATACACACGGTCGGAATTTCCGACAACAAATGTTCGATGTGAGCTTGTTATTGGAAAATCCGACCGTGTGTATGCTCCATCGGAAATTTACTGTCGGAATTTCCAACAACAAATGTTTGAGAGCTGGTTCTCAAATTTTCCGACAACAAAACTTGTCGGAAATTCCGAGCGTGTGTACACAATTCCGATGCACAAAATTCCATGCATGCTCGGAATCAAGCAGAAGAGCCGCACTGGCTTTTGAACTTAATTTTTCTCGGCTCGTCGCACGTCTTGTACATCACCGCATTCTTGACTTTCGGAATTTCCGACATTTGTGTGAATGTGTGTATGCAAGACAAGTTTGAGCCAACATCCGTCAGAAAAAAAAACACGGTTTTGTTGTCGGAATGTCCGATCGTCTGTACGCGGCATACACTTTGCCTCTATGCAGGACTTACCTGTAACATAGTCTGGTCACTGCTGCTCTTTTTCCCTATTTAGGCTGTCTTGTCTTGTACCCATACTCCTGTAGTTTTCTGCAGGCAGCCTGTAGTGGGAGGACCTGCTAGGTCCCACCCACAGCTCTGCTCTCTGCATAGTTATGAAGTCACCACTACTTTTACAAGGCTTGCAAAGGAACTAGGTGCAAATAAAGTGGCTGTTGAAGCTTCCAAAATAGGTCAGCCTGTGCATTGCATCCATGATGCCCTGGTCACAGTTGCAATGGTTTACAGGGTCAAATGAAAAAAAATAGGTTTAGTGTAAAAGACTCAATTACACCTAAGATAGGGTGGTGGTAAAATATGGTGGTTTATTACTCTCCTAATTGGCACGTTAAAATTACATGGCAAAAAATTATACCTCCTTTCACAGTCAGCGGGCATTACTGTCCCCAAATTCAAGTGAATAAGGGCCATGCCATAACCATAAGCCATGTACATGCATTCAAAAGCCCCATTAAAAAATAAATAGGCATTCAGAAGGTGGCAGTATTGCCTTTTGAATGTCTGTCCGCACAAGGGTAAATGAATCATAACTGTACCATTTCCCTGCACAGGAACGTTAAAACAGGCCTTCACTCATGGACATAAGATTCCCCCTTACACAATTTCAAAATGTTTCCTTCATTTTGGAAAGATGTATAACCTTTTATTGCTACAGCCCAAAACTTTCTGCTTCCTCACCTAAGCGAAAATTCCAGACCTGATGGACCACTTGGTTGTTTTCTGCTGTCATTCTTTTACGATTCTAAGATCTTAAGGAGACTAGAAGTCTAGGTTCACAGCCTATGGAAACTTGTCTTTTCACAAATTAATAATATAAATACATCTAAAGTTTATAGTAAAACTTCCAAAGCCATGATCACTTTCACACAAAAGACCAGAAACCCTTGTGTATAGGCTTGTTCATCAAATGAGCTGGAAGCCTTTCACTCAGCTATCTCATATACAAGGAAAGAGAACAAATCGATACATCACAGCGTAGTGATAGCGGAAAGAACACATCATTTGTAGGTAAATACACATGGTTTCTTCAATAATCTCACAAAGTCGTATGCAAATGGATGGCTCAGGGTTAATATCACTATTACCCTATAAATTGGCAACGGTCAGTGAATATGTCAATGGTGTTATTAATGAAGTAAATGCACTTTAAATTTTTCATAATAACATATATTAATCTTACAGGATACACTACTGTACACACAGCATATACTGTATATTTATTAACAAATACATCAGATGGTGTAAATTACTTAAAATGTTATACCCAAATGCAAGCTGAAAGAGCTGGTAATAAATTTCAATACATGTTTTGTCTTAACCAATAAGAATTTATATGCTGAGTAATTATGAGTTGCCACTAAAATAGGCATTAAAATGGAAAGGTCACTACCACCTGCAGATTACTTTTTCGCCATTTTATGGTGGAAACAGAATGCTATAGGTTAAAGAATGTGTTTCATGAAGCATGTGCCAGGGTGCCGAATTGATTGCTTAATATGGTAAAAGGTGGGTATTTCTAAATCACATGCTTTATTGTGACCCACCTTTTTACCTCCTCTATGAATAAGACAATAGAAAAAAGGGGGAGTCAGGTCTCACCTAACAATGAGAGTATCACAGCTCGTGTGTAACCACACCTAAAGTAAACAGTCTGCTGAATGACACTCACTGACCAGTTGTCTGTATGCTAACAGGAGATAGCTCAGCAGACAGACCAGTACATCTGAATCATTAATGACATTGTAACTAAACAAGACTAAACGTCTAAAAGAGATTCTTCAAGGAGGTACACTCAGGTCTTAAAAAGATAAAAAACGGTTCTCTTTATTGAATGTTAAAAAAGTATCCAGACAATTGGACATATAAGTAATACATTTCCTCCACCATAGTGAAAAACAAAATAAACCAAACCAGACACATCACCAACTCACTCCTCATTCACTCCAGTTTTCCCCAATCATAGGCTGTCATCCTAAATCTATAATGTTTCAGGGCTGTGTAATATTGTACCCTTCTCCTGAGTGTGTGAACAAGATGTTAGATATGGGACAGTCTCTATGTGGGAATGGAAGGGAAGGAGATGTGACAGACTTTCCACGTTGCGGCTGATTATATTGATGAAAAAATCAAGTTATTCATATATATTCCTTTGCAGTGTCAATGGATAAATAACAGCACTTGCCCATATGAAGAGAGGGCTCCTGACGGTCATCAGATACACAGCATCAAGTTAAGGCAGTTATGTGGCAGTTAAAGATAATAAAAAGTTCCGCTTGTCTCACCTGATTTTGGATTTCCACTGTGGATGGACAATACCTTGTAGGTGGGAGCCCTTGATAGTGCCAGAATGGTAAGTATGTTCCTGAAGGGATGTGCTAACTGGTGTTTCAAAGGATCCTGTAACAGGTTCGTAATGAGAACATCCCGTAATTCCTCGCTGTAACCCAGTCTGACACAGCTCTGTAAACGCTGCCATGGGACACACTGAGCACTGCAGCCGTGCAGCACTGGAAGCCGAGCACACGTGAACAGGCTCTTAAGCGGAAGTCAGGACAATCTAAGCCGGACAGGATACTTCGAATATGGACACCTGGCAGCACATACTCCTAGCCCGGAGGCAGTCCATAAAAGCACACATAGAGGAGCACAGGGTCCCAGTTGTGGAAGATGCCAGGGATCAGCCAAAGGACAGAAAATGGGGATAAGCCAGGGAAGTGGGAGATGATAGGGAAATCATTCCCAGGTGGTTGCTGTGTGTGTGTGGGCGTCCAGCTGACGCTTTTCAATCGATAAATGATTTTCTTCAGAGCTGGAGGTGTTCCGGATCCTACAAGGCTAAATACCAGAATAATTAGAATAATTGGCTGCCTGGGGATCCAGATAGACTGCCCACTTTTAGAAAATTAACCCCGAGGGCTCAAAACAGCAGTGTGTAAAGAAAAATCCCTAACACCCAATGTAAGAACACACATACACAGATCCACACAATGAATAAACAATTCTATAGTAAATGATGGAGGGAGGGATGGTTACTATTCGCCTTAGTAAGCTGCCATAAGGATTTGAAAATAAAAGACAAAAAATAAATGAAAAATATAAAAAGATAAGACTGAATAGTGCAACAATATATATATATATATATGCAGACCAAAAAGTGGGTTCAAAAGAAGAAGGACAAAGAGAGGAAAAAAGACACAACTATAAAATGGGGGGAGGGAAAAGGCCATCCACAATGACTGAGCAGACCTCGCCATCTAGGAATCCAGAAACACTGAAAGATTACATTTCTGTTTTCCTCTCTTTGTTCTTCTTCTTTTGAACCAACTTTTTGG
The DNA here is from genome assembly GCA_037952925.1 of Lithobates clamitans. Classification (NCBI taxonomy): domain Eukaryota; kingdom Metazoa; phylum Chordata; class Amphibia; order Anura; family Ranidae; genus Lithobates; species Lithobates clamitans. Next base: position 1,420,879 of record JBBGZY010000088.1, read on the forward strand.
TCTGTATATACATATATATATATATATATATATATATATATATATATATATATATATATATCTATATCTATATATATACCGTATATACTCGAGTATAAGTCGAATTTTTCAGCCCTTTTTTTTGGGCTGAAAGTTTCCCTTCGACTTACACTCGAGTCCGCGCCGTCTGTCTGCATGATCAGCGTGTCATGCAGGCAGACGGCGGCCGGCGTGTGATGATAATGCACGGAAGCTATTCCAGCTTTCAAAAGCCGCGCCTCCTGCTCTTCTGTGATAGGCTGAACAGCTGTCAGTGTACAGCCTATCACGGACATTCTCTCATCCTCGTCCGTGGTATGAGAATGAGAGAATGTCCGTGATAGGCAGTCAGCGGTCAGCCTATCACAGACGAGGAGGAGGCGCGGCTTTTGAACTGTGGAATGGCCGCCGAACAGTATCATCACACAGCCGCTGTCTGAGGATGGAGATCGCCACAGGGAGGAAGGAGATCGCCACAGGAAGGCTACACAGGACACAGGTAGGCTGCACATGCACACAGGACACACATGCACACAGGACACACAGGACACACATGACACACATGACACACATACACACATGCACACAGGACACACATGTACAGGACACACATGTACAGGACACACATGTACAGGACACACATGTACAGGACACACATGTACAGGGTACAGGTAGGCTGCACAGGACACAGGGAGGCATGCAGCTGCAGATGGACATTATTGACCCTCTGCATTTCTCACCCTCGACTTATACTCGGGTCAATACGTTTTTCCCAGTTTTTTGTGGTAAATTAGGGGTCTCGACTTATACTCGGGACGACTTATACTCGAGTATATACGGTATATATATATATATATATATATATATATATATATATATATATATATATATATATATAGATATATATATATATATATATATATATATATATATAGATATATATATATATATATAGATATATATATATTTATATATATCTATCTATATATATATATATATATATATATATATATATATATATATATATATATATATATATATATATATATATATATATACATGGTTGCACTATTCAGTCTTATCTTTTTATATTTTTCATTTGTTTTTTGTCTTTTATTTTCAAATCTTTATGACAGCTTACTAAGGTGAATAGTAACCATCCCTCCCTCCATTATTTACTATAGAATTGTTTATTCATTGTGTGGATCTGTGTATGTGTGTATGTGTGTTTGTGTGTGTGTCTGTGTATGTGTGTTCTTACATTGGGTGTTAGGGATTTTTCTTTACACACATCTATTTTGAGCACTCAGGGTTAACTTTCTAAAAGTGATTGAAAAATCGATTGAAACGCGCCAGCTGGATGCCCACACACACAGCAACCACCTGGGAACGATTTCCCTACCATCTCCCACCTCCCTGGCTTATCCCCATTTTCTGTCCTTTGGCTGATCCCTGGCATCTTCCACAACTGGGACCCTGTGCTCCTCTATGTGTGCTTTTATGGACTGCCTCCGGGCTGGGAGTATGTGCTGCCAGGTGTCCATATTCGAAGTATCCTGTCCAGCTTAGATTGTCCTGACTTCCGCTTAAGAGCCTGTTCAAGTGTGCTCAGTTTCCAGTGCTGCACGGCTGCAGTGCTCAGTCCGTCCCATGGCAGCGTTTACAGAGCAGTGTCAGACTGGGTTACAGCGAGGAATTACGGGATGTTCTCATTATGAACCCGTTACAGGATCTATTGAAACACCAGTTATCACTTCCCTTCAGGAAGATACTTACCATTCTGGCACTATCAAGGGTTCCCACCTAGAAGGTATTTTCCATCCACAATGGAAATCCACAATCAGGTGAGACAAGCGGAACTTTTTATTATCTTTGAGAATGCTCTCCTAAAGAAATGATGTGACCACATAACTGCCTTAACTTGATGCGGTGTATCTGATGGCCGTCAGGAGCCCTCTCTTCATATGGGCAAGTGCTGTTATTTATCCATTGACACTGCACAGGAATATATATGAATAACTTGATTTTTTCATCATTATAATCAGCCGCAATGTGGAAAGTCTGTCACATTTCCTTCCCTTCCATTCCCACATAGAGACTGCCCCATATCTAACATCTTGTTCACACACTCAGGAGAAGGGTACAATATTATACAGCCCTGAAACATTATAGATTTAGGATGACAGCCTAGGATTGGGGAAAACTGGAGTGAATGAGGAGTGAGTTGGTGGTGTGTCTGGTTTGGTTTATTTTGTTTTTCACTATGGTGGAGGAAATGTATTTCTTATATGTCCAATTGTCTGGATACTTTTTTAACATTCATAAAGAGAACCGTTTTATATCTTTTTAAGACCTGAGTGTACCTCCTTGAAGAATCTCTTTTAGACTTTTAGTCTTGTTTAGTAACGTTTTTACATCCTCTAGCATCAGCTTTCTTTGCAACTCCAAACATAATGTAATATGACGTTTCAAAGCTGAAAAGGAAGTTGGTGCTAGAAACATGTAGCTATAAAATCCTCAGCATGCGTCTGCTTGCTCTGGTCCATGTCAGAATGGTGAAAAATTTCAACCCAAGATAACCAGCCCAACATAATTTATTAGTATTGGCACATGCCCCCTGCCGCCATCTCAGTCTTAGTTTCTTAATTACTCAAAACAGAGTCATGTTAATTGTAATAACTGCGCAAACATACTGTATTCCATTACAACCTAAATGTTGTGCATGAGAACAAATACTGACTTATTATGTTGTGGAAGATGTCTCCAGGGCATTTGAAGTTTTATTTTGAACAATGAACTTTTAATCATATGCCAAATATAAAACTAATTATGAATATGCATGTCAAATCTTTTGTGGTTATCTAAGGGTGCATTGATGAGATAACATCAATGCTATCCAGTATTGTCATCCATGACATATGGCTTACAAATGTTTGGAACTTTACAACAAGCAAGCATTGTTGAGTCACTTTATTTCTGCTTGTACAAAACATACAGCCCAAAACTCTTTTTAATTTCATTATATTTTACAGTGATGGTGAAAGCAAACAAACGCCATTTTTTATGCTGTTATATTAACCACTTATTTTTTAGTCACCTAATGACCAGCCAGAGTAATCAAATGTCCAGTTGAAGCACCTGGAGAGGAGATTTAAAATGTCTTTGGCTGTATTGTGCAATCAAAAGAGTGGCTCCCTGCCTTGTGATCACTGTAAACCAATCACAACAATCACACAAATTAAACGATGGCTGTGATCAGCAAGCAGAAATTAGATAACAACCTTTGTAGAAGACCCAAAGCTGTTGTAGAACCTTAATGTAAAAAGGCTTGAACCATTATTTTATTGTTAAATGATGAGAGCTGTATACTTTTTGGACACCAGTCTAAATGTTTATGTTACTTTGAAAAGCAGATAATCCTTCTACTGGTATATATCTATAGCCAGCTTGAGTGCCTGCCTGGTTTAAAATATGAGACCTCCATATATCTATAACTTCTATGTCTAACTTTCATCACCACCTACTATTGTTTTAGGACAACCTACTGTAATGTTCCTTATGTGTGCTAAAATTACCCTAATCATTATTATTCTAGGAGAAGCTCAGAAAAGTGTTTTATTTATAGAACATGGAAGTCTATAAGTGAAGATCTTGAAGAATAGTGAAGAAAGACTATTTATTTGATATGTTTTATAACAGAAAGCAAGGGAAACCTTTTTTTGTTGGTCTCATTTCCTTTATATAACACAAAAGGGGTAATTAAATACCACTAAAAGAGAGCTGTATAAAAAAGGATATAGAATTTATGTGGATACTATATTGCATGACTGCATAATTGTCAGTTAAACAATCACAACACTGAAAACAAAAAAATGGTTTTGAAAGCAAAGGTTTTTTAACATGCTGCCAATGAGGTGAGTAAAGAAATAAAATTGCTATCATCTAAACAATATACTACAGTCTTCAAAGAATTGCATAAAAAAATGCCCTTTTTAGTTTCAAAATATTTAAAGGGGAGATTTTATAAACTTTCTTTATTCATTTTTTCATAGGCTACAGCTGTTTATGCCATGTGTGACATGAGGATCTGTCTGTGATGAAAGCTGTGAGTGGCTGCTCAGTCAGAAACAGGCAATTGGGGCTTTAACCACACACAGAAACAGCCCCTCCCCCATGGCTAACAGACAGAAAAGGAAATGAGGCAGTGGCTGCTGGGACTCAAGGGAACCCTACTTTGAAACAGATGCAAGTATTTGGAGGGATGCATTGTAATATAAACCGCAAAAGGACCCAACAATCTCCTGACTGGCTGAATATCTGATCAAAGGTACATAATGCATTCAAGGTTAAATTAAATAATTATGGTTCATGCACATTGAGCAATTATAGCCATTTTCTAGGCCAAGTGTAAATTTCCCGGTGACTTCCCACAAATGTGCATCATACAGTCTTACACCTACACATAGCTAACAGTATAGATCCCTGTGTTATTAACTGATCTAGCATCTTTTATTCTCTCACATAAACACTCATCAACCTGAATAGCTGAAAACTGATTTTAACCCTTCCACTGTTGCACAGTAGTTAAGTCCAACAAAACATCAGAAATGTTTTTTTCTGTTTACCTCCACTTATGTTCTAACCCATACACTCACTGGTGTGGAAACATTTTATAAGGGTATTGGGTCAGCCTCCACGCTCAAAATGGCCAACCAGATCTATCTTATTACTAGAAAGAATTTATATTTCTGCACTAAACCTTCACATATGTAACCCAGTAATTGAACCTTTGATCCCTTGGGAACTTAAAGCATTTGTTACCCCAAGCCATCATATTCCTGGTATGTGCCTGCTGTACCATGTACTTGTATGAGAATGTATCCTGTTTTCTTTGCATTGCTTCCTATATGTGAAATCCCTGGTGATCCTGCCAGTCCCTCTTCTTTCCTTTTAAAACTTGACCACACTTCCAGTTCTGGCGCCACATGAGGAAGAGGTGAACAGACCCAGCTCCTGTTGTGCACCTCTCTATACCTGACTTTCAAGCCGGCTGACACTTTAGGTTACCCCCCACCTCCACTACCCTCCGGGACCTCCATGGATCAGTTTGTGGAATGATCCCACAACCGGTCTGTCAGCAACCAGCGAGAGACACAGTGACCGCCGGAGCTCAGATGGCACACGCTCCCGACGCTGTGGACAGATCACTGTCCTCTCCACAATTTGAGATGACAGCACATAAATCTGCTTCTCCCGCGGGCATTGCCGAAGCTGTTGTAGCCCTTCTTACACCCACTCTGGCTGCCACAGTAGATACAGTACTTCAAAGGGGTTTGGAGCAGCTGCATGTGGAAATCCAGGCACAAGCACAGAGGCTCACACATACAGAGGAAAGAATATACTCCCTTGAAGATGACAATACAGCTATCTCTGATATATTTGCATGCCTTTCCAACTCCCACAAAGATATCTGGGAAAAGCTGGATGATTTGGAAAATCACGCATGGCACAATAATTCGGACTTCTGGAATCTATCTCTTCTGCACAGCTTACAGACCTATGTGCCATATCCATTCCTGAGCAACTTGATCTCAGCATTCCTTGCACTGTAGAGCATGCCTACTGTATTGGTCAGCAGACAGATCATCGTAATAAACCCCAGCCTGTCATTGTCCAGTATCTTAACTACGCGGGCAAGCATGCTATTCTGAAGAAGTACCCTGTCAATTGATGGAGCAGACCTGCTGCTTTTCCCAGGAAGGTGATGAAGCAACGCAAAACCTTCTCCACGATCTGCTCAATGCTATACCATAAACACATCAAATTCACCCTGGCTTATCCGGCTGTTTTACATATCCACTCCTTGACAAAGTCTGAGTGGCTGACATTTTCACACTTTGTCTGTTACATGTTGTATTTTGTTTTTATCCTCATGTGAGTACCCATTGGTACCTTTTATAATAAAACTGTATGACAGTATAGCTCCATGAGTCTGTCTTTTTCCTCTCTCCATGGTCCATTGATGATGTTTTGAGGAGTTGTGATGCCTACTTGAGGGGGTTCTTCTGACAGTTACCCTGGATAGTACTCATACACTTATGACCCTTATGTTAGAGGTCTGATATCTCTATGAAGCGTCTGTGTTTGCTGTTGGAGAACAGGAGTGATCACGTTCGATTTCCATTTAGCACTTCTTTGCCTGTAGATGAACTTTGTTTCAATTGTGGCATTTTTTAACTTATAATATTATATTTGTTTGTGATAGTGGGACATTATTTTATATAAATTTTTATTCCCTGATTTGTTTAACATTATATATTGAGGTATGGTATATTTTGTTTTTTTATTTCACTTTTGTTAGTTCATATATAGTTATAAGAAGCGCAACAGGTTGTATGTATATACACTCTTCTGTTGTTTTTATTCAGACAATCACTGAGTGCTTCTTCTGTATAATTTTGTAAGTTTTTATTTTGGTTATCATCACCTAGCACAGATTTATTTTGTTTTTTGAATAACAACAAGATACCAACGCATTTCAGCCAAAGTCTTTCTCCCAACTGACTTGTTGTAAACTTCCCCTTTTCAGCACAGCGGTAAGCACAGGGAATCAGCAACTCATCTGCACCACAGGCAAGCTAAAAGGTCTAGAGATAGATTTCACAGTCAACAAAATAATAACAAAATATAAATTAAATTACACTCTACCTGCCAGCTGTCAACCACCTGTTCACACCACACAATTATAAAATTAGGAGTTTAGAAATCTAATGTGGATACTTGCCATTGAAAGGGGGAGGGGGTGTCAGATTACATTTTTTTTATTTAGCTAAAGTTATGTGCAAACCCTTATTCATTCTAATAAATGGGGGGAGACCAGGTGGAAAAGAAATGCCATGTGACAGGACTCTCCTTCTATCCAGGAGTGTTCTCTGCAGTGTTATACGCTACACTAAGGATTTGAGCATTGGGTGTTTTATGTGTTCGCTGAACACACGAACAATAGGGGCATAAATCAGGCGGATTGCTTGCCGCTGAGTGCCCCATATCGCACTGTGCTCTCGCAGTGCATTAGTTGCTGATTGCACCTGACCTGTATGCTTTGGCCAATCACAGCACAATGTACTGTGAGAGCCATGATTGGCCAAAGGCAGGGTGCCTTTAGCCAATAATGGCTCAGGGGCTAAGTCCATGCCCCACACTATATAAGGCTGCTGCTTACACAGCAGCCTTATATAGCGTGTTAGAGGAGATTAGGCAGGGTAGTTAGTGGATGGTGTGTTCAGTTAGTTTAGTGCAGTCAGAGTAGTGTTTTTTTTTTATTCTTTTTTTTGGGAGCAGCAGCACTAAGAATATTTAGGGAATAATTGCTGTCCCACCTTCTGCACTGGAGGGTTTCCTCTTTTTGCGTCAGTGGTCCCTCTTTTTTTTTTCTTTTTTTTTCTTTTGGCGCAGCAACACTAAGAATATTTAGGGAATAATTGCTGTCCCCCTTCTTAAAATATCTATCTATCTATCTATAGATAGATAGATAGATAGATAGATAGATAGATAGATAGATAGATAGATAGATAGATAGATAGATTTTTTTTTTTTTTGCCGCAGCAGCAGCACTAAGATTAATTAGGGCATAATTGCTGTTCCTCCATTCTGCATTACAGAATGGTACAGAAGCCAGTCATTGGCTTTTTTTTCTCCTCACGCTGTCAGCATGAAGAAAAGAACAAAGCCGTTAACTGGCTTCTGTTAGAGGAATCTCTGTCCCCTTAGTGCCCACCAGTGCTGCTAATCAGTGCCTTACAGTGCTGCTAATCAGTGCCCACCAGTGCCATCTATCAGTGCCCATCAGTACTGCTAATCAGTGCCCACCAGTGCCACCTACCAGTGCCCATCAGTGCTGCCACTAGTGCCCATTACTGCCTCATCATCAGTGTCACTTATCAGTGCTGCCTATTAGTGGTGCCTACCAGTGCCTATCAGTGCACACCAGTGCCGTCTATCAGTGCCCATCAATGCCACCTATCAGTGTCCATCAGTGCCACCTATCAGTGCCACCCCTCTGTGACTCATATCAGTGCCCATCAGTGCCCATCAGTGCCACCCATCAGTGCAACCTCATTAGTGCCCACTAGTGCCGCCTCATCAGTGCCCAGCAGTGCCACTTATCAGTGCCCATCAGTGCCACCTATCAGTGCCCATCAGTGCCGCCTCATTAGTGCCCATCAATGCAGCCTATCAGTGTCCATCAGTGTAGCGTTTCAGTGCCCATAAGTGCCACCTGATCAGTGCCCATCAGTGAAGGAGAAACATTTCCTGTTTGCAAAACTTTGTAACAAAATATGAAAAAAGTTTTGCTTTTTTTTCAAAATTTTCTGTATTTTTTTGCTTGTTTAGCAAAAAATAAAAAAACCCAGTGGTGATTAAATACCACTAAAAGAAAGCTCTATTTGTGTGAAAAAAGTTACAAAATGTCATATGGGTGCAGTGTTGAATGACCGCGCAATTGTCATGCAAAGTGTGACAGCGCTGAAAGCTGAAACCGGATAAATGAACGAACAGGTAAAAGAATCCGCTCCAGGTGTCTGAATTTCCTGTCTAAATACAATGGCTATTCTTTGCCCTATCAAGAGTTCATTTTACAGTGTTTAGAATACTTACTCACGCACAATTACTTCATGTTTGGCAATGACTATTACCTGCAGAAATGCGGGGCCTCAACGGGAGCCAAATTTTCCCCCTCCCTTGCCAATGTCTACATGGGAAGGTGGGAGAGGTCCTGCATTTTTTCATGTGATAGCCCCCGTTGCACTGATACCTTCTTTTACTGTCGCTATATAGATGACCTGCTGTTCATAGCCTCAGATAGGGCTGGCTAGGGCTGATATTTGGATGTCCATTTAGAAGGTAGGGATGGTAAGGAGAAAACAAGCATTTTTAGGAAACCTATAATAGGTAATACGATTTTACGTGCAGACTCGAGTCACCCAAAACATACCCTGAGAGGAATTCCTGTAGGACAATTTTTGAGATTGAAAATAATTTGCAGTGACACAGATTACAGACATGAAGAAGAGGCTATGTTTAGACGTTTCAAAGACAGGGGTTATCCTAGTACTATCTTGGATAGAGCTATGAACATTGCTGCAAAACCCCCACTAGAACATCTATTGAAAGCTAAAATAAGCAAAAGAAAAAGGAATCGATCATGTACTAATTTCACTCTCCAAAACCCTGTTTTCTCTACTTCCTATAGTAGTGAGTACAACAAGATAAAAAAATATTGTTTTGAAACATTTGCCAATCTTATCCAATGACCCCATTTACACTGAAATTTTGTCTAAAGGAGTAAAAACTGTATCACGCAGAGCCCCCACTTTGGGTAGGACCCTGTCACCTAGCTTATATACAAGTAAGCGCCCACAACAGCATTGGTTGCAATTCAAAGGCACCTTCTGCTGTGGATCAAATGGGTGTCTGTGCTGTAAACATATTCTTAAGGGAGATACCCTACAAGCAATGGCCTCAGACAAATTTTCAAGAATTATATCTTTTATAAACTGCAACACTAAATACTTGGTATACATCATTACATGTAAGTCATGCCACATACAGTATGTAGGTCAAACAACACACAGGTGTCGTGAACAGTTTCAAGATCATCTATATCAGTGTTTTTCAACTCCAGTCCTCAAGGCGCCCCAACAGGTCATGTTTTCAGGTTACCCATTATTTTGCACAGGTGATTTGATCTGTTTCACTGCCTCAGTAATTGCCACAGCCGTTTCATCTAAGGGAAATCCTGAAAACATGACCTGTTGGTGCACCCTAAGGACTGGAGTTGAGAAACACTGATCTATATGACATACATAAAGATCACAACACCAATGTTGCCAGACACTGGAATAACATACATCAGAAAGATGTTTCCAGTTTGGCCATCCAAGGTGTAGAGAAAATAGTGTTACCTATCAGAGGGATAAATTTAGGGCTTTATGTAAACGTGAGGTTTATTGTTTTTTTTTTCTTTAACACTAGGATACCAGCAGGTATGAATTTTGAGTGGGATGTCACTCATTATTATGAGTGACAGCACCCATGTTCATTACCAGCTGTATCTTCTTCCTTTTCTTTTACTTTATATACAATAACATCAGCCTCTCTAACACACAAAAAAAGTTTCACAGTATGCAATCGTTTGCTCATAAATAGCAACGATTGTTTTCCCTTTTGTTATTCATAATGTGCATGTCAGTGTCAGCCCCCTCTTTTTCACCATAAGATAAAACAGACTTTTTTACTACAAGATAAAATAGATTTTTCTAGAAGGTACTCGACACATCACACACAAAGATATGCGTGTGTGTATTTTCACACACTATCACATATATGGATGCGTATACATCCATAAAGAATTTGTGTCATACACACTGTTTTCTCTGCTGATATCTATTGTCTTTTCATTAAGCCTGCATTTTTCTTAGCATCCGTTCCAGTACTCTTTCCATTTTTTACTGTCTTCACTTTCTCATGTACACATACATAAGTGTTCTTTTTCATGCAATCATTTGAATTAATATATTGAAATCTAGAAAATATAAATAGAAAAGTAATCTTTTGTGAAGATTCTTACTGTCAATAAGTGGCCAATATGTGTTCTATATTTTTTGCTGGAAGGATTGCTTTCAAGTCTTAACATAATTAAACAAAGCTCTTTTTTATATACCATATGTGGAATACTGCATTTATATATTATATATTTATAAGTACATTTGTGAGGTCAGGCATTGAGAAGCCCTGGCTCGCAGTCTCCGTTCTAATTCTTCTCAAAGTTGTTCTATCGGTTTGAGGTCAGGACTCTTTGCAGGCCAGTCAAGTTCCTCCACCCCAAACTCGCTCATCCATGTCTTTATCGACCTTGCTTTGTGCACTGGTGCTCAGTCATGTTGGAACAGGAAGGGGCCATCCCAAACTGTTCCCACAAAGTTGGAAGCATGAAATTGTCCAAAATGTCTTGGTATGCTGATGGCTTAAGAGTTCCCTTTACTGCAACTAAGGGGCCAGCCCCAACCCCTGAAAAATAACCCCACACCATAACCCCCTCTCCACCAAATGATTTGGACCATTGCACAAAGCAAGGTCCATAAAGACATGGATGAGCAATTTGGCCTGCCCAGAGTCCTGACCTAGAACACTTTTGGGATGAATTAGAGTGAAAACTGTGAGCCAGGTCTTCTTGTCCACATCAGTGCCTGACCTCACAAATGCGCTTCTGGAAGAATGGTCAAACATTCCTATAGACACACTCTTAAACCTTTTGGACAGCCTTCCCAGAAGAGTTGAAGCTGTTATAGCTGCAAAGGGTGGGCCGACTTAATATTGAACCCTACGGACTAAGACTGGGATGCCAATAACACATATAGTGTATATACTGTAATAAAGTGTTTGTTACAGTACCCCAAGGCTTCATATTCCTGATATGTGCCTGCTGCACCATATACTTGTATGAGAAAGTATCCTGTTCTCTTTGTATTACTTCCTTTATGTAAAATCCCTAGTGTTCCGACGAGTCCCTTGCTTTCCTATTAAAAACTGACCACGCTAAGCAGGAGAGCACATTGTGGTCAGTTCACTAGCTATGCTGGGAACTCAGCCTGCTTGTCCTGATACGCCCCCCCACATGCACACACAGCCATTTACTGGCAAGCGCAGTGTGCTGCTGCTCCCCCCCCTCCAGCTCTTATGAAGCTGAGAACAGAGGGAATGTGATTATTTATAAAAAAGGGAAAAAAAGGTATTTATAATGTTTCTTTTTATATCTATGAAAAAATGTTTTAGGGTTGTTTTACAAGGTGATCATTTACAATCACTTTAAAAAAGACTTTCCCAAGTAAGATGCCAAAATTAATGTTCATTTCACTAAATTCATTTAATTGCTATTGCAAAACTTCATTAGATTTCAAAAACCTAATTATACTTTGGTTTTTAAGTTCAGAAGAACAATATTTTCTCTAGTAAAGACAACATTTGTGATTTCTCAATTGAATGTAAGATGTTTCAAGCAACAAAACTAGTCCACACAAATCATTAAAAAGCTTTGAAAAGCTGCCTAACCATCTGGTAAATAGCGTATAGGGATTGGATATAGTTGTCCTTGGAGGCACATAACAGTTATTATTTCAGCTTTCATAATTGTAGATCTTTTTTATTGAAACATATTATCTGCCAGGACACCTTGCTTACTAAAATGTGTGAAAAAAAATGAGAGAACACATTCTAGGCACATTTAAAGACCCTGAATAACAGCAACGCTATAATCAGTTATAAGGCTATTGTGTACACATGGCACACAATCCAAAACCCTGTTCCATGGGTGTTCTTTGAGTGCTAGATTGAATTTATTTTTTTAGCTACAGTGATCTGTTTTAGCGTTTGGTGTACACCACCATGGAGTCTACAGCTTTATTATAATGGGTTGCTGTAATGTTTGCACATAATGTTCTGAGCAATTCTCTCTAAATATCTGATGTTCTCAACAAAATGTACAAGAGCTGCCATGTGGTTTCAACCGATTCCAAAGCACTCTACGAAGCAGGCAAGGAAAATGATAATACACGTATACGTGGTGACCAGAGGGAAATTAAGAGGTCTGTATGGTAGAAGCATGACATCTAATGATCAGGAAAATCCATAAATTGCATTGTGAAATACAGTAAATGAACTGAGCAAAGGACATCTGTATTACTTATACACAACAAGCATTTTAATAGAGATTCCACAAGCACAGTGATGGAGGTGTACTCTGTAAAACCTAATGGAATGATGTACTAATGGAGTAGTGAATGTTCATTCTGCAAACTGAATATTGGCTTAGCTGTGTGAAAATTTTGAAAGAAGCGTCAATCATGCCTAAGCAAAAAGTAATGATTTTTTTTTTAAGCTGAACTCTAGGCAGATAGAAAAAAAATGCAACATATTGCAGTTCGTTATTCAATAGTGTAGCATTAAATTTATTGCAAGCAGGGTAAATACCTATATTTGACATGATATAAGCCTTTGCAGTCCCTGTACAGCAGAGGGGCAGGGGAAACCGCTTGCGATAATTGCAAGCAAATCCAGCAGGCTGATTGTACCCAGGATGATAGTTCGAACAACTTGGTACATTCAGCCTGCCAATTGACAGTTTGAATCTTGGCCAGTTCAGCAGGAACATTCGAACCATGTATGGCCGGCCTTAGCTAACTGCCTGTCATACAGAGCTGTGCTGTGTAGCAGAGCTAAATGTAGCAGAGCTAAGTAAATCACAGGACAGGATGGACAATTCTTTGGTAGGTAAAATAGCTCCCATAAATGCAACTAAGCTAAGTAAACATTTACTGTGCAAACTGAACATTCTCTACTAATTAGTGACTCAACCTCAAAGAGTAATGGTGTAATATATGTTAATGACTGAACAATAAATTACATTACAAAGAATTTTACTTCTCTTAGAATGGTGTGTGGGCAGGTCTTGTATTTAGTTGCATGCCTGGGAGAATGCAGTTTCTATCATTAAACTGATTGTAAAGTCTATTTTTCTTTCTTTTTTTTTTTTTAAATAAAAAACATGTCATACTTATCTGCTCTGTGCAGTGGTTTTGCACAGAGCAGCACGGATTTTCCTCTTCACTGCTCCTGGCCCCTCCCTCCTGTCGAGTGCCCCCACAACAAGCAGCTTGCTATGGGGGCGCCTGAGCCGAGCTACAGCTCTGTGTGTCCATTCAGACATGGAGCTGCCGTTTGGCCCCCGCCCCCTCACTCTCCTGATTGGTTGACTGACTTTGATTGACAGCCACGGGAGCCAATGGTACAGCTGCTGTGTCTCAGCCAATCAGGAGGAGAGTCCTGGACAGCCGAGAGACTTGTGGACATCGCTAGATAGAGATGGGGCTCAGGTAAGTATTAGGGGGTGCTGGGGGGCTGCTAACACACAGCAGGGTTTTGATCTTAATGCATAGAATGCATTAAGATAAAAAAAAACCTTCTGCCTTTACAACTCATTTAAAGAGTGGAATTTACTAACATCCAGCTAAAATATTATTGAATACGTATTCAGCCAATTGAACTTTCAGTTTAAATCAGTTTAATCATACCAGGTGTTTCAAAACAAAATGTTTCCCCTGCCAGCATGCTGCAGAGAAATACCATTGTTCTCTCTTTGTTAGTCCGCCACAGTACCCCCACCCCCCAACTGAACCAGATCTTTCCAGTCAGCAAAGCTCATGCTTCATGCTGATTGGACAGCTCTAGCTCTGACTTGGCACACGGACCAAGGGTCCTTCTGTACAGCATGATGGTAGGGGACAGGCTTTTCGCTCAAGCTGTGGCTCCATTCTAAGGGAGAAAAAACCTGTAACTTAATGCCTTTTGTTTTGATGCACTCAGAATCTATTTAGCTGATTTAAAGCAGTAGTAAACCACAGCTGGTAAAAAAAACAAAAAATTCCCGCCAGGCAATGTCATAATGTACATCGCATACTAGCACATTATGAGAAACTTACCTTAGAACGAAACCTTCCAGCGCTGCACTGTCAGCGCTGAAAGGGCTTTCATCTTCCCCCAGTTCCCCTTCCGTGTTCGCAGCCCCTGGCTAGATGAGTGGCCGGGGGCGTGATGATGTCACTCCCACGCATGTGCGCGAGAGCCGTTGTTTACAGGACTGGCTCTGAAGGTCCAGCACTGTATGGACCTTCAGAGCACATGCACCGGTGACATCACCGGCTGCATGCACACTGAAAATCTCCTAAACAATGCAAGCTTAGGAGATATGCACAGTACCTACAGGTAAGCCTTATTATAGGCTTAGCTGTATGTATAAGTGATGTAACAGAGTTTACTTTTACCGGTTTAAACCAAAAGTTCAGTTGGTCTTTAAAACCCATTGAATGGAATATTGTCTTGCATTTTAAAATAATGGCACTATTCACTTTTATTAAGAAGCAGTGTACTCAAAATTAACATGTGACCAGGCAATGAACATACATACAGTATCTCACAAAAATGAGTACACCCCTCACATTTTTGTAAATATTTTATTATATCTTTTCATGTGACAACACTGAAGAAATGATACTTTGCTACAATGTAAAGTAGTGAATGTACAGCTTATATAACAGTGTAAATTTGCTGTCCCCTTCAAAATAACTGAACACACAGCCATTAATGTCTAAACTGCTGGCAACAAAAGTCAGTAAGCCCCTAAGTGAAAGTGGCAAAATTGGGCCAAAGTGTCTATATATATTGTATATTTTCTGTGGCCACCATTATTTTCCAGCACTGCCTTAACCCTCTTGGGCATGGAGTTCACCAGAGCTTCACAGGTTGCCACTGGAGTCCTCTTCCACTCCTTCATGATGACATCACAGAGCTGATAGAGGTTAGAGACCCTGCGCTCTTCCCCCTTCCATTTGAGGATGCCCCACAGATGCTCGATAGGCTTTAGGTCTAGAGACATGCTTGTTGGAATACTGCCCTCCCCAGTCCCTGAAGGGTGGGGATCATGCTCTGCTTGAGTATATCACAGTACATGTTGGCATTCATGGTTCCCTCAATGAACTGTAGCTCCCCAGTGCCCGCAGCACTCATGCAGCCCCACACCATGACACTCCCACCACCATGCTTGACTGTAGGCAAGACACACTTGTCTTTGTACTCCTCACCTGGTTCCTGCCACACACGCTTGACACCATCTGAACCAAATAAGTTTATCTTGGTCTCATCAGACCACAGAACATAGTTCCAGTAATCCATGTCCTTAGACTGCTTGTCTTCAACAAACTGTTTGAGAGCTTTCTTGTGCATCATCTCTTTAGAAGAGGCCTCCTTCTGGGACGACAGCCATGCAGACCAATTTAATGCAGTGTGCAAGGTATGGTCTGAGCCCTGACAGGCTGACTCCCCCACCCGTTTAACCTCTGCAGCAATGCTGGCAAAACTCATTTGTCTATTTCCAAAAAACTACCTCTGGATATGACGCTGAGCAGTGCACTCAACTTCTTTGCTGTCGACAATGGCGAGGTCTGTTCTGAGGGGAACCTGTCCTGTTAAACCTCTGTGTGGTCTTGACTTGTGCTGCAGCTCAGTTTCAGGGTCTTGGCAATCTTCTTATAGCCCAGGTCATCTTTATGTAGAGTAAAATTCTTTTTTTCAGATCCTCAGAGAGTTCTTTGCCATGAGGTGCCATGTTGAACTTCCAGTGACCAGTAAGAGAGAGTGAGAGTGATAACACCAAATTTAACACACCTTCTCCCCATTCACACCTGAGACCTTGTAACACTATTGAGTCACATGACACCGGGGAGGGAAAATGGCTAATTGGGCCCAATTTGGACATTTTCAATTAGGGGCGTACTCACTTTTGTTGATAGCGGTTTAGACATTAATGGCTGTGTGTTGAGTTATTTTGAGGGGACAGCAGATTGACACTGTTATACAAGCTGTACACTCACTAATTTACATTGTAGCAAAGTGTCATTTCTTCAGTGTTATCACATTACAAGATATAATTAAATATTTACAAAAATGTAAGGGGTGTACTCACTTGTGTGAGATACTGTATATTTACATATTCTTAACAAGCAGTAAATTAACTTCAAAACAAGACCTCAATGACCTCTGCAGCAAAAGGCACAGGTAAGCAATTCATTTTTAAATTTCATAGCAGAAGAAGGTATCGCCATACTCAGGATGAGTAGCAGAATGTGTTTTGGAGTGTGATTTTTGCTATATACATGCTATGAGTTAGAAATATATTTTAAATTGACAACTTTGTGTAAAAAAAAAATAGGTTTTCATTTTCTTTCCATGTTTTCTGAAGACTTGTGTAAAAAAATGAACCGTTCAAAATACTCATAATGCTTCATAGAATATACGTTGGGGTGTTTGCTTTCCAAAATGGGGTAATTTTGTGGGTAATTCCATTGTCCCAGTACTTTAGGGCCTTCAAAAGTGTAATAGGTCGTTAGGAAATTAGAGGTGTAATTTATGCTCCTAGAACCCCTGATGGTGCTCCCTGCATGTTGGGCCTCTCTATGTAGCCAGGCTATGTAAAAGTCACACACATGTGGTATCGCCATATTCGGAAGGAGTAGCAGAATGTATTTTGGGGTGTAAGTAGGCATATGCTGTGTGTGAGAAATAACTTGTTATGAAAATTTTGTGGAAAAAAAAATCTTAATTTTCCCAAGAATTTTGGGAAAAAATTACAATTTAAAAAAACTCACCATGCCTCTTACTAAATACCTTTGACTGTCTACTTTTCAAAAAGGGGTCATTTGGGGGGTATTTGTACTTTCCAGATATTTCAGGGCCTCAAGAAATGAGATAGCCCGTCAGTGCATCAGGTGTGATCAATTTTCAATGATTTGCACCATAGCTTGTAGACTCTATAACTTTCACAGAGACTAAATAATATACACTCATTTGGTTTATTTTTACTAGAGTTGTAGAAGTATAAATTTTGGCCCCAATTTATGAACAAAAATGACTTATTTGCAAAATTTGATCATAGAAACTAAAAAAAAGATTTTTTTTTCAAAATTTTCTCTCTTTTTTCACTTATGTCACAAAAAAAAAACAGTGGTGATTAAATACCACCTAAAAAAAGCTCTATTTGTATGAAAAAAATTATAAAAATTTTGTTTGCAAAGTTGCTGAGTGGTTGGCATTCAAAGTGTGAGAGCGCTGAAGGCTGAAAATTGGTCTGGGCAGGAAGGGTGTGTAACTGTATTGAAGTGGTTAAGCTAGGAGGTATACTATCATGGGATGACTATTTAAGAAGTTGACTTTATATTTTAGTTAGAAATGGTGACGAAGCACTGGGCACTGTTGTCAGGGACATAAGTTTTTAAACTTTTGTGGGTCAGTAACTGGTTTGAATGTCTACACAGAAAACAGGCAGTTAGCAACTCTGTAAATACAGTTTACACTTTTAACCAAACTATTCTGCGAAACCATGTGTTTAGTGACATGGGAACAGATTCAGATTTTCATAACAAAATGTTCACTAAACGTTTTCTCACTTGCAGTTGGATTGAGATCATTATTCTCAGTACATTACTTCTACCAGGGTGAGAGCACTAACCATCACCCCTTGTATTTTCTGCCAAACTAACTGTGAGTCTAGAAGTCATAAATGAGCCACATTGCTGCCAAACTCTATTGCTTGTTTTACAATATTAAAGTGAAAAAAACATATATAAAGTTATTGAATATAAAATGCAAAAACCAGAAAAAAAGTGAAAAAGTGTACCTGTGTTTATGTTTGGAAGCATTTTTAAAACCAAAGGTCCCAGCCATCATGGTGGTTTAGTTAGCAGGGCTATGGGCATAGACTAGATCCCCACCAAGGATAATATGAAGTTTGTGTGTTTTCCCTTTGTGTACATTTCTTTTCACAATTCAAAAATACCTCAGGGTTAATTGGCTTCCATCCTTACTGGCTCAACTTTACCTCGATGAAACCTTATTTAAATACGAGAATTGACATAAATGCTTGAATGTTCTACTGTAGGGAAAAAAAGTTGTGGTACAATATAAATAAATTAAATCTGTGCTATAAAGGTTTGGTATCATGCACAAAGATCTATCTGCACTATTAGCTACAATCTATATACTGTTGCCATGTACTAGCTACTGCACACAGTTATTTGTTGAAACTCTAAAGCCCAGTGCACACATACTGAAGGTTTCAGTACATATGTACCACTGTCTATTCAACAGAAGCCAGTCTTATGACCACCTTCTGTCGAATGGTCTTACTGGAAAACAAGCGATCAGCACTTTCAGCCAATGGCTGCAAGCACTAATCAGTGTATTCGGCAGGGGAATAGCCCCTCTGTCAAAATACAATAGTGCAGTGGGGCAGATCCCTGCATCACACATCATGGTGTTGATGTGGGAATCTGTCAGTTGTTTTTTTGTTGTTGTTCAATCCGCTACATGTGTATACCCAGCTTAAGTTCAGGTTTACATTTGTGGTTGGGGGGACAGTAAAAACATGTCATTGAGCCTCAGCAAAGGCAAAGGATGGGAAGGAGTGTACGCATGATGTGGTTGTGATGCTTTGCATTGTGGCAAGGCAAAAATGATTCCTGTTGTCTTTGTTGGGCAGTACCGCACTTAATCATAACATATTCAACTGAATGGGGCTTTGCCGCAACCGTTGGGGAATGAATGTGGTTGCTGCATGCTGCTGCAGCTTTTTAGGGGGTCAACCACATCTGCCACAGATGATGAACTCACACAATGCCAAAGCTGCACATCAATGCTAGACAAATGACTTCAAGTCTTCAGTGCAGGTGTGGCCATTTTTTCCCTGACTGGAGTTTAGTCACACTAATAGGTAGGGTCAGCTATGTATCTTTCTACTTATATTCCCTGGCTATTTGTAGCTGGCTACAGAGCTGCTATTGTAGTCTATAGAATTTTTCCATGCAACTACAAATTGTCGATGTGTCATGATCATCAGAGTAGCATTGGATAACTTGAGTAGCTACTGAAGGTGGATATTCTGTAACTAGTTCAAAATGCGGACAACTGAGCTACAAATCACTGGAATCACCACAACACATACCTTTCATAGGCAGCAATTCATTTATTCAAAGCAACAAAAATGCAAAGGAGAAAAAATTCTATAGCTGCTACAAATCACTGCCTCAAAATCGTTTCTGCAACAAAGCCTCTATGCCAAACAGAATTCATGTAATACAAGACTTGTTGCTTGTACCCACAGCAAAAAAAAATGTAATTTCATTGTCTACAACTGTATTTATAGTTTGAAATGTTTCAAGTTTCTACCCTGTATATTGCTTATGTTAAAGTCTTATTCATTTAGGGCTGAACAGTCACATAAAACCTAAATTCAACATAAGAAAGCACTGGGATGAAATATATAAATGAGGACAGTGCGGCCAACATACGAACGTAGCAAGATTGGCATCTTCCTGATTAAGCACCTGTCTCCCAGCAAGCCGTCAATCACGTCATTCATCTCTAACCTTGATGCTCTTTCATTGTCATGCAATAATGGCTGTTTTAAGTACACCACCATCAAGTGTGTTCTCAGCAGATCTGAATCAAATGTTTTATTTACAAAAATATCTTGTTCCATCTGCATTATGCATTATGGTCAGCAAGGTCCTGACTTTTAACTTTGCATATATGTGAAGATTTTGCCTTGAGATACTGTTTGTCATTTTCACACACAGACACAAAAGCAAAATTACTCATGCAATCTTACAAAACACACTCTTAAATACTGAAACCCACATCTTTTCAAGTTCTATTCTTTGTGATTAAAGAGAGCCTGCCTGTGACCAAGCAATATGAATAGCTCACTCAAATTTGGTTTATACTACGTACAATAAGAAGTTATACAATCCACATGTTACGAAAGTTAAAGCTCATACTAATATATTACAAAGTGGTTCCTCTCTCCTCTTGAGACACAAAGGTGCTCCCATTAGGGGTGCCTTGGAGGGGGAGGGGCACCGCAACCTTGACAGTTATTATTATAATGATAAAAATGCTGTATGAGTTCTGCATGGTTCAAATCCCTTGTTATTCTGTTAGTTCACAATTTTTTTATCTATTGTTACTCCTTTATGTACATCAACCTGCTGTATGATGAGCCTGCCTGCTCAGCAAAGTGTAGAACTTCACAGTGGCTAGTACTATGTAATTTAGGTTTAAATAGGTTTTCTAATAAAACATTCAGCACAAGTGTATCAAGGTATATTGTATTGGGTTTACAGGAATAGCAGGATATATTTTCTCGTTCAAACAATTTTATTATAGAGATTATACAACAGTAAAAAAAAAAGTGCACCCATAAGCCAAAAATACACAAAGACAGTTTATCTAAAAAAACATTATTCAAATTGAGTCCCTGTTGCACCAGACAAGACATGATTGTCTTAAAGGTAGATTCATCAAAAGAGTAGTCCAAAGTGAGAACCAGAACTAGAAGAAGGTAATGTAAGTATGGTAGAAGAGGGAAGAGTAGGGTAGGAAAAGGAGTCTTACTGAGGTTAATTTATAGAAAAAAGGCCACAAAGAGATGCAAAAGCGAATATTCCTTTTTTTTTTTAGTTCCAAAACATATTGATCAAAGTCTGTGCAAAGGAAATAAGTGACGCATTGATCACAAATTTTCCAAAAATTTGCAAATGTACCTAGCAGTTTGACTATACATTTCTCATTAATCAGTATATATTGCAATCTAGATTTAACCTTTTTCAAAAGGTATTGTGTTGGTGAGCAGGTGCTATCATTTCTTTGTGGCCACCAATAAACGCGTCATAAGTGTAAATTGGCATTAGCAGACTATATTTTTAAATGATCACATCCTGAAAACAACAAGCAACCAGCTAGTGGCCTTAGTCAATAAAGAGTGCTATTTCTTAAAGTTCATGTAAAGGTAAAACTTTAATTATGGATAAAGTAGGGAAGGGCTATTACCACTGACATGTATTTAGTGGTTTATGTCCTAGTTGGGGAGATATACCTCTCTGGTTTTTCTGGTTACCATGGTCACCAAGACAAAAAGTGAAAAGAAATCTTAAATATTAGAGTTGTCATTAGGGCTAGATGTGAAGGGAAAAGCTTCCAAATGTTCTGGGACAGCTGCAAGGAAAGGGATGTTCGGCACTCAGGATGACATTCAAAAAATGGCAGCCTACACGTTTTGGACGTTAGTCCTTAGTCATGACTAAGGACTAACATCTGAATCGCGAGGCTGTTTTTACAACATTGTACAGTACATGTCTTTTCCATAAAGGAATACCATTTTTTGGATGTCATCCTGAGTGCCGACCATCCCTTTCCTTACTCTGGTATGTTGGAGGTGTTGGCAGCCTTGAGGTCTGAGCAGCAGGTGGAGATGTTATGTGGGAAAGTTGTAGCATCCACACACCTGTTTTCCCATTCTGGGACAGCTGCCTAAAATGGGAATTTCCTTAAAAGTCTCCAAAACATGAAGTGAAGGGAAATATCTCCAGCTGGACAGTTAATCCCCTTAAGTCCACTGGGATACCAATATTTCCAGGAGTGTCGATCTTGTGGTGTACCTGCAGCTCTCATTGGTTCCACCTGCTGATATCTATGCATTACAGTGGTAATATGGAGGTCAGCAGAAAGATTCAGTGACAGCTGACACCCAGGAGGTCAACATTCCTTAAATATTTGTTTTCCCAGAGAGCTTCAGGTGGTGATTTCACAGCATTGGATTTGTATTTAGCAGCACAAGCGATGGGAAAATAATTTGCATTCTTCTTTACAGGTATGGCTCTTCTTCACATTTTTTTTGTAAAGTTACAGGTTCACTTTAAGTGCAGTAACCCACAGCAAACAATCATGTACTAGTCTGATTCCTGCAGAGTGAATTCTGTATAGTTGCAATGAGGTCTCTGGAGTCTTAAATTCTTTCCTTGCTATGAAGGGAGCTAATATACAACACAGCTGATCTGGCAACCTCAAGATTTACATCATAAGGATATGGCCACTCCCTCCACTATATCCTCCTGACAGGCATGACAGCTTGCATAAACCAGGCACAAGTTTTGCATGAGAAAAAAGGAAATTATATACCTACTTCAGACTTGCTTATTGGCTGCACATAAAACTGTGTGAGAGGAAGCCTAAGACTGTTTAAGCAACTTTCTTTTCACTTTGCAGGGTAATTTTTCCTTAGCTTAGTCATGTGCAAGGAAAAGAAACAGTATTTTTGCTTTCACATGATTGAATGTTGGAAGTCAACAGAGCTTCACTTTATTCACTAAGCTAAGGAAAATTCCCTTGCAAACTAAAAATTCAGGTTCAAAAAGAGCAGCCTATTTTAATTTAGTAAATTAACTCCAGACTGACAATTAAAGCTACCCCACCTACAGTATCTACTAAAGCTGGCCATAGATGGGTGGAAAATTATTCAGAAAATGATTCAAAATGCTTGATCGTTTGAAATTCCAAATGTTAGTAGGCTCATATCAATTCTTGAAATGCAAAGCTTTATGGCAAAAAAACCCCAAAAAACAAGAGTGCTGTAATTTTGCTGTGTCAACGAACGATTTTCTAAGTGTAAGCAGTGAAATTAATTGAAAAAAAGCACAAAAAAATATGCAATGCATGAGCATGGCAAAGGTAACCCCGGAAGCACAAAAAAGATCCCCCCCTAACTTTCATGCAAACATAGAGACTTCATAAAGAGAAATGAATTGATACGTGGTGAGTTCTCAGATTTATCACTTATCCTGTATTCTATTATTGGTAGATAATGCTAATGTACTTGCAGTAAACAAAAACTGCATTTTAGAACTTAGCTATATTTTTTGGGGCTTAATTTTTATTATTATCATCGTATGTCAACCAAATATATTTCAAGCATTCCTTTCTTTTAATTTTCATGATTATGGCTTACAGCTAGTGAAAACCCAAAATTCGATATCTCAGAAAATTAGAACATTATATAACACCAATAAAAAAAAAAAGATTTTTAATACAGAAATTTTGGCTTACTGAAAAGTATGTTCATGTATGGTATAGTATGCACTCAATACTTGGTCGGGCTCCTTTTGCATGCATTACTGCATCAATGCAGCATGACACAGAGGCGACCAGCCTATGGTACTTCTGAGGTCTTATGGAGGCCCAGGTTGCTTGCATAGTGGCCTTCAGCTCGTCTGCATTGTTGGGTCTGGTGTATCTTATCTTCCTCTCAACAATACCGAACAGATTCTCTATGGGATTTAGGTCAGGCGAGTTTGCTGACCAATCAAGCACAGTGATACCATGATCATTAAATCAGGTATTGGTACTTTTGGCAGTGTGGGCAGGTGTCAAGTCCTGCTGGAAAATTAAATCAGCATCTCCATAAAGCTGGTCAAAGAGGGCAGCATGAAGTGCTGTAGAATTTCCTGGTAAACTTGATAAAACACAGTGGACCAAAGATAACACAGCTACTCAAATCATCACTGACTGTGGAAACTTTACACTGGGCCTCATGCATCTTGGATTCTGTGCCTCTCCAGACTCTGGGGCCTTGATTTTCAAATGAAATGCAAAATTTACTTTTATCCCAAAAGAGGACTTTGGACCACTGAGCGACAGTCCAGTCCAGGGGAAAACCTTAGGTAAGATGCTTCTGACGTTGTCTCTAATTCAGAATTGGCTTGACACAAGGAATGCGACCATTGTAGCCCATATCCTGGATACGTCTCTGTGTGGTGGCTCTTGAAGCACTGACACCAGTCCACTCCTTGTGAATCGCTGCCAAATTCTTGAATGAATTAGCTAGTTTTAGTAGATTTCTAGTTGATTGCATAGTCAGATTATAATATCTATGGTGAGCCTTAGACAATTGTTCTTGGATTAGGTAATCCCATTGGAAGATTTCCCCTCCTGTTGCCGTGACAGCTCTAAAATTTTGGATCTTCTATTTCTTTATGCATCAAAGACAATAACCACCAGAACAAACAGCAATGAAATCAGATAAGGGTTTTAAAACTTCCTCAAAAAAGAAAGACATTTTGGCATTACACACAGTATAACTTAAATTTGCGATTTCCTGAAAAGTTAGCCTTATAGATGGTAGGAAGGCATGGGGTCACTCTAACACATACACTAGAAAAGAAAAGGTCCTAGCTATTTTAAAACCATATTAGGCCTTTTGTTTAATGCTTTAATCATAGAAAGGAACTTAGTGAAGTTCTTTATTAACTAGTAACATTTTAAAAAAGCCTTAGTAATCATTTCACTTGTGATTCTATGAAAAGCTTGCACTGTGCACTGTACGTGGTCCTAATGCTATGTATGTGCAAGTGCTGGATGAAAAGGGCATGTCACAGCACTAAGCAATGCTGAATCACAAAACACTTATGTGTAACAAATCTTTTCTATTTTGGACATTAGATTAGTTCAGCCATTTTCCAAAAGTATGCCCCCCCCCTTTTTTTTTTTTTTTTTTTTTTAGTATGCACAGATCCTTAAAGCGGTAGATTTCGGTAGAAGCAAAGATTTATTATTTTGCAGATTACCAATCCTTAGATGTGATGACTGTAATAGTTTTCTTTTTTAGGCTTTCTTTCTTCAATTTTCATCTGGTGATCCAGCCAGTAAATCTTTTGCTTTTCAACAGAAAAGCTCTCTTTCAGTTACATGGATGAGACAGGCCATTCAACACTGACAGGGGTGCTTACAATGATCAGCCTATATCTATTTATGTAAAACGTTTATCCCAAAAGGAAAAACACTGTTTGCTGCAACTGATTATAAAGTATTAGCTGGAGTTCAGCTTTAATTTGTTACTGTATTTTAATCTGCTAATACATCTAACACTCCCCTCCCCCAAGATTGACAATGCTGCTGTCCAAAGGTGTCTCCTGTGCTCCTTAATGCATGACTATTTTCTACTTTGTCTACTTGCAGACGATTCTTGAAAACTCATCTCTTCAGAGAAGCTTATCTGTCTCCCACCTAACAACTGTACATTTATTTTCTCCATCAGCTCACCCCCCACAGTTATTACCTTTAGTATCACTTGACCCTCCCTCATAGATTGTAAGCTTTAAGGAGCAGGGCCCTCTGATTCCTCCTGTATTAACCACTTCAGCCCCGGAAGGATTTACCCCCTTCCTGACCGGAGCACTTTTTACAATTTGGCACTGCATCAATTTAACAGCTAATTGCGCGGTCATGCAATGCTGTACACAAATGAAATTTGTGTCCTTTTGTTCCCACAAATAGAGCTCTTTTTTTATGGTATTTGATCACCTCTGCGGTTTTTATTTTTTGCGCTATAAACGGAAAAAGACCAAAAATTTTGAATTAAAATGATATTTTCTACTTTTTGTTATAAAAAAAATCCAATAAACTCAATTTTAGTCATACATTTAGTCCAAAATGTATTCAGCCACATGTCTTTGGTAAAAAAAAACGTCAATAAGCGTATATTTATTGGTTTGCGCAAAAGTTATAGCGTCTACAAACTAGGGTACATTTTCTGGAATTTGCACAGCTTTTAGTTTATGACGGCCTATCTCATTTCTTGAGGTGCTAAAATGGCAGGGCAGTACAACCCCCCCCCCCCAAATGACCCCATTTTGGAAAGTAGACACCCCAAGCTATTTGCTGAGAGGCATGGTGAGTATTTTGCAGCTCTCATTTGTTTTTGAAAATGAAGAAAGATCAATTTTCAAAACTTTGTGACAAAAAGTGAGGTCTGCAAAATACTCACCATCTGGGCATTCCATAGCCACCGAAACGGTGATAGGCAATGATGAGTGAAATAAAAAATTTACACCCTTAGAAACCCTGAAGGCGGTGCTTGGTTTTCAGGGTCCGTGGCTAGGCTCAAAAAAAGTCTCACACATGTGGTATCCCCGTACTCAGGAGAAGCAACAGAATGTATTTTGGGGTGTCATTTGGGGGGATTTGAACTGTCCTGGCATTTTATGCACAACATATAGAAGCTTATGTCACACATCACCCACTCTTCTATCCACTTGAAGACAAAGCCCTTTCTAACACTATTTGTTTACATGAAAATTTTTTTTTTTTTTTTAAAGAAAATGACTTTGAACCTCCAAACATTATATATTTTTTTAAAGCAAAGTCCCTACAGATTAAAATGGTGGGTGTTTCATTTTTTTTTCACACAGTATTTGCGCAACGATTTTTCAAACGCATTTTTGGGGAAAAAAACACACTTTTTTAAATTTTAATGCACTAAAACACACTATATTGCTCAAATGTTTGATGAAATAAAAAAGATGATCTTAGGCCGAGTACATGGATACTAAACACGACTTGTTTTAAAATTGCGCACAAACATGCAGTGGCGACAAACTACATACATTTCTAAAAGCCTTTAAAAGCCTTTACAGGTTACCACTTTAGTTTTACAGAGGAGGTCTACTGCTAAAATTACTGCTCTCGATCTGACCTTCGCGGTGATACATCACATGCATGGTGCAAATGCTGTTTACATTTGACGCCAGACCAACGCTTGCATTCGCCTTTGCGCGAGAGCAGGGGGGGACAGGGGTGCTTTTATTTTTTTATTATTTTTTTTTTGCTTTTTTTATCTTACTTTTAAACTCTCCCTTTCATTTTTTTTTAATCATTTTTATTGTTGTGTCAGGGAATGTAAATATACCCTATGATAGCAAAAGGTAGTGACAGGTACTCTTTTTTGAAAAAAATTGGGTCTATTAGACCCTAGATCTCTCCTCTGCATCTGACCACACCAAGATCAGTGTAATAAAATGCTTTCCCAATTTCCCAATGGCGCTGTTTACATGCGGCAAAATCTAAGTCATGAAATGCTCGTAGCTTCCGGTTTCTTAGGCCATAGAGATGATTGGAGCCATTCTGGTCTCTGATCAGCTCTATGGTCAGCTAGCCGAATCACCGGCTGCATTCTCAGGTTCCCTGTAGGGACAGGAGAGCCAGAGAAAAACATGGAAGATGGTGGAGGGGCATTCCCTCCCACTGCTTGTAAAAGCAGTCTAGAGGCTAATTAGCCACTAGGATTGCTTTTACATGAAAGCCCACTGCTGGCTGAAAAGAATGATACCAAGATGATTCCTAAACCTACAGGCATCATTCTGGTATAACCACTCAAAGTCCAGCAACATACAAGTACGTTGCTGATCCTTGTTGGGCATATATTGTAATCTTTTTTTTATGCAGCCTGTGGGCTGAATGAAAAAAAGAGATTGATCGGTGGGTATGCCCACCATTAGAATATCTCCCTTCATCCACCCACTTCTAATGATGGGCATACATGCACCATTTATATATGCCTAAGCATGGGGGCATCTGCCCCAAAAGTTAGGAGC
The DNA here is from genome assembly GCA_037952925.1 of Lithobates clamitans. Lineage (NCBI taxonomy): Eukaryota > Metazoa > Chordata > Amphibia > Anura > Ranidae > Lithobates > Lithobates clamitans. Next base: position 1,448,766 of record JBBGZY010000088.1, read on the forward strand.
AAATCGCTCCTCCACCCCTGCTGCCCCCATGCTTTGGCATATATCACCTCCGACAGCACTGGAGCCACGGCTTTATGTATCCTGGGAGCAAACGCTGTTGCTGTCAAGATAAATAAATCTGCGCTGCAGCTGAATGGTGTACCTGAAAACAAAAAAAGTTTAACAATAAAACACAGTAAACAGTAAAGTATAAAAAATTACATACCTGAAAAGCAAACAGGATAAAACATGATAACAATAAAACATTGCAGAATAGAATACAGTAAAAAAGAGCAGAACAATAGAGAGAGAATAGAGAGAGAGAGAGAGAACAATACGAACGAACAATAAAACGACAACTATTTTTGTTTTTTTATTTTATATGTTTTTTGTTTTTTTACTTTTTTTAAACTTTTTTTTGTAACTGTAACTTTTATAACTGTAACTGGTTCCAGGTTCAGGTCTCTCAAAATGTGATGGCATCTTGGGAGACCCTGTGAAAGTGTGCCTAGTCTGTGCAATGCTGTACCCTATGCTAATACTCAACTAGTGTATGGTAGCGTTCAAAACATTCACCAATGCAAAGACCAGGATTGTCAGGACAGGATGGACAATAATAATGGGTGTCACGCCTATATCTGCGCTTGCTGCAGACATGACATCTTTTTTGGGGGGTTCGTTGGGTAGGGGTACTCGGGGGGACATAAAGAAAATGGCTCTCATGCAGCCGACTGCATTTGGTTGGGGATGTGAATGAGGGAAGTACTTGCGCTGCAGAAGTGGTGGGTTCCCAATTAGGATTGGCGAATGTGGCAGGAAGGGCACTATGGGCACGTCGGGCCTGTGTTTGTCTTCCTCTTGGTGGCAGCGGGACACTACTTGTGCTTGCCACCTTACCAGCTTGAACTGCACTTATGGGACTTGCCACGTCACCAAGTGTTACTGCAGTGCTGGTTTGACTACGACCGGGGTGTACTAGGCCACTGGTGCTCGCCAGTTCACCAGAAGGAATAGCGGCTCTGGTACTGCTCTGCTTCATACGAGGGACCTGCAGTTCCTGCACCTCAACAACAGCAGAAGAAGATTGGGGTCGGGTACGCCTGACCTTGGCAGGGACCACAACTCCATTGTCAGAGCTATCTGTCATGGAGCCGCTGTCCTCTACAGGATCGTATTCTGAGCCTGAATCTGACAGATGAGTGACTTCCTCTTCACTATCTGTCATGCTCAGAAACGTGTAGGCCTCTTCACTACTGTACCTTCGATTTGCTATTTTGCGCTCTAAATTTAGTGGTACGGTAGTGAGACTCACAGGTAAAAAAGCTCCTGACTGTTAGCGACTGATTTAAATGCTACCAAAAAAACTGTTAGCGATCGCAGGGATCAGGCCTGACTCTGCGAATGCTGCAGTTATGTGTTTAGTGTTTTGTAAGTGACAGTGATCGATCGATCCTTCACTTGGGTGGGCTGGGCTGGGCCGGGGGGAGGGGCAAATCGCAGGTGCTAGCAGGTATCTGGGCTGATCCCATTAACACTGCGTTTTTTGGGAACCCTAAACTGCTGGGGACACTAGTATAGATCTGATCGGATCAGATATTGATCTGTTCAGATACTATACCACTAATGGAGGTGTATGCTGCGTGCGTGGGTGTTAGCGGTACTGGCACTAACCTGACACTGCCTGGGGCGACTCAGACCTTATCTGACCCTAAAACCTAACTTGTATCAACCGCCGGGTGATCAGGGGGTTAAACCTTTATTAGGTAATAAATGTCGGGTGCCCTGACACTATAAAAAACAAACTAACTAACCAGCGTCACCCATAACAGTTATACGGAGATCACTGGTGAAAGGGTTAACTAGGGGGCAATCAGGGGGTTAAAACCTTTTATTAGGTAGTATATGGGGGTCCTGTGACACTAATACAGCAATCAGAAAAACGATCGCTAAGTGACACTGGCGACAGGGGGTGATCAAGGGGTTAAAACTTTATTAGGGGGGTTAGGGGGGTACCCTAGACCTAAAGGGGCCTAACACTAACTGCCCTACCACTTATAACTGTCACAAAATGACACCAATGCAGTAATCAGTAAAAAAAAAAAAAAAAAAAGACTGCTATTAGTGTCACTGTGACAGGGGGTGCAGGGGGGTGATTGGGGGGTGCAGGGGGGTGATCGGGGGGTGAAAAGTATGCCTGCATGTTCTACTGTCAGTGTAGTGTTGTGCAGACTTACTTGGATGTCTTCTCTCCTCGGCACTGTAACGAAAAGGCTTCCCGAGGAGAGAGATTACTTCCTCTGCCGCTGTTTACATTACAGCAGCAGAGGAAGATTTTCATTCGTTGGGAGTGATTGCGAGGGGGTGGCCATGAATGAGTGGCCTCCCCCTCAGCATTGATCGCTCCCCTAATGATGCCGCCTGCCTCGGGCACTGAGGGGGGGCGCAGGCAAATCACGTACTAGGTACGTGATTTTGCCTGCTCGTGCCATTCTGCTGCAGTATATCTGCGTTAGGCGGTCGGCAAGTGGTTAAAGGGTATTGTATTTTTACTGTCTACCCTCAAGTTGTAAAGCGCTGCATAAACTGTCGGCGCTATATAAATCCTGTATAATAATAATAGTGGAGGGACTCTAAGGCTCGGTTCACACTGCTGTGACTTGGGATCCGACTTGTAAGACCCCAAGTCGTGTGACATGTGAAATCCCATGTTCTTAATAAGAGCTGTCTTAATTAGCACTAATGAAGTTGTCCCAACTTTAGAAAAGGTACCCGTGCTACTTCAAGGTGACTTCTATCATAGACTTTAATGGGAGTCGCCTTCAAGTCAGATCCTCATCTATATTGATGTGATTTGGATCCAACATTACAGGAAGATTAGCCAGGCATTCCCTGAAAGTTGCTGCAACGTTGCTTCAAAGTCACTTTAAAGTCACATTAAGTCGCATCAAGTAGTACTCAAGTTGCCAACAAATTTCCAGAAAGTCGCTTGGCAAAGTCGCACTTTAACCACTTCAGCACTGGAAGGATTTACCCACTTCCTGATCAGGCCATTTTTTGCGATACGGCACTGCGTCGCTTTAACTTACAATTGGTCGTTTGACGCTGTACCCAAATGAAATTGATGTCCTTTTTCTCTCACAAATAGAGCTTTCTTTTGATCCCAAAAAATCCCAATTAGCGTATATTGATTGATTTGAGCAAAAGTTATTGTATCTACAAAATAGATAGATTTATGGCATTTGTATTTGTATATGTAATTTATTTATTTATTTTTTTACTAGTAATGGCGGTGATCTGCAATTTTTAGCGGGACTGCGACATTGCGACAGACAGATCGGACACTTTTGACACTTTTTCGGGACCAGCGACATTTATACAGTGATCAGTGTCACGGATTCCCACGCCCACCGCGACGTGCGTTCCGTGACCGGGGTATGAGGAACTAACGGAATAAGGGGGAACTTATACTGAGCATGTAAGACTGACCGTGGTACTTTCACAGCCTGCACTACCTTTGGCCACCACTAGAGGGAGACTCCACTCCAATCCAGCTAACTGACCACACACAGGCAGATACGAATCTTACATACAATCTGGTGCACTCTAATGCCCCGTACACACGGTCGGATTTTCCGATGGAAAATGTCCGATCGGAGCGTGTTGTCGGAAATTGCGACCGTGTGTGGGCTCCATCGGACATTTTCCATCGGGTTTTCCGACACACAAAGTTGGAGAGCAGGAGATAAAATTTTCCGA